>QLOH01000253.1:0-1349228 GCA_026901365.1 Sesbania bispinosa
TTCCTTAGAGGGGGTCATTTCGGCAACAAAGTCGGCTAGGATCTGACTTTTGAGAGCAGTACGACCCTCGAAGTGAATATCAAACTCGAACAACTCCAAAGCCCAAGCCATCATGCGCCCTGAGAGATCTGGTTTGTGAAGGATGAGTCTGAGAGGTAAGTCGGTTCGCACTATGACTTTGTGTCCCTGGAAGTAGTGTCGCAGTCTGCGGGCAGTAGTCAAGACGGCCAAAGCAGCCTTTTCCAACTTCTGGTATTTCAACTCGGCCCCCTAGAGTGCTTTGCTGATGAAGTAGATGGGAAATTGGTTGCGCCCCTCTTCTTTAATCAAAACCGAACTTACGGCCTGGTAGGTTATGGAAATATAGAGGTATAGGTGTTCCTCTGGAGCCGGTTTGACTAAGATTGGGGGGTTTGCTAATGTCTGCTTGAGTTGCTGAAAGGCGGCTTCGCATTCACTGGACCAGGTGAAAGGTTTTCCCTTGCGAAGGAGTTGGAAAAAAGGAAGGGATGTTGAGGTCGCTTTGGGGATGAATCGACTGAGAGCGGCGACCCTCCTGTTAAGCTGCTGTATTTCTCTGATGCAAGTCGGACTCTTCATATCCAATACGGCTTTACACTTGTCCGGATTTGCTTCCACTCCTCTGCTGGTTAGGAGGAATCCCAGAAAGTGTCCTGATGGCACGCCGAAAGAGCACTTGAGGGGGTTGAGTCTCATGTTGTGCTTTCTGATGCGGTCGAAGACTGACTCTAATTCGGCCACATGGTCGTTTCCCTCCGTAGTTTTGGCTATGATGTCATCTATGTAGACTTCAACAGTTTTTCCCATCATATCTCCAAAGACTTTGGTCATCATTCTCTGGCATGTGGCGCCGACATTCTTCAAACCGAAGGGCATCATCGTGTAGCAGTAAATACCCTTGTCGGTGATGAAAGTTGTCTTCTCCTCATCGTCTCGGTCCATGGGGATTTGGTTGTAGCCTGAGTAAGCGTCCATGAAAGACAGCCAACGATATCCCGATGAATTGTCGACCAACTGGTCGATGTTGGGAAGTGGGAAAGGATCTTTGGGGCAGGCTTTATTCAGATATGTATAATCCACGCACATTCTCCATTTGCCATTTGATTTTTTTACAAGGACGACGTTGGATAACCAGGTGACATATTTGCATTCTCTGATGAACTTGGCTTTGAGGAGTTCTTCTACTTGCTGATTTGCTGCCTACTGTCTTTCAAGGCTGATTTTCCTCTTCTTCTGGGCGACCGGATGAGCATTGGGGTCAATGGACAGTTTGTGACAGCAGAAATTGGGGTCAATGCCTGGCATGTCGGCTGTAGTCCATGCGAACAGATCAGAGTTCCTGGAAAGCAACTTATTCAGTTTCTCTTCCATGGTGGGGTCCATGTCGCAACCGATTTTAGTCGTCTGTTCAGCAGAGGTCCCAATCTGATAAGGTTTTGTCTTCGCAGCCGGTTCAATCCTGTCTTGTCCCTTGGGATCAGATTCGGCTCTGGGGTCTAGATCAATCACGTGAACTTGGCCTCTGGATGGTGTCTTTTCATGCTGAGATGTGGGTGGGGTGGTCAGAGAAGCATTGTAACACTTTCTTGCTTCTTTCCGGTCTCCTAGAACCGTGATCACTTTGCCATCTCGGCTAGGGAACTTCATAACCAAGTGTTTGGTGGAGATGATTGCTCCTAGGGCATTCAAGGACGGTCGTCTGAGTATGGCGTAGTATAGGCTGGGATAATCTACTATTAAGAACTTGGCAGAGATGACCTTGTTCTCGGTTTCAGAACTGACCCTGAGTGTAGTCTAAAGGTATCCCTTGGGTTGAATCCTTTCTCCAGAGAAGCCCACCAGATCTCCTGAGTAGGGTAAGAGTGATTCTGGGGGCAGTAGTAGTTGGGTATAGGTCCTGTAGAAGAGGATGTCGGCTGAACTGCTCAAATCAACAAAAATGCGTCTGACATCGCTATCTCCTATCAGGGAAAGTATCACGAAGTGATCATTATGGTCCACCACGTCATCAAAAAAATCTTCGTCTGAGAAGGTGATGGTCGGGCTTGGGGTCTTTTCACTACTGTCTTCATGTCGGCCTGGTCAACACTGTAGACTTCACGTAGGTGTCTCTTTTTGGAATTGTTGGATGGTCCTCCTCCAGCAAATCCCCCTGAAATCATGTTGATTCTTACCCTCGGTGTGGTTTGAGTAGTGTGATTACTGGGGCCAGCTTTGTCTTCCTTGTTGTCATATTTCTTAGGGGATGCAGAACGCTTTTGTTTCTTGTCATCCCCTCCATCTGGGCTGGGGGACCTCTTTTGTTCTTCATACTTTCGGTATACTCCCTGTGACCGGTTCTTTTTTTCGTAACGACCAAGTCGGCCGTCTCGGATGAGTTGTTCGATGAGGTCTCGCACTTCTATACATTCATCAATATTGTGCCCGTAACCTTCATGAAAAGAGCAGTATTTTGACTTGTCTTTTTGAGCCGAGGCTTTGAGCATTGGGGGTTTGGGTATGTCGGCCAACTCAGTGTGCATTACTTCCTTCAAGATTTTTCCCGGGTTGGTGTTAAGAGGTGCATAATTATTGTATCTACCTTTGGGGGGCCGACGTTGATCTTGCTGATGATGTCCTCTATCCTTCCCTTTGTGTCGGTCATGATATGAGTCTCGGTCCTGTCTTTGGTGGGTATCATGTTTGGCGGCTACGGCCAAATGAGCTTCTCGTCCCACGTACTTGTGTGAACGTTGTCTAAACTGCTCCATGGACCGGACCGGCTCTTCTGATAAGGAGACTGCGAGGGGTGAACCTGGTGAGAGGGCCGACACGGCACATACAAGCTGAACATTCTCGGCTAGGTCCGGGATGAGTGCACACTCTTTGTAAAACCAGGATAGAAAAATTCTAAGTGGTTCGTCCTTATTTTGCTTGACCTTGGCCAGTGTAAATTGATCCCTGGGAATTTCAGTGGAAATTGTAAACCGTCCCACGAAGGTATGTTGCATATCATCCCAGGAATCAATGAAGCCCAAAGGGAGGGTTTTGAACCAGGCTAGGGCTTCTCCCTTCAGTGTCCTAGGGAACGAGCGGTAGATGACAGCCTCAGGGGCACCAATGAAGAGCATCTTATTGGTGAAGGCGTCCAGATGTTTGACCGGGTCTGTTGTGCCATTGAAGGATTCGATGGGAAATGCTCTTCTGTATTGCTTGGGTACCTCGACCCGGACTAGCCTTTCGGAGAATGGATGCTTGAAAGGCGTTGGCTGGACCGTGGTTCTTAGCTGTTGGACCTCTTGATGATCTCGGTCTGATGCCGGCCGAGACTGGATAGTGGGTTGCGGTTGATGTTGAGGGTTTATGCTGCGCTCCAAGTGTCTGAGGCGCTCCTCAAGGTGGTTTACGGACGGGTCGCTAGCTGCCCTTGGGTGTGATTCATGGGATTGGTGTTGGCGTTGCTCCTGAAGTTCTCTGACCTGGGCCTTGAGGCGCCGAATAACTTCGTCTCGGGGATTAGGCTGATGATCTCTTTCGCGCTGTTCGACTTCCACCCGAGGTTGTGAAGTCCCTTCTTGTTCAGCTAAACCGTCTCCGGCTCCGAGATCCTCCACCCATCATTCGGGTGTCGGCTGAGGACGGAGCCGTGTTTGTTGACGACGAGTGGTGATCGTCATGCTGGAGAGGGGGAGGCCCTTCTTCTAGCGCCAAATGTTCTGGGGTAGAACTCGGACTTGGGTCTGAGTCAGCAGGAGAGAAGTCGGATCCGGATCCGGGTCGTAGAGGCTTGAATCCGAGTTGAACCCAGGGGGTGTACCTGCAAAGGGACTCCGACGCCCAAGTCAGATAAGTAAAACAGTCCAGTGATTGACTGAGTAACATTGCGTACCTTATGATCTGTGAGTGTTCTCTATTTATAGGGGTTAGTCTTGTATAAATAGGGTAAGTGGACATAAATATAAAAAGAGTAAGTATAGCAGATACAATTAAGTAATTTAGAGATATTATAATTATATGTCATAATTATAGATATCGTCATTAAATGTCATATAATTATAGGTATGATAATTATATTATATGTGGGCCATTTTGACAATTTGGCCTTAGGTTAAGACCGTAACAAATATATACTATGAAACTACTAAAGCTAAAATTGAACCTCATTCGCGGGAAGCGTTAAAGAAATTAATAGGTATAAACTTTTTGTGTAAAAATTTTACAAAATCATTTAAAATTGTGTTATTATATATATTTTTTTGTACATAAAAATTTATGTAAAAAAAATGATATAATAACACAATTTTAAATGTTTTTATAAAATTTTTATATAATAATTTTTGTCTTATATATTTATTAAATAATGTAATAACATATATTATTTAATAAATATAACGGTACATAATTGAGTGCATTTAAATTTGTCAAGTATCAATATGATTAAGTTTATGGAGCAATAATCAGAATTAATAATCATTAATTTTACAAAAATATTTTCCCTTTATTTTAAAAAAATTGATGTCAACAATATAATATTTATAAAATTACTTATTCTAATAAAAAATCTTACTTAAATGACAACTTAAATTATTGATGGCTAAGTATTTTGGTGGGCAAAAACAAGACCATATAAAATGAAAAATTATGTAGTTGGTAGGAAAATGAAATTTTTATGGGTGAATTGAAAATACTTATGAAATGAAATTAAATCTAACATATATATTATAAAGAATGATTGACATAAATACATTTTTAACTTATTTTTATTAAATAAAGGAAAAATACAATTTTTTTTTTCATTTTTCCTTATTCAGACAATAATAAATTCATATTTATCCTTTGGTATTGAGTATTGATAGACGACAATTAATCGAGACAAATTATCCAACCACGTATTCAAGGGAAACGATAATGTGGTAAAAATAAGATACGGTTTCATTGTATTTTTCATATACACTTTGCAGTTCCTTTACCTTTTCTCAAATTCTTCAGAATAAAAAACCCTAACAAAAAAATTTGGGGACGGTGAGAATCTAGAAGGAAGCACTGTGAATCTATCCGTTGGATGCATCGCCAGCCACCCAGCCATGTCGGATCTTCCATCGGAAGTAATCACCGACATACTCACCCGTCTCCCGGTGAAGCCGCTCCTCCGCTTCCGTTCCACCTGCAAGTGGTGGCGCTCCCTAATTGACAGCACTCACTTCACTTTTGAGCACCTCAACAAATCCACGAAGAACTCCACCATCATTCTCCGACAATACTCTCGTGTCTACCAGCTGGACTTGGACAATCTCGACAAAGTGGAGGAGCTCAACCACCCTCTCATGTGTTACAGTAACCGCATCAAGGTTTTAGGTTCCTGCAACGGCCTCATCTGCATCTGCAACATCGCTGATGATATCGCCTTCTGGAACCCTTCCATCCGAAAGCATCGGATTCTTCCCTCTGAACCCCTCAACCGCCACGAGAGTGACGAAAAAACCCTCTTAGCCGCTCGCGTTTACGGATTCGGTCACGATTCCGTCTCCGACGACTATAAACTGGTGAGCATTTCGTATTTCGTTGATCTTCACAGGCGTTCCTTCGATTCCCAAGTGAAACTCTACAGCCTGAGACACGATGCTTGGAAAACCGTTCCCAGCATGCCCTACGCGCTCTGTTGCGCGCGTACGATGGGCGTTTTCGTTGGCGGTGCCTTGCACTGGGTCGTGACCCGGAAACTCCAACCGGATCAGCCCGATTTAGTTGTTGCGTTTGACCTCAGCAATGAGAGTTTCAGGGAAGTGCCGCTGCCGGTGACCGTAAATGGAAATTATGACATGGATGTGGCGCTGTTGGGAGGGTGTCTTTGTGTGATTGAGAAGCGAGGGGGCACGCAATTTGATGTGTGGGTTATGAGAGAGTATGGATCACAAGACTCATGGTGCAAACTGTTTACGGTGGGTGATATGGAATCCGTGACATCTTTGAGGCCTTTGGCTTACTCGAGAGATGAGGATAAGGTTCTGTTGGAAGAGGATCGTAGCAAGCTCTGTTGGTATGATTTGAAAAGCAAACGTGTGAGTTGTGTTAGAATACAAGGAATGCCCAGTAAAATTGAAGGCATCGTTTGTGTAGGAAGCCTTATCCCACCAAATTTACTGAATCGAAGTGATGATGATATGAAGAGCAGCTGCGAGCGACACAAATTGAGGAAGAAAAGGTACCGATACGATACCTATTCAATTTTGACTATTCTGTCTCTCTTTCTCCTCTGAAGAAAATCTTCACTATATTGACCCCCCCCCCCCCCCCTCCACATGAGGGTGGAATGGGATAGGAATAGGATAGCTGGTCTGAAGTTTTTATAGTTCCCTCTGAACGAACGTCGTTGTTGTACTGTGTTACACTGTCTCGTTGCGAGTTGACCTTGACTTGAACAAGTCAATTCACATGACAATTTATCACAGAGATGCTTGCTTAATGATTGATAAAAAAATAGTGGTTTTTTGAGAAAATACGTTTTGGCGTAAATATATAATAACAAGTATGATTGGACGTGATTTAGTGTTGAGAGATCTGAGTTAACATACACTATGTTCTCATTGCTAAAGGTCATTTTTCAAGGTACTGAACAGCATGCATGTTATTATAAATACTTCAATGTCCTGAGACCTACCCTAAATTTAATCTAATTCCCATCTGAATCAGTCTGCCAATTTAGGATTTTTCTACGTTCCTCATCTTTCTGTAATCTTGTTGTGCTTGCTTTGGTTTTCTACAGGGATGACTTTTTGTCCAAAGGATTCAGTTTATCGTTGTAAACAAGCGCAAGAAGAGAGAACGGTATACATCTGAAACTGGTTTTATCTTGTGAGAACTGATACAGTGATACATTCCTTAGTTATTATCTATCTCTTGTACTGAAAATTGGAATGATCATAACCAGGGCACTTTTTTATTGTTAATTTTGAAGACTTTTCCGATCTTGATTCTGCACTTTTTTTTTTTTTTTTTCTCAGGGCTCAAGTTCATAATTTTCAAGATCAAGTAAACGATGATTGAAGAATGGATACCGGTACTTCATTCCGTTCCTTATATTCGCAGGGTAAGTCCAGTAGGACTGCCTAGACACCTACCTGTTAATGCCGATATCAATATGAGAGAATGTGCCATCTCTTGTTTTGATGTGATAAATAAATTGAAATACTTTTAATGTTAAAAATTTTGGTTGCCTCATCGGGTGGACGTACTTAATTACTTATGTTCTGTGTGCTATAGATTAGGCGCACCCTGTAGCACACATCTGCGTTTTATGCTCCTGTTTTGATGGTTTTTTTTTTTTTTGGTCAACCTCCTGTTTTGATGGTTATTGGTACACCCTTGTACAAGCCACTGTAATATATAAATCTCAAATACAGTTTTACAGTTTTACATGAATGGTTTTTGTGCATGTTTGGATTTCAGTATTACAGATTTCCAACTCCATTCACTAAAAACGTGTTTGGCAAATTAACGTTGAGTCTCAAAACTATGGTTTGAGCACAAGAAGAAAAATTTGCTTTCTCATTGAATTTTGTGTGCTATTAAATTAAATATACTATTTGTCTTTTGGAAGAAAGTAAGTTTTTGACGGGATAAATTATGAGTTAAACTCACAACATAAATGATGAGATTTTATCAAAATTTGTTAAGTTTTATTTAGAATTTTTTTTCCCTTCGCATAAGGTCTACTTTTTTTTTTCTTCCAAGGGCAACATCGGATCAATAGTTATTCGACCATCGTAGCCAAGAATACGACCGCTGGTGGCTAGATCCACCTTTGAAATTCCGTCCTGCATGGCACTGTCCCTGCTGCATCATCCTCCCTTGAAGTTCTCCTTTGACTTCCACAAAGCCCAAAAGGAAGTTTCATGACACTGGATTTGGGCTTCTTTATGTCATGAGTTTTCAATTTCTGCTTTTTAAAAAATTTAAATCAAATATTTACTCTGACCAAAAAAAAAAATTAAATATTTACAACTTAAAATTAAAAATCATTTAAAATGTTTGTTTTGAAAATCACAAAAATAACTTATAAGTTTTTTATTTTGAATTGTAAAAAATTGATTTAAAATTAAAAAAAAAAAACTCAGAACCATTATAAAAAGGCCTTTACTTGCCCAACTCTAGATAGAACAAGTAGAAGAATATTCCTAAGGGTGAAATTTTTCTTCTCAAAGATCTGAATTTTTTGGGCTAGTTTGGATGCTTCTTCAAGTTTGGATGCAACTTCTCTAGAAGAACTTCTAGGTGAAAAAATAATAGAATGAATTAAGTAGGTTAAATAAATTTAACTTCTCTATAAGTTGAAATTATTCTTTGTAGCCCACCTTCTTCAAAAGATCTCCCAATTAACTTCTCTATAAGTAACTAATTTCAACTTTTGGAGAAGTTAAATTCTTTTAACCTCTTTTATTCATTGTATTATTTTTTACCTAGAAGTTCTTCTAGAGAAGTTGCATCCAAATTGGGCCATTGTAGCAAAGGGAGGAATTATCTATTGCACTCGACTTTGCAGGCCATGAAATGGGAGATTGCAAGAAAATATAACTCGAACAAATACCCCTGAATCTGCATCTCACCATTACACTTCAATTGTGAATCAAGCTCGCAGCCTGCTCATCTTCTAAAGTCTGTTTCGTTTACTTAATGTGGAGAAATACATTTTTTTACATCAAACATGTATGAGAAATACTACCACACAATTGAATCTTCAATCTTTACATTGACATTCACATTCAGAATGGAACACAACCTAAGAAAAAAGATGCAAAAACCTAATCAAAGAGTACAAATTTTCAATCTAGTGATTGTGTGAGAACTCATAATTTTCATGAACAAACTTTTTCCCATCATGTATAAATTTGGACCAGTGATTATGTAGAAATTTATAGTTCTTATTTTTCCGATGAAAGGGTTGATATTTGTGGTCTTGTTTAACACTTCACCTTTCTCGTTGTCTATCTCTCCTAAGACTATTGATGTCGTGCCATGTAACCATGAATCTAAAATGGATAAGGACCTTCGGATCCAGAAACACCATCAAGACACAAAAGGACAGGGAAAAGGTTCGAGAGGCGTCTTATGAGGTGTTCAACATAGGCCTTAGGAAATATAGGGTTCGTAAATTGATTAATAAAGGATCTATCAAGCCTTTTAACCATACTGAAGCATTATTGAGTTCTATGGAGCCAGGTGCAATAACCACCACTAGCGCCCGTGTCAATAATCCCACATGCAGAAACTTACCAGTTTTTGTATTAACAAGCCTGCAACCTTTGACTTTAGAAGGAAAAGAAACTTCGTTGAAATCCTCGATGAGGATCCAAGGCAGTTTGATATTAACAGGGTTCATGCTCAAATGATGCCAGAGATTTTATCGAAAGGAAGGACATAATGAACCATAAACTGTACTGCAAATTCATTAATCTTGATGAAGCTTACAAATTTTAAGTGATAAAGATTGATGATGAGTCTATTGTTACGGGTAATCTTGTTCAGGGCTCAGCCATAATTTAGAATTCTCACCTCTCCCAAAGAGCGTGTTAAATGGAGATCAAACTAATGGGTTATTTCCACAATCTTAGCCTGCGTTCTCAATTTTTCAATGAAAGAATCTGGATGCCTCAAGATTATTCATAAACTTGGATGATTTCACAACTCCCATATGCTAGGGACCCCCAAAAAGAAAACTAAATGCACATTGAGTTTCTAGGAAAATAACGATGTTGGGCTTATGAGCAAGCACCATGGGTGAGGCTAGAAACAAAGGATAAGGGGTCAATATTACATTTTTTAATTAATTAGTTCATCTAAAGTACAATTTTATTATTATGTATAAATTAAATATAAAATAGTGAATTAAGTTAAACATTCATAATTCATATATGTATATATATAATATAATATAAGTAATTTAATTTTTTATGAATTGTTTTAATTATTAATCTCTTTTTACTATTTACTTAATATTATTTAATTTATTATATAACTATTTATTTTAATTTTTAATAAAATATTCTATCACAAAAATATTAATAAGAATTTAAAATTTAAAATTTATAAAAAATATAAACTTATAATTACTTAACATTATATTTTTGTTCTAGAAAACAAAAAAAAAATTATGATATAAATTAGGTAAATATGTCTTTTACTATACAAATATAGTATATATCTCCTTCTATATGAGATTCTACCATATAAATTTACCAAATACTACCTCAAATCCTATTTATAAGTCTTATTACATAAAAACACACATGTAAGAAATGAAATAAATATGTTAATTTGAAGTTGACTGAACGTCTCTAGAAGGGGGGTTGAATAGAGACTTTCCGAATCTGTTCCTGCAATTCCACACTAAAATTGATAGTTGAGATGTGCTCTCAAGTTTGTTAACTTGGAGACTCTGTTAAGACAAGATGGAGTTTATCAATTTTGGTAAAGATCTTTGTCTAGATTTTAGTTTAAAGTCTTATCTTGATTATCAATTCAATAGTTTCTTTAGTTATCAAGCTGTATTAATTGATTCAAGATAAGCAGATATAAGAATAAGGTAAGAGACAAGAGACAGAGATCTTATCCTGGTTCACCCACTCCTTGGGCTACGTCCAATCCCCACAACCTGTGAGATTTTCCACTATTGACAAACCAGTCAATACAAGTATTCTTACAGCCTCTTCAGGACGTCTCACTCACACTAAGCCTAGGCACACTCCTATCTTAGCTGAGTCACAAGTATTCTTACAGCCTCTTCAGGACGTACACACCTCACTCTAAGACTAGGCACACTCCTATCTTAGATGAGACAAGTTACAGATAAATGTTTGTGATAAGTCTAGCCTAAGCTCATACAAAGTATGGATATAGAAGTTAATAAGCTAGACTAGGTCTCAACTCTGGTTACAGTATTGGAATGATATTCACAGAGATGAGATGAAAGAGACAAATGTATGATCTTAAGATGAGATGTGTCTGTGCTCAGACATCTGGTAATGTCCCGAATGGTATAGGCGTTATTTGACAACACCTTTTCAACCTCGAATGGTCACTCCCAACTAGGGGTCCACTTACCGAATCTTGGTGACTTTTTCCCTAAAGGCAATTGTACTTTCCAAACTAAATCACCTTCTTGGAAATTCTTATTATTAACTCTTCGATTATAAAAACGAGCCACTCTTTCCTTTTGCTTGACTATATTTTCTAATGCAACCAAACTTTTTCGTCAAGCGTATCTAATTGGTCAAACATTAGGCTCAGATAATCTTGAGTAGGCAACTCATGTTGCCTCTGGATTCGGAGGGATTCAAGGTTGATTTCCAAAGGCAAAACAGCCTCGTGACCATACACCAATTTATATGGGGAAGCCATAGTGGCATCTCTTGGGGAATTCCTGTATGCCCATAACACTTGGCTAAGTGTTTCATGCCAATTTCTAGGTTTATGCCCTATGTGCTTCTTAATCAGCCCTATTAAAATCTTATTGGTGGCCTCGACTTGGCCATTTGCTTGTGCATAGTAGGGGGTAGAATTAAGAAGTTTAACTTTTCTAGACTCAGCGTATTGGGCCACTTTCCTCCCTGTAAACATAGTCCCTTGATCTGTGGTTATAGTTTCAGGGATGCCGGACCTATGAATTATATGCTCTTCAATGAAATCTATCACCTCTTTTTGGCCCACATCTTTTAGAGGAATGGCTTCGACCCATTTAGTGAAATAATCTACCCCCACTAAAATAAACGTATGGCCTTTCGAAGAAGGGGGATGGATCACACCTATCAAATCGAGGGCCCATCCTCGAAATGGCCAAGGCTTGATATTGAATGGAGATCTGCTGCAGGGGCATGATGTAGATTGCAATGCTTTTGACATTCTTCACATCCTTTCGCAAAATCATGACAATCCTTTAACATCGACGGCCAGAAATAGCAATATCTCAACAACGTCCATCTCATTTTCTCCCCTGCTTGATGGGCTCCACATATGCCTTCATGAACCTCTGTGAGGGCAAGATAAGCTTCTGCTTCTCCCAAACATCTGAGCAGGTTCCCTCCACTCGACTTCTTGTATAACTGATAAATGCAAATTATACACATTAATCATCCCTCAAATTTAACTTTTTAATGCATTTTTTGTGCTTAATTAACAAGTCATAAGCATATTATGCCAATTCAGGTTCATATTGGGCTCAATTACATTTTTTCAGCATTAAACTATTTTCGTATTTCAAGCATAACTTGAGTTCTAGACATCTAAAAATTATGTTCTTTACATTGTAGGAAAGATAAAAGAGAGCACTAAAACTTTGATGCAGAACCCAAAAGCTAAATCGGATGGCTAGTGAGTCGAAATGGGCTTGGAAGACCGAATAGTCAGCATCATATGAAAACCTGACCATCACTCAATGATTGGGCCATAACTTGGGCTAGAAAACTCCTTTTGGGCTCAACCCAGCGGCATTTGAAAGCTAAGATCCAGAGCTTGATTTCATATGAAGACAACTCTCTTGGATTCTGCCAGATTGAGGATGATATGCTCGGTGCAAGTGGGAGACAAGTAGGTGAATGATAGCTAGAGTAGGTGAATAATTCAAAGTAATGGACAAATGCATTAGGTAATTGATCAATAAGTCCATTTGTGGACAAAACATGCTTAGTCATTGCTGAGTGATCATGTTTGGAATGGCATCTTTTCCCCTCCTATAAATAGGAGGGCTTGTTAAGGAGAAGAGCATCCAAGTTGTAGTAGAAATTACTAAGAGTTTCATTTACTTTTGTTCATCTTTTTGTAAAGTCTTCATGGAAGGCTAAGTTTTTATTCAATTCAAGGAGTCAAGCTTATTTTAATCTTGGTTTTGAGGTTTGATCTTCATTTACATGCTGATTGAATTACATCTACCATGCTTTTCTACTCCACTTGCTTCAATTCCATATTTCTTTTATCAAAGCTTGATTGGTTAACATGTTTTGGTTATGAAATTTGTTATTGATGTATGTTGTACTCTTGATTGGTTAATCATCATACAATGATTGAAAAGCATATAGTAAGCAATTAAATTGAAGGTGTTCATTTAATTATTTACTTCAATTGGGTTCCGTTTATAAAATTGATTTGGATCTAACATAAGATTTTATGGTTATTTGATCTTGTTAATCTTAATCAATTGAATTTTGGGAATTATTTCAGTAGTGAATCCGGGATCATTGTAGGGGTTCCACATGATTCTAAGTTGATAGATTTAATCTCTTGAATGCATGTTATTAATAACCAATGATTTACCATCAAAATAGCCTCTGAATTCCTTGGATTGATATTGTCTTGAATTGATTCAACCTTTGCTTTTAACTTGATCTTTTATTTTCTTCAGTTTATTCAAATCAATCAAACACCCCCCCTAAAGAAGGATTAATTTGAGTGGATCTTCAGGGTTCGACCCGGTTTATACCATTCTACTACAAGTAGTTTGCAGATCGGAGAATTATAAGTATAATTTTGTGCAGGTTCGACAACTGTCAATAACTCATCTCCCAGAATGGTGTAATTCAGGGCCCTAAGTTTAACCTTCCTTTCGAATGGTTGTGTTGGATCCTTTAGATAATCTACGAGAGGTTTCCTCCAGTCTGAACGGGTAAGTACGTCTAGATTCCAAACCATTCTCTCCTCCTTTGTTAATAGAGTGTTGGTTTCGATGAGGTTTTCGAAGAGTTCTGGTTTAACTTTGTATCCAGAAGCAACTTGGGCTAATTCGTTAGCCACCTCATTCTGTATTCGAGGATCATGTTCTAGGGTTACCTCTTCGAAATGGTTTAGCAATACTTTAGCCCTGGCAAAATACCTTGCCAACTTCGAGCTAGAACACTTATAAATCCCTTTCAATTGATTTATAACTAATTGAGAGTCCCCCATGACATGGACATGGGACTCCTCGAGGCTCAACAACATTTCTAGCCCTGCGATTAACGCTTCGTATTCGATTTCGTTATTCGAACAAACACCATTGATTTTAAACATCACTTTGGTTATTACCTCTTTAGGAGATATAATCAGCATACCAATGCCGCTGCCTTTAAGATGTTTAGAACCATCGAAGAATAACTTCCAAGGCTTTACCCCTATAAAGTTAATCTCTTCGATTTTAACAGTGGGGAGTTCGGCTAAGAAATCTGCGAGGGCTTGCCCTTTAACAGCCTTCAAAGGCAAATACTTTAAAGAAAATTCAGTTAATGCTAATGCCCATTTTCCAATTCTGCCATGAAGTATTGGCTTAACCAACATGTGCTTAATTACATCGAAATGGGAACTTACAAAAACCTCCGCATGTTTCATATAGTACTTAAGCTTTGTACATGAAAAATACAGGCATAAACATAACTTTTCTACAGGTGAATACCTCTTTTTTACATCACTAAGGCTTCTACTTAGATAATATATCACTTTTTCGAAGCCACTGTCATCCTCTTGGGCTAACATACTACCCAGGGTCTCATCAGATGCAGAAATGTACAATCGAAGTGGTCTTCCTCGAACTAGGGGAGTCATTACCGAAGATTTGGCTAAGTATTTCTTGATTGAATCGAACGCCACTTGATGTTCCTCCTTCCACTCGAATTCTTCCCCTTTCCTTAACTTGACCAATGGGGAAAAAATTCTTGTCATTCCTGACAGGTTCGATATGAACCTCCTTAGGTAATAAATCTTTCCCAATAGACTCTACAATTGTTTCTTGTTTGTCAGGGGCTTCGTGTTGATGATTGCTTGAGTCTTATTTGCATCAACTTCGATCCCTTGTTGCTGGACCAAGAAACCCAGGAAATTCCCTGCAGAAACCCCAAAGGCGCATTTCAAAGGATTCATCTTCAAACCATGCCGCCTCATCCTTTCGAATGAACATCTTAGGTGTTCCAGATGTTGAACTTTGGTCTTTGACTTCATCACTACATCATCAATATAAACCTGCATAAATTCACCAATGAAATCATGAAATATCAGGTTCATGGCCCTTTGATATGTGGCCCCAACATTTTTTAATCCAAAAGGCATCATTACCCATTTGAAGGTACCCAGTGCCCTAGGACAACGGAATGCAGTTTTAGAAATATCTTCGTTTGCAATAAAAATCTAGTTATAATCAGAATAGCCATCGAGTAGGCTTAGCATTTCGTTCCCTGCTTCTGAATCGATCAACATGTCAACTATAGGCATTGGATACTCATCTTTAGGTGTTGCTTCATTAAGGTTTCTAAAATCAATACAAACTCTCAACTTGCCATTTTTCTTAATAACTGGCACGATGTTCGAGAGCCAATCTACGTACCTGGTAGTTCTTATGAATTTGGCCTTGAGGAGCCTTTCAATTTCCTTTTTTATCTTCGAAACCACTTCTGGTGCGAACCTCCGAGGAGGTTGTTTCACTGGTTTCTTCCCAGGTAATGTAGGTAACCTGTGCTCGACCAAAGCACGATCCAGTCCTGGCATTTCTTCATATTCCCAAGCAAAACAATCTTTGTATTGCTTAAGAATCTCAATCAACTGAGTTTTGATTTCTAGATCTACTTTAGCGCTGATGAAGTTTGGTCTCTTATTTTCGGCCGTTCCCAGGTTCACTTCTTCGAGTTGATCTTGTGCTTCGATTCTGGGAACTTTCTCATGGCCGTATTCAACGCTTATGTCTTCTTCAACATATATGCAATCCAATCGAACTGGATTCCCCTCTTGAGCTTGCATCTGCTTGTGATGATCCTCACTCCCCTTCACTTTTTCTCTCTTTGGATTTAGAGGAACTTCACCTTTAGATTCGGCCATGTAGGCCGCTACTCTTTTCATGAAGATATCTAGGCTTTCCATGAATCAACTAGTATTTCTAAGGCCGTATCAAGATCGACCTCTCTCTTCAAAGTGAATCCTTTAACAGGATCTAACCTTACTGAATAAGAAACTTTGGCTGAATGGATTGCTGATTTTGAATCGAGCTCATAAGGACTGATGTGAGCCAGGTTCTTGTCAAAGTCCATTTCTACCAATCCTTGTTCTACAGTATAAACCCCTTGGTCTGCTTCAACCACTATGGGATTCCCTTGTTGATCCAAAAGGAATAGTTTCTGGTGAATAGTAGATGGCGCTGCCCCCATTCCATGAATCCACTCTCTTCCCAATAACATGTTAAAACTGGCCCTTGTTTGGATCACCACGAAAATGGTAGTCCACATCTGGCCACCCACCATCAAGCCCAATGCTACGATGCCTTCTGACCCTGATGGCTTACCTGCAAAGTCAGTAATCACAATGTTATGTGGGAGAAGGTCCCTGCTGGTCTTACCCAATTTGTCAAAAGTAGTCTTTGGTAAGAGGTTGATGGCTGCTCCTCCATCAATGATTACCCTGTTGATAGGGTCTCCTTCAACAAAGGCTTTGATCTATAATGGCTTCATATGAGTCATATCTCCTGGGGCAGGTTTTGTTATACTAACCACTTCCTTCTTGGTCTCCTCTGCCTGGTTCAACATAATTGAGGTTTGGAGACTTTCATCTTCGAAGTCCTCTTCGTTCTCTAATCTTTGTACCTGATGAGAAAATTAAGCTGGTAAGATCGAAATTATTCCACATATTTCCTGGATCGAATCAGGGAATCCTGATTCGAATTCTTCAGTAAGATGATCATCTTCATCCATCTCTTTTACCTTCGCAGTATTGATTTGCTCACGTAGATCATACTGGGCCTTCGAAGATGAGGCTTCATGTCTTCTTTTGAGTTTCAATGGGGTCTTGGCACATTCGGCCTCTATCTGTTCCATCCTGGCCCTGTACAGTCTTTGGGCCCTTCGCCATTGGGTTCTGGTCATCGAACCATTTGCTTTAGAATATTGGCTGAAATGATACCAACTCTCTCTTGGTGGTCAAACTTCCTTGGATGGTTGGGAGGTTGCTGTCTGCTGTATCACCGGTTGCCATTTCATTTGGCCCTTTGGTTTGGCTGGAACCTGCCTCACCCATTGGTTCGAAAGTACCTTCTGTGGAGGGACAAAGGTGTTTTCCTGGATGAGCATGCATCTGCCCATTCCTTTAATAGTTCTGAACATTTTCTGCCCTTCTTCATATTTCTGAGGCCCCAACCTTTGTTTCAACTGGCGCTTCTTACTCGAAGCTTCCTCAAAGGTCTTGGCAGAATCAGCATCGAAGACTGCGCTGCACCTAGGACAGAGCATCACATGCCTATCCTCGTTCTGCTTCCTGCTCAGATATTCCATTATGGTCTCGTCAACTGAAGGATAAATATCCTTTACCTCCTTTTCGAACTCATCGATGGCCATGTCAGTGGCCCTTGCATTCACTGGTTCGACCTCCACCATATTGATCTCTAGAGGTTCAACATAATGAACCTTGTTATCGAAGGGGTCTGTGTCTACTTTCATTGTTCCTTTCATCTTCTCTTCGAACTTCAATCTTCCTTCAGAAATTGCCTTCTGAATCAAGTCCCTGAAACGAACACAATGATTAGTTAGATGACCATAAACATTATGATATTTGCAATATTTTCTTCCCTTTCTCTGCTCGAGCGTAGGGATTTTATGATCATCACTTAAGATGATTTGCTTATCTCTCAACAAAATATCAAAAATTTGGTTAGCCTTAGTCACATCGAAACCATATGCTGGTTTTTTAAACTTATCACTCATCGAAACCCAGACTTTAATTCAGCCACATTAACTTCATTTTCCTCAACATCACTACTCGAATCACTTTCATTGTTGTAAGCCTCTACATAGGCTATTTTATCCTTCCTCCCTATCCTTTCGATTTTCTTGTATTTGGCTTTCTCAGCCTTTATCTGTTCTATTTTTCTGACTCTATCAGCCAACTAAGCTATGTCTTGAATAGGGAGATTGATGAGTTTCTTCCTAATAAAGAACTCGAGATCTCCAATGGCTATCTGAACCAATTCAGGTTCTGGAATAGGGGTAAAACACCTAGCTTTGGACTGTCTGAACCTATTCAGACAGTCATCTATGGTCTCATTGGGTGACCTTTTGATACCCATCAGGTCCATTATACTAACCTTACTCTCACCCCTAAAGAACTGCTCATGGAAGACTCTTTCTAACTGGATCCAATTTCGGATCGAGTTTGAAGTGAGGGTTGTAAACCAAGTGAATGCGTTCTTGGTTAATGAACTTGGAAAATACTTCATCTTTAGAAGCTCATTATTGGCTAAGTCTCCACACTCTATTTGGTACCTAGCCACGTGTTCCACTGTTGATTCTCCTACTTCTCCTGAGAACTTATAGAATTTTGGAACTTTGAGTCCTCTGGGCAATTCTGCCCTCAAGACATCCTGGGGTAAGGCTGAAATGAAGAAAGGTTGATTTGCATAACCTACGTTAAAAGCATGCCTATTTAGCACTTGTTCGACCACATTGGCAACGTTGTGTTGCCCCCCAAGATTCATCTGTCTAACCCTTTCGACCACTAGATCAGGGTCTTGGTTTTGAGCCACTAGTACTGGTCGTGCTCGACCAGGCTCATTCAAGTCTGCTTCGACTTGAGGCTCTCTTTGATTGAGCTCCTGCCCTTCGAACCCTTCTATATCATACCCATTGCCAAAAAGTTCAGCAATCTTACCCATTTGTCTAGCCAGCAACTGGTAATTTTGGTTGGTAGTTGCAACCAATGGGGTTATCACAGTGGCCATTTGATGGGTTAACATATTACCCATGTCATGGTTACTCTCATCCATCTGTTGCCTCATGGATTGTAAGGCAATGTTGGTGAGCCTCTGTTGTTTCTAGGAACAATGTGTGTTGCTAACGGGTTAGTATACACACTCTGAGGCATTCCTAGCGTTGCCATCATGTTCTGGGCCTAGAAACCAGGGGGTGGTCCCTCAGCCCTAAGAGGTTCATACGCCCTCAATTGGCTAACTACAGGTTCTCCAGCCTGTGGAAGAGTACCCACGGGTACCTCATCACTAGTATATCTCCCTATACCTCTCTGGGAGGTTTGACCACCATTGTGGCCTTCAGGGGATGGCTCATTGGTTGAGGAACTCCCTGATGAGTGTCCAGAACCATTTTTGTTCTTACTGGTCATGGTTCTCTTACCACTCCTAAGATTCATGCAACACTCAATAGAAGTGTCCCACTGGACGTGCCAATTTGTTTGTCCTTGATTTTTGCACAAACAAATGTATCTCTGGTCAATCTAGGACGAGATACGAATCCTTTGATGTTTAACGTGGGTTCTACCTTAGTGTGAAATCTCAGGGTGAAATATAACTCAGAAACGTGACTCAAGTAAGAAACAGAAGCTATGCAGTGTAACAATGGCACCTGATAAGGCCTTAACTTGCATTAAAAGAAAGAAGTAACTTACAGACACAAGCAACTGAAGGACTCAGTTACAATGCCATTGATAACTAGCCTATAAAAGTACTGAAATTGTGCTAGAAAATACATGGATGAACTAAAATAAAAAAAATGAAAGAAAACAAAGAGGTTGGTCTGCCAAGTCCCTACTTTCTCTAAGCTTGCTGGTATTGTGCCTTGATCGCGACGGTGGATGCTGCGGATTTTTCAGGGTGCTTTGAGTGTTCAGGTTGCGGACCATTGAGCTGTGGAGGCTTCTCCTATTTATGGGCTCCACCCTTGTAACCTTCTTCCACCTACGGGCTTGCATCAACCGCTCCTGGAGATGGTGCTTTGTCCCACGTTCTCTTGCACGAACACTGGTCTCTCCCTTCAGTAACTGCTCTAGGTGACGTGACCATTGACAACTGGTGCGAGGATCACTAGGAGTAACGTGCCTTTCGAACTTGTTGATCTTTGGGTGACTTCTTCAAATTCTTCAAAGGAGCCTCGAACCTTCCAAACTCTCTTGCCTTTGAATTGAAGTTTTTTTTCTTAGATCCCCTCGTTCAAGACAGAGAATTCTTTACGTGTGATTCTCTTTTCGAGTTCGACCTCTTGATTCTTTCCTTCGAATCACCGACCAAATCAAACCCTCTTGACCACCGTCCACCTTGGTTAATGTGCTTGAGGCTGCTTCTTATTGGTTTGTGACGTTGGCTCCCTCAGAGTTATCGAAACTCATCCCCTATAAAGGCATAATCCCAGAGATGGTGTAGCATTGCCTTCTATTCTAATGGAGGGATTCTTGATATTGGCTGTCCTGTACGGCTTGAAACTTCCACTTCTTTTGGATCTTAGGCCGTCATGATATCTAACGTTAAAAGTCACTCCGAACGAACTGGAGAACTTTAGGTTGAACAGTACAGCCAAACCACTAGGCCTTAGCCCCATGCAAGGTCTGGTATTGCCTCCACCTCCTTGGTTCTAGCTTCAACAATGAGGCAGGAAATCACATGCTTGCTCTGCGCCCAGCCTTCTGATCCTAGAAGGTGGAAGAAAGAAGAAGAGAGGAGGGTGATGAGGAAGAAAAGGTCGAAGAAGAGGATGATGAAGATGAAAAGCTGAAAAGGCTGGATTATTTGGAAGATCCAAGCTTCAAGCCTTCTCTCCTCAATTTTCGAACCTCTGGAGGATGCTTCTTCGACGACATGACACTGGCAGGGTGCATCGAAGATCAATGCCTACTTCAATTCAAGGCAAAAACCTGCTAAAATAATCTAAGACATAGGCATGTAGTTCGAATAGGAAAAACTTAGTTTTCTAGGAAATCCCTTTATTGTACTCATTTTATATCAATAAAATTTTCCTTCGATTGGTAATTAACTGAGCCACTTCGAACTTGCTTACTTGATTTCCAAGTTTTTCTTACTTCGAACTCATCGCAACTTATACATTCGAACCACTTCACTTCGAATTTAATTTTATGCCTAACAGATTGTAAATTGGATCTCAAGAGGAGCAAAGCCAAGGTCGTTGCCTAGCAACTTCAACAATTGGTTTATCCTTCCCATTAGTGAAGAGTTCTTCAGATTGTGTGAACGGCATAAATAAAAAGACCCCTTTTATTTATTTTTTTTCAAAAAAAGACTTAAGAATAAAATAATAGAGAAAAAGTCTAACACTTATATGCTAAGCATGCAGGCATTTGTGTCGTGTTTGGGGAATGAATAGGTATATAACCCCTTTTCTTCCAAACTTCCAAATACGCACCCGCTGCTTGGAAAAGGCAGTCGACCCCACTATGAGCTTAATCATAAAATTAATTAAATTTATCAGATAAAGGAAAATCGGAATTAAGGAGAGAGATGGCAGCAAATCTCTCCAATCCATGCGCCTTCCCTCACCGGAACACGACACCGTTTCGGCTGCAATTAAAAAATGATAGGGGATTAGAACAGAATATAAATAAATATATACTATAACAACAAAGGCGTAAAGAGAGAGAGAAGCTAAGAGAAGCGAAGCGAGAGGCTCTGACACTGTGAAGGGACGGCAACCAAAACCCAAACTCCACTGAGGCTCAGACTCAGTCTCCGTGATCGCGCCGCCAACAATTGTGCTTTCCGTTCGGCTCTCACAAACGATTCTTATTATTTATTATTAACGGCGGCGTGGCGATGGTGTTGATGTTTCGCGGCGGCGCTTCCTAAATGTCTGTCACCGAAACCCCCGGTCTCCAACACCGTCACCCGTCGAAGCGAAAATTCGACGATGAGGAAGAAGATGTCTCTGACCTAGTTTGTGTCAGAATGAGGAAGGAAGAGGCCAAGGTGGTTAACTCGTGGTCTTCGGGTTGCGGTGGCGAGTTACAAAGATCGCACTTGCAATTCTTCGTTCGAATGATGTCAGGAGGTAACACTATTGTTATGCAGGCTTATCCGGAAGAAACCGTGAAATCTATTCACGAACGCATTCATATTATGAAAGGAATTCCCCTTTTCGAGCAGAGGTTAATTTACAGGGGAAAACAGCTTCAGTGGGAACAGACTCTCGCCGAGTGTTCCATCCAAAACGACGCCAACCTTCAACTCGTGGGTCGTATGCGCAGCACCGAACACCCCCAGGCGTGGCAGGTCATAAACGACATGGTTTCTCTCGTTTATCGTCTCTGCCGCGGCGAAACTGTTCACGATGCTTTGAAGACCGTTAAGGGCCTCATCACCAGTTACCTCACCATGACACCCAGAATCGACAACGATTCTGCCACTGGGTATTTTCAGATTTTCATGTCTTCCTCTGCCCCTGCGGTGCTGGTCATGCTCTATGTCTCCCCCTATCCAGGTAACAAGAATTGTGCTGATTCTTCTGTTAGGCATTTCTTGAATTCTTGTCGTAATACCTTGTCCAAGGCACTGCACACCCAGTGTGCGCGTGTGGTTTTGGAGTTTTGTAAATTGCTTAGGAGAGTGGGCTCTCACGACCCTTTGTATCTCTTTTGTCGGAGTACTTTTGGGTCCTTGTTGGAAACTGCTGGTATTTCCTATGCTGCTTCTGAGAGTGAAAATGTTAAAGGATCAATTTTGATTCAAGACATTTTCCCCTTTGTGCGTGAGCTTGCTAATAGCTTGTTGTCGGATTTGGATTTGAGTATGGAGACCCCCTCTGTTGCTGGGTCTTTGTTGAACGACGTTGGGGATTTTACTGCCTTCTTAATCCCTTTGAGGACTGGAATCAGGGAGCAACGAGCTCTCCAAGATTCTATGACTCACCAGAAGCGCCATAAGGACATGTTGCTCGTTGAAGAGATTGAATACCTTCATCTCTTGTACATTGAGTTATTGAACAAAATTGATCAGTGCCTTTCAAAATTGGAGAAAAGTTTGGCTGGCCAGGAAATGATGCAAGGGGATAATCTTTGTCCTGCATGGTCTCAGTATCTTTTCATTTTGAAGGAATTGTATCAAATTTCTAAGCTTTATGATGGTGCTGAAGAAAAGCTTTGGAGTGTTTTGATGCGTCAAAAGAATGTGCTGTGTCAACTCATCGTTCAATATGCAAAGAGGACTGATGAGCATCAGTGGATTCTTAAGCACAGGTCTGTCACGAATTTTGAGTCTAGGAGGCATTTGGCAATGATGATGTTCCCAGAGGTAAAAGAAGATTATGAGGACCTGCATGAGATGCTTATTGACAGGTCTCACTTACTGACTGAATCTTTTGAATACATAGCACGAGCTGAGCCCGAATCTCTGCATGCCGGCTTATTTATGGAATTCAAAAATGAGGAAGCCACTGGCCCAGGTGTACTGAGGGAGTGGTTTGTTTTGGTATGTCAAGCAATATTCAATCCACAAAATGCTCTTTTTGTGGCATGCCCAACTGATCGAAGGAGATTTTTCCCTAATCCTGGTAAGTTTAATTTGGAATTTTGAATGGACTTTCCCCTTCTCTGCTACTTGCTATGCATTGGGAGTAGTTTCAAATTGAAAACATTTGTCTATGGCTTGCATTTCTCATATGTAAACATCTATACAATATTTACAAAAATGGTTTTTATTAGGATTATAAAATATACTGAACTAGTATTCAAGGCATAAAACCTTTGTACAAAGAAGTATCCGGTAAGTTACATACCTAAGATATAAATGTAAGAGAAAAAGAAAGGAAAGGAGAAAGCTAACAATGCCTTACTTCATAAACCTTACAAAATGCTGCTGAAGGGTGTGGATTTTGGGGTTGTGTTAACACCCAAATAGTTTAATGGAAATCAGGTCGTTTGTTTGTCTAACATTACTCATTAGTAGTTTTTTCTTAAGTGAAATGTGCTCCTATTTGATGAAAGACATGGGGGATCTCCGCTTTCTTGTAGAGTAGGGACACTATGCTTCAAATTTTTGGTGGTGTGAGGGACTATATCGATGAAAGGCAAATATCTAATATCTTGTTTAACATCAAGTTCCAAAGCGAATGCTTCCATGATGTAAAACCCCTTTATATGCATGAAGAATTATATTTTTATGTGTTCACTTTAAAATTTACTAAAGATTTTATGATTTAACCATTTGGAGGTGTTTTAGGGCCACTGTATCATGTTTGAGCATATATCTAATACATCTTAGGTCATCTTAAGATAGATTATGAGTATGAAAACACAAAAAAATGAATCTGTACAGTACCAATTTGTCCGTATCTGTGCTTCCTGCAGCCACTTTTTTTAAGAACAACACAGGTCAAATGCTATCCAAACTGACATGTTCAAATTCACATTGTGTAAGTCTAACCATGAGTGTTTTGCAACTAAACTTGGGTTCCCTGTTAGTATTGTTAGTGAATAGGGTTGCTTGATACTTGATCAGTGTTGAGTATTTTCTACATTGCTGTATATCTTGTTTCAGTTGAAATCGTTAAAGCATTTCTGGATATTGAAGTTTAGCTTATCCTTTGTCTACTTGTTTGAAGCTTCAAAGGTACATCCTCTGCACCTTGAGTACTTCAACTTCTCTGGTCGAGTTATTGCATTAGCTTTGATGCATAGGGTGCAAGTGGGTATTGTTTTTGATCGTGTGTTTTTCTTGCAATTGGCTGGAAACTATATTACTTTAGAAGATATAAAGGATGCAGATCCTTGCCTGTATACTAGCTGCAAGCAAATATTGGAGATGGATTCTGATTTCATTGATTCAGATGCATTAGGATTGACGTTTGTTAGAGAGGTTGAGGAATTAGGACACAGGAAAGTGGTTGAACTCTGCCCTGGTGGGAAAAGCATTGTAGTAAATAGTAAGAACAGGGAGAAGTATGTTGATCTTCTTATACAGGATCGTTTTGTAACATCTATATCTGAGCAAGTGTCACATTTTGCCAAAGGTTTTGCTGATATTCTTTCAAACTCAAAGCTCCAGCAGTTCTTCTTTCAAAGTTTAGAGCTTGAAGATCTTGATTGGATGTTGCATGGGAGTGAAGATACCATTTCTGTTGAAGATTGGAAAGCACACACTGAGTATAATGGCTATAAAGAGACAGATATTCAGATAACTTGGTTTTGGGAGGTATGTACATAGTGCTAGTATTAAATTACAATGTCTTTCTCTCAATGTTCTATCTTCTATTATTTTCTTCTCTAGTGAGCAACAAGTACCCACTACGTGATGCACTCTAAGGCCGTATCTGTCTTGGCTACTTATAAAGCTTACCCATCCCCGCAAAGAAATTGTTTCCCTAAACATTGTTTTCCTAAACACCACTCTTGGAATCCATGGGTTTTCTCTTGCCCTGGCCGGTTCAACTTTTGATGTGCTTCATATAATTTACAAATATCTTTCATAGGTTCGTTTATCTCTCCAAAAACTAATATATTTTTTTGTTAATGAAGCCTGAATCATATTTTTGGTGATCCAGGCATATTTTTGTCTTGTGTAACCGGGCTGACAAAAGTGTGTTGGTGATGATTGTCAGTATGAGCCCTTATTCTGATACCACATAGTTTTAAACATTTCAAATCTACTTTATATGCTGATTTGTAGTATCATACCAAGATATGTCAATATTGTTATGAATTTATCCAAAATGCTAGATTATAGTTGCACCATTGTTGAAAAGTATGAACATTAACTTCCCCTGTCTCTATTTCTATTTAATTTACCTAAGATCACTAAAACTGGGTGGTTATTGCATCCTCAGAGTAATGACTTGTGGAATGTTTTTCAAACAACTCATTATTTCAAGATTTGCTAAGAGATGCTGCTCAGTTTTTATATTTTTGTATGTTATATTCTGTTAAAAAATTCTTAACAGATTGTGGGGAGAATGACAGCGGAACAGAGGAAGGTTCTTCTATTCTTTTGGACATCTGTGAAATATTTACCAGTTGAAGGTTTCCGTGGTTTGGCTTCCCGTCTCTACATTTACAAATCCCTTGAACCTGGTGATCACCTGCCTTCATCTCACACATGCTTTTACCGGCTGTGTTTCCCAGCGTATTCATCTATGGCTGTCATGCAAGATCGTCTTGATGTCATTACTCAAGAACATGTTGGCTGCAGTTTTGGTACTTGGTGAATACACCTGCAATCTGGATAGTATAAGTTGTTTTGACTGCACATAGAATTATCGTTACCCAGCTTTGTACAGATTATAGGAGTATTCCATCTGTTCTCCAATTGGATAATGTGAGAAAGTTCTCTAGTTTTCTTTTCCAAAGTAGTCAAGGGTTGCAATGTCACTGATCTTTGTCAAATGTCTATATGGATAAAGTATCAATAAAACAGGATTGAAGGAAAGAAAACTCGATCTTTCTGTGATCTCATTTAGATAGCTGTTAGTTCGTCATGTCCTGGACACCGGAATATGCCATGACAATTAAGTCTGGTCTTAGCACATTCGTGCTCAGACTGCACTCTTCTCCCCATAATCAATTACCAATAGGAAATTTTAGGACTCGTTGATTTGCATTTTCATTTCCTGTTTCTAGTTTGTCCTTCTTTAAGATGCTTGAGTTAAACTCACTGCCCATTTCCCCTCCCTTAAAAAGTAAAACAACAAAATTTAAGGTAATTT
Source organism: Sesbania bispinosa (assembly GCA_026901365.1). Classification (NCBI taxonomy): domain Eukaryota; kingdom Viridiplantae; phylum Streptophyta; class Magnoliopsida; order Fabales; family Fabaceae; genus Sesbania; species Sesbania bispinosa. Next base: position 26,421 of record QLOH01000253.1, read on the forward strand.
TTTGTTAAACTTTATATTCAAGTAATTTTTATGTGGATATTTTTGCTGAAATGTTGTATTTAGCTATGATAGGAATAGATAATAACTACATCATCATACTCATCAGTTTTTCTTATTATCATTCTTTAGGAAGTCTTGAAAAAATATATAAGAATAACCATTGAGGTATTTTTTTAGGCTCTTATGGTGCACTCTTCTTCTGAAATCAAGTGGGTAAATTATAGGAGTAGATCAGTTTACTATTAAGAGGATGGGACACCAGTGTTTAATAACCAAATACAGCTCCACAAAATGTTTACTTAATCTCTGTTTTTCTGCCTTTATTTATTTTTGTCTTTAATCTCCCTGGAATATTTTACCTGTCATTGAACCTAAGTAATCTTAATTGGAGTTGGAAGCAGAAATTCTTAATGATTTTCTGAATACCTCGGTGATCTTCTAGTCATATTTATTTAGAAATATAACATAGGAATTGATCAAGATATATAATACCAGTACTTAGAAATGTTGAAAGTTTTAGGTGGAAAATATTGACTTCTTCGCGAAAAAAGAAAAAGATCTCAAAAGTAAATAAATTTATTTAAACAAAGAGGAATACATAATGACCAAGCTAATTAAACTCTCCTGGAACCATCATCCCCAAGCTTCAACGGCTATAACTCACTCTAATACAAAACCCATTGATAGAATTTCTCGTATACAGAATACCACTTGGACTTGGCATGTATGATGACGTGGAGCCAATTCAGCTCAGCGGTGTTTATATATAGAAGCTATAGATCTCCCATAGACGACTTACCTTAGCAATAACATTAATTAATGACAAATAAACTAAAGAAATAAAATATAAGAGCTTATCAACTTTGACATGCAAAAAGGTAGACCTGATCCCAACAACTTGACTCCTTTTGAACCTTTTTCCCTTCACACTGTCTAAGCTTCAGTGTTCTCAACAGAAACTTCTGTGGCGGCTTCCTCTGCGGTTTCAGCTGGTTTGTTCTCTTCCTCCACTGCTGCTGCTGACTCTGTTTCAGTAGTTTCTTTAGGCTCCTCAGCTACTGGTTCCTCTTTCACTTCTTCAGGTTTTTCCTCTGTTTTCTCGGGTGCTGGGTTCTCTACCTCAGGCTTGGCTTCCTCTGTCACTTCTGCAGTCTCAACTTCAACTGAGGCTTCGGTTTCTGCAGCAGCCTGGGCTTCTGTAGCTTCTACTGCCTCTTTTGGTTCTTCGGTGGTTTCTTCCTTTGGTTCTTCAGTGACTGGTTCTGGGGCAGGAACCTCGGAGGCTGGTTGTTCTGGGGTTGTTTCCTCGACCTTGGTTGTCTCGATTGTTTCATTTTCTGTCACAGTTGGTGCTACTTGCTGTGCAACCTGCAACATCCATTTTCATTTAACTGATCAGCATCCTAAACCCAAGCTTTAAATAAATACTTTTGAGTAACAATTTCTGAGCTGAAGAAAAGATTAAGCAGTGAATTGATTGATTGATCTTTACTCTGGATGCAACTGTGATTATAAAAATAAAACTGAAAGGTAGAGATAGATCTAAATAAAGTTGTTGATGACAATCCATTCAACCAATAGTATACTTTTGAGATGTATAAGGTTGATCTACTGGAACATATTTCGTGAATTTCTAGGATCAAAATGATCATGAGATGAAACACGGTGATGCTGATATATATATATATATATATATATATATATATATATTTGTGCCGTGCTTAAATATATGAATTTATTGTATAAGACATGTTTTACCATCTCTTGAATGCAATGTATAACTAGGTAGATCGCGCATAAGAAAACATCAAACGCGTTCTGATTTGTTGATCGAGAATGAATCACACAGCAAATAATATAATGAAAGAAAGAAAAAAATTGTAATGTTATGTCACAAATGTTTTGGTAGTTTAATTTCTATCATGTGCATAGATGATGCTACTAATAAGCTACTCTTGGATTAATAACACAATGTATAAAACAAGAGACTAGTAACTGTATCTGAATTACCTCAACACTTGCCATTTGGGAATGCAAAGAGGGATGGATCACAATAGAAATGAAAGGTTTGTGAGTGAGTGAACCAGGAAGGAAGGCTTATGACTGAGATGAGGAGTTGATCAAAGTGAGAGGTTTATATAGAGTCTTGAATAGTAGAAGAATTAAAGAGAGAGAAAGAGAGAGTGGCCACTTGGAAGAATCTTTTTCAAGCAGACACCTCATGTCATTGACAGAAATTAAAGAGATCAATGTACCCGAAAATAATAGTAAAGATCAGCATATCCAGTTGTAAATATTTCTGTTTCCTTTTATTTTCTTCCTTCAGAAATCAGAATTAGTAAAAATAAAAAAAGAACTTGCTCTAAAAATATTAAATAAAAAGACAATAAATTTGGTAAATATCATATCAGCATCGTATCGTATGTTTCTCTTGGGTGCGCTTATCTTTTATGCAGCTGGTCACGTAGGTGATTGATTATCATGTGTTCATGTTCAGGAATGTGCTATCCTTGGATTCCCCAACTCATTGAAAAAAAGAAGGTGAACACTGAACACTTATTTCATCTACATTTCAGAATTATAAAAATACAATAGTATTTACTGGTATTTTATTTTGTTTTTTTTTAAAGCCAGAACGATTTTTTATTGTTCATGTTATTACTTCACAACTCACAAGCATTATTTTGACGTAGATCCTACATTATTTTTTCCCCTTAAATTTAACTAAAGTCTCAATTTAGTTATATTTTTTTTATCTATTGGATTTATTGATGATATGCCCAATCCACTTTCTTTTCTGTGGTAAATTTTTAAAGAAATGAGAAAGGGGATTTAGCCATTTAGGAATGATAGAGAGAGATATACAAGGGGAAAAGTAGACAGTAATATTGGTTCATGGAACTGGCAGCTCATACGACGGCAAAAGGGATGTTGGGTTGGTGCTGTTCTGCTTAACTTTAGTTAGTGTCGCGTTTGATATTTGTTTGATTTTTTCTCTCTCTTTTTTTATGTTTAGGATTATGGGAGTATTTTGAATTTTAGAAAATTATTTTGAAGCATTGAAAATAGATATATCTTTTTTTTTTTTTATTAAAAGGCCCTGATATATGTTTTTCTTTTGAGCTTTATTCTTATAGTGGTTCATGTTATTAAGAAATTTAATATAGGTATTGTGATTTTATGTTTGAATTTTTGTATAATTATACATTGAATGTTACTATGATTGTGAAATTCAACCTGTATATTTTTTAAGTGTAAAAAAGGTAACATTGCATTGATCTTTTATCATGTTTGATTATAAGATTTGGTAGTGTATAAGGTTTGATAAAATTTTAGTATTTATGGGAGTTAATATATATGACATCATGCAAGATACTATATATATTACATATATGATAATACTATTTCATAATTTGTGATGTGTTGTATAACATATAGGATAAAATATTTTTTAATAAAAATACCTTTATATAAAATTAAATTAATTTGTGTTCAAGATTTTAAACTTAATTGTCAGATAAAATAGATAAATGTTTTTGGGGTTGTAATAGAAAAGTTTTTATATGAATTTATATATCAAAATTTAATCAAATCTTAATTATATCCCTCAAGTCTTGGTTAAAAGAAAAACAACTAGCAAACTAGTTAGCACCTGAACTAAATAGATCTCTCACCCTTGGAATGTATATATATATATATATATATATCTTGGGAGGAAAAATGGGAGATAACTAGAAAGAGAGGAGGTGATAAATGTTATAAATGGTATGATGGAAAAGAAAGAATAAAAATAAATAGAGGGATGGGTAATTAATGTGTAAAAATTAGAGTGTAAAAAAATAGATTTGACATCTAGCTAAAATGGAGGTAATGATAAAATCAAATATAATTAATGTCAAATCTCATAAAATTAGAACATATTTACTATTTCAATAAAAAGAACAATAACCTTTCACAACATAAACAATATAAATAAGCAACCTATGGGGTAGTTCGGGTTGGTTGTGAGATTTCGGTTTTTGATTTTTAAAAATTTTCAATCAAGTTTTTACAACTCAAAACCAAAAACTGAAAACTTGTTTTTGTGGTTTTTAAAACAAACATTTTGAAAACTACAAAAAGTGGTTTTCAGTTTTTGGTTTTGAGTTGTAAAAACTTGATTTAAAATTTTTAAAAACCAAAAATTAAAAACTCGCAACCACCCCGAACGACCCCTAAAGTAGTGGTTGGGTGGATGAATCATGTTTGTCACTTTGAAGTGAAATAAATGTAACTCCTTTACAACTATAAATTAAATATTTTTTTTTCTACCTTAATTGAAATATCACTCCCCAATTCTAAAATTTTTAAAAGCTATTAAATTTGAATTAGTGGTAAGAAATTTAGATATTTTTCACAGTCATAAATTCAAAGTTCATTTGTTATTATATATAAAAATATATAAATGAGTTACAATATATTTTGGTGGCCTAATATTGCAAAGGGTAAAGGGATTGGGATAAAAAGAAGAAACAAGAGAAGAATAGAAGAAAAATAACCACTTTCCTTAATTGGTATCATCTAATAAAAATAGATTTATTTTCTTTTTATTAGAATTTTCAAGAAAAAAGGATTTGATATTTTATTTAATATTATTAGTTTACTTCAAAAAATTATGTAGTATATAAAGTAAAAAATATGATACTCATTAAAATTAATTCTTTTTTTTTTTCACATTTCTACCCTAGAGAAATGCGAAATATTATGGCTCTTTTACCTTAGGTGCTATGCGTTCCTTGCATCCCATTTTTCTTAAAACCAATATATATATATAAAAAACTCGTTGTTAATGAGAGCTTTTAAAATTTAGGATTTAATATACATATATTATTTATGTAAAAAGTTCACATAATTATATTATTTATTAAATTTAATAATATATGAGATGTCATATTTATAGTCTATTTGATTTATAAAAAAGAAAAGTGAAAAGATAAAAAAAAGAAGAAAAGACAATGAGATGATATATAGAGAAAAAAATTAAGTACTTTAGAATAAGAAAACATGGAGGAAATAGTGAAAGGAAGGAAATTGAAAGGATAGAAAATTATATTAAATTTAATGAAACTTTTCCTTTCTTCACCTATTTTATTTCTTAAACTAATATAAGAAAAAGTGCATTAGATTCCTATTTTTCATACTTCATCTCTTCTATTTTTCAAATGAAACACTAGTTAAATATATTATTTTTTTTGTAAAATCAGATGTATCCTTTACGGAGATAATACTGTTTGAGCTATATAGGACCTGTATAAACCGCAAAACTCTCCCTTCTAGTTAAGACAATTACATATCACCACCAAATAAATGATATAAAAATACATCATTTATTAAATAATAGTGTAAAAATTGGATTACACATTCATTGAATTCTAAAGTTTAAATGAAAATTAAATAAAAGTTGTCCGTACCCAATTACTGCGGCACCGTAAAGAATTAGAATAATATGCCTACAAAATCAGGCCTTGCGACCAAATAATTTAATGGGTATGGACATGTGTGGTACTGATTAAGGTTCTTGTCCTCTATGGTTAATATTGGTACTAATTGAAAAATGAAAATAAAATGAAAATGTAATTGTACTAGTGAAGCTCTGGCATATATTATGATGGAGAGGACAAAATCCTTGGTGGCAGTAACGAGTGAAAAAAGCTTGTGTTGTGTGCGCTTTCACTGCTTGCAGCTTAGGGTCAATATGATTATCAAATTTATGTATAGTTTCTTGTTTCTAAGATGGGACTTGCTTTTTGCCAAGCAAGAATTTAAAGTCGATGTTAGCCAAATAAAAGGCAACAAGGGAGGCTGAGGGCGGTGCAATTGTGGGACCCCAGTGAGGCTGAGGCAGTGCAGATCACTACCATCCAAACGAATCCCACACCTCGTTGTGGGGCCCACATAGACACCATAGTTGGCATATAACAGAGAAGAGAAAAGAAAAGGGCTTTTGGTTTGGTTTGCAGTTGCAGCTTATTCCAATTGGGCACCGCCCCTTCCAATTTTTTCCATGTAAAGATGCAAAAATCCACACCCTCAAATGCTTTCCACGTCTTACACTCGTGACAGGGGGCCACTTCCACCCTTACGATGTGCCACTTCACATCATCCATTTTCATTATTTCTTTGCCTAAGTAACATAAATAAAACATTATCTGTAATATCCTCTCTCTCCCCGTCATAATAGTGCTTATTTTAGAATATTGCTTCAATCCAACACAAATATTAGTAACTCTAGTTTAGTAAATTACATTAGGTGTCACGTTCATTAAATAATATAGCGATACATTATTGAATATTTATGTAAATTTCTTTACACTGAAAGAGTATATTAATTAAGTCCATTTTTTTAAAAAAAAATCTACCATGAAGTAAAATTTAAAGACATTCACTAAAAACTTAACAATAAAAAAGAAAATAAAATACATTGCGAAATTTAAATATTGTAATTTATATTACATGTCCTTATATACTATAGATCTCACAGCTTTAATAATTAAAAAGTGTCATGTTTAATTTGTTGTTTGTTTCAAGTGATGATAAATAAAAAAATAAAAAATAAAAATCTCAATGTACTTTTCCTCTTTTAATTAAAAAAATAAAGATAAATTTATTAAATTCAATGTAATTTGTTTCCTTTTAATTTCTTTCCTCTATAAATTTTTTTAATTTTCTCTCATTGCAAATAACTTAAAGTATCATATAATTTTCTTCTGACTTTTTTCCTCTATTTTTTTTCTTTTATTTCCATTCCTTTCCATTTACTTTCCTTTCCAACCAAATAAATTATTAAAGATAATCACTTTCTATCTTTTTCTTCTGTGCTCTCATTTTCACTAATTCTGATGTGCTTGCGTCGTGCCGTATTCTATTTAAACTCCAATTCTAATCGACATATTATTTAATTGACAATTTGATTGATGATATATATATATATATAAATTCAATTTAGATTAATTTAGAGAGTACTTGAGATATTATAATACTAACAATGGTTTTTGTATGGTGAGAATAGATATAATACTTTAGGGAAAACGATCTAACCGACGTTTACTGGTCATTGGCAAAATGTAGATGGTAAGAATGAATCATTCTAACGTTGATTAGATGGACCAATAATTATTCACCACATGTAGACCCGTGAGTCATGGGTGGACAGAGATTCCAGTGATGTGTTATGATTCCAGGCTCCAGCAGCGATGTGATATGCGATCCTCTTTCATGAGTTCGTTCGTTTGTTTTTCTTTTTAAAGGGTGTTTGAATTGAAACAAATGATAATAATTATGTAATTGTAAACCGTTCTCAAAATTTTCTGAAGTTTGAGTACTTCCCCAATGAGGGTTAGACCTATGCATGATAAAGGGACGGTTCGGCTTCCAAGATAACGTGTATAAAATTATGGAATCCAACCTCATCTCCGTGGTTCCTGTTAGGTTTGGGAAAATCCATGTGTTTTACACATTTTTATTTTATTTTCTATTTTTTATAATTTAAATACATGTTTTTTAAATAAGTCATATATATCCAATATATTTTAATTCAAATAATACGTAAATATAGACATTGATAACCTTAAAAATAAATAAGAATGTTATGAACTATATTATATTTTAAGGAAAATATATAAGTTTACTTTTATTACTAAAGTATTAGTATAATAAAATTATGTAATTGTTGCATCGGGGCGGGTTCTTACACCCCAAACCCACCCCTGCCTCTGTTAAAGACGGGACGGGTTCGGGTTCGGGTTCAGATTTTACTTAAACTCGGTTTAAAGTGGGTTTTTTCCGCCAAAGTCAGGGCGGGATCGGGTCGATACACACGAGTTTGGGTTTGATTGTCATGCCTAGACCTAGCTGAGACCGGGAATATCAGATGATTTTACCTAGAATTACATTTTGGCTTTATAGGTTAAGCACGAGCCTTCTAGTCTTGAAGCCCATATATGGACGATTCGGTCGAGTAAGTGACATTGATCCATTACTGTTCTACTAAACGGGCTACCGCGTACCGACCTATCAGTAGATCGATACTCGGTACAGAGCACAACCTCCCAAGCTCAAAGCTTGCGAAGCCAGGGTGCCGAGCTCATAAGTATCGGTCTTGTACAACCAGGATGCCGAGCTCGTAGGTCAGTACCCGGTACAGAACATAAACTACACATAAATTTATAAACATGTATTTTGGTATTTTTTTAAAACTAGGAATTTATAAAGAGGATATTTTTAAAACAAGTAAAATATTGTACAAATTTTTATATTGTAAAATCACACTTTTAAAAAATAAACAAACACGGATTTTTTTTTGCCCTTTTGTTGAGCACAACTTCGCCATTCAACCCAATGTCAGAAACCAAATAAATCTGCTATCCCCAAATGAATAAATTCATATGCTATAGGAGTATATTTTTTTAGATAAAAACCGGATTACGTAATGCCATTAATTATTGTTATTATACTATAATATAATATATAGTGCTATGCACGGCACAATTTGACCATAATTGAGGCCGGAATTACATATTTTTAACAAGAATAATATTCATAATGTTCTGTTAAATAAAATTTTAATATATTGTTTATTATTAAAAAAAATCATGTAAAATGCATTAAATTATGTGAATTATTCTCATTATTGAGTGAGAGCAATTTTTTTAATTTTTTTGAGGTAAATTTCATTTTAAAATAAAAAAATTTAAAAAGATATGTTAAGGGACATGTAGTTATAATATTAAGATGGATAGTGATATTTTCCAGCGTGTAAACACGTAATATTAAGATGGATAGTCACATCTCCATCGTGGCAATACTCATGGCTCCCATTACTTTAAGACGGAACTCGAAAATATTGTATACTCATGGCTCACATTACTAATTCAATGCTCTTTCTAATTCTATCAACGCAAGTGTCCAAATGCAAATTAATTAGAAATGCATTATTCATTTCAATTTCAAGCACAGGTGGCAACGTAACGATGGGTGTTGACAAGTGACAACTTCATGTATGTTCGAATTAGACGAAACAAACAACGTCTAAAGAAAACTGATGAGAAGTGTAATTTCATATTTCTAAAATTATACTATCATAATAAGTAAAAGATATAAGAAAAATAAAAGAAATGAAAAAGATAATTAATTATAATTAAAATATTGTTTTACACCTAAATATATGCTAATATTTGTTGTATAAATTATAAACTCCTTCTTAAACTCAAGTAGCTAAGAAGAAAAGAAATCAGTTTTAGTCTAAAAATTAGAGTACGAGAATATGTATAGTGTCAAATCTAGCTGGTGGAGAGTGGAGACTATTTAGAACACATAGCCATATGATAAAAAATTAAAAATAAGCTAAAATGGGAGCTTTTATATATATATATATATATATATATATATATATATAAAGAAAAACTAAAACAGAGTTGCACAAAAATGAGTTAAAATAATGAGAGCTAATCTGTTGAAAAAAAAAGAAGCTAACATGGGATGTAAATTTAAAAAATATAACATCTCAATTAACTTCTTAAAAATATAACATTAGTCATATTAATTTTTGTAAATAAAAATATTATTTAAATTTAAAAAATATGTATTGTTTCGGGGGCAACCGAATCCAATCTGACAACTCATCCTACATGGCTAATCTGAACGTTCACCAAGTTGACACATGTCTGCACCTTGAATCACCAAACAACTCGTAACATACATGCACGGGGAAGCACCCTCTTCTTTATCATAGCATGACTACACCAAGACACCCACGTGAGGTGAAATTCTCTCCTTATTCAAGAGTACACTTGATAAAACTGCCTTAAAGTAAGTGGTGTCAAATTATCTTTCACTCACACTCTCATTGAAATTTTAAAAAGTAATTTAATTTTTTAATTTTATTCTTATTTAAACACTTATAAAAATATTTTATAAAAAGGATTGGATGGATTAGTAATTGAATCTGAATGTGAAGACCGGAGCAAATGGTCAAAGCTGCTTTTGCGAGACATGTTTCGTTTTGGAAAGCGACCTGCTGACAAATAATATCGTTTTCTCATTGATCTTTCTTTTTCGAACTTCCTTTTTATTATTATTGGGCAATCCCTTTGCTTGTTCCTTCATGTCCAAAATTAGCAACTATGTCTATATATCCATTTATATATGTCTCTAAACAACCTAAGTTTCAGTCGATTAATTAAGGAGGGTCATTTGAATGTTTAATAACATTTGAGATCAGAGGCTCCATATCTAGCATTACTCTGCCATACAAGAAACTACACACGGAAGAACCAAAATATTAGTTAGAGAGCGCAATGCAACTTGGCAAAGAAATATTAATCTTTACTCCAATAATGAATTGTTTGATTGGGATTCCAGATGAATGTTTTGGGCAAGAATATAAAGGATGGGCGCATGTGTATTATCACGTCGGTTCTGCATACCAATCGTCCACATAGGGCTATCCAAAATGTAGGTCTCACAACAGCTTTTATATATATATATATATATATATATATATATATATATATATATATATATCTGTGTGTGTGTGTGCACCTTTCTTTGGTCATATGCAAGTTTTACTTACCTAATTAATAGTTAAATAACAGAATATCCAGAGCAAAAACAAGCCCAAACAGTAAATTAATTAGCATGACTTGCAAAACACAAGTGAACAAATATTAAAAGGCCATCATAAACCGCGCATCAAATCAAAATGATTCGTCATGTATCTTCTACATATCACATCATATACACCACCTATAATTATCGAGTAAACTAGCAAGTTAGTCCTTGACTTTTTTAAGGGTTATGCAATTTAGTCCCTAAGAAATAAAAAATCCCAATATAGTCATTGACTTCTTGTTTTTTCTTTCACTATAGTCCAACTATGTGTTTCCCGTTAATTTTTTTTATGATGTGTCACGTTTCGTGACACTATATCATACTATTTGGCATCGGGGGCACAAAAATAACGTCATTGAAGTTGAGACATTCCAATGAAATATGGGGAGAAGAGAGAAAAATGGAAAATAGAGAAGCACACAATGGTTGGAGTTGAAATATTTAAAGCTATAAATTTGACAAAATCACATCGTTTTTGTGCCATAGTGGACACTATAGTGACAAACAGTGAGACATGGTATCATTAAATGTGATACATCGTAAAAAAATTAACGGGAAACACACGGTTGGACTATAGTGAAAGAAAAAACAATAAGTCGGGGACTATATTGGGGTTTTCTATTTCTTAGGGACTAAACTGCATGACCCTAAAAAAGTCAGGATTAATTTGCTAGTTTACTCAATAATTATCACTAATCATATTTCCTCTCAAGATTTTACAAGGTAGGTTTGTTTGGATAAGAGAGAATGTCAAAGGAATGGAAGGAAAATGAAAGAAAAAAAATAGAAAATAAAATGAGAGAAAAGTGGGATGATTTTTTAATTATTTGAAATAAGGGAAAGTGAGAGTGAAAGAAATAATGAGAGAAAGTAAATAGAATAAAAAGAAAATTACATTCAATTTAGTAAAACATTTTCATCTTCCCCTTTTTTCTTTCTAACCAAGTGAGGGAAAATATATTGAATTTTGTATTTTCCATCCCTCAAAACAAACAGGGGATAATTTGCGTTCTATATATGAAAGCTGACTTGATTTCATTTTAAAAAGACATAGTATGGAGTTATAATTTTAAAAAATTGATAATTGATATTGCAATAATACATATTAAATTATCAAGTTGTTAAAATCCACTTTGATTACTTTTCATTGTTTTATAATTTTAGATTTCAATCTTTAAAGTGAGAGATACACATCAATTAAGTTAAATCCGTTGAGCAAGTTTATTGACATTTTCGATTATAACTAAAAAGTATTCGGTGCATTGTATTCAATTTTTAATACTTCAATTTAATATAAAAATAAAAGTAATTAAGACAAAGTTTAAAATTATGATATATGTGTGTGTGTGAAAAAAAAAAAAAAAACCCATTTGGTGAACTAGGAATACGGAGACTCATGGTGCATAATACTTGTCTTATATGTGGACCAGGGACGGATCCACATTGTGATTTGTGGGGGCAATTGCCCCCACAAGCATTTTAATAAACTTAATACTATATATGATAGGTATAAATTGTCCATGTCATTTGAAACATTTAATAGTATTAAATATAAGAAAATTATTCAATATTTTTAAATTGAGAAAATTCACAAAAAAAATTATAATATGTATTCATAATTTTAATAATAATATATTATATTTTTATATAAATTTATTTGTGTTTATTAAAATGAGAAATGTAACATTATCAAAGATGTAGTGCATATTTAGCCATTGGCTGAAAATTCTTAAGTGTGCATGGAGAATGGAAGAAATGCACGTACTCTAAAAGTAAATCTTAGTGTGTGTTTGATTTACTATACAAATACAATCACGTTTCAAACGTGGATCAAGGCCAACGCTACAGAGAGCCCGAATACACGTTTGAAACATTATTTTACATTAAACCAAACACACACAACCATATAACTTTAACTTAACTTTTATAACCAAATTGTTATTTTTGCATATATACACACAACCATAATGAGTCCTGAATGTATAATCAACAAGGTGCATTTCAACGTATTTGATGTTTCTCAATGTACAAAAGTATACAGGTTTAGTTTCATCAGTCAGTTGAGTTGAGGTTAGACATTGAGAACTGAAAATAAAATGCACAGGCGGCCAAAAGGGCCATATCATAAATACAATATACTTCTTGTCTGGCCTGGCCCAACGTGTATCGTCAATCCAAACTCGGAACCTAATATTATACGCGTCAGACAGACAGAACATGGTTGACCCAAAAAAAAAAAAAAAAACAGACAGACAGACAGAACATGCAGTTTAAATAAGTAAAATAATAATAAAGAAGTAAGTAACGGGAATAAGTTAAAGGTTCCTATACGATCTACCAACAAGCAGAAACAGATACTAACGCTCCGTGTGGATCATGCCCTGCATCATAATAATAATAAAAGTAAAATGAAACAACCATTTGTTAGTCAAATTCCATGTGTAGGCCTTAACAATTGAAAAGTTACAAGGAACAAAAATAACTAATTAACATTTAGCATCTAATCTGATAACAGAATAACAGCAGAGAACACGGAGCTCAGGAAAGGAAAATGAGCTCACGAAAGACATAATAAGTATGCATTAGAATTTAATGGACAAGCTAATGCAGAAATGTGTTGTGTACATGTACAGAAAATAAAAAGTCATACTTGAAACAAGAGATTTGTTTGTGATGAGATTATTACCGAAACTGCTTTATAAAAAAAAAGCATGAGGACAATAGATAAAAGTAAAATGAAGGGAAAAGGTTAACCTTACATGACAATAATTGATCAGCATTAACAGGTGTTAGACTGTTTAAATAGATGGTGGCGTGTTAACATCTCTGGTATTCCTAAAGCAGAAATGCTTTCACATCCAAGTAGCTCTTGAAGCTTGGCATCACATAATATCACCATTGCATTTAAAGGATCCTACAAATAACACCGAGCAATTGAAGATCAAAAGAGCAATTATGGACGCCATGAAAAGACTTGTATAATGAGAAGGACAAAGCTACCTTTTTTTATACTTACTTTTAATGATTTGTTATCTAAAAGAAAAGACAACTTCAAAAGTAATATTGAAACAAATATCATAGAACATAAAACTTTTCTTGATTTTGTTTTTATTTTCAGCTTTTAATCAAGATTTGATTTCAAATTTTTTAATTGTTTACACAAGCAGTTTAAACTCCATCAAAAGAGCTCATGATTTTCTTACTTCTTACGTAAGTATTAGAATCTTAAACTGAATTGAGGGTGGAGCATGTTTTCAGTAATTGGGTATGCAAAAGTGGAGGACATAGCCACATACCTCCAAATGATTAAGCTTGATGTACTCCCAAACAAGTCTTATGGCTTCAGATTGTTGCATCTCCCTTCCCCCAGTGCCTAAAAATTTGGCAAGTGCTTCAGATATTATCACAGTAGGTGAAGTAGGTTCAGCCATTTCAATTGAAGATTCAGCATCCACCTTCATCCGTTTAGCTTGTGACTCCTCTGCAATGACAACAGTTTAATTTGAGAACCAACAAAATCCCTGGTAGAAAAGACAGTAACACAGTCTCCTCTCTTTTTATTTGGCTATTTACTACTTACTTGTAGGTCCAAGTGGAATAATGTGTTTAGCTAGCAACTTATTCATCTTGAACATGTCAGTGCAGTCTGTTTCAAATACCAAACGCAGAGCATCATCACAAATTATCTTTCTTTTGTTACCAGGATCTTGGAGGTTATTTTTCCTTATGTATGCCCACAGCTGCCTCACAATCTGAAATTAATGAGCATATCCAAAAGTCTTTTTGAGTTAATGGTTCATTTCAGATGAATGAAAATTCATGCTTCAACATAGAGAATCTAAGTTAGTTTGAGGGGAAAAAAACTACCTCAGTTCTTGGCAATGCTGACTCGCCAACAATTGCCTGAAGTTTAGGAGAAACACCACAAACTTTGTTTAGACCACCAGCACCACCTCTTCTTTTGCCTCCAGTTGGAACACTAGTAAAACATTCAAAAAGAATATGAACACACCATTTCATTTGTTAATTCCATAACATAGACCACGCCATTCTCATTAGAGACAATATGCAAGAAAAGAACCTCTCGTATATATCGGATCTCAGCCTCAGGCCGTAGGCTAAAGAGTGAAGAAAGTCACAGTATGACGATAATTATGTGAAACATATATAAGCTGTCTACTTTACCTGTAGCGGTGATTTGGACCGCATATTAAAACGACACATTTTAAATTTCAAAAATGACAAATAACAGAGAAAAAAATTGTCACATAAAACATTCCTGGTCAATGAATGTGAATAAATAATAATAATAACCACAGTACCCGACAATAGCAGCAGGGAACTCTGCTAGCAAACAAGAAGAGCATAGTTTCAGGAGATAGAGATTTTTTGAGGGGGAAGAGGGGGGTTGCAATAAACAAAGATATTGGAACGTGATAAAATTATCATGTGGAAAATGACATGACATGAATAAGTTTACAATCGTTTTACAAAAAAAAAAAAAAAAAAAAAAAAAAGTGGGTAAAGCTACGGAATTTCAATCCCAGAACCACGGCTTCTAATGTAATCTAATAAAACAACACAACACAACAAATCCAACCATTTATGTTTACAGAAATGGAATCGCATTCAAACTACACAATAAAAACCTACCGAAGATCATAATAGTACCTTTTGGACTAATGAGAACAACTATAACCCCAAATCCAAACAAACAAACAAAAAAACCTAATGCTAAGATTTTAATTAACGTAACAATGACCAAAAGAAAAAAAAAAAAGTATCACAAGACCCAGTTTAGTTAACAAGTTCAAAAGCAAAAAGGAATATGAAAAATCCTACCTTTGTTTGGGTGGTTGAGGAGGGGCAACAGCATCAGCATTTTGGGGAAAGGGCTGGCCTTTACTCGGTGGAGGCTGGGACTGGAAGTTGATGAGGTTGAGGGGAAAATGGGGAGGTGGAAAGTGTGGTTGTGGGTGAGGATCAAGGGCAAAATGGTCTTTGTGCGGTGGAGGATGAGGAACAAATGGTTGTGGCTGTGACCTTAGAAGAAGGTCGATCTGGTCTCTTATGAAGCCAGCTTTGTGGGAGAGGTCTACCCCAAGTTTGGCTTCGAGCTGCTGAACGACGTCGTTTACGGTTGCTATGGAGTTTGGGTGAGAGTGATGGAGTAGAGACTCCACCGCTTTTGCTATATCCTGGTCCGACACCATTGTTTCTTTCTTTCTTCACCACCTCCAGTTCATATACCAACAGAAAAAAACGGACTCAAACGGCCATGCCTCTCTCTCTCTCCCCCCTTCTTCTTTCTACTTTATTTCTTTCTCTCTCTTCGTCTCTGTCTCTATCTCTATCTATCTATTTCTCTCTATAATACTACTGAAATCACAAAAATGTCCTTTATTCCGCTTAGAAAATGGTTTGCAGTGGATGATATGAAAGGGTAGTAGTTGGAGGGTAGAAACGTAAAAAGGAGAGAAGTTGTAGTGGCAAGGCACCTTGTTTTTCAATTTTCACAGGATAGAGAGTGGTTAAAGATGGGGAAGAGTGAAATGGATAAAGTGGAGCACCAAGGGGACTTTGGCGGTACCCAGGCAAGGATTGAGGTAAAATGAAAGCAACATGGAATTACAAGATTGCCCATTACTTTACCTTTATTTGCATTTTATTTTAAAATTGAGTATGGGCTTCGTCTTATAGGGAGTGGAGTCCATAAGTGGTTAAGTATTAGGGGAGTTTGGTCAACTAATTACGATTCTGGACTGGAATTGGTGGACCTTGGTCTACAACTTAGTTAACACAGTCAACACAGAGAACTCAAAGAGAACTCCAAAAAAAAAACAGAACTCCATTCCCAGGCAAATACCATGGCCCAGTTCAATCATATTTAAGTATTGTAAATGCTAATCAGTGGTTTGAGAATACTTATTAAAAAAGAAAACAATTGTTTTCACTATTTTTACATAAAATTTTAGAAATAAAAATAGAAGATAAAAACATAAACTAAACGTACCATTAAATAACCTAGACTATTTAATATGACAAGAATTTTATGTTTATTGTAACATGTTTTATAGCAATTATTCTTAGAGAAATATTTATTTCTCAAAATGAAAAAAAAATTCGGTTAATCAAAGGTCCAATAAAAGTAGATGTATTACATCATATAGTTTATCATTTTTATTAACTAATAATTAATTAATAGCTTTGTTATATTTTCTAAGTATAACACTAGTATTTATCGACATGTGTTGACATCCGCAAACGTTTTTTTCCCCTCTTTTTAATAACTAATATTTTAGTAGTTTTTTTTTTTTGTGAGATATGGGCCACTGGCCAGAGACAAAGAAAAGCTACACTACCATTATCCTGAAAAATCAAAACAAAATGGAACAATAGCAGAAGCTGATACGGAGCAAAAAAAAACCTATACTCTTTGTTCAACTCAAAGCCTCTCTCAGCAAAACAATATACAAGGTTGTTTTCTTCTCTCAATGTGTGTCTCCACAAAATTTCAATTACCTCCTTGGCCGCATTCTGAATTCTACCCACTAGAGGACGAGACAAATGATTCACTCGGCAGCCCTCTGTTGCAAATTTCATGCTTGAATTGAGTCCACTTCCACAATTACCCAATTCCACCCATTCAGCTTCGCAACTATGAGCCCTCTCAAAATAGCCCACAGCTCCTTATCAATGATCGAACAATTACCAAGTTTACAAGCAAACCCCTTTAAGAATCTTCCCAATGGTTTCTGATTACCCCCTCCACAAGCTGCTGCTTCTCTCTTCGGCGAAAAGGCTCCGTCGGTGTTCAATAAAAATATAATTTAACTAACATTTTAGTAGTTTATAACACTTTTTTGAGACGATATTTCAAGTAGTGTTTTTAGGCTTAGAACTTATAGTTTATTATTTTTTTTTCTATTTTTTGTTAAATCAATGTAATTTTTTTTACATCAATTATATATGTCCATTATTTCCAATTTATATTTATATTTATATTATATCTTGCAACAAAGTACATATACTTTAAGCCGCGAGGCATCAATGCCAAAAAAGAAAATATCGAATTATCGATACAAAAGTAAAACATTTTTTTGTCAAAAAAGGTAAAATAATTTTTTAAGCATAATTTTTTTTTGGTCGAATTTGAAGCATAATTTTTATCATATAATTTTGCATAGAATTGTGAAAGTGAGGTCTGGCCCAATCTATCTATTCGAATGATAAAAAAAAAAGTAACCTGAATGATAAATTAATACTGGGAAAAAAATAGAAAAACAAAAACAAAAATACAAGTGAGTTATCTGGCATCGGCGCGATAGAGAGAAGAAGCATGGCAGATATTGTAAACCTAGGAGTAGGATTAGGAGTCCCCTCAATCCTTAGCACGAGGAAGCTTTCATTCGGTACAAAGCACGACTCTACTAATCAAAGCTGGAGTTGTTTGCAGCACAAGCTCAAGAGCAACGGTAGATTCCATTGCCTTTTCTCAGATAACAGAAGAGAGGTATTTGCAATTCTGTCCCATACGAAATTTAATAATTGAAACGAATGATTACTTCTCAAGTTCTGTTTCTCGGTGATTTAGTCTTTCTTGCTAATATTTAATGTCTGCATTTCAATTCCAAGCCTTTTACTGTTTTATTTTTTCTTTCTGTTTTCTTTCCGTGTAATGTAGGGTTTAGCATTTCATGAATTGCATGTTCCGGATACTAGTGTTTGACAATATTAAGTTTTATTTGTCAAATTGAAGGTGTTAAATTTTTTTCAAATGGAATAAATTACTTTAACAAGTTTACTGTTCCTACAAAGAAAGTTCCCCTCATAGCTTTGGTGGCTTATAGGTTTTAATTTGGATTGCTTGATTTACACTCGCATTAAACTACATAATTGCTTTCTTAATCTCTGATATGCATATAATTGCCTGAGTGGCCTCACTTGTGAAATTGCATTATCTTGGCTTAGCTTGCCATATTAAGAGATCAGAGATGGAGAGAATGAAGAGAGGTGCTCTCACTGGTACTGGTATCAGAATAAGCATACACAGTCTGAGATAACAGATTCAACAAATGAACAAACAGATTCAAATCTAACTCTCATTGCAATGCGGGGTATTTTAACCTGTGTCATGGCTGCTCGTCTTGGTTTCCTGATTTGGTTTTGTTGGGCCTATTCTGATGATTCATCTTGGCTTCCAGGGATATGATGATGTTTTTGTGCTAATTTGGTGGATTATGTTACATTGTTTGGTTATGGTATGTTGGCTGTTTCTGAATGGTTGGGTGTAGAGGCTTCTTCCCATTTTGAATCTTTTTGCTGATTTGGGTCTGAGCAGTTAATGAATTATCATTTACTGTTTGTCAAAAGTTGCAAAGCTTTTGAATGTTTTGTTGAATAGATTAATCAAATAGTGATGCATAGCTTGGTGATTGTGGCATTTCTTATGTCACTGTTATTTGGTTCTTGTGTTAGTGCTCCTTAATGGTCTTTTGAGATTATATTTCCGTGGTCTTTTGAGATTATATTGCCCCGGTGCCCCGCTTTGGATAGCTTTGGTGTTCCTCTTGGTTATCACGTGGAGTATGCTTCTGTACCTTGTCTTGGATTGATGCAGCTAGTAGTTACATGTTCAGGGGATTTCATTCTGCCTTTTGTAGTCTAGCGGTTGTTTCCTGCTGCTTGGTTCTGGTTGTGATTTTATTCACTTGTAATGGGTTTGGTGTTTTCTGTTTTTCAATGTGTATAATTATCTTTCACGTTTAGTTTGTTGTATTGGGTTTGAGCACCTCTAGTGCTCTATGCAATGATATTTTGCTTATAAAAAAAAACTAACTTAATACTATCAAAATATTTATTCCATACAATTTGTTATGTTTTAACAAGTTCTCCTTTTTTAAGCAATTTGTATGTGGCCTGTTAATTATTAGCCTTTCCTTGCAACTGAGTTCCTTTATGCAATTCGTTGTCACTTGACTTTTAGATGTCAAGGTAATCTCATAAATCATAATGCAATGCTGAATTTCAATTCCTTTTCCTTTATGGATAACATTTGAAAGATGCCTTTGTTAACTGAACTTGTTTGGTTTGTTATTTACCTTAATTTTATTCTGCTGGCCCCTCATCCCCATGTAGTGTAGGTGCAATTTTCATGAAAAACAATAAAAATTTATTATACTGATCTAATTTTGGTGTCGTGATTAGTTATCCATAGAATTTAGTTTATTACAAATCTATATCGAATTTTGCAATGATGAGCTATGTGTAGTCCTTGATGCCTCACAAAGCTGATGTGTGGGGAAAAGAACTGAAAGTGAATTTGGATTGCAGGAACAAGCTAGAAAAGCATTAGAAGGTGCACTAAGCGGGAAGAAAAATGAATTTGAGAAGTGGGACAAGGAAATCAAAAGACGAGAAAAGCTGGGAGGTGGAGGTGACACTGGTGGAGGAGGTTGGTTTGGGTGGGGTAGATGGTTTGGCTGGTCTAATGATGATAATTTTTGGCGGGAAGCAAAACAAGCTATTCTTACTATACTTGGTATCGTTCTCATAGTAAGAATTTCCTCATACCACTTTCAATTCTTTTGCTGATTGTCATAAATTCATAATCAGCATCATACAATAAAAACTCTATTTTAACTTCTCTTTCTGCATTTTCAGTATCTCCTAGTTGCTAAAGGTAATTTGATCCTTGCCGTCATCTTCAATCCATTGCTGTATGCACTTCGGGGTGTGAGAAATGGATTTGGTTTCATATCATCCAAAATCTTGAAAAATACTTCTATCAGTAATCAGCCTGATTTTGATGGCCTTTTGAAGAAGGAAGATTATCAGCGTGCTTCTGCTAAAGAGA
Source organism: Sesbania bispinosa (assembly GCA_026901365.1). Classification (NCBI taxonomy): domain Eukaryota; kingdom Viridiplantae; phylum Streptophyta; class Magnoliopsida; order Fabales; family Fabaceae; genus Sesbania; species Sesbania bispinosa. Next base: position 46,924 of record QLOH01000253.1, read on the forward strand.
ATGTTGTAAAAAAATGGGGCAGTGACTAGTGAGTAACTCATTTGCTACAGGTTTGGTATTACGCTTTTTGATGCAGAATGTTGATTTATATTGCCCTCTTGGTTCGATCTACATCACCTCTGCTCCATGCAGCATGCCAGCATGATAGTTTGGCGATTATTGTAACTCAAAGTTTGTTATTTTCCTGTGCATCTGAACGATCAATTTTTGTTTCCCCTATTGTTATGCTGAGAAGTTGGTTAGGGTTCAAAAGCTCCTTTACAAGCTGGCAATTGGTAAGGAAATTTTGTGTCTGAAGAAAAATGAGTTAGGAGTTACTGTGTTTAAACGGTAGTTACTTTTAAATTTTAATGTAAACTGCATCTTGATTGGACTTGTTTTGTCAAATTTCATTAAAAAAATGCCATGAAAGTTTTAAATCAAGTAAAAAAAATTTCTCGTTGGCCTGAATCCTATTGTGGTGTGGTGCACAAACACCTGAAAAATGGCCTGGTGCAACATCTTCAGTTCTCTGTAGACTGTGAGGCCTTTTTTTCTAAAAATTTTCTTAATTAGCTAATTATTCAGAATACAATCCTTACATGGAATAGTCTGTCATTGAATTATTTGCTCATTTAATTTTCATCTGAGCTGTGTCTCGTAATAATTTTAACATTTAAGACCATCTTCTGCCTTTATGATTTATGGCTGTCTCTATCAACCACTGGGCTTCACGGGAACAAGGATATACTACCAATCAAATTGTGCTGGCATGAAAACTTAAATTCAAATTTGCATGTTTTGGAGCATCAGATCAGAATGACGTGAGCAATTTTTTTAGCTGCTGTATTTGATGAAAGGTCAACTAATTAACTATTTTGTTTATTGTTGTCAAGAACCAATTCTATCAAAAACTTAAATTGTTTGGTGAAGGTAATGGATGATTTTATTCTTTTATAGCATCTCTAACATGCCAACTATAGATCACACGATCATAGAGAGTTAGACACAATATCATATCATGAATAAATTCTCTTAAAAGCTAAGTTAGTCATGGATAATAGCACATGAATAGTTTTATTCTTGTATAATCTCATCTCTAAGGTTTTAAGATGCTGAAATGGGTTGTCTGCATTATAGATTTTTTTGTTTCCTGTTGTCATTCTTAATCTCATGTACAGTGTATACTTGTGTGTAAAGATCCTTGATTGCTAAAGATGCTGGATTGCTGGCTGATTATTACCATGTTTAGTTTTTTCATTTTAAACGCTAGATCCAATCCAATGTTACTTTCAGTAAGATTTAATTAGATCCATATTTGTAATATGGTTTTGATGTAATCCAAATATTGTTGTTGTAAAACCACTTCTCTTTAATCCCTTGTGTTACCAGCTAGATTTAATTAGATCCATATTTGTAATATGGTTTTGATGTAATCTAAATATTGCAGTTGTAAAATCACTTCTCTTTAATCCCTTGTGTTACTACCAGCTAGGTTACAGAAGACTTTTATTGTTATTGCCTGATTAGCAAATAAATTATGTTTTAGCAGAATTGTTCTCCTGATTTTGGTAAGATATTTTTATTAAGGACTACATGTTTTACTTTTCCCAAAAAAAAATTGTTCTATTGATTATTATATTAAATATAAAAAGTAATTTCTATGTTCTTGTTGTATTAAATGCTTGAAAGACTGAGAGATGGTTGAGCAAACTAACAAATTTCGAACTCAAAATTTTGAGCAAACTAACGATTTTAACATCAAAGAAAGAAAATTTCAGAGGCCGACTGTAGCCAACCAACTTTCAGGCTAGGTATTGAACGAATAATAATCTATTGTAAGATAGCTGGCTTGACTAGCTTGTGTTATCGGTTATTGGAGGAAAAGTGGCCATGATCATCTATTTGGGAGACGATTGTGTAATAGCAACGTGCTCTCCTTATTCTTTTTCCAACCAAAATAAAATAATTGGACTTGATGCACCACAGCTACAATCACGTTGTCCAATAACTTATAAATAAATAATTATTAGAACATTTCTATTCCTTTCAATAGTTGGCAATTTATTGTTTATTAATTTTTTTCCAGCAAAATGTGAGACTGCAAGCAATCTTCTACAGTGATGAGAAATTCTTATTTCTCTAAGGTTTTTCCTTCCACAGGATGACAACCACTGTTAAATCGTGTGTTTTATTTGGTGGTGCATATTTAAAAAATTTATTATGAACCTACATTCATCCAAGGGTTCATTTATAAACACTTTAAGAGATAGTTAACATCAAAATCAATAAAGATTGCAATTAACAGAATCATTAAATTTACTTCTAAATCTATATAAGGACACAAAAGTTAAGTAAAAATTCTGATATTTTCAAAAGAATTAGCATATGATGATGAAATTGTAACTACCAGATAAATATTGGACTCTCTCCCCTCTCTACTGGTTGATTCCATGGGTACTGCTAGTTTCAATCTTTCCTCAGGTTTTAGTTTTCCTGTGGTGTTTTTTTTTTTCCTCTAATACACCAAAGTCCAAAACTAATTGATTTAACCCATTAGGGTCGGCCATTAGTTGAAGTTTGGGTAGTTTAATATGAGGTTATACATTCAAATCTAATTGTTTGTTTTTTACACCGAATTCGAAAAAATGATTTAGAATTAGAAGAGCCAAACTCAAAATATATATAAATAATTTGAAGGATATAAAGTTTTTATATATCTGACAAATTTTTAATAAGAAACGGTGGGTGAATGCAATTTTTAATTAATTTTCTATTTTTTAGGTAACCAGCTTACGGTTTATTGTCAGCTTTTGAAACCAATCATTAACTGAAAGTAACGGTATTTACCCATAAAAAGAAGTGAAGGAGTCAAAACCCATGTTTAGTTCACCAGCCAACTCAAACTCAAACCTCAATTGAGGCCAAAACTCCCAATTTTCTTCTTCATCTGTTTTATACACACATGAAATTTATTTATTTTTATTCCGCCGTTTTTTTTTTCTATCTATCTTGGGTTTAGATTTAAAAAATAATAATATTTCCAGCAAGTGCTCCAAGAGTGACCTTCACGATGACGAGGAGTCTCTTCCATATTTGTCGTTGAATATTTCTCACATTTTCGGATCACCACAAGACCGTTTCCTTTCTCTCTCTCTCTGTACTTTGTACCTGATCTCTTCTTGCCGTTTTTTTCCTTGCTGCAACACTCATCCTCCTAGCTATCCCTTGTGAACGCAAGCAACCCTTTTGCACCTCTTTTTTTTTGTTATACTCGTTGAAGCAAAGCTTCTATCTAGTTGATTTTCTTGCTTCCCTCTGTTTTTAGCTAGGCGGTGGTTGTGGCCTTTTTGTCTTTTTCCGTCTCTGTGTCACACAAAGCTGCCATCTGCGTTTTGCCACTGTTGAGTGGCTTTCCAATTGCAAAAAGCATGGGTTTTGATGATGACAAAAACAATGAGGGTCCTGAAACTGAAACGCAACACAACATGGGGAAAACGCCTATTGCTGAAGAAAGTGGTGATGAACACGAGACGAGTCTCAGTAGACACATGAGTGAAAGTTCCATTGCTGTTACGGAGGATGATGATGATGACGTGGACAAGAAGATTGAATTGGGTCCTCAAGTCACATTGAAAGAGCAGCTTGAAAAGGATAAGGTTCGCTTCTTTTTTTTCTTCTTCTCTTCTTTCCCCTTTCCTTGCCTTGGTATTTCCTGAAATTAAGATTCACGCTTTTTATCTTCTATTGCGTGTGTTGTTTTCTGTTTGATTCCTTAGGATGATGAGAGCTTGAGAAGGTGGAAGGAACAGCTTCTCGGAAGTGTCGACATGAATTCTGTTGGAGGTAATTCTTACTTTTTTCAAATGCTTCCCTTTTAAGTCAGATTCGGTTTCAATTTCTGTTTCTTCTTTCTCTCTCTCTCTCTATTCTGCTATGTCATAGAATATTGGCATGAGCTTCACCGTAGATCATGCCTGCAAAATCAGTATCAATGAATTTTGAATAATCTTTTGAGAATGTCTAATCATAAGCAAGCTTTCGGAAACAGAACATGTACCAGTACCATTTTGCAGAACAAATAGTCAGTGTCATGCATCTTTTTATGAAACATGAATATAAAATAGTTGTAATTTTTGGCCCTAATATTACTGACTTTAATTCCCCTTTGATGGTTTACGGATAAGTGAATTTTTTAATTGGGAATATTATTTTTTGTAATTATGTGAGTACCAACAAGCAATTGATGTTGATGAGCCCCCCTTGTGTTGTTTGTAGCTTCCCCTAATGAAAAGAAAATCTTTTTGGATTGGTATAGAATTTTATTTGAGAGTTATTGACTTTAAGTCACTATTCATATGTATATGTTTTAAAGAAACTCTGGAGCCAGAAGTGAAAATCCTGAGCCTTTCAATAAAGTCTGAAGGTAGAGATGATATTGTTCTTCCAGTACCAGAGACAGGAGATCCCAAAGGTTTATGGTTTACTTTGAAAGAAGGTAGCCGTTACAGGTTGATGTTCACTTTCCAAGTTGGCCATAATATCGTTTCAGGTCTCAAATACACCAACACTGTGTGGAAAACTGGTATCAAGGGTAATTAATTAAGTTCTCTCCTCTCACTCAAGACCATATATATGGCATACATTACATACCAAACACAAATGTTAATTTTCTCACTCTCATTTCATTTGTTACAGTGGACAGCACTAAAGAGATGGTTGGAACATTCAGCCCTCAAGCAGAGCCTTACACACATGAGATGCCAGAAGAAACAACACCATCTGGCTTATTTGCGAGAGGGACATATTCGGCTAAAACTAAGGTGCCTAAATTTAACATGCACTATGATTCCTTAACACTAATTAATAGGTCATTCCTAATGATATTAATTATTAACAGTTTAACTATGATAAAAAGTGAATCTCACTGCACTTGTCAAATTCAAGAAAACACATTGGATCATAAATTCTTGTCCATATTAATGTTGGTGACTTGTTTTGGAAATGAAGTGAACATCACGAGTTACCAATCAGCGCACCAATAAATGTTGTAATAAATTTGTTGCCAGATTTCATGTGCATACATTTAAAATTCAAATTCCTATTGTGTTTCTTGTATTTCAGTTTGTTGACGATGACAACAAGATATACTTGGACATCAACTACACATTTGATATTCGGAAGGAGTGGCTTTAGGGGTCAAAAAAATGATGTTTAATCAATTGTCATTGTTATTTGAGCTGAAATCTCCTTCAGTGTTCACTTGTTGCTTTTCCATTGTTTATTTTTTTCTAATCCTGTCTGAGACCTGTAATCTTAACAATGACGAGAGGATTTGGAGGAAGAGAGTGATATTCATGATCATTTGGCAGATAACTTTGTCAATAAAATTGAGTTTGCCTCTTTGGATGCTCTGTTTCTTCTCAGTCTTGCTCTTTGTAATTACTATAAGCCTAATAAGGAGCATTTTTCTGAATTTGCTTTATGCCACTAAGTTTTATTATGTTCTTCAAGTTTTTGTTTTTTTTTTAATGTTTTATTATATTATTAGAGCTTGTTAACTAGTTCCCCATGAGGTAGGAAGGAATTGAAGTGAAAAGTAAAATTGCACAGATTGAAAGTCATAACCAATTAATCATACCTCAAGATTAATGACCAAGTACACAGCCTTGCTGAAAAGTGAAACGGAATTGCAATGATTGAAAGTGAACATTGAAAGCATTTACTTTTGTTGTTATGTCTGCATAAGAAAATGATTTTTTTTTTTTTTACGATCACATGAACTTAGACCCATTGATTATCATATCACAAATTTGCAGTCTCATTATAACATAGTGAAAGGAAAAATAAAAATAGGTTTTTCTTAAAGTCATGAGGATAACAATTGCAGTCATGACTGGTTTAAATTCTAATTTTGAGATCAGTCATGTAAAAGCTGTTGCTGTAATTATTTAGCTAACAAAGCACACTTTTCCCAGCCACTCTTCAAATGCACTAACAACACATCCATGAGTATCATTGGTTTGGTGTTGAAAATCCACCAAACTCAAATTGGTTTGCCTTTATTAGTTTTGTTTTTATGTTCCATGCATTTTCCAAAACAAACTTTGAGCAACTTCGCAAGTGATTCACCAGACAATACCATGGGAAATTATCCATAGGGTTCTTTCAAATTTTAGTAGCTACGGAAATTTTAACACGTGATTCACCAGACAATACCGTATTGCATTATAGAATTCCCCCTTAAAATTAAAGTTAATTGACTGTGTTGAGGAGCGAATTTATGAATCATGATCATGAATTCTGGGGCCATAATTTCCATGATTAAAGAAACAATGATTCTCTATTTAGTTTACTATATTATTGAAATAATTAAAATTTTATTCTAAACAATTTAAATAATTTTAATTTGACCTCTATGCTACTCTAAAGTTTAAACATTAATTTTGCCCCGCAGTGCTGAGTGTATTTTGACCCTTGGGAGACTTCTATTTTTCAACCATATATCCACCCTTTTCTATTATCAAATGTTTAAACAAAATACATTTCAAAGAGCAATGTTGTTTACACAAACATTTTTACTTAATAACCGTTCAAATATTTAAATATGAGATTAAAGAATCTTCAACCATTATTTTAGTTGAGTTGAACCAGTAATCACGTTCACCCGCTGGTGTGATTTGAATCACCCAAATAGTATAGAACATTCTTTAGTTGCGAAAGTGACCTACTAGTTTTTTTGGTGTGAACCAAAGTTATCTCAATTGATAACTAGGGATTAATCTCTTTCGAGGCGTAAAGATCACCAAAGTGGGTTTTGCCTCTCCCAATAAAATCTTTTCCATACACATTGTCAGGGATCGAACCCCTCTCAAGATACTTAAGGGACTCAGTTATCTGTGAACTGTGACAGACTTTGTTGGTTACTACTAGTTAATTTCACTAAGATATTACTCCATCGAACCAATTAATTATATTATTCTTACATTTTCTACTAACACTAGTTTTTCTCTTTAATTAATCTCTTCTGTAAGTTACCACAAAGCACGTGAATGAGTATTGCCTCACGTAATTTTCACCCACCGAAAGAAAATATCTTCCAGTTGGTTGTTACATTCATTTTCCATCTTTCCCTTAACTTAATAAAAAAAATTGTACTCATACAACTTATAGTACCAGTATCGCACATTTTATCAACGCCTACACCTGGAAACGTGGTCTCCATGTGATGCGCCCATTCAATTCTTCCCCTTTCATTGCTCCTGCTCGTGAAGATTCAATCGCATCTCCATTCAAAACAAACCTTTAATTTGCCGTATTTTTCACTTCACTCCACCGTGAGCGTATATTAAAAAAAGAAACAAGTGAAAATCAAAAGCAAATGAAAAATGAAAATGAATGAATCAATGGAGGGTGAGATAAGCAATTACATCAATATATGGCTTCAAGTCATCAAAATTTTCGTTGATAAAAAAAAGATTAGATAGATGCTTGGCTCGAAGAACCAAAGTTTTCGTTGATCCTTTTCTTTTACTAATTTTATGTTTTTATCAATAAAACAAATCTAATGCGGTTCTGTATTTCTGTAAATGGTAAAAAATTTCTGTAAATGGTAACAATTTAATAATTATGTAGTATTAAATAAGAGGTTAAAGTGCAAAGCTGAATAGATTGTGGCATTTTCTTCAATTTTGGTGAAGTAATTAATTGTGCAGGTTATGAATTAACAAGACTGAAAACTATCGTTATGCAAGATTTGTTGACCCTTCTCGGACTTTGTAGTGGATACCGGTAAGAAAGAATTTCTCTAAAAAGCAAAAAGTAGAGAGTAGAACCAGTAATCACATTCACCAACTAGTGTGATTTGAACCACCCAAGTAGTATTGATCATTTTTTAGTTGCGAAAGGGACCTACTATTTTTTTGTGTGAACCAAAGGTATCCCCAACGGATAGGTAGAGACTAATTCCTTTCGAGGTGTAAAGATCACCAAAGTGGGTTTTGTCTCTTCCAATAGAGTCTTTTCCATACACACTGTCAGGGATCGAACACCTGTCAAGATACTTAAGGAACCCAGCTATCTGTCAATTGTGTTGGGCTTTGTTCGTTACTACTAGTTAATTACCAAGATATTACTCCACCCGACCAATTATATTATTCTTTCAACACTTTATACTAACACAAATTTTTCTCTTTAATTAATCTCCTTTGTAAGTTACCACAGTCCACGTGAATGAGTATTGCCTCACGAAATTTTCACCCACCAAAAGAAAATCTCTTCCAGTTGGTTGTTACGTTCGTTTTCTATCTCTCCCTTAACTTAATTAAAAAAACATTATACACATACAACTTATAGTACCAGTATCACATATTTTATCAACGTGTATGAATTCTTTTCGTCTCATTCCTCCTGCTCATGAAGATTCAACCGCATCTCCATTCAAAACAAACCTTTAATTTGTCGTATTTTTCACTTAACTCCATCGTGAGCATATATAAAACGAAGAAACAAGTGAGAATCGGAAGCAAATGAAATTGAAAATGAATGAATCAAATAAGGGTGAGATAAGCAACTACATCAATATATGGCTTCAAGTCGTCAATGTTTTCGTTGATAAAAAAAAAAATTAGATAGATGCTTGACTCGGAGCACCAAAGTTTTCGTTGATCCTTTTCTTTTACTAATTTTATGTGTCTGTCGGTAAAAAAAATCAAATGTGGTTCTGTATTTCTATAAATGGTATCAATTTTCTGTAAATGGTAACAATTTAATAATTATGTAGTATTAAACAAGAGGTTAAAGTGCAAAGCTGAATAGATTGTGGCATTTCTTCATTTTTGGTGAGGTAATTAATTATGCAGGTTATGAATTAACAAAACCGAAAACTATCGTTATGCAAGATTTGTTGACCCTTTCTGGACGAAGTAGTGGATACTTGTGAGAAAGAATTTCTCTCAAAAACAAAAAGTAGAGAGTAAAACAAGTAATCACGTTCACCAACTGGTGTGATTTGCAACACCCAAGTAGTATTGAACATTTTTTAGTTGCGAAAGGGACCTACTATTTTTTTTTTTGTGAACCAAAGGTATCCCCAACGGATAGCTAGAGACTAATTCCTTTCGAGGTGTAGAGATCACCAAGTGGGTTTTGTCTCTTCGAATAAAGTCTTTTCCACTTACACTGTCAGGGATCGAATACCTGCCAAAATACTTAAGGAACCCAAATGTTTGTCAATTGTGTTGGGCTTTGTTCGTTACTACTAGTTAATTTCACCAGGATATTACTACACCCGACCAATTATATTATTCTTTCAACACTTTTTACTAACACTAATTTTTCTCTTTAATTAATCTCTTTTGTAAGTTACCACAGAGCATGTGACTAAGTATTGCCTCACGTCATTTTCACCAACCAAAAGAAAATTGATTCCAGTTGGTTATTACGTTCGTTTTCTATCTCTCCCTTAAATTAATAAAGAAAACATTGTACTCATACAACTTATAGTATCGGTATAACACATTTTATCAACGTGTACGCTTGGGAAACGTGGTCTCCATGTGATGCGGCCCTTCAATTCTTCTCGTCTCATTGCTCCTGCTCGTGAAGATTCAACCGCATTTCCATTCAAAACAAACCTTTAATTTATCGTATTTTTCACTTCACTCCATCGTGAGCATATATAAAACGAAGAAACAAGTGAGAATCGGAAGCAAATGAAATTAAAAATGAATGAATTAAATGAGAGTGAGATAAGCAACTACATCAATGTATGGCTTCAAGTCATCAAAGTTTTCATTGAGATAAAAAAGATTAGATAGATGATTGACTCGGAGCACCAAAGTTTTCGTTCATCCTTTTCTTTAACTAATTTTATGTGTTTGTCGGTAAAACCAATCTAATGCGGTTCTATATTTCTGTAAATGGTAATAATTTAATAATTATGTAGTATTAAATAAGAGGTTAAAGTACAAAGGTGAATAGATTGTGGCATTTTCTTCATTTTTGATGAAGTAATTAATTATGCAGGTTATGAATTAACAAGACCGAAAACAATCATTATGCAAGATTTGTTGACCCTTCTCGGACGAAGTAGTGGATACTTGTGAGAAAGAATTTCTCTCAAAAACAAAAAGTAGAGAGTAGAACCAGTAATCATGTTCACCAACTGGTGTGATTTGAACCACCCAAGTAGTATTGAACATTTTTTAGTTGCGAAAGGGACCTACTATTTTTTTTTTTGTGTGTGTAAACCAAAGGTATACCCAACGGATAACTAGAGACTAATTCCTTTCGAGGTGTAGAGATCACCGAAGTGGATTATGTCTCTTACAATAAAGTCTTTTCCACACACTATGAGGGAACGAACACCAGTCAAGATACTTAAGGAACCCAAGTATCTATCAACTGTGTTGGGCTTTGTTCGTTACTACTTGTTAATTTCACCAAGATATTACTCCACCTGACCAATTATATTATTCTTTCAACACTTTTTACTAACACTAATTTTTCTCTTTAATTAATTCTTATGTAAGTTACCACAGAGCACGTGAATGAGTATTACGTCACGTAATTTTCACCCAACAAAAGAAAATCTCTTCCAGTTGGTTGTAACATTCGTTTTCTATTTATCCCATAACTTAATAAAAAAACATTTTAGTCATCCAACTTATAGTACTAGTATCACACATTTTATCAATGTGTACTTATGGGAAACGTGGCCTCCATGTGATGCGGCCCTTCAATTCTTCTCGTCTCATTGCTCTTGCTAGTGAAGATTCAACAACATCTCCATTCAGAACAAATCTTTAATTTGTCGGATTTTTCACTTCACTCCATCGTGAGCATATATAAAACGAAGAAACAAGTGAGAATCAAAAGAAATGAAATTAAAAAAGATTGAATTAAATGAGAGTGAGATAAGCAACTACATCAATATATGGCTTCAAGCCATCAAAGTTTTCATTGAGAAAAAAAATATTAGATAGATGCTTGACTCGGAGGACCAAAGTTTTCGTTGATCCTTTTCTTTCAATAATTTTATGTGTTTGTCAGTAAAACCAATCTAATGCGGTTCTGTATTTCTGTAAATGGTAACAATTTAATAATTATGTAGTATTAAATAAGAGGTTAAAGTGCAAAGCTGAATAGATTGTGGCATTTTCTTCATTTTTGGTGAAGTAATTAATTATGCAGGTTAGGAATTAACAAGATCGAAAATTATCGTTACGCAAGATTTGTTGACCCTTCTCGGACGAAGTAGTGGATACTTTTGACAAAGAATTTATCTCAAAAACAAAAAGTATAGAGTAGAACCAGTAATCACGTTCACCAACTAATGTGATTTGAACCTACTATTTTTTTTGTGTGTGAACCAAAAGTATACCCAACGGATAGCTAGAGACTAATTCCTTTCGAGGTGTAGAGATCACCAAAGTGGATTCTGTCTCTTCCAATAAAGTCTTTTCTACACACACTGTCAGGGATTGAACACCAGTCAAGATGCTTAAAGAACCCAAATATTTGTCAACTGTATTGGGCTTTGTTCGTTACTACTAGTTAATTTCACCAAGATATTACTCCACCTGACCAATTATATTATTCTTTCAACACTTTTTACTGACACTAATTTTTCTCTTTAATTAATCTCTTCTGTAAGTTACCACAGAGCACGTGAATGAGTATTGCCTCACGTAATTTTCACCCACAAAAAAAATCTTTTCCACTTGGTTGTAACGTTCGTTTTCTATCTCTCCCTCCCTTAATAAAAAAACATTGTATTCATACAACTTATAGTACCAGTATCACACATTTTATCAACGTGTACGCCTGGGAAACGTGGTCTCCATGTGATGCGGCCCTGCAAATCTTCTCATCTCATTGTTCCTACTCGTGAAGATTCAACCTCATCTCCATTCAAAACAAACCTTTAATTTCTCGTATTTTTCACTTCAATCCATTGTGAGCATATATAAAACGAAGAAACAAGTGAGAATCGGAAGCAAATGAAATTGAAAATGAATGAATCAAATAAGGGTGAGATAAGAAACTACATCAATATATGGCTTCAAGTCATCAAAGTTTTCGTTGATAAAAAAAAAAGATTAGATAGATACTTGACCCGGAGCACCAAAGTTTTCATTGTTCCTTTTCTTTTACTAATTTTATGTGTTTGTCGGTAAAACCAATCTAATAAAGTTCTGTATTTCTATAAATGGTAACAAGTTTCTGTAAATGCAACAATTTAATAATAATGTAGTATTATATAAGAGGTCAAAGTGCAAAGCTGATTAGATTGTGGCATTTTCTTCATTTTTGATGAAGTAATTAATTGTACAGGTTATGAATTAACAAGACCGAAAACTATCGTTATGCAAGATTTGTTGACCCTTATTGGACGAAGTAGTGGATACTTGTTGTAACGCCCCCGAGCCGCTTGCAGGAGTGATGAGGGTTCCCACAAACCAACACGAGTCTTTCCAGTATGATTTGTCCTCACTTGCACACTTTCCGGGAAACTTCCCAGAAGGTCACCTATCCCAGAATTGCTCCAAGCCAAGCACGCTTAACTATGGAGTTCTTATGTTATGGGCTTCCGAAAAGAAGATGCATCTTGTTGGTATAGTTCTCCCCAACAATTTCCTTTAAGCTATTTTCAACTGTGCAGTCCCATACCTGCACAGTCTCTAGATCCCTCTCATTCGGGTGTGGGCTCGGTTCATCCATGTGTCCCTTCTAGCTTAGAAGCCTGCCAGGAGTCGCTCCTTGTCCGTGCCTCTTTGCACCGACGATCACTCCCAGCCCTCATCAGCCTCCGGCTCTCACATGCCCACCAGCTTCCGCCCGGTTCGTCCCCGAACCACACCGTACTGGGAGAGGCTCGGCTCTGATACCATTTGTAACGCCCCCGAGCTGCTTGCAGGAGTGATGAGGGTCCCCACAAACCAACACGAGTCTTTCCAGTATGCTTTGTCCTCACTTGCACACTTTCCGGGAAACTTCCCAGAAGGTCACCCATCCCATAATTGCTCCAAGCCAAGCACGCTTAACTATGGAGTTCTTATGTTATGGGATTCCGAAAAGAAGATGCATTTTGTTGGTATAGTTCTTCCCAACAATTTCCTTTAAGCTATTTTCAACTGTGCAGTCCCATACCTGCACAGTCTCTAGATCCCTCTCATTCGAGTGTGGGCTCGGTTCATCCATGTGTCCCTTCTAGCTTAGAAGCCTGCCAGGAGCCGCTCCTTGTCCGTGCCTCTTTGCACCGGCGATCACTCCCCGCCCTTATCAGCCTCCGGCGATCACACTTGTGAGAAAGAATTTCTCTCAAAAACAAAAAGTAGAGAGTAGAACCAATAATCACGTTCACCAACTAGTGTGATTTGAACCACCCAAGTAGTATTGAACATTTTTTAGTTGCCAAAGGGACCAACTATTTTTTTTTTTGTGTCTAAACCAAAGGAATCCCCAACGGATAGCTAGAGACTAATTCCTTTCGAGGTGTAGAGATCACCGAAGTGGGTTCTGTCTCTTCCAATAAAGTCGTTTCCACACACACTGTCAGGGATCGAATACCTGTCAAGATACTTAAGGAACCCAAATATCTGTCAATTGTGTTGGGCTTTGTTCGTTACTACAAGTTAATATCACCAAAATATTACTCCACCTGACCAATTATAATATTTTTCAACACTTTTTACTAACCTAAATTTTCTGTTTAATTAATCTCTTCTGTAAGTTACCACAGAGCACGGTAATGAGTATTGCCTAACGTAATTTTCACCCACCAAAAGAAAATCTCTTCCAGTTGGTTGTAATGTTCGTTTTCTATCTCCCCTTTAACTTAATAAAAAAACATTATACTCATAAAACTTATAGTACCAATGTCACACATTTTATCAACGTGTACGCATGGGAAACGTGGTCTCCATGTGCTGCGGCCCTTCAATTCTTCTCGTCACATTGCTCCTCCTTGTGAAGATTCAACCGCATCTTCATTCAAAACAAACCTTTAATTTGCCATATTTTTCACTTCAATCCATCGTGAGCATATATAAAACGAAGAAACAAGTGAGGATCAGAAGCAAATGAATTTGAAAATGAATGAATCAAATGAGGGAGAGATAAGCAACTACATCAATATATGGCTTCAAGTCATCAAAATTTTCGTTGATAAAAAAAGATTGGATTGATGCTCGCCTCGGAGCACCAAAGTTTTCGTTGATATTTTCTTTTACTAATTTTATGTGTTTGTCGGTGAAACAAATCTAATGTGGTTCTGTATTTTTGTAAATGGTAACAATTTTCTGTAAATGGTAACAATTTAATAATTATGTAGTATTAAATAAGAGATTACAGTGCAAAGCTGAATAGATTGTGGCATTTTCTTCATTTTTGGTGAAGTAATTAATTGTGCAGGTTATGAACTAACAAGACCGAAAACTATTGTTATGCAAGATTTGTTGACCCTTCTCGAACGAAGTGGTGGATACTTGTGAGAAAGATTTTCTCTCAAAAACAAAAGGTGGAGAGTAGAACCAGTAATCACGTTCACCAACTGGTGTGATTTGAACCACCCAAGTAGTATTGAACATTTTTTAGTTGCGAAAGACACCCAATATTTTTTTTGTGTGAACCAAAGGTATCCCCAACGGATAGCTAGAGACTAATTCCTTTCAAGGTGTAGAGCTCACCAAGTGGGATTTATCTCTCCGAGACGAGCATCTATCCAATCTTTTTTTTATCAATGAAAATTTTGATGACTTGAAGCCATATATTGATTTAGTTGCTTATCTCTCCCTCTTTTGATTCATTCATTTTCAAATCCATTTGCTTCCGATTCTCACCTGTTTCTTCGTTTTATATATGCTCACGATGGAATAAAGTGAAAAATACGACAAATTAAAGGTTTGTTTGAATGGAGAAGCGATTGAATCTTCACGAGCAGGAGCAATGAGACGAGATGAATTGAAGGGCCACATCACATGGAGACCACGTTTCCCATGCGTACGCGTTGACAAAATTTGTGATACTGGTACTATAAGTTGTATGAGTACAGTTATTTTTTTATTAAGTTAAGGGGAGGATAGAAAACGAAAGTTACAACCAACTGGAAGAGATTTTCTTTTGGTGGGTGAAAATTACGTGAGGCAATACTCATTCACGTGCTCTGTGGTAACATACAGAAGAGATTAATTAAATAAAAAATTTAGTGTTAGCAAAAAGTGTTGAAAAATATTTAATTAGTCAGGCGGAGCAATATCTTGGTGAAATTAACTAGTAGTAATGAATAAAGCCCAACACAATTGACATATATTTGGGTTCCTTAAGTATCTTGACAGGTGTTTGATCCCTGACAGTGTGTGTGGAAACAACTTTATTGAAAGAGAAGAACCCATTTCGGTGATATCTACACCTCGAAATGAATTAGTCTCTAGTTATCCGTTAAGGATTCCTTTGGTTCACACACAAAAAAAAAATTAGTAGGTCCCTTTGTCAACTAAAAAATGTTTAATACTACTTGGGTGGTTCAAACCACACCAGTTGGTGAACGTGATTACTGGTTCTACTTTCTATTTTTTATTTTTGAGAGAAATTCTTCCTCACAAGTATCCACTACTTCGTCCGAGAAGGGTCAACAAATCTTGCATAGTGATAGTTTTCGGTCTTGTTAATTCATAACTTGCACAATTAATTACTTCACCAAACATGAAGAAAATGCCACAATCTAATCAGCTTTGCACTTTAACCTCTTATTTAATACTACATAATAATTATTAAATTGTTGCCATTTACAGAAAATTGTTACCATTTACAAAAATACAGAACCGCATTAGATTTGTTTTACCGACAAATACATAAAATTAGTAAAAGAAAAGGATCAACGAAAACTTTGGTGCTCTGAGGCGAGCATCTATCCAATCTTTTTTTTATCAACAGAAATTTTGATGACTTGAAGCCATATATTGATGTAGTTGCTTATCTCTCCCTCATTTGATTCATTCATTTTCAATTTCATTTGCTTTCGATTCTCACTTGTTTCTTCGTTTTATATATGCTCACAATGGAGTGAAGTGAAAAATACGAAAAATTAAAGGTTTGTTTTGAATGGAGATGCGGTTGAATCTTCACGAGTAGGAGCAATGAGACGAGAAGAATTGAAGGGCCGCATCACATGGAGACACCTTTCCAAGGCGTACACGTTGATAAAATGTGTGATACAGGTACTATAAGTTGTATGAGTATAATGTTTTTTTATTAAGTTAATGGAAAGATAGAAAACGAACGTTACAACCAACTGTAAGAGATTGTTTTTTGGTGGGTGAAAATTACATAAGGCAATACTCATTCACATGCCCTGTGGTAACTTACAGAAGAGATTAATTAAAGAGAAAAATTAGTGTTGGTAAAAAGTGTTGGAAGAATAATATAATTGGTCAGGTGGAGTAATATCTTGGTGAAATTAAGTAGTAGTAACGAACAAAGCCTAACACAGTTGATAGATACTTGGGTTCCTTAAGTATCTTGACTGGTGTTCGATCCCTCATAGTGTGTTTGGAAAAGACTTTATTGGAAGAGACAGAATCTACTTCGATGATCTCTCACCTCGAAAGGAATTATTCTCTAGCTATCCGTTGGGTATACCTTTGGTTCACACACAAAAAAATAATAGCAGGTCCCTTTCGCAACTAAAAAATGTTTAGTACTACTTGGGTGGTTCAAATCACATTAGTTGGTGAACGTGATTACTGGTTCTACTCTCTACTTTTTGTTTTTGAGAGAAATTCTTTGTCAAAAGTATCCACTACTTCGTCCGAGAAGGGTCAACAAATCTTGCATAACGATAGTTTTCGCCCTTGTTAATTCATAACATGCACAATTAATTACTTCAACAAAAATGAAGAAAATGCCACAATCTATTCAACTTTGCACTTTAACATCTTATTTAATACTACCTAGTTACTAAATTGTTACCATTTACAGAAATAAGAACCGCGTTAGATTTGTTTTACCGACAAACACATAAAATTAGTAAAAGAAAAGGATCAACGAAAACTTTGGTGCTCCGAGTCGAGCATCTATCTAATCTTTTTTTTATCAATAAAAATTTTGATGACTTGACACCATATATTGACGTAGTTCCTTGTCTCACCCTCATTTGATTCATTTATTTTAAATTTCATTTGCTTCCGATTCTCACTAGTTTTTTTGTTTTATATATGCTCACGATGAAGTGAAGTGAAAAATACGGCAAATAAAAGGTTTGTTTTGAATGGAGATGCATTTAAATCTATACGAGCAGGAGCAATGAGACGAGAAGAATTGAAAGGCCGCATCACATGGAGACCACGTTTCCCAAGCGTACACGTTGATAAAATGTGTTATACTGATACTATAAGTTGTATGAGTACAATATTTTTTCATTAATTTAAGGGAGAGATAGAAAACGAACGTAACAACCAACTGGAATCAATTTTCTTTTGGTTGGTGAAAATGACGTGAGGCAATACTTAGTCACGTGCTATGTGGTAACTCACAGAAGAGATTAATTAAAGAGAAAAATTAGTGTTAGTAAAAAGTGTTGAAAGAATAATATAATTGGTCGGGTGGAGTAATATCTTGGTGAAATCAACTAGTAGTAACGAACAAAGCCCAACACAATTGACAGATATTTGGGTTCCTTAAGTATCTTGACGGGTGTTCGATCCTTGACAGTGTAAGTGGAAAAGACTCTATTCGAAGAGATAAAACCCACTTGGTGAGCTCTACACCTTGAAAGGAATTAGTCTCTAGCTATCCGTTGGGGATACCTTTGGTTCACACAAAAAAAATAATGCGGTTCTGTATTTCTGTAAATGGTAACAATTTTCTGTAAACGGTTACAATTGAATAGTTATGTAGTATTATATAAAAGGTTAAAGTGCAAAGCTGAATAGATTGTGGCATTTTCTTCATTTTTTGTGAAGTAATAAATTGTGCAGGTTATGAATTAACAAGATCGAAAACTATCGTTATGCAAGATTTGTTGACCCTTCTCGGACGAAGTGGTGGATACTTGTGAGAAAAGATTTCTCTCAAAAACAAAAAGTAGAGAGTAGAACCAGTAATCACGTTCACCAGTTGGTGTGATATGAACCCCTCAAGTAGTATTGAACATTCTTTAGTTGCGAAAGGGACCCACTATTTTTTTTTTGTGAACCAATGGTATCCCCAATGGATAGCTAGAGACTAATTCCTTTCGAGGTGTAGAGATCACCAAGTGGATTAATTTTGTCTCTCCGAATAAAATCTTTTCCACACACATGTCAGGGATCAAAAACCTGTCAAGATACTTAAGGAACCCAAATATCTGTCAATTGTGTTGGGTTTTGTTCCTTACTACTAGTTAATTTCACCAAGATATTACTCCACCCGACAAATTATATTATTCTTTGAACACTTTTTACTAACACTAATTTTTCTCTTTAATTAATCTCTACTGTAAGTTCCCATAGAGCACGTGAATGAGTATTGCCTCACGTAATTTTCACCCAGCAAAAGAAAATTGATTCCAGTTGGTTGTTACGTTCGTTTTCTATCTCTCCCTTAAATTAATAAAAAACATTGTACTCATAAAACTTATAGTACCAGTATAACATATTTTATCAACGTGTACGCCTGGGAAACGTGGTCTACATGTGATGCGACCTTTCAATTCTTCTCGTCTCATTGCTCCAGCTCGTATAGATTCAACCGCATCTCCATTCAAAACAAACCTTTAATTTGCCATATTTTCACTTCACTCCATCGTGAGCATATATAAAATGAAAAACTGGTGAGAATCGGAAGCAAATAAAATTTAAAATGAATGAATCAAATGAGGGTGAGATAAGCAATTACATCAATATATGGCTTCAAGTCATCAAAATTTTTTTTGATAAAAAAAAGATTAGATAGATGCTCGACTCGGTGCACCAAAGCTTTCGTTGATCCTTTTCTTTTACTAATTTTATGTGTTTGTCGGTAAAACAAATCTAATGTAGTTCTGTATTTATGTAAATGGTAACAATTTAATAATTAAGTAGTATTAAATAAGAGGTTAAAGTGCAAAGCTGAATAGATTGTGGCATTTTCTTCATTTTTGGTGAAGTAATTAATTGTGCAGGTTATGAATTAACAAGACCGAAAACTATCATTATGCAAAATTTGTTGACCTTTCTCGGACAAACTAGTGGATACTTGTGAGAAAGAATTTCCCTCAAAAATAAAAAGTAGAGGGTATAATCGGTAATAACGTTCGGCAACTGTTGTGATTTGAACCACCCAAATAGTATTGAACATTTTTAAGTTACGAAAGGGACCCACTATTTTTTTTTGTGTGAACCAAAGGAATCCCCAATGGATAGCTAGAGACTAATTCCTTTCGAGGTGTATAGATCATCGAAGTAGGTTTTGTCTCTTCCAATAAAGTTTTTTCCACACACAGTCAAGGATCGAACACCTGTCAAGATACTTAAGAAACCTAAATATCTGTAAATTGCATTGGGCTTTGTTCGTTACTACTGGTTAATTTCACCAAGATATTACTCCACCTGACCAATTATAATATTTTTCAACACTTTTTACTAACACTAAATTTTCTATTTAATTAATCTCTTCTATAAGTTACCACAGAGCACATGAATGAGTATTGCCTCACGTAATTTTCACCCACCAAAAGAAAATCTCTTCCAGTTGGTTGTAATGTTCGTTTTCTATCTCTCCCTTAACTTAATAAAAAAACATTGTACTCATACAACTTGTAGTATTAGTATCACACATTTTATCAACGTGTACGCCTGGGAAACGTTGTCTCCATGTGATGCGGCCCTTCAATTCTTCTCGTCTCATTGCTCCTGCTCGTGAAGATTCAACCACATCTCCATTAAAAAAAACCTTTAATTTTTTGTATTTTTCACTTCACTCCATTGTGAGCATATATAAAACGAAGAAACAAGTGAGAATCGGAAGCAAATGAAATTGAAAATGAATGAATCAAATGAGGGTGAGATAAGCAACAACATCAATATATGGCTTCAAGTGATCAAAGTTTTCGTTGATAAAAAAAAGATTAGATAGATGCTTGACTCGGAGCAACAAAGTTTTTGTTGATCCTTTTCTTTTACTAATTTTATGTGCTTGTCGGTAAAACAAATCTAATGCGGTTCTATATTTCTGTAAATGGTAACAATTTTCTGTAAATGGTAACAATTTAATAGTTATGTAGTATTAAATAAGAGGTTAAAGTGAAAAGCTGAATAGATTGTAGCATTTTCATCATTTTTGGTGAATTAATTAATTGTGCATGTTATGAATTAACAAGACCGAAAACCATCGTTATGCAAGATTTGTTGACCTTTCTCGGACAGTGGATACTTGTGAGAAAAGATTTCTCTCAGAAACAAAAAGTAAAGAATAGAACTAGTAACCACGTTTGCCAACTTGTGTGATTTGAACCACCCAAGTAGTATTGATCATTTTTAAGTTGCGAAAGGGACCTACTATTTTTTTTTTGTGTTTGTGTGAACCAAAGGAATCCCCAACGGATAGCTAGAGACTAATTCCTTTCGAGGTGTATAGATCACCGAAGTGGGTTCTGTCTCTTCCAATAAAGTTTTTTCCACACACACTGTCAGGGATCGAACACATGTCAAGATACTTAAGAAACCCAAATATCTGCCAATTGTATTGGGCTTTGTTCGTTACTACTAGTTAATTTCACCAAGATATTACTCCACTGACCACTTATATTATTCTTTCAAAACTTTTTACTAACACTAATTTTTCTCTGTAATTTATCTCTTCTGCAAGTTACCAAAGAGCACGTGAATGAGTATTGCCTCACGTAATTTTCACCCACCAAAAGGAAATCTCTTCCAGTTGGTTGTTACGTTCGTTTTCTATCTCTCCCTTAACTTAATAAAAAAACATTGTACTCATACAACTTATAGTACCTGTATCACACATTTTATCAACGTGTACGCTTTGTAAACGTGGTCTCCATGTGATGCGGCCCTTCAATTCTTCTCGTCTCATTGCTCCTGCTCATGAAGATTCAACCGCATCTCCATTCAAAACAATCCTTTAATTTGCCGTATTTTTCACTTCACTCCATCTTGAGCATATATAAAAACGAATAAACAAGTGAGAATCGGAAGCAAACGAAATTGGAAATGAATGAATCAAATGAGGGTGAGATAAGCAACAACATCAATATATGGCTTCAAGTCATCAAAGTTTTCGTTGATAAAAAGCGATTATATAGATGCTTGACTCGGAGCACCAAATTTTTTGTTGATCTTTTCTTTTACTAATTTTATGTATTTGTCGGTAAAACAAATCTAATGCGGTTCTGTATTTCTGTAAATGGTAACAATTTTCTATAAATGGTAACAATTTAATAGTTATGTAGTATTAAAGAAGAGGTTAAAGTGCAAAGTTGAATAGATTGTGGCATTTTCTTCATTGTGGGGGAAGTAATTAATTGTGCAGGCTACGAATTAACAAGACCGAAAATCATCGTTATGCAAGATTTGTTGACCTACTATTTTTTTTTGTGTGTGAACCAAAGTAATCCCCAACGGACAACTAGAGACTAATTCCTTTCTTGTTTATTTTACCTTATTGCAGCGTCCTTACTTTGTTTCATTAACCATCAGAGTCTTAAAGAGTGTATTTGGCTTGCCATTTCAACTAGCTGAAAGTTGAAAATAGTAGCTAAAACCATTTCAGCAGTGTTTGGGAATGTAGCTTTTTTGGGTAGCTACAAGCTTTTCTTAAAAAGCTACTTGAGGTAGCAAGTAGCTTTTTTAAAAAAGCTCTAATTTTCAGCTACTAGTTGAAAATTAATTACAAGTTTAGCCCTTAACCATCCCCACTTATCATTATTTAATAATTAATGTTGTCCTTGAATGTCATTCTACCATTTTCAACTAATTTTACCAAACATATTCAATAGTTTTTGAGCTTTCAACTAGTTTTAAGCTTTCAGCGAGTTTTTCAGCTTTTAGCTAGTTTTAAACTTTCAGCTAGTTTTACCGAACACACTCGTAACCTGTGTGTTTAAAATAAGGGTAATAAAAATTATAAAACGTTTAAATTCTATTTATCCATTTTTAAACAATAAAATGAAAAGCTTGTTCCGTTTTTCCTTCTTAAAATATTCATATATAGCTTAACTGCATATATAGCAGGAATAGAGGGAGCGCGCTGTTGAGTCGAACTCGAAACTCAGAATCAGTGCACCCAAAATTGGGACTGAATTGTAGAGCATGAAACCCTAGACTTTGTGGTTTTCTGAATCGGTGCTGGGCTTGGGCGTTGGGAGTGGGAAAATGTCGATGGACCTGCTCTTGAAGCCGTCCTGTAGCGGATGTGGATCAACCACCGATCTCTACGGAAGCAATTGCAAACACATGACTCTGTGCTTAACCTGCGGCAAGACCATGGCCGAGAACAAGGCCAAATGCTTTGATTGTGGCGCCACCGTTACTCGCTTGATTCGAGTTCGATTTCTCAACCTATCTTCAATCCCTTCTTATCATTGAATTATCGATTTATTTTTGTCTTTTGCACATTGAAATTTTAATGTAATTGGCTTTGGAAATCTTGTTAGTTATCTGGCTTTGCACGGAATGGCATTCTTCTCCGTTCCAATTTGTTTTCAGTTTGTTGCAGTGACGTGATTAACTTGTAAATCCAATTAGAACTAGTGTGCCTTGTCCTTGTTTCTTGGAAGCAGAGGGTTAATGTGATGTTTGTGACAGGAATATAATGTTCGTGCAAGCTCTAGCAATGACAAAAACTACTTCATTGGAAGATTCGTATCTGGGTTGCCTGATTTTTCAAAGAAGAAAAGTGCTGAAAACAAATGGTCCCTACAGAAGGATGGACTGCAAAGCCGCCAAGTTACTGATGCTCTGCGGGTATTGAATCTATCCCTGAACTAGAAAGCACAGATATGAGTATGACACGACAAAAGATGTGATAGGTTTTTAAAATCATAGGACTCCACATGACTATAATGCAACAGATATAATATAATTAGTATAAACTTAACTACTGAACATAAAACACAAATCTTAAATGACACAAAAATTGATGTTTTGAAAGTAAGCATAAGTAATAATAAAACTATATAATTTCTTTGACTATTGTCATTGTGTTAATAACTGTATTAGTATAAAAGTTCAAAACAAAAAAAAAAAAGTAAAATACAGTTTGGAGATTACACAGTATCTGTGACATGAATACGGCTACTGTCTTGAAGTATCTGTCTTTGAATATGCAAATGCTGTTTCCTCTTTTCTAATCTTCAATATGGCCGTTTTGCATGTGAGTAAGTCTAAGGAGTGATTAAACACCATAGTTCACAAAGGAAATGCCAACTAAAAAGTAGTAAACACGTAGTACTGGAACGAACTGGACACACTCTTTTGTTTCACTAATCAATGCATGATACATTAACTCAGTCTGTTTAGAATATGTTGGGGGGAGAGGGAAATTAAAAGAATGTTACATTTTTGTCATCTTGGCAATGCGTAATTGCTTGTGATTTGTGATAGATCATATGCTTATTTCCTGAACAACTTATTACATTGTATAGGAGAAGTACAAGAACAAGCCCTGGCTCTTGGAGGATGAAACTGGTCAGTCCCAATACCAGGGTCATCTCGAAGGTGCACAATCAGCTACATATTATCTGCTCATGATGGAAAGGAAAGAGTTTGTTGCCATTCCTGCTGGTTCTTGGTAAGCTTGTTGAGTAGAATAACAACTGTGTTTATATGCGAGAAATTTCCTATGATTTTAGCTTGTTTTTCTTTTCCTTGGGATTTTCTTTTTCTTTTTATTGAAATTACCAGCAAAAGTAGGCAGATGTCTGACATGGTATGCTCTTTCTTCTTCTTCTTTTCTTTTTTTCTTTTTTTTTTTTTAATTTTAGGTACAACTTTAACAAGGTTGCACAGTATAAACAATTGACGTTGGAGGAAGCAGAAGAGAAAATGAAAAACAGAAAGAAAACTGCTGATGGATATGAAAGATGGATGATGAAAGCTGCAAATAATGGGCCTGCTGCATTTGGCGAACGCAATGTGAAGTTTGATGAAAAGGAGAGCAATGTGGCTGGAGGGAAAAGCCGTAAAAAAACGGGTGATGATGATGAAGGTCATGCCTCAGATAAGGGGGAGGAGGATGAAGAAGAGGAGGCAGCAAGGAAGACTAGACTTGGACTTAATAAAAGAGGTGGGGATGATGATGAAGAAGGTCCAAGGGGAGGAGACCATGATCAGGATGATGATGATATTGAGAAGGGTAAGTGATCATCTTGTTTATTCTTTATATTGTCTGATGAAAATGCCTGTGAAGTTTATTATTTTATTTCAGGTTAGTTATATGCAGTGATGCCCTATTAGGTATATATATTGTAGATGATAGAAAATGTTTATTTTTTAAATGGAGTCTACAATTCTCCCTTGATTGTTTTGTTGTTTTGGATGTGTATGTGTATGTGTATGCTTAATGGAGGATATAGATTGTAGAGTGAATTGCAAAATCAAATTGATTGCTAAATGAGCCAAATTTAGGGAGTTGAGACTTCATATTATTTTTGTTTTGAGGCATTTACTTTGGCCTTAGATGCAGCTGGTAGTAAAACTAGAGAACGTGTGCAGCTTAGCAATACTAGTGTGGGTCCACTTGTTGATTTATAGTGGAACTATTGACTTAATTGGTCTATATATGGTCTCATTGGCATCCTATGCTAGGGTGACCCTGTTCTGTTAAAGTATTTAATCTTAACTTGGCAAGAATTGAAGGCATTAATAAGATATTGAGTTTATAATCTTGTTGAAAGTTTGAAGAACACTCCATCAGGCATATGCTTATTCTTTCTGTTGATTATACTTGTGCAAATGTTGTAGGTGATGATTGGGAGCATGAAGAGATTTTCACTGATGATGATGAAGCTGTTGGCAATGATCCTGAGGAAAGGGAAGATTTGGCTCCTGAAGTTCCTGCTCCTCCTGAAATCAAGCAGGTTATTTTCAAGTTCCACGAATACTTGTGACTAAGAAATTTGTTGTTCTGCTGAATGCTGATGATCTTTTTTGTCATTATTTAGTGTTGAGCTAGTAGCTACTTTATTTTGTTGTCTTTTTCATCACCCTCCTGAGGCTATAATGACACTGGATGTGATGAATCTTTGTGATTAGAAGAAAGTAGAAAGTTAGCATAAAATCCAAAAGTATTTTTCTTGGTGAAACAACTTAAAGATAATGATACAAACAAATATTTATAGAGGAAACTCATCTAGAAGATTACTAGCCTGTTTGTTTTACCGTTGCTACAGTGCAAAATCATTTTGCAGAATTGATTTTAAATCACTTCCGTCCAATGTGCTTCGTAAAGCATGCATCACTCATCTCAACCATTGATTTCTAAAATCAATTCTACTCAACTGTAAACCAAACGAGCACTACCTTTGTAGAGCAACACAACCTGAATCCAGCATTAGAACATTAGGACTTGACTAGACTAGATATTGTTTCAGTTTTTTACTATGTTTTCATTTTATGAATTCCTTGGTTTTTTATTTGCATGGATGTATTCTATCATATCCATTCAGTCATTTTCTGATATCCTTGTTTGATTCTATGATCTTCTACTCTCTTTTTCATTCAAATTCAATTACTTTCCAACCCAGTTTCAGAAACTAACCTTCATGACAGGCATCCTTGATGTATAATAGCTTATTGTACGGAACTTTCAAATATAATATAAAAAGGATTGGTTGGGAAATGTTGTAATATGTTTTTTATGTTATAGTTTGGATTTAGACAGACCTTGAGTGTTTTTCTTTTTAGGATGACGATGAGGAGGATGAAGATAATGAAGAAGGGGGAGGTCTGAGTAAATCTGGGAAAGAGCTGAAGAAGCTGCTTGGACGAGCTAGTGGTATGAATGAATCTGATGCTGAGGATGATGACGACGACGATGATGTATGGGCTTTGTTCCTTATTTATTATTACAGCTATCCATTTATTATTATTATGATTGTTGTTGTTGTTATTATTTGGTACATGCACCTATAATTGTTCAAGCGTTCTTTGTGCCACTAATAATATGAAAGATAAATATAACTTGGTTCAAACTACAAGCCCTTTTGGTGAGGAACAGATTACTTTTGCTTTTGCTGTGACCTTGTGGCTTCTCTAAATGGGGAATTAGCTGACTCAAACAAATAGCTTGGATTTCAATTGAACTATGGGTGAACTGTACTTAAGCATTTTTCATCCATTAATGGGGCAATTTGGTTTATCTAGATGGATGATGAGGTTGGCGCTCCTCCTGTGGTTGCTTCAAAGCAGAAGGATGCACCTAAGGAAGAACCTGCTGACAATAGCCCCTTAAAACCTACAGCAACTGGAACTGCTCGGGGAACTTCATCTACTTCAAAGTCTTCAAAGGGGAAGAGAAAATTAAATGAGGAAACAAAAGCATCTAATGGAGCACCACCAAAGAAGGTGAAAACAGAAAATGTATGTCATTGCTTTTCTGATCTTGCTTGATTATGAAGGCCCTTTGTAATAATTGTTTACTTTTGATCAACGGACAAAAAAGTTTTAACTATCATCCAATCGTGTGTTGCAACATCATTAAGAATGTTTGATTGTAATAACAACTATCTAAGAATTTAAATACTTTCAATGATGTGGCAACACATGATTTAATGATAGTGTGAAAAAATTTTACACAGACTACTTGACCTTTTTAATAGAATTTAGCTGCATGTTTAGGATATTTAAAAATGCAGAATGAATTGATTAAGTTTGTTATAGGTTATATTATTTTGAGAAGCTATTTTTCAGGAAACTTCTAAAAACATGTATTGCTATAGTTGGGACTGCACAATGGAAGGTATTTTGAAAAGTTTTGGACAAAAATTACCCCAAATTTAGCTCTGATGTCCAAACGCAATATAGCTTCTGCATATTGTATAGGAGATTTCTGAACAAGCCCTTATTGTCAAAGACAAAAAGCACTTATTTTTAAAGCTCATCAAGAGGTTTTCATGTATGTGTTAATGAAATTCTTCATTATTCCATTCCCATTGAATCAGGAACCAAAATTATCTGTCAAAGATGAAAACGGGTCTGCATCTAAAAGTAATGCCCCTCCAAAAGGTACGCCAGCACCATCATCAAAAGCAGGGTCTTCCACCACAGCTTCTGGACCTGTGAGTGAGGAAGAAATCAGGGCTGTTTTAATGCAAAAGACTCCAGTAACCACACAGGATCTTGTTGCTAAATTTAAAGCAAGGCTAAGATCTTCAGAGGTAAGCTCTATCAAAAGATTTGCTTCACCCTTTATTAAGCTGCATTTGTTTGCCGAGCAGTTGTTATAACCAATGTGTGTATGCCAACATATCTGAGTCTGTTTTATTATCTTAGTCAAAGCCTTTTAGTCAAATTTAGATCTGGGGAAGAGTATAACTTGGTTTTTAGGTTCTTGGAGATTTATACGTCAAATTTTGTAGAGCTAACATTTATACTATTTAAAAACGAATTTGTGACAACTGACAGGTTGATGTCAAATTAAAATGATGATATCTAACAATATTTTATGGTAATTTGGGGAATGAGTGCCTTGTTCCATCAGATGGATATATGAACTTTGTAGTATGTAAGAAAAAGAAATATGACCCCTTGTTCTTAGCTTGAGGCCACCTAATTATGGCATTTAGAGATAGTGTTTTGTCATGCTCTGCAAGGTTGAATATACATACGTCCTACTTCTTTACTTTGTGCAGGATAAAAAAGCTTTTGCAGAAATCTTGAAGAGAATCTCCAAGATACAGAAGACTGCCAATGGATCCAGTTATGTTATCTTGAGAGATAGGTGACCATGTATTACTCTTTGATTGGTTATGCTGGACGATGCAGTAATAAAAAGAAAAGAAGCTAATACTCAGCATCATATTTGAGAAGAGGTGATAGGATCTGTATTGTTATTACTTATTATCATTATTGTTCTGCGGTTTTTTTTTTGGGAGGGGGGGGGGGGGTAACTTTTTTACTTTTGACATGCGGCATTATATGACGAGAGATTATTCAGCACACTGTGTAATACATTGCAGTTTTGTACATCAGTATCACAAACTGCATATACTCTTGAGATAGTAAAATTACAGGAAAGAAAAGACAGAGGGAGCAACGGATTGGTAATCTTTTGTATCTGAAAAAACACAACTGAACTTCATGGGTGAATCCAATATAATTGAACTTTAACTTATACAACAGAGAATTGTAATGGGTGATCGTGATCAAGCGATACATTTGCATTAAATTTTATCCCTATTCTCCTACCATAGTAACTTGGAAGACAGCAACTTGTATGCAAGAGTAACCCAGCTTCAAATTTTGAAAGAGACAAAGACATGAGGAAGAGTATCCACTGCGAGTCTGAAAAAAGGCTCCTCTGCTGAGTCAAATGAATTTTCTCTGAAGTTAGGTCCCATTAGGGAGGAAAATGAATCTTCACTGCTATAAGGCTTCTCTGGTGAGCATGACGAGGCTGCTTCTTTGCAATAATGCTCATCTGGTGAGTAAAATATGACAGTGTGAGGAAGTTGAAAGCTCACCCTCTTTTGTGATCTCCCACTTAAGCTTCTGGTAATCGATGAACAATTTGACATTTCTTCACCTTCTTCATGACCGTTCATGCATATGGGTCTGTCCAAGCATAAACTGTCTTTGGCTTCACCTATCAAAGATCGACGGAATTGACTTGAACAAGGGTGCACCTTTTTCTTAGACTGCATGCATACACTAAGTTCACCTCCCATGAGATAGTCTGGCTTCAAGCCAGGAGAAGCTAATATCCAATCTTGTAGAGCCAATTTCCTAGCCATGGGAATTTTCTTCTCTTGTGTTTCCATCTCTATCTTTCTTTTGAAAATCTTGGTTAACCTTCTTCGGTTCAAACACTTGAATTGAATAAACTCCTTGAACGTTGACCCTGACCTGCTGCCATCTCTAGGTCCAGGTGATTTAGATTTTTGGCCTGATATTAGGGGCCAAAGAGCACAGAACTTAGCACCCATTATAATATATTTAATATTAAGAAATCAGAAGAATGAATCTGTAATAGAAGTCATGGGGAAAAGCATAATGAGAATGGTGAACTGATTCAGTATCTTTTGGGTTTAAAAAGGGATTATGAGAGACGGAGAGGCCTAAAGGAGGATTTGGATCTTCACGATCTTAAACGCGGCCTGGTTATTATCACTGCTGTACTAGCAAATTATTTGTTCATTGGAATTTGACTCTATTTTCTTATGGTTTTGAATTTAGTTTGGTGCCTAGGATTGTCATGTGAGGACAAAAGAAACGTTGGTTCCAATTATTTATCATCAGGATTACAATTCCCCCATCCAAGAAGTTTGACGGATTCAAATTTTGACAAAAATTTTGGTGGTAAAAATGATGGTGGCAAATCACAAAAGGACAGAATTACCAACAAGAAATGGGTGATTCATTTTCCACGTCATGATTTCCGCAAATGAAATCGTCTTTCTCAGTCAAGTTATTGTTCCTCCACGTTTCCCATTATGAAGTTTCAATGATGTGAAAACCGGACCGACCGGTCCGGTACGAATGGGAACCGGTCTGGCGACTGGTTCATTCAACCCAAAAAAATGAGAGGATCTCAGAACCGATCAAGAATCGGTCAAAAACCGGTGAAAACCGGTGTCAGAAAACCAGTTGAATCGGTCCCTTTTAAAAAAAATCATTTTTTTATTTTTTTATTTTTATTTAATCTAAATATTTTTAAAATAAATAAATACATATATTTAAGAATTACACATAGATATCTATTATTTTACTAATTATTATTAATTTTTATCTTATAAACCTTATAATAAGGTTATTTATACTGATTTACAACTTTATATATCTTAATTTCTTATAATTTTGTGTTATTTTATTAATTAAAATGTTATATAATATTAAAAAAATATATTTAATTAAAATCGGTTCAACCACGGTTGAACCATTGAACCATGAACCGGTGCCTTCACCGGTTTAATTACCGGTCCGGTTTTTAAAACATTGTAAAGTTTAGTTTATAATTTTTGTAGTTATTTTCTGCCTCCCTCACTCTTTTGTTTTTACGCTTTTAAAACTGCAATCAGGGAACATCACTGTGATGTACTTGTTCCTATTTATAATTTTCAGTTTCCAAAATCATGAGAAACACGGAAAATTGACTGTTTTTATTAATAACAGTATTGTAATTATTAAAAACAACACTTCCGCTTTCACCTCTAAGCTCACCGGATATGAAATCAAATTAGAAAAAAATGAAAGTAAATAAATTATTGTTATTCAAAGGAATAACATTTATCTTATCACTTGCATACATTTTTAAAATTTATAAATTTATAAATTGCAACATTATAAATTAATTGTTGACGAAATAGCTTTACTAAAAATTCGTGCTTGTTTGGTTTAAATTTTAGACCATCCAAAATCAATTCTACAGAATTGATTTTAAATCACTTCCGTCCAACGTACTTCGTAAAACGTGCATAATCCATCTCAACCATTCATTTCTAGAATCAATTCTACTCAACTGTAAACCAAACGGATTTTTGTGGCCTGTAGTATGATATCCTTTTTTGATGAAAGGGAAACAAAGCAATATGATATCCTTGGGCTTTATTTATAAAAATATGTAAGTTCTACTGGCAAAAAAAAAAAAAAAAACGGTATGGAACGAAACTATGTCCTTGTTTAATCTTTCCTATTTGAATCTTTTAGAGAAATGTTAGCAATATATTATCCAACACTTTTTCAACATTTTTTTGTTATTGAGTAAAATTTAGATAGGTCTTACCAAATAGGAAGTGAGACTTGCATAATTTAGTAAAATATATGTATTAGAGATTGTTATTAACATCTCCCTTTTGATTATGTATTTGAGTTAATAGATATTTTAGCCAGTTTTTTTACAAATTAATACCTTGTCAAACTTTTTTTTGTTCTTGTATGTTATTTTATTTGGTTAACTTTGTCACATATTTTGCAAATTTAAAGGCTAATTTGTACAAATAACTAAGGTAGATGCTTAACTATTAAGAAATAATTCCACGAATTAAGTTACCTATTCCATTGTAATTAGTAATAAATATATTGTTTTACTATCAGATATAGTAAGCATTGTGGGAGGAAAATCAGATATGTTTGGAAATTTGTTCACATCAGTTACAAGGCATTCAAACATAGAAGAAATAATTTGTTAGTGCAAACGAAAACGAAAAAGCAAACAGACTAACATTTAAACAAATTTTAAGACAAGATTTCACGTTCCTTCTTCTAGACTGCAGCTTTTCACAATTCTTTATCCACTTCGTACTACTCATCATTGCTTTGATAAGTTGAATGGGTGTAAGGATTCTCTCCAGCCCTCTCCAGCCAAATTAGCCAAATTTAGCTACGAAATAATTACGGATTTTGATTTCCTAATTATCCCATAGCTAAACTTGACTAAGGTTGGGGAGGATTTGGATTGAATACTTAGGGACACATGGACACATGTTTCATGTAATTTACACGTAATGCTTGATTTATATCTGATCGATATTTGTAATGCTTGATTTATATCTGATTGATATTTCAAACGTAATACATGTTTAGTTTAACGTTGAAACGTGGTAAACTCACATTTCCAACACTAGAAATAGTTGCCTTGGTAAATTCATGCTTGAGTTTGATTAATTTTAACGTTAAACCAAACACACATAATTTAGGTCTAAACTACTTTTAATAGTGTTCAACAGGTTAAAAAGTGATTAATGGAATATGCAATCTCTCCAAAAATTATGGCAAGCGTGAATTCCCTTTGGTACAAATAATTGCCGACGTTATGATTTTGTACTTCAAGAATATAACTAGAAACTAGACATCCGAGGAATCAGGTTGAAATTGCAGTAAATTTAACATTCACCATTACCATAAGCTGTAATCAAACTCAGACCAGGCCCAACGCTTTTCTTCTTCTAGAAAGTAGAAACACACAGAGAAGTGTATTCGACCAAAAAAAATAGAGAAGTGATACTCAGCTGCAAGTGAATTTGTACTAAACTCCCTCAATAGCACAAAACATAAGAATCCCAACTAACTTTCAAAAGTATTATAACAAACAGTCACTTTGGCCAAATGGCACAGATACATAAATGACATCAAATACCAAAACCGCCAACTTTCGAAGAGAAAAACCTCCAATAAAAAGCAACAGCAAACTGTGAATGACATTTAAAAGCGGTCCAAAACTAGTTAGTAATACTAAAAAATAAACCTGAATAGGGTTACACAAGACATTACAGGTAGCATGTGAGGATTAATTCAACTGGGAGCCCAACAACAACCAGTAAGCAAAATTATGTTTTTGGTTGTCATAGTAATTTTAGAGCTAAGAAAAGAAAGGTCCAGGTTCAAAAGAGTACCAATGTTATAAATATGGTACATGTCCTATTTTCTATAACGAAACATGTAAATAATCAATCGTCATTTTTCAAGCCAATCTAATCCACAAAAGTTGGGGAAAAAAAAACACAACTACTAAGAGGAGATACGGTTTGCTAACAACTTATCTTGCCAAAATGTGTCATGACAAAGAAGCTTCCTTCTTTTCCCATGAATATCCGTCACTGGGTTTTTGGTTTCTCAATCTTCACGTATGGTAAAACCCCCACTAAATGAACAACTTTTGGAGACCACCCACGCTGCTGCGCACGACAAAACATCAAGAATGTGTTTGCAAAGTAGGAATTGAAACCCATGAAGACATGCCATAAAGCATGACCCTGAGGGTTAACAGGCCAACGGGATATCTCCTTGCAGAAAATCCGATCACAGAACCCAAACAAACTGCCTAATACAAGAGTACCTATAAATAGCTTTGCGAGCCGCTTGGCAGAAACATCTTGAGTGTAAATGTAATATTTGTACATTCTCGGAATGCAGAGGAGACAGAGAATGATATAATGCACTTTGAAGCCAATACCAAAACGGAACACTGAATGGGCAATGGCAAAAACAGCACCATAGAGAAAGAGAAATATGGGCATTGTACTGCGGTAATGCCAATCTGGAGAGTAGAGGATGTATATGTACAGCAACACCTCCCATACCATAGGAGTTTCATCACCTTGCTGTTGCCTAAATTAAAGCGCAACATCTGAACAATAAATAGTCATCCAAAACAGACAGACATTGAATTATTGGTTAACTAAATATTCAAACTACCCATTTTTATAAGGGACACAAACCTAGCAACCTAGTACTAGTAGTACTTATTCAACAGAAGAAAAATGTAAAGGAAGATTAAATCTTAGGGAACTCAAGGATTTAAAAGCAAAAGCATTATTTTTACAAGGTGAATAAATAGGCAACTTAGTCACTGGAATCCAACTAGTCCCAGAATTAATTCAAGTCATTAAGTATATAAGTTAGCACCTAAATTTATAAAACGCATATCACATTAATATCTCCCTTTAGTCCCACAGAATGACTAGCTTGATACGAGTTCTGTAAATTCAAGAACTCAAATACATAAATAAATTCAAAGACTAAACTGCATGTAAAGGATAATTTCAGGACTAAGTTGCATATTTACTCATCACAAGCACACTCATGCATGGCTTTGTGGGTTCTATATGGTGGCAAATGACAGCTGCTTCTGTCATGGAGCCATGGTGGTCCAAGGCAGAAATAGCTACTGGGCTTTTTTTAAGGCATTTTTGTTATATTTTCAAAAGGGATACATGAAATCTCTAGACTGCACAACCACTATCACACCCAAACAACCTCTGCAAATTGAACAAACTCCATCTCCCCATCTCCAGCAATTGAGTGACCTCTCCCACCCATCTCCGGCAATTTAGTGACCTCTCCCACTCATCTCCAACAAATGACCCATCTTCAAACCTGAACGGACTCCATTCTCCATCTGCATATCCTCTCTACCACTGTTTTGATGTCTGAGTCTCTCAAGTAACCTCTATCTGGTATTTGTCCCTTCTCCATCTCTGTTCTCTCAGATTCTTTGCTCCAGTTATTTTCTCCAATATTCCTTCTCTGTTATCCCTTCTCTTGTTCCTCAATTCCCTCCCTCTCTAGGTAGAGGTTCTCTGTTTCTCCATAAGTCTCGGCTTGTGTTATTATATGTATTTATTTTTCTTTCTCCTTTTTGTTTCTGTTTGTTCTCTGTTATAGTGTAGGTTCCAAATCTGAACCTGTTAAGTAAATGACAATATCTCTTATGTTTGTGATACTTTTGGTAAATGTTACTTCCTAGAATATGTTTTCAGTTTATTGCTCTTGATATATGTCATTCGTTTTTCACTCAATTCACAAAAAATCAATTAGGTTTAATGCCAGGTGATTGACCATGGGAGGTAGGTACTTGCTACAAAAATTGATGGAGAGATATAGGAGAAATAAAAATACCTACACGTGGTTTTCATTGATTTGGAAAATGCTTATGATAGAGTACCTAGAGAGGTTTTGTGGAAGGCTCTAGAGAAGAAAGACATTATTAAGATTGCCGACATTCAAGCAATCAAAGATATTATGAGGGGCCACAACTAGGGTAAGAACACAAAATTGGGATACAAAAGATTTCCCTATAATTATAGGTGTGCACCATGGGTCTACTTTGAGCTCTTATCTTTCTATCGTGGTTCTAGATGTTCTCATTGAAAATATCTAAGATATAGTACCATGGTGCATGTTTTTTGCAAATGATATAGTCTTAGCTGAAGAATTGAGAGAAGAAATAAATGGAAAATTAGAGATTTGGAGACAAGCATTGGAAACACATGGCTTCCGCCTAAGTAGAAATTAAAAAAAAAAAAAAAAGCATAAGGAATGCAAACTTGGCAAGAGACATGTGAATCCTAGTTTTGAGGTGAAAATTGGAGAATATACAATACCACGAGTCACATGTTTTAAGTATCTTGGGCCCATCATATAAAATAACTAGAAGATAAAGGGAGATGTCAACCACAAGATCTAAGGAAGGTGGATGAAATGGAGGAATGCTTCGAGTGTGATATACAATAGGAAAATACCACTCAAGCTTAAAGAAAAATTTTATTGCATGGCTATAAGACCTACAATGTTGTACATGATTGAGTGTTGGGTAGTAAAGAGCCAGCAAGAAAGTAAATTTAATGTTGGGAGGATGAGAATGTTATAGTAGATGAGTGTTACACAAGACAAGATAGGATTAGGAATACAATCATTAGATAGAAAGTTGGGGTAGCTATCATTGTAGAAAAAATGGTAGATTCTGAGATGGTTTGAGCATATGTGGAGAAGACCAGTAGAAGTTCCAATAAGAAGAGTTGACTAATTGAAGGATATTCCACTAGTTAGAGGTAGAGGCAGACCAATGAAAACTATAGGTCAAACCATTAAGAGAAATTTAGAGGCAAATGATCTAACTTAATACATGATAGAACACAATGGTGTCGAATGATCCATGTAACCAAACCTATCTAGTGGAAAAAGGCTTGATTTTTGTTCCCGTTGCCGTTGTTGTTATACGATATTAGTTTTTCTTATTTATTATATTCAACAGTATTTTTAGTATATTTTTGTGTGTGCGTGTGTATGTGTATTTTAGCCACCATGCTTTGGCCATAGATCACAACAGCATCCACCATTTTGCATGGCAAATTTTGGGCTTTCTGCTATCCACCATTAGTAACACTAGGGTGTTTATGTTCCCATTATAGTAGCATAGAATATAGATAAACTTTAGTGGCATGAGTGGGATAGAATAAATAAAAATATGATCTTTGTGAGGTCAGAGAAAGCAGCACTAATTGTTCATAAATACGAAAATCAATTGAATCAGATGAATATGAAAAGCTGTTGACTTGCTACATTAATGGTGATAAAAATATCCATTTCATACTTTGAGTTCAATATTTCCCCATGACAGCATGTGGCTAGAGTACAGGGAGATATCCCTTGGAAGCATCTTAAATCTGAATTTTTCAATCATGTAACAAACAGTTCTATAAAATGCCAACCTCATTTTGAATCATGCAAAGTATCTTGAAATAAATATGGAACTAATCAGAAAAGAAAACATAAATTAATACAAACAAAAGCAAAAAAAAAAAATGATAGAGATCAATACTTACATGCGTTGCAGCGTCGCATGGTACAACATGCTTCCAATGGCAAGTGTCATATTTGATATGTGAAGAACACTAAATCTTTTCTCAAATCGTTGTCTTAATGCATTTATAAGACCAATCAGAGCCAAAAGAATTGTCGGAATGTTGGATATAGTGTTATAAAATTCTGCAATGTACAACGAATATGCATAATTTTTTTCACAACATTCTTTGGTGGATGTGACTGGACCCCAGAAGCTAGACACAGTTTCTGTCATTCTCCTCTACAGCCTGATGATCTTTTTATCTATGTTTCAGAGCTGCAGGATTCAAAAATCCTGCAAGCCATATAGCAACATGCCAAAATCCAATCAATCACACTAATTTGTTTATAGAGATAGAAGCAATTATGGCAAGCAGTACTCATAGGTCACACACATGAAAAATGTTAGTATATCAAATGAAAGCATGGTAAATGTATTAAGTTAACATAATAAATAAAACTAATTCCAAGGGCAAATATGGATGCAATTCTATAACAAAGTATTCAGTATATCAGGAGAAACCCTATAAGGATCTACATTTGGGTTCAAAGTGTTTTAGTTCCAAAATAGGCAAGGACGATGAACCCTGCAATGACCAATAAAGCATAGCAGGCCCAAATCAAATATGTCAGAAATGGATTCTAGCAGGAAATGAGAAGAACCCTATGAAATAGTATACTAATTATTTGGAGTAAAGTTCAAGTGTAACGAATAAGGAATCCAATCAAGAGGGGAGAAGATTTGTTTCTCGGTGGGGATCGAACCGAAGCAATACAAAGAGGCACCACCTAGGCTAGG
Organism: Sesbania bispinosa; assembly: GCA_026901365.1. NCBI lineage: Eukaryota > Viridiplantae > Streptophyta > Magnoliopsida > Fabales > Fabaceae > Sesbania > Sesbania bispinosa. The sequence continues at coordinate 83,956 of QLOH01000253.1, forward strand.
GTTAGGAAAATTGGGTGAGAGAGGACAGAGAAAGCAGAAATAGAAGCAAAACAAGGAGAGGAGATAGACATTTATTGAACTAATTGAGAGTGGAAGCATTCCAATGGCGTTGGAGCAATAAAGTGAGAAGGGAAAGTAAATCAAACCTGAATGTGAAGCAACAAAGCAGAAGCTGGCAATGGGCGCGAAGCAGAAAGCGTCAAATCTTAAATCAGAAGAAGCCACAACCCACAGCCCATCAGGACGGAACCAACCCTATGCTATTGCTATTGCTATTTGCTATCGATTTGTTTGTTACTCTACAACCTCAATCTCATGCCGTGTTTAATTTTTTTCAAAAAATAAAAAGAAAGAAATTATATAATGTATTTTTAAAAAAAAAAAATTTCAAATTATCGATCGGGTCGGTAATCTGGTCCGGTCTGGCCCATCAGGCCTCAAAATAATGACTGAAACCAGTCCAACTCAAATCTAACACACCCTTGTGGTGTCGCACACCTCACTGCCTCAAGTTTAATTTCCTATTCCACCCCCCAAAAAAATATCTATGGGTATCTTTTAATGTGACGTTTTTATTTTATGGAAAAAAATGAGCTGTATTAATTGTTTTTTTGACGTAGAGCTGTATTAATTGTTAATAAGAAAAGTAAGAGAGTAAACTTTAATAAATTTATAATTTGCTAGGAATGTATATATGATAGTAATATTAATTATTACCTTCTTTCCTATAACTGGACACTTTGGAGAAAAAAATTATTCTTATTTAATTGTGCACTAGTACTAATTTCATTTTTTTTCCATTCAACCTTATATTAATAGGTAAATGTTAATGAATATGACACTGGTGAAGGTTTTAAAATTAAATTTTTTTATTGGACTATGTAATATTTAATTTTATAAATATAATCAATGTCGTGCTTTTTAATAAAAAAACCTATTATATATGGTTTCTGCTCTTAGGACATTCGATAGTAGGACGTATATTAATAAATGATTCACTATTAAAAATTAATGAGAGTCATTAATAGTAATACTAAGAGATATAAAAGGTAAAGTAAAAAATTTAAAAATTATTTCTATGAAAGCAAAAATAATGATTACCTTACTTTTTTTTATGAAATAATGATTACTTTTTTTAATGGGTGTGTTTTTTATAAGTGGATAATTAAATAGGAACTAATATTTTTTATTGATGATTAAGATTTTGTTAGAGTACTAATATAATACAACAGTACTTATACTACGTTATACCACTTTATCTCATCTATCCAATTTAAATTCAAATTAGATATATAATTTAAATTGGATGGATACTCCAACACATGGATAGAAAGTAGCACGAGAACGTGACTTTGAATGCAAGTCCATCGTGCTGGCCCACTTTCCATTTGATGGGTCACTTGATCCATCGTCAATAATGTTTATAAATTAATCAAATATAATAAAAATAAAAAATATTAAAATTGGCTAGATTTCATATTTGATTTAAAAATTGATCTAGTCCAAATCAAACCAAATTTTTATTTATATATAATTTTATTCATACTATACCACCTACATTTATACATTTGTAAAATTATTTTGCAATATATATTTATAAAAACATATTTTTCAATAAATTAAATATTTTAATTTAAATAAAGTTACATGTGAATAAATAAAGATAATAATATTTTATTAGATGATCTTTTTTATTAATAACATAAATAAAATTATAGAATTTTGTAGATTTATTGTTAATAATATGAATTTGAATCGAGTTTTATTTGTATTAATTATATCATATGGCCTATGAATGAAATATTTAATATTTTGATTTTTTTTATTTTGAAAATTATTTACAACGAAAATAAAGATTTAAAAAAATAATTCAATTTAAGCTAGTTTGAATTAAACTGAACTTATTTAAATATAAATTTAAAAGCAACCTAATTAACTGATTGAAGGGAATGATTTTTCTCTACTAATTTGCAAACACTTTATTTAAAACTACCCGTGAAGTTTGATCAAGTCAGAAGACACTCCCCAGTCGTTACACGTAACTTGAAAAAATAGTCAAAAGTGAATTTACAAAACATGATATATTTATTGTTTAATTTTAATAAATTAAGAATGAGTGGAATACTTCAAAACTCAGAATCACTAACTCAATTTCATCCTAGATTTGATATATAACTAATATAACCTATTTTTTAAAAAGAAAAAAATCATTGTGTGATATTTTTAAGAATTTGATAAATAAATAAATATCTTTCAATAAATTACAAGAATTATATTTAATTGCCACGTGTGTCAAAAGTTACCGGATTATAAGCTGAAAAATGAAACTTCGAAGATTAAAAAAATTAAAATGTCTTAAAATGACCGCATGATTGATAGAATTAATAGAAGATCCTCATTATGTAATGGATAAACTTCAGACCTGACTAGATGTACACGGTGTAACTTGTAAGTGTGTGTATATTTATAATTTATATTTCTTTATGCAGGTGATGAAGATTAGGATTAGGATTAGGATAAACTGTTCAGTTTAACCGCTTATTGCTGTAAATGTAATAGAAGCCAAATATACCAACGCCATTGTATCTGACTTCAAACATAATTTGGCAAATTGAACCTGGACGCTTCTGGCAGTTGGGTTCAGCGAAAAATGTCGTAATTTGGACTACATTCATGCTGTGCAATGAAGTTGAAACTAGCTAACATAACAATAACATCTGCACCGTTGCCTAGGTAGCTGTATTTTATTTTAGATTTTATGTATAAATACGACGCTGTTTCCTCCCTTGTCATTCTGACTCCATCTTCTTGTCATCTTCTTTATCTAAACACACTTTGTCATTTCAACGACATATATAGATAGCCCCACCCCGATCATTTTTTTACCCATTTGCATGCTGCCACAACATCACTAAAAGCTGAGAACGCTAAACACCCTTCCCTTTGTGTTTGTGTATATATAAACACATTTCAGCTCTAATTCCTTGATCGCCTTCAGAAAGCGAAGCCAGAAAAGAAGAATATATATATAGGAATTGAAAATAAATTAAGCATGGCAAGGAATAGAATTCCGGTGAAGTTTCAGAGGGTAGCGGCGGCCTTTGACGCTGACGTGGCACGTGCGAGATTCTTCGATTGCAGCGAGAGCGAGCACTTGCCTGCAGAGAGCTCAGCTGATTTATTAGATCTTGTGCAATCGTTCATGGAGAGAGAAGGAGAAGTGGAAGATCGCCAAGGAGAGGAGCTTGAGAATTTTGAATGCTCTGATTCTGAGAAGAGGGAGATGTTGCAGGAGATCTTTGGGGTTGATGATGGTGAAGCCAAAGAAAAGTTTAGGAAAGAGGTGTCTGAACTTGCATGGGGGATTGTTGGGGACAAATCCTCGCCTAAATTCAAACGCCATTTGATGTCTCGCTTGCGAGACAGAGGTTTTGATGCTGGTCAGTATTATCTTATACTCATGGAACAAAATCCTGATTATACAATGGAGTAAAATTGATTATGTAATCTTGAAAATGAATGATATATATTTTATTAATCTGTACCTAACTAGCAAGCTCTAATTTGTTACTAATTAATCCGATTGGTTTTCAGTGTTATCTTTACTTATGGTACAGCATGATTCTTTTTGAAGTTTTGGATTTTTTGTTTGATGAAATTTTAACTTTTTATGCACAGGGCTTTGCAAATCTAGGTGGGAGAAAAACAAAAGATTCCCAGCCGGTGAATATGAGTACATAGATGTGAATTTTGCTGGAAATCGCTACATAATTGAAATTTCCCTTGTTACAGAATTCGAAATAGCTCGTCCCACAAATCAATATTCTTCTTTGCTTGATGTTTTCCCTCCAGTATTTGTGGGTAAAGTGGAAGAGCTCAAGCGGGTTGTGAGGCTCATGTGCGCTGCTATGAAGGGTTCTATGAAAACCATGGATCTGCATATACCTCCGTGGAGAAGAAATGGCTACATGCAAGCCAAGTGGTTTAGTTCTTACAAGAGAATAACTAACGAGGTTGCAACTAGAAAGGCATCATCACCTTTGTCTCTTGGCCCTTTTTCCACTAGAAGGCTCATTCCATTTGAAGCAAGACCAGTGAGGTCATACAAATGCAGGGATGTTTATGGGAGTAAAACTGCTTTTAGGGTTGGCCAATTGACTACAGCATTTGATGCAGATGGCCTTGGGATGCAATCAGAGCACAGAAATGCTTTTTTCAGGTGATTGGTGTTCATAAGTTATTGTGTGAAGCTCCTTAGCCCAAGGCACAAAAAGTGCTTCAGAACAAAAATTTTCTGAAGCGGTGTTCCGGGGTGAATTTTACCTTCTGAGTAGGGATAGTACATAGCGGGATGATACTGGAGACATATTTTATTTTTCTGAGATAGTAATTAATGAAAATTACTGTAAATGATAGCAGCGATGAAGCATTCAAACATACAATGCAAGAGTTGCTGAAGTGTCTGTGTTGCCTAAGATACTCGCATCTCATACAAAATAAAAATGAGTCTTTAAGTTATTTTATCATATGGCTGGATGAAAGGTATAAGAGATAAGCTTTCCTGCTGGAAACAATTTAAAATTAGATTATGCGATTTTTTGACAAATCAAATTGCTAATCCACATTCACAATTTCTTAATCTATCAGATAGGAGAAGTAACTTTGTTAATGAAATTAATTGTTTAAATGCAACTGAGTAATTGCTGGCTGTTTGGAAAACCAAATATATCCAGCATACATCAAATAGTCAGATTGTTTTCAAATTCCTAAATATACCTTTTTTGTTTCCGAAATCAATGTGCAACAAAAAATCAAACTCTCTGTCTCTGGGAATGATAATATGCTACTTCCATAAGATTTAAATTAAAAAAAAAAAAGTAAGCATTTGTGGACACCGTTAGAGGCAAGTTGCTGAAAAATCAAAGCAAATTGCTTGATAGATGACCTTTTAGAAAATCACAAGTGTTTGATGTAAGAGAAGGGTCTCTGAAAAAGCAAAATCTTATGGCCTTTCCCTCTTCTCCCCTTCTCCATTGCAAACCCCAAAAAGAGAAACAAAATAACAATGTATGAACTTTCGAAGGGATAGAGACAAAACGAAGAGAATGTAAGAACATATGTTGAGGGAGACCTTGGCTGCAGCCACAATGGCAAATTCAGGATCATGGGTACTCGTATTTCATTTTCACCCATAAGTTTAGCTTTTCGCACAAAAAGATCAAAACTAAAATATTAAATCACCAAATGTCAAAGAAGCAAAGGCGTTACTGGTTTTGGATGATTAAGCAGAACGCGGAAACTTGACAGCCACAGTGCTGTTTTCGGCAGAGAAATGATCCCTAACCCTAAAGAATCGGGGCCAATCGAAGTGGTGCGGCTACTGGTGCCCAACGCTACGCCCTTGTATTTTCCTTATTTATATTTTCTGCAGAGCTTTTTTTGGAGTATATTCTTTTGGTACTCTTGATTTTTCGAGAGATTACTTATTTTAAAAATTTGTTAATAATTTAATTAATAAACTAGCAAATCGATGTTTGACTTTTTTAGGGTCATGTAATTTAGTTTATAAGAAATAGAAACCTTAATATAGTATCTGACTTCTTGCTTTTTATATCACTATAGTTCATCTGTGTATTACCCGTTAATTTTTTTTACTACGTGTCACGTTTAGTGACACTGGGTCACACTGCTTTGTCACTAAAGTGTCCATTATGACACAAAATGACATTGTTTTGTCAAATTTATAACTTGAAAGACATCAACTCCAACATTTGTGTACTTCCCTATTATCTCTTTCCCTCTCTTTACCCATTTCTTCATTGTAATGTCTCAACACGATATTTTTGTGCCTCAATTGCAAATAGTGTGTCACACCAGTCATAAAAAAAATAACGAGAAACACACAGTTGGACTATAGTGACAGAAAAAGCAAAAAGTCAGGGACTATATTGGGGTTTTCTATTTCTTATGGACTAAACTGCATGACCCTAAAAAAGTCACGGACCGATTTGCTAGTTTACTCATAATTTAAGGGGGGTGTATTGGTTTAAGATTTTAAAAGACTTTTTTAGCTGAAAAAGGTCTGCAGATTTTTAAAAGACTTTATAGGATTTTCATGACTTTAAGGATTCTGCAAGAATTTCAAGAATTTTTAAGTCAGGATTTTAATGGATTTGTATCATAGACTCTGCGGGACTTTGTGGACTCTATAGGACTTTATAGACTCTGCAAGACTTCGTGAAGTTCTTACATATGATAAGAATTCAAGATTTTTTTGCATACACTCAAATTTAAAAAAGGGGTCAAAGACACAAAAATAATTAAAAAAAAGCCGGGATAAATAAAAGTAAAAATAATACAGTTATTAGTTAATTCACCATAATATTATGTCCTCTTAAATAGCGCTCACCCACATATTCATAGCTATACTAGTCCTCCAAACATAGATATAAAATTAGTATAAAAAATGTGTATATATATATAGCATAGATAATTATTTTTTTTAAAATTGTATATATAATTTAAATATCTTATTTACTATTATTATAAAATAATGAAAGTTTGAGAAAAATAATTTAAATTTAAATATATTTTTATCATTAAAAATATTATTTCTTTTAAAAATAGTCTTTATAATTTTTTAACATGTAATTTTTATAAAACATAAAATTCATGTACTTTTAATTCTTAAAGACGTATTAAAATGAAACTATGAGAAAAATGAATTAAATTTAAATATATTTTTAGCTTTAAAAAAATTGTCCTTTTGATTTTTTTTTAACTTTAAATCTTTACAAAACATATAACTCATGTATTTTAACTCTTTTACTTTACACGTCGTGTATTTTAAAAAACATATAAAACTCATGTACTTTTAGTTTTTAAATACATTTTAAAATGAAACTACGTGAAAAATGGATTAAATTTAAGTAGATTTTTATCTTTAAAAATATTTTTTCTTTGAAAAATAGTCTTTTTTAATTTTTTTAAATTATTCTTTAAAATGCATAAAACTCATGTATCTTTGGCCCTTTTACTTGACACATCTTTGATCTCTCTTCATTTCCTATCATTTCAATTATAATTTATTTCACTTTCTTTCTCTTTATTATTCTTCTATCTCTCTTTTTCTTCATTTGCAGAAAAAATTATTGAAAACTTTGGCCCTTTTTAAACTTTTGGCCCTTTTTAAACTTTTTTTTTTTGGAAACTAACTAGTTACGTTATATAAAAAAGAAAATTTTTCTACATTCGGTATCTTCCCGAATGTAAACAACACTACTTGATTCAACTGAGATTAATCAAATGAATAATAGAAATTAATTTAAAAAAAATTGACATAAAATATGAAGGTACTATTTATAAACTTGAGTTATAAATTGTGAACATGTACCTATCTAATGTTTTTAAGCGGACACTATGGACATGTTACATTTTCAAACACCCAATAGCTAAAGAAAAAAAGGATTTGAAAACGGAGCCTATATGATGCAAAGGATTTGAAAAAGTTGTAACATCCCACAATCTATATTCTCTTCCGCAAAAGTTATAGCATCAGTATTATCAGGGTCTACTGATATGGAAGCATTCCCACTAGCAGTTCCACCCCAACAATAATCTTCAATTCCTCATAGGCAACCATACTTTTTTCTTAAACATTTTTTGTCACTTGGGTGGGACTAGAAAAAAAATCCATTGTCAGTAAATTGAAAATAACATAATGCAGTAAACGTGTAAACCATTAATATATTTAAACGATTACAAATTAGTCTCACATTTAAGTACTCTTCCCATACTTCATCACAAGCGGTGAATGTCTTTGTAATTGGATCCCACCCAAAGTCTGAATTGTTGGGCATAAGTGTTGACATGTTGTTATATTGTTTCTCAAACCACTTCATTCGACTTAGGTAATGATTATATGTTTTCGGGAAACTATATGTTCTTAGCATGTGTAGCAAACCTATATGTTCTTAGCATGTGTAGCAAATTGCTTATAATAATTTATCCACTCCAAGAGGATTCAGGAAACGTACTTCATAAACCAAGACGAAAGAGATTCGGAAGATCGGTGAGTGATTAAGTGCTTGTTGGGGGAAGAGGTGAGAGAGAGAAAGAAAGGTTATGTGACTCTGTGCTTGTTGGAGAATGAAACACTTGAGAACTTGAGAAGTAAGTTCAGAAATCATTTCAATTTGGGTGGGATTTTTTGATGGATTTGGTATTTATAGATACTACTAAAAAGTAACTCAAAATCCATGTAATAAAATAATCCCTTAAAATCCTTATATTTTCTAATACCTATGGATTATTTTTAAGTTCTAGGAAATCCCAAATAAATACCAATGGATTCCAATAGACTCTTTTTAAAGTCTTGAAAATCTAGATTGAATACTATTGGATTGTTTTTAAGTGATAGAAAATCCTGATTGAATACCAACGGACTTTTTTACCCGAAAAAAGTCTTTTAAAATCATAAACCAATACACCCCCTAATATTTTTATAATAAGTAATTCTAAGGGGTTTGTCGGTGGAGCAACACTGGGTCTCCTATCTGACAGGTTGTAGGTGATTTTATTTTCCAATGAATGAACCATATAGAGAGAGTATTTCTACTCGTAACAAGTTTCAATAAAATTGAAGTCTTTCATGAAGGACAATTTAGATAATACTCCCTCCGTTTCTTTTTATTTGTCGTTTAAGGTTTTTGCACATAGATTAAGGAATGCAATAAGTGTGTCTTTTTAGCTCCATTGTTTACAAATATGTCATTTTTCTCTCTCTCATTAAAGCATTTAAAGTTCTCCATCATTTCTAGTCATATGCAATAAATATTCCATCATTTAATAAATTTGGAAGGGGTAAAGTTGGAAAATTAACATTTATTATTGCCTTGGTATGTGAAAACGACACTTATTTAGAAACAAATTTTATACTCTAAAACGACTATTAAAAAGAAACGGCGGGAGTACAATAAAAATGACATTAAGAAAATTAAATGAGGTTAACTAACATTATTAATTAACGTTAGTTTTCTGTAAGTGCTCTTTGAATCCAAAGACTTTCTCTGTCTTGGACCAGGCCACCATCCCCTCGGGCCCTCTCCCTAAATTTTTACTTTACCAAAAACATTTCTATAAGAGTTTATTTATTCATACAACAATTTATATAACATACTTTTACTCTCTATCTCTTTCCATCATATCACTTATTACATCTCACATTTATCACTCTATCTCCCTCTTGATTGTAAGAGATGTTCAACCGTAATTGTTATACAAATTTAATTTCCCTTTCTATAATAAGTCTAATACCAATTTTTTATACATAATAAATATAATAACGATTGATGTATTTCATTCAGGCTGATCCAACCATCAATTGGACTAAACACTATTTAGATTCAAAAAATATCTACTCTTCTAGATAATTTTTTAAAAAATATCAATTTATTAATAAATAATATTAGGGGTAATTACATTTTTCTTTTCTTAAAAATATACCTCTGTCTTATTGTCATCCTCCCTCTTCTAGCAAATATATTAGCTAATAAGTGATTTTAAATTTGAAAAATCTTAAGAAAAGGTTTTTTAAATGAAATTATAATGATAGTATGAATGAATTATGTAATTAATTTAAAAAGTCTCATCTTAAACTTACATATATATTAGGATAGGTCTGATTTGCTTTCATACTTTAATGGCAAGACAAAATCAATAATTTGTTTCATAAAATAACTTTTTCTATAATTAATCGTTAAAAATTTATTATTTAAAAATTATATATTTCTTTATTTGACATATTTTTTTTTTGGGTTTTTTTTTTTAAAAAATCTACACATTAAAGAAAGTGATTAACAATTGAAGATTAAGACTTTTAATTTTTGTTTTCTTCTATTTCCTTTCCTCATATTAATTGCTTTCAATCTCGATTAATTGATTATCCAAATTACATAGGAATTCTATGATTTTGGAACTTATTATTTATTATCGTGAAAATGATAATTTGAAAGATAAAATAATCTTATATTACTTGTTGATTTGACATACTTACATTAATACTTTAAAAAAAAGGCGCGATTATTTCAAATTCAAATGTATATTTTTCTTCTATACATTATTAAGTGTGACACAGGGTGGACAACTATCACTTTGTCTGTTAATCTTTCATGGGCGCTTTTTAAGATGGACCCTAACTCTTTTGGTCTACCCATAGACCAGTCTCTGTTAACCGTTGATATAATGTATTATATTTGACGGTATAGATTTAAATGGTAAATTTTTATTTTTTTAAGTTTCCTTCTTTTATCCATAGAAATCTTGTTTATTGCTGGGTGGGTTTCGAATGTTTTGGATGAGAAAATGGTTGTGTGTTGTAGTTCTCAGGTGACTGTTAATGGCCAACGTGGTTGTTGATTCGTTGATCTTTGTGAGATCGGTGTTCTGCAGGTTATTTAGTAAAATATTTTAAACACTAGTTACAGGAGAGATTGATTTAGTGTAGTGATTGATTTAACTTTTACCCATTTAAACCTCTCATTTGCGTCTTACATATTCGGAGTTTTGCACGCACCTTCCGAAGTTGGTTGAGGTAAGCGTTTAATTAGTAGATGTGGATCCTTTGATTTTGTTTTTAGTTAAGGATAATTGTGAATGTTGAAAGGAGGTTAAATTGTGCAAGATTCGTTGAGGGAGAGGGGTCCTTAACACTGCAAGTTGCACCCGCTGATCTGAATGGTCGCTTGGCTACTTGATCGTAAAGGTAAGGGAAATATGACGATGGTAAAAAAAAATTCATGGACACTAATGGATAAAAAAAAGTCCCAAGTATTTGACCCAGTGTGAGCACGGTGGAGGCGCCAACACGGTGAAGCGCAAGCACGGGAACCGTGGGGTGCGAGCACGATGGAAGCTCGGGCACGGTGGAGGCGCAGGCATAGTGGGGCACGAGCACAGTGGAGGCGGGATCTGAACTGAACTGCGTGGTGGAGGCACGGTCATGGCGGAGCGCGAGCACAGTGGAGGTGCGATGAAAATTTCGTGGGTTGAGGCGCTGCAAATCGGACAAGCAGGGTGACATGGAGATAGGGCCGCAAGGAAGATGGTAATCTAAGTTTCTGGGATTGCAGGAGATGTATTTGATAGATGATAAAGAGGAGGGCCAAAATATAAAAAGGAAATCTACTCCCTTTTCGTTATTTTTAAAATTAGTTAGATTAATACTTTTACTATAGTAAAAAATGGGTCAACCGGTAGACCGAAAAAGTTAGGATTCATCCTAAAATTGGCCATCTTTCATGTATGATGCTTTATCGGAACTGAGTTTCCTCTCTTAGATTAAAAGCTTAGGTAATGCTTCATCCAAAACTTACTTTTCCATTTATCCTCCTCTCCCCTGAAAATGAAAGAGAGGTCTACCGAGATGAGAAAAAAAATTAAGGCATGTTTGGTTTACATTTTCATTTCCTATTTCAATTTCCTGTTTTCTGAACTTTTACAAATGAAAAACTGGAAATGCTGGAAACAAAATTTTTCTGTTTCTAGCATTTCCAGTTTTTCCTTTGTAAAATTTCAGTAAACAGGAAACAAAATAAAAACAGGAAATAAAAATGCAAACCAAATAGGCCCTTATCTTCCAACCTTTTTTCGGTCATTATTCTTTTTTTAAGTGTTATTGATTTTTTTTTTTTGTAAAATAACATGGACACTTGTTAGAATTGTATTCTACAAAAGCGCAAGACGTGCTTGGGATTTGATTTCCAAGGGTGATTAGAGTTGAAATTAGGCATTAAAGGATCGTTGTCCAGGAACTAACATGGTTTGGCATTGATTTCCTATCAAATTCAAGTTTACAATTTCTGAATTTCTCAATCTTGATTAGATATATAGTCGATTTTCATGACAAATGAAAAATGAAAAACTAATGTAAGAAAAAAGTTAAGAAATTATAGAGTTGAGATTAAGAATGTCACACCTATTCAAAATCTTACCAGGGAAAGGGATATGGTGTCAAATTTAAGTTATTAGTTAAGAAGGCATATTCAAGTTTGTTAAAATTGAAGCCACTCACAAATATAGATTGATAATTGACTACCACACACATTAGAACATCTCATTTAACTTCCCTCTCCAAAAGGTCTTCATTTGCAAATTCTTCCTTAACTTTGAGAAGTGCTAGTTTCATGGCATCTAGAAATTGCAAGTCCATCATGATACTTTTGATTGAACAAGAGCAAGAGACATAATCACAATGAAAAGTTAGGTAAGGTAACTCACTGGTTTTGGGTCCTACTCGATGATTCCACATAGCTTGGAGCTTTAAAGCATCCATGAGTGCTCTTCCCCCCTTCCTTCCAATATGCTCTCACCCTTTTACCTAAACCATTGATTGATGAAACATCATTGACGGGTAGGACCATCCAATAAGATCTCTCCACCATTCGGCTTTTCCACTTTTGATTTATAGGTTTTCATGCGGGGAAATTTGGTAATTGAAATATAGTGTGATGAACACAAAGTATGATGTCACTTTGTTTTGTCTTCATAAAAGTGGTTGATGATATATTCTTCGTTGTTCACTCGCTTGCCTCAATCGTCGACTGATTTCCATTGTAGTTTCAACGAGATATACTTTTTTATGATTTAGGCTTTGGGTTTTTAACAAGCTACAGTCTTGCTTTATTGGTCCATTCATCACATGTCGTTCACTGTTCTAAATTATTCTTTATTTCTCTATTTTTTATTGTTGCTGAAAATCTCATGAATTGTAGCCTTAATGACAACATTCAATTACAACTAGTAGCACTTAATCTCTCGCTTCCATGACATGATATTAGATACTTGTTGCTAGAGCTACTAGATAAGAGCTAAGCCCATGGCACAATTCATTAGTTCTTTACCTTGACCCTATTTTTCATAGTCCACTTAATAGTGGGTTAAGCTCTAACTCACAATTTGCTAACTGAGTCACCATACATTATAAATTTCTATTATTATTCCTTTTTCATTTCTAATTCAAAATTTGAAACATAATTCTTAAAATTTGATTAATATCAAAATCATATATTTTCAAATTTTCATCAAGCCACATCTTCTTCCAATCAATCAACGAGTTCAAGCAGATACATATGTGGTAGTTCGCAGATCCTTGTCGAACAACCGATTGAAATTGAGTCTGACGCACATCAGGCTGTCACACATGCCCATAGGCCCCAGACTCACCTAAAGGTGGGAAGCTCATCAAAAAACAAGTTCTGCTTGAACACAATGTACATTTCCCTATGACTCAGTTGGCAAACTCAAAACAATAACATTTATTGACGTTTTTTTCTCTTCTTCTCAAAGCAAGTATTATTTTTTTGTTTCTATCCCCTTTACTTTGTTCCTACCTCTAAATTATTCTTTCTTAAAATCCCATTCTTCAAGTAGTATCATTTGTGAAGAAGTAATCCCATTAGGGTTTGTAAACCATCATCACTTGTTAGAGGTGACAAAGAACCCACACCCACAATCGTGGGCAAAACCCGTTGCAGGCCATGTGTGGGTTCTTAAATGAGTACATGCAAGTGAAAGTTAACGATATTCGAGATCACTGATTATGCTGGAACAACTACTTTCCAGTTGATACCCGTGCTCGGTGGTCCCTTAACTTATATTATAAGGGTCTTGCTAATAAGTGCCTTAAAGACACTGATTAAGAAAACATATATAACAAGTTTTTATTGGAAATCACGACATTGATTGCATTTGTAGTATTAAATGTTGCACAATCCAATAAAAACTTTTTAATTCTGATTTTTTTTAACTAATGCCCTTCAGACACTAGCTAGCTTTCCCATATTATAATACAATATCAGTATATAAACATTTTAGAATGTTTTTTACAATATCAATATATAAACATTTTGAATAAATCACTACTTTCGTCCTCGAAGTATCATTCTCTCTCCTACTTAGTCCCTAAAGTAAATAAAAATAAAAGTTGGTCCTCAAATTTTCAAATATCCATTACATTAGCCCTCCAACAGGGACCAGTGTGACGGAATAATGTGAAAATTGGAGGACTAATGTGATAGATATTTAAAAGTTCGAGGACTATTTATGCAATTAATTTAGTTTAGGGACTAATTAGGAAATAGATAACTACTTCAAGGACGAATTTGAGGGTTTAGAGCGTGTTTGGTAAAATTAGCTGAAAATTGTAAAATGACATATAAAGACATAATTAATTATTAAATAATGATAAGTGGAAGTGGTTGAAGGATAAACTTGTAATTAATTTTCAGCTAGTAGCTGAAAATTGGAGTTTTTTTAAAAAAGCTACCTCAAGTAGAAAAACTAGTAGCTAACAAAAAAAACTACCTTACCAAGCAAAACTGAAATAGTTTCACATACTAATCTCAGCTTTGAATAGCTGAAATGGCTTACCAAACACACTCTGTTCTAAACATTTTAAAATGTTTTTTACATTTACATTTACAATTAACCCTTAAATACAGTTGCGGCTGCATTCCTGAGTGAAGTATCTCCAGCGGCAAATCCCCGACGCCGTCGTCACCTCCGTCCAGGTGCTGCATCGCCGGCAGCTTGTGCGCGCAATTACGGCCAGCTGGGGCTCCATCGTCGCTGCTGCTTCTGCGCGCAATTACGGCTAGCTGGGACTCCGTCTTCGCTTCTGCTTCTGCGTGCGATTCCAGTCACAGGCAGCTCCGTCGTCGCTCTATTCCGTCAAGCTTCGTCGTCGCGCGATTCCATAAAGGTATGGTCATGAAGTTGAACTACCTAAACCTAAACCCATGTTCATTTGATCATTTTTATTTCTGCTGAGATTTTTTTTCCCTGAAGCTTGGCCTTTTGTGTTATAGATCTGATGCTTTCTCGCGAATAATCCTCTGTAACAGTGTCTTTCTATCTCGATTTTCTGGTTGCTAATATCATGTATTGGTGCCTGATATGATGCTGGTCATGTATAATTTTTTGGGTTATTAAACTCTGTAACATGATGTCTGTTCACAAGCGTTTTCAATTGGGGCTAATTTTGTATAAGCACCTTAATTTATACTCTGCTTGACAATGTTCAACCCAATGTATGAATCTAAGTAAAGAACTCGGTTGATAATACCAGTCTCGTGTGACTTTCATATAACTTTGTTGAAAATTTGCTACATCAACCAAGAGCTTGCACCAAAAGAACCGATTCCTGACTCTTGCTTTTGTCCAACCTTGATTTTCAATGCCTCTAGTAAATAGCTTATTGTGACATTAATTCAGAATATAAAAAGAACCTAGTTTGTGCAGAAGACCTGCAAACCAGGTTAGATTTACTGGTTCTCATAAACCAACAACACATGCTCAACTGCAATATCTTTTGATAATATGCTGTTTGTTTGGTACTATTGGGCGTCATCATCAATCATTATCCTCCATTACTTATGTCTTTTACTTTGCTTTTAAGCCATTTTGAGATTAGTTTATACTTTTCACTTTAATATGAAGTATGGATTATACACGTGTATGTGTGTGTATTTGGTACTTGTGTCATTTTGGTTTTGAATTTAAAATATAGACTCGATAAATTATGTTATCTTGTGTCGTAATTTTTTGAATTTCAGTATCGAATTTACAAGTTACGATATATAATGTTTCAAAATTGGTTCTTCTTATCTGTTTGTGACAAACTAGAGCTTGTTGTGTATGATGTTAATTTATGAATAGTAGTGACCTTTAAAGAATAGATCTATACTATAATCTCTTCCATCTGATGGACCCCAACTCTCTTGGTTGCTGCCGGTTTATGTGGTTTAAGCTATGGAATTGTGATTGAGCATTTGATGGTTATCAAGTATTGCTTGTTTTTTGGTCTAATTAGTAATTTAAAACTTGAATTAGAAACACAAGGAAGCAACATCCATGGATTCTCAGGGCCAGACAACTTCTTTGCAGCGACTTCAGAATGTGGAAAAGGTAATATTTTAAAAGGATTTAGAGCAAAGTCACAGGAGTGACTGAACATAGCAGTTTGTTTTGATTGATTTTTTCCCCCTTGTCATGTGTAGAGAATTGTGAAGGTTTTGGAGCTTGCAGGAGGAGTCATGGATGAGCTTGCAAGCCCTGTTGGTCCTAGGAAAGATGTTGTTCAAAATCACTGCCTTGAATTCATGCAATTAATCAAGGTCCTTGTCTCATTAATCAATTTATCGTTTTGTCTATACATGTCTATTAAGAGGGTGGCATTATGAGTTCAAGTCCCCAAAAAAACACACTTGGCAAAACTGCACTAGTATAGCTACAGGTTAAATTGTTCCCATTTCAATAATTAACATCATATAAAGATAAACACCAGGCATTGCATAACAATGGTATTTTATGAAGTTTGCGATAATGTTGTTCTAACTTCTAACACCACCTATATTACTTGCAACTAGCATTTCTCTGAGCTAGAATTTGAACTCTGAATCTGTGATATCCCCAATACATAGATGTTTTTCATCACAGCTTTCCAAACTAATGTCATCAACTGTAAGATCTGACTATTGGCACTTAAAATTTACTTCAGCCATTGTGGCATGTCAAATTTTCTGTCCTATTCCCTTACAGGATGTATATTCAGTATTTGTTATCACAATCTATGATAAGGACAACCTCCCTTGTAAGTTTGGTCTTTGCATCCTGAGAAAGACAAAAGTTCAATATATTCAAAATGTTCTTATTCAAATGCAAAATCAAGACTGAATTCCTTAAGATAAATTATGTGTGCTATAGAGGTTACTCAAACGACAATGATTAAGCTATGACAAGCAAACTAAATATAAAACTCAGGAAATCCAAATTAAAGATATGATATGAAATCATAATTCTACTAGGAATAATATACCGTAGATCCAAACAACTAAGTGCATATTTGCATAGTTGGTGCTGCAAAGATACTTTTAACTTTTGAGTGGAATGTATTCGTAGTAACTACTTTTTGAAGAATTGGTTTTGTTTGGAAATGTCTACTAAAATTTCACTAGAATGAATTTTGTTCGGTTAGTATGGTTACTTGAGTGTGTATATGACTTTTTACTTTTTAGTGTCTGGTTTTCAATTTCTCTGTAACTGTCAGGCAAGTTTAGTTATTCAGTATTAATTAGTGAAAATGATGCTGTGAATTTCAGTAAGTGAATAAGGCTGTGAACTTATGATCAAGGGACTCTGTTCTTATTTTGGTTCATCATTATGAATTTAATGTTCAAACTCTGCTGTAATTTTGTAAGGGTCTTTAACCCTTTTTTTTCCAAAAAAATCTTTCAGGACATCCAGGTTGCATTGCGTGATGAAATCAAAAGTGCTTGTGAATATCGTCCATTTGAGAAATGTGATTATGGTCCAAGAATAGCCAATGAGATTTGTTACAAGAAGGTGGAATTTGTCATGTCACAGTTGGATGCAATAAAACAAACTATAGATGAGTATCATGCAGCCGTCTGAAAATGTAGTTTTAGTTCCCTATAGAAGCCTGGGTTACCTCCTGGTTGAAGAAGAGTTGGGGTGTTGTTTATGGATAGGGTGAGATATCGAATTCAAATGGAGATTCATTTCTGCTCTCATTGTTTCTCTCTAAATGGGGGGTATGACTTAGTTTTTTTTTTAGTTCATGGACTATTTGGACATTACGTACGTATGTAGTGTCTACCGTATACACTGACCATGTAAGAATGATTATGAAGTTCCGATTCAATTTTCAATGAATAGTTATCGCAAACTAAAAACAATTATTTAAATGGAAATGCTAACTACTGCCTTAAATTGCTGATTCTTTCATACCATTGTCTGAGTGTTTTAATTAAAAGGTAGTAGTAAGGTATATAAATTTATGTTTTCACTCCAATTTCGGTGTCATTGGTGTATCTGAAATCTTCCAAGCTGAGCTTTTGGTAATAAGAAGATTCGGTGTAACTCAGACTCAACCCATGCGATATAGTTGCATGTTTGGATTGGTGTTTGTAAACTTGAGTTTAAATGAACGTGATTTTCAGTAAACTTGAGTTTGTATAAACGTGATTTTATGTTTGGATAATTTATTGCAAACGTGAGTTTAAGAAAGTGAAAGTTGTTTGGATGATATTTTTAAAATCACATTTGGAGATATAATTACTAAAAAGGACATGTTTTGTTTGTTATATTTTATATATGTATATATATTATATTAATACTAACAGAAAATAAAAATATTTACATCATATTTTAATTATATAAAAGCATTAGAAAACTTCCGAATGCATTATCCTAAAAAAGCTATGCTAGGAAACTACCATTTCCAGAGTGAATTTTTATTTAATTTAATATTAAAAAGCCTTAGCAAGTGGATTTATTTTGAAACACTATTTAAATCATTTTCAAAGTGTCCATTGTTGCTACGTCTTTATTAGTATCAGTAAGCCTGATAAGCATTCTCCAGGAGGGGAACTTCAAGCAATCAAAAATTGAACAAGATCATGCTTTCCTGCTGCAGCTTCTTTTTCTTGGTTCAAGAAGCAATGCTTCAGGTTTAACTTAGTGTGTGTTTATGATGGTGCTGATGGCTTCTTCTGCTGGCTTCGGTGCGGCTCTCAGTACGAATGAGATGGCCAAGTTGTGTATCCTTTCATGCAACAACAACATTGAGATGGTCAGGGCATTGTGAGAATAAACTTTTAGGATCATTGTATTTTCAGACTCAAGTATTTTTAAACTCAAGTTGAAAACGTAAAAGCTCCAAATATCCGTGTCTCCATGAACTCGCGTCCCTCTCTTATACGCATGTATCATATAAAAATCCAAACAAGCTGAAAATAATAAAAACGCAAGTTTGAAACACATAACGTGAGTATTGGATTGGCAAACGCCAATCCAAACACACCCATAGACTCATTGGTGTATATAATTTATTTTCACTCTAGTTTTAGATGAGCTAAATTTTAAGAGGTTTATAATATTTTTAAA
Organism: Sesbania bispinosa; assembly: GCA_026901365.1. NCBI lineage: Eukaryota > Viridiplantae > Streptophyta > Magnoliopsida > Fabales > Fabaceae > Sesbania > Sesbania bispinosa. Next base: position 102,919 of record QLOH01000253.1, read on the forward strand.
CTCTTATCGTCTAAGACACAAATACTTCGAAATATTTGTTGTACTAATGTTAAATGGTAGTTGTATTGAATTCTTAGATGATTTTTCAAAAATCAATATTAAAAATAAATTTTGTTTAATAATAATATTTTCAAAAAGAATTTAAACAAAAATTTAATCAAATTATAAACTAAAATAATATAATTGAACATAAAAAAACAAGTGCTAAAAAAAACTTTTACTTCTCAAAATTATTTTGAACCGCTTAATGATTAGGAATAATAGAATAATACTAGATAGAGTTTAGGCAGCGTATTAGAGTGGTGGTGCTTTTAAGTTTTATCCATGTTTAAGAAAAATGCCCTTATCCAAAATCTAAACTCACATGCTTAGCAACATTAACATATATACTCATACTCAATGGATATTTATGACATATTATTTGTATTTTAGTTAAATAAAATATATTTTTCCTTTAACATTTTTTCACATACTTAAAAAATAAGATTGTGCAAGGAATAGGTAAAATTAGCACCTCTATTTGCTAGAATCAATTCACATATGAAAGGTGGGAAGGGGGAAACATATAAAAATGAAAAGGGGTGGGGTGTGCGAGTGAATTAAGAAAAGAGAAAGTTAATTGAAGATCCATCCATCCAGCGACATGAGATGAGATGGGATGAGATGAAGGTCATAAAGGCCATTGTTGTGTTTACAATCACATTAAGTAGCGCCATTGTGTTCATACTTGTGTTCCCCCAAACCCAAAACCAAGACCCCTCTTTTCGACAGCCACAACCAGACATGGCTCGAAGCTTTATTCTGTGGCTCCACGGTCTTGGTGACTCTGGCCCTGCTAACGAACCCATCAAGACCTTATTCACTTCTCCCCAATTCAGAAACACCAAATGGTCCTTCCCTTCCGCCCCTCCCGCCCCAGTCACTTGCAACTGTACGTCTTTGCAATACGATCCTCTCTCTCTCTCTCTCTCTAACATTTCTTTATCACTTTATATTTCTAATTATTTCGATAATATAATAACATATGCTTCCCATGGCCATTATCTCTCCTTTTTTTTCTTTTTAATTTTCTAAACTAACCATCGAATAAGCATTTGACGTGACTGTTTTTAGATCAGCAATGCTATGCACAGAATTGAACTTGTGATTTGCTGAACTGTCATGAGAGTAGTTTACCAGTTCCGTATGAATAATAGAGATTATGTAACATTGATTAGAAGTCAAATCTCTACCGCAATGGATGTTCAAATATTTAGTGACTCAATTGGACTGTATTATGTTAGGACTTTTGCTCTTTACTCGCAGAACTAACTCTTCTCAGATGTAATTGAGGTAGTTAGGAGATCTTAGCATGCACAAATTCAAGGAACTAATTAGGCACCGTGAATTAGAACTTCTGTTCTGTGTGATAATGTTACTTTTATAGGAGCACGCTTTATCTGTTTCCTGTGATCTCTCATCCGCTTCCTGCCTTGTTTTGTCCTGAATTTTCTGCTTGGTTTCTTCGATTGTACATCCTTTCAAATTTGAAATAGCATATTAATATCATCTAAGATGGAATTTGTTGGCAATGTGTTAGGTTTTACAATCCGGTTTTTGTTTAGGGATAATGCTGTATGAAGATGCTATATGCTTTCCCACTTTAAAAGATGATGCATATATGACATTGATTTGCTACTTCTTGCAGATGGTTCTATAATGCCTTCATGGTTTGACATTCAGGAGATTCCTGTGACAGCTGTAAGTTTAGCTTTCTTTTCTCTCTTTAATTATTTCTTGTATAAGTGCTCTCTTTTTGTTTAATATTAATTTCTTGGAGGGAAAATTATAAACAACATAGCAAGTTATAGCAATCCTTATTTTTAGTATGCTATTAGGGGCTTTTATATCTCCCTTTTCCACATTTTCTGTGTTGCAAAGTGCAGTCAGAATGTAAATTGGAGTATGTATATTACATTTAGTTGAATTATATCGTTTTACTTTTGGGTTACAAAATGAGAGCGAGATTCAAATGTCCACTTGACAGTAACAATAAGCATGATTCTGTTCAAAGTATTGCCCTGTGTTTTTATCACGGTTGTGGACAGGGTTCAAGTGTCCACTTGATATTGAAAATGATTCTGTTTAAAGCATCACCCTTTGTGTTTTTATCATGGTGGTTCTAACTGTTAACCAATCAAGAATCATGAGATCTCTCTTTTGTAATAGACTGATAGCCTTAATAATGGTTCGTTTACTAATACCTCACCTTACTGTAATAAATTGTTTTCTCATTATTCTTGTCTGCTTTCTCAAGTGGTGGACAGTGTTCAAATGTCCACTTGATGGTGAAAGTGATTCTGTTTAAAGCATCACCCTTTGTGTTTTTATCATGGTGGTGCTATCTGTTAACCAATTAAGAATCATAAGATCTCTCTTTTGTGATAGCCTTAATAATGGTTTGTTTACTAATACGGCACTGTACTGATAATAAACTAAGGATTTAATTAATATACACTGTCAGTGTAAAGAAATTTTACACAGACATCCAATGGTGTGCCGCCACATCATTTAATGAATATAACACTTCATGTGTTATTAAATTCAATAAATGATGTGGCAGCACATCATTGAATGTCTGTGTAAAATTTCTTTACACTGACAGTGTATATATATTAAACTCATAAACTAATTTCTCATTATTCTTGTCAGCTTTCTCAAGTGAAATGTTACTTAATATGATGAGAATCTTCTGGACTTGGCAACACTATTCACCCAATAATTTTTATTTAGATATATCAAAATTTTCAGTAGTTGATCAAAGTTATGCTTAAAGCCTTTAATTTGATCAGTTGTAATATTCCTTTTTAAAAATTCATCCTTATTTTGTCCCCTGATTTAATTGCCAAGATATGTGCGACGTAAGTTGCACCCCTCTCTTATATTTGGTGCATCGGTGTGGCTCCTTATCTTAACATGGGATTTTCAGGCCAACACTGAATGATTATAGACATGATCAATTTTCTCTTTTGAATTTACTTGAAAACGTCATATGTTGCCATACCTTGTAAATGTCATGTAACGAGCTTAAAGAAGGTCTCTCTTTTTCTTTAATTTTTAGTTCAATTATTAACTAAAAAGATTGGTGCATTGGCTGAGCAACTTGAGTTATGTAATTACTTTTATCCCGTTCAGGACAATGTTCTTGGTTTTCTTTCTTTGATAAGCGATAATGTTCTTGATATGATCAATTTATGTTGAAAAATGTTTTGCTTATATTTGTCAGGATTCACCAAAAGACGAGAGTAGTTTACTTAAAGCCGTTCAAAATGTGCATGCTACAATAGACAAGGAAATAGCTGCTGGCATAAACCCTAACAATATATTTATCTGTGGATTCAGTCAAGGAGGTCTCTCTATTATTCCCCGTATATATAGGAGTGTCTATGCATGTGTGCTCACATTTCTCTTCCTTCCCGCCCCCCTAATTCATTAAGGGTATATTTGTGAGTTGAATTTTGGAGGGGAAGGGAGGGAAGAGAAGGGTTTATTGGAAGTCCTTCCTTCCTTTGTGTTTGTGAGTTTGAGTATTTTACAGAGTTTTTCCCTCCTCTTCTCCCCCTCCCTTCTCTCTCCAATCCTTCCATTTCCCTCCTTTCTAAACTCACAAACACACCCTAATAGAAAAACAGATACCGAAACAACTTGCTAATAGTGACATTGTTTTGCAGGTGCCTTGACCTTGGCCAGTGTTCTACTGTACCCTAAAACTTTAGGTGGAGGCGCAGTCTTTAGTGGCTGGGTTCCATTTAATTCATCTATTACAGAACAAATTACACCTGAGGCAAAGCGGGTACTTGTCTTCAGGAATATTATTATGTGCCATCTTAATTTTTTTCCTCGTGTTTCTTTTTCTGTCAAGCTTTCTCTTAGTTATACTCTGTCCATTTTCTTCAAGAGTAATTTATGATCATTTTGGATGGGAGATGAAACAAAATAGTTTCCGGCAACCAGTTTGGTTCGCTACCAACTGCCTCTGAACCAAATGTTTACGTGAAAATATTAGTTTGGCCTTATCTCTGTTCTTTGGAGCAAAATATTTATTTGCTATATGTCCCAACAAATGTGCACCGACCCAACTAAGATAACCACACCTATGGCTTTAAATACAGAACAGCTTGGATTTCTATTTCCATCCACAGTCAAGCATGGATGTCAGCTCAGCTGGTTTTCCTTATTGGGCCCTGTGGTTGTTGTCTTGTTGATATACAGTTGTCCTTGGAACTAAGACACTTCATAATCTTTAACCTTGTATTTAGATAGTTTAATTTTAAATTATTAGATGTCATGTGTTAGGATAATAAAAAGAAAGAGTTTCAAATAACAAATATGAGAGATTTTTATAATAAATAAGAGAAATTTTAAATATCACATACTGAGAGAAAGTTTCAATATTTCTTTGTTTTGCTTAATTTTTTAGATTATCATTTATAACTCTTCATACTAAACTCTTTTTTTTTTATTATCACTCATTATTGATTTCACAATTTTGGGAATTCTAAAATTCCCCATCCAAGTTATCATCTATTTGATTTTTATTGACCTTAGTGCATATTCATATCTACAGACACCCATACTATGGTCCCATGGGCTGGCTGATAGAACAGTATTGTTCGAGGCCGGACAAGCAGGTCCCCCGTTCCTTGATAAAATTGGTGTTGGGTGTGAGTTTAAGGTGAAATTCTAAGTTTTCAACAAATCGATTATTTATCCAATGCCCCCCTTCTGTCCATAATCGATATTGACATTTGTTGTGTTAGCAGGCTTATCCTGGTCTTGGCCACTCGATAAACAATGAGGAGCTGCGGTATCTGGAGTCATGGATCAAGGCACGCCTACAGAGTTCTTCCTAATAGTTATTTCAGACTGCTTCTCATACTTAGCAACTAAATAATTTGAATATATGCTTGTACTTGTGTGTGTGGGGACCTCCTGATGAGTTATCTTTTTCGCTTTATTCTTGTCAATGTTTACCAGGAATCGAAATTCTCACTTGATCTCATTTACTTATTTCGTATCATTGTGGGAAATTGGGAATGGGATATACCGTTAGCTTCTCCTTTCCCATTCACTCTCTCTCTCAAACACTTTAACTGCTATTTTTTCTCTCTCGTTCTTAATATGTGGAATAATTTGCTTTAGGCTAGATATTTCTGCTTTTTACTTAATTATTATTTATGGAATCTTAGGAAAATGATCAGATTAGGACCGGGCCGAAGGTCAAACAACCAAAGCATTTGCTTGGGGCCTCATTATTTCACAAGCCTCATAATTATATAATAATGTTATTATAATCATATTAAAAACATTTGACCAAAAAAAAATCATATTAAAAACATAAAATACATAATATTAATTAGTATTTTCTCTTAAAAACAAATAATCCGAAAGATAGTTATTAATTAGTTGATAGATAAATTAGGAATTTAAAAAATAGGTCTTAATTTACTATGGTTCTTTCTTCTGATACTGGATTACCTTATTTATCTCATTATTAACTTTTTTATCCTATTAATTATAGCAATACACACACATATATATTCAATTATTTAATATTGTAAACATTGGAATGAATCAAATTTATCAAAATGCTACGCTATCATGAATGTTAATTATGGAATAAAAAGTTTGAAAAATAAACTTAAGAAAAGATTGTAATAATTATAATAAATTATTTTAATTAATTTTTAAAAATTCATTTTAAAGTTTACCTAAATATGCGTTTAGTGGATTTTGCATCACGGGTAATGATTGAGGATCGACAGTAATGAGTTGAAATTTAGAATAAAGGCAGTTGGAACTTTTCTGACTCTGAGGATGGGTGCGAGGTGAATAATTTACTCAAATTCACCAGAAAAATGTGATGCCATGTCCAATTGTCCATGTGGTAAAAATGTGTAATGCGATGATTCCCTGATGCCTATTTCCTTCTTGAGCTCTAGAAACAACCCCACACAGAAAAAAGCATATAATGTTTACTTCCTGCATATAGTGGCCAAATGATTTTTCCCTCAAGTAGCAATTACAGTTATGAAGCATATTTTCTGCGTTTTCTTCCTGGTGGGACCAATTCATATGCCAATTATCGTTATTGGTTGGACCAAACTATCTTTACAAGACCCTGGAATCTAGGTTATTCTGAAAAGCTTATTATATAACTATTGAGCATACTATATTTTAAAACCGTACCCTTTTGAATTCAATATTCCTGAAGCCAAGATTTGTTTCATTATAACTAACCCATTAACCAAAACCAAAGTGCCCAATTTTACAATACACACTATCTAACATTGCTGAGTTAGCATCCATAATCTAGTTTCCATTTTCTCTCGCAACCTGATTTAACTCGAAATGCTACTTTCCTTTTATGAGTGTTGTCCCTAGTGAGCTTTTGTCACCTTCCTTGTTCCTTCATTTGCCGTCTTTTCTTTTGTTTCAGCCAACACCAATTGGGCTTCAAAGAAAGACCTGTAGCCAATAAGTTTTGGGGCCGGGGGGCTCACTCTTTGGGATAATGAAGACATACGAAGTTTCTGACAGATATCAAGCATCAAATTTTTTAACGTCAGAAGTGCATCTTATGGCAATGATGTTGCAAGCATCCTATGCTTTTTAATCACACTACTGGCGCCACCATTTTGCACCTTCCACTTAGGTTTCATAATTTATAAGATTAGTCGCTGTCACACTCATAAAACTTGGTGGTTAATAGTTTGATTATGGCAAAAAATTAAAAGCATCTTGTGGTAATCAACAATGTTTTACCCCCTCCCTCCGCCCCCTTTTTTATATTCTAAAAGTGCCTGTTGAATCATCACAACATGGAAATTAAATACTTTGGAGCTTTACATGATAATGGTAACAACTTCTAAATTCGTTAAAAAATGCATGGTGTTAATGGATTAAGAGGCAACTAATCTTACGTATGTTGTTTTAATCAGTAACCACTAACTTCTAAATTGACAGGTTGAGTTGGAAAGAAAGAAAATTAAATCCTGAAAGCACTTACTTAGTCAAACTAAAAACCAACTTTTTTTCAACTCAAAAAATTGTTGGAAAATTGTCGTGCATTAAAAAAAGATTTGATTTGGTCAGATTAGAATAGAATTTTTGCACTCTAGTTTGATTTAGTTTAAAGCTCAGTCACAAATCAGATTTACAAATCTTATAAATAAAATCATAATTCGTAACTTGATATGATTCATTAATATTTTATATCAAATTAATAATATTGATATCCATATTTAATTTAATACAACTAAAAGATGTTATCTAATAAAAACAATAAAATAAAATAAAGATATATAATTTTTTATTCAAAAGTTAAATCTCATAACTATATTTGTGACTGTCAAAACCAAAGAGTAAAGTGACGGTAATTATGAAAAGTAAAGCTTAATGTACTCTCTAATTCAGTAATAATTTGTTTTAAACAATAAAATTTTAAACTAATATATGTAATGTTGAGGAAAAAAATCACTAATTTTTTTAAGAATAAATTGAATGGAAAAAACTTAGTCAACGAATCTATCTCTGTTTTTATTTGAAAGGTTGAACATGTTCTCTGCCAATTTTACTCTTCCTTTGGTCAGAAAACGAGAAAAAGAATTAAAACATAAAACGACTGAAAAATTGAAGAAAACCAATTTTTTTTCATTTATACGTACTTTTTATATTTTCCTTTTAATTAAGATAACATTATCAATCCCGAATTTGTTTTTTTAATTCTTTTTTCAATTAATTCAAACATTTCATTTTGAAATTTCTTCCTGACAGATTTTACTTTTCGGGTTTTGATCTTGAATTTTCCATGCATGGTGTCAGTCAAGTGTCAACAGCAAACATATTCCCCGCTAATTAAATTAAATATCTGGTCATAGTGTATTTATTCTCTATATTAAGAAATCAGTTTTTCATCAGCAAAGTTTGCGTGTGGTTGTTATAAACATCATATTCAATTAAAAAAAATGTAATATTTAGCGGTCATTGAATTCAAGGATCAAATTCCATCACGATTTTGAAGATAGATGGGGCTAAAGAAGTATATTACGGTACCCCGTCATTTCCTTAACCCAAGGTTTTAAGTTCTAATTAAGTTATAACCATATATCATATATTATTTTAATCAAACCTTTAATTTGTACCTTGCGTTTAGCATATCTTTCTTTTATTCTTCTTTATTTAAAAAAAAAAATTATCATATGATATTGGATGGGCATGACAACATATATTCTGTAATAAAAAACCCGTATTAATAAGAATTAGGAAGACATTGCAAATGATAAATTAGCAATATCAAGAATTGAGAATAAATCTTGTTAAAAAAATAAAATAAAATATTGAAATATTGTCAATTATATTTATTTAATATCAATATATTACTATCAAATTCTTAAGAAATTTAATTTTTATATAATTAATAACATAATGAAATTCATTAAATTAAAATTAAGACAAAATTATATGAGAGTGTAAAAAAGCAAAATAAAAAGAAAATCTCAATTGTCAAGAAATTGTGCATTGTGTATAGGGCAAAGCAATTCCATTCCATTCCATTTCACCAAAATGAAAACAAAACCCTAATACTTGGGGGCAGTTGCATTGCAATTGCAAACGATAATAACATTGGGAGAGAGTACGTGTGTGACACGCGCGTTTGTGTCATTGTGTGTAAAAAGGTGTTTGAAACCCCACAATCACAGAGGCCGAAGTGCAGACAGGGACAGATCAAAGGCGTGGGACCCATCACTGCACAAATCAGAACAGTAAAAAACGTATACGCTTGAGTCCTACCAAGTGCCGCGTCGCACGTGATCACCGCCCTCCCCCTCTCTCTCTCTTGAGAATCAGAATAATAAAACCTTTCAGAGTCTAAACTTTGTTCTTCCTTATTCTTCTTCTTCTCTGTCTCTTCAACTTTGAACCACCAAACCAAACCATGAAAAAGCTCTACCGAAAGGGAACGGTTCACCCTTCGCCGCCGGCCATATCCGACCACCTCTCCTTCCTCCCCGCCACCATCCTCACTCTCACCGTCGCTCTCTCACCACAGGACAGGGAAGTCCTCGCTTACCTCATCTCATGCTCTTCTAACGGCTTTTCCGGCACCTCTCGCCGGACACCGAAGGGTGTTGTCGACGGAGATCATCCCCCTCTCTTCCATTGCAGCTGTTTCCGCTGCTACATGAGTTACTGGGTCCGCTGGGACACTTCCCCTAATCACCAACTCATTCATGAAATCATCGATGCCTTTGAGGACTGGTTGGCTCAAACTAGCCACAAGAAGGACAAGAGAAACAAGAGAGGCTCTAATAACAAATCTTCTAACGAATTGAAGCGTTCCGAGTTTGTGAGTTCGCCGCGTAATGCGTCGGATGAGTCGCAATCGGTGGGGGAGAGTAGTAATGGTAGTGTTGTTGTTGTTGGTGGTGGTGATGTGGAAGTTGGTCAAGGAGGTGATGGAGTGGAAGATGAGGAGAAAGGGTCAGTGAGAAGGTTTGTGAGTTTCATTGGAGAAAGGATTTGGGGTGCTTGGGGACAGTGAATTTGAAAGAGAAAATTAAGGTGGGTTTAACTAACCCCTTGCCCTTTCTTTAATTTTCTCTCTGTTTTTTTCTTTCTTTTATAAATTATTATTATTATTTTTTCCTTTTTGTACATTAATCACTTCCCTGCACCTGCAATGTATAAAAGGAAATGTTAGTTTCTTTTTCTGTGATTCAGGGGATTAGTTTTGTTATAATCGATCACAATGAAATCATACTTATCAACTCACTTCTTCACTCGCTTAATTTTCTTTTTTTCACTGCGAAATGCTCTCTTAATTTAGCTGAAAACGGGAAAAAGGTTGTTTCTTTCACTAGCCTAATGAATTTCATCTCAGTATTAGGGTCTGTTTGTTTTGAAAAAAATGTTTTCTTCTATTAATAATCCCGTTTTCCTTTTTAATCGTTAAAAGTAGCATCTCATTTTCTTCCTGATTTTAAATATTTGTATAGGAGTCTTTGAAAACAAAAATCAGAACGAAAATTAGGTTACATTTCTATATCTTAAAGAGAAAACAGGAAGTGAATAAAAGAAAACTTTTTTACATACAGATTTATAGGGTTTTGCAATTAATAAGTTTTTCTTAATAGCAAATTTCAGGACTTTCTGTCTTTCTTACATGCTGTTGGTAGTTGAGAGTTGAGACTTCATCTGTTATTATTCTCGCAAGTAGTTCTAGGATTCCAGTCCAGAGGACTTTTTTTTTTTCTCTCAATGGGAATACTACTTAACAAAAGGGGCTATTGCATTTGCAGAGAAATGTCTTGGAAATTAAAGCCCTTTTGTTTATTTCACGCTTTCACAAATAGTGTCTGATTGTATATGATTCATTTCTTCTGAATCTAATTAGCATTCCTCTCTCATCAACGAGCATTTTGTCAATGGAATTGAACCCCTATAAAGGGTTAGAAGTAGAACCGCAGTGCTTTATTTTATTTATATATAAAAATATAAATGTTATGTAAATATATACGGATAAGGGATTGGTAGGTTATGACAGTGATTTCCCGTTGAATTAAATTAAATTTAACTTCAGCTCTTACCTTCAAAACTAAAACTAGAAAAAAAAAAAAAATAGAGGGACCATAGGATTGTTTGTTATTTTATGGGAGTTCCTTCTTTTGATAATCATGGATGCTAATGAAAGTAACAAGTATATGATAATTACGAACTCTTGAACCCTCCAGAAATAAAAAAACGTTTTAGAAAAATGGATAGGATTCTTTGGGGTTTAATGAGTTCGATTATATTATTCGTAGTCAATGGTGGTCGTCTCAAATTTCAAGCTTTTATTACTTTTCATTTTAAGTTTTAACCCACAAAACGCCAGTAATTTATAGTGTTAAAAAATTATGAGTAAAACATGTTGAGAGCACAGCACCGCGCTAGGTTCAAAATGGTTGGGCGGCGATTTTGTCAATGACAGTCACATGTGCCCGGCTATCACGAAACCCGCAGATTGGTCCAAAGTCAATTCCCCAATTGCCCTGCTTCTGTTTCACTGCAACATAATGATACGAGGGTACTATTGGAAAAAATGCTTTTAGATTATCGCAAACATGTTTTTTGAATATTAAAATAAGTGTGAGATGGGGACGGGTAGGTGTCACGAAGAACGAGGTCGGCGAAAGCTAAGGCTTCGCTTCGATTAAAGCAAAAGGAACTCTCTTTCTTTCTCTCTCTCTGTGCTGCTTCAGTCCAAGTCCAAATTGATTCTTCGTTGTTCTCCAGGAGAGGAGCCATTTTATTCATTCTGTGGAACTGGAAGGGAACTCTGCCATCAACGAAATGAAGGCATTCACTATATAGTACTATACAGGGTCCGTTTGGTTTACAGTTGAGTAAAATTGATTCTAGAAATGAATGGTTGAGATGGATAATGCACGCTTTATAAAGTACATTGGACGGAAGTGATTTAAAATCAATTATGCAGAATTGATTCTGATTGTTGCAAAATCTAAAACAAACGGGCACATACACTCCGGTTTCTTATTTGTTGAATCGCGCAAGGACTGTTGTTTAAATCTTTATTGTATTTTTTAAATGAATTATTTAAGTGCTTGAACCTTGAAGTGTATATACATTAGCAAATTTCTTATTTTTATATTTATGTAGATGTAGATATTTACGCTCACAAAGGGTTGCCTTTTGGCTATAAATATAATTGTAGTGAATGGTTTGGTTATTGAAAATATTATTATACTACACACTCATGCCCCCGCAAACATTTGTTTATTAACATTGTATGTCACATTTTGACGAGGGGGCATGCTCCGTGCGCTTTGCAAGTTGTTGCACTATACTTTATGAAATTATTTCTCAATTATTCATTATTGGCATGAGAACTCACAAACATAATATATAAATATAATTGAATTGAACTATGCGATTAGTCTTTCTTAATTTACATACATAAAAATAAAAATACTAACCCTATTTGTATAGGATATTACTATTGTTTTAATGGGTTTTTAAGTTATGTAATATTGTAATACCTCTGATCCTAGTTATAAGAACATTTTAATCACTTCACAAGAATTAAGGAAGTTAGTTAATTTAATTTATTGCAATAAATTTGTTATGAATGTATATCATATTTAAATAATTACCCTTGAATTTATTGAGACTCATTATCTTCTCTTTCCATCTAACTTGTTCATTGTGTCATTCTCTCTACTTACTCCCCCGTCCCTATTTATAAGACCCCTTCTAGAAGAATTGGATGTCCCTTAATATAAGACCCTTTACAGATTTTTAGGTAAATTAAATATTTTTTCCCATATTTGCCCTTCATTAATATTCAACTCTTTTTATTCCCCATATATTGATGAGTGTGAATAATTAATGAAGTTTTACCCATATGCTCAACTACCCCATTAGAAAGTGAATTTTTGAGTCTTCCACCATGTCACCATTAATGTTTCTAAAATGTAGTGACTTTTAAATAGGGGTATATTTGAAATGCTATTATTTTCTTTAAAAGACCAATACATTAACCAACTTTTCTTAAACTGTGTGAAATGGTTGAGAGGGTCTTATAATAAGGGACGGAGGGAGTATTAATTACTCAACCATTTCCACTAATGAGGGTACTTTGTCAAAAAAATAATTAATGTAATAAACAACATAAAAAGGGGTTCTTAAAAAAAGGACCAAGACTCACTCTCTAAAAATTCTTATAATTATGATCGGAGGTAGTACAAAATAATAAATAAAAATGAAAAGATTTTGTTAAAAATTACAACTGACATAACATTTAATGTATATTAAAAATATTGAACGTTACTTTTTTAATAAAATTTTTACACTTTGATTTATTATTTGTATAAAATGTTGCTTACTTAGAAAATCATTGTTTAAATTGTTTTTTTTTTTTTGAAAAATTGAAGAGTAGTATTAATTGAAAACAACTGTGTGTGCATTTTAGCAGCACCATAATTGCTTCCATATGCTTTATCTATAGTCTACGGGAATGTGGTACACATAAATGCTACTAATTAATTGACACGCTTAGCAGGAGGGTATCTTTGAATGCGCATCTCCATGCTTTGTGTTCGGCCAATAAATAGTTAATACGCAAAAGAGGGGACAATCCCCTCAACTCTCTAACCGCATGCATGGGACATATTCCAACCCCATTTCCTCACTTTTCTACCTACTGTCTTTTCGGTTCTATTTTACTATTTCTCAAAAAATTAATAGATACATTTATTTTATATTTAATCCCAAACATATCATCACACATAATAGTAGTAGTAAAATAAAGGTTTTATTAGCCTCTATCCTTATAGTTGATGATATCACAACATATTATGATTTCTTATATATATAATTAGACTTTAATATTTTATGACTTTATATTTAAGTAAGTATTTATATATATATATATATCTAAAATTTTAGTTTTTTTAACATTTTTATTATCAGATGATAAATACCTTTTGAATACCTTATGTATTTAAAACTTTGATGATTGATTGAAATACATTTTTCTATTAAGAGAGTATATAATTTTGAGTCAGATGAGTATTCACAGTTCAAATGTGTATTTTAAGTTTATTAGAAGAGTATATCATGTAAAAAAGAAAACTCTTGATATATTATTTAAGAGTGTAGCCTATCATTATAAATACTCTTAGGGTGTACCGGTATTTGTGAGTTTAGAGGGAATAGAAAATAAATGATTAGAGGAAGAAAGGAGGAGGAGAAGATGAGGGAAAAACTTTATTAAATACTCAAAGTCACAAACATAAAGGGAGGATAAACTTTCAATAAACCATTCCCTTTCCTTTCTTTCCCTTCAAAATTTAACTCACAAACATATCCTTAGAATTATTTATTTTATATTCAATCCTTCTCCTCTATCATTATTTCTTTACTACTTGAACTTAACTGTGTACCAATCACTAAACAATAAATAAGATTAAAAAAATTATGCTATATTATGTACTCCCTTCGGTCTCAATTATAAGCAAAAATAACTATAAACACACTTATTAAGAAAATTAGTTAAATTCATTTAATTTTCTTGATTTCATCTAAAAAGTAGTTGCATTACCTATATTATCCCACATTCAATTTTATTGAAACTTGTTTCAAGTGGACATACTCACTTGCTATTGGTACATGATTCATTAAATATAGTGGTTGAAAAATAAAAATAAATAGTAATTTGGAATTATATCATTTAATAGGGTGAAGTTAGTTAATTTTTGCTTATATTTTGGACCAAAACAAGAGAGTTGACTTTTGCTTATAATTGAGATCGGAGGGAGTATTCAATTATATATTGTTATACCAAACACACCTTCTACTCTATTCCCATCACCACTTTATCACCGTACACGTTTCATATATTAAATCTGCATGCATGTTCTTGATTCACTGCAAGTCTTTTCGTTTGTCATTTTAATTTTAGTCCTTTATGGCTTTATTGTTACTTTTTTAGTTAAGTGACTAATTCGTCACACTCACTACATGACAATGAATGCTAGGTTTTGGAAGTGGATTAGATTAATTTCAATAATAAGTCTTTTGACAGTCGGTTAATGAATTTTTATTAGCTATTTACTACTACTATTTCAGTACATTCTAAATTAATTATTATTTAATAAATAAAAACTTTTAACTATTAAAAAATTATACTTTTAATTTTAGATACACTTTTACTTAATATTTTATATTATTTGACCAATATCCTAAAACATTTGTTAACAAAGCTCATTTTTTATTAGTAATACATTTTCCATTAATATATATAATAAGTTCACTGATCACGGTGGTGCATCTTCTCTCAACAAAGTGAACTCAGATAAATTGACAAAATCTTAGGTGGCACATTCATTGACACAATTTGAATGCTTGATACTAATTAATTTGATAGCCCAGCCTGTAATTGAAGCGTGGTGCACATCTTCGTTTGTTCGTATTAGTTGCAGTAGAACTGACCGTGAGCAAGTGAGTGTATATCCAATGAAGAAACACATTTGTGGCAGGAAGGTAGCTATATATAGGAGTCAAGGTTTTTGACTTTTTTTGTAGGTTCCAGGCAACATTTCATTTGCATAGACGACCCTCAAAGAAGACAAAAACCTGCCATGTTGCCTACCCTTAATTTTTCAACGAACACTTGAGCTTTTGTTGTTATTAAGTAGCTACCCTTTTACGAATTTTCAATTAATCTCTATGCTCTCACGGTATGCGTGTGAATGTGATGATGATGACTCCTAAATTAGTAAGCTTTCAAAGCCAAACCGTCCGTCCATCTTTGACTTGGTTAGTATATGATCTTCTTAATTTATCCCTTTACTTAGTCATTAAGGATAGGAATTGAGAGTGAATATATTTTTAATATAATCATGTTGAGAGAGAGAGAGTTAAATACTATCAAATATTAAACGAGTGGGTTCCTAAGTTCCTTTTCAAAATTTCCCAAACCAAGTCTATGTTTATCCTTAGCAAATTTAATCCTGTCATATGTAAAGTAAAACACTACACCTCTAAAGACGTATATACCATACACATTCATCATGTCCTCTTTAGTCAAATTTGTCAATCTAGCCACATCAACTTAGGGATATTTGGTTTAGATTCTAAATAGACAACAGTGATGTTTGTATAATTATTATTTAAGAAATTAAACAAAAGGTTCAAACAAAATTGATACTTATTTTTATTCTATATATATGAAAAATATTGTTTGTTTTTTACAGAAGTGAAGAGAAAAGATGTAGAAGGGGCAGAAAATTATGTGAAAAGGGGAATTTCTTCATTTGGGTGGCTAATGAAACAAATAGGAGAGAAGTGATTAAGAAGGCTGCAGAGCTCACGGTTTTTGTTTTCTCACCTTTTAGGTGAAGGAAACTTATTGACCAAAAAACAAAGGCGAAGAAAACTTGACGAAGATAAATGTTTTTTTTTTTTTTAATTTTCCCATATTACCCCACACACATACCTCTCCTCCCCCTAATTGGATGAGAATCAATTAAAGGTACGTTTGGACTATAGTAGTTGTTTAAAATTGATTTTGATAGATTCATAAAATTAATGACAGGAAACAAATTATGCATGATTTACAAAACATGTTATACATAAATGATTTAATATCTATTTCAGTAGAAGTGATTTAAAATCAATTCAAGTAGAATTGATTCTCATTGTCCATAATGGGAAACCAAATTGACACTTGAAATTGAAAAGTCTAGTGACCAAACCATGTATGCTTTGAAGGGTAGTTATAGGGTGGACCCTTTTAGCTTGGGTCCACGGTAGACTTTTACTATAAATAGTATAAATTTAATATTAAAAAATTGATAATATATATTATAAAATTAAAATTACTTTTTATAGTAAAAAAAGCTAAAGGTCTATGGTGGAGCCAAACTAAAAGGGTCCACCCTATAATTACCCTGCTTTGGAACCCGAAAATGAAGAAGGACAAGGTACACAACTACAAGCCAAAGAGGGGAATCGGTTTCAAATGATGAATTTGGTTCCAGGTTTCAAATCTTTTTCCAACGCTACAGACAATAGTCTTGGTCCTGATCCACGTTTAAAACGTGGTTTTACAATAAATCAAAACACACGAAAATAAACACGTTAGACGGAAATGATTTAAAATCAATTTCATTAGAAGTGATTTAAAATCAATTCCAAGAGAATTGATTCTCATTGTTCATAATGGGGAACCAAATTTACACTTGAAAGGCTGAAAAGTCTAGTGACCAAAACATGTATGCTTTGGAACTAGAAAATGAAGAAGGACAAGTTACACAACTACAAGCCAAAGAGGGGAATCAGCTTCAAATAATGAATTTGGTTCCAGGTTTCAAATCTTTTTCCAACACTACATGGAGTTGGTCCCGATTCACGTTTGAAACGTGGTTTTACAGTAAATCAAAACACACACAAAAATAAACTTACTCGCGCTTTTGAATTCTACAACTGCAAAACCAAATATTGGTATTTATATATGGTCCGTTTGGTTTACAGTTGAGTAGAATTGATTTTAGAAATGAATGGTTGAGATGGATGATGCACACTTTACGAAATACGTTGGACGGAAGTGATTTAAAATCAATTTTGCAGAATTGATTCTGGATAGTCCAGAATTTTAGAAAGCATATATCATTATCAAGCACAAGCATAATGAGAATTGATTATAAAATTAATAGGCTTAAATACATTTTTGTCCCTATACTTTGTAAATGCGTGATTTTGGTCCCCTAGTTTTAATTGCTCAATTTTTGTCCTATACTTTTGTAAATGAGTGATTTTGGTCCCCTTAATTTTAATTGCTCAATTTTAATTTGGTCCCTTATCTTTAAAAATTGAACAAATCTAATCCTATAGTTAGCCTCCCATTAAATATTTAGCAGAGTTTTGCTGACATGGATTTAATTTTGTGACGTGTAAACTATCACATGACAAAGATTATTATTTAATTTTATTTAATTTTATCTCTTAATTTAAAAAAAAACAGAAAATAAAATATGATTCTGCATAATTTAATACAATGAGAAAACAAAATCAAAAAACAAAATTTCACTACTACACTCCAATTTCCTCAAAAACAATAAAGTAAATACAAGTCCTAAAACTAAAACAATTTTAGGTCTACTTCAAGCCGTCAACCAAGCCAACTGAAATGTCATTCGGGCATGAAATGAAATTTAAAATGAAATCGAAAGCGAACTGAAATCTGCAAGCTCTGATTTTTGTTTAAAAAAATTAAGAGATAAAATTAAATAATAATATTTGTCATGTGATAGTTTACAAGTCGCAATCCATGTTAGCAAACACTGTTAAATATTTAATGGGAGGCTAACAGTAGTATTAGATTTGTTCAATTTTTAAAGAAGAAGGACCAAAATTGAGCAATTAAAACTAGGAGACTAAAATCACCTATTCACAAAAGTATAGGGACCAAAAATGTATTTAAGCCAAATTAATAATAGTTCACAGGCGATACATCATTCGCTGAACATTTATAAACTTAAATTTGGTTATAAAATTGATTTTATTTAAAAGTACATTTGAAATGATATAATTTATGTTTAGAGTTTTTTTAAATAAATTTACAGTAGCGTAAAATATATATGTTTTTGGTCATTGAAAATATAGTAAAATTTGAATTTTCACAGCAATATTTTTACATAGAAAAATTGGTGATTCTTTAAAAGTTTAGTGTAGATAATTTTTCTAGAGAAAATATCGCAAGAATTATTTTTTTAAACTTTATTTGAAAAAAGCCATAGTCAAACTGTGAATGTGATTTAAGAGAGTATATTTGATAAGAAAGAATAAAAGGATGCGGTTTTAAAAAATTATGTAAAAAAAAAAGAGGGATCAAAATTAAATTTTGCTATATTTTTAGGAATAAAAAATATATTTAACCCTAAAATGTATTCTAAATTTGTTTATTCAACATAAAAACTATAATTTATCATATCTATTTAAACATGAGTTTTACAAAATCAATTTTAATTTGATACAATCAAATATATTGGCAAAATAATCAAAGTATATATGCATTTAATAATGGTTTCGAAAAGGTTGTGCTAAGAAATGCATTCCAAGATTGTGGAAAGAGCTAACGTGTGGTTAACATTAAAAAAAATTAACGAGTATTGGTTCAAATAATACATACTCAGTGCATCTTAAACAAGGTTTGAGTCTTATATATGACAAAAAAATCACTAAAAGAGCTAGCAAACTTGATTAAGATTACTTCCCGTAGAATATACATTTGGTTAAAAAAGTTCTCATGAATATTATTAAATATAGACATAATCAATTTACAGCCCACAATAATGGGTTATTAGATCTGTGTTTGCCAATAATCCATATCCATTGACGTTGGTTCTCATGCATAGATTACATACATAAATGATAATAAAGTAATTATGTATATTTATTTAGTTTTTCACTTTTCTATGAATCTAAATGGAGGAAGAGAAGTAAAAATTTTAGTTTTCTTCCATTTTCTATCAATTCAAGTAGCACATAAAATCCTTTATTCTCTCTCCCTCTCTTTCACATTTTTATTTTCCTTTTTTTCCCTCTCATCCAAAAAAAGCAATAATTTTTCTATATGAAGTTTATATTTTCGATTTCTTGATTGTTTAATAAATACTCTCAAGATATTTTTTTGGTCACATACTCTAAAGATATTAGTTTATTTCTCATTACCATTTTCATTGTAATAAACTCTTATGTATACTATGTTTTATTAGGATGTGACTTTATTAAAGTAAAAAAGTTGTTTTAAACCAATAGTGTGTTTGGTAAGTCATTTCAGCTAGCTGAAAGAGCTGAAATTAGTAATTGAAACCATTTCAGTTATGTTTGGTAAGGTAACTTTTTTTTGTAGCTACTAGCTTTTCTTGAAAAGGTATTTGGGGTAGCTTTTTAAAAAAAAGCTCATATTTTTAGCTACTAGCTGAAAATTAATTACAAGTTTATCCCTCAACCACCCCCACTTATTATTATTTAATAATTAGTGATATACTTGTATGTCATTTTACCATTTCAGCTAGTTTTACCAAACACCACCTTCAATCAATTCAGCTACTTTTTCAGCTACTTTAACTTTTCAGCTAGTTTTACCAAACACACTAAAAAATGTAAGTAATTATGATTATTAATTAAAAAATTAGTTTTATTAGTATGTACAGTTAAATTTTATATTGTTATTCAATAATATATTGTCACATTATTTAACGAGTATGACGCTATATGCATTATTAAACTTAATAAATGATATGACAACACATCATTGATAACAATACAAAACTTTGTTACAGTGACAAACATTGTATATTTATTAAGAGATTTACTGATTTAAATTATATTGTTATATATGCAGATATATAATAAATTATAAATTTATTTAAATATTAATCATTAGTTTTTCAATCAATTATTATGATATCTCTAATGTAACTCTCTATGGAGAAAATTTATCTTATTAGTAATCTTGTGATAAAGTATCATGCACCAGTATCACAAATGGCAGTCTAAAGTCCTTAGGTGCATCTAACGTCAGCTGTCAATTAAAATTATACTCTTGGAAATGGGCCCAATAAGTTTGAGCCTCAATATCTGGTGGATTATAACTTCATAAGAGACCACAGCCAGAAAGATGCCTTCTTTAGTGGATAACAAGGAGGAGAGGATGTCTGTGCCGATAACCAATCATAGCAAATCTTAACAACCAACATCAATAACTATTCCATTATCTTTTTCATATTTCATATTTCATATTTCCCATTGTTATGTTATGACTGCCAACATACTGGATTCTTTAATATGCAGTGGGACACATGTTTCAGATTCATGTGTCCCACCGCCATCAACAAACAGCACACTTAAAAGATAAGAAGCACCATCGTGAATGGAGGAAAAAGCAAGGCGTATATCTGGAGGAGCAGGCCATACTCACATGATTGAAATTACAATTACAAATAACAGAGGTACAAACTCATGACTCAAAAGTTCTTGAAACAAAAATAAGTGGGCCACCTAACTTGTGCAATATTTTGTGACACATTTTACAGTCCATTTCTGCATTTAATTGTAATGCTGGTAACATATTTTTAACACACTATTCCTAATAAATCATTTAATTTATTTTATTGTGGTGTACATTTTATTTTTGTATGAGTCACACCAAAAAGAAACGGCCCACATGAAATTAGAAAGAATGTATTATTAGCATTTATCTGAGTAACTGCAGCTAGGAACATGAACTTACTAATTCGGGTAACTGAAACTTAGTTAATGTTCAGTCCGCAGCACCTTGCTGTCATGTTGTTTGGTGGATGGATGCTGTTGCTGGATTTGGTTTGCTTCTAGTAGTTGTTAGTTGGTGAGCTTCAGACTACGGTTTGCTGCTAGCTAATATGCTCAATAATGTTACGTTATTTGCACAATTTTTTTAGCATCCACAACATAGCCACAACATAGCATATAAATTAATAAATATAACTGTACATGTGGCCTTTTCCGAGTCCAAGTAATAATTCCACTGTATATTTCTGTATACTAGACCTGCATGTTTGCCAAGAGTTGTGTAGATCGCATTATTGAGTTGTATCCGTCTTCAATTTTTTTTTTCTTTAACGAAATAACTCATCCCTTTGACACAACTAAAAAAGGGAAAGAAAAAAGTTGAATTTTTTCTCAAGTACAATTACATAATAACAGTTGAAAGAACATGAAGGATGTGTAAAGTGACTATATTGATTAATATGGAAGACAATGACAATACCTAATGAAGTCAATTAAGCATGTACAGGTATGGAGGAACTCATGGAGACGCAGCCTTTTAAGCGTTGAATAATGGCATTTTTGCTGACTAGCCCTGAATGATGGGTGAGAGGGAGACCCTCTTTCACACACTCATCATACTTCTCCAGAGTAGAGACAATATCACTGAAATCTGGACGCTTTGAAGGGTTTGCTGACCAACAACGCTTTATCAGATGAGCAAGTGCCGGCTGACAACTAGCAGGCAATGGAGGCCTTTCATTCTGCTCAAAATATATATTTAATTCAATTCAATCAGTGCTTCTTTACAATTTAAATAAGATAATAGCATCAAGCCTTCCATTAGTGAGAGAATCCAAGCATTATAGAGTTTGTCACATTTATGCACCAAAATGGAACAAATGTTATATTTTCTATTATGTTGAGGCAATAAGGATAAGGGTGTGAGTGTGATTGTTGGGACTGTGGAGGGAAGGAACTCTTCCAAGGCCCATCCATCCGTGTTTCCTATTATTAGGACTCGAAGACTCATGACTCACTGTTATGCTTTTTGTATATAATTCCTACTCCTGACTATACTAAAAAAAATTCAATGGTCTATGAGTTTAGACCCCCTGCCAATGATAACAATTGGCCGGTTGCTACTTGATCAACTACAAATTACTTTCATAAATTACCCTGCTTTCTGATAATTTGTCATGCATGGAAGACACCACTTTATGCAATTGATAAGAGAGACCTATAGTATGTTTAAATTTCATCAAAATCACATAAACGTGGACACATGCGTAAGTCTGGATCCACATTTTTTTTTTGGTAAGACTGGATCCACATTTGTAATATGATTTTAATAGAAAACAAACACACTGTTGAGGGGTGTAAATGTAATAACAGGAAGAGTAAACTCTCTGAAGCAGTTCTTTTTAGTTCAAATGAATAACCAAAATGAACTGTAATAACAATTCTGTATGGTTATTTGTTCCATAATAGGAAATTAGGAACTAATTTAGTCTTTTTTCTAAAGAAAGTTTCTGTTCTGCATGAAAATGCTATGACCAAGGAAACCTTGACAGTGGTACTCAAATGTAGCAGTTATAATTTTTTTGTCACCTCACATTTTTGTTTAATAGTTACAATAGTAACATGTTAAAAAAATTTAACATGTTGGCCGGGCTTACAAGAAGAAAAACAGAAGAAAATTACTCTCAAACTCAACTCCCAAATTCTGAGCAAAGGTATTTGTGGCACTGAAATGTAATGACTAATGAGATTTTATTGAGCGAAATGAAGGAAGAGAACACATCACAAGACACAGTTAGTCACCTATAGTCCTATACCATTAACATGAAGACATGAAGATTATTAAGTAAGATACAAAAGATTAGCATTGTCATCCAATTCCCTTAACTAACATGTATCTGTTAGCTGATTACACTAAGAGTAATTTTTTTTTTTTGGGGGGGTCATGAGCTATGGATTCTGCAAATTCTTCAAGAAGTGTTTTTACAGCTTAAACCTAAGCTACTGACGAAAGATATTTCCAAGATAAGGACATGGCTTCCAGTGTTTCTTCCCCATTGAGAGAAATTAGTATGACAGAGATCAAAGTATTTCACCTCCTTAATTAAACTAAATGGAAGCCAAAGGCTTATTCATACATGGATGACAAACACTTAAATTAGATCATGATAACCACGAATTGTGGGCTCAATAGCTAAAATACCAGGGATATCAAAGTAACTCTGCCTTAGAGGTTAAGGAGTATAGCAGTATATGATCGACAGAAGTTTCAAAATTCAACTTTTTTGGTACTACATGATATAAGGGTTTCTGACGTTGGGAAAGGTTCAAACTTCACATTAAATTTGCATTATTATTTTAGCTTAATATAAATTATAAGATTTTCCAATATCTCAAAGTTTTAACAACAATATATTCTGGACATTTTGCATCTAAGTCAGCCAGTTTTATATAAAAATTTAATTGATAGTGTTCCTTCATATTCCCATTGGGGTAACTAGACACAGAACAAAAGGATAATTTAGTTCATTTAATTTTAACAGCCAATGGAAGGTAGAAATTTAATACCCTTTGCTTCTTATTACTCAGGACATTTCCTTTACCAATCAACCATCTTGACAATGTGATAAATAGGCACATATTCTATGGTCAACTAGACCAAAATTATATCCTGTGAATTTATTTGTTTTATCACTAAGCATGATAAAGGTTTTAAAGAGTGTACTAAGTTGGAACCTTTCTAATCTAGAATAATGAAAGTCAACAAGCTAGGGACAAAAGGCTCTATAATCAGAAATACTAAGCAGAGGAACTACAGAAGTGATGCAGCAGACAACAGTATATAATATTTTTATCTGAAAGCATTTATCATAATAAAGCTAACATGGCTTAAAATTTAGATTATAGGCTCTGACCTTCTCAGCAACAGCAAAAGCAGCTTGCACAGGGGTCATTCCTTGGAAGGAAGTAGAGCGGTTGTGAGTTCCCAAAGCACAATTCCAAAACTATACACATCAACTTTACGAGTATATGGTTTTTCCTTAATCATCTCTGGTGCCATCCAACGATATGTTCCCATGTTTCCTTTGGTCTCCCGGCACCGTGTCTCAAGACATGATGTTCCAAAATCTGCCACCTTAACCCTCATCTCATCATTGAGAAGCAAGTTATTTGACTTGAGGTCTCTGTGAATCACACCTTGTGAATGAAGGTACTCCATACCCCTAGATATGTCAAGAGCTAACCTTAGTACAGTTTCTACTGATAGAGAGTAAGGCTCTTTCTTGTTCAGATACATCCTCAGTGTTCCTTGTGACATGTATTCTGTTATGATACAGTACACTGGCGGTTTTTTACACGCTGCAATGAACTGTGAATTTAAGGAAGGACCAGATCAGAGCTTATAGTCATAGTCAAGTCAACAATTCAATTTCAAATATAAGGAATGGAATTATATTATGCGTCAGTTTGGATGCACTTCCACTTTCCAGTGAAAAAAATATAATGAATTAAAGAGGTCAAATAAATTTAACTTACGCATAAATTGAAATTAGTTTTTGTAGTCTATGTTTTACAAAAGCTATTTCACTTAACTTCTTTAAACTTATGGAGAAGTTAAATTCATTTGACCTCTTTGATTTATTTTATTTTTTACTTCTAAAATTTCTTTAAGTGTATCCAAATTGGGCATATATATATATACACACCCTTGAAGAAGTTCACCTTAATTACCTGCACTATGTTAGGATGAAAGAGACGTGAAAGTAAAGCCACTTCAGATTTGAATTGTTGTTCTAGCAAGGCTCTTCTCTCCTCGTTCTGGTTTGGAATTCTCACCATTTTCACAGCAACAGCTCTCTGTTTGTAAATTCCACGGTAAATTCGACTGTGAGCCCCAGATGCAAATTTGTTACCTATGAAAAGTTGAGAAAGGTCTGCAGTCCATTCCTCTTGATCCTCCTTTGAAGCTTCCCATGTCTCCACATTCTCAGAGTCCAATATCATGGACCATGATTCCAAGCTATCAAATCTTTTCCTTTCCATGTTCTCTACATCAGAATTGAACCGGGTCTTGGATGAAGAAGAAGAAGGCTCTGGTAAAGCTTTACTCTTTGACCTCCTTAAGCGAAGCGCATGGAAACATGAACCCGCCATTGAAGCTCTAGCAAAGTGCATGCCTTTTGAAGTGGTTTTGTGTGAAGCCTCTCTGCACTGATGATTATCAGAGCAAGCTAATGTCAGAAGGAGGAGTTTTTCTTCTGAATGTGTGAGTCGATTTCAGGAAGTTCATAAACCGATTCCGAAACATAGGCTCCAAAGAAAAGTGAAGAGTATGTGTCAAAATGATTCATTTATGAATTCAAAGAAGACCCTTTTGGTTTAGAAGAAAGATATGTTATGGAATCAGACCAGGGTTTTTCATGTCAAGCAATTTTCATAGTTGGTGTATCAAAGTTGTGAAGGGTAAATGCACATAACAAGTAGAAAAACAGGGAAAACAGGGATGCAGGGGATTTCATTGTATAAGGAATAGGATTGGGAACCAAATGCAAGGCCAGGGAAGTTTCATGAAAATGGAATTCTAACAAGAAAGAGAGAAGAAGCAGCAATTTTCACGGTTTCTCCTAATAGGATGGATCAGGAGGATTAGGTCGTTTAGCAGCATAAAGATGAATTCAAAGGTAGAAGCTTCAGGGGTGTCTCGTGAATCGTGACTGCTTGGTTCAAAAGTAAACTCATCATAGTGAGTGAGTGAGAGAGAGACTTTTTTGCTCAATTTAATTGAGCTACCTTGCTTCTGTTTGGGTTTCTTTTTTTTGCATGCATCATCATCATCAATGTTAAGTGGCCACAGTGAAAGGTTGATAGATTTGAGCTTTGCATTCAGCTCATCCAACAATTTGCACTTTGTGGTACTTTAGGATATGTCCCATATCCCATCTTGTAACTGTAGCACCAAATTGTTAGGACCTAAAATAGTCCTAGAATAAGAATACATGTGGCACGTAACGCAACTAAAAGATAAAGAGCAGACAAGACAAGTGCTAAGTCAAGAACCGTTTGATCCAATTACAAGTGATTGCTTCCTTGTCTTTCCTTCTCAATTGCTGAGAAAATGAACTTCTCTTTGGTGAGTGAGGTACTGAAAGGTACACAAGGTATAGTACCTTATGGACGGATTTGGATGAACTGATATAGAAGTATTGGCAGACAATTTTTAATGAGGCTCCTTTATTCCATCTATTAATCAATTAAGCACTAACTACTAATAGATAACAATTTGTTTGAGGTTATATATGTTCTTTAAGCACTTCAATTAATCCTATTCTGGAATCCATGCTTTGGTTTGAAATTTTGCAAAGCAGAGATTCCAAGCGTGGAATCAGACATTTGCAAAAAATATAAAAGGTGTAGAATCTGATTAAAGCTATGATTTGAGAAATAAATTAGAAGTATGGGAAACTAAACGTATAAAGATGAAAGATTAGGGGAACATGATACCCATACCAAACCCTATACTTCACATCCAATGCTTCATTCCAATCACTCATTGTGGCCCAAAACAGTTTGGTTCCTGTCACCCTTTAGCAATGGGCATGTTCTTCTTCTAAGTTTTTTTTTTTTTTTGTTAACCACATCTCTTTAACTCTCCCGAAGAATGTTTAGTGGGGATAGAACAGCTCTTCCCACAATCATCTCAGTCTTCGTTGCCAATTGAGTCTCTCTCTCTCTTTTTTAATACAATTTGGTTGTTTTTAGGATTATCAGTTTATTATTTTCACCCCTCCTGAAAAATGTGTTTAGTGGGGATCGAACCCGGGAGCTCTTCCCACAATCTCAACCCGTGTTGCCAACTGAGCCACGACTCTTTGGTATAAGTTTTTGCTTTGAAGTATAACAATTAATTTTGATTAAAAGAAAAGTAGTTAAAGTTAATTATTAGGTTTTTAACTGAACTATAAAAACCAATAAAAATAATTAAAATTTATTAATTTTATTGAGTTTTCAAAATATAGCATAACATTTTAATTTTGCTATTATTTAATATCATTAGCTAATTTTATATTGGAAAGGTGTTAAAATTTTTAATAAGGACAAATAGAAAAAAATAATAAATACTTCAACAAATTTGTAAAGTGCCTTATGTTTGATCTAGAATCCATAATTTTAGTAGGAATTTTATGAAATAACTTGTTTGATTTAGATTTTATAAATTTGATTCTTGATAGAATATTTTTCTTAAAAAAAATTCATAATAAAATAATTTGGTTTCAATATTATTTATTCAAAAAGTATTTTTAATATAATGGATATTTATTTAGAAACTACCTTTTCAATCATTTGAAAAGGTAGTTTATGTCTGCAAAAAGTGAAAAAAAATATAAATAAAGTAAAATAAAAGGATTTAATGTATACATGCTGACAGTGTAAAAAAGTTTTACACGGTCACCCAATGTCATGCGTTCGATTCCAATAGGAGCAGTTTTTTATTTCTCCCCACGTTTCAACTTTCAAGCCCAGGCACAACCCGCGAACCGGCCAGTTTAGACAGGTTTCACCGATCTAATGCCGAGTTAATGACGTCCAGGCCGGTTTTAAAGCATATCCGATTTGTTGCATTGACCGGATCGACCACTTGTTCGATTTCCGGTCCAATCGGTTGAACCGACCGGGCTGGTTTGGGTTTAATTATATATCATAGCTAATATTGCATGCAGTACATAAATTACATTATCATACATAAAAACCTTTAGTTTTGAGTATATCAATAATTCCAAAATTAATGATAAAACATTTAAATTAATTATTATTAACATTAACATGTCATGAAAACTGTAGTAGCAGACTAGTAGACATGCCATTAGTTGAGTTCCACGTTAACAAAAACAGTTAACATGGATAAAAATTTCAAATTTTTACCACATTTACAAAAATTTTTTAAAAAAATTAAAGGACCAAACTTTTGAAAAAAAAAATTGGAGGACCAAAATCATAAAATGAGAAAATTAGAGGGACCAAAATGCAAATAAGCCTTAATTTTATTTCACTCTACTTTATTCACTTCTTTTTATCAATTTAAAATGAGCAAAAGGCATGAATGCAAGTGCCAACTAAAGTGCAACAAAAAAAAGTGCCAAGTAACGATAATTCTTTTTTCTAATAATTAATTAATTTAGTAATTGTGTGTGCTAGTGTGTCTTTTATTTATTTATTACAGTGGTGACAAACTGACAATGGAGTTTTAAACTCATGATCTCATAAAATACACCCAAGTCACTCATCACTCATCCCATCCTAGTGACTTTGTGAGTGTAGTAGCAGCATTGTGTTTGTGTGATACTGTGATGCATATATAGACACATCCAAAAGGGGAGCACGGTCATGATTGTTCTCTCGGCCAAGGCTGTCAGCAGGTTGCGAATGGATCCGCCCCTTTTAGCAAACGAATGTGGAAGTGGATGGTACTTCCTCCATCCCATTTTGACAGTTGTTTAAAGTTTCTACACACAAATTAAGAACAATAATAAATGACTTAAAAGACATAATAATTTTACTAAATTACCTTTATTAATTTACTACACATTTTTTTTCATTTTACCTAAATATTATTAATGAGTAATATGGTGTACAATTTTTCAGTTTTTTAAATTTCTTTTCCCATAAAAGTGGGAGGATAAAAATGAAAAACTAACATTAATACTCACATAGAAACTAGAGAACGACTCATATTATGAAAAAAATTTATTTTCCTAAAACGACTATCAATATGAAATGGAGGGAGTATTATTTATTTGACATGAGAGGATGCTATTCCCGGCTAGAAACTTATCTTCCTTTCCTTTCTTGTTGCTTGGAAATGGAGTATCACAAATGACTGCACAGCTACTACTGCACTACAGAAGCTTCCCCTTGCAGCTAAAAATCTGTCTACGTTGTTGAAAATGTAAAACCCAGTCAGGATACTTGAATTTGTTTACCTTTCTCATGCTATACTTTTTTTTCTTTTTGCCAGATGAATACACAGTTTTTATCTAATTATCATTTTATTAATAATGCCAAAGGTGTAGCTCAATGATATCCTTACAATAGTAAAAAAAAAAAAAAAAAATGAAAAGGCACACTTTGTGCTGAGTGCAGAGGATCCACAACCAGGGGATCAAATCAGGGATAATAAGTTTTGGGCTAGGCCGGCAACAGAAGCAAACTAGAAGAAAATGGAGTCTACAGCCTTGATGGCATTCCCCCAGCAACTACTATAGTTTCTCCTGTTATATAAGAACCATCATCAGATGCCAAGAAAGCTGTTGCAGCAGCCATGTCTTCAGTTGTACCAAGCCTTCCAAGTAATGTCTTCCCTTCAAGCTCTTGCCTCTGTAGTAGTGCACACACAAAATCCATTCAAATGGCAAATGATACATTGGGGAAAAAACCTATTTGGGTCAAAAGATACTCACCATAGCATCATTTGTGGTAAGGAATGAAGCAAAATTTGTTGGCACAAAACCAGGAGCAACACAGTTTACACGTGTGTTAGGTGCCATCTCAGCAGCCAGGGCCTACACAGCATATTATAAACAATTAGCAGATTGAAATTTAATATATAACAAAAGGAGATAGTACCAGTTTATATAGTTTTTGAAGGAGCAATTGCAAGCCAAGTACCCACTTTGGTAAGTCCAAAAAGGGCTGTTTTGGTCACTCCATACATAGCCATAGAAGCTGGTGGGTCATAGCCAGCAATTGAGGAAATGATAACGACAGAAGAACCTTTCTGCAAGTAAGGAGCTGCATCCTGTGTAAATAAAAAAAAAAAGGGGGATAAACACATCATACACCAATTACAATATCAGCACACCACATTGAGAAGGCTCAAGGCAGAAATAGAAAATGCTAAAACATATGGGCCATTTCATAGCTTAGTTACCTTCAGAAGAAGTATAGAGGCTTTGACATTTATCTCCCATAACTTGTCAAGGACGGAGTCTTGTGTTTGCAGAATGGCATCAACACTAGGATTTGCAGCAGCATTGGACACAATAACATCTATCTTTCCATACTTCTGTTACAAACCAAAGTGTTCAACCACATATTAGAACTGCATTCAAATAGTTCCAAAGACAGATTTTGATACAAGATTATTAAACTATTCAAGAGAAACCAAGGCCAAGTCTTAGTCTAGACTCCGGATCATGATAACAAGTCATGTTGTAAGTTAATTCTATTTAGACTTGCACAAAATATGATTGATGGGCGCTAAGATTCAAGTAACAGACATGTCTGACTGAAAAAATTTCAGTTTTATCTGAAGAAAGCCTCACCTGCACAGTTTTGTCAATCAAATTCTTC
Source organism: Sesbania bispinosa (assembly GCA_026901365.1). Taxonomy (NCBI): domain Eukaryota; kingdom Viridiplantae; phylum Streptophyta; class Magnoliopsida; order Fabales; family Fabaceae; genus Sesbania; species Sesbania bispinosa. Next base: position 133,141 of record QLOH01000253.1, read on the forward strand.
CTTTGTTGAGCATTTGAAACGTGGCAAACAACCGCTAATACTTCAATTCCTTTGGCCCTGAGTTTTTCCGCAGCCCCATCAACATTTTGCTGCGGTAATTCAACCAAAAAGACAAAAAAAAAAAAAAAAAAAAAAAGCTTCAGTAATGGACAACCATTTGTGCAGAAGTGTCACATGCTGTGATGTTTCTATAATCATATTGGTGATTGTAGGCAAATTTGAAAAAAGACATAAATCTTCTTATTTAACGATTAGCTCTTCTCTTATCAATTTTCTCCTAGGCAAAGATGAATCAAATAAAGGAAGAATCTTAATTCTTGTAACCCAAATACAAAAACACGAGTTTTGAGCCCATTAAAACAAAACAGAAGACTTTGACTTAAAAGTGGGAAATCAAAGGAACCCCATGTTACTCAATCAGAAAATAAATAAAGAAAAGGTAGATTTTGAATGGAGGCATGAACCTGTTTGCGAGAAGAGATGACAACAGATGCGCCTTCCAAGCCAAGCCTCTCGGCTATGCTAAAGCCAATTCCCTGAGTGGAAGCCGTCACGATGGCCACCTTGCCTTTAAATCTCTTCGGTATTTCCATTTCTACTTTGTAGGTAATCAATCAATCCGATACAGATAAACACAGAAACTTTGCTTCTCTCTGAAACTGATGAAGAAGGAAGCAGACTCGGCGGTGATTTCTACCAAGGGACCATCATCTTCAGATTTATTTTCTACATATTGTTATGGGAATTTCACAACTTGTCATAAGATTTAACGCCGCTAATTTACACTCTCAAATAAAATTCTATATAATAATATTACGTGAAATTTTGATGATTAATTCCAAATTTCATTCGTATCAATATCGTACTTTTGTTAATATTAGTATATTACTACAAAGATTAATGTAAAGCGTTTAGTTCAGCTAATAAGGTTTAAAGCATTTTGTTTTAAAAAGTCGGTAGAAATGATTCAAAAGGTTATTTTATGGTGATATAGTTGACCCTTAATTTTATTATTATAATTAATTTTATAATAATAATAATAATTATTACTATTAATTTTTTTAATATTAATTTATACTACTTACAATAAATCACTTCTTTTATCATAGTATAGTCTCACATGCAGTGCATCTGGAATTATCAGTCTATTTCTTATTTTCTTATATATATATTTCTTAAATCTCAAAAATAATTTTTCTTCAGTTACAGCTTACAAGGACAAGGAGAAAACAGTCACTTTTGCCACCATCTGGATCTATGGCAATTTACAATGTTCTTCGCCAGAACAGAAAGGAAAATAATGATATTCATTCATTATTTATCAGTCTATTTCTGATATTTTCATTCATTATTTTTCTTTTATTAAAGAGTGTTGCTAAAGCACGAAATGTAAAACAATCCAATCACCCCAAAGATGGAGGTGTTTGAACATTTTAATAACGATATGCACTTGCACTCCAGAGCACAGATCTGTGTTCTTCCAAATAATACCCGTGAAAACCCACCTTGATCTTTCACTATTTTTCCTGCCAAATTGTAAAGCATTGAACCTTGATTATAAGTGATATCCTTTGAAAAGCGCGGTTGTCATCAGCTAACCAGACCTCTCTATCTATACCTTGCCAGAGTGAATTAATTCTCATCATGACCTATAGATAGCGTTTGATAGATAATTAAAATAGAACCATATGTGTGTGTGAATTCTGATACCTAAAAAGTGATACATTTTAATCCGATTGAATAAAACCAAAGTGAACAAACAAATACCAAATGCTACCTTAGTGGACATGGTTTGGTTTGGCACTTCGGCATATGATTTGATTTCTTTGCCGCCATATGCAACAAAGGATTGTGCATCATCATTGTTCCTGAAATTTGAGACCCGACATATGGAAACCAGAATGATTTCACGTAGGAAACATATGCACTATTCACTGACCTTATTGTCCCACTCCAGCTCACAAGAGCACTAGAAATGGTTGGCAGTCTAGTGAGCACATTCATATGGCGCACTTTCACTCTTATGTAAAGACGAAAGTTTGTTTTGAAAATATTCATATGGTTTAGGGCTTACCATTGATGTATGGGGTATGGTAGACATTGAGCATGAAAAAATTCATCATTTCTGAAGAATCTAAATATCAAAATCTCAGTCAAGAAACATTTATGACAAAATCAATAACACGGTTAAAACATTTTTCAATTTAATCATAAGGATTTCTGAATTTCTTTAACAGCTCCGGTATTTCATATCCAAGCATGTCGTCTACGGCTTGAATCATTTTGGGCTTTAGTTTCTCAAATTTGTCGATGCTATAACCACTCAAAATCTCTCTGAAGTGTTCTACATTGGGAAAATCACCAGCCGGTAGATGAAACTCCCTTTGAACCTGTTTTACAAGATCATAAATGATAAGTAATTAAGAAATTAAGGGAAACAGGGGAGGAGACAGGGGAGGAGACAGGGAAGGAGGAGACCTTTTTAAATTCATCTTCAAGATTATCGATAAGCCTTTGTTGAGCCTTAGCTTTGCCCATCATTGCAGGCATCTCCATCTTAAGATGACTAATTATATATGCATGAATTTTAGCAGATCTAGCACGTTTTACAAATTCATTGATCTGCACCATTTCAATGACATCAGGTTTTAGAGCCAGAAAACAAAAACAAAAACAATACAAACATACAAATATGATGAGTTATCTTGCAATGATCTGCCAAATGCATATAATTCACTCATTTACACAACCAAGTCAAAAAATTATATACGACCATACCCGACTGTCGCATGCCTTTCTTGGAATATCTACCAAATCTGCAAGCAGATCATTCTGTTCCTTCTCAAAGAGATCCTGTCCTAATGGGCCAACAAAGCCTTTATTTATAGGCTTATCATTAAATGATCTGCAAAGTGAAGAAAGGTAGCATAAACTTAATACTAAAGAATGTCAAATTAATTGGAGAAGGAACCCATTCACGTGATGTGAAAGCAATATGAAGCATTGACAGATACTAGGCATTTAAATGTAAATTTGTTCACCAAAATTGTGAATAAATAAATATCTTAAATTGTGAATAAATAAATATCTTATAATGTTCAATTACAACAAGACAGCATGAGCTTAAATGAATGGTAAAATACTTAAGTCGAGCCCTTGTAAATAAAGCAATGAATCATTAACTGTATTTAAAAGATAACTAACCTACCCAATATATACACGCACAACTTCTGGTGTATTCAAAACTTTCCCAAGAGACCACATCAATGCTCCATAAACTCTCATAAGCTACAAAATTACAATACGAGGCATGTAAGTAGGCCAAAGATTAGATAACAAGTACATTTAGATCAGGTTAAATTAAGTTGTTAATACTTCCTCACTTGTTGAGTATCAATTTGGTCTGCCTTATTCAAAACCACGCGTATCTTGTCATCATGACCACGTAGAGATGCAATTACACGCTTAAATTCATCACTGATGTCAAGTTTATGAGGATCAAATAGGAGAAGAATCAGATCACATTTTGCAGCAAACCAAGATATAACACCAGTGAAATCATAACTTCGTTGAGTCCTTTGCTTTTCTCCTGAGAGGACACCAGGAGTGTCCACAAATGTTATTTCATCTAGCAGCTGAAAGAAAAATATCTTCAAAGTTCTAGGACAAATAAATGACTCAAACATTTGTCAATCGAGCAAAACTAGAATTGGAAATATGTAAGACTCACTGGATGTGGCATTTGAGAACATTGGAATTTTGACAAAAAAGAACCACCAAAAGTTGACAGGCCACTAAAAGGCATGCTAGCATCAACAGCTACAGTATTTCCAGGAATACTCCTCTCATCAGATCCAGACTACAAATAAAAAGATGCCATGAACACAAGCAGAGCAAAAATGAACAGAATGGAACAAATTAACAATTAGAGAAACATCTCTTTGGCAAAAGAAAAAGGTTTGGATTTGATTAAATTCCAAAGGCAATAAAAGAAAAAAGAAGATTATGGTAATGGTACCATGACAACAACAAATCTGTCAGTTGTAGGCTCTGGTCCAATGTGTGCCCCTGCATGAAGAGTTCAAAGGTAACAGGATAAATTAAGTAATTTTTATCCCTCTATCGCCAATTTTATGCATGAAGGAATTCATATAATGCAGTTGCTAGATTATCCACAATTTAACCAACCTGGATATTCACATCTTAGTAAATGTTTTATAAATGTTGTTTTCCCAGTGGAATATTGACCAAGAAGCATGACCATTGGTTTAGCATCAAAATCACTGTTGGTCTAAATGGGACAAATCACAAAAATCTTAAACTTAATATCATCATATTTACATAAATAGTATGTCATGTTAAAATCTGAGCAAATTAGTACCTTGTTCACACATGTAGTTGACAGAAATTAGCATATTGTATAATGGGTGTCAGTGTTACTTACCAATAATGGAGATACAAAATCATTGAAACGATATGTGACCTCCAATGGCTTTAGCCTCTCCACATATAATTTCTTCAAGCCATCAATTATTGATGTCACTGCATTAAGAGGCAACTAAGAAAAACATACTATTATTCTAGAATATACCTGGTAACAATTTGAAATAAAGCGAGACCATAAGGTTGAAAAAAAAATTCACAAATGCATAGCAATAACATTGCTCCATTGTTGCATTGTATATGCCCTCTGATTCATCACGGCAATGAATGTATGTAAGCAAGAGAGATTGCTATCAATGCTGAATGTATCTACCTCTCAAAATAATTCATGCAAGTATAAAAAATTCAAAGCATTCGCTAACAAAAGGCGGCCTTTCCTTTTGCACCAGAAAAATAATTATCATTAGTTCATTACAAATATGAAATAGTAAATGCGCAAAATTTACCACATTTTTACAAATTGGTTGTTTAACTGTAAAAACGAGATGACCTTTCATTTTCTACATTTTTTATTCGCTTTCAAATCAAACTACTTTATTTTTTGTCAAAATGGGCATCACTTTGGGGGACTCACTTTCTTTACTGATTTTGATGCACCCCATTGATTCGGTGGCAAAGGCTGAGGCTGAGCAGTCCCTATGAATTGTCAGTAAAATAATTCAATCAATATTTATTAAAAAGAACAATGCCATGAATAATGAGGAAAAAAAAACTATGTGTCTAACCAAATGCATCAATTTGGGCATTTATTGTTGAACTCTCTGTTTTCTGAAAAAACAAACCAAACAGAAACCAGTAAGGAAAAGAATTGCCAGAAATAGTGTGATCTAATTGATCAATCATCAAGTGAGATAAAATGCACTGCTTACTGCTGCTAAAGCATCGAGTCCTTCCATTACTGGAGATTTTATATTTTCATTGTCAACTGAAATCAATAGAAATGGAATAATGAAACGTATTGAAAAAAGTGAATAATACAAGAGTGTGTTTGGTAAAACTAGCTGAAAAACTAGCTGAAAAGCTCGCTGAAAGCTTAAAGCTAGCTGAAAGCTGAAAAGCTATTGAATGTGTTTGGTAAAACTAGTTGAAAATAGTAAAATGACATTTAAGGACAACATTAATTATTAAATAATGATAAGTGGGGATGGTTGAGGGCTAAACTTGTAATTAATTTTCAGCTAGTAGCTTAAAATTGGAGCTTTTTTAAAAAAGCTATCCTAAGTAGCTTTTTAAGAAAAGCTTGTAGCTACCCAAAAAAACTACATTCCCAAACAATGTTGAAATGGTTTCAGCTACTATTTTCAACTTTCAACTAGCTGAAATGGCAAGCCAAACACAAAAGTATTCAGAGTAACAGACCATGAAATTAGGTTGAAGGGAAACTCATCCCCTTGTATCCAATATACAATATATACATAAAGCATCAATACTAATGATTTACATCCATCAGATAAAGAGGTCATGAGACCTCACTTCAGCATCCTTAGTGAAGCACATTGTATCATTTAATTCAATAGAAACGATTTATGCAGACATATATATAACTATGAGTCCAAAACCTATGTAAGTAAGGCAAATAGCAGTCATAAAACACATCATATCAGTGAACTTACTTTCAGTTTTAAGGATGTCTGAGTTGATATCATATCCAGCTTGTGCCAAAGCAATGAGCTGTTTAATACATCAAACATTCAATTTTAAAGTAGGATTCTGATGTCAGATAATCCATTTAAACCAAGAGTTCAATATTTCAGAATCTCCAACCTGCATTGCCGTAACAAACTCTTGAAAACCTAAAAATCCTTGTCTTTTGGTATCGGCAATAGCCCAAACCTATGGAGAGAGGGCAAATAAGGGATTATCAGTGAAATGTCACCAGTACAGGAGGAAACACAATACATTATATGGTGAAAAACAGTTCCGGTAATCTAATTTGAAAATGAATTAAGTTTGATAACTTATTTGTAATTGAAATGAAGAATATATATATATATATATATATATATATACCTGCTTGAGTTGGGAGCGAGATAAATTGGAGAGGGCAAAGAACTTGGTAGCGTCGTTTCCAGTGACACGGCCATCTCCATCTTCGATCAAATAATAGAAATAAAAATAAGACTAAGAAAGAAGAAGAAATGGTTGTATCTGTCTATCAAACAAATAGAAGAATTAAGCAAGAAAAACCTGAATCGGCCAAGTTGAACCAATGCTGATACGTCTTCAATTGTTCTGTCGAACACGAATCGATCCAATCCGATACTGTTTTCATCTTCGGAACTCAAGAGTTTGAAATCGGTAAACTAAGCACTCTCGATCTCAAGGGTGTTTTTGTTTAAAGATATTTCAGTTAAGACTTGAGAGTTACTTTTCCTTCCTTTTCAATTTTCAAAAGATTAGGCATCCAGGTGGAGTTAGGCTCTAGTCCTGCTTGGCATTGTGGTGATTAGCGCCTATGATTATGTTTAATTAATTTGTTTGGAGTGGGGCCCTCAAACAGTCGATTTATTGTAACACAAAAACAGTCGATTTATTTAGATTACGGATTAAACTTCATTTCTCACCATTTTAAACTTTTGAATTGAATTTGCTGCGCCACTGCCAAGTTCTGATCCATTAATAAAATGCTATATATATATATATATATATATATATATATATATATATATATATAGTGTGTGTGTGTGTTTTGGTTGCCATTAAATAGTAACTGAAATCATTTCAGCAGTGTTTGAAAAAGTAATTTTTTTGAGCAGCTACGAACTTTTCTTAAAAAAGCTACTTGGGATTGGTAGCTTTTTTTAAAAAAACCTCGATTTTCAGTTCATAGCTGAAAATTAATTACAAATTTAGCCGTGAATCACTCTCATTTATCATTATTTAATAATTAATATTGTCCTTAAATGTCATTTTACCATTCTCAACTAGTTTTACCAAACACATTTAATAGTTTTTCAGCCAGTTTAAAGTTTTCAGCGAGTTTTTCGGCTTTCAACTAGCTTTAAACTCTCAGCTAACTTTTCAGTTAGTTTTACTGTATTTCGCGCACCATCATCTAAACAATTCCAGCCTAACTTTTCTTCAATCACAAAAAAAAAGTATATTTTTAACATGTTCTATAATATTTTAACTATGTCAATTGTCAAATACTGATTTGAGTGTTACAAAAAAAGTATCTAAACAATTCCAAAATTAACAGAGAAAGGAACTTTCACCACGGCACCATGTGGCAAAGGCTTTATCAAATTGGGTCACAACTTATTATGAGTTTAGATTGTATTTAATTATTTATTTTATACTAGACGCGTTTCCAGTTCAACACAACTGTGCGTAGTGTTCAAATATGGAGCCTATCAATTTAATTTAAACATGTTTTTAGAAGTTAGAATGAAGAACGATGCAATGCTCATTGAACATTGTGGGTGGCACATGTAAAGAAGTCTAATCTAAATATGGTTAAAATATTTTTTTTTATTTAATTGTAACTTTCATTTTTAATTTCATCAATAATTTAAAATAATCAACAATATGTACGTGAACGGTAAATATAATATTTCTTATACGTGACATTATTTCTTAATTTAGTCCCAATGCAATCACACGGCCACGGTGCAGCTGCTTTTTGCTTTGTAACCTAGGTTCTTGTCTTCTTGATCAATTTAAATTAAAATACTACATGTAAAAATGGTAACAAGAGACCCACTCTTGTTCACAATTACAGAGTTACATATATATAAAAATAAATAAATAAATATCCTAAATGAATTAAAACTTAAAGGTATATAGAAAATCAACAGCACAAAGAGACTACTTAAACAATGTAAAATTGATTTCACATAATTAATTTTAAATCACTTTCATTCCACGTGATTTATAAAGTGTATACCATTAATTTTCAAACATTAATTCTAGAGTTAATTTTATTTAACACTAAATCAATAAACACTTAATTTTAAAATACTATATATTATTATAATAGATTAGAATCATAATAAAGGACAGCTGTGGCTAAAAAAATAAGGATACTTCCCATTTAGACATTGATCAGAGTCTCCCGTGGGCCAAGGCAAACAGTAATCCGTGTTCATTTGCTTTCGCTTGAAAACAAACAGCAACAGTATTGCATGATAATTATGACATTATTCGTAATTGAATTTGTAAAACACTAAGTGCCCGTTTGTTTTAGATTTTACAACAGTCAGAATCAATTATGCAGAATTGATTTTAAATCACTTCCGTCCAACGTACTTCGTAAAGCGTGCATCATCCATCTCAACCATTCATTTCTAAAATCAATTCTACTCAACTGTAAACCAAACAGACCCTAAAACATTATCTCATAATTTAGATGGATGAAACAAACCAACCAAGATTAATGGTGGCAATTCCTCCTTATTTAGAAGTATTTTGTTGTGATACAGTAGTGCATACAAAAGGAATTGTTGCTGGTAAAATTTAGACAATGTTTAATCAAATTAGTTGATAAGTTAATTGAAAGTTAAAGATAATACTCATAAGCCATCTAATTTAACTGAAAATATGGTAAAATTAGTTGATAATTAATTATGCAATGGTAATGGTAGATATAACATCCTCATTTATTACTAGATCAATATTTAAACTTAATAATTATGAAAAATCTTAAGAATAATAATATAAAGTAATTTTAGTTAATAGGTGAAAATTCATAATTAAAAACAAGTGCTAATAATTACTTAAAAAAACTATTTAACCAAATAGTTTTAATGATTTAATGATTTTTTAATTTATTGATTTTAGCTTTTAGCTAATTGGAAACTTTGCAAAGTACTGCAACAATATTTACTTCATCCAATTCTGATATGAACCTTAAGGTTCTATTTTTCATGGGCCTTAGAAATTCCTGAATAAAACAACACTTTTCTTGACAAATACTTTTTTCTGATCTTGCAATATTTTCTTTTTCTTTTCTTTTGCTATTTTCTTTCTTTTTTTTTTATTTTCTAATTCTCCAATAAAATAAGAAATGATGAATTAAGATAGTCGAATATCAAATAATAGCCTTGTCAAAACAATATTCACCCTTTGAAAACTTGATAAATAAATTACTCATAAACCAAGTATGACGTATAGGAGAAATATGGGTTTTGAACACAAACAGTAAAAACGTAGAAGAAGAAGAAGAGATATGGTTGGACGTCACACTTTCAAAAGACTTGAAAGATAAGTCCCTGAGAACATACACACAAAGGAAGGATCCTTTGATAAATTCTCAACTCTTGACTAGCAAGAAAACTTAGAGAAACACTCTCAAAGTATAGGTAATTTTCTGCATAAACATTCTAAAATTTTCTTGCATGCATGAAGCATGTATTTATAGTGTTTACAAGGTGAATTAGGGCCATGCAACCAGCTGCATGTACACGCCCAAATATGCCCCAAAATACCCCTTACACACTTCCCATACAACCCTAATTACATTACTAAAAATTAAATAAATTAAAGGAGCAAAATTAGCTACTAAAGCCTAACCTAGGCAAGCTTAAGTGGCCGCAACTTTCAACCAGAATTTTGGTACATGTGGCTGGTTGATTCCTTGATCTGTAAACTCCCAAAATGGATTTAAAAGGCCATTGAACCAGCCATTGAAGTGGCCGCTCCAAAACAGCCCAAAACTATCAAGAGTGCCTTCAATTTGCAACCTCTTCTTCATGAATGTGGGCGCAACTTTGATGGCAAAGGAATCAACCATTTACTCCCTTCATAACCCTCTTTGAAGTCACTTTATTCAGCCTATTTTTAGCACATGCTGGCCGCCCAAGTAATGGCATATTACTCAGCCAATTACTCACTTGTTGGCACGTGCTTGTTGGCACTTAACTCTCCTAAAGAAGCACATGTTGGCCGCCCACAATTGCTTATTGGAAGGTCTCCTTGTAGCTTGAAAAAGGTCCAGGTTCATGCACCAGAAACTCACATTTCATAACGGCTAGTAGACAAAGTTTTAATGCTATTATGACCATGTCTTGTAACCACCAGAAAATTAATCTCCAAGTTTGTAACCACCATCATCTTTATTGAAAAGAAATAAACAACAATAATTCAGCAAAAATAGCACACATGGCCGCCCACAATTGTCCAATGTGGCCGCCCACAATGCCACCTCAAATGCTTAAGAGTGCTTCAACTGGTAGTTGCATTAAATGCAACTGTCTCTTCATTAATGGCCCCATCCTTTTCAACTTGAATGCAATTAATGAATTGAGTGCTTCCATTAATGCTCTTCATATCTGGAGGTTGGACTTCTTTGATGACAAGTTATAGTGCCTCCTTAGCCTTTCTAACTTGCGCCCTTGTCATGGGCCCACCTAATTTGTTAACTGCTTGACTGATGTTCACATCAAATTCACTCCTTCATTGCTACAAAAAATCATAATAATAAACATCATGCTTAATTATAATATTTCAAAACTAGGGATGTTGACGGATGGTCGAACCAATGATATTAAGAAACATGATCATTCAATAGGTTTGATTTTAAATTTAAATTATATCCAATCCAATTTAAAGCATTTTGGATTGGATTGGTTTTTTATTTTTTATATTATTATGACATGAAACATTTAATACATTATGAAATATATAGTAAAAGTTAAAAATTTAATTTAAAACTTAAGTATCCTTCCAATAAATTCATTATTATAAATCTATGATAAGTTGTTTAGTTTAAACTAAGAAAATCTTATTTTATTTTATTCTTTCTCTTTTATACATTTTTATTGGAACATATATATTTATTAATAATAAAATATAAAGAGAAAAAGGATTAATGTTTTACACAGACGGTTAATCACAACTCTTGATTCATGGTAAGTTTGTTGACTTTACTAATTAATATTTTAAAAGTCATATAAATGAAGAATCATAATTAAACGTCAGTGTAAAACTCTTTTACACTGTCAGTGCATAATAATTAAACTCAAATATAAAACTATATAAAAAGGATAATATGGGGCATAAAAATTAAAACTAGTTTAAAAATAATATACTTATAGAAATATTAAAATGATATTTTTAAGTTAGATAATAATACCATAAGAAAATAAATAAATATTCTCTTATAAAATGGTCTCTTCTCAAAATTCACAAGCATGCCTCAGTAGTAATTGAAATTCAGAAGTTAGTATAAAATGTTTGGCTTTTGGAAATTAATCACATTACAAGGGAAGGCAACCAATGTGTTTATGTCCTTGCCAAGTTTGGAGTTAACTGTGCTTCTTATTCAATCATGATACTTGATTTTAAGGATGGTTTTGAAGGGTTGGTTTCTGCTGATTCTAGGGAATCTCATTCTCTTGGGGATGGAATTCTTGTTCTTAGCTCTTTTTGTCTTCTTTCTTTCTTCTTTTGTAGTGTTGTTTAGGTCTTCCCATCATGTTACCAAAAAAAGTAAATTAATATGGGTAATTTCATAAATTCACTTTTATAAGTATAAATATATAATTATGTAATAAATAAAATGATATATATGCATATAACTTGATTGATTTTCAATATAGTGTCCGAAAATCAATTTAATCTAACAAAAAATTTTGACTTTTGTGATTTTCAATTGTTTGATTTACGATTTTTTATTTTTGTATTTTTCATTGGATTGGACATGATTATCCATATTCAAAATTACACTTATGCTTTGCCAAAAAAAATTTCACAACACAAGGTTTTGACTTCTAAGTTACTTGTATTTCTAATATTTCTTTATTTTTATAACCATTGAATTTTATGTTATTTTTAAAAATTAACCTGGAATTGAACCTGTGAAGGTATTTGTTTATAATTCTTTGGTTCAATCGTGATTAAACCGGTAATAATAAAATATATATTTTTAATATTATATAATATTTTAAGCAATAAAATAACATAAAATCATAAATAATAAGATATATAAAATTATAAATTAGAGTAAACAATTGAAAAAATAATAGATGTTTACATGTAATTCTTAAATATATATATATATATATTTATCTATTTTAAAAATATTTTAGATTAAATAAAAATTTTAAAAAAAAATTAAAAAAACCCGATTCAAAACCGGTTGTCAACACCGGTTTTTTAATGATTTTAAACCGATTGTGTGCTCCACCGATTTTCGGATTGAAATGAGTTATTAGGTTAGTTATCAGATGAATTGGCTTGTTCGGTCGGGCTTTCAAAACTGTTACCCACGGAACATTCTCATTTTCATAATTTCATTCCCTTTATTTATTTTTTATTTTTATTTTCAAACGCAGGGGCAAAAGTATTGGATCAGTAATACATTAAGTAACATTACCTTAGATAATATGGAGGATGGTCTGCCACATTGATTCCGGATATTAGAACAGTTGTTGAATAATGAGGCTTTGCTGGGGATGCGTCGAGACGCAGTTTGCTTTTCTTTTATAAGTTCGTTGAAAATAGCAGTATATCCCTCTCCTGATTTGCGGTCCGTGACATCCCAAGCACCAAATTCTGGTATTACCGTTGCTTCTTCATGATAATTCTGTCACTTAAAAAGCATTTATGATCACCCATTGGCTTAATTTAGATAATATCCATTATGAAGGAACCGAATTAACCATATATATATGGTACATCGATCCATATTACATGAGTGATTAATTATTGGGAAACTTACAGCATTGACATGGTCATTTGAGGAATGACTTCCACCTCTGCGTTTAATAAGATGACTTGAAGAGAAGCTACCAGTGAAACCTACAGACATGCTCTTTTTGTGTTCAGACTTCACTCTCTGAATGACAGAGTAATCGGAACTGCCACACTCTGCCGTGAAGCTATTCCCAGTCCTTTGCCGCCTATTGCTTATTTGTTCAATACAACTTGTACTATAGGAACGAATACTAGAACAAGACTTCTCATCATTATTTTCGAAACCTCCCATGTACAGATTGAACGCCGCTGGATCGTTTGGATTCATATTAATTCCCTTTTCTTTGCGTGCATTCTCAAAATATATTGTGACGTTGTCAGTGTCCCAATTGCCAAATATCATTTATGAGATTATGAATTTAGCTTTTACACAAATGGAGAAGAATCTTGGAATTTGACTTATTTTGTGACCCGAATTGAATGCTAATAATTATTCTAAATATATTCAATGTGACAATCCTCTCTAATCAATCAATAATATAACAATCGCAACTAAATCTTGCTAGTAATACCAGATAGTGTAAAATAAATCAAACTATGATGATATACCTTGAGGTAATCCGAATGCTATCTAGATCGAGGTAATGCCCCAGACTTATTACTTATTATCCAGGTCCAGGACTGCTTTTGTATATATGTTTATCTGCTTTAGATCAATTACGGTTTCACATGTAAAAAAGACAAAGGTAATAAAGCAATCCATGATGTTATTTTGTCTAATAATCCCAATTGGACTATATCTTGGCTTTGTTGGAACTTTTGGGTCTCTTTTAATTAATGAAATTCTCTTGACAGTAAAAAAAAAAGGATGCCGGTGCATGTTTAGGTGATTTGCTGCTTAATTTTACCCAGTGTAATAGAATTAATTACCTCTATTCATATTATGATAATTAACACTAAGTTTTCTTAATACTAATTGCAGAACTAATTAATTATGAGTGCCAGTACGTACTGACGCTTCTGATTCCAATATCATGTTGCAAGAAGGGAGTCAAGACGTGTTTAAAAGCTATGGGCGCATGGCGAAAAAAAACAGTATGCGAAAGGAAGGATGGAAAAGGGGAAAAGCACAGTATAAATAGAGTTAACACTTACGGTCATATTATCGAGAGTTATGATGGCAGAGCAATGATTGTCAAGAACTTAACAAAGTGGAGTGAGGATGAAGGTGGGCAAACTTTGAACCCACAAATCGGAGTACATGACATGACCAACAAAATAAATCGATGGTTACAAAGCTTCTTATACGTACTATGTTGAATGCTAAAAAAATATGGAGTCGCTTTCTTCTAATTTGGTACTCTATAAAAAATATACAGCCTTTCCTCTATTTTACATTTCCAACACAAAATCTCATCTATTTTAAAAACCTACACAAAATTAGGGGTGTTCAAATCCAATCCAATCCAATTGGAACTGCAACAACCGATACAAAAAATCGCAAACCGAAATAACCGCAAATCGAAAAAATCGCAAACCGCAAAAAATCGAAATTTTTAATTGGATTGGATTGGATTTTGGATTTGCCTATGAGAACCAATCCAATCCAAACCGATCCAAAGTTTTATGAACATATTGATATATTGTCATTATTGATATTAATTTTCTGTGATGATGTAAAAAATTTATTATTGTGTAACTATATTTAATGGGATTGGAAGTTATTGAGTAATTTGTATGTTATAGAATAAGATAAAATAATTGCATTTTTTTATCATAATTTTACTTTCATAACTTCATTTTTTAGTTTATTTGAGAAACCGAAATTCAATCCAATCCAAACCGATTAAAATTGGATTGGATTGGATTTGGAAAAAAATCAAAACCGATTGGATGAATAAACAAGAAAACCGAAATTATTGGATTGGATGATTTTTCCCTCAAAATCAATCCAATCCAATCCGTGAACACCCCTACACAAAACCCCCCAATCAATATAATTTTTTATAATTTATTAAGAAATATTTTTTAAAAAACACAACATTACCCTCAAGACACTCTTTCCTTTCCAATAGAATTATCAGAATTGATAAATGCAATAAAACTCTAACGTGAAATTTTCTGTCTTTCTCGCGCAAAATTTATTCTTCTTGTTCTCATTCTTTCTCGCTACCCTAACGTTTATTATTTTACATATTAAGTTTTTTGATAATTTATGAAGTTTTTTTATTAAGATCCATCTTAGTAAATTTATTTTTTAATCTATTAATACTTCCGAAATTAATCTTAATAAATTATTTTGGTTCATTTTATTAGTTACTGACTTTTTATTTAAATTTTTATTACGAAAGATTTTAACATAAATTTCTTATTTTGTTGGTATGAAACTGTGATTTTTGTTATTCAAAATAATGTATTTGAAAAAAAAAATTGTATGATGTTATTTTTTTGCGTTTTCTTTTATTCACCGACATAAGAAAAAGAATAGTATATTTATAAAATATAAGGAGTTTGTGTAAGACTTAAAAATTGAAGGATTTTTATACAGTAAAGAAAAATCCTTAGTTTGTAAGGGTATTTTGGTCAATTTAATATGAAATATAATTATTGACTGTTGACTAAAATTTCTATTAAATGTATCATAAAAAAATGGGTTTATGTGTAATGTATTTTTAAAATTGGAGGGTTTTATGTAAATTTTCAAAATAGAGGGGTTTTGTGTTACAAGTACAAAATAGAGGGGAGGTTAGAGTAATTTACTCAAAAATATATCAATTCAGTTGATCAATTAAAAAAGCAATGCATTACTTTTACTACCTCTTATTCTATCTATTTATAAGAGTAAAACTTTCATGAATTTTTTTATAATCTTTAATATAAGATATTTTATAAATTTAAGAAATATTTATTAGTTCTTTTCTATTTTAAGCCTCCATATTAATTAAACTTTTATAATTTCAAGAAATTAACTAAAGTGAAAAATTAAATAAAGTTTAACTTTAAATAATAGTAAATTTATAAATTGAAGTAATTTTTAAAAATTAATACATAATAGTAATATTTTTTTAATACGTTTGCTTAAGTTAAGAGTGTGTTTGGTAAGACATTTTAGCTAGCTAAAAGCTGAAATTAGTAGCTAAAATCATTTCAGCTGTGTTTGGTAAGGTGACTTTTTTGGGTAGCTATTAACTTTTCTTAAAAAGGTACTTGAGGTAGATTTTTTAAAAAAACTCCAATTTTCAGCTATAGCTGAAAAGCTGAAAATTAATTTCAAGTTTAGCCCTCAACCACCTCCACTTATCATTATTTAATAATTAATGATGTCTTTATATGTCATTTTACCATTTTCAGCTAGGGATGTCAACGGGAGGGGCGGGGGCGGGTAGTGCCTACCCGTATACATATCCGCTAAAATTAACAGGTACCTATGCGGGTAACGGGTATCCGCGAGTATTCACGGGTACCCATTAATGTTTAAGAATTTACATTTTATAAAAAAAAGAGAGGAAATATTATGTAATAATTATAATATCATACTATATAAATAAATAATCATTATATAATACCATTACGTGTCAATATATTAAGAATATCATAAAAAATAATATAAAATAAATTATATCTCATCATAAAATAATAAAAAATCCTAATATTCAACTATATTTAATAGAAAAAATATGTTTTAATGAGTACGCGGGTACCCGCGGGGCGGGTAGTATAATATTCGTCCCCACCCATTATATAAATATTCGGGTACCCATTGCGGGTATATCCACGGATTCAGGTTTTCTTTACATCCCTATTTTCAGCTAGTTTTACCAAATATATTCAATAGTTTTTTTGCTTTTAGCTAGCTTTAAGCTTTAAGCTAACTTTTCAGCTTTCAGCTAGTTTTAAGCTTTCAGCTAGCTTTTCAACTGGTTTTACTGAACACACTCTGAACTAATATTATAAATAGCACTCGGTGATATTTATCTTTTGAAGAAAATTGAAAACATTTTTTTTAAAATAAATTCCCTAAATTCTCTTTCCTTACTTGGTTTGTAGTCGGGCCGGGATCCTCACCAATTTAAAAAATTTGGATGAGATCTCTGCCGTTAATTTTTTTAATTCATGATTTAAAAAAAATTAAAAAGCTATTGAAAATAAGTACAGTCCTTGGATTAGAAAACGAGACACTCTCCAAAACTGGAGAGGATCCCGACCCTCATTAATCTATTTTGATTTTTCAATTACAAACTAAAATCAAAAGAGAAAGTAAATTCATACAACACAAAAATACAATAATTTATATAACACTTTTTTTCTATCTCTCTTCATCATATCACATATCATATTTCACATTTCTCTCTCTTCTTTCTTTTCTATCTATATCTCTCATTATTGTATAGGGTTGTTGTTGTACAAATAACCAAACTCAAATCAAAATGGCAAAAGTAAGAGAAACCAGGGAAAAAGAGGTGGCAACTTTACACATAAGTGGGTTTGATTGGGTCATGCAGGGGTTTGGGTTTTTCGTGGTGGCTTCTGATCTCATCTCAGCATATTCTTTCGGTACACGTCTCCGTTTCTAGTCATCACACACCAGACTTGAAAGCATCTTATCAAAGATCCTCTATTCCTTACTCTTTTAAACCTTTTTTTTTTTTTTTCTTTCTTTCTCTGTTCACTCACTGTGCCTCTTATTACATATATCTATAATAACCACACAGATCCCAGAAGCAAGAGATCGCTCCTCAACATAACATTGCCTCGTTCACTCACTGTTTTCGATTTTGGCGCCAAAACCATGAAGCTAGAAAACTCCTCCAACGGCCAGATGTCCTTCGCCGGTGACGTTTCGCCGCCGCATCATTACGCTGACGACGCCGAGGAGATATTCGTGCCGCCGCTGAATTTCGCGATGGTCGACAATGGCATTTTTAGGTCTGGCTTTCCCGATGCTGCCAACTTCGGATTCTTGAAATCCCTTCGTCTCCGTTCCGTAATGTGAGTTCCATTTCTCTTTCTATATCACATGTCTCGTGACCGAATTCGTGCCTCTGAATCTGATGAGATTGTTTGGGGTGATCTGTATATATATGTTTTTGTGCACAGATGTTTGTGCCCTGAACCGTATCCAGAAGCGACTGCGGAGTTATTGAAGGCCAACGGAATAAGGCTTTATCAATTTGGGATCGATGGCTGTAAGGTTTGTATTTTTTTTTCTCTCTTTTTCTTCATCACGCTTTGTACTCTGAAATGCTTCCTTTTATTGTTATTATTTTAAAATTATGCTTTCCTGTTGTCTTGCAATTATCCAGAGTTACTTGATTCCAAACGTGTTGCATACTTGCATGATGCTTTTGAAAATTATCAAGCCACTCTTCTATTTATTGTAATTTTCCGTTCCAACTTTGCTTGATTTAGTATAATTTTCTGATCTTAGTCTGTGTTACTATTTTGAACTGTTGCTGCAGTGCTGGATACAATTCAATTAGTAATTTGAAGAAGAGTTTGAATATCTGGAATAAGATATAGAAATGTCAAAATTGCTTTTCTTTACTGAGATTGCACAAGGTGATGGGATGAACTTCTTGAAGACATTCCTCTCTAGAACTAAACGTTCCTTATAGACTCTTTAAAATTAGAAAACATTTAGGATAACTAACACCGAATCACCCATTGCGACTCCAAGCATAAGTATGCATGTCCATGTACGGGTTAGCTGTGGACAATTCAGTCTGATGGCATTGATGCCTTAACTGTGGACTCCATACACCGGGGTTACATGTAACATTAGTGTAGGCTATGCAGCCAAGTATTTTCAGTGGTTCCAAGGCTTGTGTTCACTAAAATAGTGTCACACTATATTGATATGGGCCAAGAAGAATGTACCTTCACTTATAGGTCTAATATGGTCCTTTATCACCATATGTTGGTGATTCAATTGAATTATTGAAACAGCTGTTTGTGAAAGCTGAACTAATTCTGGTTTTAATTAGAAAAACTTTTTTGCTTTTAGGCATGAGTATCGTTTGAAGTGGTTGTGTATTCAGTACCCCTGGAAAGTATTGGATTTCTGTTACAGGTTTGCAGGGCCAGCATCTCTTCAGTTTCAAGCCCATTTTCATTTTGAAAGTGAACTCTGTGATATAAAAACCTTAAACATGACTAATTGATGATACCCTTCAATTGAACTAAAGAGAACATCGTTAGTCAGTACAGTCTGCTCTTAGTGTAACGATTCATGCTAACAATACCTAATAATCTTGTGTTCTAACACTGCTCAATTTCTTTATTCTTATTAACATTGATAAACTATTCAGTGGCCCTTCCTTGAACACGAAATTTAATATTTTTGTATTAGTTATAGTGATTCATATTGCCCTGGAAAAGAATCCATTTTTAAATTACAAGTTACTTTTAAGATTAAAATTCTGTCATGGTTTTAGCTTGTAATTGTGTGTTTTCGCAGTCTTTCCTCTTACATGATTTTTAGTTCTATCTGTTCCCTTTATTTTCTTCTTCAAACCAATCTAGGACAAATTGCAGTTTCAGTCCCTTTGTCCTAGCAAAGATTTCATATTTCTATTGAATTCATGAATAGCAGCCAACCCTGAGTCCTATGTTCCAGAACAGTTCTAGAATCAATTCCATGCTCCATCCTCTGTTATATAGCTGTTTCAAAATATGCATACATATTATTTGTTGCCGGCGAACTAATGCTTCATTTAAGATGTCAACACGAACTGAAAAACCTCCGTACCTCCACCTACTAAAAGTAACATCCACATTATCTGCATAATCCTCCTCATATTAAAACCTAATGTAGGAACTTTAAAGGAGAATCCAGGGCTTGCTGGACTGATGGTTTAAATTTGCTCCTGTTCATATGAATTTGATCTTTATGTGTAGAGCTTGTTCCAGATAATATGGCCAAAATTCGGGGATTGAGGCATGGTCCTTAAAAGCAGTCTACCTTACCTTAGCTTACACAATAGCAAAATTTAAACTGATTACATTCCTGCTACATGTTCTATGCTATTCACAGCAGGTGAGTGAGTAACCTGACTTTCTTAAGGACTTTCTTAAGTGCTACACCAAGGTACTATGTCCAATGAAGACTCTAATTTTCTTTTGAGATCAATCTTTAGCAGGATTTAGGTGGTGTCTCCTATGCTGAATTTACTCTTAATTTTTTGCAATCATTAGTGAATTTGTTTCTACAGGCTGTAGTCTTTATGTCTTTGCCCCTGGGAATGCATTGGGTTATAGTTTTGCCTTAATTAACGCTGAATTGATCACAATCCCTCTCCCCATAATTGCCTTCTCCCGCCTGGGTGCCAGAGTAGCAAAGGATGATGTTTTAACTGATGTAAAATAAATATAATTTTGCATACTGATTACACATGCTGTGGACAGGAACCCTTTGTCAACATCCCGGACAATACAATTCGTGAAGCTTTGAAAGTAACTCTCGGTATTACAAAATCTTGAAATTCATTACTGTAATAGCACAGCTTGTTAAGTGATATATTAACCTAATTGGTCTGTGATTTTCTTTCTCCAGATGTTAGGAACCACCCTCTGCTGATTCATTGTAAACGAGGGAAGGTACACACTACTTTTTTGTTCTTTGAATCTGTTTTTAGTACTCCCTCCGTCCCTTATTATAAGACCCTCTCAACCGTTTCACACAGTTTAAGAAAAGTTGGTTAATGTATTGGTCTTTTAAAAAAATAATAGCATTCCAAATATACCCCTATTTAAAAGTCACTATATTTTAGAAACATTAATGGTGATAAGGTGGAAGACTCCAAAATTCACTTCCAATGGGGTAGTTGAACATATGGGTAAAACTTCATTAATTATTCACACTCATCAATATATGGGGAATAAAAAGAGTTGAATATTAATGAAGGGCAAATATGGAAAAAATAATTAATTTACCTAAAAATTTGCAAAGGGTCTCATATTAAGGGTCTAATAATTAATATTTATGAATTATTAACCTCCAATAGTTTGGTGATTTTACAATGAACAGCACCGCACTGGTTGTCTTGTGGGATGCATAAGAAGATTGCAGAGATGGTGTCTATCATCTGTTTTTGATGAGTACCAAAGGTTCGCAGGTGCCAAAGCCCGAGTCTCAGACCAGAGGTTCATCGAGTTGTTTGATATTTCTTGTTTGAAGCATCACCCACTGTCATTTTCATGCTCAAGGAAATAGAAGTTGAAATAATGGAGCATTTTAGAAAGCTGCCTGCTTCCTCCCATGGAGTATTTCCATGATGAAGTGAAGTATGAATTATAACGTCTAGTCTTTTATCTATGTACACTAAAAATTAGAGCAGGATAGTAATGAGTTTTAATGAGATATTCTGCTTCCTTTGGTTTTCTTTCCTTTCCTTTCTTGTTTCCATGTTAGATACCAGGTTTACCAATTTATGCAATGCTATGGATGGGTTGGTTGCCCAACTACTTTTTCCTATTTCATTTGAAAGGTGATAAAAAAAATTCAGGTGCTGCTTCTGCAATTATATCACTAGTCAGTTACTACTTACTACTATTCTCCCATTGGTTTGTTTTCAGAGTAATGAATGGTTAAATGTTAACACGTCAGTCATTTCAGTTGTAACAAAGAAGTCTCTTGGCCTCGCTGCCTCTCATCAACATGAGGTGATGGATAATGGCAAAAACTATCGATTTAAGGAGATATATGCAAAATTAATGTGGACCAAAGTACTTCTTTTATAAAGAATCTCCTCCGGTTATTGAGTAATCTAGTTACACATTTTCATATTAATCACTCCAATTAACTATTAAACCATCAACCAAGTAGAAAATAATTGTAATAATAGTATAATGTAAAGTAATTAACACATCTGCATGGAGGAATTTTATCAAATGTTTTTAAGTGACTCATTAATAAAGGCCAATTGGATTGATTCGTGATTTACTATTACTTGTTGCCATATGGCAATCCCCAAATGAAACTTCATAGTTTTTTTTCCCCAAAACTTCTCAATTCATTTTTCTTACAATTATCTTAGGTTTGTACTATGTCCAATAAGCATTCATAATGCTCCAGTACTCTATTCCACATAGAGAAATTAATCACTAGTCACTTGGTATGCCCATAACTGTACCAGATGCATGAAATAAACCCAAAATCATGCCAATGATAAGATTAAATATCATGAATACTAGTAGAAGTTGCATGTTGCCAGACCAGTAATAACAGTTGTAACATCTAGAGGAGGAAAGGGATTATCATCATAATCAAACCAAAAGGCTGTCAATGTATTAAATTACAATGCAACAAGTGCATCAGTGAATAAGCAGAGTTCATATGGATGTGAATATCCATTCTGTTCAAAATAAAGAAATTTTAACTATTTACAACTAAATCTGCACTTACTCACTTTGATTAAATCACCTAAATTTTTTCAAAGCATTCACCAAAACATCCAAAATGATAGCATTCCGCAGAGAAAAATCAGCCCAAATTTTAGAAGAAAAGAAAACCAATGAAAACATAAATGTAGACGAGGAACAATCGATTCGCCAATCAGAAAAAGGACGACCGAAACGATGACTCGCCATTGGGTTTGTTATGCCTCAATGTTCAACAACGATGCAGAGACACTTTCATCAGTCCCTTCGTTCTCTAAGAAACAATTGAGGTCTTTCTGTTCTTTGAGATTCAAAAACAAAAAATGAAATTGAAATACTTAGCATATAAAACAACTAATTTTGATGACCTTAATCACCTACACACTCCGCCGTTGGACATAATATGAAGGATACTGAATGAGTGAGCATCTTGGAGCAATTTATAGAGCGGGCCAATTTGATCCTAACCCTAACCCCTTGCAATTATCGCCAATGGACCAAAATGCCCACGCCCACTTTGCTTATTGACGAAGATAGCCTTCAAACCCTTACTAGTCAATCAATTACTATCATAGTATGCGTATCATGGTTGATGCGGAGGGTCAAATCAAACACCAGGTTGGGATTATTCTTTAGATCGGAGGGTTGAGGATGAGGATGGAAATAGGGACCCACCACATCTAATAATAAACTCATCCAACTTTCTAGGGTTTCTTTCTTTGTTCCCAAAACCCAACAAGCACTATTGTCTATTGGTTTCTGAACTAAGCAAACATCATTTCCATTTTCTTTCTTTTATTTACTAACTTCTTCTAGAATCCTCTACTAGTAGTGGGCTAGTGGCCAATAGCTGTAACAAATATTCAATCTTTTGCGGATCGTTCGTTCATCTTCTTCTCAGGTAAGTGTAAGTCCCTCTCTCCCATCTCTCTGTTTGGCGTGGGCTTCATGTTAGTATAGAAAAATAATGTCTTGACTTTACTGGTTTTTGTATTGATTTTAATTTAGATTGAAATAAGAAATCGTGTGTCGAACGAGAGAGAAAGGAGAATATGGGGAAATCAGGGGGTAGAAGAAAGAAGGGTGGTTCAGTTGATAATTCAGGTTCTGCCCCAACGGCAAATGGTGGGGTTGAGTTGGATTCGTCAATCTTTTTGAAGAAAGCACATGAGCTGAAAGAAGAAGGGAATAAGAGATTTCAGAACAAGGACTATGGGGGTGCTCTTGAACAATATGAGAATGCCCTTCGACTAATCCCCAAAACGCACCCTGATAGAGCGGTTTTCCACAGCAATAAGGCCGCATGTTTGATGCAAATGAAGCCCATAGATTATGAAGCTGTAATTTCTGAGTGCACCATGGCACTTCAGGTCCAGCCCCGATTTGTCCGGGCTCTTCTTCGGAGAGCCCGGGCTTTTGAGGCTGTGGGCAAGTATGAAATGGCTGTTCAAGATGTTCAGTTCTTATTGGGAGCTGACCCTAATCACCGAGATGCTTTGGAGATTGCCCAGAGATTGAGGACTGCATTGGGACCTCGCCAGGAAGCCCAGCAGGACCTCCACAGTCGCCCTTCTCCTGCTGCCCTTGGTGCTTCTGCCGTACGAGGTGCACCTATTGCTGGATTGGGCCCATGTTTGCCAGCCCGGCCGGTACCAAAGAAGGGAGCAAATTCAGCAGTTCCTAATAACAAACTAGACAAGTCCCAACCAGTTTTACCTACTGAAAATGGTCCAGAGACTAAGTCCCAGTTGCCAAAACTTGTGTTGAAGCCTTCAAATGGTTCTGTAAAGCCATCTAACCTGAAAAATGAAAACCAGAAGGAACAGTCATCTCATTCATCAACTATTCATGGCCAGCATTCAGAAGTCACAATTCGGTGGAGGCCATTGAAGCTTGTGTATGATCATGACATTAGGCTTTCCCAGATGCCTGTGAATTGCACTTTTAGAGTGCTACGAGATTTAGTAAGCAAAAGATTTCCTTCATCAAATTCCGTTCTGATCAAGTACAAGGATTGTGATGGTGATTTGATTACTATAACCTCTACTAATGAACTCAGATTGGCAGAGTCTACTGTTGATAGCCATCTCCTTAAAGATCCTGAAGCAGATCAAAGTGACTCCGTTGCGATGCTGAGACTACACATTGTTGAAGTTAGTCCAGAGCAGGAGCCACCTTTATTGGATGAAGAGGAAGAAAAACCTGTTGAGAATGAAGGGATCAAGGGAGATGAGACTCATGAGAGTGGTTCTCATTCTTCCCTGGGTGAATCTGCCTCTGAAGTTCATGATACTGAGGTTGATAAGATAGGGAAGGAGGCTCCAAAGGAAAAGCCAGGAACCACAGGGGACACTGAATGCAAAGAAGTGGAGATGGATGATTGGTTGTTTGAGTTTGCTCAGCTTTTCCGCTCACATGTTGGTATTGATCCAGATGCTCATATTGACTTGCATGAGCTTGGAATGGAGCTTTGTTCAGAGGCACTTGAGGAAACAGTAACTAGTGAGGAGGCTCAGGATCTATTTGACAAGGCTGCTTCAAAGTTCCAGGAGGTGGCTGCATTGGCTTTCTTCAACTGGGGTAATGTTCACATGTGTGCTGCTAGGAAGCGGATCCCCCTAGATGAGTCAGCTGGGAAGGATGTAGTGGCAGAACAGCTTCAGGTGGCTTATGACTGGGTCAAGGAAAAATATTCTTTGGCAAAAGAGAAGTATGAAGAAGCACTCTTGATCAAACCAGACTTCTATGAGGGACTGTTGGCTCTGGGGCAACAACAATTTGAAATGGCTAAACTTCATTGGTCTTTCGCACTTGCTAAGAAGATAGATTTATCAGGCTGGGATTCTGCAGAGACCCTTCAACTTTTTGACAGTGCAGAAGAGAAGATGAAAGCTGCAACAGATATGTGGGAGAAGCTGGAGGAACAGAGAGCAAAGGAGCTAAAGGACCCAAATGCAACCAAGAAAGAAGAACTATTGAGAAGAAGAAAGAAACAGGGAAGTGCTAATGAAGGTGAGTCCTCCAGTGTTGGTGGTCAGGGTGAGATATCTGCAGAAGAAGCTGCAGAGCAAGCAGCTGTCATGAGATCACAGATTCATCTCTTCTGGGGTAATATGCTTTTTGAAAGATCCCAGGTTGAATGCAAATTAGGAATGAGTGGTTGGAAGAAAAACCTGGATGCTGCAACCGAACGCTTCAAGCTTGCAGGAGCTTCTGAGGCAGATATTTTGATGGTTCTAAAGAATCATTGCTCAAATGGAGATGCAAAAGAAGGAGATGATAAAAAGGTCCAGAACCCACAACCCAATGAGACTGGTGAGCAAGAGACCAATAAAGCTAATCAAGTATGAGATAAATGACGTAGCTTTGAAATCTCTTTTACTTCTGTTCAGTTTCATCTTCAATGAAGAGTCTGGACAATGAGTATCCTTGTCATTAAGAGCTCAAAAGGGATGTCTGAATTCTTTTGAAATAGAAACTGAAAATTTAGGGT
This sequence comes from Sesbania bispinosa, assembly GCA_026901365.1. Taxonomy (NCBI): domain Eukaryota; kingdom Viridiplantae; phylum Streptophyta; class Magnoliopsida; order Fabales; family Fabaceae; genus Sesbania; species Sesbania bispinosa. Next base: position 159,089 of record QLOH01000253.1, read on the forward strand.
GCCTTGACTAGATAGCTCTGCCCTTTTTCTTTCCTCTGAAGTTCTTGGTGATCTGATGAAGGGAGATTATTTTTTAACATTATTTACACAGTAATGAATTTCCAGTGATGATCAAATTCACTTGATAAAGATCAGTCATTCTTCCCATCATATGTTCGTAGTGCTGTTGCTATGTATTGAGGATTGCATACTTGTTCTGAGTCTTGACATTTGTTTTGTTAGGTACTACTACTATTTACCAATATGCTGCATGTGTTGCTGATTTTTTAACATGAAGTTTTATAGCATTATGACTTGAGCGTGTTCTGATGGATCATTTTTATCATTGAGTGGGATCGTGGAATGAACAGATTGGTTGTTACATAGAATATAGGACAAGTTTCTTGGTTGTGTGGTGAGATGGGCTTCGATAGGTCAGTGTTGATGTCTTCCACGTTTCAGCTTCTAGCCATTAGATTACGTGCCATGTTGGCATTTCCCAAGTGGGAAAACAGGGAGGCTGTCACTGATCTTTGCTTTCTCAAATGAATTCTTAAATATATAAAAACAAAATCGTCACTTATTTTTCTTCATAATTATGGAGTTTTATTCAAACTAAACTATTTAGATATGTCGAATTTGTACAATCTCTTCACATTTTTATTTATTTGTTTTAAAGGACAAAAGGATGTGCCTTGTGTTTCTTCTTTTCTTTTTCATAATTCACAATGCAGTGGTCCCTTTTGTTCCCTTTGATCCATCTGAAGAAAAGGGCAAAGGCAAAGGAAGTATTTTCTGAACCTATTAAAGTTATGATTGTTTGTTCCTCCCGTATATGTTTAAATAATGATATATATTAGATACCCGTATCATACGCATACACCTAAAAACTAATATGGAACTTCAAAATAATTTTCAATGCCGGGTAGGTTTAGTTCCAATATGACCTATTAGCTTGTTTGTTTTATAGTTGGAGAGTTTTAAACAAAATTTTGATTTTTTGTAAATGTATGTTTGGAAGAGAGTTAAATGTAAAACAAACAGATTTTAAATTTATCACAGAATTAACTGAAACTCAAATCAGGAGAGAAGCATGTAATTTTCTAATCTAGTTGCCTATGATTTCAGGTATTTTAATTTGTTTATGGCATGTTTAAATAATACAAAAATCACGATATAAATGTGCATTCGGTCCAGTGCTTATACACTATTAACTTGAATCCAGTCAGTCCAACACTATTTAGCGTTACCCAAACATATTATTAGTCACTTCTGAAGAAGACTTACCCTTCCTTACCTACCGTTAGTTCCTTGCTGAGAGTGCCTTTTGACTAAAAATGTTGGCACCTTTTGCTGGTAGCTGGTGCTCATAACGGGAATTCATCTGTTGTCTTATTTCTGGGAAACCGCAACTTCTCCTGGTGATGCTGTTAATGAGAACGCATATGCAATCCTGCCCAAGAGTCTTCAACAGTACAAGACCTTGCTTGAGATAGTTAAATTGATCAGGATTTTTTTTCCTTATAAATTATATAATTGGTGGTAGACATTAACGCTTTATGGTATGTTTGGTTTACACTGTATCCACATTTTAAACATGGATCCAGACAGAAATTACTCTCAGTAACGTTTATCCGGATGCACGCTTAATACGACCTTGTTCACACTGTCCTCTGCATTCTTTCATGTTCATGACTTGCATGCTCTTCTTCTGTGTCAACGTATCCAACTGAATTCTGAGTAATTTCAGCAGCTTTGGCCGGGAAGTAGGAACATTTTAGTAATGAAATTGTCCTTGTGGTCCCAATTGATCATTATGAGTAGTTGAAATTGCCTATGCAGCTTTTATAAATCAGAGCAAACAGTGAAACGATAGTCCATTGTTAGTTATCTCATCAACTAAATTGACCCACTTTTTTTCCAACTCTTATCCTGTTACTGTTGGAGCGATTCAGTGTTGGTTCTCAAAGCCAACGATGATGCTTTCCTACCAACTTTGGATTCTTAATATTATCAACATTCTGGTTTGGTTGCTATCCAATGTCAAGGGTTTAATAATAATTTATATTATTTTATTCTATGTCTTTCGGTTCCTCCAAAGGGAACTTGGAATTTTTACAAGAATTACCAATGAGAAAAACCTCAATAAAGCACGGAATTTTTTCTTTTGGGAAAAAGAAAAAGAAACTCCTATGCCAACAGAACTTGATTAGGACATAAGTTACAGAGACTGATACATGTTTTGCCTATAATTGATCTGTATACAACATTAAAACCTGGATATCTTTAAAAAAAAAAAACAAGGGGAAAAAAAACGGAAATGGGACTCCAATTAATTCAAAGAGTGTTGAATTTAGATAAAAAAAAAACGACAGATAAAAATAATTAGGGCTAAGAATTTTTAAGGTTATTATTTTTAATTGTTTCATAAAAAATACCAAAATACTTTTTAGAGGTTTTTACTTTTTTTTGGACAAACTTATATAATTATTACCCCTTTGTTCCTTATTATAAGACTCTTTCAACCGTTTCACACGGTTTAAGAAAAATTAGTTAATGTATTGATCTCTTAAAAAAAATAATAACATTCCAAATATACCCATATTTAAAGTCACTATATTTTAGAGACATTAATTGTGACATAGTGGAAAAATCCAAAAGTCACTTTCTAATGGTGTAATTGGGCATGTAGGTAAAACTTCATTAATTATTCACACTTATCAATATATGAGGAATAAAAAGAGTTGAATATTAATGAAGGACAAGTGTGGAAAAAATTATTGTTTTACCTAAAAAGGGACAAACGAGTATAATTTATTTTAAACATATATTTTAATTACAATTGTATTCTTTAGATAAACATAAACAGACAAACCGGTAATCAAGTCATTGAAACAATTAATTAATTATTAACAACGTCCCAGAATAGCTTTGCAATGCTTAGGATTTATAAAAGGTGCTAGGTCACTTTATAACTTTAATTAGTCTTTTACAACTTTAGCCATGCTAGTAGGTATGTAATTTTTTTTGTACTGCATATGACATTATGTCAAAGCATAATAAGCCAAAGAGAATCATGAGAGAGAGTTCCTTATAAAATGGCTAAGATGGGTTTACTTTATAAAACATTGCATCCACATATGACACTAACTTAACCATCTCACACATCACACACAGAAACTATCAGATCGAGCTAATATTTTATTTTTGTTCTATGTATTAGATTTATGCTACACATGCATATCAGTGCATCCGTACCAATTAAAGTAAAAGATACCAAAAGCATTCAGCAAGCTTAGTAAACAGACAAAAATAATATAAATAATTAATGCTCCCATCCCATCTCAGGCTTAGACAGTTGCTATAGGATCCAAATTAATGCTGGACTCCATGGCCTTCATAGCTTCAAATCTTGGCTCTTTGGCCTGGAATTTGAGGCCAACATAGAGCTTCATGTAATCATCAAAAACAAATTTTGGATAGACTTGGCTTGTCTCATCTTCCTTCACCAAGGCTTGTGCTGGAGAGATAAGTGCATCATTTCCTGGGTTGTAAAATGAGGCTAAGGACATTCTGTTCCCATCTGTTTGAGCAATTACACGGTGCATGACACTCTTGTATTTGCCATTTGTAATCACCTGTTTTTTTTATCAGAAACACCAAATTAAACTGTTAATTAAGGGTATTTTGATTTACAGTTGAGAATAATTAATTTTGATAGATTTATTGAATCAATAACAGAAAATAATGATGCATGATTTACAGAATATTGGACGAAAGTGATTTAAAATCATTCCACAAAATTTATATATATGTTGCATTCCTGCCCATGTTATGCTATTTGCTGTCATCTTTCATTTGAATAAAATTTAGGCCTAGCTTTTGATATTATACCTCAAGTTGGTCACCAAGGTTGATGACAATGGAATGCCGCATTGGTGGGACATCAATCCATTGGCCATCCTTCAGGAGCTGCAATCCACTGACCTTGTCATCTTGGAAGAGTAGAATAATGCCACCAGCATCTGTGTGGGCTCTGAGGCCCTTGATGAGCTCTGGTTTGGGACAAGGAGGGTAGTTGCTAACTTTGGTACCAAAATTTGGGCCCTTGGATCCATAGAAGACCTTTTTCAAATACCCTTTCTCTAGCCCAAGATTCTCACACAGCAAGTCAAGAAGTAGCTCAGCCAGTTTCTCCAATTCCAGTGCAAATTCCTTCATTGCCTTCCTGAAATACATACAAATTAACATGATCTCTGTCACAGACAAAATCAAACAAAAATACACAAAGAAATTAAATTAAAGGCTCCTAGTCCAAGGTTTTATGATATTGGTTGGTGCATGATTTACACACATATATATATGGAGCATGACCTGACCTGTAATGATCATCAAGATCAGGGATCTCTGACATGTTAGAGACAGGAAGATGGCGCAAAAAGAAGGTGCTTTCCCAATCTGAGTCATTGATTTCAGACTGAGCAGTCTCCAATCCTTTGGTTGCTACCATTTCTTTGAACTTTTGCTCCATAGACTTCTTGTAGTGCTCTTTTGTCAGCCTCTCCACGGTGTCCATCAACTCCAGGGATATCCCATGGTTCACCAACTATATATATATTGAGCAAACAACATAGACAAAGACAAAGGAAGAGGAAATCCACAAGTTAACAAGTAACTCATTAGCAAAGGAAAAGTTTTTTCATTTAAGGGGGAGAGAAAGAAAGGGACTTTGAGTTTAGGTAACATAGAAGATTTTGAGAGTACCTCAAAGAAACCCCAGTTCTCACAGGCATCTTTTATGAGCTCCATGGTTGATGGTCTCTCTTCAGTGTTAAGCTTCCCCATGTCAACAATTGGAAAGTTCTCCATTTTCTCCTTTATTACTTTCTCTCTCACTTTCATAGGCTATTTGTTGTGAGGAGTGCGGGTTGTTTGGGGTGCAATTTATAGGCCTTTGGCTTCAAGCAGAGTGAGTGCCTAAGAATGGAAGATTTTTTATTTAATTAAAAATATAAAAAGAGAAAAAGTTATGTTGATGTTGCCTGTTCGTGAGCTCTTCATGATCTCTCTACTCCCACACATTGACATGGAATATCCTAACAAATTTAACATATAAAGTGAGTTAAAAATAAAGAGGACCAACTTCTAAATTGCAGTTGTGAAGCTGACAATTTACTAGCAAAATGTCATATTTGGAGTTTTGGAAAGTAAATAAAAGGTTTAATTTTGATATATGCACAATTAGTTAATCGTATGATGTGGCATCATAAAAAAATTTACTCCATCCTGTCCTTTTTACAAGGCACTTCTTACAAGTTTTTGTGGTTCTTCATATAAGGCACTTTACAATTTCAAGAAATCATTTATTATCATTTTCCTTATTTGTCCTTATTAACTTTAATGTCTTTATAACTATCAAACAGTAGTGAAGTTAGTTAATGATATTAAATAAGAGTAAAATTAGAAAATTAAATTATTTTTTAAAACCCCAATAAAATTAATCAATTTTAACCACATTTATTGGTAAAAAGGACTTGAGGAGAGAGTAATTATTAAGATAATTATTGAGTGTTAAATACTAATACTAGTGTGCATGTATTGGAGAGATTTTTTCTAATTAATATCCTCTGTTTTGTTTTCTAATCTGTGAGGTTTTGTTTTCTTTCCATTCTTCAGTGAAGTGTTTGGGGAATATATGTCTAACTAAATATTGACCCACACATTACATGAGCTAATAGACAAAACTTATTTTATAAAAAGGAATTTTATTTTAAAAAAAAATGTTTTGGTTATTATGAAAGTATTTTGTATGTTTTACTACTGTTCTATATTAGTATCTTTTAATATGGGTGAAAGCTAAATTTCAACTTGTTATATACTATATATATATATATATATTCCCTTTTGTATCCAAAAAAATTATATATTGATTTTTAATTGTTGTGATAATATTGGAAATGCATGCTTAATTATATTTAAATACACAATTGTTATTTGACTAATAATTTGAATAATAAATGAATATATGAAACAATTAGTTTTCATTATTCATTTGAGAAATTGAAGTAATTAACACCACTAATGATAGAAGTTGAAGGGTAGCTAGTAAAAGAATTAAATCACAAGTTACAACTACAATCAAAATGCTGACATGATAAAAAAAAATATTAAAAAACATAATTGAGATGTCACTACCTCATTATGCGATCAACTTTTATAAATTATAATAATAGATACTATTTAAGTTAAGAATAATATCCAAGTAGAAGTGGATATGGATATGGATAAATAAGGCTAGCTAAAATATTTACTACCAGTAGTAGGAATTTTGAAGGGGATCATTAGTATTTTTTAGAATTAAGTAAAGAGAGAAGATGATGCTTTCACCATAGTATATTTGTAGTGCCACTTGAAAGAATATTGAAATAAACTAATAAATTGGATGGGAAACTTTAATCTCAGGAAAGGGAAAGAGAAAACGGAAAAACAATACTAGGAAGGAAACCAAATCTAATCTAATCTCAAAGTTTTAAAAGACAGAGGAGAGTGTTCATATCCGGAAGGACCACTAGCTACCATCTTTTGTCACTCAGAATGTGGCCATCATCCCCTTAGCCTTAAGGCCTGTGTTAAGTCATCGTTTTTGGTAGGAAATGGGACCCTATTGGGGTGACTGTTCACCCTTTCTCTCTTTTAATTTTTTTTAGCCACTTGTATCTTAACGACATATCATGGTGATACTAGTTTTTTTCATAGAAATTTTTTTCATCCAAATGACTCGAACCCGAGATCTTACTTAAAATCTTATAGAAAAATCAAGCATATACCGTTTAAACCAGTTAATTTTCTCCCTTTTTATTTTGTTCATATAAGAGATATTGTATCATTTTTCCTTATCTTTAATGTTTTGTTTTTCGCTGAAACAAGCGAGACACAAGTTGGTGAAATTATGAATTATGAAAAAGATTGAGACCTTAACAGACCTCCTATATGTAAAAGAAAGACATAAATCTAGGCTTTAGACATGTGATGCCAAAATAATTAAATCATCCTCTTACTTAATTGCTTCTTCTTTCACTGAAAATAATCATGATGATCGATTCTTCACCTATTTGATATACAGTTATGAAGTAACATCCCACTAGTTGAAATAACAATCAAAACAACATGAATAATCATTAGTGGCATTATCGTCAATTTACACCTCAAAACGTCATCAGCTATTAACCTTTCACATGTTAACAGATAAATGGATATAACAATGATCAAATTATACATGCAAACATACATTCTGGACTAAATTGCAAGTTGTTGAGAAAATTTAATGATTGTAAAAATGGAAAAGACCCACTTCCCCTTTCCAACCAAAAAATCCTATTCTGGCCCTTCAGGTTAAAAAAAAGTATCGATGACAAAATACTAGTGTTCAACCCATGCATCATATCGGATTTTAATATCTCAAAATGTATTTTTTATATATCATAAAAATATTTATATAATGTATGAGATATTTATTAATTAAATTTTAAATTTTAAAAATTGCATGTAAGAAATATTGACATTAATTATTATTAGTATTAAAATATATTTTTTATTAATGAATTGAATTTATAATTTTTTTTAAATATAAATATTTATATCTTCTATGTCTTATTCAGTTTTTAGTACCCTTAAAATATTTTTCAAAAATTAATTTTTTTTGCCAAAATGAAAATTAATTAATTAATTAATTTTTATATACATTATTATTTACTTTTCATATTTCATAATTTTACCCTTTTTATATTACAACTTTTCCATTCTTCCAATCTAATATATTTTTTATTGTTAAATACATTTTTTAAAAGAAAAATAGTGAAATTCAATTTAGTCACGTGCTAAAACAAAATAAATGTTTTTGAGTAATCATATGAATTTACTCCCAAATGATGTATGTGGAATCTATAATTAAAAATTTATTTTATAAATACAACATTAATTATTTGGTTGAAAAAAATAATAACAAAAACAATTGATATCCACATATAAAATTATATAATTAAAATAAATTTCTTATCTTTGAAAATGCAATATTTTCTAAATGTAAAAAATATAAATGGATTGTCAAAGTTTTGATACTCTTAAAAAGAGTAATAATAATTTTACATTCCTTTATTCTACATTTTCTTTCACACCTCTCAATTTTCTTTTAATTTCTTTTTTCCCTTTTCTATCATATCAAAATTCTATTTTAAATCAACCCAACACATTAAAAATATTTTTCTAATGAATATGTAAATGAGCAATAATATTTTCTTTTTTTAATGAATAATTCACCTCATTTTTCTTTTTTTTATCCCTTCATATCATATCTTTCACCTTCTCTATATTGTTTTCTTTATATATTTCTCTTCCGTACCATTTTCACACCCAAAAAATAGACCGCTAAAGTTTTAATACTCTTAAAAAAGAGTAATTATATTTTCACATTAATTTATTATACACTTTTTTTTTTCTTTTAATCTCTCGTTTTATTTTCTATCACAACAAAATATTATTTCAAAAGAATCGAATTCATTAATATATTATTTTATTCAATGACTCATCCAAATGGTTGTAATATTATAGATAGATATTAATAATTTGAGGATATGAATAGGAGAATGAATCTAAAGAAACACACATAAGTCATCTTCCTTGGTATAGATCATTACAAATTTTCAATTTATACATGCAATCCTGATTTTCATATACTCTTAATCTTACAATCCATTTTCCACCTATTTTTACTTTCTATTCCTCCTTCCTTTCACATCACATTACTGCATACTTATCACATTGGTCTATCACTTTATTTCTCTTTTAATTTCTACATTTACACCTCATTTTTGGAGCTGTACATTGATAATTATTCCTATACATATCCATTACTTTTAACATTCTTCTTGCAAATTTTAGTTGTGAATTATAGCAAAGGCGGCAGCGTTATCATATCCTCAGGGAAAACAATAAAAGCAGAGCATGCCATTAGGGGTGTTATTGAACGTGTGGCCAATGAAAAAGCAACCCTTTTTATCACCACCAACGGCACTAATATAAGTAGAAGAGACATGTATTGAGAGATTTCGGAAAATGTTTGCCACATAATTAAATCCTAAATGATGATGCTCTAACACAGCACCCCCAAGAATCAGCAACAAGACCCACCTATATATAAGTTATTTAGCTCATTGGAACAATTTATTTCCATACATATACATGAAATATTAGCTAGCGAAGGTGGGATCTAACCCGTTTTGATATTGTATACATAGTTCACTTAATTAATTTAATAGGTTTCTAGAGGTCTCTAACTCTGTATTTACTACATACGATCGAGTTTGGGAATATACGGGTCTCTAACTCTGTATACACTAAATGAGTTTATGTTATGCTTAAATTCTCTGCCACCCTTGTCGCATATCTTTCTCTAGTCACTAAATAAAAAGTAGATCTTATACTTATTCCAAATCAGATCTATAGAAGCCACAGCTCACACAAGAAGACACGTATGTATAAGTGAGTTTGGGCCCTTTTGGACCATGATGCATGGTGAATCATATATAAAAAATTTGCAATAAATTCACAGGAAAATTTATAAATATAAAATGGATACCTATAGCTTTTACTGCAAATATTTTACGATCCATCATAGATGATAGATCATATTCCACATAGAATCCCCTGTGAATTTGGTATATCAGTTTGTGAGTTCCCTATTGTTTCTTCAATATAATTAGAAGAGTTATGATTCACTTACATATAAAACAGTGCATCCACTGATTTTTTCACCTGGTCCGGTGTACGTAATTCACCCGCTTTCTTTCTCTGTTTTTTTTTTTTGTTGAGCTACAATGACACGGTGATACAATTGTTGTATCCAGTGTTATATAAGTTAATACTTTTCCATATAATTACTTTTACTAACTAACCCCGAAGCCGTACGTTTGTCATTTTCCTTTTGTTTCTCTGCTTTTTCCTCTTAATTTAAAAAAGGATGATTACTACCTACTGCATACAGAAACAGGGGAGGTTCATCTATTTCTAAGAGTGAGTGAAGTATATATGTATATTCATTATGATAAAGTAATTAAAGAAAAGAAGGGTCTAGATCTCACTACTACCAGTATATCTGGACAAAAATGGCATATATATATGATGGTTAATTCTGGTTTTCTGTAAGCTACTAAACAGTGGGCTGGCTAGCTAACAATTTTTCTAAGTAGCAGAAAAATATAATAAAATAACATTATGTGCTTAATTTTTAATTGTTTATAGTGAATTAATTAATTAAATCAAAAGCATATATGCAGAGTTGACGGGAATTGGACTCACTAACTTTCGGTCTTGACTCACATGCAATGCAATGCAATGTTGCTTTCTATGAGTGGCAGAATATTGTGTCTCATATGGTTGTTTAGTTCATTACCATTCACAATATGTTGGGTCTATTAAAACAGTTAATGTTGGAAAGTAACCCGAAATTAAACTACCTACGCTTGAATTCTGTCTCTTTTTCTTTATCTGCTGTCTCTTATTAAAACAGTTCAACTTGATTACTGAAAGATTTGGTTAACTGTAATGCTTAAAAAAGTTAATAACTTGGACGGAGTTGTTGGAAAGAATATATATATATATATGTGTGTGTGTGTGGGTCATTGTGCGACTCCGATTAAATCCAATTCCTGACCAATTATGCTTAGATTTAATGTACCATGCATGGTGTTGGTATCTAAGAAAGTTCTTGATATGATTATTAAGAGAGGATTTTATTCTATTCTGTTCAACAAATAAGTGAATGCCTTTTCAAATATGACCATCAGATTGTGATTCCAAAACGATTACTTTAAAAATGACCAATTTATGTAGAAAGTTGGTCAACTTATATCTATACCTTATTTAGTTAATATAGGAATTACTTATATTTCGAATTAACATTACTCATGCAGTAACTGAGCATTCGTAAGAGTTCACACAAAAATTCTTTTAATCAAAATTTTACATATCACATTTCATATGGGTTGGCAGCTAGCATTGATAAAATACTTTTAAAATTTATCAGAACTATAAGTTACAATCATAAGTTCCTTCCACAGCTTCAAATGATGAGATTAATTTTGACAACTTGAAACTTCCACATATGTAGTGTCCTTAATTTCATACATATATATAATTAGTAAAACTAACTAATAATAGATTGATTCAGCTATAGCTCGGCTCTAATGCATTTATAATTAAGTAGGTAGCTAGTTTTTGGGGGAGTGGAAGAGCACACAGGCCATGTGCAGGGCACGATATTTAGTACTTTGTCTCTTATTCCGAATTCTATGAATTTGTTCTTGCTTATCCTTTTTTGCGTGTGACTTCCACGACTTATAGTTGTAATCATGAAAACGAACAATAAGGACTTCCACAAATATATATCTTTTTATGTCCAATAGGAATTTTCATAATACTGAGCACTCAAATTCCTTAATTCCCTTATCGTCGAATCTTGTAACTTGTGAGGAGATTCCGCTGCCTGCAACACCTTTTTCTTTAGGTTAATTTAGTATTTCTAGTGGATATATATATATATATATATATATATATATATATACACTAACATAATTAATTAGGTTGCTACATAATTAGAATTGAGGAAATTCTGGTGCATACCAACTGGACAAAATAAGCTAATAATCTCACTGACTGACAAGCCTGTATATATTCCCCCGGTTATAATTATAAAAATCTTTTAATAATTCACAAGAGTACTTAAATTCAGTTAATTCAGATGATTGTAATAAATTTGTATCATTTTCTCTCTACTAATTAATTACCCAATAATCTCCACTAATCGAGGGTACTTTTATAACAAAAAATAATTAAAGCATAAGACAATTTAACTTATATCAATACCCAATAGGTTCTTATAATTAGGACTAGATAGAGTATATGTTTTCTCATGTTATAGGAGTGTGCTCGATCTCAACAACATTCAAATTTATTGGGCCTAGGCCAACTTGACCTAGAAGCATCACATCTCCAAGCCACTAATGTAAGTCAGCCTATAAGGCCAGTGCCAAACAACCAAATTAATGCCCAAACCCTAATGAGCTTGCCATGCACATAGAAGTACAAGCTCACAATGGATCCCAAAGCATAAGGAATGCAATGTGACATCAAGCTATGAGAATTACCCATAATTATTCCATATATGTAAATACCTATGATGTTAGGTGTTAAATATATTTACTATAATTCTTTTATTATTGTCACTTTGTTAGGATTCCAGCTGACTTGAATATTAAAGTATTTTTACAGATGATCCCCCGTCATGTGTAACTTGAATCTCACTACAGACAGAAGTATTTCAACCACCTTTCAAACCTTGATCCAATTGAGGGTTCGCACCCGAATCCGAGATTCTATCCCGATTAGGGTGAATATATTCAATAATAGAACATTTTTTACATAGTACATTTGATAAAAGACAAACATCAAAACTCATATCTTTGATTGGAACCAATGAGGTTCATATCTTCACAGTTTACTCAGAATATTTCATGGACAAGTAATTTATGGTATTGTTAAGCTAGCTTTAATCTTTGTATATTATATATATAGTTTTGTAAAGGCATCAGTTTAAAGGTTTCGTTTGAAAGACATACGTATATACTATATATGATAATAACCAATTTCTATCTCTGTTATATCATTCCTAAATAACGTATATATCTAGTAATATTCCTCTCTTTTGAATGTGCTTTTCAACTCACAGGAATATATTCACATTTTTAAAGGGTGATAGCTATTCAAACTCATATACGCAGACCATGATCAGGAGCGGAGCCTTCAAATACGAAGATTGTTAATTTGCAATGTAATGCAATATTGTTCAATTGTCATGTCAATATCAGAATCGAATTAAACTTTCAAATAATTAACACATGCAATTCAATATTGGTTAGCTGCCATTGAACAATATAGTCAACAGGGAATACATGTACAATTGTCATTGGCCACAACCAATAATGGAAAGATATTATTCTTACTTTGGAATATGTGAAATAATACTTTCACCCCACATTTTTTAGTGAAAAATGTGAAGATGAGAGAGGAAAAAAAAAAGAAAAAGTGATAAATGTGATAAATAATTTTATATTAATATAATAATTTTTAGAAGGAAGTGGGGTTGAAAAAAATAGGAGAGCAAAGAAAACAAATATAAAATGAGTGTGGATTTTTAGATTATTTAGATTAAAAAAAAAAGTTGAGTTTTCTTTCTATTTGTATAGTTGAATGGAAAAGTGAGAGAACTGCCAACCCAATCGCAAAATTGGCAAAACCCTTGCTTTAGACTCTCTCCCAAAGAAAAGTATTTCTATTTATCGATATACTCTCATAATTTTTTTAAAAAATTACTATTTAATTGATTAATAAGTAATATTATGAGTAGTTAGATATTTTTCTCCTACAAATAGACCTCCTCAACGACTTTGTCTCTCTCTCTAAATAATTAATTGTCTAATAAGTAATTTTGTATTTTTAAAAAATTTAAAAATTAATTTCATATATCAAATAACAATAATTTAATTTTAATAGATTATATTTACTAACTTAAAAGACCCATTCATATTTACTTTAATTAGGTCTAAATATATATGAGTCGGTGTAAGTGAGAGGAAAAATAATAGGTGATGTAAATGTAATATCTCTTTTATCTTTAATAAAATGCCAATAATTAAGTGGGTTATAAAGATGAGAAGGATAAAAAGATGAATAAATTTGAAAACAATGAATTATTTCCTTAATTAAAAATTTAGTTTTTTTTCCTTTCCCCTTATATATTAATTATTTTCTCTTAATCTCTTTATTCTCTCCATCCAACATCCCTCTTTCCACTTTCTCTCGAAACTAATAGACAGTAACAATTTACCTTCTCATATCTGTCCTCCAATTAAATGGTAATGACTCATAAGTAAACCTTCTTCTCTTAATCAAACAAAAAATGTTTTTTTTACTTTACTAATTAATAGTAATTATATAGGAAAATAAAGGTAATTGCGTTAAATATATAAAATGTATATTTTCCTATATTATTATCTAAAAGAATGAGAAAAAAAATTGTAAATTCTTTTATATGAAACTTTTATATATATATATATTCTATTTTACTTTTGGCACATGAATATTAAGCAAAGGCAAGGCTATTTGTGAAACTGAAAGGCGCGAAGATGGATGAATTAGTTAATTTTCCCTTTCATCATTCTTTTACCTAGCATTTTTCCATTTTAAATTGCACACTAACAGTAACTCTCATAAAAAATGTTGATCAAAATAATTGATAGTATGTTTGGTTATATTAAATTTAACATTATGTTTAAAACGTGATTTTGATAAAAATTAGAAACGGAAGAAGTTTTTTTTATGTCGAACGACATGCGAATGTGAAGTACATCTAATTCAAAGTTTGAAGTCAATAGCGAGTATCGTCCACGCTATGATTGTAAGTTACTTTTTTTTCCCCTCATTTAACAGCAGTAAACGTAGATTAATTAAATGATTCAAAAAGACAATCTTTCTAATTTGATCGAAGTAATTCGTGTAGTTAAATTCAAACAAAAACAAAGTGGCTATATACCTTTTCAATGTTGGAAGAAACTCATCTTTATGCAAGTATGATTACCATCTATTTTTCATAAGTACATATATGATAAGGATAAGGATTATTCGGGCGAAACATTGCATCAAGAATCTTTAGTTGGAGTACGTACTCAATTATGTCAATTTTGAATGGAGAAGAGTGCATTTGATTTTTAGGATTTGACGATTATAAATTGAGGAATGTACAATTTTAAAGGTAATAAATTTTATTCAGATCAAAAACGAAATAAATTTTAATAACTTTATACTTTAAATTATTATAAATGTATTATTATTATTATTATTATTATTATTATTATTATTATTATTATTATACCAAATCAGCTTATATAACTCAACATTTTACTTTCTAAAGTGAAATATAATATAGCCACTTTGTTTTTTTTTTAATTTAACGGGACGGGTTTTGCTCTCTCCGTCCGCGATCCCATTAACTCAACTAATAAAAAAAGTGGGTGAATGTAATATTTGATAAAAGATAATTAAATTCATTTTAATGAAACATATTTTTTATTAAATCTGTTTTTTACTTTTTAATTATTAAATTCTATATTAAAATATTTTAATACTAGACACAATATCTATGTGTTGAGCAGCTTTACTTATAGTTTAAAATTTTAAAATAAATGTGTAAAAGTAATTACAATTTAAATATTTAGAGAATATTTTGAAAAACAAAAATTATTAACTTTAAAATTTAAAATATAATAAAATAAATCAAATGTACATTCAATGAGCTTATTAATTGATTTATTGTAAATAATATTTTAAGTTGAAAACTAAAGTTGTTTTTTTATTTTTTGTCAACAAAACTAAAGTTGTTGAGCCACTATTTTTGGTATGGCCCAACCAAAGAAGCCCAAGAAAGTTACTTTTAACTGACATTTTGAGTGCTGCTATATATTGTTCGGCCGGTTTGTGATTTCTCTAATTCTCTGTATTACTTTCGAGCTTGGCCATTGGGCCTGTTCAATAAATTCACTTAGGACCCCAAAAATTACTGGATCTTATCTTTAGATAGGCCTAACTTATATTTATTTATTTAAGCCTAACTCATTGCTCAAACTTTAATTCTGAGTTTGATATATTTATTAGACAGCTTAACATTTGTAAAAGTCTAAATTGAGTTAGATTCATCCCATGTTGCATTAGATTCAATGTTGTTTAAAATTGTAAAAAATATATGTTTAAATTAGTGGCATTAGGTTCAGTTTATATGATTAGTTACAGGTTTCGAATTTAAAACTTTTGGATATGACCATTGAATTGAATGACTTAAAAAATCAACCCCATCTACCTACATAAGTCAAGAATCACCGGACCATGTTTAGTTTAAACTAGATTGTAAACACCCAGTCTTTACACCCTGCATTCTAGAAAATGCAAGTAGCTAGATTTGATTATTTTTAAGAGAGGGAAAAATGTTAAAAAGAAAAAGGTAAGTTTGTGGTAGGTTCTCAAAAGCAAAATCTTGTCCCCCTCTCAACCTCTCTTCAATATAAGGTTTTAAATGTCGCAATCAACGGAAAACTTGAATCTAGGTCAATAAATTGAATTTTTATGTCATGTAAATGATTGATATTTTAAGCTTTCCACCCATAAACTCCTTCATTTTGCAGTATTTGTTTTTTCCCCTCTTCTATTTGCAGTAAATGTCCAGGACTGCCGCAAGGCAAATGTTGCCCTGTTGAGTGTTGGTTGCTACACAATGCACATGTCAATATTTAAAGGTAGCAAGACCTCATTTATTTGAAAATTTTATAAACCAAGTGTAACTAATTGAGATGAGATTTGAGGATAACCAAACACATTTGTCCAAATTAAAATAATAAAAACGGTACCCTTCTAGAAATTTGAATCGCCAAACACATTTGTCCAAATCAAAATATAAGCATGAGACTTCGTTTTTTTTTTCCCTTATTTAGCCCAATTTGTCTATTTATTTAGCTTTCCCCATTGTTTTATAAACCCAATATAACCGAACCCAAGATAAGGACAAAATCAACCAAAAGGATATAGGAATCTGGTATTAATATACATGAGTAACAGAGACTATTTCAATTTTCAAGTGATTTGAAATTGACGAAATTGAAGCTATCATGTTACATTGTTACATGACCTGAAATATCAGCTGCAATGGTTTTTTTTTAATTTCTTTTTTTCCGACTAAGCAGAAAAAAAAAAGTGAGAAAATGAGTTTGAAGAAATGTGTGCGTTTGGCATGAAGGAAAGGGATCCAAGAAAATGGGGTATGAATTTCAGAAGATATCGAGAATCTCGAGAATGGAACGATTGCAAAGGGGACAGTTTCCTCGGTTCAGCCACAGCTCCCTCGAACACACCCTACAGAAAGTGTGTCCACATGGAATGAACGCCGCTCCTTTCTTCCTCCCCATGCACACGCAACACACCGAATCATTCCCCACCACCTCTCCTCTAATTTCTTTCTCCGTTTCCTCTAACAGCCTCATCAACGACACCCTTAACGGCGTCTCCACCGTGCCTCCTTCTCCCTCCGCTTCCTGCGATCCCCGGAATTGACGCTCCGCCGCCAACGCCGCCGCCAGATTCATACCCGATCCCGACGGACCCGGACCCACACAATCGGGTAAGAGCGGGTCCGGATCTTGACCCTGGAGTCGTTCCTGCTCCTGCTGCGTTCCTCTTCCTCCTTCTTCTTCATCTTGTTGTTCGTGCCTGACTGGACGGAAAACCCAGGTGGCCCCACAACACCCCATTCCGGCGAATCTGAAGCGTTCTTTGAGAGTGCGCCTCCTCCGTTGCTCTCTATCCACACCATCCATTTGTTCCGTTAACAAACCTAGAATGGTTCCTGCTTCCCTTTCAGTGCGCAGCGATTCCTGCAATATCAGACCGAGTTGACTCATATCGACGCGGAAGGGAATCAGAAGGTGAAGAAGAAAGACATGGAGCCACAATACAAATTAAGAACAGCGAGATCCCGTGAGCGAGAAGTCCTTCAAGTACATTTATAACCCCTCACTTCATCTCATCTCATGTGGGGAACAGAAAAAATTGACACAACGCGACCGATAGAGAGGAATTTAGGAAACTGGCAAGTGTGTGTGAGAGAGAGAAATTGAGGACAAAATAGAAGGAGAAAGTGAGAGGAAGAAAACAAACGGATGAGGAAACGGGGTTTGGTTTCTTTCCAGACGAGAGTAATATTCTTCTTTCTTTATACTCTCTCTTTCCTCAAATGGCACTTGCCCTCGCAGCTTTGAGTTACACAAACAAACAGTTAGGATGACAAGGCCAAATTGCGTTACACAAGCACCATCACTGTTTAAAAACTTCATTCTCTCATGGGTTGGGTCCCTCTGTATTAATTTAATTATTTTAAATATTTTTATACTCATAAATTATCTTAGTAATTAATTTAGGGGTATCAATAAACAGAAAAAAATTATTAAAAAATTACAAAATCAATTACATTTTCTATTTTGGTACCTTATAATTATAGAGTTTAATTACTATGCATATTTTCAGTGTAAAAAATTTTCATAGACATCCAATAATGTTTTGTTATATCATTTAATGAATTTAATAGTACATGACATGTCATATTTATTAAATGATGTGGCAACATATCATTTGATGTATATGTAACTATGTGTATATATATATATTACTCAATATTTTATAATAATCATTTCATTATCACTTAAATTTTTAATCATAAAAATAGTAAAAGACAATTAGACATCAAGAAAAAAAATGAATAAATATTTTCAAAATAGGATACCTCATAGAGGATATTTATGATATACATAAAAATTGTAAAAAACCATTAGATATTAAGAAAAAAAAACCAATCAATATTTTTAAAATATGATACCTCCTATAAAATATTTATGATATATGTTTATATTCCTAACAATATCATAATATTATTTTAATAATATATGCATGTTGCCTCCACCACTTAAAATTTTTGCATCCGTCACTGAGCGTTTATATATAGTAGTAGTAGTATTTACAAGTTGCAATGCAAAATTAAGGTTCTTGTTAAGGTCCTTCCCACGACTGTTTTGTTGCTTGTTCTGCTGGCCGGCCTTGGAAAAGAAGTCAAAAGCCAGAGGCCATTGAAGCCGACGCGTGAACCAAGGATTGGCCAAGTGGCTCTTTGCCGTGTGGTATTATCTTATTTTATTTTAAGTAATCCTTTAATCAACTAGTACATAATTAATTAATTAATTAAATACTATGGACTATGGACCAATAATCATGCATCTCGAAATTGTTTGTAAGTCTGTTTAAAACTTCCTATTTCCTACGACGAACTAATCATGGTGATTATAATAATATTATCTCCCATGATAATCATATCATCTCTAAGATAACCTATGTTTTTTAATGGGTCAGTAATCCGAAAATTTCTCATACAATGGAACTTGTGAAACAGGGCAAATATACTTAAAAAAATAATAATAATGCCACACTTGCAATAGTTTATCTCTGGTTTGATCATTAGCGTGACTTTCTTAAATCCAACTTATCGTATTGATTATGTAATTCTCTTCTTCTTGACGCCAGCATATAATTGTATTCAAAACCAATCAATGCAGCGTAATATTAATTATCATACATGAGGAAAATAATTGAAACTCTTTTGTTCATGTCCAATCTTAGCAATACGACAGCACCTGATGAGATATGAACTAAATTTTTTGTTTAAAAAAACCAAACCAGACCCCCGCACGCACGTCTTTATCAATTAGTTGCACCAACTAATTACTTATACTATATTACCTTGAGTTTGATCTAAATCAATATGAATTAAGATTTTTTTTTCTATAATTTTATATTCTTTTCTTCACCTGAACTAGCAGCATTTTCCTTCAACCCTCCAGTTCATTTACTCTCAACATTCCATTGACAATAAAAGGATGATTATCTTGTTCGCATGCATTTTTTCTAAGAAAAAAAGAAAATTAAAATTTTGAAAGATCTAACACCCTTTAAATTGCTAGTTTTCTTTACGTGTGATTTGCAAGTAAAATTAAATATTTTTATTTTTAAAATCTGTTTCATTTATAAATTTCAATTTTCAAATATCCTTTTTTGCCACCGTTTGTAAATGTTTGAATGCAGTAAAACAATAGAATAACTTGAATCAACCATCTATTTCCTGGAATGAAAATAAAAGATGTCTCATCATTTTCAGCAGATATTTTATGAGACTAATCCAACCGTTATAATTTATTAACCAAATATCCTTCCACCAAATACTACTACTTACTTTAAAGTTTAAAATTCACTCCTTTCCTAAAAGAACATGTAACTAACTTTCCCTTTCCCAGATAACTATGTACTTATCGTTATCGTTGATACCAAAATAAGCTTTTATCTAGCCCAACAGCAAATTAGGTAACTAAAGACACCATAATTAAATAAAAGTACGTAAACCCTTTGGAAACAGAACCATCCCAAACCAACCAACAAAACTAGAGTTGCTTATCTCATACAATGAGTTGCTCATTTTAATCTCTATTATATATTGCGGTATCATTTTGACTTTTGATTAGAAGCAGATTCATTAACCACACGACACAGTGACGCCAAACTTAATTGAAACCAGAACACCTTATCAATTACTACTAATTAAGCTCATCAGCAGATGGCAAGTGAAATTATTTAACAGTTATAGTTTAATGAATTTATGACCGTTGAGAGCTCCTGATCCATTTGTATGTGATTTATTTTCTAAGTTCTTTATCTGATTTAGATTGAATATATATTATCCGCTACAGTACACCATTAATTCCCTTTCATCATGATCCTGAATTTGCAGGAACAGTCAGTAACTACAAGTCTTGTGGTGGTGGTAATTGCATATATACTTAAGATGTCACCCACTTTTACCTTAGATATCATTTAACATTCATTAATAAGATCATGTGAGTTGTGCTTTTTTCTCTTTTCTTTTGGCAAATTGCAAATCGCAGGGACAATAGTGCCCTGCTCCCCATGGGCTAATTAAATAATTCACGTACGTACTTTGGTTTTTTATGGAATATATATATTAATTAATAATGATATACTAGTATACTACATGTGTACACGTACACACTAACTCACACGTGTACATCAGTGTTTAAGCCTTTAATTTTGTTTGAGCGAAATTTTCCTCCCCACTTGGGAATGATGGGTTTCGGTGAGGCGCTATTTTATGATCGGTTTTTCTAATAGATCCAATCCTTATACAGAATAATAAATTAAAAATAAAAATATTTAATTAAAAATTATAATTTTTAATATTATTAATACATTAAATTTTTTGATAATTGTAATTTCTAATATAATATTTTTATTTTTGATTTATTATACTCCACATTGTTTTATCAAAGGCTATGGATGATATATAGTGGGTCCTGCGCATTCTGCAAGATGATCAAAAAGTTGACTTATTTCAAGAACCTGCAGCTATGATTGAAAATATTAGTGATTACCCTTACTTACCCCCAAGATTCCAGACTGATCATTTAGTTTACTTATGTAGTTTATTGTATAAGAACATTACCAAAATAATATGATTGATGACTAATATATTGAAAATTGAAATCCATAATTTAATTTTCAAAGCCATGAATGAAATTTAAAAGCCTACCATCGCGGTTCACGTGGAATTTAATTTAGAAGAGACCTTACAGCCTACAGGATATTCGCAAGCTTAAATGGAAACCATATAAAATGGGATAGTACTAGTATATGAAAATGTGATTTGGTGGGAATATAATGGGACTAGCACACTACCACCTCAATGTTTGTTCAGACCTAGCTAATAAAAGTAGCCACGTGATGGTAATCATGATCGTAATCATCCTACCATGATTAAAGCTAAAATTTACTACATTGATTTAACATTCAAACTTTTATTGGAATTGAATGATGTTTTGCGGATTAATTGTTAAAACAGGGTCAGGGGAGCACGACAGTAATATAATTTCCTGATCCTGTCATAATCTTTTTGGATCAATTATTGGCATCACTTGGTCAATGAAGTCCGGCCAATCAATGTCGTGAACAACACCAATTAGAAGATTGCTCACAGGCTCACATCAATCATGAATCAAAAGTCATACTCATACACTTCATCTCGCCTACTGTACATATATAATACTTTTAGAAAAATATCAATTAAAAACTTAATCGTTTGATCGATAAAAATATATTAATTTGAATAATAATAGAATATAAGATATATATAAAAAAATTAGAAAGATAATTAAAACTGTTTTCAAAAACCTAATGATATAGTATGTATCTTCACTAGCAACATATCAATAACTAAAAAGAATTCAAATTTAATATATTATTTTAACGTTAATTGGGTAGATATATAGATAAGAATTGGTAATAATATTTTCAAGATTACGCATTAGTATAAAAAATCTGTTTATCTTTGAAAATATTATTTTAATTTATTTACATATTAATTGAAATTTATTTTTTTTACGTAATTTGAATTCAACTTAGTTTTCGTAAAGTTAAAAAAAAAAATATTATGATATATTATCACTTAATAACACAGTTAGACCAATAAAATTTAGGAAAGTAGACTTATAGTCCACACATAGAGGTAAAACAAGTACTCTGTAATATTTTATATACTTAATTGCATTTTTAGACCCTCAAGTTAGATCATAGGCAATTTTGGTTCCTTGAGTTTTTTTTAGCAAATTAAATCCCTTTATTTTTAAAATTAAGCAAATTTGGTTTCCCTCTATCAATTATCTTATTCTAAAACCCTCAAATTAAATTCTCATTTTCAATCCAAATTAATGTTTTGAAATTTATGATAGGTTTGAGATACAAAATAGTTTTGAAAGTTCAAAAAAATATTTCAATAGATGTTTGATAAAATTTGAAGGATTTTAGGATGTAAAATTAGGGTTTAAAGGGGGCAAACTTTGGGATTTTTTATTTTAGATGATATTTGATATTTTGATTGATGAGTTTTGAGATTAGAAAGATTTAAAATGATTTAATCAATTCAATTTGTAAAGATGTTGAGTAGAAAAGTGAGAATTTGAGGATTTTAAATAGAAGACAAATTATGGAGGGACCAGATTTACTTAATTTTAAAAATATAAGGATAAATTTGCTCAATAAAATTTGGGGGACCAAAATTGCTCATAGTTCAAACTAAAGGAGTCAAAAGTGCAATTAAGTTTTCTTTATACATATTTAGTCTATAACCTAAACTTAAAACTCGATCGAGCATGGCCTATTTATAATATAGGTGTTTTTTAAGGTCTATTCTAACCTTTTTTAAAAGTTTGAATTGAATTGAAATGTTATTTAAATCCTTACTTTTTAATACAATCTTTAAATATGGCAATTGACGTGAGTTTTAAATAGACTTATAAGTATACAATTTAAATATATTAAAATCAGAATCAAATACAATATTAGTTTCAACTTCAATATTGTTATTATATTATTTGTATTTGTTAGAGTTTGGTCCATTAGTATAAAAGACATGTTGGATAGCCTATAATCTAATAATTTTAGTTAAATAGGGTTTTATAAAAACTTTAACCTAATTTATTTAGTAAATAGGTTTATAGAATAAGTCTAATGCAAATCAAACCATAGATCCTTAAAAAGTCCCCTAACTTATTTCCACCTCATATTTTCAAATAGAGAAACGTTTATCATCTGATAAGAGCACGTATGTAATGATATTGTTAAATTAACATCTATCCAACTCAACTAGAATTGACGTAAAAAAAAAAAAAAAACTCAACTAGAATTGCTTTATGTGCAAGATATATGTGATCCTAAATAATAAAAGAACTTTATCAATATTAATATAATTATCAGAGAGGAATATTTATATTTATATATATAAAAGTAAGGTAGTGAAAGTGGACAATGAAAACTAAAGTGAGGATAAAATAGTAATTTATTTGAAGTAAAACTTCTAAAAATAAAAAGTATCTTTTACATTTTAAATGATTAATATTATGCATCACCATTAATTAACTATAGTAATTATATTAAATTCAATATCACTATAAAAATAAAAATTATAATAATAATAATTATAAATAATGATAATTTAAAAGATATCTAATAATTTTAAAAAAATAAGAAAATTAAAACATTATCAAAGATTTAAAAAACATTTTGTAATTATGTTGATAGTGATTATAATAATTATTTAATTTTAATTATTTTTTATATAAAAAATATATATTATTTAAATTCCATTTTAACAATTTCAATATTTAAAAGGAATGGTTTATAAAATAAATAAAAACATAATATGGAAATTAAAACATAATAAAATGATTTTAAAAGGGTAAAACTTAATTTTAAAAAAATAAAAATATAATATGAAATTTAAACAGTATTCAAACACTTAAAAATCATTTAATAATTATAATCACAGTAATTATATTAATTATTTAATTATAGTTACCTTTACTATAGTAAATTATTATATCAAAACATCAAATGTTAATATTAAAGATCATTTTAATAGTTTAAATATATTAAAAAGGTTTATAAGATAAATAAAAATAGGCTATGAAATTGAAAATAATATTAAAAATGTTTTATAACTACATTAATAGTAATTATAATAATTATTTAATTAGTGTTCTTACGTGGGTTTCCTATTTTTGTTTAAAGGGTATTTGTGACCTAGGATCAAGAACAACTTTTCTTAGTTGTTCATGCTTTGTAAATGTCAAAGTCCCAACTCAATATTTGAAAAAAATTAAATTGTGATTGGTTATGATCATCTTCATTTGGTTTCTGAGTTTTTATTTTATTTTATTGTTGATAGTGATAAAAGAAAAATTGAAAATGTTACAGAATTTCTTTAATTGGTGACTTTTCTGTGTATGTGTTGCAACAAGTTAGTTGTTTTGAAAAATTTCACTTGATAGGAAAATTAAAATTTGATTTTGTTATGGGCAGAACTAGCTAACAAAGTTTTTAAGTGGTTGATAAGCTGAGCAATGCCTATAACCCATAAAATTTAAGTTTTATTCAATTTTACTGCCAAATGCGGGTATATATAAGTTGGCAAGAAAATTTTTTGTGTTTAAAAAGAAATATTATAGTTCGGTCTATTTGAATTTATACCTTAAAATAAAATATTGAACTTTACGTCTGAAAATAATTCCAATAATCTTAAAGTTTATCCTATACAAGAAGCATTCTTGGAGCCCTATAAATAATACTCTAAGAGGCCATTCATATTTTGTACATCCAGTGCTAAAGACATTCCATAAGCAATAGAAAAAATCTCACTAAGAGGTCATTCCATAAGCATTAAAGATAAGAAATTATATATTATATTATATTGTATGAAATTGTTATTATAAATCAGATGACAAGTAAAATAAAATAAAATCTTTTCAAATAGATAAAAAGATATAAAAGACTATAAGATATGAGAGTGTGTTAAGAATAAAAGATATAATAATTTAATTTAACACTCTTTGACAAATGAGAATGAGGAATATTAATCATAAGTGAATCTCTTTGGAGAAAATTCTTTCTATGTGAAAGGGGGTATGAGAGGGAAAGCTTCAAAAATTGGTCAATTTCATGGATATGTACAAAAAATTTAAATATGATTTCCATGGAAAGGGAGTTAGTAGAGATTATGATTGAAAATGGTGGTGAGACATATTTTCCGTTAGATAAATGAGTTAGGGGGAGCAATTATAGTACAAATAGTTATCAACCTTAAAAAGAGTTAGTTATCCCATTAAAAATGTAATATATAAAAAATTATTTGACAATCTTAAAAAAAGAATAATAGTTTCTTTTTTTTTTAAATGTACTTTTGAAACTTTTACAATGTATAGATAATCATTTTTTTGGAAAATATAATGTAATAAATAAATTAAAATAATTTTAAAAGTTACTATAGTTTTAACTTCTTTTATAAATATAATTTAAAATATGATTTAATGGATATACATGGACCATATAAAAAAAGTTTACATGTTGGGGTGAAATCAAGAAAAAATGGGAAGTAACTTGAGTTGGTTGGGATATATTGTGCAAATGAAAAATTGAGACAGGGATAATAATAAAATATTAATAGAAAAAAATAATCATTCACGTTAATATGCAATTTTTAACCATACAACACACATTAGTCATAAAAATGGCGAGAGAGAGTGAGAGAGAACGAGCAGAGGAATGGACTTTGGTGAGATCAAGAAAAAGGAAAGATTTGCGATACGGAATAGGCACAAGTGAAGAGGACACATCAAAGGACACAACGCTAAGGGAGGATAATGAATTTGCATAGGATGCACAACAGAGGAAATACTCAAGGTATGGTGAGTACATGACATATTTTTTCACGAATTTTCCAGATAACTTTGGCTCTGAAGATTTATGGAAGGTTTTCTCAAAATGGGGAAGGAAGGTAGTAGACATTTATATTCCGACAAAGAAGGATAAGGGGGGAAGGAGGTTTGGTTTTGTGAGATACAAATGGATTGATAATGTTCAGGAATTTCAAGCTAAATTGAATCAAATATGGATCGGAACATATAAACTGCGAGTTAATTTCCCTAAGTTCACAAGAAGAAAGGAAGTTATAGCTATAGAGGAGAGGAAGGGGGTGCAAAGTCGCTCGTGGAAAACCATGATGTTAGTGGTAGAGTGGAAGGAAGAAGTTATTCAAATGCAGTAAAATGAAGAGTGCAGAAATCATGGAAACCGAAAAATACACTGATAAAGGCTAATGATATGAATTGGTCTGGTTTGGAATTCCATGTGGAGACGTCAAATATGGAGTGGCTTTCAAAATGTTTCGTGGGAAAGGTGCAACAGGTAGATGAGGTGTTTCTATTGCAAGATAAAATTTTAGAGGGAGGTATACGTTCTATTAAAGTTATTCTTATGGGGGGTGACATGGTCTTGATTCAACCCCTGGATGATGAAGATCTGGTAGAACATTCTAAAGAGTTGGAAGATATGTTTTCTCATTGGTTTGAGTCAATTCACCAATGGAGTCCATAAGAAGTGGTTCGTGATAGATTTGTATGGGTACGTTGCAAAGGTGTACCAGTTCATGCATGGTCTGAGGAGTTTTTTAGAATGATTGCAACACATTTTGGAAGATATGTGTGTATTGATACAAGCACCACGAAAAGAGATAGGTTGGATGTTGCCTATATGATGATTCAGACGTCGTCTTTACAAACAATAAACAAATGGTTTAAAGTAAAGATTAATGGTTTATTATTCTCTATTAGTATTGTGGAGGATCCTTTCATTAATCCTTGGAGCATTTTTCCAAAGAAGGAAAACATGGTGTGTCAGTTGGAGTCTACAAGCACAGATTCATCAGAGTGTAGTTTTTTCAGAAGGGGAAGATTATGATATTGGAACGTATTTGTTTAAGGATATGATGCCGAATTATGTGGAAGGGAATGGTAATTCAAATTTGAAATGTCAGTTGCTGGAGAATTCTATTTTATCACCCATTAATGGTGATATTAAAGTACCAGATTGTGATATCAATAGTGAGTTGTTGCCTGAGAATGCGGGAGTCAATTTGGATGCATCTGTTAACTCCTAGGCAAGCATACCTATAGTCAACCGTAGTATAATGATTTTAAAGTACGAGTGTCGAACCCACGAGGAACGGATTCAATTAAACTTCATAGTTCAACTCAGAAAGCATATATACAAAGGTCATGGATTGATTCATGACGGGTTTAATTAAACTAAGCTAAATTTGCATAAAAGTAATGTGAGAATAACAAGAAATTTTAGAAAGATTTCAGTAAGAAAAACTGGGATTGAACTTCATCTATCTCACTCATTCGTATTCTGAATAAATATAAATACATAGCATTTGAGACTATAAATATTGATGCAACACATAAAGATCATTTATATTGATTCCTCAAGTATAAAATTCATAAGATTAATCCTTTGAATATTGATTCCTCAAGTATTCAATGGATTATCCAGCATTACGTTCAAGTGTTAGACGCAATCGATATATCGAAATCTATTCCTAGTATTACGATATATTGAGTATTTTCCTTCAGATCGGATTTTCAGAAATACTTTCCAGTTAGATCTAAAAATCAAGTTCAATAACTCTATTGATCAGATAGAATCAAAGATGAAGAACAGAACGATAATACCACTTGAAATCCTTCTTTTCTTCTTGCTAATTCAGTTCTTCTGAGTCTGGTTACTCCTCTTCTTGATTTCCTGTATTTAAAGCACAAAATGGGATTAAAAGACTTCAAATAATTCAAGACTCAGATAATATCTGCTTTAATTCAAACTTCTAAAATTGGGAGAAATTAATTGTTAAATATAAGCAATTAATCCAAAAGTGCCATAATTTTCATACAAAATATCCTAATATTTGGCACTTATCAACTCCCCCCAACCTAGAATCTTGCTTGTCCTCAAGCAAAGTAAGCATATATAATTCAACTATTCATGAATTCATTTATGAAACTGGTTATTTGGAAATCATATCCATGGTCCTTCAAGAAACAATTTCACATTCCAACTAAAGATTTGAAATCAAAAGCATATGGTAACTCCAATATCAAATAAAAAGAAGACAAGAGTGCAATCAATCACCAAAAGGAGCAATTATAACAATGAAATGATTCTAATCAAGGAAATTTTTCTCTCAATTCTCTCTGGTGAGTGTTTTTCTCAATTTTTCACTGAAAATTGCACAAATCAAAATTGTCAGTCATTTCCAATCAGATCACAATCACACATTTGGCATGGGTCTTAAGGTCATGTAAAGGTTGTAATGAGGCTTGGCTTCCAAGAATTATGGTTTTTCAGGATATTCAAAAGCACAATTCAAGAAAAGAGAGCATACTACATTTCATTTCAATTATCATCAACTCTCCATTCTTAACACCTCAATGCACCAATTTCTCATTCACAATCTACTCCTTTTTATTTTCATTGTCTTTTTTCTTTTTTTCTTTTTTCTTTTTTTTAAATACATATTAAGGAGTAGATTGTATAGATATAGCCAAACCAATTTTCTTTTATGAACCCATTATCCTTGTAATGTTACAATGTACCTATGCTCTCCTTCCTTTAATGTGCAAAGGTAGGATAGATTTTTGAATTTAAGGTCGAGGTACATAATCAAAGGAAACTTAAGCTCTAATGGGCTTATTACAAAAAGTGATCATTTTCAGGTAGGCTATTTGGCACTAGGTTATTTCCATTTAACAAAACTTGCCTTAATCATTTCCATGCCTCTTGTGTGATGTTATCAAAAAGGAAACTCAAGCAATATCAACTGGCTAATTAACAGTGAAACTCTCAGTCTGTTTATGGATTCACACACTCACTGGGTTATCTGTGGCTTATTTCCTTGATTAAATCACCTATTGTTATGATTACTTATTTTGGTTAATTATCATGCACCAATGTCCTAATCCTATTTGATTATGCAATCAACCATATTTTTCCTTTTTCCTCCTCTTTGTTCAGTTTGTTCAATTGTTCTATCTTAGGACAGTTACTGAATCTTGATTTCTTTTTAACCAATTTCCTCAAGAAAAATTTTCTGTGATTCCCAAAAAATTTAGTTGTATCTACCAGTATTATATCCAAAATACTAAGTGAAAGGCAGTGTAAAACAGTTAACCCTAACTTAACAAAGTAAAGTAACAAGCATCTAAACTAAAACAACTAATGCAAATATCACAAAAGCAACTACTATTTAAACACACCAAAACATTGCAGTACTAAAGTTATCTGCCAACATAATCACACACAGTACTAAAGTATCAACAAAAGAACAATGAAACCATGTCACAGAGTTTTGAGAGATGGAATAGTAGGGTATGTGTCCAGCTGCTACATCATCTCCAGCTGCAGCTCCTGAGGGTCCCTCTCCTGCTGGTACAGCTCCAGAATAGCACACATCATAATCAGTAGCTCCACTTGCTCCAGCAGCTCCACTCCCCCTGGAAAAATTGGACTGTCCCCAGGCCACTGAAGGTGAGTCTGAAATTCATTTGGTGTCATGCCCGGGTATGCACAATTTAAGCAAATATTCAACATTTCAATTAGGCACATATGCTTCAAGTATGCATACAAACTAGTATGACAAACCATGATGCATTCCAAACCATGTGCACAATGATGTAGCAACCACAATAGCCAATTACTTTCAATATACATTTCACTTGCATTTGTCCTATCATGTGAACATTCTAACACTCAAATGCAAAAGAAGAAAGCAATCACTAAATCATCATGTATCACAAACAGTTCAAATGCACAATGTAATTTTATCAATTGAAGCACATTATTCACAAGTTCGTTTACATTGCCATTCAACAAGTCATCATGCATTAAGAACAATTAGGGTGATTCTTCCCTCTTTTTAAACTCAAATGCTCAATTTCAAATGCAAGCAATTCACTTTTAGAATGCACAACAAGTGAATGATAGTTTATAAAGGTGAACATCTTACTGGTGCATTTCATCAAACACTTGATATGCATTATTCATAACTTCATTCAAAACTCAAATTTGTTCTCAAATATTTCAACCCATAGTCATTCAAATGATTCACAGCACACTATTAACCACCCAATCAGTGTTTTTCACCAAATCAATCACAATTTCAAAACTAGAGCACATGTCTCCTACCCTAGGTTCAAGTCATCAATCATTCATACAATTATTCGGTGAAAAAGGGTTGAAATCACATAAAACTTACCTTGAGGAGCTTTTTGGAACAATTAGTGGGGAATGGGGAATGTGATTGTGTGAATTGCGAAGATTGGAATGCCCTAGAGGGTTTGTTCGCGCGAGAGGGGGAGGAATTTGAGAGGAGAAGTGTTTGAAAAATGAGTGATTTCCCTTTGCTGCGCGTCCTATACAAGCACATAAGTGACTTTTCGCTCAAGCGAATAGGAATTCGCTTGAGCGGATTTCATCCAGAGATTGTGAAAAAATACCCCCATATTTGCTCAAGCGAATTTCCATTCGCTTGAGCGAATTCCGTCCAGAGAGCCTCAATTTTGACCCTTAAATTGGCTCAAGCGAATCCAAATTCGCTTGAGCGAATTTTGTCCAGAGGGCATTATTTTTCACCCTTAAATTCGCTTGAGCGAATTGAAATTCGCTAGAGCTAATTTAGCAGAAACTGCTTTTGTCAATTTTTTCTGCTTAATTCGCTTGAGCTAATTGCTTTAGCTTGAGCGAATTTTCTGAACTTTTGCTTCTCAAATTCTTTTACACTTTGCAAAATTTTTTTCACTTTCAAACCTTTAATCCGTAATCATTGCTCTCTATTGGACTCTAATTCAATCCTTAATTCACTCCCTATACCAACCTCTATGATTCAACAAAGTTTCATCAATTCATAACCAAAATCTAGGATTAAAAATCCCATTTTCATAATTGACCACATTTAAGGCAATTTGTAGCATCCAACTGTCTCAAATTAGCACCAAAACTATTTTTCATGCAAAACAAGTTCAAATAGCTTCAAAACACTCAAATACACATGTTTGAGCCAATTGAGACAATGAAATGATAAAAATTGACTTAAAGCACACAACACACAAATATTTACAAAATCACAATTAGCACACATAAGTGAAATTTAAAATGCAAAACAGAATTAAACACTGGGTTGCCTCCCAGTAAGCGCTTGTTTAACGTCACATAGCTTGACGCCTGTTTTCATCATGGTGGTTGGAATTGAAATTTTGTGGTGAGCCTTGGTGCTGCACCACCACTTTCTTTTGACAACAATCCTTCAAACTGAAATTTTGGGTTGAGCCTTGCTGCTACACCCTTAATCTCTTGTGAAAGCAAACTCCAAGTTCTTATTGCCTCATTCAAACATTTGACAGGAGTTGCCTCTGACCATCTTGACCTCTTTCTGGAATTAGACCATGTTGCTGATTCCCTTGGCCTAATTTTTCTTTTCCTTGGTCTCTTGTTATAACAAGCACTGGTCTTTTTCTCTTGAAGCTTGGGAGATTTATGATTGACAATTTTCAATTCCTTTGCTTCATGCAATTGTGGCTTACTCACTGCAAGAAAAGCTTTATCAGACATATCTACTTTAAAGTACTCTAGTTGATCCTTTGGGTGCTGAATAGCTTCAAACACATTGAAATCGGCTTCTTCATCTTGTGTCCTGACCTTTAGCTCACTATCACTAACATCAATGATTACTCTAGCCGTCTTCATAAATGGTTTGCCAAGGATCAGTGGAACTTCAATATCTTCTTTGATATCCATGATCACAAAATCCATTGGAGACACAAAATTGCCAACTTTTTCCAAATCAAGTAAAGCTTTTTGCACTGAGAAGCTTTCAATGTTCACAAGAGTGAGACTGCCTGGATCTTTAAATTTTTTAGGCAAAGATTTTTGACTGATTGCATTGCACCCTGCCTCCAGTTCCACTGTTTCTTCTGAAATTCTTCCTTTCTTAATGAGAAGCTCTTTCATGAATCCTGTGTACTTCGGTATCTGCTCCATAGCTTCTATAAAAGGAATGTTGATTTGCAGCCCTATAAAACTATCCAGAGTATGTGCAAGCTGCATTTCTCTCTTTCTTTGAAGGGACTTTAGGATATGACAATCTCTTTAGTTGTGGTACTCCTTCCCCTCTTTTCTCCTTCTTTTTCTCATCTTCTCTTTTTCATTCTTTTTCTCATTTTATTTTTCTTTTTCTCTATTTACATCATTTTCTTTATTCATTTCTCCCCCTTCCTCACAACCACTTATTTTCTTTTCACTCTCTATTCTCTCTTTTCACTCTCCTCTAATTCTTTTTCGCTCTCTCCTTCTTGCAACACTTCTTCCTTAGCTTCCAAGTTGTCCCCAATACCTTCCCTTATTGTTATGCCACTCCTTGTGGTAATATCAGTGCACTGCTCCCTAGGGTTGGTTTGAGTAGTTGCTAAGAATTGTCCTGACTGTTGGTTAGCTGAAGAGTTAGCTAACTGTTCAACTTGAGCCTCAACATTTCTTACTGATGCTTCAACATTTTTCTGTCATGCCATAGAGACTTGAATGAATTCCTCAAGACTATCATCCAATGTTGATCTTCCTTGTTGAACTGGAGGGTAATTTTGCTGCTGTTGGAGAAGAGGTGCCATATAAGATGAATTAGCATGTTGTTGCCACCCAAAACTCTGATTCTGGTAACTTCCCCAACCCTGCGAAAAATTGTCAAGATAATGATTGTTGTTGGAGAAGTCACTAGGAGTTGCCATGCTAGAAAAGTATCTCGATCCCTGATGCATAACATAATCTCCAAGTGTTCTTCTTGGTGGATATTGCCATTTACCATCCATGATTGATTCAGGAGTTGGAAAAATTGGTTGTGATTGTGGAGTAGAGAAACTTCTTGGTTCTTCTCCTTGAGTGATTTCTTGTCCGCTTCCTTCTTGCCTCAAAGAGGTTTAAAACACTCAAAACAAGGATTAGTACCAAGTAGCAATTAAAATGAAAATGAACTATGAACAAAAACTAATTACAAAAATATTGACAATGCTTAATAAGCCAACTAAGAATTTAAAAGAACACCGTTCCCCGGCAACGGCGCCAAAAATACTTGTTAACTCCTAGGCAAGCGTACCTATAGTCAACTATAGTATAATGATTTTAAAGTACGAATGTCGAACCCACGAGGAACGGATTCAATTAAACTTCATAGTTCAACTCAGAAAGCATATATACAAAGGTCATGGATTGATTCATGATGGGTTTAATTAAACTAAACTAAATTTGCATAAAAGTAATGTGAGAATAACAAGAAATTTTCGAAAGATTTCAGTAAGAAAAACTGGGATTGAACTTCATCTATCTCACTCATTCGTATTCTGGATAAATATAAATACATAGCATTTGAGACTATCAATATTGATGCAACACATAAAGATCATTTAAATTGATTCCTCAAGTATAAAATTCATAAGATTAATCCTTTGAATATTGATTCCTCATGTATTCAATGGATTATCCAGCATTACGTTCAAGTGTTAGACGCAATCGATATATCGAAATCTATTCCTAGTATTATGATATATTGAGTATTTTCCTTCAGATCGGATTTTCAGAAATACTTTCCAGTTAGATCTAAAAATCAAGTTCAATAACTCTATTGATCAGATAGAATCAAAGATGAAGAACAGAACGATAATACCAATATTGATCGAAACAAGATTACTATATATAAATATCATCAGAATACGTCTGAGCTCGAGTCGATTACATTCAATCCCAATAAAAGAGATTAGTTACTCATAGTAGCTTTTACAACCAAGAAATCTGAAGAAAAAGGTGAAGGATTGTGATTCCGCAGCTCCCGTTCTCTTTGAACTCTTCGTTCTATTTTGAAAAGTGACGAACTGTCGAAAACTGATTCTGAAACTTGTTTCATGCTGCTGCGTAAGTGGAAATTCGCTTGAGCTAAAATTTTTAGCTCAAGGGAATGGAATTCTTCATGGTGAAGAAAAGTCAATTCGCTTAAGCGAATGAAATTAGCTTGAGCGAATTAAGCACCTAAAAAACACACTCTCTTGTCAAAATTCGCTTGAGCTAATTAAAATTCGCTCAAGCGAATTTACATCACTTGAAATCCTTCTTTTCTTCTTGCTAATTCAGTTCTTCTGAGCCTGGTTACTCTTCTTCTTGATTTCCTGTATTTAAAGCACAAAATGGGATTAAAAGACTTCAAATAATTCAAGACTCAGATAATATCTGCTTTAATTCAAACTTCTAAAATTGGGAGAAATTAATTGTTAAATATAAGCAATTAATCCAAAAGTGCCATAATTTTCATACAAAATATCCTAATATTTGGCACTTATCAGCATCTAAGGAAGTATTGCTTGATCCAAATTTGAAAGCCTTTGATAAGGGGACTTATGGGACGGATGGCAAATTTTTAGGCGAAAATTTGGTGGAAGTGGTGGAACCTCCAGAGCATGTGTGTGTGGATAAACCAATAATGTCAAAACAAATTTGCCCATTTTTATGCGCAAGTGCAGTGCCTAGGAGTGGTGGTGCATCCGGCCCAATTACAATTGCATATGCATCTGATCCAATTCCAAAAGAAAGTGCAGTCGGTCAAATTGTTTGTACAGTCGGTCCAAATGTAAGTGCAGAGCTAAGGAGTGAAGTGGTAGCTGACCCAATTGCATGTACAGCCGGCCCAAATCCAAATGAAAGTGCAGCTAGCCCATCTCCAACTGTAAATGAAGTACTAAGGATCGAAGGTGCAGCCGGGCCAAGCTCACATGTGAATGCGGCCAACCCATTTCTTAGTGAAGAATCATCCAACCTAATTCCAATTGAAGATGGAGTCCACCCAAGTGAAGGTGTAGCCGACCCAATTCCAATTGAAAGAGCAGTCCGCCCATCATTATGCAGCCCCCTAGGTGTCATGTTTCAGGTGGGTACTCAACAAATGCAAGGCCCAAATTATTATCTTGTGCAAGGCCGAGGTCACTCATTACCTCAATCCCATTATTTTGAAGCGCTAGTTGAAGTAAGTAAGCAGCAAGCGACAGGTGTTGGTGATAAAGAAATTTTTTTTGGACCAAACCTCTCATTACTCGGAGCAAGCACAATCTAATAATCTCGTTCCTGCTTGAGTGATATGGAGCCAATTAATAATCTGGATCTTGCAGTGGGTGTGGGTGATGCTGTAATTGGTACTAAAGGGGCAAATTCGACAGTCCAGTTTGAAGATTCTCACCTGTGTGAGGTTCCTATTGTCTTAGAAGGGGAAATTGAAGGCTCTGAAATACCTACTCAGCTAGAAGTTGTTGGTGGTCAAAAAAGAGGAAGGGGGAGACCAAGAAAAAGGGTTCACGCAAAGGCTAAGGTGAGTAATTTACCCTTGAATGTACTTCCAGATGTTGTCTTGATAGAAGAAGGTCCCCAATTAGTGGCAAATAAAGTATGGCATATAGGTCAGAAGCTGGGGGTAACTTTGGAGGGAGAAAGTGTGAAGATGGTTCATCAGTTAACAGAGATGGAGGAACGGGATAGGAAAGTTATTGGTAGGATAAGAAGTGTAGGAGGAACATAGTGGTTAACAGTGGTTTTGTTTGGGAATGGGGTTAATTGTTGTCATGAATTTAGCTTCTTGGAATATTAGAGGAATCGGGGGCCGTTTGAAGAAGGTGGAAATTCGAAATTTATTATATTTTAAAAAAGTTGATTTTTTAATGATTCAAGAGACAAAAAAGAGACTATTGATAGTAACCTGATTAAGCTGCTGGGAGGTGATGATAATTTTAGTTGGTCTTATCTTCCTTCTTCTGGATTGTCTGGTGGTTTGTTGTTTATGTGGAAAAATTCTGTGTTTTCTGCTCATGAAATTTTCTCAGATTCAAATTTTATTGGTGTTAGAGGGTGGGTGGGAGTTGAAAAGGTGTTTTGTACTATTGTCAACATTTATGCTCCATGTGATACAACAAGCAAAAAGAACTTGTGGAGGAAATTATTAGCCTGTAAACAGGAGAAAGGAGGTGACATATGGTGTTTTGGTGGTGATTTTAACGCAATCAAATCAGAGAGGGAGAGAAGAGGGGTCTCTAACTTCTGGAGGAGGGATGATTCATCTTATTTTGGGGGGTTTTATTGATATGGCTGAGTTGCTAGACATTCCGATGGTTGGAAGGAAGTATACCTGGTACAAAAGCAATGGATCTTGTATGAGTAGACTGGATAGGTTCTTAATATCAACAGAGTGGATGGAGAAGTGGAGTAATACCTCACAATGGGGTATGAAAAGAGGTGTGTCTGATCATTGTCCAGTGTTGTTGAAACGAGATAGTGTTAATTGGGGGCCGAAACCTTTTTGAGTGCTTGATTATTGGCGATCTTCCCCACATTATACAAATTTTGTTCTTAATCAGTGGAAGGGTATTTCTGTGGAAGGGAGTGCTTCGTTTGTCCTGAAATAAAAGTTAAAGACTATGAAAAATTCACTAAAGAGGTGGAATAAGGAGTCTTTTGGGGAGTTGTTAGCAAAAATTTCAGATATGAGGGAGAAAATTAATGTGCTTGATATCAAAAGTGATGAGTATGTTTTAACAGTTGAGGAAGTGAATTGTAGAAAAGAGTGGACAGCCGAGTTATGTCATTTGTTATCTTTGCAACAGAGCCTGTTATTCCAGAAATCTAGATTGAAGTAGATGCAAGAAAGAGATGCAAATTCAAAGTTCTACCATGCTTTCATTAATAAGAGAAGAGTACGAAATGGTATTCATCTTTTGAGAGTAGGACTTGAAACCTCTGTTGAACCAGTGGCTTTAAAAGAGGCTGTGAAGGGGTATTTTGAGCATCATTTTATGGCACTTCCAGGGAGGCGTCCGACTTTAGATGGTGCCTGTTTCAAATCTTTGTCACAGGAGGAAACATCTAATTTGATCATACCTTTCTCTAAAGATGAGGTGAAGGCTGCTGTATGGGATTGTGGTGGTTCGAAAAGTCTAGGCCCTGATGGGTTTAATTTCAAATTTATTCAGGACTTCTGGATGTACTAAAAACGAATTTTATATCCTTCTTGCATGAGTTCCATTCTAGTGGCAAATTGGTTAAAGGATCCAATAGCTCCTTTATTGTTTTGGTTCCAAAAGTTGATTGCCCGCAAAAGGTGGAGGAATATCGTCCGATTTCTTTGATTGGGGTTATGTATAAAGTATTGGCAAAGGTGTTGGCAAATAGGTTAAGGCAGGTGATAGGGTCTGTGATTTCAGAATGTCAATCAGCTTTTATTCAAGGCAGAATGATTTTTGATAGCATATTGATAGCCAATGAAGTTGTGGAGGAGGCTAAGAGGAAAGGTAGGTGCTATCTATTTTTTAAAGTAGACTTTGAAAAAGCATATGACTCGGTTAGCTGGGACTTTCTACAATATGTGATGGGACGGATGTGTTTTCCACTTATTTGGAGAAAGTGGATAGCTGAATGTTTGCATTCATCTCGGATCTCTGTTCTTATTAATGGGAGCCCAACTTCTGAGTTTGGGCTTGGACGTGGGTTGAGGCAAGGCGACCCATTAGCTCCCTTTCTTTTTCTTATTGTGGCAGAGGGGCTGAACTCTTTGATGTCTAATGCTGTTCATGCTAATCTTTTTTCTGGATACAAGGTTGGACGGGATACAATTCAAGTGTCACATCTACAGTTTGTTGATGATACAATTATTTTGGGGGAATCTTCTATGTCTAATATTTGGGCTATAAAAGCCATTATGCAATTATTTGAGCTGGTGTCAGGCCTGAAAGTGATTTTTCATAAAAGCAAGTTGCTTGGGGTGAATGTTGATCAGGGGAGGCTTGAAGGGTTTGCAAAATTCTTGAATTGTGGTGTTGGCTCAATCCCATTTACTTATCTAGGCCTACCTATTGGTGCAAGTCCAAGGAAAAAGGCGACCTGGAAGCCGGTTATTCAGAAGGTGCAGAAGAGATTATCTGTGTGGAAGTGCAAGAATTTGTCCTTTGGTGGTCGTTGTGTCCTTCTGCAATCTGCTCTCAATGCCATTCCGATTTATTATCTTTCTTTTTCCAAGGCTCCGACAGTTATTATTTCTCAATTACATTCTTTGTTTAGATCTTTTCTGTGGGGTGGGAATGGAGAGAAAAATAAAATAGCATGGGTGGGTTGGGAGGAAGTTTGTAGAGACAAGAAATTTGGGGGTTTGGGGTTACGGGATTTGGGTGCATTCAACTTAGCTCTATTAGTTAAGTGGAGATGGCGTTTTTTGGTTGAAAAAGAAGGATTGTGGCATACAGTGTTAACTTCCATCTATGGAGAGAGGCTTGTTACTGGATTGAGTGGTGAGAAAGTCAGGGGATCTAGGTGGTGGCTTGATATTTGGGGTATT
This sequence comes from Sesbania bispinosa, assembly GCA_026901365.1. Taxonomy (NCBI): domain Eukaryota; kingdom Viridiplantae; phylum Streptophyta; class Magnoliopsida; order Fabales; family Fabaceae; genus Sesbania; species Sesbania bispinosa. The sequence continues at coordinate 197,622 of QLOH01000253.1, forward strand.
GAGAGTGGCTTATATGTTACGTCCGATTGGTTCTCTAATGGTTGTGTCAAAGAGGTGGGTAATGGGGAAAACACTCTGTTTTCTATATCCAACAATAAGTCGACAACTTTAGCATACACGTGTTTAAGGAGTGCAGGGGAGTGTGGGGTGGAATTGGTGCTGGAGAAGGGATCTTTTTCGGTGGGAAGAAGAACAATTGCAATTCTTTCTTATGGAATTGCAAAGCTTGAACCTTCTTGAGGAGAAATCTGATGGTTGGAGGTGGAAACATGATGCGGGAAGTTCTTATTGTGTTAAGTCTGCCTATCAAATCATAATTAACCAGTCTATATATGCTGATTTCCCTATGTATTGATATTTGTGGTCCAGGTTGATTCCTTCCAAGGTCTCTAGTTTTGGTTGGAGGGCTATTCTAGATAGAATCCCAACAAAACAGAACCTAATTAAACGAAAGGTTCTACCACCCAATGTAGCATCTTGTGTTTGGCGTGGTCTTTGTGAGGAATCCACATCTCATCTCTTCTTTGAATGTTTCTTTGCTTTTAAAATATGGATGTCTTGTCTTCAGTGGTTTGGATTCTCCTCTGTCCATAATAGTACTGGCTTGAAAAATTTTGAACAATTTTTGGGGATTCCAAATTGTCATGCTGTGAATCGGGTGCGATGGTCTTCTATTTGGTTGGTAACATTATGGTCAATTTGGCTTGCAAGGAATGAGGCCGTTTTTTCTCTAAAAATTATGGATTCTGAGGATATGTTGGACTTAATTAAGCTGAGATCTTGGAACTGGTTAAGGGCAAAAGATTTAGCTTTTAAATACCCTTTTGCTCTTTGAACCAATAACCCTTTTTCTTGCTTGAATTTCTTCTGACATATGCTGTCTGTTGTTCCTATAATTGCTGATGAAGTACAATCTGCCGATGCTTGAAACAATTAATTGAGTCCGACACAAGGAGAGTTTTTGTTGTGTTTTGGTAGTTAATAGCAATTGTGTTTGGGACTTGTTGAGTACTTCTGTTGCTAATGCCTTTGCTGGTTTTGCAGGATGTGTTTTCCCTGTGGATGTTGCTATTATTGTTTCTGTATTGCTGATGATGTTTTTGTTGTGTCTTTTGGCTCTGCTACTGGTTTTGATGTGGCCGCGCGAGTTCTTTTTTGGAGTAATGGTTAATTTTCTAAGTTGCTGATTTACTTTATGAGATTGGTGGATTTTATGCTGCCTGCAAGGTCTGATCAACATTAGTTCTTGTCCACTTGGTGCAATTAATTCCAATATATGACTTTGGTCTAAGCATACCTACTGTAACTGGTTTGTCCAGTGTCTTGGTGGCTGTTTTCATTAATTCCTTTCATGTGAAGCTTGGCTATAGGATAGTTTCTCGGGTTTATATATTGCTAGAGGCTTTGTATTTCTATTTTATTTCTCCCCCAAAAGCTTATTTTTTAGGTATTTGTATATGGGTTAGAGTACCCCTTGTACTCTCTCTTAATAATATTTCTTTGCTTATAAAAAAAAATACAATTTTTAACTTTCATATATTATGAATTCTATTTATTAAAAATTTATTGTATGTCTTTTTTTGTCAAATTATTATTGTACGACTAATACGACAAAAATGTCCCGTGCTATTACACAACTAGTACAAATTAATAGTAAAGTAACAAAGTCTATCTACTATCTCCCATTCTATTATAAATTTGAGTCTCCACTTTCTCTACTCTATCAATTGAAAAGTTGCATATATTTTTTTTTTGATATTTTTCACTATTTTTTAGTGTGTTTTTCACACACTTCCCTTACAAATATTTTCTAATGTTTCCTCAAATCCCTATTAAATTTTGCAAGAAAGTGATATTTTAATCAAAATATGCATAACTTTATTCCTTAACCTATTCGTTTTCCTAGTCTAAATCTTATTTTAATTTTAATTTAAATTCTTATATATTATTACCATTTAATAATATAAAAAATATATAATAATTTAAAATTACATGAAGGGTGGAATCAAATTTTTGTTTAATATATAAATTTTTTATGAATATTGAATTTTATTAATGGTTGAATTGGAAATTCTATATAAATAGAGCTTGTTTACAAAATTCATACAATTAAAAAAAAATGGCTGACACTTCATTAAGTAACTTTATTTTAATGTATAACATACTTTATAAGATATAATTAAATATTGACTATAAAACTATGTAAGTATAAATATCTGATTTATCTAAATTAAATTTGGTATATTTACGATCAACGTTTTAATATTAATTGAATTTATTAAATTTATATTCTATAAAGAATTACTATGGTCTTATAATTAGCATAATTATATTTATGAAAAAGTTAAGTTTTTTCAATTTTTCTTTAAATTAATTCTATTAATCATAGGATTAATTTAAAAATAAAAAAATGACAGACATACAGATTATTATGAAAACAACATATTTATTAGTGCAACCGATATTTTTCCAATAAACAGATTGGTTCAATCGATAAAGGCGCCAGTAGCATTTTTTTTTTTAAAAAAAAAACTTTAAAACGTTGGCATGGCTGGACTGCCGGAGCCACTGCCACGGTATGTAGTCACAGGGGAAACGGCCACTGTAATTCGAGTGTTTGTTCTATTATTGAAGTTATTAGAATTTCTGTTTCTGACAAGGCTCACATGTGATGTGAATTGAGTACAATAATTTAACAGAAAAAACCTATGTGACAGTACTTGCGTTAACATTATAAAGTCTTAGCACCGGAGATGTACCAAAACTATTAGTAATTAAGATTACTCAACCTCCTACTAGTTGTGGAGTCTAGCTAGATACCCTTGCCACTCGAGACCAACTGACCAAGCATGCGTTGCCTTGTCATTAGAGTCTTCTATTGTCATGTGTTAGCCCGTGTACTTTGATTTTTTTGGACGAATACTTTAATTTTTTATTTGTCAAAGACGAATACTTTGACTTTGATTGAACCTTCTATTGTAATGTGTTTTAGTCTTTTTTTTGGTCAATTATGTGTTTTAGTCTGGATTCGGGCCTCCCCCTTCTGCTTTGTATTCGTGGGCCTTTCTTTGGGTTTTGTTAATGTTTAAAGCTTTGTCCAAAAACAAAAACTGCTATGGACATAGTATTGAACCATTTCATACTGTTGACCAAAAACAAAGAAAACAATTTCATACTGTACTAAGCAATAAACCATTCACATAAAGTATAGTACCAAAAAAGAATACCATTTTTTTTAGGGAAGAAAACCATTTACATTATACATTTATTTTTTAAATTTTGATTTAATATCTGTACTCTTCACTTAACTTTTATTTCTTCCTTAGAGGATGTGTGTATTTCCTTAATGAGATATATTTTCGGAGAAAAAAATTCCAGAGAGAAAAAATCAAATGTAAATATTTCTACACTATCAGTGCTGTTTATTTACAGCATGAAAACGGAGTCTGCTTCCTTTTGTCAAATGCTCATACGAAAGTGGGACTCAATCTTCTGGAGTATAGAAATAAAAAAAATAACTATACTGATCCAGTTGTAGGTCTAGCGACTGACATTCTTAAATAAAGTGTTTTTTATTACTTTATTATAAAAAATAAAAATAAGTTTGGGATTATTTATACTTTAAAAATAACTACTGCAATCTTGATCCAAACGGTATGCCACGCTAATAGACATCTAAACCAAACAAATAGTTAAGTTTTATGTTCAGGATTTGTGGTTTTGTTTCGATTGATGGAAAAATAAAACCAAAAGATTGTGTACAAACAGTGTCAATAATTCCCATTTAATGACTTAATGCTTGATTTGTCTTTCTTCATAAAAAATAGATTTATAAAGAGCCGAGACCCTTATAAATGGAAGTTGAACTTCCAACTTAATTGAAGTTCTCTGTATATGAATTGAACACATAATGGAATTTGTAAAAGCAAATCTAAACTATCCCCCAGCTTACTCTATTCAGGGAATAATTGGCATTTCTCACCATTGTTGGCATTGACATGATGATAAGAACAAATTAGTACAAACCTCATGAAAAACCTCAAGTATTAGACTATGGTACTTGTTGGAGTTCATGGAGATATAATAGTTCAATAGACTACGTAGATCTTTCGCTTCTTGGAGGCGATTTGCAATTATCATCTCCATCATGGACTCCTTAAAATCCTCTCTCGGATCATAAGAGCATTTCTCCATTGCAACCATTACAACGAACTTGGTTCCTTCTCTGTCTCTGCTTTGTTGCCTTCTTCTCTCTACAACATGTCTAGCTTCCGTCTTTTCTCTAATCATTTGGTCAAGTCTCTCTTGCACCATGGCATGTGCTAAGCTAGAAACAGAAGGGAACCTATCAGAGGCAGAGCTCTCTGCTTCCTCTGAGGAAGAAACACTAAACCTGCAACTGCAACACAATGCCCTGCATCCTCTCTGTTGGGGCTGATGCTGTGAGGCTCTCATTCTAGGACAAGGAGACTAAGCTTTGAAGGGAAATTTGTGTAAAAATAATCACTTATGCACAATTGACAAGTGGGACACTGAAGTGAATTAATCATTATGTTTTGGTCTAAGAACATTTTCAAAACTAATTAGGTGTTAGCTTGGAGGGCAGATGGGGGACATCACATACCTATAGTTAATTGAGCCAATGATCATTATGTTTAACTAGACGTATCATGTTCTCAACCCTTTTAGGATAATATTAGGTGGCCTAGCTAGCTTTTAAAATGTGATCAATAAGGAAGATTAATTAAAGACTCTTTAACAAGAGCTAGTTGATGTGATGACGTGCCTTGTGGAATTGAGAAAAATTAATGACTTGATTATTTGAGTTTGAGCTAAACTTGTCTAAATTCATTGTCTTCTTTCAATGATGCATTTCTTTCCATATATTGGATGGCTAGATGAACCAAATGAGAATCTACTTTGAAGCATTACTTTCTCATTTGTTGTTGATTGAAATTTTTGTTGCATCAATTGCTTTTGTGTTTGCTCTTGCAGTAGTGGTTGTTAGGTCCAATTATGGAGAAAATCCGACAGAAGATACACACAGCTAAGTAAGAATCTCTTTAACAGATTCGTACTCTTGTATGCTAAGCCTACACAGTACAAAAGCAGCAAACTGGTAAAGAAAGCAAAAGAAGGCCACTAGGTGATTAGCATGTGATTACCATTGATTACTTTGCTAATTTGAGAATTGAGAGAAATATGTTCCTCGTTTTTCTGCATCATTAAGGGTAATAATATGTCAGTAATCGGTACAACCAAGTTGTTTATGCATGTCTTGAAGCACATGTTGCTATAATGATTTTTACTCACTAAAGATAAAGCAAAAGCGCAAGTACCTTGAGAGCAACGGATACGTAGAATAGGGAAACACGAGACAGACTGGCTCTTAGTTTTTGCTTTTCTTTAGAATAAGGAACGGGTGAAAAGAATAGATGTACTTGGATCATTCACATATAAGTCATATATAGTTATCAATGCATGTTTTCTATTTAACATGACATTAGGTCTAGTATATGACTTGAAAAAAATGAGAGTTTAAAGTACTGACTTCCTTTAACCTGATTTTTTTTTCCGTAAATCTAAAAAATATAAAACAATATTCTTCCTATCGAGCCTCATAAGTTTTTCAGCTTCACAATATCAGTCTTTTTTTTTTGGACTGAAATCACCTATTATATATTTTTACCCTTTTATTCATTCAGTCAAAGCATAGACTTTAATATTATCTGATTTGAATATTAATTTAAGTTTGAATATTTTCAATTCGAACATGAAGAATATCTGTTACCTAGATCATAAAATTAGAGCTCCATTTTAAAATTTAGACTACTAAATATATTAATTTATGTAATTATTTTATTTTAAAAATTATAATTTATTTAAAAAAAATAAATTTCTCTATTCAATGTTATTATTCATGGCTTTTCCATTTCTTTTAGTTTTTTCATTTAAATTTTAAATTTTAAAATACATTGATTATGAATTACGCTATATTAATCTTCATACAAAATCTCTTATCATTTGAAAGTTTTTGTTTGAATTACGATATATCTTTATACATCCCCAATTTTCTCACTCACCTTTTTAATTTTGTTAACATTTGTTTGTAGTAAATGATATATTTTTTTTCGAAAAAAATGAGAGAGAAAAACAAGATAATCCCGTCACCGAAGGAAGAGATTATACCGTCCACGGCACCAACCAAATGGTGTCACCTTGTCAACGATCTAATCTTCAAAAGTTAGAGAACCAGTCATCTTTTTACCCACAGCAATATTATTATTTAATAATAATAATAATTAAAGTTTGGTAAGCCTACGTTTTACTTTTTAGTGAATGTTTTGTGAAAGTAGTAGTTGGATTTGCAGTGATCAGTGATCACACTCATTGTAACACTCTCACTGTCAAGAAACAATGGCTCCGTCTTTCTCAACAAACGGTGGATTCGGCGGCGAGAGGGTGACTCCTCCTTCTGTTACCGGCCGATTCGCTTCCGTGTACAGCGAGGTCCAAAACAGTCGTATCCTCCACACCCTTCCTCTTCCCTCTGTTCTCCAAACCCCTTTCAAGATTGTCGACGGTTCCCAAAGCTCCGCTGCTGGCAACCCTGGTCTTTCTCCTTCACTTTCCACTTCCACTCTCGCTTTATCTCAATTTTCAATTTCTCCTCTCTAATTTTTCTCGTTTCTGCAGATGAGATCGCGAAGCTGTTTCCGAACATGTTCGGCCAACCATCGGCGATGTTGGTACCGAGTGATTCGGACACTGTGCAGACGAATCAAGAGTTGAAGATTGGCGTGGTTTTGTCCGGTGGTCAGGCTCCTGGCGGTCACAATGTGATTTCTGGAGTTTTCGGTAATGATCATTTTCAATTCAACAACTAAACCAATGTTTATTGAATTATTGTAATTGTCTAGTCTAGATTTAAGTGGTTCGATTTCAATTTGTGCATTTGATTTTGGTTTTAGATTACCTACAAGACCGAGCAAAGGGAAGTACATTGTATGGTTTCAAGGGTGGTCCAGCAGGCATCATGAAGTGCAAATACGTTGAACTCACCGCTGACTATATTATCCTTATAGAAATCAGGTTTATTTTTTTGGTTACAATTTTTTGAAACCTTGAGTTTTGAACTTGCTATTAATGTAGTTGGGCAAAATTTATTTATTTATTCTTAATTTCGAAGTTCTGATAAAAAATTGTTATTTATATCTTTGGAGCTTCATAACTTACCTGTATATTGTGAGGCATGAGTCCACAACTGGTAAAAGCAATTTCATTTTTTCAAGAGGGTTCTGTGGAATAGATATATGTCTTTCACTGGGGCGTTGTTTGTACATCTTGACTTCTGATGCTGTAAACTTAATGCATCTTACATGCCTTCTATTTCTCGCTCATACATGTAAACGTTTTAAATGTCCTTTTATAACTAACTTTACTATCTTTCTCTAGAACAAAAATCATGATATTGTGACAACTAACAGGAATAAGTTCTGTTGGCAGGGTGGCTTTGACATGATTCGCAGTGGGAGGGACAAGATTGAAACCCCAGAGCAGGTGGGGGGGGGGGGGGGTATTTTTCTGCTATATGTATTGTTCATTTGAACTCTTGATCTTCTTCAGGTATGAGGAGTAATTTATTATTTTATTTTACATGTGCAGTTTAAACAAGCTGAAGAAACAGTGCAGAAGCTAGACTTGGATGGGCTTGTCGTTATTGGTGGAGATGACTCAAACACAAATGCATGCCTCCTCGCTGAGTATTTCAGGTTTTTATATATGGAATTTATTTTGGCATGCTCTATGTCCAGGAACCGGGATGGATCCAGGGGGGAGCATGTAGTCTTTATTCTTCTAGCCCATTATTCTGACTTTTACATCACCTTTATTTCATTTTCAATGCAATTATATATGTATAAGCATTTGTCCCCCTTAGATGTTTTTTGAATCCATCCCTATCCAGGAACAAGAAACCTTATTAGCGCAATTAAATTTGCTTGTTAGTTTATGATTTACCTCCAATGCCCTTTTAGCTGTCTCTATTATATAAGTATGTTTGGCATACATGAATGAGAAGAAAAAAAAAACCTTCCATGAATTTGCAAGAGTTCCTGTCTGTTTGACTATTGTTTCTTTAATTTGGACTTATACAGGAGCAAGAATATGAAAACTCGTGTGATTGGGTGCCCTAAAACCATTGATGGTGATTTGAAATGCAAAGAAGTTCCCACAAGTTTTGGGTTTGATACTGCATGCAAGGTGAATGAAGCTATGTAGTCAGTCTTCACTGTGCATCTATAATTTTGTATTGGTCTAATCTTTTGCATTATTTTAACATTTCAAAATGTAATCTTGTCTTTGGATCACTAATAATTTGCTAAAGAAAAAATTGTGGCTAGTAATAGGAATATCATAGTGTACCAGGGCGCTTTTGAGAGCACCAGATGCAGTCCATTTTCTCTAGCAATAAGTCAACATTTTAAAAAAATATTTCTTCTTCAACCTTTATATGTTCCTTAAATGAAAACATTATTTATGGGATGTTTCATCAGTGCTGCATTTCCCCCCCTTTTTTTTATCATATGGTGTGTGGTCTGCTTGGATTATTAGTGATTAAAATAGCATTATGATATTTATAAACCCTATTTCCTGTAAATGTTTTAAACAATAATTTGTAATGCATATTTTTCAGCCTTACCCCTCATTGCTACTAATTGCTAATTGATTTTAATTAAATGCAGATATATGCAGAAATGATTGGAAATGTTATGATAGATGCTCGATCAACTGGAAAAAATTATCATTGTAAGTATTTGAAAGTGAGAGCCTTTTTAGAACTATAGCAATTAATGATTGGATTCTTTGTAGAGTTGCACTGACGACCAATCTTTAATACATCACCTTGGATAATTAAGATATTAACTGCTGTCACTACTCATTTACTTCCCATTTCTTACAAAATGGACCTCTTCCTTTTTAAGTTTTGCACTTTTTGCTCTTTAGTTCCCAATACCACACTTGTTCTCTTTTGGACATCCGAAGATCTGAAGTCATTCTTTCAGTCCTTTTGTTTTGGAATTGCAAATACAATTATTGTGACAACAAAAACATGGTCCAATAGGGTATTTATTTGTTGCTTGTGCCATAATCTTCTGACTCAAATTATAAGCTATATCTTCCTCTCCGATTTGACTTTTAAGATAGAAGTACCTTATTCATATATTTTCCTTCCATTATGTCAAGATATATCTTGTTCTGCAATTTTTCCACTTCTGATTTTCTTGAATTATATTTGTGCTCATGGTTTACTCTGGTTGAAATGTTCATTTACTTTCATGCCATTTTATTGAGTCATTGAGAAGTCCATGAATATAAATCTATGCCCTCAAGAGTCAAGATTACATTTGATAGAATTAATTTTGTACTTCTTGGAGCCTCTCTCTCTCTCTCTGTCTGTCTGTGTGTGTGTGTGTGTAAAACCTGTTCATTATTGTTCTACTGGATTTCAAACAATGTGTAAGAGATGGTCGTCTGTCTGCAGTTGTGCGACTTATGGGGCGAGCTGCTTCACACATTACACTGGAATGTGCTCTACAAACTCATCCAAACATCACTATTATTGGAGAAGAGGTTTGTCATAAATCTGATCGTTTTATCCAGTGTTTGGGCAGCTTAGAGGTTGATGAGATAAATATTAAATGCATCCATGTTGATTTCGTGATCAAAGTTCGCTAGTTGGCTCTCCAGTCTCCACTTCTCAAATGTTTTGTTGTATTAGTTTTAAGTGAAACAAAAATCACTGTTTGGTACACTTGAAATAGAAATATGAAAAGTGTATATTGATTGATTAAATTAGCAAATACAACAGTGTATATATATACATGTTATGAGAGAACCAATCCCTAGAGATTTGGGATTAGGATCAATCTAAATCAATTTAGGATCAACCTAAATCAGGAAACTATACAATAAATCAAAGAGAATAAATAATAATATCTCTACATATCTTAACACTCCCCCTCAAGCTGGAGCATACATATCATAGGCATCCAGCTTGTCACATATATAGGTTATCCTAGGACCCCGTAAAGATTTAGTAAAAATATCTGCAAGTTGATCCTTGGAGCAAACTGAGGAAGTCTTGATGACACCGGAGAGGATCTTTTCTCTGATAAAATGACAATCAACTTCTATATGTTTTGTCCTCTCATGAAAAACTGGATTAGAGGAGAGGTATAAGGCTGACTGGTTATCACACATTAGTTCCATAGGGCCAACCTTGCAAAACTGCAACTCTTGAATTAAAGACTTTAGCCACAGAAGCTCACATGTGGTGTGAGCCATTGCACGATACTCTGCTTCTGTGCTCGATCTGGCAACAACACTTTGCTTTTTACTCTTCCATGAAACAAGATTACCTCCCAAGAACACACAATAACCCGTTGTTGACCGTCTGTCACTTGCATCACCTGCCCAATCTGCATCGGAATACCCAACAATATTTGTATGTCCTCTATCACTGTAAACAAGTCCCTTCCCAGGTGATCCTTTGAGATATCTGAGGATCCGCACAACTGCATGCCAATGACTCTCACAAGGAGAGTTAAGGAACTGACTTACAACACTGACGGGAAAGGATATATCAGGTCTGGTCATGGTGAGATAATTTAACTTGCCCACTAGTCTTCGATACCTTCCTGGGTCGGAATAGGGCTCCCCCTGGTTAGGTAGAAGCTTCACATTAGGATCCATTGGGGTGTCAACTGGCTTACAATCTGTGAGTCCTGTCTCCTCCAGAATGTCAAGAGCATATTTCCTTTGAGAAATAGCAACACCGGACTTTGACTGAGCAACCTCAATCCCAAGGAAATAGCGCAGAGGACCTAAATCCTTAGTTTGAAAGTGCTCAAATAAGTGCTGCTTTAGAGCCTTGATGCCCTCCTGATCATCACCTATAATTACAATATCATCCACATAAACCACAAGATAAATGAATTTATGGGTCAGTGAGCATCTAAAGAAAACAGAGTGGTCTGCCTCGCAGCGGATCATTCCAAACTCCTGTATGACTTTGCTAAACCGACCAAACCAAGCTTGAGGTGATTGTTTAAGGCCATATAAGGACTTCCGTAATTTACACACAAGGTCATTCTCCCCCTGAGCAACAAACCCAGGGGGTTGCTCCATATAGATCTCCTCCTCCAAGTCACCATGTAAGAAAGCATTTTTGATATCCAATTGAAACAAGGGCCAATGTCGCACGGCAGCCATGGCCAAGAAGAGGCGAACTGAGGCCATCTTCGCAACTGGAGAGAAAGTGTCACTGTAATCCAAACCATATACCTGTGTGTATCCCTTAGCCACAAGACGGGCTTTCAATCTATCCACCTGTCCATCAGGGCCCACTTTAACATTAAAGACCCACCGACATCCAACAACAGATTTGCCGGACGGAGGTGGAACAAGTTCCCAAGTATGGTTAAATTCTAAAGCTGTCATCTCATCAATCATAGCTTGTCGCCATCCTGGATGGGTTAAGGCCTCCTGTACTGTCTTGGGAATGGTAATAGAGGATATAGCAGAGACAAAAGCAGAATAGGTAGGAGACAAACGATGATATGAGAGAAAATTATAAATGGGATGAGGATTAGAAGTAGAACGTTTACCTTTACGAAGAGCAATGGGCAAGTCAACTGGGAGAGGTGGAGCCGGAGTAGGTGAGGAGACTGGAGCAGAAGCGGAATCACACGGTGTACTAGGAGATGGAACCAAAGTATGTAACCGACGCTCATAAGTTATCCCATATCGATGTGGGAGACAACCAGACCCTGGTAGGGAAGGACACTCTAGTGGAGGCCCGGGTGTCTCTAAAGTAGCAGGTGGAGACTCAACAGAATCAACAAGAGGAATAGGCAATACCTGAGAATAGAGATCGGAGTCCAGTGAAGAGACTGTTGAGGTACTGAAAAATGGTGTGTCTTCAAAGAAGGTGACATCTGCACTGGTGTAGAACCGATGTGTAGTGGGAGAGTAGCAATGGTACCCCTTTTGGATACGAGAATATCCTAAGAACACACATTTGATAGCACGTGCAGACAACTTATCACGACCTGGGGAAAGATCATGAACAAAACAAGTACAACCAAAAACACGAGGGGGGACAGAGTAAAGAGAATCCAATGGATATAACAGGGAATGAGGAACTTGATCATTCAAAACAGAGGATGACATCCGATTTATTAAATATCCTGCAATAAGGACAACATGACCCCACAATTTTGGAGGTGCATTAGCATTCAATAGCAGAGTACGGGCAGTGTCCACAATATGTCTATGTTTTCGGTCGGCAACACCATTTTGTTGAGGTGTATGAGGACAACTAGATTGATGTTGAATGCCATGGGAATTCATGAAGGAAGTGAAACAATCAGAGAAGTATTCTTTAGCATTATCACTTCGTAGAACACGGATTACTTTGCCAAACTGAGTTTTGATTTCTAAACAGAAAGTTTTGAAAATTGTGAATAACTCAGAACGATTTTTCATTAGAAAGATCCAAGTACATCTTGAAAAATCATCAATGAAAGTAACATAATACCTATGTCCTAAAATAGACGCAACACGACTAGGACCCCAAACATCAGAATGGACAATATCAAAAGGAGACACAGCTCGACCATGAACACTACTAGGAAAAGAAGTTCTAACATGCTTTCCTAGTTGACACGACTCACACTCTAAGGACTCCAACTGGGAGAGATGAGGTACCATTTTCTTCAGTTTATGTAAGCTAGGATGACCAAGACGACGATGGAGCAAACCGGGAGACTCAGTAGATGCACATATGGTAGAAGCAGAGGACTGAAGGTAGTAGAGACCATGTGATTCAGATCCTGCTCCAATCGTCTGTCCCGTACTCCGGTCCTGTATCAAGAAAGAATCAGAAGTGAAGGTGATGGTACAATTTAAGGATTGAGTCAACTTGCTTATAGAAATTAAATTGAAGGGACATCCAGGAACTAATAAAACTGATTTCAATGGTAGTGAGGGAACAGGTGAAATTTGGCCAATACCAGTGGCTTGGACTTTGGATCCATCAGCAAGGGTGATATGATGTGGAGTTTTAGGTGAGGATAAGTTAGGGAAAAGAGAGGCATTACCAGTTAGGTGATCAGAAGCACCAGAATCCAAAACCCAAGGTCCAAGAGGCGTAGAATGAGAGAGACAGACTGTAGAATTACCAGTGTGAGCAACAGTGACTGAGGAAGAGGTCTGTTGGGTTGCCTTCAGTTGAAGGTACTCCTTGTAATCATCAGCAGACCAGGAAATTGGATGATTGCTCTCAGATTCAATCCTGGGCTCTGAAGTCAGAGATTGAGCAACATTAGCTGTCTTGCTCGGAAAGCCATGCAAAGAGTAACACCTATCACGTGTATGTCCATCTCTCTGACAGTAGGTGCAATGAAGGTTTCCTCTACCCCCTTTTCCACGACCACGACCACGACCACGACCTCGTCCTCCACGTTCAGTGGTACTGGAGACAAAAGCAGAGGACTCAGATGCTGTTTGAGATTCTGCCTCAGGTGAAGGAACCCGAATCAAACGATCTATGAGTTCTTCCACCGTAGGGATGGTGGGATTTGTCAAAATCTGATCACGAACAGATCCGTAGTCCTTATGAAGTCCATGAAGGATAAAGACCATGAACATAGTATCGAGTTTGCTTAACACTTTCTGAAGATCATCACTAACCAACATCAACTTCAGCTCATCAATGGTGGATTGAGCATGATTCAAATAAGATGGCAAATCATGATCAACCATTTGAAGTGTTGCTAAACCACGAACAGATTCATACAATCTCTGGATGTCATTGGCATAAATATTCCGAGCTTTCTTCCAAACATCATAACATGTTTTGTACGGGCGAAAATGCACCATTAATTTGGGCTCAATGGACTGCCATAATACAGATACAAGTTGATAATCTGCTCGCTGCCATTCATCACTCACATCTTTATCAACCTCGGAAGCCTTCTTAACAAGGTGATCATAAAGACCCTGGCCTAAAAACCATATCTCAACTGCAGTAGACCAGTCTAAATAATTTTTACCATTCAACTTCTCAGAGGTAATAACCGGTGAACCAGAAAAAGCAAAGGAAACCAGTCCCCTTTTAGAAGACTCAATTTTTGGATCCTCCTTATCAACTTTGGAAATCTCCGCCATGTGGAAAAAGAAGGAGAACAGCAACCAAAACACCAAACAGCTACTAAAAGAGTTTTGCAGCAACAAGAAAACACCAAACAGCAGCAAGAATGTCAAACAGCCACCAAACAGTAGCAAGAACGCCAAACAGCAGCAGGAACGTCAAACAGCCGCCAAAAAACGGTTTGGCAGCAACCAAAAACGACCGAACAGCCACCAAAGAGTGTGACCCACGACCTGAAAGTGGTCAAAACAGACTGAGGAAGAGCCGACGAACCCAATGGAACAAGCGGCGTCGCGAACGGAGGCCGGGAGGGCGGCGCGTGGACCCCACGCGCCGGCGAGCAGCTTTGAGAAAAAACGGCGCGTGGCGGCGCGTGGAGGAGGCGTCGGAGGCGGCGCGCGGTGGGGTGGCAGATCGGCGACTTCTGAACACTTTGGCGGCGTCCACACAAGCAGCCGCTGAAAAAAAAAAAGAATGACCTAGGTGGGCGACCGGAGTAAAAACGGTTCCCTGGACCAGAAGAGCTCTGGTACCAACTTGAAATAGAAATATGAAAAGTGTATATTGATTGATTAAATTAGCAAATACAACAGTGTATATATATACATGTTATGAGAGAACCAATCCCTAGAGATTTGGGATTAGGATCAATCTAAATCAATTTAGGATCAACCTAAATCAGGAAACTATACAATAAATCAAAGAGAATAAATAATAATATCTCTACATATCTTAACAGGTACAGCTTGGTAACCAGATAAATATAGTTAAATGAAAGACATAATCCAAAATTTTGCTTGCACATGGGCCTGAATAATCACTTTGATATAGAAATGTATGGACCAGGATATTGCAATAATGAAGAGCTGATGGAGTATATACTGGAGGCTTAACTAATACCTTTCAACATTTATCACCTGCCTCCTTCCTCCTAAGCTGAAAATGCACATCCTTGTCCAATTTTTCTACTTATATTCAGTGACATGTCAGGGTTCTCTATTAAATATTTGATTTGACCTGTGAACATCTTATTTCAGGTTGCTGCCAAGAAGCTGACACTGAAGAATGTCACTGATTACATTGTAGATATCATTTGTAAAAGATCAGAGGTTAATTATAACTATGGGGTCATTCTTATCCCTGAAGGTCTAATTGATTTCATTCCTGAGGTAGCCTATCACTCTTCATAAAAAGAATTTATTTTACTTGTTTGTCTCCCAGTATGATGAATTGGCACCTGTTCATGTACAATCACTATGGAAATTAATGCTGATGATAATGTCATTTTTATTCTCGATTGATTCATTTGCAGGTCCAACACCTTATTGCAGAACTCAATGAAATTCTGGCCCATGATACTGTGGATGAGGGTGGGCTATGGAAGAAGAAACTTACTGATCAGTCATTAAAGCTTTTTGAATTCTTACCTAAAGCAATTCAAGAACAGTTAATGCTTGAAAGAGATCCTCATGGAAATGTTCAGGTACTTTGGCAGTGCTATGATTGCTGTGTTTATTTTTCCTGGTTATGCCGTTTGAGGAGGTCTCAATGTTGGTATATTCCCATTTTAGGTTGCCAAGATAGAAACAGAGAAAATGCTTATTCAAATGGTTGAAACTGAGTTGCAAAAGAGAAGGCAAGAAGGCAAATATAAATACGAATTTAGAGGGCAGTCGCACTTTTTTGGGTACTCCATCTAAATTAGATATCTTTCTTGTAGTTGCAAGGTTTGATGATATAAGTTACTATAAAACAAAGAAAAAAGGTTCTATGGACCTGATTTATAATTCTCCTTTAACTTGGATTGAAAAACAATTCTTTTGACCATATTTGCTAATGATCTTTGACTTCATTGCTTAGAGTTTGTAGTTACCCACACTCATTTAAATGTGCAGCTATGAAGGGAGATGTGGTTTCCCTACTAATTTTGATTCTACTTACTGCTATGCATTGGGTTATGGTGCTGGAGCCCTCATTCAAAGTGGGAAGACTGGATTAATATCATCAGTTTGTGCTTCTCCTAATGCTCTTTTTGTTATCTTCTAATTATCAAATTAAATATTTCTTCTAGATTGGTCTTGATGGTTGAATGTGGTTGAAACTGTTGGGTATGCTGTGGCCATCAACTCAATTATTGGATTTGCGATGATAATTGATCAGGTTGGGAATTTGTGTGCACCAGTGAAAGAATGGACTGTTGGTGGAACTGCCCTGACCTCACTGATGGATGTGGAGAGGAGACATGGTATGCATGGAACTCTGTGAATTTCTATTCACTAAATAACCTTTTGTTTCCATGTTGTACAAAACTTAGATCCATACTCATACCCAATTGTGTTGCATCTGGTATTAACAATAATGTATTTTGAACTAGAGTTTTTTTTTGTATGTATTTTGTGGGCTATCAGTGTTTGCAAGTTTTTTTTCTTTTGACAAAGTCTGGTATTGTTAAAATTCCACATAATTTGTGTACATTTCATTTATTTGAATGTTTTCTCTGATGTTCTGCTGTCTATGAATTGTGTGATTTTCTTTGCAGGTAAATTCAAGCCTGTGATCAAGAAGGCAATGGTGGAGCTTGAAGGTATATATTTTCATCTATTCTTTACTCGTCCAAAATAGTGGGAAGCCGAGAACCATATTTTTCACCCACGTTAAAGTTGACAATGAAATGAAAAGGGAGGGGAAAATATTTTCTTTCATGGGTCCATAATGTGGCACAATGGATTAGTTTTTTTCCCCTCTTTTTTTCATTAATCACCATGCCATACTTGGTTGCCAATCTTCAGATCATGGATCCAGGTTTTCAGTTCTTTATAGATTTGGATTTATAAATATCAGATACTATAATTATTGCTGTTATAGTATCTGCTCCAATTAACTTGGGTAGTGAATGACTACATTTCATGTTGAATCTTCAGGGGCACCCTTCAAAAAGTTCGCCTCCATGCGGGATGAGTGGGCCCTAAATAATCGCTACATCAGTCCAGGTATGCATTGACTGTACTTGCACTGACTGTTTCTTCTGTCTACACCTAAAAGAAAATCATGCTTCTATTATGCTGAACTGGTGTAACGCTCATGATGTTGATCTTTACTGTAGGCCCGATTCAATTCACTGGCCCAGGATCCGATGCAATCAGTCATACTCTACTCTTGGAGCTTGGTGCGCAAGCTTAGGCTTGTTATGAAACACTCGTTTTGATGGTTACAGTTCATGTTTTTAGGAACTACTGCAAATATGAAAGACCGGAGATAATTTAGAGCTTGTGTTTTTGGCTGTTGAACTTTATTAGAGGAGTAAATCTTGCATGAGCAGAGTGTTTATAGACAAAATCAATGTAAAAAGAACAAAAATGCTTTTGTTGGAGTTATTTTAAATGTTTTCTCAAGTTTTTTATCGATTATGACTACAAACATTGTGGAGTGTTTGGGATTATCAGTGGTTGAGCTTGAGCACCCGACTATAAGAAAGTGGTATCATAAGAAACAAAAACAAAAAAATCAAATTAAATATACCATTAGATTTCCTTTATTTTGTTTAGCCAGAAGGATTTTTTTGATGCATCCAATTATATATAGAGGTGAGAAATATTCCATCCCTAGTTCACGATGTCCTGTCGTCCGTTAGTACACGAATGGATCAAGTGATATTTTTTGTGTGGCAAAAAAGAAAATAAAAAAGATAAATTGCACGATACCCATTCAAGGCTTCAACAATAAATTACGTATTTCCATAAAATTTTGGTAAAAACATTAGTCGTGTCACCTCACATGAATAAAAAACATTACGTCAGGAATTTTAGAAATCTTGGTGAATTTTCTACTATGCCAATGATTAAGAGTATTGATTAATCAATAAATTGAAGGTTTTCGTTAGAGATAACGTTATTTATTAGCATTATCCTTCTCCTTCTAGTATTTGGAGGGCTAAAACTTTTTGCCATCGGCATTGTGTGTGACAGACGCTTTACAGCTTTATTAGGTCACAGTAGATATACATGAAAAGGCATCTATCTCTTTGTTTCTCTACACACATTCATACATTCAGATACAGACACGCAGATTTAAAAGAATGCATGACTCGGTAAGCATGTATCAACTCGATCAAATAAAAATGTCCAGTGAACATTAATTATTGAACCATGCACATGACTTAATTTGTGTCTCACCAATATGACTATGGAAGTTGGGTTGGGTCCATAATTCTGGGATATGATATGTGATGGATAGCTGCGATAATTTGGAAGCAGATAAAATAAACACAAGCAGACAATGACCTGCTTCTGCTTCGCTTGTTTTCTTTCCTTTTGCACCGATTTGGCTTCTTGTCAAGTGTGCATATTTACGCTCTTGACGTAAATGATATATTTGAATAATAATATGCACACCGAAAAGGAGACCCACTTTTTCTCTTGACAACACAACATGCCTCATTTTTCGTTTGGAGCTGATCATATGGGCTTTTATTTAAAAAATTATCACTTCTATAGAGTATAGTTTAGTTTTCTATTTTAATTTTCTTGTAAGCAATTTAGGACCTACTTGGTTTTAGATTTTTATTTTACAAAACTTTTTATTTTTTATTTATTTTCTATTTATAGAAAATGTATAAAATGATAAAAAAAATAACATTTTTCATTATTTATAAATATCTTTAAAAGTATAAGGCGATAATCTTGTAATTATTAATAAAGTATAAAATAAAAAACAAAAAGGATTTATGAAATGAGATATACCCGCTCCCTTTTTTAAGTAAGATCGATAAAAAATATAGTACTACTATAAAGATTTAAATATAAAGAATGAGATTTACACCTTCATATAATAATAAATTGTCATATCATTTAATAAATATGATATTTCATATGTATCAAACTCAATAAATAATGTGACTAGTTAGTATTTAATAACAATATATTTTTTATATTGATCATGACGTATAATTATTAAGCTCTAATAAGTAACATTTTTTAAAGTGTTCTTGCATTTGTTATAATAAAAAGTTTGTTCTTTCACAAGTACGGATTTAGTTATTTTGTAATGGGAAAGTAATTAACTTTAGGTAAATTCGGTTCATTGATGAACACATAATTGAATCTTGACGATTAAATTTAAAATTAATGACTCATCCATTTAAAGTCACGGCCATTTTCCGAATCCAAATCCGTTCTTTCAGACGCTTTGTTTATTTGCCCTTTTTGCACAGTGCTTGTCACTTTATAGAACAGCCCATGAGGAATGTAATTATCTGCATCATTTTCCCACACTCCTAGACTTGTTCCTATCCATATCTAAAACTTTCTTAGATTTCGCACAAAAAACCAAAAGTAAATAGTGAGAATGTAGGGAATCCAGATCCATTATATATCAGTAGTTTAGTTACCAACAAAAACAAAAGTGGTTGTGATTTATGATTGAGTGGGTGACTGTAGCAAATCAATGTTGCATCACTGAAAAGTGAGAGAGTTGAGTAATATATTTCGCTTGCAACCAATTGCAACAGGTAAATCGTTTGGCTTTTGCCCTTAATTCCGTGATTCTTCCCAACAAATATATAGTATCATTGTGAATCTCATAATGGTCACTTTTCGTTTAGTTTTTGTCTTTGCTAGCATTATTGAATAATGATTTGATTTTCTCAACAGAAACCATTTTCTGTCATCTCTCAACCGATTAATTAAGCCTATTTTTTCTCGTTAAAAAAACTATTTTAATTTTAACATTTGCAAGAGGATAATAAAAGAAAAAGGAGGGAAAGAAAATCGTTAAAAAAGCCCTTTTTAAAAGTTTTTTTTCCTCCCTGGTTTTCATTTTTCACATAACAGAGGTTCTACTGTCATTCAAAACTTTAATTGAAGATTCTAGAATTATTTATGTAAGATTTAGATATAGTGTTTTTTAGGTATAAAATGTGTTTTACAAGACATTTCAATTAGATGAAAGTTGAAATTAGTAACTAAAACTATTATATCAGTTTTTGATAAGATAGCGTTTTCTAAAATAGCTCTTGTTCTCAAAATTCTTTGATGACCAGGCTCTCCACTAGGTCAGCATCAAACCTAAGCGTCAGAGTGAGTTCAAATAATTTTGACCTAGGACGCGTCGCTTTAATATAGGTCGTTTTCTGGGCCTGATCATCCAGGCTCAGAGGTGACCGACCTTAATAACTTTTTTATTGGGCCAACCAGCTTATGTGCCAACACCCATAACGGATCACCTCTCATTTTTAGTTATTAACTGAAAATTTATTACAAGTTTATCTCTCAACAATCTCTACTCATCATTATTTAATAATTAATTTTGTCTTTATATGCCATTACTAATTTCAGCTAGTTTTACCCAACACTTTCAATTAAGAGTGTGTTTGGTAAAACTAGCTTAAAGCTTAAAGCTTAAAGTTAGCTAAAAGCTGGCTGATTTGATTGAATGTGTTTGGTAAAACTAGCTGAAAATGGTAAAATGACATATAAGGACATCATTAATTATTAAATGAAGACAAGTGGAGGTGGTTGAAGGATAAACTTGTAATTAATTTTATTGGAGCTTTTTAAAAAAGTTGCCTCAGGTACCTGTTCAAGAAAAGCTAATAGCTACCCAAAAAAGCTACATTACCAAACACAGCTGAAATAATTTCAGCTAGTTAAAATGGCTTACCGAACACAATGCCTGTTTGTTTTAAATTCTAGTTTGAAAATTGATTTTAAATCACTTCTATCCAACTTACTTCGTAAAGCGTGCATCATTCATCTCAACCATTCATTTCTAGAATCAATTCTTCTCAACTGTAAACCAAACCAAACAGACCATTTCATGTAGTTTTTCAGCTTTCATTTAATTTTTTCAGCTTTTAGCTAACTTTACCAAACACACTCATAAATGATAAAATTAAGATTGGTCTCCAACAAAAACTTCTTTTATTGCATTTATAGAGATGAGCTTGAATTGGTTTCATGAGGTATAGAGATGAGTTTGAATTATTTAAGCTCTATATACCAGTATTGACTAAAAAGGATAAAAAGACACTTAAGACGACATTACGGAAGATTCTCGTAGTTTATTGGTTCAAATTCAATAGACTAACATTGAGCAGACGATTGTATTTAGTGGACACCAAATTAAAGTAAGAGTTTCCTGTTCCCCAAATGGTTAATAATTCGCATGTGATACTCCAACCTAAGAGAGCAAGCAATGATAGTTAGTTGTGATCTTAATGGCCTATTAATAAGTTGGTGGGTGACCATCACATCGTAACTAACAACCAACCCCAAAAGAAAAAGATTGCAGGGTACATTGTCGCAATGAATGAGAGCATGAAGTTTACTTTCATATGAATGGATAAACAAATAGAGAAGTGGAAGGGGAAACAGTACGCAAAGCAAAAGCATCAAAGTCAATAGCGTAATCATCGAGGACGTGAAATCGAAGAAGCCCAAGGCTTAGTATTGGGAGCCATGTCCTCTACGATAGCTAGGGTCCGAAGCCATGTATATATAGGTCCCCTGTCTTAAGTTGTCCATGATAGGATAGCTACTTTGCTTGCTCTGTTCTTTCTATTCTTGTGGATCCTTCATTTTCTCGTCGTTTCTTTGGATATTTCGGTACTAATTAATTCTGATAAGACACAGCCCACAGCCACGGACCAAGTGCCCAATGAAGGAGTTTAATTAGGATATATCCTTCATCTCCTATTGTAAAGGATGCATCATTTCCTAATTCCTACTAAGCATAACATTGACTTACTATGAGTTGATATTATTATGCTCTTTCAACTCTGATACTATTGCTTAAAATTAACTCTAATATAAATGATCCAAGTTATATCTTCATGAAATGTTCGAATTCTCTTTGCCCATTTTGTCTCTCCAAAAATGTTAGTTAAGAAATAAATATTAGTTTTTTAACAAACCAATCAATTGTACATATAAAATATGAAAATCAAATTAAATTTTAATGCTTAATTATATATTATATATAATAAAAAATAATTTATTTGACTATTTACAAAATTACTACACATAAATATATAAATATAAGTTTAAATAATCGTGAAAAATTAATTTCCAATGCTTTTACTGCAGGACTCCTTTATGATGTGTTTGGTTTACGTAGAGATATAGGGAAAATAGAAATAGGGAAGAGAAAAATAAGAAAGAGAGAAATAGTAGAGAAAGTAAGTAGAAATAGAAGTTGTTTGGTATTAGAGAAATATGAGAGAGATAATAGAGAAATTATTTTTTATAGTTGTTTGGTTGTAGAGAAATGAGATAGATTTGTAAAAATATTAAAAAAAACTAAACTACCCTTACAAAGCTTCAAAGCTTTTTTTGTAAAGGTAAGGACAAAATGGTCATTCTAGTAATGATGCACAAATCTCTCCTATTTCTCTCCTGTTTAGCAGAGAAAAAACTTCTCGTGGGACCCATATCTTCTAATCAGCTCTGTCTCTCTCAATAATAATAAACACGGTGGTTACTTAATTTCTTCACACTTTCACCCTCTCTTAACTTTCTCTTTACCATTTCTACAATAACAAACAGGGGGTTAAATTTGTCACGAACTATTATATATAAAATTTTAAAGATTTTTGTCAAGGTTTGTCCTAAGGTAAACTAAGCAAAAAAGTAAAGATTTTAGACTTGCTCTTCTATAAAAGTCAATTTTTATTTAAATATTATATTTATATGGACAATTTAAGTGTAAGGTTAAAAACTTTCGACCTAAAAAATAAGTCCTTCATTTTATTGAGGTTATCTTCTAAAAAGTAGATCCCTCATCTCATAAAAATAGATCTCTTATCTTATTTTACTCAATTTTAAAGACTTTATCTTATAATTTACTTTTGGTTTTGGCATTTCTAACTTTTGTATACAATTTTTTTTTCTTATCAAATGTTAATGGTTGTGGATAGGGCCACGAATGAACTGAGCTATTCATAAACTATTTGAGCTCACCTCATTAAATATTAGATCAAACTCGTTATTTTAATTAATTAAATAAACACAAGCTTAAAGTTTGACTCGATTATTTAAATGAGTCAAGCCTTAACTTTATAAACTAGACATTAAGCCTATGTTTGGTAGGAGGGAAGAAATAGAGAAGAGAGAAATATGTAAGAGAGAAATAAAGGTGAAATAGAGATGATTTAAAGATAGTTTGGTATAAGAGAATTAAGTGAGAAATATAAAAGAAATAGGGAAGATTAGTTGTTTGGTAAGATAGAAATTGATAGGAGAGAAATGGTAATTTTTTTAGTTTCATGGCTTACAGTTATTAAATCGATTTTAATTTATTTCATAGTCGATTTTTTTTCTAGAAAGTTGCAGATCAAATAGTTTCACTACACCAATAAACCATCAGCGGCAGCGACAGAAGCAGCCTCACCCCACAATCAAGTAAATCCATAGCAGCTTCATCTCCTTCGTCAAGCAAATCCACGAAAACACACATCCACATTCTCCTCCTCCTCACCCTACGACATTTCCTACTCCCTCCTCCGTCGTACCACCAACCCCTTCTCCTCCCACCTCAGCCATGGCAGCCTCGTCTCCTCCTAAAGACAGCCTCGTCTCCAGCAGTTTCGACCCATCTTCACAGGCATCCTTCCTCAGTTGTCATGAAAACGCACCGCCCCACAAATCGTTGTGGTTGGGTTCTCCCCAAACCCAAAAACGTGCATCCCTCTCCATTATCGCTCGGGCCGCGGAGATGCTCGCCGTTGCTGCAGTTATACGCTTCATGGTTCCAGGAAGAAAATGAACAATGCAGCTTCACTCTTATTCTCGGCTTTTTCTTCGCTATCTCTCACCAACTTTGCGAAGAAATTAAAATGCAGTGAGTCCCACGTACTTTAGCCATTTCCACCCTATTTCTTTGCTAAACCAAACCAGAGAAGTTCCTTATTTTTCTGCAACTTCTCTTTTTTCCACAACATTTCTATCCCACCAAACAAAGTGTAAGGGCTCGTGAATAACTTGTTTACTATATACACCCTTCGAACTCGAATATAAGCAACAAAAAGTCCACATATGGTGGTCCAAAATATAAGCAAACCTCAACTAATTTTACCTTATTTAATGACTTCATACCAAAATACAATTTATTTTCCAATGACCCTATTTAATGAGCCATGTAGAGAGAGTATTTCCAATTGGAACAAGTTTCAATAAAATTGAAGTCTTCCATGAAGGAAAATTTAGAGAATACAATCCATTTTTAGACGACTTTAAGAAAATTTAATGAGATTAACTAACATTCTTAATAAACGTGAGTTAGTTTTTTTTTGCTTATATTTGAGTCTAGCGTAGTATATAATAATTAATTAATATAAATAATTAAAGTAAAATAAGATTAGTAAAAATTAGAAAAAAAAAAGATAAAGTTCTAAGTTTATTTTTAAAATAAATAATCTAATAAAAGACTTAATCTATTTATATGAAAATAAGTATTGAAATATTTCTTATACTAGTCAAGAAGTCATGTATCAAATTTCAAAAAATATAATATTTTAGAATTCTTTTTAACTACATATACCATACATTAAAAATATATTTTGATTTTTATATTATCATTTAATATTAAAAAAATTATTAAATAGTAAATTTATAAACTTTAAAATTGATTTAAAGAAAAATTTCATAAAAGCAAAAACAATGAAGTTATAAATGAGTTAAACAAGTTAAGTCCAAGTTTTGTTTGTCCTTAATAAGTCAAGCCCGAACTTTAATTCTGGCTCGTTTAAATAAATGAGCTAAGCATTTTTTGTCAAATAAATGAGTCAAGCTTGAGTCACCTAATTTTTTCACTAGTCAAACCTGAGCTTCAGGTGTTCGGCTTCGCTTGGCTCATTTACAACCTTTGTTGTGGGTATCCCCGAGATTTTAGGACTTTTATTATAACAAATTGATTTAAATCTATACTATTATATAAATGGAATATTTTTTTTTTCCACATTTCATTAGACAATTTTATTCTTAATTAAAATTTAAATTTTTAATAATTACTTTTACAAAAATAACTACACAGTTATATTTTTTCTTTTCATTTTATTTTTATTTAAAATATATAGAGGTATAGTGTCTCTCTCCCCTAATATATATAATGTATTTTTAATAAAAAAGTATTTTTATTATATAATATATCACCAACGAATGAAATAATATTATCTTATACAATTCAATCCTTCAATATATTATATGATATGACATCAACTACTGTATTAATTTTAATTTGTTTCAAATTTTCAACAATCAAACCTTATCTTATATTTAAAGTGTTATGATATTACAATTTAAGAAATAAAAATGCAGAAGTGCGCGAATTTTTTACATATATAGAGTTATTAATTAACTTTTTCTTCAAATTATTACTACCTCAATTCCAATTTGATAGTCGTTTTAGGAAAATAAATTTTTTTCATAATGTGAGTCGTTCTCTAGTTTCTATGTGAGTATTAATGATAGTTTCCATTTTTACCCTCCCACTTTTATGGGAAAAGAAACTTAAAAAATTGTGCACCACACTACTCATTAATGTATTTAGGTAAAATGAGAAAAAATATGTAGTAAACTAAGAAGAGTAATTTAGTAAGATTACTATGTCTTTTAAGTCATTTATTATTATTCTTAATTTGTGTGTAAAAACCTTAAACGACTGTCAAAATGGAATGGAGGGAGTAATTAACTTGAATAAAGGTGGCTAGTAAGGTACAACTAGTGAACTAGAGTGACAAGGAAAAGGCTCATCATAAGCAAGGCTTTGTTTGGAGTGGGACCTTATTCATTAAATAATACTATTGTTTTTGCCTGCACATGGCTCATCATTTTGCCTCCAAACAAACGCCATTAACAGCCTCAACTCCACTCTCTATGGTTTTCATTCAAGTTTTAACACATTCTCAGAGTTTCATTAGAGATTCTCATTTCCCGAATGAAATTAGTCCCCACGGGCCTCACTAGCCTACAGCCACTCCACTATCATATCATAAACCACATGGATCCTTTTGGTGGGGTCCACTTGTGTTGTCAACTAGTAAAGGTCCCGATTTAGATTTTACGAAACCAGTTGCTAAAAGCATGGGCTTTTGCTGGAGCCCATTTACGATTGGGTTTCTTCTTAGGCTTTCGTATACCCACTACGTGACAACCGTAATAACCGTCTGATGTATCCCTTTTAACTTTTCCCCATCTAATGCCCTATTCCAGAGTATATATGCTGTGCATCACATATGCTGAATTTAATGATTTGTTTGTTTTATATAGTAAATTTTATTATTGCATATATAAACTGTATAGGTGAATTCAAAATTCCTACTGATATTTGAATAACAGATCTTCGTGCGTGGTAGAAAATTTGAATTCAAGATCAAGAATATTCTCATAATTAGGAGAAGAGAAATTTACCCCCCTTGCTAGTTGTTAATGATGAACATGCACTTGATTAAGATTAAAAATGCAAATGATATTTTTCAGGAGAGCATCATGTCATGTGTAATAATAGGAATAAAAAGTCAACACTCACAAATCTGGTACTCTGATTTCCATTTTATCTTTGTCCCATGATATTGTTGATCTGACATTATTACTGGATACTGCCTGGGAAACGTTACGTATATAACGTGGCCTGCAATTCATTGTGTGATTATTCAAACTTTTTTTCTTTACAAAATAATGTATATTCTATATATCTTTTACATTTAATTTGCATACTCGTAACCAACAAGAGTCTCAAGTTCCTATCAGCAGCTATTTCATGGTACTTAGTCACTCAATTATTAGTACATGTTGGTATCGCAGGATATGTCGATTTCAAACAGTATACACTATACTATTAATTTATTGAATTGCATTCCAACAACTACTATAATAATAAATAATTAAAAGATACTATAGTTGATCAGGTTTAAATTGTTTTATTATTATATAAGAAAAGACGTACCATAAAAGTGTCTTTTATTTACCCCAAAATCATGTTTTGAATGTGAATCTGAATCAACACTACAAAAAATAATATTAGTTAGCGCTGACTCGGATTGATGTTTAAAACATGAATTTAAATTAAACCAAACACATTATAACTTGATCTTAAAATCTTCATATTCTTTGATATGTCTGTATAATTAATTTTTTTGGTTTAACCACGTCATGTTCGAGTCGGGAACATGCACGTCATGGTGAAACTAGCTCTCTTAACAGAGATTTTTTCTATTCATAAAACTCGAACCCGAGACTTTGCTCAAAGGGAATAAAACATGTATCACTTAAACTAACCCCGTTGATCTATGTGTAATTAATTGATTGAAATGCTTTCCTGTGAACGAAACTTTCTCAAATAATGATAATGAAATAATTATAATTTTTTTTTCTCGAGAGTGGAATTTTTTCCCCTTTTCTTATCTCTTTAATGAAAAGAAAATGAGTAAACTAACAAATCAGTCCCCAACTTCATGGGGATCATGCAGTTTCGTCCCTGACTTTTCTAAAATAACACTTTAATCCATACTTTATTAAAAAAATATGCATTTTAGTCCTTATTTTATTAAAAAGCACGCACTTTAGTTAATTACTTTATTGAAAAACATGCACTTTATGCATGTTTTAACAAAGTTAGGGATTAAAGTGCTATTTTAGAAAAGTCAGGACGAAACTGCATGATCCCCACAGAGTCAGGGACTGATTTGCTAGTTTACTCAAAAGAAAATACTTTAATAAAAAAATTAACAATTAAAAAAGATGAAATAATATATACTTAATTTATTTATTGGAATGTTTTATTTTGATAAAAAAAAGACAATAAAAGAGAGAGAGAGAAAAAGAAGTGATTTAAGTCTATTTCACAGATCCAATAATATCTTAGTGTAACCTGGTTAATAATCATGACTTGATTTAAATGAGGAACAAAAAGTGTTAGTGCTCGAATGAAAACATATTGCACAATCATATGTGCCAACCTTATAGTTCATGATGAGTATACGATTGTTGTAGTGGCGGCCGAAGCGAATTCATGATGGAAAGGTTGAAGAAGCCATTCCATTACCCCTCCCCTCCTGTGGTGGTCGGGGGGCGAATATTCATTCTAGAGCGCGCCTACAATAGTAAAGAAATTTAATTATTTAATAAACAAAAATTTCAAAATGTTTTTATTTTTTTCCTTTAAATAATTATAAACAATCTCAATAAAAAAAATTGTAAATTTCATTTTAAAAAATTAGAAAATATGAGAAAGAATGATTTCAATCTGAATATACATAAGGCTAATTATACAGCAATTATCCTTTTTGTGACCAATGATGGCATGCCAAATGGCATAGTTCGTATGACACATGGTTCTTCCATGCACTGGACCCAACCCAACCTTCTCCCTTAAAATCAATCCAACCCTTTTGCTCATATTTTAGTATTACACTTTCAATTCAACTCATTTCATACTCTCTCCTTTTCTTTAATGCTCTTTGTACGGCCATTTCCTCTCCTCACACCACACCACACCAAACAAAACAAATCTCCATGGACACCAAAAGGTCCCAAACAGTTTCACCAAAAGATTATTGCAGTTCACCTGAATTCGAATTCTGGATGGTACGAAACCCCTCTTTCCCACAACCCAACATCCTTTCCGCAGATCAACTCTTTGTCAACGGAGTCCTCCTTCCCCTCCACCTCCTATCCAAACCCGACCCACCACCCAAAACCCCGCATCCAGACCCGGACCCACCATCCTCAGCGCCTGACCCGGAACCTGAACCACAACCTTCGCCTGCTATAACTGCCGAGCCCTCTGCCACCAGCGCATCGAAGCGGTGGAAAGACATTTTCAGGAAGAGCGACAAGAAAAACAACAACAACGCAGAAGAGAATGAGAAAGATAAAGATAAAGACAAAGGGAAGAAGAAAGAGAAAAAAAGTGGTGCCACACCTTCCGCGGAGCTGAATATCAACATATGGCCCTTTTCACGGAGCAGGTCCGCCGGAAACGCGGGCACTCGACCCAAATTGTTTCCCGGAGCTCCGGTAACCCGGAGAGTCAACAGCGCGCCGTGTTCACGGAGCAATTCCGCCGGAGAGTCCAAATCCAGAAAGTGGCCCAGTAGTCCGGGCCGGGCCGGGGTCCATTTAGGAAGAAGCAGCCCAGTTTGGCAAGTTCGTCGTGGACCTGAAAACCACAACCACAAATGGCCCAAAATCAAAAGAGAAATAAACCCAAGTAATCGCCGGAGTAAGGCCGTGTCTTCCTCCGATGGGAGCACGAAAGGCAGAGTTTTGAATTTGAATGTTCCAATGTGCATTGCCTACAGAAACCATTTGAGCTGTAGAAGCGACGACAACAGTGCAATTGGTGACAGTGATATCCGTCGCAGTAACCGTGATGGTGGTCATGCTAAGCTTTTTAATCTGCGCAGCCTCTTCTCCAAGAAAAGTCTTGTAACCTCTCACTAGTGTAATTTTTTTTTTAACTACCGCATACCATATATATGATTATTTATTTACTAGTTACTACTACTACTACGACTATGACTCTGTTTTTTAATTTTTTGTTTGTTTGTTTGGGGAGTGAGGAGGGGCTGTGGTATAAAGAAAGAAAGCTACAAGTCTTTCTATCTTTTGAATTTGTATGTATGTAACCGAAAAAAGCATCTGTTTCTGACTTTAGGGAAGTAGATTGGTTAATGTCATAGGTTGAAGATGATGCAATGCTAATATGCTATGGATTTGTTCTCTATATATATATACCTCGTGTAGCCTGCGATGCTTTTTCATTCAGAAATCAGAATGTATTTATTTATTAATTAATTGAATTGTGTTGTGTTGTTGTGTTCTGACTTTTCCTTTCCCTTCCCTGCAAGTGGGGCTACCACTTACCATCCTGGTTGGCAGCTCTTTTTTTGAATAAGAATTTAAAACTTGTCTTTTTCATAATTCTGGTCCGTTCACAACTGAACGAAACCAACAGACAATTTGCTTTTGGGAACTGTGAGCGGAAAGGCCAAAGTAGAGTATGTATTTTCAAATACCTAATTGGATAGATATTGGATAATGGAACTTTATAAATTAAATTAAATCTTCAGCTTCTAACTCCTTGTGAATTGTTTAATTGGAATCAGATTGCATTGCATGGGGTGGAGTCAGGTTAGTGTACTCTGCTCTTCCCTGTTTTTTGAAATGTTGTCCAGACCTTATGCTGAAGAAATTATGAAGCAGTACTCAGCAACTACGCGTTTATTTGTTTGTTTTACCTAACATTCAATCCATATCCGATTCGCACTAGCACTACATGGTATATTCAGGGCATGGCAATAATTTCTCTTTATTGCTTTTATGTTGTGATACAACTTAGAACGTCACGTGTGCCAACATCTAGACAAATACATCCTTGCGAATTCGATATCGTCGTCTCCTTTGACGTGGAGGATGTAACTTGATATATACAATTTTCCTATTAGAAAGGTTTCTTATAATTAGTTGAATATAAAATTTTAATATCAAATCTTCGTCGACAAGCCTTTCTATTATAGATACTGACAAAAAAGAGAAGGATATATAAAACACATGACGTTTATAATTACATATTAGAGTAAACCCCCACATTAGTCCTTGACTTTTTTCTGGTCGAGCAATTTAGTCCCTAGCTTTTATAAACCCCTCCGTTAGTCCCTCACTTTTTACACTGTCAGTCAATTTAGTCCCAAGTCTAAACAGCCGTTAACAGATTGCTTACATGTAACATTAAGTCACACATAGACATCCGACACAACTAAAATGACGTTGTTTGAAGGCAATGGTGGTCAGGGGTTGGGTTATACGCGCGCATTAATGTGTATGTCTTCCCCATAAAATCAATTCTCTGCTTCTCCAAAAAAAACAAGTTCCTAGTTGAGCTGTGAAAGGCATTTATCTGTCTTCGTCTTGCTGAAGCCGTTTTTATAGGGACTATGTTGGTGACGATTCTGCGAGGATGGATGCACGGGTATTGTTCTCTGGACTCATAATGGTGCTCTGTTCTATTAGTTTCAGTTAGGGCTTGGGTTAGATGAATAGGTTTGGGTTTAGTTGAATATTCTCACAGTTAGGGATCTGTTCTATATGTCGCTGCTTTGTGGGCTTGGTATGTTTGTTCTTTTGGGTTGTGGTCCATGTTGGTGTGAGTTGCTTTATTTGGTTTTTTTAGGTTGAGTATGTCGATTTAGATTTGTTATTGGAAGGTATTCTAAAACCTGTGAGTGAGGCAAGGACTGAGGGATGTGCAGATGGAAGTTCTGGTGGTGTTGAGGTTGAAGGAGATGTAGGTGCTGACATTGAGGGGGTGTGGGTGCTGGCATTGAGCGGGGGTATGGGTGCTGACATTAGAGGCGTGGGCTCTGAGTTTGGAGGGAGAGTGGGTGTTGATGGAGGTTGTGGTGAGGGTGACATTCATGAGGGCTTTGAGTTTGCAGAAACACTAGCACCATTGTAAACCCTATAGTGTTGCTGAGATGATCTTCCACCACCGCTCCCACTTGCCTTTCTTCTATCACTATTGGTCGCCATGGTTGGTGCGATAGAGTGGGAGCGAGAAGGTTTCTAAACAGAGACAGGAGGGGGAACAATAAGATGGGAAGAAAGAAAATTAGGGATTCATCTTCTGACCGTTATGATTTATAATCCCTTTTACAGTTTCTTTTTGTTTTTAATTCTGTAAGGAAAACAACGTAGTTTGGTGCCAGCTTGGCAAAAGGAAATATGTTAACTTGCCAGATCGGCATTCCGTTAACAGAAAATTGGGTTGGGGACTAAGCTAGCTGACAGTGTAAAAAGTGAGGGACTAACAGAGGGATTTATAAAAGCTAGAGACTAAATTGCCCGACCAGGAAAAAGTCAAGGACTAATGTGGGGGTTTACTCTACATATTATTATTATTATTATTATTATTATTATTATTATTATTATTATTATTATTATTATTATAGTTTTGATTTTTTAGTATTTTTTTTTTCATTCCATAATATTTTAATTGTGCAATTATGTTTTTCTATTTGTTTCCTCTTATTAAAAGTTTTAAATACTCACTCTATACTTAAATAATTAAATTAATCTAGTTTACAAAAAATAAATAAATAAAGAAAATTTAAGAATTTTTTATAAAGGCAGAATGAAGAATAATTTATTGTAAGAAATAAAAAACAAGGAATTAAATTTGGTACAAAAATAATTAAAGAATCAAAGTCTCATATTAATGATAATAAAGT
The DNA here is from genome assembly GCA_026901365.1 of Sesbania bispinosa. NCBI lineage: Eukaryota > Viridiplantae > Streptophyta > Magnoliopsida > Fabales > Fabaceae > Sesbania > Sesbania bispinosa. The sequence goes on from QLOH01000253.1 coordinate 230,057, forward strand.
GATTAAAATGCAATTGAATCAAACAAATATATAAAAATGAAGTAAAAAGAAAAATGAGATGAAATTATATATTGATTAATCGGATAAAAAATTTGAACGTCCTACTTTTACTATTTTGCTTATTTAGTTGGATGAAAAGTGAGATAAAAAATAAATTGATATATAATATATGAGTGTGTTTGGTAAAATTAGATGAAAAACTAGCTGAAAGCTGAAAAGCTCGCTGAAAGCTTAAAGCTAGCTGAAAGCTGAAAAACTATTGAATGTGTTTGGTAAAACTAATTGAAAATGGTAAAATGACATTGAAGGACAATATTAGTTATTAAATAATGATAAGTGGGAGTGGTTGAGGGCTAAACTTGTAATTAATTTTCAGTTAGTCTGAAAATTGGAGCTTTTTTAAAAAAACATCTGTTGACAAAAAACTTGTAACTACCCATAAAAGCTACATTCCCAAACATTGCTGAAATGATTTCAGTTACTGTTTTCAACTTTTAGCTATTTAAAATGGCAAACCAAACACACTTGCAATCCCTTATCTATACTCAGAGATTTAAAGGGGTATATTTGCCACGAAATTGAGTAGACTTCGCGTTTTTTTACATTCTTTTCTATGCTTTAACAAATAAAGAATTTGTTGACAAAAAAACAAATAAAGAATTTAATGAGATTAAATGGATCCAGTGATCAACGTCTAAGCTTCGTAAAGTCAATGAAGTTGCACATGGAATAGCTAAAATGGGTCATGAAATGCATCATGATTACCACCTCCTTGACACTATCCCAGTTCACCTTTCACACTTAATTTTGGTTGATGTAAAACCCATATAAATTAATAATATTGGGATGACGTAATTTTATTAATTTAAAGAGATATTAATTAATTAATTAATTAATAATTTATTAATTTAAAGAGATTTTTTTCGATTCAACGGACCTATATTATTCTTCATGAATAAAACATATGTTGAATGATGTTCATGTACAATGTGACTAATTAAATATATAATACATCTTCCTAAAAAAACAAAGTTCATTTACCATAAATTTATATAAGGGTTTTCCAGAAAATTATTATCTTATTAATTTATCAAAATTATTAATTTAGACCTTAGTCCCAAGTCGGGACCGAGAAAAATTATTATTTTAAAGAGGTTATTATTTTATTCGGTATTAATTTATAGAGGTTCTATTGTATGTTGTTTTCCCTAAAGGGTGTATTTTTTTTGGACTTATAGCTCTTTTTAGTAAAAAAAAAAAGATTTTTTTTATTTGTCCTTTCCCCCTCTCGTTTTATATTTAAATAGAGTATAAAAGATATATGGCCGCATAAAGAGATAATGTGGAGGGATTAAGGAAAAATTTCAAATAATTTTAATTGTCATCAAATTTAAGCTCCACGAAATTTTTGGATGAGCAATTATTAAGACAAAATAATCCATAAACCCTAAACCTTGCTTGAAATCCTCTAAATTTAATTTATCAACATATTGTATTATATGAAGCAAAACATAGCAAACATGTCTCAAACTGTAATTTGAATGAGGATTTTTTTTTGTCAAAATAAATTATATGAAGTAAAACAAAGCAAACATGTCTTGGCCCAAAAATTTTGAAATAGTATATCAATTAGGCTTACGTTAAAGCGCGGCCACATGCGATTCGTAGGGTTTTTGTAAGATTTATCATCATCCATCACTTTTGGTTTTGGAAGATAAGATCCACAAAGGAGCAAGCCCAAAAGCCGACGAGATTATTAACTCAATTAAGAGAATTGTTTCGTCCAAAAAAAAAAATTGTTTTTTCCACCTCTTTTTTTCGCTTTTCCCACACTTCCTTTTTTTCAATTTTTTTTTTCAAAATCAGTCTTTACACTTCCAAGAATTATTTTCTCAAACAAAATTTAATAAAAAATTTCTCCTATCGATAACTAATTTGTAAAAACTAAAATTTTTAGAAATGTTCCCATTTATAAACCCTCAACCCAAAATATAACTACATAACAAAGAAAGTAAAAGAAAAAGAAAAAGAGAATTAAGGGGATGGAAAAGGGAGTGAATTATAAGTAGTGGTGAGAAATCAGGTAGGCCATTTGGTAGGGACCTACTACTTAGTTTGATTAAAACTTAGTTTGACCTGACTTGTTAATAAAAAAATGCAGGTTTAAGCTTTTTATAAAGTCTGTTTAAATAAATAGGTCAAACTTAAACAGATAAAAATACTTGTTTAGCCTACCAGGTGGCTTGTATATATAATAATTAACTAATGTAATTATATATTTTTATTTTTATTTTTTTATAATTACATATTGATATAATAGTTTTCTTGAAACTAATATATACTAATAAAACATTATTAATTTTATTCCATTAAACTATTTTTACACTAATGACATGTTTGTTTACAATTTTTAACAATGAAAAATTGAAAAAAAATCCATTTGCCAAACAATTTTAAAAATTATTATTGTTTTTCTGTTTTAAAAAACTAAATTTCTAAAATTACGATGAGATGTTTTTGAAAAGTGTATTTTAGTTTTTGGTTTTTTTATGGAAAAGGTGTATAATAAAATGCAGTTTTGTAAAATAGATTTAAAAACTAAAGAACAAACCGAATCAATCATGCCCCTAAACTATCAGATTGAATATTTGATAATTAGAAAATCAAAGAGAACTCCTTCTTGCTGCAAGCAAAGATTAACCCTAGTCAATATGCCTTCGTGCGTCGTCCCATCCGCCTCTATCTGTTCTCTGTCGTTGTATGTAGCCGTGTGAGCAACTGCAACTCCTCATGCATTGTCTACATCCGTGCGACTTGCAAGCTCCGTCCGTTGTTCACGTCTGTGCAAACGTTCTCCGCCTCCATCGTGCGAGCAACTATAACTCCTCCTCCACCTCGGTGACAATGGCACCGCTTTCGTACGTCATCCTCTCTTCGTTTCTAAGATTGACATATTCCATGTAAAAATTGAATCTAAAATTATATGCTTAAAGATTTGAATAATTTCCACTCGAATTAATATATATTAACTGCATTGCAAGTTTAATTAGTGTAGTATCAGCATTGGATATTTAAGATTTTTAATTAAAAAATGAATCTTTTAAATAAGTATATAAATATTTCTTAACAAGATAAATTTTTAAATTTTATATGAATATTAGGATTTCAGATTTTAGAGCTATTATTGTAGGAAGGTTTTTATTTATCAAAATAATATCTTAAGTTCAAACGTTATTCTCACCATTATATGCACAAAAATATTCGGAGCATATCTCAAAGGATAAGTATGAATTGAAAGCTTATAATGATTTTTTTAATTGCTTAACGCTTGAGTCTTTTTTTTTTTAAAATAAAAACACGGTTTTTTTAAGTTATATAAATGTAAAAAGAAATATACTAATCTTTACGGAGGCGTATTTGCAATTTTCTTGCAATTGCAAAGCATAAGATATATGATTCTGCTGTGCACGCGCCGCGGATGAGCGTGACGTACTGAGAAGAGATTCGCCAACGAGATATTGTCTTCTCTCTCTCTCTCTCTGAAAACGAAAATCAATGGCGTCGAAGGACAAGAAAGCATCGAAACCCTCGAGCAGTCGAGCTGGCAGGATCCGTACACTCTCCGATCTGAACCGGCCATCGGCGGACTCTGACAGTGACTCCGATGACCCTCAGGAGTATTACACCGGCGGCGAAAAGAGGTTTCCCACCTAATCCCTTCATCCTCACCGCTTCTCTCTCTCTTTAAAAAAATTCCCTAATTATTTCGATGTTTTTCTAATTCTTCTATAATGGGTGATGCATTCGGTGTTTCACCTCATGTAGCAAACCATTCTATTGGGTTAATTATAATTTGCAAACCTTTCTATGGGGTTTTTTTTGTCGGTAATTTTATATTAGTAGTTGATTGCTGTTGTCTCACTGCTCGATGCCAAATCATTAGTTTGAATTGCAAATTAGTATCTTTAACAATTCTGGCAACTCTTTAGCACTCAGTTCCTTGATATGTAAGTTTATTTTCATAATTATGTCATGTTAGCTAATTTAGCTTACCGCTTACTGGTCGTGTGATCATGAGAGTTAACTTAAATGATCGAGCTGGCATTGGTATAAGCTAGTCAGAGTGTGTGCAAGATTGAATTCTGTGAAAAAGTTCTTGGAACCATTCAAACTCTAACAGGATTTATGTATAACTGAAAACAAGAGCTACATTCAGTGCTGCCTTAATAAAGTTTCTCTTCTCATGATTAGGTGCCATTATTCCTCAGTTTATCTTTTTATGATTGTAGTTTGTGACTGTTTTGATGCGTTGCAATTGGTACCTTCTCCCCGCCATTTCCTGTCGTACATAGATCTTTAGTTTCACTTGTTTGATGGCTTATTCCCTACTTATCCTGTCACATTGCATACTGTGATAATATAGCAGAAAATCGTCCCCAGTTAAAGAATAGTGATAAAATTACTGGTTATTTTTTGTAGATATTTCGTTACAAGCATGCTTTTAGACTTTTGTACTTAATCCAAATTCTTTTGATTTTACTCAAACTGATATTTGGCTGAAAGAGTTTGAAAACTTGCCTCAGGGCCAGTAAAACCATGCTGTTGTTAAGTGCATACACTTATACTTTCAAGCTATTTGGTTGAAATCTGGGCTACTTTTTCAGTTATAACTATTGGTTTTTTGAAAATCCATTCAGATCCAGACCAGCTTGTCATAAATGAGGGGTGGGGGGTGGGGAAACCTAAAAATAATGTCTTTTGCTCATTTCCTGATTTCCTTCTGTGTTCACAAGAAGCTTCTCTTGTGCCTAGTTTCTACTTTCAGGATAATGTTTATGTACTGTGGTAACTTTGAAGTCTCATAGTGACTTACGTAAAGCTTCATATTAGGACTTCTAGTATTGTTCACGAGATTGTTTTAGCTACTTTATGTTTATAAGGTTGGAACTATATATCTTATGTATATATATTTCTTTTAGGGTGTGTTTTGGAGTTTGGAGGGAAGGAAAGGGAAGGGTTAGAGGGAGGGTTTTGTAAGCCATACAATGAGAGAACCACACTGGCACACATAATTATAAAGGAGGGGAGAGCTTCCCGTAAACCTCTCCCTCACCCCCCCTTTTCTGACACGCAAACATCCTTAAGGATATTCATATAGGATATACAGAATATTTGCTCTTTGCTTCATTTTTCCAGAGCCCCATGCAATTTTTTAATGAAAGCTCACTTTTGACTACCTTCAGTAGAAGTGTTTGTATTTTATATATCAAATCTTGTCTTCAAAAGGTGTATAATATTTTGTTCTTTAAATGGGATTATTACATCTGCAATCATGCTTGTAGAACTATAAATTTAATGTACATACATTAGTTTACTGACATTAATATACATCTTCTAGATATCTTCAGTTGGTTTTATGATTTGGGACTTTTCTATTGGATTTAACAATTGTATATTATATCTACAGTGGAATGCTTGTCCAGGATCCTTCAAAAGGCAATGATGTGGATGCAATTTTCAATCAAGCAAGGCAACTTGGAGCTGTAGAAAGGCCAATTGATCAACTTCAGGAGCCACCAAGGTCGACAAGTTTTACTGGAACTGGCAGGTTACTCTCGGGTGAAACTGTACAATCTGCTCCTCAGCAACCCGAGGCTGTCGTTCATAACATTGTTTTTTGGACCAATGGTTTCACTGTAAATGATGGACCACTGAGGACATTGGACGATCCTGAAAATGCCTCATTTTTAGAGGTAACTGTTATCAAAGTTCTAACTAAAAGATGGATTAAAGAGTACAACTATTGGAGCAATAAGGTTGCCTATGGTCTAAAAGGGGAAAAAAAAAGAAGTCCTGAGGGCCGAGTATTAGAAGATTGAAATTTTTCTGAGGATTGTTCAGGAAATAATGTAATATATCAAAAAGTTTTGCTTTTAATGTTACTTACTGCAATCTGTTGTTGAAAGTCTCTCTGTATTCCTTCATATATTGTTTTTAATTATCTAAATGTGTATTTTTTTCTTCCCAAATCTCAACCTTTGACTATGCTGGGATGTCTTTGGAATTTGTTTGGGCTAGTAATACTATTACTTTCTTCTTGGTTATATCAATGCTTTCACTGTGTTTATTGATATTTGTTATGTTTGAATGCAGAGCATAAAAAAATCCGAGTGTCCAAAGGAGCTTGAACCTGAAGATAGGAGGTCGTCTGTTAATGTTAACCTCATAAGGAGGAATGAGAAGTGTCCTGTGAGTTTTCTGCTTGAGTTCTTTGTTTTGTGTTTCTCTAATTCACAGTATAAAACCAGGATGAATTTAGTTGATCTTGTCCCTTAGTTTTAGTGCTTTTGAAGATTTTCATTTTGAATGCAATCCACGCCTTTTGTTTATGCATGATACATTGTCCAATATACAAAGCAGAAGTGTATTTTGTCATACTCTCTATCCATGAAATTGGGATGAATTTGGCTGACTGTGTTTGTAAGTTTTTTAATCATTTTGAAGAATTTTTTTCCTGTAATGCAATCCGGGTCTTTTTTATGCATTATACTTATTTTTAACCTTGTGTCCAAAGTATAAATTAGAAGTGCAATTTGTCACACTTGCAGGAACCCGAACAGCGCCATGCTGCATTTCAGGGTGTGGGTAGAACTCTAGGAAGCAGCTCTACTTCAGTGGCACCTGAGCCAACTGGTACCTCAACACCTCTCAACACTGCTCCAACCCGTTCTGCTGGCCTGGTGGTAGATCAGTCATTGCCATCAACCTCAATACAGCTTAGGTTAGCTGATGGAACTCGCTTGATATCACAATTTAATTATCACCACACGGTCAGCGACATTCGTGCCTTCATTGATGCATCTAGACCTGGGGGTGCAAGGAATTATCAACTTCAGATGATGGGTTTCCCCCCAAAGCTTCTCTCGGATGAAACACAGAGTATAGAGCAGGCAGGACTGGCGAACTCAGTTGTCATCCAGAAATTCTAGCAAGTTGTGGAAAGACTGCTGCATTGTGGTCTTTACTAGCTTAAACGCTGTATTAACTTAAACCGGTTTTCTCTGCTTAGAACCTGGCTGGGTTTTCTATAATGACAGTTTCATTGAGGGCGCTTTTGGACGTGTGGTCCTGTTGTTAGCAAGGACAAAGAAATTGGGGTGTGGGTTCATATTTTCTTGTCGCTGAGTTTTTATCAAAGGATTAAATTGTTTTAGGTTCTGTTGGAGGGACTTAGCTTTGGACTGAATTCTTGTGGTTGGAGCAGGGTTTGACAATTGTGCTTTTCCTTCCTATTAGCTGGGCCTATTGGCTCAATTTTAATATATATTGAATTGAACACAGTAGAAATGTGGGATAGTTCATAGACCTATCAATTTTTTTTTAATATGGAGATTAAGTGTGGATGTAGATCTTCTAAGTAAAATTCAGACCAAAAAATACACGGAGGTCACCATACCCTCTACACTGGATTTTATCAGTCCTCATAGAAGGTTGGTAACATAAGGAGTCAGTCTCAGTCATGACTCATGTCTATGTCAATTCTTTAATCAGGTTATTTTCTTTTAAAAATATAAATTAAGGGAAGAAATTTATTATGAAAATGAGGCAATTGTTTTGGTTCACCCTGTAAAATCAACACCATAGCTAGCGCCAGCATTTCCACCCACTCTAATCTTGCTTTGTACATGTTTAGTTTAGCGCTGAGAAGTGGTCAAATTTAAAATTGGAACTCTTAACGCAATTATTTGTAACGTTGGAAACGTGAGTTTGTCACGTTCTAACGCTAAACCAAATACACCCCTTCGTGGATAATGCTTGGGCCCCAAATATGGATTAGTGCTATCTTACCCGTGCACGAAATGGTCCAAATCCGCTCCTAGTGGCATGACATTAACTAGACAAGAGAATTAAACAAAGAATAAATTTGCAGCCATTAGTCATATAACAACTACAAATACTATTCCATGTAGAGGTAATTATAGAAGTCAAACTATCAGCTCATTTGAGATTACGAGCCCCTCTAAAATTGGTAATTAAAATCCCCGACGCTTTTCATTCCTTCCAACTATATACATTACCAACCATTTGCTCAATGTAAAACACTGTCGTACCGTGGAACAACATCTAATAACCTCTATCTTATCTTAGCACCAAAAAATATCTTTAAGAAGAAAATCCAAAAGGCATAACTGGTGCCCATCCATTAACAAAGTTACAAAAAGCTAAATATGCTAATGAGAAAAGCAAGATTTGCTTTATGTTGGAAAATTGTGAACCAAAGACCATTGAAGAAACATCAATTGTATCTCGCACCAACTAGACAACTAGTAAGGTGCCATCTGACTTTGCTGAGTGAAATTAAATTAACCACAACAATGGTGGGGAGGGTACTAACATGTGGGGGCTTTCCTGTTATCTTTGTGTGGCGCACAGATAATGTGCAACCGCAAAGGGAAATTTGGACCCACCACTACTTGCTGTTGTTTTATTCTTCTTCTGTCAAACAGGTGACATCTTACGTCAAATTATGTGATTAATTAATACTAATAGGATCGTTCTCATTGGTGGAGAATCTTTTTTATGTGCCTGGTGCATATCAAGTTTTTAACCCGTCACTCCTATTTTTTTTTTTTTTTGGTACTCTCCGAAATGGATCTGGTAAACTATCCCCACTTCTCTACTCTAATTTGACTGGTTAATAAATATTGGAGAAATTTGAATATGAAACCTTCAAATGAAAAATAATAACTGCCAATTACTAGAGGTTTTTTGGAGACGATGGAGAAAAATATATATCTCAAATAAAAATATAAACAAAAAGGAGTTGGAACAAGCTAACTAGAGAGATCATGACAAGAAGCAAAAAATGCGCCCAAGTTGCTATAAACAGGATGCCTATTGTTCTTTTGCTAATCTTTTTATCAAATCATAATCGGTCTACAAAGTGAAAAAGCCAGTATTTGCATAATAAGTAAAATGCCAATGATAACTTTTGGGATGATATAATTAAACAATCACAATCTTCTGAATTGATGTCAAGTGCAACCCATTTCTTTGAATGAACACACTTATATACAGATAACACAACACAACCCATTAAAGTTGCTGCCTCCTTAACCCACTTTGGTAGAATAGAAATGAGGGAGAAGAGAAGTTGAGATGAGTGGAAGTGGGGAAATAAAACCTATTTCCCTTATTTGGTGGCACAGTGGAAATGAGGAGAAATGCATTTTTTCGGTCGGTTGGTCCCACGCCTTTTGTATTCCTCTCCAAAGTTGTGGAGAAATACAGAGAAATGGAGGTGTAGTCACGCAATAATCGATATTTTGTCAAAAATAATCGATTATTTAGTCCAAATAATCGATTATTTTGTATCGCAAATCGATTATTTTGGTTTTATTTCTCACATATTTCTCACACCAAACAAATCCTACTTTCACATTCTCTTCTATCCCATTTCACTCACACAAACAACCTTTCTCCTCTATTTCACCTTCATTTCTCTTCTTCCCACTTCTCTTCTATTCATTCTTACTCTCCATTTCTCTACTCCCACTAAACAAAGCTTAAAGCTCCATTAAAAAAAATGCGGAATAACAGTACTAATAGGCAATAGCCATCTTTTGGCTGTCCATGAAGTATATACTGTGCAATAATCATTGATTTTACCAAAAAAAAAAGGTTTAGTAAATGTTATTTTCCTTAGGGCGCAAAAGGTGTATTTATCAACATCTACACCCCTAGAGGACATTTTGTATGGAATTTGGTTTAGATTTTAGAAGAAAATGCGGGAAAGAATTGAGGAAAAAAATATAAAAGCATGTTAATTAGTTTTTTATTTAATTGTGAGGAGGATAAATAAAAAAATATAATGAAGAGTTAATATAAATTTAGTCCTTGAAAGTATCACGTGTTTACTTTTAGTACTGAAAGTTTATTCGTGTACAAATTAGTCCCTGAAAGTTTAAAATTGTTTACTTATTAGTCCATCTGTTAACTTTAGACCACAGAGAGTTAAACAGAGGGACTATAAATAAGCAATTTTAGATTTTCGGGGAACTAATTTGTACACGGATAAATTTTCAAGGACTAAATGTATAAACAACGTGACACTTTCATGGACAAATTATATATTAATTCGTTTAATGAAACAAAAGTACTGAGTTGATGAATTAACTGCACAGTTATATTGTTATGTGAAATGTAAGATGCATACCTGTAATATAATTAGGGAAGTAAAATTCCCCAAAATAAAACCCTGATTTTTAATTTCATTCTTTCACTCAATCTCTTACAAAATTACTCCATCAACCTCCAGTATAACTTCTATGCACGAACCCTAATAAATTCCCTTCCTCACAATAAACTATCTTTCAAAGTATCAACAATCAAGATCATTACTCTGCACAAAAATAACTAAAACGAGTAAGAAACCACTTTTTAAAACACAACTTAAACAGAAAATAGTTTTACCCCAAAAAAATGACACCTAAAGAACAATTTTCTTTTATTCTTTCCAATCTTGCACATAGGTTCATCACGTCACTTTCATCACCATAGACATTTCCACTTGTTGCCCGATTCATTGTAGTTCTCATTGTCTCTCTGGGTTTGTTTGATTTAGGATCAGTGAGATAAGATTTAGAGACAACAATAGAGATTAAGGTTATAAAATTGGGGATAAAAGAATAGAGAGAAGAATAGAGATTTGGGGGTGTAAATAGTTTGTTATGATCCTAAAGAGTGGAGATTATGGTTGCTAGATAGTTTATCGTAGGGGGAGAAGAATAGAGAGAAGAATGGAGATTAACGAAGGTTATAAATTTAGGGGAAATGAGTTAAAAATCTGTCCAACATTAAAGACTAAATAATTGAGCTTCCATGTAAACATCACTTAATAGTGTAACAATGCATTTAACGGTCAAGATCAGCAATTCCGTTTCACTTATGTAACAGAGGTTAACGGAGAGACTAATAAGTAAGCAATTTTAGACTTCAGGGACTAAAAGTAAATAAGATACACTTTCAGGGACTAAATTATATATTAACTCATTATCAAACTAACGAAGTATAACAGAGAGACTAATTTGTAAGCCAATTTTAGACTTTCAAAAACTAATTTATACACGGATGAACTTGGGACTAAAAATAAACAATATAATACTTTTAGGGACTAAATTTTATATTAACTCTATAATGAAACTTAAAAATTATTTTTCTTTGAGCAGAAAAAAAAAAAAAAGATAAATTAGTATATAGTAAATATTTATAGAAAAGAGAAAGAGTAAACTAGCACTTTCGTCCTCGACTTTACAGCGTCTTGCAGTTTCGTCCTGACTTTTCTAATATAGCACTTTAGTACCTGCAACATGTACTTTAACCCTTAATTTTATTAAAAACATTAATTGTACTCTCCGACTTTATTAAAAACATGCACTTAGGGACTAAAGTGTATACTTGAGGACTAAAGTGCATGTTGTAATAAAGTCAGGAACTAAAGTGCTATTTAAAAAAATCAAAAATAAAACTGTAAAATATTGGAAAAGTCGAGAACAAAAGAGTTGGTTTACTCAAAGAGAAAATTTAACAAGATTGAGTGGGATCTTGACCAGGATCGTGAAGGAACCAGAAGCCAAAGTGCAGCCTTCACAATTGAAATATTCGGTGCTGTATAGGTTGCATACGAGTTTGACGGTGGTGAGGGGTTGTGGGAATGTGGGATAGTGTGAGTGTAGATGATGAGTATAGAAGGAAGTGGCATTGGAGAAAGAGTACTCATAGTGATAATAAAACAGTGCACCCCTCTTTTTACCATACAACATAATTGTGTCTTATCCCATTCTTTTCTCTCCTTCCATGTGCTTTTATATATCCTCTCAAATAACAGTGTGGTATAAGTGTTATACCACACTATTTTATGTACACGGATACTTTCCCTCAGAGAAAATGATGGGCAGGATATTGAGCAAAATAGAATGATATGTAACACATCAGCAAGATCACATGTAAGGATAAGGACCATTTTAGAAAAAAAAAATTGGGAGAACTTATAAAAAAAATATTTACAACAATTAAAAATAAAAGTCACTAATTTTATAGACACTACAACATATATTTTACCGTTTACTATATTATTCTCATACTATCAAATGTCATTTGACTAATTTTAACTCATAATTGAAAAGTGAAAACATTATTTACCATTCATTATTTTAATTACGGGTGATTTATATTTGAATATATAATAATTAAATATATTTTTATATTATATAATAATTTAATTTATAAAATAACATAAAATAATATGATTATTCTAATTCATGGCAAATTACAAAACAATATATAGTCGGACCCGCGGGTACAAATAAACCACTATAACAAATCAGCAATTTAGATATGAAAAGGTAGCATTGATCACAACAACCGTCGCTAGTATGTTGGGTTGGTCTAGCCGACGTTAAAGGCATCACCGTTGAATTTTATTTTTTTTAGATTTTTTTTATGTAGTCGGTCTGTCCAACGCTAATGGTAAAATAAATTTTATTTTAAATTTTTTATTTTGCACCGCTCTTCGTAAAGTTAATGTTGGTCTGACCGATACTAATTTCTTATTATTTTTTCACTATGTATATAATATTTACACTATATATTTCAAGAAACAACTCAGTGTAACAGTAATGCCATTCTGGTATCATGCAGGTTGTGGTTCAATTATCACAATTGATAGGGCCTGTTTGGTTTGCATTTTCTATTTCCTGTTTTCTATTTTCTGGAATTTTACAGCATTTCCAGTTTTTCCTTTATAAAATTTCAGAAAACAGGAAACAGAAAATGGAACATGCGGGAAATGAAAATGCAAACTAAACATGCCCTAATATGGGGAGAAATGATTTTCTTAAAAAATTATTAGTGTCGGTCTGACCGACGCTATATTGTGATGACCATGGAACTAGCTCCGACTATTTGAGACGGCTAAACCGATACTACATAACGTAAAACGTCATTGCCATTACATTAACAATGACACTTTTAGCGATGGGCTATTGCTAGACCATTGCTAATGCACCGCAACATGTAAATGATGTAATAGAATATTTTTCTTTTGTAAGATTATATTAATTATTCACGGAAACAATTCTGATAGAGGCGACTGGCTATATACAGAACAGAGTAATATAAATACAACACCGAAAATGTTAAACTGATTTTTTAACCAATTTAATTACACGAACGATCAATTTTTACAATTGAATTGACTCCCGAATGAAATGGTTAAACCGAGTGATGAAACTTATATACACATATACATATCATATATTATATCCGCTGTGTGTAATTGTCTATTATTTTTCTTCTTTTGTTTTTTCACCTACTCTAGCTATAGTGTCTCCCAAACATATAACATATGATATCTTAACCATGAACGATGTCCATTGAGCATCTTTTTAGATAAGGTTTGAGTTTATTAGTGTTGGATTAAATTTTTAATTCTTGGTGTAAACAGTGATAATAATGCCACAGCGTGTTAGAGATCTTATAGATTAATTGTCAATCTGATTTACACTTAAATAAAAATAATTTTAAAATATTAAAAATAAGTGATATATATTTTATGACAAATAGAAATATTTTAAAATAATTATATAAAATTAATTTTATGAATTAAGTATTTATTTATTTTAATGTTGAAATAGTATAAATTATGATTTCACATAATTAAATTTAAATTATTTTTATTTAATGTATTTTATAAAACATGTATTATTTATTTTAATATATATTTATTTATTTTAAAATTACATTTAAAATATGAATTTAGTATAAATTAAACACATTATAAATCATTAATTTTTAAAATTAATCCTATTTAAACAAATAAAAAAGTCACGATAGAAATTTGCTGGTGTCTTATCCTTTCCATTTTTTAATTATTTTATTAGTTGAAAAAAAAATCATGTCAATCATGCATTTGTTGATGGACGTGACGTAAAGTGAAAGAATAAAAGAAATTGAATTTAAAAAGGGAAAAATAAAAAAAGAAAAACGAAAAACACAGCATGATATATTATTGAGGAGGGGGTCTAGCTAGGGTTGCTGTCCCCTCGATAGATACTATTTGCCCCAATTAACCCCATCACTTCACAGTCACAGTCACACTACTTGCAATTGCATTTGCACCAGTGATGTGACCTCCCTCGACTTTACGTTGCGCTATTGTGACGGATTCGCGTACTATCCCTCTAATGAGTGTATTCTCTCTTCTAAAAAGCACTTTTATCACGGTGTGTATTGAGTAACTGGCTCCTCTCCAATGTTAGAGATGGTAAGAGAGAAAGAGAAAGAGAAAGAGAAAGGATATATGATGAATCCCTATAATCCATTTATATTCTCTTTTTCTTAGGTTTATTATACATCTTCTCTTTTTCTTTCTCTTACTGACGCTCTTCAATACTCTTCAATATTGAAGAGAAGTCATTTTCGTGTATTGAACATTTCTGGTGCAAAACCATTCTCATTAGACTTCTAATAAGAGTGGGTGCTTCGTTTAATTGAACACATAGATGTATAATTTTTTTCTTTTATGAGGGTTTAAACTCATTGGTAATTATTTTTTTTTCTACAAAGCCTAAATTCTACTCGAATGGTATAACTAGGTTAAGTGAAGAAGTTAGTGTGTCTTGATGCTGCCTTAACCCCTCCTTTTATAGGTGTTGAGGTATCTTCTATATATGGAATGATTTTTGATTGGGGAGACATCCTGCCCAAATCCTGTCTGATTGGGGGTATCTTTTATGTTAAAATATTGTACAAGTTTTTTATACTCTTGTTAAATAATAATTTTTAACTCCATTCTTAAAAATATTTTTTATTAAAAGAGATAATTATAACATCTATTTTTTAGATGGGGATATTTATGTCATTTCAAAAATACATCATTATCTTTTTTTCTACTTTTCTTTTCATTTTCTCCCAAACCAAACAACTTACACACATCTCACTTCCATTCTCTTTCTTTCGTTTCTCTCTTTTTTCTTTCTTTTCACTTTTCTTTAAAGACCAAACAAATCGAAAAGCTCTTCCTATAATTTAAATATGTGTTGCAAAAGGAGTCACACTTTAATAGATATATCGCTATATTTGTATATATGCACACTTTCAAAAATATGTATGATGGAAGCTGTTTTGCTACGGTATTATACGGTAAGAGCGATGCAACTCTACGTAGGTCTTTATGGAGTAATTATTATGGATATGGATGGACATAAAACCGTGAGAGACTCGAGAAAGAGAAAGAGTGTTAATACAATTGAATACATAGAGGAAGAGACATTCGGACTGTCCCACTAACTTTTCCAGCTTTATTTACTAAGCTGCAGAGAAGACGTACGCGCTTTTTCAATGGTGAATAATCTCTATTATTATCTCGATCAGCTCAGGTTACAGTAGAATCACATACAACTATTCTAGACTAGAAGGTAGCATTATCAATATCATGTTCAGTTCGACAGAGGAATAGAATAGAGCGAGCATTAATTACAGAGCTTCTCAGTTCTCACCTTGATCTCAAATATGGAAATGGAATTAAAATGCTAGTACAGCTAAAACCAAAAATATTTCTATTTGGAACTAGCTGAGCTGGCTACCTAACAATTGAATCCACGATTTAAGAAAAGAAATGAAGGAAATCGGAATTTTCAATTTGGGATATATGTGTAAGTAATTGACATGTTTAGTAAAACCATATTAATTAGCTTTATATATACTATAATTTTGAGTTTGAAATGTTATTTAAGCACAAATTAATAATTTTGTGTGGGGGAAAGAACAGGACAAAGAAGGTGAGAATAGAAAATGTATAATATTTAATTAATATTATAAATGTAATTAATGATTTAATTTTCAATAAAAATATTTTATAGTCGCGGAATAATGAGAGAGAAAGAGGGGAGATTCCGTGCCCTAAAAACCTATCTCAATCCATCAGTTGAGTATTTTATACATGGCTTGAATTGGTTCTTCCTCGATTTGATCGTTCCTACTCTTTTCTTTTGTTATTAGCAGTAATATATCAGTGACAGTGGCATGCAGTGCAGCAGGAAAAGAGGAGAGTTTTGAGTTGAGTTTTCATTGGGAAGGTAAAACCCTTTGTTGTAAGAGTTTGTTGCAGGGAGAGCTTCTCTCTATGTCCCGCGTGCCCTTTGCTGCTCCATTCTCACCAACAAACGTTTATACAGAGAGAGCCTGTCCTGGTGGTGGTGGTAACAAAGATTTTAATAACTAACTACTAACTAACTTTTCCCCAAAGTAAAGTAAAGGCAGGCAGCTTTAATTTGTCAGTTATTCAAGCCAAACAAAACCCTCACCGAGCTGACCACAACTATCAATATATATTTTGGATTTTCTGTTAAAAGGCCTGAAACTCATCCCTTAAAATCCGGGAGATCAATTTTCAATTCAGATCAAACCACAAAATTATAATTGATGAAGAAATAAGGGATACACACCACACTAGCTGTCACTGTGAATGGAGGGTAGTTATTGTTCTAATGGGAATGGGAATGGGAAGGGATGATGCGTTTTGGAGAGAACAGTAGTAGTAGTGGGCTTTGTCCTTGTCCAATCACGCCTTCATTAGTGACATGTAATTATCATCATCCAATAAATCCTAATCCTATTGAAGACACAAACACTAGTCTCTTCCTTCCCAATCCTAATCCCATGCCTGCTTGCACTACTAATAATAATAACCCCATCAACAGCACTGGATTAGGGCATTTGATGGAGATCGACCACAACAACACACAACGATGGAAGCTCCTCTTCTTCATCCGCCGTGAAGGCCAAGATCATGGCCCATCCTCACTATCACCGCCTGTTGGCAGCCTACGTCAATTGTCAAAGGTAATTAATAATTAAGAAAGAAAAAGAAAAAAGGCAAGTTTATAATTAATCTTGACTCAACTCATCATATCGTATCCATTACCCTGCAACCAAATTAAGGTGAAAAGCAGGGATGGAAACGAAAATAATGCTTAATTATATATCTCTCTAGCTCATTCTCCTTGGATTCGGATCTCATCTCATTTGACTTGTGTATCGAGAACTGTGAATTAGTAATTATTATTATTATTACTAACGGCCAGATTGGGGCTCCGCCTGAAGTGGTGGGAAGGTTAGAAGAAGCATGTGCATGTGCATGTGCAGTAGCAGATGAGTGGTCAGCGAACTCCATGGGTGAGGATCCGGCGCTGGATCAGTTCATGGAGGCTTACTGTGAGATGCTCATCAAGTACGAGGAACACCTCTCTAAACCCTTCCACGAAGCCATGCCTTTCTTCAAAGGATTGACTCCCACTTCAAATCTCTCACTATTTCTTCTTCCGATTTTTCTGGTGATCACCTCTTCTTCTTTCTTTCTTTTCTTTCTTACATTTATTTTTATTGATTAATTAATTATTGAATTAATATCCATATATGCATGTGTGTGTTTGTTTAGTACTTTTGAGGATCGATATATATATGTATGTATAGGTTCTGCTAATTAAAATTGTAAAACTACTTGTTCAGTTCCTAGCTGCTAGCTGCATGCCTTTGTTGATTATTTTCAGATGTTTTTCGAAATAAAAATTTCGTGTGTGTATTTGATGATGATTACTGCGACGTTGCTTACTTAGCGAGCACCTCCAGTATGTTAATTTAGGTTTCCTGAAGATTCTAGGGTTTCTTCAATCTGCAGGTTAGTTGGGTAATTTTTTTATATTTATGGACGACCAATTTTTTTATTGCATTTTACAACCCAAAATGACTAGTTTTTCTTTTTCGAGCATTATCACACAGATCGATAACCCTTGTGATTTTGTCTTTTTAAATGGATAAGTAATAAGTTCATACTTATTTTTAGTTGGGTGATCTCATTAGTGTCCCAAGGTTGGTAACACATGCCGTACGCACTAACCATAACTAATTATAGTTATGCATTGTATAATTACAGAACTAGTGTATTTATGCGATTTTGTCATTATTCTGCATGCATGTTTATCACATATATATTGCCATGCTCCCTAAAATTCTATCTTTGATGTTATGATACTATAAATAATTGGTAATGGATGGCCACTTCCATATCTACCATCTACATGGTGCAAATTGCTGATTAATTAATCGAATTTATCAATTGGATGTGACAACCATCAATGTGTGTCCAATTTTGCTGCTACACTGTTAATCACTAAGTAGGAAGCTTGTTTTTACCGCCTTGGATAAAAAACATAACCAAGCTTTCCCAAGCTTCCAATTTTATATGTATGAGCCAAAAGTAGTACTGATGTTAAAGAACAGATCTTCATGTCCTTGGCCCAGCTGTTTTAGTAGTTCAGCACAGGTTTGTATAAGTTTCTTCGAATGTGCAGTACAATGTGCATCTTGCCTTTGAAATTTAATAACAAAGAGTTCTCCCTTAGTAATTCCTTTTCTAGTTTCTTATTCTAGTATTGAATAGAACTGAATTTTATTATTTATCAATTATTAATGTTGTTGTTTAGTTTTTATGTCTTTAACTGAAGTTGTAATGCTCCCATGACTGATGGCAATGCCTGCTTTGGTACCTCAAGAAATTAAAGTACTGATTTAAAGGCTGCAATCTGCATATGGAGATGGTTATAGTTTTCAGATAAATAAATACCATGAGTTCTGTATGTCTGTCTCTCATCTGGTTGTAATTTCTTAAGTAAATTAATTTGTATTTGTTTTCTCTGTATTTACAATGACCCTGTGATTCTCATTTCTGCATAGAATGAATCTCCTTTTTGATTGATTACAGGATAAGCTTCTCTAGAAGTATAGGAGAACAAATAAAATGAATTAAGGTAAAATGAATTCAACTTCTTTCATGAATTGAAATTAATCTTTACAACTCATTTTTTTCTTAAATTAAATAGGAGAGTTTTAGAAAGAGTTCAGTTGCAAAGATTAATTTTAACTTATGGAAGATTCATTTTATTTTTTTCTTCTATTAAATTAGTCCAAACTGGGCATGTATTGAAAAACTAGCTTTACATAAGTTAATGAAGTAGGCATTAATAGTTGAAGAGTGTCCATTTCTTCTGTAACTTTATTGGGTAAGAAGAAGAGGGGGATGGGGGTTCTATCAATTAAGAATGAGGAGTCACTTAGTATAAGGTTCTATACGATCGACATATATATATATGAATTCATTTCATGTGCAGCAATTAAGGCCTTGTTTGGTTTTTATTTTATGTTCAGTTTTAATCACAAAAATGTAACCTTATTTTTAATTTATTTTTCTGTTTTTAAAGATTTTATAGGAAATAGTTAAAATAATAACTGGAAAAAAAAAAAAAGAAACCAATTGAAAATTATAGTGGCACTTTTATAATAAAAAACTGAAAACAAGAAATTAAAACATAAAAGATTTCTACAATCACAGAAGCCCTTAACTTCTCATTGGCTTGGTCAATCCATTGTTTCCTAACTATTTCAAGTTTTACTTCTAGTCATCATTTCTACATCCACTCCACTGCAATCAAAATAGGAGTGCAAGGTAGTGGTTCTGTATAAATAAAGGTATATATCCTTCTTATTGAATAATTTGGTAGTTGTAATCATTCTTGTTGGAGAAATGAAATGTGAAGAAGGAAAGTGTAATGTCTCCAATGGCTTCTGCTGGCACTCTTCTGCTCACTCTGAACTGGCCTATGCCCTATATTACTTATGCATGTTGCATTTGATATCAAGAGAGTCGCATAGTATGTTTTTTATAATTGTCTTTTATAAGTTTGTGGCCTGGCTTTTACTTTCCACATGAAAAATCTATTTATTGTGAATTAAGCCATTTCTTTCTGAGCAATATAACGAAAATTCCCTTGCTCTTAGTTTTGAGTTTGTAATGTATAATTGAAACTTGAACGAACTTTAGTGCTAACCATGCACATATATAATTGTTTCATGTGTGATGATCATCAGCTTGCAATGAAGAAGTTATTGATAGGAATGAATCATCTGAAGATGTTGATGTGCACAACAACATAATAGATCCCCGGCAGAGGACCAAGAACTGAAGGTTCAGCTTCTACGCAAGTACAGTGGATATCTAGGCAATTTGAAGCAGGAATTCATGAAGAAGAAGAAAAAAGGCAAGCTGCCTAAAGAAGCAAGACACAAATTGCTTGAATGGTGGAGCAGACTCAAATGGCCTTACCCTTCTGTATGTTGCATCTATATATATAAGGATGATCCTTAATTTTCCCAATATTTGGATAGTTAATTTGTGCTTATTATAATACCATTGATAATATATGTTCATAACAAAGAATGATACATATATTTTGGGTATGCTAACAAATTATTTTAGCTTTTAGGGGAATTAATTTTTTAAAGGTTTTATATGCTTATTTTTTTTAACAGGAATCACAGAAGCTGGCTCTTGCAGAATCAACAGGTCTGGATCAGAAGCAATTAACAACTGGTTTTTAATCAAAGGAAACGACACTGGAAGCCTTCTGAGGACATGCAGTTTGTGGTTGTGTATCCAAGCCATCCACACTACTATATGGACAATGTTCTGGGAATCCTTTCCCATGGATCTCTCCCACACAATGCTCTGAAAAATATATATTTGGTTCTGGTCTGAAATATAATGTATAATGTATTGTGTCTCAATGGAAGGCATTCATAACCTATACTATGTTACTTTAATTAGTATCGATATTTATACATAAAAGTATGTTACATATATTTATCATTACAATTACCCCATCCCCTTTTACATCTATGCCTCATTCTGAGAATTGAAACCTTCCTAATTCTATTTAAGGGGAAAAAAGAAAAAAAAAAAACTGGAGGAGGTACAGTTTCAAAATGTCAGTATTAAATGAATATTTTTGGTGTCGGACTGTAATTCATAGACATGATTGTAGGGTAATGGTTAAGTAAATGTTCTCAATTCTTTCTGATAATCTTCCTATCCACTAATTAACAGAATATTGATTTTTTTTAATGTTTACAGATATGAAATGAATTAATTTTTTCATTTAATATATTTTAGAAAAAAAGGAAAATTATTAAAAGGATGACCCGAACCAACCTGAATATGTTCGGGTTGGGTTAGGTTGGGTCATCGGGTCATGAATATTTTCCTTTTTTAAAGAAATGTGAAGATGAAATGAAATTAAAATATAAAATAAAAAAAAAGAAAATAGGAAAACATAACTGATCGTGCCAGACAAATGATCGTGGCGGAGGGGATCATCCCTGGGTGTCCCAGGGTGGTTCTGGATGTAGTCCGAGCTGTTCCCAGGTTGTCCGAGATAGGATCCGAGATGGTCCGAGTCGAGAGCGTGGTGGTTGCTCTGAACAGTAGCTCCGGTGGCGGAGGGGGGGTGACCTACGAAGACCTCCAACGCCCAAGTTAGAATGGGTTTGAGACAGAGTGTAAGCAGGGGAGAATCAGCGTACCTGACCCTCCAAGGGAGGGGGTATTTATAGCATGGGGTCTAGCCAGAGCCTGGGTGTAGCCCAACCTACGCCTGATTGTTTGTGTCAGTGGGTAAGTTGCCCTCTGTGTGATGGGAAGTGCCCTTTATTGGCGTCAGTCCGTGTAGGCATAGGCAAGTGGTAGGGTGAGGAGCTAGTTGGTGGTCCCCGGTCTGCACAGTGTTAAGTGTCCAACCAGCCGAGGTGGATGTGGTAGACCAGCCGAGGTGGCTGTGGTAGGCCAGCCGAGGTGGCTGTGGTAGGCCATCCGAGGTGGCTGGTAGGCCAGCCGAGATTGGGTTGTACTAAATCTGAGATAGCGTGTAGGCCGCTAGACCAGCCAAGTTAGTTCCGAGTTAACCTCCGGATCAGATGCCCCCCAGCTCGATGCCATGTCTAAGTATATGGGGTCGAGATGTTGAATGCGATTTTAACGACTGGTCTGACCTTTTGTGGGGTGAAGATCCAAGCAGGTAAAACAGGGTGTGGGACATATGGGACGAGAGGTTTGGTCGGCTGGGATATCATCATACCGGTGAGCTGAGTTAATGAGATCTCGTATTTTTCATACTCTTTACCCCAAAATTTTATTTATCCGAGTTTATGAACTCGGATTTAGAAGTACTCCACGCTCTGTATTGAAGAATTTTATTTCTCATTTTATGACTCAGATATATGGGTATTCCATGCTCTGCACTTGAAGAATTTATTTATCCGAGTTTATGAACTCGAATTTTGTCAAGTTTTTAGACTTGGTTTCGCCTGTGCGTTTACATCAGCTCTACCATCTCGTTTTTATTGTCCTGTGTTTCTAGAACATCGTCTTTCACATTGCATCTTCATAACTTTTCCATGTGCGCCATATGGGTTCTAACTCCTCGACTTAGGCGTATATCATGCTCTCCATATGTACGTTATCTGCCTAAGTTTTCACACCTCGGATTTGTAAGTAGGTCCTTCGGGTTTTCACCTCGGATTTATAATATGTCCTTCGGGTTTTCACCTCGGATTTATAAGTATGTTATCCGGGTCTTCACACCTCGGATTTAGGAGTATCCTCATAACTTCTTCATCCGGGCTTTCACACTCGATTTATAAGTATGTTATCCGGGTTTTCACACCTCGGATTTATAATTATCTCATCTGGGTTTTTCATACCTCGGATTACAAGCATCTCATCCGGGTTTTCATACCTCGGATTTAGAATCATGTCATCCTCGCATATACACTATCCGGGTTTTCACACCTCGAATATAGAATTATCTCATCCTCGCATGTAAGTTACTGGGTTTCACCCTCAGATTAAAAGTATATGATCCCCGCATGTAATGCCATCGAGGTTTTCACACACCTCGATTTAGCAGCATGTTGTTCTCGCATGTAAGCTATTCGGGTTTCACACTCGGATTTAAAATCATATCATCCTGACTTGTAAGTCATTCGGGTTTCACACCTCGGATTTTAAAATCATATCATCCGACTGTAAGTATCCGAGTTTTTACCCCTCAGATTTAGAAGCATGTCATTCTGACAGTAAGCCACCTGGGTTTTCACACTCGGGTTTAGAAGCATCTTCATAACTTCTTCATCCGGGTTTTCAACCTCGGATTTAGGGTATCTTCATATGTAAGCCATCCGGGTTTTCACACCTCGGATTTTAGATCATCCTCGTGACTTCTCATCCGTGTTTTCACACCTCGGATTTAGGAGTATCCTCATAACTTCTTCATCCAGGCTTTCACACCTGGATTTAGATCATCCTCGAAATCTCCATCCGGGTTTTCACACCTCGGATTTAGGAGTATCCTCATAACTTCTTCATCCGGGCTTTCACACCTCGGATTTTAGAGCATCCTCGTAACTTCTCCATCCGGGTTTTCACACCTCGGATTTAGGAGTATCCTCAACTTCTTCATCCGGGCTTCACACCTCGGATTTTAGAGCATCCTCGTAACTTCTCCATCCGGGTTTTCACACCTCGGATTTAGGAGTATCCTCAACTTCTTCATCCGGGTTTTCACACCTCGGATTTTAGATCATCCTCGTAACTTCTCCATCCGGGTTTTCACACCTCGGATTTAGGAGTATCCTCATAACTTCTTCATCCGGGCTTTCACACCTCGGATTTTAGAGCATCTCGTAACTCTCCATCCGGGTTTTCACACCTCGGATTTAGGAGTATCCTCATAACTTCTTCATCCGGGCTTTCACACCTCGGATTTTAGAGGCATCCTCGTAACTTCTCCATCCGGGTTTTCACACCTCAGATTTAGGAGTATCCTCAACTTCTTCATCCGGGTTTTCACACCTCGGATTTTAGATCATCTCGTAACTTCTCCATCCGGGTTTTCACACCTCGGATTTAGGAGTATCCTCATAACTTCTTCATCCAGGCTTTCACACCTCGGATTTTAGGGAGTATAACTTTGCAGATATCTCCTCCCATACAGTGCAGAAAACAACCATAAATCAAGAAACGAATTATCGATGCAAAAATCCAAGAGACGTTCGTTTCCCCCTCCTCCACATTATAAGATTCGTAAGAAATAAGTTAATCCAAAAATGCAGGAAACTGGGCAAGCCCGGATTTGAATATTCATATACGCTCAGGGTGATGGCTTTCTGAGAGTGGGAAAAAGAAAAAGGAGAAGAGGTTTCAACCAGAAGAGCTATTGGTGGGGTTTACTATTTACCTCTTCCCACAGACGGCGCCAAATGATCGTGCCAGACAAATGATCGTGGCGGAGGGGATCATCCCTGGGTGTCCCAGGGTGGTTCTGGATGTAGTCAGAGCTGTTCCCAGGTTGTCGAGATAGGATCCGAGATGGTCCGAGGTCGAGATGCGGTGGTGGTTGCTCTGAACAGTAGCTCCGGTGGCGGAGGAGGGGTTGACCTGCGAAGACACTCCAACGCCCAAGTTAGAATGGGTTTGAGACAGAGTGTAAGCAGGGGGAGAATCAGCGTACGACCCTCCAAGGGAGGGGGTATTTATAGCATGGGGTCTAGCCAGAGCTAGCCTGTGGTGTAGCCCAACCTACGCCTGATTGCTTGTGTCAGTGGGTAAGTTGCCCAGTCTGTGTGATGGGAAGTGCCCTTTATTGGCGTCAGTCCGTTGTAGGCATAGGCAAGTGGTAGGGTGAGGAGCTAGTTGGTGGTCCCCGGTCTGCACAGTTGTTAAGTGTCCAACCAGCCGAGGTGGATGTGGTAGACCAGCCGAGATGGCTGTGGTAGGCCAGCCGAGGTGGCTGTGGTAGGCCAGCGAGGTGGCTGTGGTAGGCCATCCGAGGTGGTGTGGTAGGCCATCTGAGGTGGCTGTGGTAGGCCATCCGAGGTGGCTGTGGTAGGCCATCTGAGGTGGCTGGTAGGCCAGCCGAGATGGCTGGTACTAAATCTGAGATAACTGAGGTAGGCCATCCGAGGTGGCTGTGGTAGGCCATCCGAGGTGGCTGGTACTAAATCCGAGATAGCGTGTAGGCCGCTAGACCAGCCAAGTTAGTTCCGAGTTAACCTCCGGATCAATAACATAACATGAGAGGAGTAGATGAAATAGGGTTTGGGGAACCACCGCTGCTTGTGCTGCCGTTGCGCCTATTTTGTTCACTCTGTGAAGGAAAATGAAATAAAATTAAGGCTTCTTTCTTGATTTGGTTCGAGTCTATCGGGTTCAAGATAGGCAAATCCATTTGAAAGAAAATGTCCGAACCGAACCGAACCGCCAAATATCCTTCGGATTGGGTTGGATCAATCGGGTCCGCGGGTTGGGTCGGACCCACTTACATCCCTAGAATTCAGTGCAAGTTTGAAAATCATCAATTCACATAAACCAACATTACATTAACGAATAGGTGCCGTTTTTCTCCAAAACTTGGTCTTTAACAACTATAAAATGATTCAGAAACTATATTTTAAAAGTGATTATCCTATTGAAAAGCAATTTGGAGAAGTAAAAGGCATACTTCTGTTTCTGTCATCTGCTATATATCTATCCCTGAGGCGGTGTGTGAGCATAGTGCCGTTTCTCTTGTCCACCTGCTTCCTCTCAAAAGTGTTGCCCAATATATAGCATGCCTGCTTCATTCGCTGGACTTTGGGCCTAGTTGAATTTGGGGTTGGGTCGATCCAGAACAATAACTAATAGATTATGTAAATATTATAAATTTTTTATAATAATAATAATAATAATAATAATAATAATAAAAAATAGGCCAACTATATATATGTCAAAATAAACCGTTTTTCAAGGCATGGGTGTAGTCTATTTAAATAAATAAGCTTTCTTTTTTCCATAAAGCATAAGCCTAATGAATTTGTTAGATATATTAAATTAAAATCAATGGAATAATGATTTAAGTGATATATGTTGATTCATCACCTTAAATAAAGTCCCGAGTTGAGCTTTTATATATGAAAAAAATTCTAATCATATTCCCGATTAACAAAATAAGTTAAACATTATGATTTCTTAGATTGTCTGATTTATTTTACTTTTTTCACTCATTGGATGGGAGACACAAATTCCTAAAAATAATTATATATAAATATAGATATTAAAATTGTTAAGAATACATATGAGTTGTAAAAATAATAAAGTACTCTACAATTTTTCGAAATACGAATTGACAGTTTCTTTTTCTATCATGCTGGCTTAAGGTTAAATTTTTAAATAATAAGAGGAATCATATAAATCTAATTGTTTATGTAACTGATATATGTAAAATAATATATAAATCATTAAATAATTTTCATATAAATTATATTTTTATTTTGTTGAAAATTAATGTTTTTAGGTATCATAGCTTTACATTTTTTTATTAATTTTAAATTCTTATTAACTTATTTGAAATAAATTATTTTATTAAAACTTAAAATAAATAATGTAGTAATTAAAGGGGTTATATTATATTATTTATTTTAATTTTAAAAAAATAATAAATTAAGAATAAAAAGAGAGGGTAAGAGATTATCAGTATTAAAATATTAAGAAATTAAAAGAAAAAAAAGCTAGAAGTTTTAGTAAAGTATATTTATCAAATATAAGTCAAACAAACTTAAAAGCTCCTTAATTAAGCTATAAATTAGTTTATTGTATACGTCAAACACACACTATATATTACCAAATAAGCATTTTTATTACATCATTTATATACTGTTTAGATAATAAAAAAACCAATACAAGCACACTATTTTTTTTTCAAACAAATAAAATATGAAGGGAAAAGATTTTTACACACCATTTTTAAATTTTTCTCATACGTATACTTGTTTGAAAAGAATAAAGAGAGAAAATGTGTATTTAGAAGTATGTTTGCCTTGTTTTTCATAACTTCAAAAAGAAATTATGTAAAAAAGAGTGCAAGTTTTGTGCATAGTTGTGAAATGGCCTGGTCATTAATTTGACCCCAAAGAAAATCATTTGAATGAGATTCTTCTTTTTTTTTAAAGGAAAAATCACTAATCCAATTCACAATATCTGATTGAAAGATAGATGAATTGTTTGGAAGCTTGAATTTATATAAAAACTGATTTATTTAAAAGTAAATCCGAAGTAATATATATATATGATTATCAACTTGAGTTTGAATTTATTTATTTTTAATTCGATGTAAAAGTTTAAGTCATTATATCTATGTAAATGTAAATCTAAGGGTAAAATCAATTTTCATTAGAAGAACCAAACATAAAAATTTTGTATAAAATCATATGTATGTATTACAATGAAATGAACGTGATAGGGCACAAATCCAAATACGCTACACCGTCCTTCACATTTGAACCGACAATCTAACAGGGTTCTCTTTTTACGTCTACGGTTAATTTTGTGTGTGCTTGTAGTATGGAGTGATTGCATGTTTAGTGTGAGATCACATGAATTTGTTGGACGTAAAAGGTATTTTCTAATAAATAATTAATATTTTAAGCCTGGCCTTGAGGGGAAGATGGTAACGGTTGGACTAAGACCATGATTATTTTGCTACGAATCCCAACTTGTAAATTTTGTTCACGTTAACAGTGAGGTTATCTCTGCTTGCATCTATTATAAATCTCATCACCACCATCAACTCAAACGAACTTAAGCTAAAACGCATCCTGCTTGCTCCTTTGTCCCAAGCATGGCCAAAAGGACTAGTGTTGCTTCCATAGCTTTACCATCCCTATGCATTTTCATGTCCATCTTCTTCGTTTCAATAACTTGCTTTCAAGAAGACCGATCCATATACTTGGTCTTGTTAGAAGGAGACGCGGTTGCTTTCCATGATGATTCATCAAAATTTGACCCCAACAGGTTATAAACTTATATTATTTATACATTATAGTTTATAAACTGTAAATCATACAAAAAATAAAATAAAGTGCATTAATTACTTTTGCACCACTTTGACTGAAACTCTTGACTTGAGCTATATGTATATATAAAAAATAATCCTGGAATACAAATATGGTAAGTTAATATATGATAATGGAAATTTGTTTCAAGGCTTTGTTGTTTTATAAATATGTAATATGTAATGTAATTATTATCTACGTTTCAATTTTCAGTCATTATGGAAATTTATCTTAACTTTTTTTTTTTTTTTATTGCTCTGTGTGCATGGCTAATTAGCGAAACCTCGAAGGCATATGCAAAGCACTTATTGGCATCTCACGATCTGCTTCTGCAAAACGCTTTAGAGAATGGGAAGCTACAAAAAATCCACAGTTTCAAACATTATTAATGGTTTCTCTGTCCACACAACCCCTTCCCAGGTCTCCTCCTCTTTATCTTTATCATCAATTTTGATGTATTATTTATATATGTGCATGCATGCTCTGAACTGAAATGACAAAAAATTTAATTTAATTTCAGGCTAGAAGACTGAGAGGTACCCATGGAGTGAAGTTGGTAGAGAAAGACAGAGGAGCGAAATTGATGACAACGTACACTCCTGAGTTTCTGAATTTACCGAAGGAATATGGACACAGGAAGGAGAGACAAAAATGCAGGTGATGGAGTTGTGATTGGTTGTGTTGATAGTGGCATCAATCAGCTCATCCCAGCTTTGTTTATGATCCCATGCAACCTTTCCCATCAAACCTCTCTAATTTTGCGGGTGCATGTATGACGGGTCCTTTATTCTCAGCTAGGTCTTGCAATGGAAAGATACTCTCAGCGATTGTACTTCTCAGCTGGGGCTCAAAACTATTGCTACCCTTAATGCTTCAGTGGATTTCTTTCACCTTTTGATGCAGATGGACATGGCAGGTATTCATTGTTATCACCATTTTAGCATCCCTCTGTAATATCCTGTATTCATAGTTATAGGATGTTCCCTGTTATGCCTAATTGGTTTTTTCAGTCATGTGGCATCTATTGCTGCTGGAAATGCTGGTGTTCCCGTTGTTTGTGAATGATTTTTTCTATGGCGAGCCAGTGGAATGGCACCACGTGCAAGGTAAGCTTACTTAAATGTAGTCTGTATATTGGGAGGGTCCTTGATTTAACCCAATGTGTAAAATTTTCACTACAAAATGATGTTGCTTTTCTTTTGCAGGATTGCTGTTTACAAGGCTATTTATCCAACTGTGGGGACTCTAGCAGATGTTATTGCAGCTATGATCAGGTAAGCAGCTTTAGAAGTCTTGAAGGGGTTGATAGAAACAATTCTACAATGCTTCAGAAATTAACTTGATTGATTTCCTCAGGCTGTTCTGGATGGGGTGGATATATTAACACTCTCTATTGGACCAAAGGAACCACCACAAGACACGTTGACCTTCTTGAGCAATTTGATATTGCCTTGTTATTTGCACGAAAAGCAGGAGTTTTGTGGTGCAAGCTGCAGGAAATAATGGTCTTCATCTTCAACTGTAATGTCATTCGGTCCCTGGAGTGTGGGTGTTGCAGCTTGCAACACAGATAGAAGGTACCCTGCTTCCACTTCTTCTTGGAAATGGCCAAATACTAGATGGTGTGGGACTATCAGGTAGTTCTACCTCCAAAACAATCTTTATAATGTTAATATTCACCTATATCTGTTGTTATGGTTTAGCACTCCAAATGCTCATAGTGTTTGTGATATTCTCACCTTTCAGGACCAAGTTTTGGAAGAATTGGGACAGTTATCATAAGCTTGTATTAGCTAGGATGCAGTCAAAATAAATGGAACATTCCCATGACTCAGGAGTACATGAGAAGAGTGCCAACATCCAGAAGGTTTTTGACCCATAATATAGTTTTCAGGAGGTATCATTATCTGCAACTTCTCAGTTGGCTTCTACAATGGAACCTCAACTCTTGCTTGCCATTATTGACACCGCAAAGCTCTAGGATTCGAGGGTTTTATTCTAGCTGCGAACCCAAGGCTATGGTGATTATATTGCAGAGCCAGTTCCTTTCAATATTTCTGGTATTTTGATCCCTCATGTAGCTGATGTCAAGGTACAAAAGACTGAATACTTGTCATTCATTATATTATTTGAATTGAAACTGTGAAATCAGATAAATAAAGGTTGCTTTCAAGTGTAGGTTATATCAGAGTATTATGAAGAAACAAACCAAGAGAGATGAGATGAGGAATTGCCACAGAATTTTGTGCTGCAGCAGCTGTGGGGGAAGGAAGAGTCGCCTCTTTCACAGGGCGATCACCCGTTGTTAGTAGATTTTCTTCAAGGGGTTCCAGATATCATTGACACTCAAAAAAATCCTGTTGATGTACTTAAACCTGATATTCTTGCTCCAGGGCACCAAATATGGGGAGCCTGGAGCCCATTAGTGCCTTGCAACCTATGCGATAGGTACATTATTACTGACATCTAAGTTGGTTATTTATTTTCTCCGGTTACACAAACACCGAGGGTAATCCCCTCCCTTTCACAACCCTTAGCATCTTCAGTTAAAAAGGAATTTAATCCTTACTGCAAAAAAGAACTTTTAAGTAGATGAATCAGTTGAATTGACACTCTCAAATTACATTTAACTCTTTTACTGCCAACACATACAGGGGAAAGTTTGCATTACTATCTGGCACCAGCATGGCCTCACCACATGTGGCTGGAATCGCAGCACTTATCAAGCAATATTAATCCATCATGGACTCCATCTATGATAGCATCTGCAATCTCCACAACCAGCTCAAAGTATGATAATCTTGGAGAGGATATCATGGCTGAAGGCTTTGAAATCACAGCTTCTATCCCTCCACTCCTTTGAATATGGGGCGGGCATTGTGAACCCCAACTGTGCCATTGATCCAGGGTTGGTACTATCATCAGGTATGTTGCTAGGTACAGATGCAGAGACAGAGAATTCAATGCTTGATTAGCTTGGTTCTTTTACTCAAAGCAACAAAAATATTGAATATTCATTTGTTCTAAAACAGGTTATGCAGACTTCATCAGCTTCTTGTGCTCTTTGCCAAACATCAACAGTGATACAGTAAGTTGCAGCCACTGGAGAACCTTGCAATACCCGTTTGAGTATCCATCCAATCTAAACCTTCCTTCAGTAACGATATCTTACTAAGAGGAACAGTTCTGTCCGAAGAACTGTCATGAATGTAGGGAACGTCACAGAGACATACTTAGGCTCAGTTCTACCTCCAAATGGAACTACTGTCAACCTGTATCCAACTTGTGTTACCATAAGTCCACAAGGAACACAAGATCTGGTAATACAACTAAGTGTCATCCAATCAATGGAAAGTTTTAACTTTGGTGAAATTGTTTTGACAGGAGATTTGAACCATATTGTAAGAATAACATTATCAGTCGTACCAATTTCAGTATAATGAAGATAAAATTGTCAGTATATCTGACTGCAAGTTATTAAGATAAAATTTCAAATCTGTAGAGCATCTCGCCATTATGTTTTATGATATTATATAAAGAAGAATGCATTATTATTCAGATATTGCCAAAATTTCAAATATGCAAAGAGCATCTTTGTACCACGTTTCACGTTTATCATGTAAGGACGAGTGTATTACTATTTGTGAATTGAAAAACTGTAGGGCAGCTCTACATTACGTTTCATGATACCATCTAAGCACGAAAAAAAATTTTATTTCACCAAAGCAACTTTGTTCTTAAGAATCTATTCCAGTCTGCAAGCTGCAAAGTAATTGCTTTGTGCTAATTCATCCATAGCAAAGTCCGTCGTGCATATCAACAAAGCGGTCACTGTTTATAGTTTCTTCTTTAAATTAAACTGTCTCGAGTTTTGACATTCAGAGAAAAATGGTGACTTGATGTGTACAGTGCCAGAGGCTAAGATTTCTAAGGATGCCACGACAACCAGGGCCGTCCATTCCAGAATAAATTCTCTTTCCAGGGTCGCAAATTTGCAACGCATCATGCTTCGAAATTCATATAGGGAGGGTTTCCACAAACGAATTTCATAACCCCCTCTTCCTGACAAACCTTAGGATGACAGGTTATGAGTGTTTTTATAATGGCATGAACTAATCAATTTAACCAGATAAAAAATTGAGTGGAATAATGAACAATGTTACAATTACAATGGACAATTACAGTTAAGCTAATATAAATAAATCAATCTGTCCTGCACATACATTCTTTACACCTAGGATACCTGTAAACACTTCTTGCCTTAGGCCTTGTCTGTACATGTTTAGTTTGTCTAACTGCTTTCCTCATTCTCTGTTCAAAAACACGCCATTCTATGGTAGAGTTCTTCATAATATATTAGCAAGCCTGCGTTTGTTTGGACGTATTGTTGGCATTCTTCCTCCACCATAATATATTCGATACCCAGACACCAAAGATGATAGCTGACTTCCTGAATCGGTCATGGCAATGCATCCGAGGCAGTGCAGCCTATGAAGTCCAGTGCCGCTAACTACAATAGAAACAGTTTGTTGTCATTCATCAAAGACTAACAGCAGAACCCAAACAAATTCATTGTTCTTTTTCAACTATCATGTTCACAAAAGAGAGGGAGGTAGAGCATTTATCCACACCCAAATAATGCCAAAGATTGAATAGCAAGTATGAGGAGCAACATGCAGAATGTAAAGAGTGCACCAAAACAAAATTTCTTGTGACAAGGCACATAATTAGATTTGTAACATCTTTAATGTAAATGAACGAGAATGACAATAGCAATAAACCTGAGATGAATAATTAGCAAATGGTTTGAGCTCAGCTGGAGAAAGCAAGTTCTCTTTGGTGACTAATTTAGGGTACAACTGGGTCAAAGCAACCAACCGTGAGTGACCTCCATACAAATTAGAACCAGCGACAAATGTGTGTCTTGCGGTTAAAACCAAGAGCAGCAAGCATGAGGATGGCCTCTTCAGGTGTCAAAGGACATAGGCCTTCAGACCTGAGCTCTGAAGGAGAGGGCAATCTGCATAGAAGATCCCAGTTATTTTAAGTCAAAGTAGCTAAAGAGTGAGGCTCTTTTCTTCAAAAATTAGAATTCTTGTGTGTAAATGAAGATAAGTGTGTATAATAAGTGGGGAACAGACCTCAGGTAGAAAGATTATGGTGCATACTTTGTAGTCTTCTTCAGCAGTGCTAATGCAGGAAAATGGATTTCCACGATATGCTTCCAATTCTTTCTTCTCTGCTTCACCTCCCCCCAAATTCACATAAAGAATGAGCTTACCATGTCAATTTCAAATCTGAGATGCAAAGCTAGGTATTTGGATGGTTTCTTGGAATTATTTCCACTTTTCTCCATAATTGATTCTGTAAATGGACCAACAAGATAATGGTCCAATGGTCCAACATGGCCTGCATTTTCGCGCAACCTTTTAAGAAGCAAAGCACCAGTTTCTTGGATTCTGGGAACAAATTGCAGGGCATGAAAATTACATCTGCAACGAAGTCTCTAGATGAAGTTTCCCCCAATTAGGAAGAGCATAGTAGGGCCTCGAGATCAAGAAAGATGGTAATAATAATAGAGCATTGCAGGGCATGAGATCATAAAATTATATATAATGTATGTTTAAGCATCAACAGGACATTTACCTGCAGCTCAAACGGTATGGGGATCAAATGCCAAACGATTCCCAAATCCAACAAAGTGAACAACTTGATTTTTAAGTATAATAGGTAGGATGTGTTTCAAGTAAAAACTAGGCTTGGCCTCCTTCCCCATGTCAACATCTGACACCTGGAAAAGTGTCCCACAAGTAAATACAAATAGGACTAATGTAGTTGAGTTTAATCAGTTTACTAGAGAGGGAACGGAGTGACTTACAACACTGCCGATTGCCTCCAAGTCCAAAGACTGCAGTTTCTAGGGAGTTCCCTCACTATCCGAATATCAGGAGTCAAGTAGTTAATAAAATGCTCCTCCTGATAGATATCGCTGAATTGACTATGAAATTATACAATAACCAATTATAAGTTATGTTGACAAAGTCACACATCAGAATAGAAGACCTGTGGGGTTGGGGCCGCAGATGTGGCGTAGAAATGATACAAGACACAAGCTTAAAACTAGAAATTCTAATAACCTATTTTGTCCCACAAATACATGAAAATAAAATAAAATTAAAAGCAGTACACTATTAAGTCATATGCTCAATCTATCACCCAAATTTTTCATAAATCTCAAATCTCATAGCTATTATCTGAATTACAGACTTAACCCAATTAATACAACCTGATCAAAGTTCACACGCTGTATAACATCCCACTAATCATCAATGTCTCAATTAGCATTGGTCTAGCAACTAAAAATTTGGTTTTATCATATAAAGTAGACATTAGAAAACAAAACAGAATGATTATGTAAGTAGGAAGATAAGGTGTAAGGGGAAGAAAGCAAGAGAGATAGACAGAGCATTACCTGACATCTCTCCACACACTACTGTACATAAATTTGGGATAACCAAAGTTGAATTGAGTAACCGGGCCACGACGACAGCATTACAAACCTGTTGCAAAACAGATTTGACATAAATGACATGCTAATCATTTAAAATAAAGCTTAAGCTTTTCCCCTTTAAATCAATCAAAACCCAAGTAATTTCAGAAGCAGTAACATGAAACATAGCCAGTCTAACAAAGAATACTCACAGCTACTCGTTGTTGATTGATCCCACCATTTGCAGTAACCAAAATGTATCCATTATTTCCCTCTATTGGAGGACAGCAAAAGATAACAGACTGTGAGGCACTAGCTTATGGACCAGTGATTTTTTTTTTTTTTTGTAGTTACACATAGACTTACAGGCATAATATAAACAATTGTTAAATTTCAGACATATATACCATTAGGTTCCCAGTTTCGCTGATCAGCACAAGGTCTCCAAGCAGAAGCAGGAACCAAGGGTTCCTGCCACAAATCTTTCGGTTCACGTTTATTCTGTACCAATAGCCATAGGACACACAAAGTCAGAGGTACTGAAAACTTGCTCTAATTAGAATTTCGCTCTGCCAAATAATTGGAAAATCATCCTATAATTTAATTAATGGCTTATAAGTAACTACTAACCAGCCACAGATCCGTATTATATATACCTCTGCCAAAGCGTGGGCAGCTAATGCCAACATCCTTACATAATTTCCCTTTTGTGACTTTTTCCTATGTCCAGTCTTGTTCCATTTTCCCTGTAAAATAAATATCGGAAAAAAGGAGCCAAAAGGAAGAAACTCATTCAGAGGCCAAGAAATATACATATCAGTGTTTCAAATATTCTAAAATCCTGCATAATGAGGATCGAACACCCTATTTTCAAATTCAGAAATCATGTAAATATTGGACATTTTCCTTCCTCAGTCGCATGCAATCGAAATCATTTAACTGTTTTCAATAATAATAAAGCATAGTACAGACCTGAAGGGGAAGCGAAGAAGAAGAACGAAGTGTTGGTTTAGGAATAGGATGGGGTCCGTCGTGTTGATGTTGTAGGCGAAGAAGCATGATCCAATTCACAACGAAAAGGAAGCCAGCAACGCCATAAGCGCCAGAAGCACTTTCGCTCGTTTCCTTCGATACCAAAAGGAAGAAGAAGAAGAAGAAGAAGAAGAAGAAGAAGAGGAGTGGGATCTACGGGAGCTGGAGAGGCGGCTCGGGCCCAGCCTCGGCGAATGAGTCGGTGTCCGCGAACTTGGCGAGTTGGACCGGCCCCGATCTGGGACTGCCACTGCAATCACCTCTAAACCGGAACTAACGGATACCATGGTTTGGGTTCGGGTCAGATCCGTAAGAAGAGGAGTTGAAATCTGAAGGAATTGTGAAACAATACAACGGTGGCGCCAAGTTGGTTAATAAAGAAGAAGAAATGAAATGAATCTCTTCTTTGTTTCTTCAAGTTGAAGAATTTGACGCATCAAGCCAATGCCTTATGATTAGTAGTTTAGTTATGAGCAGGGAATACCAAGCTTTGATTTTCCGTGGACATGTGACACCCTCTTTTGTCAAATTATTTTATTTTATATCTACTATTGGTGATAATTATTATATATTTATACAAAATTAATACCATTACATGATTTATTTTAAATTGTCTCAATTTAATAGTGTAAACTTTATTTTCTATTTCTATTGCATTTACAAATTCAAATATTCTTTTATTGTAACTATTATGGTCATTCGTTTGAAATATCAAGTTTATTGAGCTAAACTCACTCATGTTCATGAGTTCGTAATCACGTCACGTGTTCCCTCTATTTCTCACGTGACTAGACTAAGCTAACTTCTCCGTATAGTGCTACGCATCTCTATCCTGCCGTTTTACCAAACTGGTTGGCAGTTATCACATCAATTAAAGAAACATTATCGCTTTGGAAGGTAACAAAGAGTGGAATATCAATATAACTAGCATAATTTAGCAATAAGAAATATATAAACCAAACTGCTTATTAAGTAATTTCATGAGCTATGATTCCAAAAAATTGACACTACACCTAACTTCTGTCAATTGGTTCAAGCTCTTAATCAGAAAATAAAAAAGCTAAATTCTAAAGAAGGAATAAAAAAACGCCAAATGTCATATCTCCTGATAACAGTTATTATATTTAGTGGAAGAGAATCAGGAACCAGTAATAGGTCCGTCTATATGCATGCACTGTCATAATCCAACTCATTACAAATAGCATTCATTCCCCTTTCAAGTTTAGAGTTGATGGAAATCCTTATGTATTTAGGAAGTAACATTCAAGTTCATAGAGATGCTCAGCAGGAAAAAAAAAATACTATTCTTTGAACAACAAGTATATTTTTATACCTTGTATCTCAAATTAACATTATAAAACATAGCAAGTTAAATATACAGTTTGATTTCCAAAGTCTTGCATGCCATGTGAGAAATTATAAACCGTGTAATTACAAATATTTTGAATCTCTTTTGACACATCTTCACAACTTGTATTCCTTCTTGTGTTATAGAATTCTTTTCTTCTTGACAACTGATGAATTTCCACAAAACTGAAAAAGATCATTGTAGAGGCTCAAACATCTAATATAACATGTCTATGGCCTCATAATTCTGGCGTTCTGTGACCGAAACTAGATTCATCACTGGGACGCCGTTTAACCACATTTGCTCTTTGCACTAACCGTATCAATGCTTGCACCACCTCAGACATGGGAGGTCGAAATTCAGGTTCAGGCTGTGCAGTAAAACAAATTTATTGAGAATTATTTTAAGAGTGATGATAGGCAAAACCAGATCATAAGTTTCACATGCAAGATATAACAAGTCCTTAACATGATTGAATGTGATATCTCAAAATCCCGTGCTTAGACCTTTTAGTGTAGTTGCACAAAGCTATATAGGTGGGTTCAAGTTCCAGCCAGTTAATAGAATAGGAATAAGACTAACATAAGCTGTTAATCATATATCATTTTGAGATTGGATCATTCAAAGAATTGTACCTGAACACACAGGGCAATGATATCGGCAATGCGTGACAGTGACTTTGCAGGATACATGCCATTCAAAGCAGGATCAACCATTTTGGCCAAGGCATCTATATCATGGAGCTGGGGAGTAGCCCACCTCACAAGTGACTGCTCTGATCTAACCCGTGAACTAAGCATACAAAAATTTGAGATGAATGTAAGATGCCATACAGAGAAATAATATAATGAGCACAAACATTAAATGTATGAACATGAAAATTTATTTCAATAATTACGTAGGATAAGCTCACCTGTCAAGCGGCTTACGACCAGTCAATAGCTCCAACATAACCACCCCAAAGCTGTAAACATCACTTTTTACAGTGTAAATTCCGGATATGCAAATTCTGGAGCACTATAACCAAATGAACCGACCATTTGAGTTGAAACCTGTTAATCAAATACAAAGTTAAAAAGTTGTGACAAATATTTCCAGCAGAGTATGAAAGAAATTAGAGCATCTTCACTAACCTGTCGCTCAGTTTTTGGGGTTAGAGCAGCCAAACCACAGTCAGACAGGTGAGGCTCGAGCTCCTCATCAAGTAATATATTTTCTGATTTGAAATTTCTATGTACAACAGAAGGCAAGCACACTTCATGCAAGTACCTGATAGAAAACGCATATGATTCAAAGCAGAAATTAACCTGACAGTGAGATATCATGTGTGCATCAAATTAACGTACTCTAAAGCTCGAGCTGTGCCGAGTGCTATGCGTACACGGGCATTCCAAGATAAAGCCTTACTGCTATCTTCAGCAAAATGGAGCATGTCATGTAGATTTCCATTTCCTACATACTCATAAACTAGAAGACGTTGCCCATGCTCTGCACAATATCCTGTTAGCGCAACAATGTTTGGGTGTCTCAAGTGTGAGATATTTGAAACAGCTTCAAGAAAATTGTCTTCCTCCTGTAATGATAGTGTTGTGTTGTCTATCTTCTTGATGGCCATGATCTAAACAAACACATACTTGGAACCTTTAGAACGTTCAAATATATATATTAAAGGAAATAATTACCTAGACAGAAAAAAATGAAAAACAGAGAGAAGATGAACTGTTGTACTAATTATGTGCGACTACTAAGCAGAAGTGGTAAACCATTACACTCAATAAATGAATGAGGACTTGTGATGCCTAATAATGTTATGGCAGTACAAAATCATATGCTATTAATGAAAGAACAGAAGAGGAAAAAAATATTGGATTAACATGTATCACAGCCAAACTGATGGTGAAGAGAAATAAAAAAAATCACCATCACATTCATCTAGCCCTTGTTATAAAAACTGTGATAATGTCATATCATTAATTGATAAAAAACATCATAAATAGCAAACAGAATCTTAAGCAGATAAAAACTAATTGATCATCTGGCATCAGCCACCTCTGGTGACAAATTAAGCCACGTGTCAAGCTAATGAGTGTAGATGCATTAGCAATTTAGCACAGATATTGGTACTGAAATTACATCATTATTGTATGCTGGGTACTGTGTGGTTCATTTTCCAAATGAGTGATTCAACCAAGGGAAGATACGCATAGTCCTTTAAGAAGTATTTTCATTTATACATAAATAACTAGTAGAAATTCCAAATATGAGAAAAAAAAAAAAAAAAAAAACAGAAAAATTAGGTAGATTAAAAATGTAACACAAAGATTACCCTCCCATTTGGGAAATCAGCCTTGTAAACTCGACCAAGAGAACCTTCACCAACAAGAAATTCTTGACTAAAGCTATTTGTTGAACTTTGGAGAGCAGCAACTGTGTATGATGTAGCAGTTATAGGGGGCTTCATTTGCTTTACAGACCCATCTTTTGCAGGTATTCTCTCAACCATCATTTTGTCTGCAGGAGGAGGCTTCAGATCTGTAATAACAACAGCACTTTTTACCCTTTGTTCTTGAATCTGAGGAGTCTCTGCATGTACAAACCCAAGTGAACACTGGACTGGTCAGGATGCATACATAATAGCCTTCAGATCAAGACATAAATAAAAATAATAATAAGAAATCTGAATGGAAGGGAGTTTTACAGAATAACATCAAAAGATGGCGTAAATAAATTTTGTAAAAGAATAATGGCACTACAACATTTTTAATAAGAGACAGATCAGTTGTCACTAAAACTAACATGATGTAGCCCAAGAGCCTTGCTCAATTTAGTGCCACCAAAATATTAACATTCAACAAAGATTGTGCCAGTTAATGAATATTTCATATTTGACTCTGATTGATGAGGGAACCAAGTTACAAAATCAGAAAAATATATATGGGGAAAAATAGAGAAAGGGAATTCACCATTAACAATTCCAAGAGGAAGACTCCCACTAAATGTTCTTGGACCTTTCTCCTTCATTTTTTGCTTTTGGATACAGAAAACAAGAGCAAGTAGCACAATGACAGCAACAAACACTAAACCTAAAATAATTCCAACAATGACTCCAGCTGTCAAACCCTTATGGCCCTCAGAATTTTCATGATCAGAACCAAGGATTTTATTATGTGAACTGGATGAAGAACCATGATTATTAATATTATTGTCATCAGATCTTCCAGGTGCAGGCGCTGTAAATGGTGGTGAAGGAGGAGCGGGGCTGTTGTTAAAAGAATTTCCACCATATCTAGTTCATATTTAGAGTCACATTAACCACATTGCTGACAATACGCAGTGCAAACAGAATGGCACTTATACAAAGCTGAATAAACACTTACATAAACTTATGAACTGAATTAAGCTCATGAGGTATCCATCCATTGAAATGATTGTTTGCAACATTTCTGGAAAATTATAGAGCATGATAAGAATTTGATAACATAAAGACAATTCAAACACCAACAGGAGAACAACTCACAAAGTATCCAAAGGCAAACCAACAAGAGTATTAAGAGAGCCAGTCAACTGATTGTTCTGCAAGAAGCTGCAAAAAAGTTAAGAAAAAGTTAGAATAAATTGTAATGCAAATTGCAACTAGTTCATTAATTAACATATCATCAACAATTCAACATACAGAGAAGAAAGGTTAGACAATGCACCAAGTGAACCAGGAAGATCCCCAGAGAAGTTATTGAATGATATATCCCTGCATCATTGATTGTGAATTCAGGAAAACATTCATTAAATAAAATCAATTTGAAGCCCAGAGTATTGAAATGAGTTACCATGGGTAGTATGGCCATAAAATCATTAAGCA
Organism: Sesbania bispinosa; assembly: GCA_026901365.1. Classification (NCBI taxonomy): domain Eukaryota; kingdom Viridiplantae; phylum Streptophyta; class Magnoliopsida; order Fabales; family Fabaceae; genus Sesbania; species Sesbania bispinosa. Next base: position 270,599 of record QLOH01000253.1, read on the forward strand.
TATTTTACTTAAGTAGAATATAGAGAAAATGAAATGGATGATGAGAAAAAGGAATGAAACATCAGGTAAGATATCTCACAGGATCCCAAGGTCAGAATGATTAGAAAAAATGTCTCCAATTGACAGGGAAAGTGCATTGTGGCTAACATTCCTAAAAAGCACAGAGAAATACAGATTAAGAGTGGCACCTAATATATGACCAATTGAATATCATGAAATAATTTTTTTACATTCAAAAACAACTTACAGATAATTAAGGGAAACCATTGCAGAAATGGAATAAGGAAGATTTCCACTTAAGTTATTGCTTGCTAGATTCCTGGATGTTACAATTGAAGAGTAATGACATTATTCATTACAAGAAAGATTAAGATTTTAAACAAAGAACAAATGTGAAACTGATCAAATAAGAACATATAATCGAAGGGAAGCATTACAAGCTTGCAAGATTTGGCGGCAGCTGGTAGGGAATTGCATCATGGATATTGTTGTCACTCAAGTCACTAGAAATACACCCAAAAAATAATAAAATATTATCAATCAATCATCAAAACAGCAAAAATAACTGAGTAGAGTTATCTTACAGCTTTTTCAGTGACATAAAGTCTGAAAGTAGGTACCCCAATGTACCATTGAGTCCTAAACCGGATAGCTCACTAGCCAACATTGCAACAGAGAGATCAGATAATTTCCTCACCATAAACTACTAAAAAAATAAAATTTACACTTGCACACACAGTATCGTGACATACATGGAAACAACGGCTGAACCCTCACATGTAACCCCGTTCCATGACTCTCCACATGGATCACCACCACCGATTTTCCAACCCGTTAGGTGAGATGGACTATTTAACGAGTTGTATATGACCTCAAGTGCTTGAACTGTAGCAGGAAGAACAACAATGAAATCTCAAGACATAAAAAGAAATATATAGAACACAATTGACACGCTGTACTTATTATCATCATCATTTTAAACATGGGTTCTGCTTAACCCTGGCTTCAAAATAAATATACATAAAATTAAAAAAAAATAAGAAACCAGAAAAAGAAGTGGCTTTAGTAATTAGTATGCAAAAGCGCGCATAAAGGCTTTACTACTTCGGTTATGACATGGCCTCTGCAACGAGAGTATATATAGAAACAAAAGCAAAACCCCATAAGGACAAAATCCAAAGTTTTTTTTTTTTTTCAGAATCAAAAGATTATTGTCGGATGGAAAACAAAAGAGAAGTACCATCAGAAGGGTCAGTATTGGCGAGAGCAGCAAAGATGAAAGAGAAAAGGAGAGAAAAAGCAAAGCGGGTGTGAGCCATTGTGAGGTGAGGTCGGGAATGGGATGCTTCTCCGATGAGGCAGGGTAGGCACATGCAATGCAATGCAAGAGATGAGAAGAAAAGCTGATCGAAAAAGCGGTTGGTGTAATCTAGTACTAGTATGAGAGATGAGTAGTGTCAGTGTGTCGGCGGAAAATACTAATTATTAATTAATTATTATTTAAAATTAAAAGCAAAGCGAGGGAAAGGAGACGCTGGCGCTAGCCGGCTTTGACCGTACTGGTGTGAAAACAAAAAATAATTATCAAAATAATATGAGGAAAAATAAACTTACCACAGTGTGGTGATTTTTGACACGATGGAGGGCAGATACATTAACTGGGTTGGCGCTTCTAGAGGCACCAACCCAGTTAGCGCCTCTTGTTTATGGGAGACATATAAAGGATGCGCTAACTCAGTTAGCGTCTTTTTAGCGTCTTTTGAAGCACTAACTGAGTTAGCGCATCCCTTATATGCTCCCATAACAAGAGGCGCTAACTGGGTTGGTGCCTCTAGAAGCGCCAACCCAGTTAGCGCATAACGTATATGTGTCCTTTTTTTAAATTTTTAAAACTATGTCATTTCTTTGCAGAGAATATATGCTCGAATATATTCTCGTAGCAGAATATATTCGAGAATATATTCCTCTGTGAATGCGTGATGTAATGGTGATGGTATGTGTCCGAAAAGAAGGAGTATGTTAGTATAAATGAGAGCATATACAATTCGACACAAGTCTAAGAAGTTGTGGTATTTTTGTGGTCTGGTTTATGTGCAAACAAGTTGCATTTATTTTTTGTGTGTTAGTTTGCTTATCTGTTAGTAATTATATAAAATGAGTCAAATTATTACTTTTATTTATTGGAATGGTAGAAAGTATGAAGGTGTGCAAGGTATGATGTTTAAAGGTGATAAGAAGGCTATTCATATAAAAAGGGGAATTAGTTTGAATTTTTTGAAGAGGAAGATTCACAAAAAATTTAATCTTTCATCCAATCAAATGGTGTCTAGTCTAACATGTAGGTTTTTAATATCACAAAACCCCACCACATATACAGGTCTTCAAATATGTGATGATGAAGATGTGGAGTGCATGATCCACGCTTTCGAGCAACAGTCATTGATGACTGTGCTTGAATTATATGCAGAGATTGACAATGTTGGTAGTTCATCTACACCCGTCCAACTCGTTCAATTAGATACGCAATTGTCAATGGGGATTGAAGATCATGAAGTATATGAATCAGTTGCTGTAACAATTGAGGACACCAACATTCTTGATCGTGAAGCTTATGAGAATGTGGACAGAGAATGTGACGATAGTGAGGATGAGGATGATAAAGGCCAAGTCCCAGACGGAGATTCATCCGATACAGATGTGGGGGGTGACTTTGATGCGGTTGTTGATCATGTAAACCCCCCCACGTTTATGGTGAATTCACCTGATACTGTCTCAATGCAAGATCAACCTGAACCACATGAAGGTAATTAGTAATATTTATATGTTCCTATTCTTTTGTACATTAGTAATCCTATGATTTGGTCCATGTTTGTAGGTGGAACAGAAGCTCCTTATTGGAATTTAACTCCTCTCTATAAGGCAATAAATTGGGACCACCCTGATCAGGAGATAGAATTTCCTGGGTTAGATGTCCCGGGATCATGGAAAATTGGAGATGAGTTGTATGTTGGATTACGTTTTGATAGCAAACAGTCTGTCCAAATGGCCATTAAGCATTACTCCATGAAGATACACCAGACCTATTATGTAGTCGAATCAAAGCCTACTTATTTGACCTTAAAGTGTCCAAATTTTTCAGAAGGTTGTCCGTGGCGGATGAGAGCAATGTTAGGTAAGAAATCAAATAAATGGGTTATCTCTAAATGGGGCGGTCGACATACTTGCATGAATGCGATGCTATCTCAAGATCACCAAAAATTGGATTCAGAATTTGTATCCACCTGCATCTTCGGTATGATATTTTTAATTTGCTTATAAATGTTCATATTATTTTATTTCATGACACTTTATAATGAAAAGTTGTTATTTTGATGTAGGCATGGTTGCCATAGATCCATCAGTTCCCATTTCGTTGATTCAAGAAAGGATCAAAGGACAATTTGGTTACTCCATCTCGTATAGAAAGGCTTGGAAAGCTAAACAGAAAGTGATAGTGAGGGTGTACGGCGATTGGGATGAGTCGTATCAACTACTGCCTAGATGGTTGGAAAAAAATGGTGTTATACTCCCCTGGATCTACTTATAAAATTGAGACGAGGGACTTTGTATTTGATAATGCAGTTGACCCTCGTTTCCGTACCTTTCATAGAGTTTTCTGGACTTTTAAACAATGTGTAGATGCCTTCAAATTTTGCAAGCCAGTGTTACAAATTGATGGAACATTTTTGTATGGGAAATATCGGGGGACCCTTTTAATCGCCACCACTCAAGATGGAAACACTTGTGTGTTGCCAATTGCATTTGCTATTGTCGAAGGAGAGACATTGGGGGCTTGGTCGTGGTTCCTGTCTAATATACGTGCACATGTGACTCAAAAGCAAGGAATATGTCTTATATCTGATCGACATGTTAGCATAAAATCAGCTGTAGCAAGATCCCCTGCGTGGCAGTCTCCTAATGCGTATCATGTTTATTGCATTAGGCATATTGCGAGCAATTTCAACCACAAATTCAAAAATGCAAAACTAAAAGCAGACCTTCTAAAATTGGGTAATTGTATTGATAAATTTTATTATATAAGTTTCGAAATTTATTTACATGTCTAACTATTTTCCCATTTTTGATTGTAGGGTATATGCCATGTATCCATCAGTTTGAAAGGAATTTGAGCAACTTTCGTGAAACAAGTCCAGAAATTCAAAGATGGATTGACGGCATCTCTAAAGAAAAATGGAGTCTCGCACACGACTACGAAGGTCGTAGGTATGGACACATGACGACTAACCTGTCAGAGGCTGTGAATAAGATATTGAAAGGGGCTAGAAATTTACCAATAACAGCACTAGTCAAGTGTACATATGCACGACTAGTAGAGTATTTTGTGAGGCGTGGGGCTGAAGCTCAATCAGAAATATCTTCTGGACGGAGATATTGCAGAAAGTTCACACAGTTGTTCAGCAAAAATCAAGAAGATGCATGTTCTCACAGAGTGCAGAGATATGACATCCAGTCGACCAAGTTTGAGGTTGAGGAACATTATAATCCGGTAACCCAAAAAGGGGGTCATACATGGGCTGTCATCTTAAATAAACAATATTGTGAGTGTGGGATTTTTCAAGCTTATAGGTTCCCGTGCTCACATGCTATAGCAGCGTGTGCCGCTGTGAGTATTGACTTCTATCAATATGTTGATCCTGTGTACTCCACTCATAGTATTGTTGAAGCCTATTCTGGACAGTGGTGGCCCATTGGAAATGAAGACAACATGCCGCCATATAATGGTCCCCGTGTTATTCCGGATGAGTCGACCATGCGTGGTAAAGGTCGACCCAAGTCAACACGCATAAGAAATGAAATGGATTGGACAGAGTCGCAAAGGTCGCAAACATGTACTCATTGTCATCGGCCAGGTCATATTCGTCGAATTTGCCCTCGTTATTTAGAGGAACGGCAAGACCAAGGTCATGCTAATGACAATGTAAATGATCCTTAAATAAAAATTGTGTTACATGTTGTTCTTGTAAAAACATTAGTAATATTAATAATAAATAACATTTATAATAATATTAATATTAATAATATTAATATTAATAATATTAATAATAAATAAGTAATATTAATAACAAATAACATATTTAGATGCGCAAAGCAAGTTAGCGCATTGTGATGCGCTGAGTGACTTAGCGCTTTGCGTGTGACTCCTTTTCATGATGCGCTAAGTGAGTCAGCGCTTTGCGTGTGACTCCTTTTCATAATGCGCTAAGTGAGTCAGCGCTTCGCGTCTCCCCATTTGACGCGCTAAGTGACTTGGCGCCTCCTGCAATGTTGCGTCCCGTGATGCAGCACCTGCCCCTACTGCTTTGCACAGTTTAGATTCTCATGCTCACGGATGCGGGAATCTCACGCGGACAACACAATGCACAATGCATTCACGGACAACACAATGCACACTGCACAATGCATATCTGAGTGATTGGACGAGACACTATGCTGCAATCTGACGATGACATAGCACATGGGAATCTCACGAGGGAATATTTTGGAAATATGGGAGATTCCCACTGAACTGATGGACATCACATTGCTAAAGGGTATTCTTTTATAATATGATATTTCACAACACGCATAATATTTTTGCATGTTGTCTCACATGCTATATATATCTGTTGTAAGGTGTTTGCATTTTTTTAAAGTTTCTGAAACTACTCTCCCATCTTCACGTGTATCCTCTTCTATTTTCCTAACATCCTCTCTATTTTCCTAACCACATTTTTCTTACCATTACCATGGCAGCGGATAGAGTTGTTCATCCCGGCCCAATAGACCCATCACTTTTGCGCTTACAAGACATTCATGTCTCTGAGCATATTTGGAACGGTCAGCCTGATAGAATTTTAACGGTTCGACGAGCGGGTGATCGCGGTGGACGTGCAAATCTTGTTCCTGAGCAAATCAAGCCACTCCTTATGCAAGCTGGTTTTTTAGGTGCTGCTTTATTTGATTTTTTCCAAATAGAGCATACATTGATATCCGCTTTAGTGGAACGATGGAGGCCTGAAACACACACCTTTCACATGCCACAGAGTGAGTGTACCATCACCCTACTAGATGTCAACTTTCAGCTTGGTTTAAAAGTTGATGGTGAACCTGTAACCGGTGTTACCTACGCAAATTGGCAGCCTCTGGTGCAAGAATTGTTGGGTGTGTCTCCATCAGAGAAGGAACTGCAAGGAGGACGTCTGAAATGAAGTGGCTAAATGATCATTTTAGTGACTTTAATGTCCACGCCCATGATGAAATACAAATTCAACGGTATACTCGGGCGTTCATATTACGCCTTATGGGGGGTTTGCTATTCCCAGATCATTCCGGTACATTTGTTCCTCTGAGATATTTACCACTGTTGGCGGATTTTGAAGAAGCTGGGTCATACAGTTGGGGGTCTGCTGTCCTAAGCTACTTGTACAGAGAATTATGTAAAGCCACCGACTACAACCGTAAAGAGATTGGTGGAGCATGTGTTCTCGTACAACTGTGGGCCTGGATGCTTTTCCCATCTATTGCCCCTCAACATCCACAACCAAATCGGGGGATGCCACTTGGTGAAAGGTGGTCAGGAGGAACAACTTTTACGATTCAGCACAGAACACTCGAATACTATCGAAACTTTTTCGATAGGATGGAGAACTCAGATGTTAGTATTTTTTAACTTCTAAAAATTATTCTTGTACTATAAAATTTATATTTACTAACTTATTGTGCAATGTATGTAGATTAAATGGTTCCCATACACAAGGGAGATCGCCATGCAGCTCCCACCATATTGTTATGAGGGACGTAACATATGGCGAGCAGTTGTCCCACTCATTTGCTTCCACATTATTGAGTGGCATCAGCCAGATCGTTGTATGCGTCAGTTTGCTATGGTGCAACATATCCCACGCCCTCCATCACAACCAGATCATCTGCATGATGTCACTTTAAAAGGCAAGACTGCTGAGAATTGGCGTGTCAAACATGCCATATATGTAGAGCAATGGGATCAGCGGATGAATTACAGCTGGACAAATGAGGAATGTCAGGGCAAATTCGATCTCCTAGCCAATTCTGAGTACATGGTGTGGTACAACAAGCACACCAGACGATGGATTAGTCAATCAAATGCAAAGACTGGCAACATGGTATCTATGTTTTATTATTTTTTTTAACTTCATTCTAATAATATCATGACACATATACAGGCTGATGTTAAAATATTTGTTCTGATTCTTGCCACAGATTGATACTTTGGAGCGCATGTATTTTACGGTGACATCAGAAGGGGAGAGTACATTTTCATTTGCAAACATGCGCACAGAAATTAGTCATTGCCTGCAGATCTGTCGTTCAGTAGACAGAATAACATCACCCGCAGTATCTGCTCCAGAACCATCTCAGCCCGCACAAGAATCACAAGTTACCACTGACAACCCTGCAGGACGGGTGGAAGGAAAAGGACTCCATCGTCGTCGTAGACGAGTTCCACATGAACAACTCACAATCCCACCGGCACCACAACCCGAGCCAGGGATGTATTATGTGCATCCTGTAGATCCTTTTAAGCCGGTTTCTTCATATTATTTTCCGTCTCAGCCTTCGCCTCCACATATGCCTTCTCCAAATTATAATAATCCCCCTCCATTTGCAATGGGGGATTGTTATATGCCCACACCTCCGGCAAATGTTACTCCACCAGTGTATACCGAACCGGGTGCATCACACTCAACACCCAATCGTTGGATTGATCAGTGGCAACATGGTTCAATGATGTCACCAACATCGGGTGGGTTCACATACCAAGGCAGCTCTTTCGGACAACATGTACCGCCAGGCCTTGGTTTTAACTTAAATGAAGCATTTGCCCAAGAAGCTACTGCATCTGAAAACATAGTGGAAGGTGAAGAAGATGACCCAGAACCAAGAAGAAACCCACCTCGGGATGCTAGGAACCGACGACGACACTGTATTCTCTCCCCATTCCCCCCAAATAATTAACATGTATTATTTACCATAATTTATATATATAATATTATTTAAAATTATTATTTAATTTTACATTATCAAATTTTAAATATATAATTATGTTAAGAGAGACACTAACTGGGTTGGCGCTTCTAGAGGCACCAACCCAGTTAGCGCCTCTTGTTATGGGAGCATATAAGGGATGCGCTAACTCAGTTAGTGCTTCAAAAGGCGTTAACTGAGTTAGCGCATCCTTTATATGTCTCCCATAAACAAGAGGCGCTAACTGGGTTGGTGCCTCTAGAAGCGCCAACCCAGTTAGCGTATCTGCCCTCCACCGTGTCAAAAATCACCCCACTTTGGTAAATTTATTTTTCCTCACATTATTTTGATAATTATTTTTTGTTTTCACGCTAGTACGGTCAAAAAGCCGGCGCTAGCCTCCCTGGTTCCTTGTGTTTGGAAGTAGGCTAAGAATTTCTTTTCCAGTTTCACATTTTTTACATCATACTATCACTTATCACAATTTATCATTTCTATTTCTTTTCTGAGTGCTTCTAGTGACACATCGGTGTGTCACTTTTTTTCCAGGTTATAGAAGGTTAGTTAATCTGTTAGAATAAAATAATAAACAACGATACTGTCTTGCTGGACCAAAAATAATAATACGGATACTTCAAACCAAAAATCGATAAACACCGGTACTGTCTTGCTGGACGATCTTCTTCGCACCATTTGGTCCATTTCGTTCATTCGGTTGCTAGACCACTAATGAAGGTTGCCAATATATAGCAGTTTAAAATTTCACAATAGGGGCACCTGAACAATTTTTGCACAAACCGATTTACCAAGTAGCAGGTAACACATCAGGGACGTTCACTAAAAAATAAATAAATCAAACGGTTCAGAAAAGATGGAACACCGGTGTGTCACCCAGCCTTAGACGTTGGCTTCTTTTCTATTTTTCTTTTTTCTTTACCTCCACCCCACAAGCATGATTTTCCTTTCATGGCATCTACTTTTGAGATTTTTGAATTTTCGGTGATTTTTAACCTTTTTTTTTGTCAATACCTTTATTTGTAGTTTTGTTCTTCTTATTCTCTCATGGGGTTTTCTAATAATAATATATGACATTTTATTTGATAAAACTCAAAAGATTTTACCTACATTTGTGCCGAGATAGTTGACACTGAAAAATTAATAATGAATACTAAAAATAATGTCTAATCTAAAAAATACATAAAAAAATTAAAACTTTAATTGGATAAATAAATTATTCAAGTTTATTTAAATAATAACTTCTTATTGTGGGTTTGGTTAAAATGATACATTATCTAACCACAATTTCATTGTCTCATTGATTTAAGTGCTCAAACAATGGTGATTAAACTATATATATATATATATGTGTGTGTGTATCTCGAATCCTTATCATAAGTTCACCCGACATGCTCAACTTAATTTATAATCATAGCAAGTGAGGTATGCTTGTTTGGATCCATTTGAGGAGGGATAACACTTAACCAAATTAACAATCTTGTGGGACCTCTCGCAATAATGCGCTTCTAACATCTAAGATTTTTGAACTTTCTCACTATCACACAAAAATCATTAGAAGGTAATTGAGCTGAATTACGAGATATCCTCACATTATAGGAGTGGAGTCATGTGACACATTTTTGGTGTTGTCTAATGTACACAAGTAACCTGTATACAAATCAATGATAATCATTAGATATAATGTTATTTAATTGAATGGTCTAGATTAAGAGTGTGTTTAGTAAAACTAGCTGAAAAGTTAGCTGAAAGCTTAAAGTTAGTTGAAAGCTGGAAAGCTCGCTGAAAGCTTAAAGCTAGCTGAAAAGCTATTGAATGTGTTTGGTAAAACTAGTTGAAAATGGTAAAATGACATTTAAGGACAATATTAATTATTAAATAATGATAAGTGGGGGTGGTTGAGGGCTAAACTTGTAATTAATTTTCAGCTAGTAGTTGAAAATTGGAGCTTTTTTAAAAAAGCTACTCTAAGTAGCTTTTTAAGAAAAGCTTATAGCTACCAAAAAAAAGCTACCTTCCCAAACACTGCTGAAATGGTTTCAGCTACTATTTTCAACTTTCATTTAGCCGAAATGGCAAGCCAAACACACTCTAAATTTCATGAACCAGTTGCAGGTATATATGTCAATTGATTCTTTAATTAAAAAAAGGGTTATGTCTCCTTTAATTAGTTTTTCTAGCATTGTGCTTAGAAATGTGACTGACAATACCTATCACTGTCATTCGCACCAACCATAGCTGCAGCCCATCGTCCTTGCCGCACTGCCAATGTTCAGTGTCCAAATGTCTACCGTCGCGACAAGCCAAGTCCCAAAACCACACTCAACCAAGCTTGATGTTTCGTGCACCATCTAGAGCCACTGTGCCCTTATTGTTTCTTGTCCTCGTCGTGTGTCCCCTTTCTGCAGATGCCGCCTCTCAACCTCATTGTCCTCATTGCCCTCAATGACGGCGCCAAACCCTCTTTTTTCGACTCCACCGGCATCACACGATGTCAGCTCATCAACCAATACCCCTTTGTCTCGTTCAACTTGATTACCTCTGTTGCATCGACTTCTTCTCCCCTCCCCTCAACTCCTCTAGATCACGCTGGAAAAGGCTTCCAATCCTATATCAACATCTTTGACCCCACCTTCGAAGTTCACTCCTCCTGTGGTTTCCTAACCACTTGGATCTCCTCATGTTGCCTCAAAACATCACCATTTAGCAATAATTCAAAGCACTGGTTCTTCAATTAGCGATTCATAACACCTAAGCAAATTGTAACCAATCCCTTGAGAATAACTTCCCTTGTGTACTTTACAACACAAGCAAATTTAGTGTTTGCTTTATAAATATAATCTTTAAAAAAAACTACAATAGCAGGTCAAATAACTTGGGTATCGGTACACAAACTTTTAATTTGTGTACCTTAGAACTGCCCTACATTTTTTTATACCTTACTAACATTTTGCTAAAATCACTACTAACTTAGGCATTGTAGTGTTTTTTGCAAGCTCCCACATTTCCAAATCCAGAGATATTGTCCAGACACAAAGACACCACCTTTAACCACCAAAAGAGTTCACATGATTCAAGTAAGACAACCACCTTCGAACATTATTGTTGATTACTAAAAAAGTAAGTGACAAGAACTATTATATTACTATATTTATTCCTATTTATTTGTTCCCTAATAATAGAAATGTATAAATTAAGAAATATAATTAATGTTGTTGTTTTCATGAAAATTATTTTTAAACTCCATATTATACCTTTTTTATCTATTTTACTATCTTTGATCATCTTTATATGGTCATTTAACAAATATATAAGAATTAAAGAATCTGGTTAAATTATTATATGTTAAAAAATTAGAATAATAATTATCATTGCTTATTAAATTATTTTTACTACTTAAACATAGATTATTAAATTTTTTTAACATATTCATGGAACATGTTGATTTCAAAAATAATACAGGCATGTATAAATAATATTTAAGGAAAAAATAATACGAGTAAAAAAAATTGGCCCATGTGTAAGAATAAATATCCTAAGAAATTAGGATAAAATTGGGCTGGACCCAACTAATCCTAGCGATTTTTTAAATTTCGGGTGTGATTAATAATAAAAGGTGGTGCAAAATATAACTCTTTTTCTTTTTTTTTTGTCCACAGCAACTCTATTTCTTTTTTCTTTGGGACAAAATAGCAGCTCCTTTTTGTGAAGAGGGTAGGGGGTAGCCGTTTTTTTTTTGGGTCATCAAGCCCATCTTCTTATTGGATCGCTTAGCCTTTAAAATGCGACAAGCATGGTCTTTTTACCCCCCCCCCCCCCAAAAAAAAAACATGGTCTTAAAACGCATGGAAGATTGTTCAGAAAAAAAAAAAACATAGTACAACGGAAAAAGAGCCTTAAAACTCAGCTGATCCATACTTCATACTTGCAATATCTATATTGCCCAAAAAAATAGTTGCAATATTTATTGTTGATTGACTCGTGTTACTCTTGCACATTGTTATTTATGATAATTTCAGGTGAATAAAATAGTTTGACACAATACTTTATAAATTGTCTCAAACTATTAGATATCTGTGTAAAACTTATTTATATTAAAAGTTTATATCAATTAAATTCATAATCTATACCTTTATTAAAAGTGTCTAATCACCACGCCTCAAATTTGTACTGTATGTACTTTTTTCCACTCGAATAATTATTTTTTTCCTTTTGTTTTCATGTGTTTTTCCGTGTCTAGTTATGATCAAGAACCAAATAATTATTCATGGGGATCCGGATTACCTGCATTCACAAAATCATGCATTTATCGCATTCATCAAATGGTAGCCATCCGATTAAGAACGGACGACTCAGATGCCGAGATGAGTAAATCGAATTTAAAAGTCATCTCGGCATTTGAGCCGATCTTCATCGGACGGCTACCATTTGATGACTGCGTTGAATGTGTCATTTTGTGATCCAAATCCTTACCGGTAGTAGTTCTTTTTTTCATTTCGATTATTTTACTAAAACTGAATAACGACTTTGAGTAGTTGTTTAGTTTTTTTTATTTACAAATATGATAGGCAGTGGCTCATAAGTCATAACCACTTTGAGTAATTGTCATTTGTCAAAATATAACCAAATTTGAAATGTGGGAATAAGAGAAATGAGAATCCCTAAATCCCAAATATTAGAAAGGCCCTCTTCTTTTCCTGCAACCTAGAAGAAGATTGTTCCAAAGAACCATTTAAAAAACAGAGATCATGATGATAGTATTAACGTAAAGCTGTGACTTAGTCTGGCAATTGTGTTTACTACCAAACTATATGATTAATTGTAATGGAATATAGGCAGGCCGATTCATCTTGGATGATACTTTAAAAAAAAAAAAAATTGAATGATAGCTTTTAAGACTGCATAACTACCATAATCATTTTGTAGGCAAACCTGATATGTGGTTAGTAGGCCACCATAACTTTTTTGCTTTACTTTTAGATGTTCAATTATTGGACTGATTTTCCTGCAGAATATATAAAATTATAGTAAATAACTGTACACTGCATGTGTGGTTTTGAGTTTTGGGTTATCCTTTGGCGGTGAATGCTTTTGATAAATTTATTAAGGTTCATGAGGCATTCAGATCAGTTTGAACAAATATAGCATTTCTTTGGAAGATATAGACGTATAATTTTTGGAGTTGTTTTTTATATGTGAACTCATATCTCCCTAAGAAACTATTGTCAAGACAAACGAGCTTGTGAGTGAATCAAAGGACTAATTGCCTTATTGGCTGTTTTTTTTGTCTTTCTTTCTTACCATTAATCATAAAGCTAATCACTTAAGAGTTCTTTATTGATTGATGAATTATAAGTTGTTTGATGAACTGCAATTTGGAGATGTAGGTAAATTTGTTGGCCCTAAGCTTGTGTGGTAACAACGACAACTACCCTCTTGAGTCGGTATACAAAGATGTGGATGCATGTCTTATTGATTGCGAAGTTAGAGGACTAGTGCATCAAATGTGCAATAATAAACTCTGACTCGTAGTGTGCAGTCTATTTACATTGATCCTGTATAAGTTAAACACAACCCACAATCAAGGAATCATTAACAATGTTAAGAACCCATCAAAATCCACATTAATGGCATTCTGCAATTAAAAAAAAAAAAGAACAAGACGTTCTGTTAATTTTTTCCCCTTCTTCTTCTTCAACGTGGTGAATTGCTTTGTGTCCCATATGCCTTCATTCTAAAGACAAAGCATTAAATACAAGTACCGTTGGGAAAGTTATCCTAATTCAAAGGCATCCCTGCCCAGGAATTAATTGCTGAAAGAGCACAGTTATACTGTAACATACTATACACGCCCACGCCCATGCCCATGCCCATGCCCATAGAAATAAATCCTCGATCTAGAAAATTTAACACGAAAAGACTCATAGCCACTATCCACGATCCACATAGATATATAGATCTATCCCGTTCTTTTCTTTGGGACCCTTATATATACGGTTAATAGTTCTAGCTTCTAGGATAACACCGTTCTGTGTAATGTTCTGTCTTGTCACACGGAACAGTCTGACTCTGGGTTTATAAAACATACAAACAAAAATTGGGGAAATATCTCAAACCATTACTTAGCCTTTTATTTATTTTACTCTATAAAGAGAAGCACACCATAAGCTTCCAAACAGGTCACTTTGAATAATTGTCTAATACATAACAACGAAAATAGACGCTTATATTGTCACGTTTCAAATGTTGATACCACAATAATTAAATAGCTCAGCTACCCAGCTTGCTTTGACGTGGCGTGGGTAGTTTTCTTTTCTTAATTTTCTATTGGGTAACTAACTAAAAATACGCGCCAAAGGCTAAGTAAAAAGTAGCCTACGTTATTAGTAGTGCTTTTGATTTTAATTATCTCATTTCCGACTCCACTATAATTTTATAGTATTAATGAATCTCATGGTCACGTCACGATTTATTTACCTGCATTTATAAAAAGTATGTCCAAGATATCGTTGATGAAAATGGAAACAGGTCCAATCCCATGTCTTGTTCCTCTAATATGAAAAAGACTGCCTCTACTATTTTGGGTAGTGCCATCTAATTTTTCTGTTCCGCAACTTTCCTTGTCATTTGTATTTTATTGTCACGATTAATTTTCTGGTGCTTGCTTCGACCCCACCTGTGTTTGTTAATATACAAACAGTTGGGTCGACACCATAGCATTCTTCTTTCTTCTGCTGGTTAATTGTTGATAATAAATCCTAACAGAGGAATCAGTTGTTCAAATTCCACAGCCACACAAACCTTATCCTTGAATATGATCATCCTGTGATTTGGTCAAGACAATAATAATCGATGTCTTAACCTTTCTCTTGGCAATTATTAAAGATGATAATTATATAAAAATTCGTTGATGCCAAAATCTGGCCATACTTATCATTTTAGGAGATATGAATGAATAATATTTTTCCCTTCCTCCCATTTAATCCCATTTAATTTGACAAAAAAATTGTTTAAATTTAATTGTTATTTTATAATATCAATACACTATTAAATAATTTTTTTTTTCAATTCCGTCCTTATTAACTCATTAATGTGTATTTCTTGAATGATGTATTTTTAATATGATAGATAAAGGATATAGAAGGAAATTAGTTTATAATTTTTTTTATAAAACTTAGAATATTAATAATATTTTTAATTATCATGTCACAACTTTAAAAGTCAAATAAAATGGGATGAAAGGAATACGATAAGTATTTCAAGCCATAACAGAGCTTAATAAATTTATGGTTGTTTTCAAGGGATCCCGTACATAAGTGTGTGCCGTGTACAGAGGGATTAAATTACTTCAAAAATAACTTTTGTAAATGTTGAAAATACAGTTATTATGTTGAAAAATCTATTGACATTTCATTAGACAATTTTATTTTAGTATATAATATACTATAAGATTACATATTTATGAATGTCTAGTTTATTTAAAATTAAGTATGTATGATTAATATGTTAATATTCCATTAGGTTAAATTTGTATTTTACAAATACTTCCTCCGTCCTATTTTATTTGACCTTTAAGGTTGTGAAACAATAATTACGGAACGTCATTGATATTTTGAGTTTTATAAAATTTATTAACTAATTTCCTATTATACCCCTTATCTCTCATTAAAAACTCATCGTTTAAGAAATACACACTAACTAATTAATAAGGGTGGAATTGAAAAGAGCATTTAATGATATACAGGTATTATAAAATGACAATTAAAATTGGACAGAAAAAATACTAAAAGGTCAAATAAAATGGGACTAATCAGGGAGTAGTTATTAAGTGTAATGACTTTAGTAATAATCGCTTTTGGAAAAACTTGATCCCTATTTCCCCACCCTCCCTCTCTATATATACAGTGGTGAAGCTTGGTTGGAGCCAAAGGAAACCATGACCCCCCAACATTTTATAAAAAAAATGTATATAGATAATTAATAAAGACACACACACATATATGAAAAATGTTAATGAGGGTTCTAATGACACTGATTTTTATGAAATTATGTGGCATTTAATGTTCCAAATGCAACTAATATTGTGATTTCCCGCAAAAATCTTCTGTATATGGATTCTTTAACCAATATCCTTAGAACACTCGTTATATACACACACATACACATATTATTTTGGCACCCCTAAACATTTTATTGAAGATCCGCCACTGTGTAAGCCTGTTATTTTGGCACCCCCAAACTTTTTATTGAAGATCCACCGATGTGTGTGTGTGTGTGATTTCCCGTAAAGAAAACTCCTGTATATGGATTTTTTAATCAATACCCTTAGCCCTTAGGACACTCGTTATACACACACGCGCACACACACATACATATTATTTTGGCACTCCTAAACATTTTATTGAAGATCCGTCACTGGGCAAACCTGTTGTTTTAGCACCCCCAAATTTTTTATTGAAGATCCACCACTATATATATATGAGTCAGGATCCGTTAACTTTAATAATATTTTTGTAAAATGTGAATTTGACTAATCCAACTGTTGAATTGAGGTTCTTATAGAGTAGATCAATCTTATAAAATTTCATAAAAATAAAAAAAATTAATTGATACTTTATCAAACTAAATTTTGTAACATATAATATGTTTTTAAAATATAAGTAAAAGTCCACTGTTTGATAACATACCTACGAATATCTAAATTATCTGGAATTTGGTATACATGATCGTGAAGGTAATATATTATGATTCAACAGTTAGATTGGTCAAATTCACATTTATAAAAAGTTATCAAGTGGTGTAACTCTAAAAGTTTGATACCCAGTGTCTATGGATCTTGACTCTCTCTCTCTGTGTATATATATTATTAATCTTGATATTACCTATAAAGCATAGAGATATGATGCAACAATTAGTACATCTTTGTTTGACATTTGATTAAATCTAACACAACATTTATTTAAAAAGTAAAGGCATGTTACGGGTGAATGAAAGTTTTAAGATTTTTGGTTTTTAAATGCACATTTTCAAGCAAAACATGTCCGACTAAGTTTTGGTTGAAATGTTTTTTTAACTTAGTTTAAAAGAATCCCTTTTTAAAAAATGGATTTATGATTATGTTAAAATGTTTGACACCCTTTATTATTGTGCACCACTGCCCAACACCCTGCACCGTCGTCGTTGTCGTTGCTACTCAGCCTTTACTACCGTTAGTCTGTCACTATCGCTTGATACCCTCTATCATAGTTGTCGTCGAACACCATTCATCGCCGTTGTTGTTGCACAACATTGTACCATATACGATCCCCACCACCTAACACCTCTCACAACCACATGCCACCACTACTTGGCACCCTCCAGAACCATTGCTCGATATTGTTCACCATCACCACCTAATATACCCCATCCATCATCATCTGACGCCCTCCACTGCAATCATTGTCACCTCTAACACGCCCTCCACTGCCATCGTTGTGCGGTACCCCTCCGTCGGCCTAGCTTTTTCCACTGTCTCTCTCATCTAATACCCACCGTCATTGTTCAACGCTCTCCATTGTTGCTTGCTATCACTGTCGTCTAACACTTTCCATTGTCCCCAGTGCCTAACACCTTTCACTATTGTTATCTAACACCCTTCACTACCATCATTGTACTTTACACCCTCTACCACTAAAGCTAATAAAGTTAGGGTAGTTTATCTCATATCCCTCCTTGTCTTGTCCGTTGAACGATAAGTTTCACAATAGTGTTGTATAACTAGAAAATATAAAAAAATAAAAACCAAAATTATAAAATTAAGAACACGTTTTGATTTTAAAAAAATTTGAAACCACCTTAGACGACTCCTAGAATTATATAAAATTATACAATCTTGGTTTTGACAACATTCTTGTTATAAGTTTTACATCCTTTAACAAAAAGAATCATATTTATTCTACTTAACGGTTTGTATTGAGTTTTGTTTGTTTCTTTAAAAAGGATCCTTTGGATGTCCTAATGAAATGCCAATTAAAATTTCTATAAACGAGTTTAAATGAAAAATATTAAGTAAACTTAATTACAATGATGAATTTATCGAAATGAAAAGTGTTGTATGTTATATGTGTAACATTTTGTTTGAAGAAGGAGAGGAGAATGGAAGAGAGACCGGGGAAAGAAATAAAAAAAATAAAGATAATGAATTTTATGTGTTATTTGGTTTGAGAGAAAGATAAGAGAAATAATTATCGGTTTCTCTTCCTTTCTGTTTGATTGTAGAGAAAATAAGAGGGGAGAAATGAGATTATTTATAAAAAAGACAAACATGCCTATAAAATAAATAAAAGAGAATGATTTTTTTACTTAGGAGTAGAAAACACACATTTATGACCCATTTCTCTCTTTTTCTTTCTCAATTTGGAGAGAAAAAAATGGTTAGGACTCGCCACTCTTTTCTCTTTCTACCTCTTCTCTCTTACCAAACACACAACCCTCTCATTTTCTTTCCCATTCCTTTCTTCACTTTTTATTCAATACCAAGTGAAAGGTAAAAGAATATTAATTTAATAATTAATTATCACAAAATAAAATGTCCTTTAATGACAAACCTCTAAGACTAGACTAATGGTGAAAAGGTTTATGATTTACAAAGGTGATAGTTTTAAACCCATTACCGTTGTTATTAATTCATAAAAGCAATCCTTTAGTGACTACCATAAAAGCATCTAATAGATTATTCAAGGGACGCAATGGATTTTATTTACATTTAATTCGCTACCAAAATCAATTTCAGACTCCAAACTAAATTTATAATAATAGAATAACATTTATTTCGATTGGAGTAGGATGTTCATGAACTAACCTAACGTTGAGTCATTTCTGATCGAGTCTAACCCTATCCCCCCAAGAAACAAGGTAAAAAAGGATATCATTTAATGATCTAACATCAAATTAGAGACGGATTTGGGTTAGCTGCTCAACACCATTTTGTTCTTCTAGTCACGGTTGTTTAGTTCAATCTTCCTCTATCTACTTGTAAAAACAAATTTTACACAAAATATGCAATGATATATTATCATTCTTCTCTTAATAATGTCTTAAAATTAAAAGGAGTGAAATAAATACTACTGCTATGTTTGGGTGGGAGTAGGGAAATGGAGGGAAGAGAAATGGGTAGAAGAGATGGAATGAGAGAAATAAAGGAGAAATAGAGGAGAAATAAAGGTTGTTTGGTGTGAAGTTGAATAGGTGAGAAATAGAAGAGAAATGTTAAGGGGGTGTTGTGTTGGTGTGATAGATGAAATAAAAGAGAAATAGAATTTTTTTAATATTATTGTCAGTTTTTCCTACCAAATCAGGGGAAAAATCAATTTTTTAGACAAAAAAAAAATCGATTTGTCTGGAGCCTTTCGTTATTTGGTTGTATTCCTGAGTCACAAAAATCGATTTTTAGGCCCATAAATCGATTTTGTCGTGGTCAGAATATACCTTCCTATTCTTGGGACCAAAATAATTGATTATGTGGAGATGAAAATCGATTTTCGTGGTGTTTTTTCCTCTGCCACTGTCACACAACCAGAGCTCCTCCATGGCCATGCAACAAATTGTTACTGCAATCAACTTATCCGTTGAAGACCCTTCTCGCTGTCAGCCAAGAGCTTCACCATCATCGTCAAGTTGGAAGACCCTTCTCGCTGTCACCGAAGAGCTTCACCATCATCGTCTTCTCCGTTGGCCACTACCACTTCTCCCTGAATGACGCATGAAGCTTCACTGGTTCGTCTGGTCCATTAGTTGCGAGCTCCATACAAACCGGTGGGAGGAGACGAAGCAAGCCATTTGCAGGGGGAATTGCAGTTTTTCACAGCGGGTGAGAAATGAGGCACTCACCAGTGCATGTTCCTCCGTTGTCGATCGTGGAGCTCCTTCTTCGTCACCGTCTTCCCTGTTAGCCACCGCCTCTTCTCGCTGAGGCTTCAACCGGTTCTCCATGGCCATGCAGTCGCGAGCTCCATACTGCAGTGGGAGGAGACACAGTGAGCCGTTTGCAGAGTAGGGAACAGAGGGTTCGTTTCTTCACTCTTCTTCGCCTATATTGTGAAGAAATAAAAAACCAATAGGGCCCACCATTTCTTCACTCTTCTCGCCTATTTCAGCAATGCACCAGACACGATTGAATGGGCCCATTTCTCCACCATTTTATCGCTCACCATATCATTTTGCGGACTTCCCCCCACCAAAACGAGGGCTTAGAGCACTCTTATTAGCTCTATCTTTTGCTAGCAAATCGACACAAGAGTTTCCTTCGCCAAAAGTGTGAGAAAACTTCAGATGCCAGTCTTTTCCAAGTACTCCTTGATATCATATAAAATAGAAGCATATGTGAGAAATAAAACATGTGAGATCCATATTTTTATTTATTTCTTTATCATTCCTCTCCTATCAAATAAGAAATAATGTTTTTTTATTTCTCTTTTTTCCTCTCTATTTTCACTCAATTTCTTTCTTTACTAAATGGAGCATTAAAGCAAGTTTGATTTGTTTATAAAGCTTCATATGTACGTTGGGACAACCATGGATTTTTTAAGATAAAATATCCATTATTTTATTTTAAAAAAATCAAATATAATATAAAGAAATACAATTACGTATGAGTCTAATTAAGATAAAATTAAAGTATGATGTAATGAAATTGACCTAAAATATGTGTTAAACAAGATAATGAAATGATCATATAATAATAATAAAAATTTTATAGTAGGTAAATATATCATATACATTAATTTTTCTTCTCAATACATGTAACATTCGTTTGGTGCACACGAAATGTTAGTGAGAGGATAGAAATGCAGAGAAACTCACTTGTCATCTCTGTTTGGTCAGGTAGTGAAATGGCAAGAAATAGCATTGGAAAATGTGTCCCACCATTTTTACATTTCTCATAAATGACGTGAAGGGCGAGAGAAAGAAGGACGGAGCAACAAAAAACGAGGGGCAGGACACGAAGCAAGGGGGAGGAGGGCAAAGGGCCGCAAGGAGCAGGGAGGGCACAGAGGCGCGCGACCAAACAACGGAAAAGGAGAGGCGGGAGGGCACCGCACCGCTCAGATCAAAAAACCTATAAATCATCGCTATCTCTTCTCTATTCCTCTCCTTCCCACTTCTCTCCTTCCCATTTCTCTTCTCTCTATTCCCTAAACACACCAAGCAAAGCATTAGTGCCACTGGAGAGTCCTCCCTGTGCTCTCTCGCTTCCTCTCCTTTAGGATCATAATGTTAGGTTTAGAAGATTGTAGTTCTTCTTAGTTATTTCTTTTTACTTTATTTTTTATTTCTTATCTGCGGGCTTGTTTTCTCCTCCTTACAAAAAAAAAAAAGAGTAAATTAGCAAATGGTCCATGACTCTAGGGGACCATGCAGTTTCGTCCCTGACTTTTTTAAAATAGCACTTTAGTCCCTGACTTTTTTTAAAACATGCACTTTAGTCCCTAAAGTACTTGTTT
This sequence comes from Sesbania bispinosa, assembly GCA_026901365.1. NCBI lineage: Eukaryota > Viridiplantae > Streptophyta > Magnoliopsida > Fabales > Fabaceae > Sesbania > Sesbania bispinosa. The sequence continues at coordinate 292,138 of QLOH01000253.1, forward strand.
GTTAATAAAGTGAAGGACTAAAGTGCAGGTTTTTTAATAAAGTATGGACCAAAGTGATATTTTAGAAAGGTCAGGGACGAAACTACATGGTCTCCCAGAGTCAGGGACCGATTTGCGAGTTTATTAAAAAAAATTTATAATGAGATTTTTTAATATTTTCTCTTCTCTATGTAACTCAATTTTTAATATACCAAATATCTCGGATTTCTTCTTTATTTCTTTCTTATTTATTATTTATTTGAGATTTGAGAGTAAATCTTTCCTCGGAGAATGACCCTTATAATCAGAATGGATCATCTCTATTTACTGGATAGTTCCAGTAGGAGAGAGATAGAAACATATCCATGTGGGCCCTACACAAGTATGTTTTTATCTTTCCTACCGGAATTAGGGTATGTTTTTATCTCTCTCGTGTAAGCTTTGTTTGGGTGTAATTAGGGAAACAGAGAGAAGAGAAATGAAGAAGAGAGAAATAGGAATGAGAGAAATAGGGAAAAGAAAAAAAGTGTGAAATGGAAGAGAAATAAGTTGTGGTGTGAGAGAAAGAGTGTGAAATGGAAGAGAAATATATTTTAAGTGTTGGTATGAGAGAAATGTGTGTGAAATAAAAGATTTTTTTTGAAAAATCGATTATTAAAAAAATCGATTTTTTTAATTTGCTCAACAATCGATTATAGAATTAAAAATCGATTTTTTATTACAGTGGGTAACATAAAAATCGATTATGTGTACATGAAAAATGAACAATATCCTCATCTCCCCTCATTCACCCCATTTCTCATTCACCAAATACACATTCAAGGGGATTTCTCTTCACTTCTCTCTCCCTCCTCCATTTCATCCCCACCGAACAAGGGATTACTGTGCAGTACAGAGAAATGAAACCCCCTACAGCTACAACCAATATGAGACACTTTGCAAGTTGCAACAGATATCAGTTCCGTACCTCTAATTCCACATTCCGGTGCTTATTGAAGATCAAACACTGCCAATAATATGGAAACCAACTGATCCTTTATTCTGTCGTTTCGAACAGAACAAAATTCAAACGTTAATTGTATGAATATATATATAAATTTAACAGAATCAGTATAAGAAAAAAAAAACTTACCATCGTAATGTTTACCATAATTACAGATGTTAATCTTTTTCGAAAGAATAATGATTTATGGAAAAAATATAAAATAAAACGATTTTTTTTAGGCCGGACGCAATACGTGTGGCGGTCCACGTGGCCCATAGCCACGAAAGAAACGATTCACCACACGGGATACGCCTCGCGTCGCTTTATCTTCTTCGCTTGCTCCTCTTTCAGTTGAAACCTTGATTTCTCACGTCTCTATCAGCGCGTGTTTTTCATATCCCAGAAACAATGTAGAAGTAGCCGTTACCGACACACGTGGCACCTTGCCGACACACTGTTTGGGAGCCCACGATGCCAAGCTAATTGAATTTTCTTACAAATAATAAATACATTATTAAAATTAACATTTGTAATATTTTATAATATTAATCATTTTCACAAAATCACACATCACACATTTTATAAGCGGAACTTCTAGTACTCACACTGGTACAACCACAACTCCAATACAAGGATGAGAATGAGATATTATCATTGCGGTGCCTAGCTGTGCTGTTCACATGCTACCAGTAACGTAACAAGTAAGAACCAGCACTGTCTCTTTCCTTTCTCGCTCTCTTTCTTCCATGAAAGCCGCTCTCAATTTCAATGATTTCCGTGCTTGTTTTGTAATTGTGTGTGTTAAGATAATGAGTTGGTGTATACAAGAGGAAAGGGCCTCAAAGTGGTGTCGGTCCACGGAGGTCTCACTGCAAAACGGTCGAGGAATCTTGCTTCCTTCCGTTCTTCGAATACCCTTTGATTCAAATTTGGATCTTCACCTCTGGTTTTCTCTCATTGCTGGATTTAAACACCGCTCTGGTGTTTTCCCCTGCCCGAATGTGAGCGACAAGCACAAGTACCGACCTTAATTTTTATTATTATATTATTTTTTCCCTCACTCTTTCTCTTTTCGTGTTCGTCATGTCTTAGGAGGAGGAATTGCATGCTAATTGATGTGAAAATCTTGGAACTCATTTTGGGAGTAATGGGATTTTCTATTTATGACAAAAACAAAGTGGACTTTCTATTATTTCTCGTTTAGCCCAAGCAAGTAAAATTTGTTGTAGGAAACATTTGATAAATTACTTCCCTTTTAGGTGTCTATAGTTTAGATGGAACAATAAATGGTAAGAGGGTTCAAACAGAGATGAGAAATTAGTTTAAATCATTACTGTAAATATTATGCAAAGATGTTACACTGATGTTATGTATTTAATTAAGTATGAGATGAGATGAGATACAAATTTATTGGCAAGCCATGATCTTCTGGTATTTTCGTCAAGAGTTTTGTTCAAATAGTTGTGTATCAATCTAACCCTCTTTATCCATTCTTTTTAATGCTTTACAGGAAGACGTGTGTTTTTTCTAGAGGGAAAGAAAATGGCTACTCTTTCAGATATTGGGCTTGCAGCTGCAACTCAACATATTGGTGCATTTATTTTCTTTGTGGCATTTGCTATTTTGAGGCTTCAGCCTTTGAACGATCGGGTTTTATCTTCCCAAAATGGTACCTGAAGGGTTTAAGAACAGACCCTGTGCATGGAGGGAGCATTTGTGCGCAAGTTTATCAATTAGATTGGAGATCATATATTAGGTTTGAATTGGATACCAGCTGCACTAAGAATGCCAGAGCCTGAGCTTTATTGGACCTGATTGGACTCCGTTGTTTACTTGAGGATTTACTTGATAGGGTAGAGAACAATGAGTGATACCGCATCAGCAAAGGAGAATATGATCCTTACATTTTCTGTTCTTGTTGTGCAGACTTAAAATCTTTGTTCCATAGCATTCCTGGCATGGGCAGTTCTGGTTCCTGTCAACTGGACAAGTACTGGGTTAGAAGGAGCTCAGATAAAAAACATAACTGCTAGTGACATTGATAAACTCTCAATTTCAAATGTCCAGCGTGGATCTGAAAGGTTTCAAAACCATCATTCAATGCTATTAAAGTTTTGCTGCTGCTTGTTGATGTTGTTTAGTAAATTATGTTCAAATCCAAAGTACCTGCATGTCAAGATGTATTCTTGACCTGATATATATGGATTAACTATGTTCATTGTTGAGTCATTAGGCCTAGTGTTCAACTAGATGTGACCTTAATTTACAGTAAAAGTCTTAAATTGCTTTGCATCTCTTCACTAGATACTGTGATTAACTGATTATATCTTAGTTGCTTTTTCTTCTCATCAATGTCCTTATCATTATCTTTTATCACTTACTTCTCCATTCTGATCATCATGGTTCTTTTTTAATGCATGGCATGCATGTCACTATTTGATTATATAAATTATTGTTGTGGAATGTTGGCTTTTCTTAAATTACTACTAAATCTCATGCTCTACTAAAATTTTACACTCTAACTCAGGTTTTGGGCACACATAGTAGTTGCTTATGGGTTTACCTTTTGGACATGCTATATTTTGATGAAGGAGTATGAAAAAGTTGCCTCAATGAGATTGCAATTTCTTGCAGCAGAAAAACGTCGTGCTGATCAATTTACGGTAAATTTGATATTTCTTTGTTTTTAGTGAGGAGTTATTCTCTGCATACTTCTTGGTTGCATATTGTAGTTCGTTCTGTTCTTTTTTTTACTGTACTATTTTTATCGTTTTGGGCGGCTTTGAGATGAAGCAATTAATTCTTTTTTTATGTTTTTGTGTTCTTTGGTCATTTTCCTAGGTACATCTCAATTGTATATTTTATGATTTTCCATATTAAATCTGTAGATTATGATGTAGATTTGCTTGTCATTAGGCAAGCTTAGCCACCTATGTATATTAGCGAAGTAAGCAAAGCAATGGAGTCATGACTATTATATGAAAGAGTGATAAGAAGGATAAAAGAACTACTGAAATGATTATAAAATATATTAAAATAAAAATAAAACAAGGCAGGAACAAAACAACATCAGGAACAGAATACTTGACAGGTTTGGGGAGATAGCAATTATTGATTGGATTCTCACATGTTAACATCAAGACATAGGAGATATTCGTTCATGCATATTTTGCTTATAGAAAATATATTATTTTCAGGTACTCGTTAGAAACATTCCACCAGATCCTGATGAATCTGTTAGTGAGCTTGTGGAGCACTTTTTTCTGGTCAATCATCCAGATAACTATCTTACCCACCAGGTTGGTTCCTCCTGTGTACACTATGCTACCAGAATGTGGCGTTCATTAATTTACTCATTGATTTTGACCTCAAGAATTTAAGAAACATTGGGTGGTTTATACTTTGAAAGTTTCATCTTTACTGCAGTGTTAAATTCGTTAATTGTCAAATTGATTCTGTAATGATATATAAAAAACATTGAGTGCATTATCAACTAGATTTATTATGACAAATTAATTTCCCCATTCATTCTGGGAGGGAAAAAATAGTATGTGCCAGCATATTTATTGTGGCATTTATTTATGCAGGTTGTTTATAATGCAAACAAACTAGCAAAGTTGGTTAAAAAGAAGAGTAAGATGCAGAATTGGCTTGTCTATTATCAAAATAAACTTGAAAGAACTTCAAAAAGACCTGAAATGAAGGTATTTAAGATTTAATCTGATATGCTTTTAAAAGTTTGTATAACCATCTTTAGATTTACCAATTTTCTTTCCCTCTTGTATATTTTTGCCAGACTGGCTTCCTTGGTCTTCGTGGAAAGAAAGTAGATGCTATTGATTATTACACCACTGAAATTGACAAGCTGTCAAAAGAAGTAAGTACCATAATTTTTTTGTTATATTTTACCACACACTGCATGCAAATAATTTTTTTAATATACATTCTTCATAGAAATAATTTATTGAAAATATTATAAAATTATTCTTACACACTGCATGCAACTCAATTAATTTTGCAGAACTCATATAACAGACTATGATATACCAAATTTTACTAGTTACAGCTTATTATTGTATGTGCATCAATATTATTCTGCTTTCAATGAGTTATTTCCTCATGTAACAGCTTTGTGACCACTTGCCTTGACCTATCTATTATTACAAGAGATAATTTCTGATTGCTCACCAGACCTTTGCGCAAATAAAATTTGGAAGACTAACAGATGCTGAAAGCACTTATTTGCCACAAAATTTTACTTAGGATAATATCTTCTGAAATATTGGGTTATTGTGGTTTCATAACTTTCTGTCTTTAGAAATTCTCATGATGTTTTCAGTGATTCAAGTTTATCACATTTCACAGATAGCTTTAGAAAGGGATAAGGTCACTAATGATCCCAAGTCTATTATGCCGGCTGCATTTGTATCTTTTAAAACTCGATGGGGTGCTGCAGTTTGTGCACAAACTCAACAAACTAGAAACCCAACACTTTGGTTGACTGCGTGGGCTCCAGAGCCGCGGGACGTCTATTGGCCAAACTTGGCAATTCCATATGTTTCCCTAACAGTTAGAAGGTTGATCATAGCTGTTGCGTTTTTTTTCTCACTTTCTTTTTTATGATCCCTATTGCATTCGTACAAACTCTTGCAAGTCTTGATGGAATCCAGAAAGTAGCAACATGGTTGAAGCCACTTATTTCTGTGTAAGTCTAATCTCATAGTTGGATCTCTGGAGATAATATTCCATCCATGTTTATCACTGGATTATTTATTTGAATTTGAATATACTTTATTTTGCAGCCCTTTCATTAAGTCATTCATTCAAGGTTTTCTCCCTGGTATTGCTTTGAAGCTTTTCCTCATTTTTGCCAACAATATTGATGATCATGTCAAAATTCGAAGGCTTCGAATCTATATCATCTCTGGAGAGAAGATCAGCATCTAGATATTATCTTTTCAATTTTGTGAATTTATTTCTTGGGAACATACTTACTGGGACAGCATTTCAACAGCTGGACTCTTTCATTCACCAACCAGCCAATCAGTAAGTCATTCAAAATAGAAGCATCTGGTTTCTCCTTTGAAAGCTCTTCACATTTTTAATTGGCATGTGTTTTGGGTGCATACTTGTGTTCTGGTGCGCCAAAAAGTTTGCATGGGTTTATAACTTTGTGGTAATCTTGGATTATTATATCTGTGAACTCATTAGATTAGGTATATGACATATACAAAACAGGAAAAACTTTCTACTTCTGGATATGCTTTAGTTATTTAAGAACCATGGTGTTAGTTTTCTTAACAGTTAGATATGGTTACATGTTTTGATGCATGCCTATCTTAATTTATATGGTGTTAAAATTATTAAGCATTCTTTTTATATTCTTGTCAGATATCCTATAACAATTGGTGCTGCAATTCCCTTAAAAGCAAGTTTCTTCATTACTTATATAATGGTTGATGGATGGGCTGGTATAGCTGCTGAGGTTTTAATGTTGAAACCACTAATCATATATCACTTGAAGAATTTCTTCTTGGTGAAGACTGAAAAAGACAGGGAGGAGGCCATGGATCCCGGGAGTATTGGTTTCAACACTGGAGAACCTCGTATACAATTGTACTTCTTGCTGGGTCTAGTCTATGCTGCAGTGACGCCCTCTGTTCTTCCTTTCATAATAATTTTCTTCGGGTTGGCCTATGTTGTGTTCCGTCATCAGGTACTGAGATATTAGGATTATATTCTACATGTCAAGGATGATTATGTAGTTTGAGTCCCTTATTTTTGTTACCATATATAAAATAAATACTCCTACCTTCTAATTGCAGATAATCAATGTTTATAATCAAGAGTATGAGAGTGGTGCAGCATTCTGGCCTGATGTTCATTTTCGTGTCGTGATTGCCCTGATAGTCTCACAGATAGTTTGATGGGACTCCTGACTACCAAAAGGGCTGCTTCATCTACTCCATTTCTCATTGTGCTCCCGATACTGACCATATGGTTCCATAGATACTGCAAAGGCCGTTTTGAACCTGCATTTGTTAGATTTCCCTTACAGGTATGTCATTTAGTCATTTGGTCATTTGTTAATAATCTTTTGAAGTAGCTGTTTGCATTGATGGTAGAGTTTGTTGTGTCTGCTCATTTGTTAGATATCCCTAAAATCATTGATTTATCATATATTAGGTTAGAATTTGCTGTTGTACACTTGAGTGTAGAAACCCAGCAAATTCATATGTTGAAATACATGACTTTAATTGTTTTTTAATTTAGGGTCAATAGGATACACGAGCGTTATAGTATCTGCATGATATATTAATAATGATGTCATGTGGTTGTGGTGCATTGACTGTTGTTGGCTAAGCATGTGTATACTTCAGTGTATCACGTTACTATTTTAGATTCATTTGGTTTAGGTTTTAGTAAATTTGAAGTTAAAGAAATTTTATGCGTCCCATGCATAAAATCAATTACACTCAGTTGGAATTTTGATAACATTAAAAATTTCCACTCGTTTCAAAATCAATTTTACTCAGCAAAGAATTGTCTTTTACTAAACTTACAGAACATGTTCCTCGTTTGTAAGCCTGTTGGTACTGCCTCATTATCACCAATCTATCTTCTAAACACTTAACAATATCATTTTGTTGCTGACCTAAATCTTCCCCCTCATTCCTCTGTCATAGAATTTTTATTTTACTTTTGTAAACTTGTATACAGGAAGCAATGATGAAAGATACATTAGAACGAGCTACAGAACCTAATTTTAACCTGAAAGGTTACCTTCAGCATGCCTATGTTCATCCAGTTTTTAAGGCTAGCATTGATGATGATGATGAGGAAGAGGTAATGAGTCAAAAGTGGGAAACCGAGAGTATTACTGTGCCCACAAAACGCCAATCACGAAGGAATACACCATTGCCCAGCAGAATTAGTGGTGCATCATCTCCGTCTCTGCCTGATGGCATTCGAAATAATCCTGAGCCATAAATCATGGACCAAGGAACGATATCATCATTATTGACATGACAATCTAGGGATCTATGTGCATAATACATACAATGGGCTACACAGTGGACATGTGCTTGTAGCATAAGCTAAGATAGCTTGGTAAAAGAGCTGGTTTTGGACATCAGCGGATCTACACATGCAGAGACTATAAGGCGGAGATTCTTTCATAATATTTCGGATTTTGTTAACTGTGATTGTGAATTTGTTCCCTTAGTATATAAACACGCTTTTCCAAATCTGTATCATCAGTCACATGGAGGATTTGCATAACATTACACCACGGAATACTGTAAATTATCCAAAAATTGATTATGATTTTAGGTTGTGTGTATACTTTCTTTTTCCCCCTATGTTCACCTTGTTTTCCTTGAGATTCAGCCCCGTTTATCTGGACAAGAAAGTGTTCTGTACGCATTTTCCACTTAACATTGCTCCACATTACTTGTAAGAAAATACTCACAACTGAGTAGATGTATATGTATAATGATCTGTTTCTCTTGTTCACTTGCTTTCTTTATTTGTATGCTTGGTGTTTGGGAGTTTAGATAGAAAAGAAAAGTTTGGGAGTTTAGATAGAAAAGAAAAGGAAGGGGAAGGAAATCGGAGGAAGGAGGGGAGAGGGCTTAGTAGTTCAAGTACACTCACAAATATAAATGGGAGGAGAGTTTTTTTTTATAAACCTGTCCTCCTTTTTATGTTCTCCTTCATTATACCCGTAAAGAATCAAAAGAATTTTATAGGCACAAATTGGATATAAAAAGAACTTTAGGTATGAAAAATTAGAATGAATCAAAGAAGACAAATGACTTTAATTTCTTCATAAGTTGAAATTAGTTACTTATGGAGATGTTAAATGGGAGAGCTTTTGGAGAAGGTGAACTACAAAGATTAATTTCAACTTATGGAGAAGTTAAATTCATTTAACCTCTTTGATTCATTCTATATTTTTACCTAGAAGTTCTTCTGCAGAAATGCATCCAAACTGACCATTAGGCTATTTGCCATGTTCTGAAAAAAGTAATTTACTTTCTTATTGTGAAATACATCAATCGTAGGTGTTAAGTGTTAACAACTCGACCTTTATAATTTGGGAAGATTTAGGACTGAAGCCTACGCATAAATGTATCTATTACAAGTGTGTTTTTGGTTACTCATTTTAGTTAGTTTGTTTCACTATGATACAAGTGTTTGATAAATTGGGATATAAGTGCTTATAGGAGTTTTATTAATTAGCTTTAAACTTATTATATTTTGCTTTAACTTCTATTTTTAGTAATTTAATGAAACTTTTCATTTTCCATTTTTAATAGATGTGTTTATAGTTTCTATAACATTATTTGTATGAATTATGAGATTTGTAATTTGTCGTTGTATCAATCTCAGGGATAAACACAGTAAAAGTGTCATTGATGGATCTAACAATGACTTTGAAAGATGAAAAGGACTTTGAAAGAGAGGGTCAAAGAGTGCTTGAAATTCTCAGGAGGAGGTAAGCGGATGAGGGCTAGTGACGTGTCTCAATCGGATGTGGAATTGTGAGCACTGGTCCACTAATCGACTCAAGACATCGACCTATGCAAATTATGATGATGGCCCAAGTCCTGGCTGTTGAAATATTTATGAAAATGTCATCATTATGATTATGGATGCCAACACGAGCTAATCTGGCATGCTTCATCACTTGCGTGCTCCAAGCATCGACTCTCGAGCACCCCGTTTGACCCGTCTTGAAACACAAACTAAGGATTCTGACAGGTACGCGAGTCAAGGGGTGAGTAAACTCATTAGGCGTAAGTAAGTTGATTGGTGAGATCCCCTTGTGGGTTGCACATCCAACCGACTTTGATCTTCTATAGGGGGTTCAAGTGAGAGCATATCTGTCAGGACCCATAAAATGGTGAATTATGCTTGAGCACAGACGCAAGAGGAAATTCTGGTGAAGGCCTACGAATATTGGCATGCAAATTGTTCGTCTAAATTAGGTATAGGGGCGAAAGACTGATTGAATCGTTTAGTAGTTGGTTCCCTCCGAAGTTTTCCTCAAGATAATTAGAGCCCATGAGCGAGTTCTATCAAGTAAAGCCAATGATTAAAGGCATCGAAGGCACACTACCCTTGACCTATTCTTCAACTTTAAATAGGTAGGACTATGTGGCTGCTTTGTTGAGCCATGCCATGGAATCAAGAGCTCCAAGTGAGCCATTTTTTGTTAGAATTGGCAATGCAAGATAAGTCAAAAGCTAGGTTATGGTGCCCGACTGTGTGCTAACCTAGACCCCACAGTGGGTGTTGGTCGATTAAGATAGCAGGACGATGGTTAATGGTCAAGGAAGTCAAAATTCGTTGAGGAGTGTGTAATAACTCACTTGTCCAATCAACTAGCCTAAAAAATGGATAGTACTAAAGCGAGTGACTTATACTTGTTCTCTGGGGAAAGGGCCAGGCCCCAATGAGTAAAAGGGCGTTGCGGTCGCTATGAAACCCTGGGCGTGAGCTTGGGTGGAGAGGTCATCGGTGCAGATGTTGGTGATAGTGGCAAATAGTCAAATGAAATCTTTGAAGGACGAAAAGGGAAAGGTTTCATGTGAATGACACTTGCACATGGGTTAGTCGATCCTAAGGGACGAGGGGAAACCTGTTTGATAGCGCTTTAAGCATGTACTTTGAAAATGAATCAAGTTATGATTCCTTAACCGGCGCATGGTGACTAGAGGAAACGCTAGGGAGTTCGAAGACGTCAATGAACCCTTTGGAAAGAGTTATCCTTTTTTTCTTTTGTTTAATGGCTTGCTCACCCTAAACCCTAAAAATATGAAAGACCGAGTGTCTTCAATGCCTGATTGTACTCTAATCGAATAAACTCTCCAAGGTGAACATCCTCTTATCGTGGATAAGGGAAGTCAACATTTTAACTCAAACATTAATATGAAATAGAATTTTATATTAATCCTATACTTAATGTTTATGAAGTCAACATTTTAACTCAAACATTAATATGAAATAGAATTTTATATTAATCCTATACTTAATGTTTATGTGCCACAACGGTATATGTTGTAATTATATCACATGTTGAAATTTAACATATGTTCGATACATTGTCTTTCGCTCTGCTATAGTTTTAGATATGCAGGCAAAATTCATTTAATATGTGCCACCATGACTTTATAATTATCAATGAATGGTACTATTTTTTTAAGAGTTTAATAGATATACATTGTCATTGTAAAAAGTTTGTACATACACCCATAATGTATGTCACATCATTTAATGAATATGACAACTCATATGTTATTGAATCATTGAATGATGTGGTAACACATCATTAGATGTCTGTATAATTTTTTTACATTAATTAAATATTTTTTATTATAAAAATATTAATAAGTGTTTTAATTAAGATACCAAAATTAAAATTTTCCATTAAAATATATAATATTAATTTAATATTTTATAAATATAATCAATATCATAATTTTCAATAAAAAAATTCTATTTATGAAAATTTTGACCGGTGCATTCATGGCCTTAGTCTATGAACCTTTTACTGTTAACAAATTTGCACAATTGGGCATTTAAAACATGAAAGAAAATATGGTAATTGGTAAACACTGTCTTGGCTTGGGAATAGGGGAATGGATTTGTGATTCACGTGTCTGAATTTAATTGGTTAAATTGAGCAGGGTTTAGAATCCCAAAATTAAAAAGGGTTAAAACAATATATATAAATAAGAGAAGGAGAAAAAAGAAAAGAAAAAGAAAAAGAAAAGTTGTCCCTGTCTCCTGAGAGAATGAGATAGGCAAAACAAAACGCATTCGTAGCTTGACTCTCTTCAATTTCAACTAAACTGTGGAAGAGTTACGTGTTTTTCTCCTGCTTGTGATTGTGATTGTGATTGTGATCTCTCTCCTCCTTTCTATCCATCAGATCATCCTTTGTTCTCTCAAATTTCGCTTTCTGATATCTAACGGCGTTGATTATGTTTTACAATCTTGCCACCGATTCTTGAACAGCACAGAGTTGATCAGCGTATATCAATTTCGGGCTGAAAACTCCATTATCAGGTCGGTTTCAATTGATTTTATTCTCTTTCGTGTATGAATTCTGAAACTCTCTTCTTCTTAGTTTTTTTTATTAAATTTATTACTGTGCCATTCAAGACCAACGCAAACGTCTTCGGAACGTTTGTCAATATCGAATTCGTTCGTTGCTTCGTGCCTATGCATGAATGCGATTGGATTTCCGGTTTGTTTTCTGTTCGTTCGTCGTGGCCAATTTTTTTTCAGCGTTTATGTTGTTTTTGGATTAACCGATGTTGTTGGGTTGACTCGAGTCAACTCAGTTCGGGTTTTGACTTGAAACGTTCAAAAGTATTGCTGGAATTCATGATGGCGTGGGTTTTGTTGTATCTATTGTCAAGGGAAAAATGTTCCTCCCTGAATCACGTTGCATTGATGAATCATGATACGGCTTCTCAATGTATTTATTTATTAATTAGTATAAATTTGTTACCTTATCATTCTCAGTCTTAATTAACTGGTTATCTAGTTTGGCATGTCTACAATAGTGGCACAGAATGATTATAGTGGTTTTACAGAAAATTTTTGATGAGTTTATAGCATGGCTGTTTCTTTGATTCTCACTTACTTTTGCTGTGCTTATGACTGCTGTAGTAAACTAATCGTGGCATTTAATATGGGTTTATGAATTTATATTCTAAACTGACTAGTGATAGTACATGTTGCTCAGAGTCAAGCTATTATAAAAGATTGGCATGTCAGTGCTTAAATGAGTGATAATATACATATTATGATTTCTGGATATTTGTAATTATTTGAGTGCATTTCCCTATTCATTCTGCAGGATGGAGGTTGTAGTTTCAAGACAAGAACAATCAAATCAACATGCTGAGGATAAGCTGCAGTTCTCCAGATGCTCAAAAGCTTTTGGAACTTCAAAGAGAAAGGCTGAGGAAATTAATGAGTATGGTGGTAATAAGAAACCAGAACCAGAAGAGGAAGAAGAAACTATGGAATGTTTAAAGAAGATCACTCCTGTAGGAATGGAGGCTGCAGTTGCACAACGAGGACAGTCAAATCAGCATACTAACAATAATCCAGACAAAATCTCAAATGCTCAAAAGCTTTTGAAATTTCAAAAAAAAAAGGTCCAAGGAATTCATAAACATACAAAACCAAATTCAGAAATGAAACAAAACCTTCTGCTATGTTCAAAGAGAACCCCCAAACTTCCATCTAGGAAAGGAGAAGAGCCAAAGAAGCTTACTGCCTCAAACAAGAAAAGGAAATTTGAAGATGATCCCATGATTGACAATTTTGAAGAAGATGAAGAAACGCTTTTTCTTTTAAAGGCAAAGACCAGGAGCAGAGCTAGCAGAATGGATAATGTGATGGTGACTATCTTTCTTAGTGCATATTTCTTATTTATTTACACTTTAAAAGTTAAAACCTTGATATTTTATGACAATTTTTTAGTAGGTTGAATATTATATCACACTTTAATGATGCTTAACTAATTGTCTTAACAGGGTGTTCAACAAAATCCCCGGATGTGTCATCAGTGCTTGAAAAGGAGAGAACAGCTTTGTGTGCCTTGTACTAAATGTCCAAAAATGTAGTTTGCGATGCATCAATCAATGGTATGACAATACATCTAATAAGGGGTCTGCGAGTTGATTTTTGGAGGAAAATGAAGAGAAGGAGAGGGTTTAATGGAAGCCATTTTTCCCTTGTGTTTGGGAGTTTGATTCTCTCAAGTGTATCTTACAAATTTTCCCCTCCTCTTCTCCCCCTCCATTTCCTCTTTAATCCTTTCCTCTAAACTCAAAAACACACCCTAAATCAATTCTGACAAAGGTTTATGTGTTTGTTCCTGTAATTTATAAATGTCCTTACAGAATAGAGCTGTTTATAATCTTTGCCGCAGGTACCCAGATATGTTGATAGAAGAAATTGCTCAAGCTGCCCATTTTGCCGTAAAAATTGCAATTGCAATGTTTGCTTGCGTTCAAGAGGATTGATTAAGGTTTAATTTACTTTAATGTTTACTGCTAAATTAATTATGTACTGAAATAAAAATGTCATTGAGAATTATATCTATAGTATTAACTCCCTTTCAATTTTTATTTTTTTAAATTTTCTTTCAGACATCTAACTGGGACATCACCAATTATGAAAAAGCTCAGTATCTGCAATATATGATTAATTTACTCCTTCCATATCTGAAACAAATTTGTCATGAACAAAGTCAAGAGGAAGAGATTGAAGCTAAAATACAAGGTATTAATCTTCACCTTTAAGTTTTTTGTTATGATATTGAAGAAATCACCAACAATAAACTCTTCTGTCAGGAAAATCTCCTTGTGAGATTGAGATACCGCAAAGTCTTTGTGTTGACAATGAACGTGTCTATTGGTAAGTGTCCTCTTTCTTATGATACTGATGGATTCTTTCTTATAATAACAATTTAAAATTTTGGTCTTGGAACAGTGACCATTGGCTACTTCAATTATTGACCTTCATCGAAGTTGCCCCAAGTGTTCTATGAACTCTGCCTTAGTTGTTGCCAAGAAATACGCAATGGAAGCATTACACCCCGGGAGATATGAGTTCCAATATGTGAATAGGGGTTATGATTATATGCATGGCGGTGACCCTCTCCCAATGTCTTGTGATTTAGAGACATCAGATGGTCATATTGAGCTATCCACTGAGTGGAATGCCAAGAATGATGGAAGTGTAGTTGTGGTCCAGAGAAGATGGGGGGTTGTGGTGGCTCTGTACTGGAGCTGAGGCGCATCCTCCCACATGGGTGGATATCTAACTTGGAAGCCAAAGCTCATACTATGCTGAAATTTATGAAATGGAACAAAGAACTCTTCAGCAGAAAGAAGTGGTATCAAGCTACAGCGCTATGAGAAAGGAAGCGTTTGGAGAAGCCACAAATGACAAAACATATACTGTCCAGACTTAAAAGAAGGGTTGTTGCTTTTCCAAAGCACTGGACTAATGGTGAACCAATTATAGTTCGTGATGTTCTTGAACAGGGAACAGGTCTGAGTTGGGAGCCAATGGTCATGTGGCGAGTATTATGTGAAAATACCGTTTCAGAAATCAGTTCAAAAATGTCAGAAGTGAAGGCCATTGATTGCCTGGCTAATTGTGAGGTTTGGTCCTGCTGTCCCTTTCATGCTCAGTTTGAACATTTGGTCAAATTAAGCATGTATGTCTAAATTTGTTGTGTTTTTTCTTTCTAAATCCCTCCACTGTGTAGATGTCTGTGAATTTCCAATTTTTCAAGATACAGTAAGAATGATGCTCTAATCTAAAACGTATATTTCCCCCTAATATCATTTAAAAGGATATACCTAAATTTGAATTGTGTACGCATGCTGTTTCATATTGATTGATAAAATACTATAGCATCACCATGATGTTTTTATTCATAATAGTTTAGATTGTACATATTTTGGAGCTTCAAACTTCCGTCTTAGTTTCCAGCTTCTTTAAGTTTAAAGTGTAATCTTTTTTAGCTCGTATTTCCTGTAGCATGCTAGAGTCCTGATCAACATTTGCCCTTCTAAAAACCTTTGCAGGTAGAAATTAATACACATAAGTTTTTTAAAGGTTATATAGAGGGAAGAAAACCGAAATCTGTGGCCAGAGATGCTCAAGCTAAAAGACTGGCCCCCATCTGATAAATTTGAAGATCTTCTGCCCCGCCATTGTGATGAGTTTATTTGCTCCTTGCCATTCCAAGAGTATACTGATCCTCGGGCTGGAATTCTTAATCTCGCTGTAAAGTTGCCAGCCCATGTCCTTAAACCTGATATGGGTCCAAAAACATATATTGCTTATGGGATTAAAGAAGAACTTGGTAGAGGAGACTCTGTAACAAAGCTTCACTGTGACATGTCTGATGCGGTATGCTTCAAGCTTCATTAAGTTGTAATTTGGTTGTTTAAGCAGTGCTTGGCTGATCCTCCTTCGTTGAATATTCTCTCTTACATATCTTTTTAAATTCTTTCTCTCTCCATATCTTTTCAAATCTTCTTTCTCTCTCAGAACCCACTTTTTGGTTTGCACATTGAATTGAAAAGCTTAGTATTCAATGCATCAAGCATGTGCTTCATCAATAATCTTTCTAACTGCTTATTTGTAGAAGATGAGCATTCTTTTAGGTGTAGAAATTTTGCATTTATATTCCATATTACTTTCCCTAGTCTAAATGGATATCTTTATATATAGTTGGAAGTTTTAGTTTCTTAACATGTGTAACTAAATTGTAAGGTGGCACAATATAAAATTTTTGTTCTTGGAGAATAGGATAAACTTCCTATTTCTCTAATTTGAACTAGAGTTGACGGGAATTCTTGATTATGAAATATTTCTTTTTTCTTAAAAAGAATAAATAGATGTGCATGTGATTGTATAAGTGGAAGTATGTTGACTTTTATTCTAATTTTTTGTTTGATAATTGTCATAGGTGAATATTTTGACCCATACAGCTGAGGTGATGTTAACTGATGAGCAGCACTCGATTATTCCAAAGTTGAAAGAAGCGCACAAGGCACAAGATGAGAGAGAACTCTGCCCTCAAGAGAGGGTTGCTGAATGGTTGAATGGTCGACCTTGCAAAGACAACATAGAAAAGATAGAGAATAAGGAAGTCTTAGAACCCAATGATATGGAGAAGCGCCCTATTGAAATTAATGGAAAGATCTTTCGAAATAGTGTGTCCCAAGGGGCTACTTTTCCTGCTATTTCTACAGAAAACGAATCAATGGAAACAGGTTGTGCTCTATGGGATATATTCGGAGAGAGGATACTGAAAAATTAGAAACATATCTAAGGACGCACTCAAAAGAATTTAGACATACTTACTGTTCTCCAGTTGAACAGGTATTATAAATATATATACTGATTTACATTTCTGCTTATTCCTTATCTTTTATGCTTGATGCTCAAATCAAATTCGTTACTGGTTAGGTTGTGCACCCAATTCATGACCAATGTTTTATTTGACTTCTGAGCACAAGAGGAAGCTGAAGGAGGAATTTGGTTAGTACATAGAATTGCATCATTGCTTGCTTAGTTCCTGTAATTATTTATTTATATGAATTTTGGCTTTTAGGGTGTAGAACCCTGGACTTTTGAGCAGAAACTTGGGGAGGCAGTAGTTATTCCTGCCGGATGCCCACATCAAGTCAGAAATCTCAAGGTAAAATATCTCTTGACACGTTTTATTACCTTAATTTCAACTCATTTGATAGTATCTGTGCTCTAATCGCCATATGCCAAACTTTGCACAGTCATGCACAAAAGTTGCTGTAGACTTCGTGTCCCCAGAAAATGTCCATGAGTGTCTGCGTTTAACTAATGAGTTCCGTCAGCTCCCCAAGAACCACAAGGCTAGAGAAGATAAACTAGAGGTGATTTGCTTCTAAAATACAATACCTTCTGTCTTTTTTTGTCCTGCTCTCCTCTTTATGATTTTAGCTTCAAAATAAGTTGTAGTGTAGTATAATTTAAAATTTTCCTATTCCATATATGGTGTTTATATTTTATCTTTTGATTGAACAGATAAAGAAGATGATAGTTTATGCCGTCGATCAAGCTGTCAAAGACTTAAAAGCTTTGTTTGAGTGCTCTTGACTGGCTGAATGCTGCTTGAAGAAAGCTACTTCATTTTGCTGTGATCGGTGATAATCTAGATAGCTGTGAATGTAAGCAAATTCCAGATACAAATTTTGTGAACTCGGTATGGTTCATTGGAGGATGTAGTCACAATAGTGATTCCTTTTTTTTTTTGGGGGGGGGGGGGGGGGGACAGAGTGATTCCTTTATTAATGTTACATTATAGATAACAATTTCACAAAGTTTTGTGTCCATATAAAAGTAATAAAATAGAAGCATATTTTATTCAGGGCCAAAAGAACATACATGTACTATATAGTAGGCAATATCTTTTTATTATTGTTTGGAAGGATACAAGATTGGAGATACGGCTTATGAGAATTGAAAGACTGAAACATAGCTAAAATACTGTAAAATTAAATGAGTATTGAAGACATTAGAAATATTAATATGAGGCATTCAACATATTATAAGAAGTATTTTAAAGGAAATAATTAAGATCTGCGAACGAAATATATGATATGTATTCTGGACATTTTTTTTAAACAAAGCTAATATACATTCCCGTCCAATTTAGACCATATGATCTAGTTTAATTAACATAAATATTTTGTTAGATACTTTTAATTGAAATTAGAATGTTTAATTTGAAAATTAATAATAATTACAGGAATCCTTCAAAATTATCATTCAAATGATAATTGTACACCCACAATTTCATATTAGATAAGATAATGTTATCACATAAATACTTGTTGACTAATTTTTAATTTAAAATTTGATTTAGTTATAAAATTAACCAATATAATTATAAAAAAATCTTAAAAATTTCCATTTCAAAATATCAAATTTACCAAATAGTCCATAGTGGTTGCGAGTTATGATGTTAGTGAACGTTACATACAATGTCAAAAGTTTAAATCATAGAGTCATTACTTATGGGAGAACTTTATCTAACTAGTACTCCGAGCAATTCTTCTATAGGCATGAACCTAACATGTAATTATTAAGCAGAACCAATAAAATAAATACATAACATTAAAATAAAAATAAAAGAACTCAGAAAAAAGTCACACGAGTGTTTATTTTAGAAAAACACATCTCTCGCATTCTGTTACTCCCATTGTGCACATAACCTACTTTCACGTGATATTGAAATTGATCTCCTCCCCCATTTGTGACTAGGAAAACCATCTTGAATGAGCCACTCGCTAATGGTATGAAATAAGTAACCTACGTGATTGTAATGATTTAGTAAAAATTTCCCTTTGTTTGTCACTTTGTTCACAATGCTAATGGTATGAAATAAGCTAAGGTTGATGGAGGAGTTCAAATTCTAAATGTTCTCCCATTAGATTAAATCATTACAAATAATGACCATAGTTGTATATAAAAGGTGTCAAAACACAAGATGAACTCGATTCAAATAGGATGAATCATGAATATGCTAAGAATTTACATTTCAATTAAAGGACGAGAATGGAGGCACAAAGTCATGGGATAGATTAGCTACAGAGAGAACGACACTGGTGAAATAGAGACCTGTGATAGAGCAAGAGAAAGAAAGAGTGGGATCGATGAAGTCATTAATAATAAAGCGAGAGAAACCACTCCAGGAGGCTAAGAGATTCCACTTTAAAAAGTTTCCAAGAAGCTTTGAAGTTTGGATAATGGAGATAAAGCTTCCATTTTGGGACTATACAGAAAAAAATGAGAAAGTGAAAGATATGAGGTTAACAAACAGTGAAAAATACTCACGTGACTCTTTTAATTTTCTGATTCCATACAATTTTTTATTTTATTTTAATGAGGTATAATTATTTTATTGGTTGTGCTTAATAATTGTGTGTTAGGTTCATGCGCAGGTAAGAATTATTCATAGTACTCCTAGTGCAAGAGTAAATCTCATAACTATACCCGTGAAGAAGGACAAAATCATCATATAGACATTTGTTACTACTTTTAAATTTAAAATCATAATATTTGGTCTGAAAAATTAACAATAGGAATACTCAAAATTTGTCATTTTCAAATGATAAATTATTATAAAAATTGACATTAGATAGTCATCACATAAATGTTTTAATTTGAGAATCAAACACACATGTGTCTAATTTTTTTGGTAAAAGATAATTGGATTAAAATATAGACAAACACAATCCAACATATTTAGATTTCACATGGTTTACCTTTGAGTGATACTCAGCTTATAGTTCGGACTTCTTTATACATGTCCCCTTTTTTCTCCCACACATCTCCTCCCTGTTGTTATCGATTTTAATTTCTCAAAATACCCTTTTAAGTTTAAATCCTCCATCTCCCTCCCTATCCCCTGCACCACCCTCATGTCCTCTCCCTCTAAGAGTCTCATGTTTCCATCTCCCTCTTGACTTCAATTATCAGTTACCTTCTTGAAATTAGTCTTCAGAGGTTAATTTTCCGGAAAAAGATCGAGGACATCTTTGGAAAATCACTTTTAGGGAGTGTGAAAAAGAAAAGGGGTGTGCGAAAAGCAAGTCCCCTCTATGATGGGGTTCTCGAGAAAAGCCCAATCGCGCCAGTGACCCAATTGGGAAAACTAGAAGGAGAGCGTGGCAGTTCAGTTTTGAGCGCCATCCATCTTCTCTCATTGTTGACGTTATCCCCTCCCTCTCCACTCCATTCCACTCCATTCCATTCCACTTGTACTTCCTCTCTATCAATCCAAATGCTGCTGCAGCACCCTCTACTTCATATCCACTTGCTTTCACAACACTCCCCTGCATTATCATTATCATTCCCTTTCCCCTCTAAAACTAAGAACCCTCTCTCTCCTTCTCCCATCAGAAGAAGAGCTTCTTCTGCTCTCAGATTCCGTAGCATCAGGAACTCCGCGACGAATGGCGGAGTGAGTGAAACGGAGCAGCAGAAGCCGTCGCAGCAGACGCTCAACAGGGCTTACCCTTTCCACGAAATTGAACCCAAGTGGCAGCTCTTTTGGGACCAAAACCGCACTTTTCGAACCCCTGATGACGATATCGACACATCAAAACCCAAATATTACGTTCTTGACATGTTCCCTTACCCGAGGTTTTTAATTTTAGTTACTCTGCCATTGCAATTTTTTTTTATTCTATCGAATTGGTTTCACTGGTTCAACTAAGCTAGTTTTTTTGCAGTGGAGCTGGGCTACATGTTGGCCATCCACTTGGATACACTGCCACAGACATTCTCGCTAGATATAAACGCATGCAGGGATATAACGTGTTGCATCCAATGGGTTGGGATGCTTTTGGACTGCCAGCAGAACAATATGCTATTGATGTCTGTTTCTGTGTCTTCTCAATCTTTTGAAATTTCCTCATAATTTCCATATTTTTGGGGGGCTTATATGTTGCTCTGTGTTTTTCAGACAGGAACTCATCCCAGGCTCACTACGGTGAGGAATATCAATCGCTTTCGCACTCAGGTAAGCTGGTGATGATGAGATGCTTTTACTGGAATGAACAGCACACCAGTAGTGTCATTTTTTAATTATTAAATGATTAGAGATGAGAAGTAAAATTTGCTGCTGATTCTGAGCCACTAAAGGACGTTCTTTTGAACTTATGCAGCTTATTTTGATCCATTTGAAGATCTATTTGCTTTAAATTAACTGCGTTAAGTTGTTAGCGTGAATAATTCAATAAGTAGTTATATTGAAAAGAATCTGAATGTTCGAATTTGTGGTGTTAATCTCCTGGATAAGCCTTGAAACAACCAGTACACCTATGTTTGGAACTACAATCAGGGGTTTATGTATGTATTACAATTTAATCACATAGCTAAATTATCTTTCATTACATAACACATTGCTTATTTGAATTTGATTGTTAATTTAAATACCTGGAAAGTGATTTGAATGGCCTCCACTTGATTCAACATTCAAGCAAAAAGGCTTCCCATACGTCGGATATGGTGTTTACCAGAAAAGAGAAATGTGTTGCTTAGGTGCATTATTCACAGTTTTTTTGGGCTGAAAGACCATTAGGTCCATTATTTTCATCCTCATAGTCGTCTTCAGCCCTAGCCTTTAAATTGCTTGTTTTCCCTTCATGTTATGTCTTCTTAAATCTTTGCAGTTAAAATCATTAGGATTCTCATATGACTGGGATCGTGAAATCTCTACCATAGAACCTGACTATTACAAATGGACTCAATGGATCTTTCTACAACTTCTAAAGAGAGGGCTGGCATATCAGGTTGAGTATATGTATGATAACTACTTAGAATTTTTCCTTACTTCATTTATGGGGTTCTTAACTTATAAAAAATTCAGGCTGAAGTTCCAGTTAATTGGTGCCCTGCACTTGGCACTGTGTTGGCCAATGAGGAGGTGGTTGATGGTGTCAGTGAACGGGGTGGTCATCCTGTAGTAAGAAAGGTATACTGATTTGTGTGTTCATTTCTTCCACACTTTTCTTTTTTAGGTATATTTTCTCTTATATTTTTTGAATGGTTTTATAATCTTTACAGTGTCGTTGTTTCTTACCAAGCAGCCAATGAGGCAATGGATGCTCAAGATTACTGCTTATGCTGACCGTCTTCTTGAGGATTTAAATGACCTTGACTGGCCTGAAAGTGTAAAAGAAATGCAAAGAAATTGGATAGGGAGGTCAGAAGGGGCTGAGATGGAATTTTGCATTCTTGATAGTGATGAAAAGGAGAGAGACATAAAGATCATTGTGTATACTACAAGGCCTGATACAATCTTTGGAGCAACGTATTTATCTCTTCAATTTTCTAATATATTTCATAAACTTTATGAATCGAATGAACAACTCTTGAAGGAAATTATCATTTTCCTATTTGGTTTGTGTGCTAGGTACTTAGTTGTGGCACCAGAGCATCCGTTGCTGTCATCATTGTTTCCAGTGCCCAGAGCAAACATGTAACTTATTTTATTTCATTGCCTAAATTATTCGAAGGCTTTTAATCATGGGTGATAAGGAGATGCTGATTCATAGGGCTTTTAATCACAGGTGGAGGATTATATAGACCTTGCCTCAAGAAGAGTGACCTTGAGAGGACTGAGCTTCAGAAGGAAAAGACTGGGGTCTTTACTGGTTGTTATGCAAAAAATCCAGCAAATGGGGAAGCCATTCCAATATGGGTAGCAGATTATGTCTTGGGGAGGTGTGTTTACTCAAGTATCACTTAGAATGCAGATTGCATTTATTGATTGCTCAATATGCTGTGGACATAAAGATCTATGAGGTGTAAAATGATATTTCAAAAGTTCATATGACCCCAGAATATAATTGTTGTTAATGTTGCAGTTATGGAACAGGAGCAATCATGGCTGTGCCTGCACATGATTCTCGTGATTATGAGTTTGCTTTGAAATATGATGTTCCGGTTCGCTGGGTTGTGATGCCAGATGATAAAAGTATCAACGAATCTGGGAAGGCTTTTCCAGGTGAAGGCATTATTGTAAATTCATCAAATACATTGGTGGGGCTTGACATTAATGGCTTGTATAGCAAAGAAGCTGCTCTAAAAGTCATTGAGTGGGCAGAGAAAAGCGGAAATGGAAAGCGGAAGGTTCATATCTCAAATTAGAATAAGCTTGTTTATTTTATAGGAATGTTATTTTTTTATGGTTTGTATAATATAAAATAATATACATTGTTCATCCTTCAGGTGAACTACAAGTTAAGGGACTGGCTTTTTGCTCGGCAACGTTACTGGGGTGAACCTATCCCTGTCATCTTTTTGGATGACAATGGTGAGACTGTTCCACTGCATGAGACTGAACTGCCCCTTATTCTACCTGAATTGGATGATTTTTCTCCCTCAGGAACAGGGGAGCCTCCTCTGTCTAAGGCAGTGTCTTGGGTAAATTTTTACCAACAAATGCTTTTCGTTATGTCACTTCTACCAATATGACATAAGTTATATTACTTAAATAATTCTTAGTGTTCTGTTTATGTTTTCTTAGTTTGTCTTTTTTCCCATTTTAATTGTTTTTCTTGGCTGGACCACTGTTTCAGGTGAAGACCACAGATAGTTTATCTGGAAGACCAGCTACTCGTGAAACAAATACCATGCCACAGTGGGCTGGTTCATGCTGGTAAGGCATTGGAGAGGATCTTGAATGGTATCAGATTTATTAGTAAGCACTAAGCAGAGTTCTGGTGGCCAAGTGTAGTAGTTGTGTGGTCTTGATTCAGGATTTTTATGCATTAGATACAGATGAAAAATTAAAATTCTGCTTGTGTGCATGTGTCACATTTTCTATTATCCTGCCCAGGTACTATTTGAGATTTATGGACCCAAAGAATTCCAAAGAATTGGTTGATAAGGCAAAAGAAAGGTAAAGCTTTAACTAATTTTGTCTTTGTTTTCATTCATTATCCATTTCCTGCTTGTTTCTTACCTTCTACTTTCACAATTTCTAGATGATTTAATTTCCTAGATTTAAAATTGTTCTTGTCCTGCAGATATTGGGGCCCTGTCGATGTGTATGTTGGTGGTGCTGAGCATGCAGTTCTCCATTTACTGTACGCTAGATTCTGGCACAAGGTCTGTATACTAGTAAGAATGTTGTTTGATTAGCAAAACAGTTGTGTGCTTCAAGCTAGCATTCTTTGTGTGACATATGCTAGCTCCTTTGTTACAGTGTTTGACATGCCAATATAGCAAAAACAATTGACTATGTTGATTGTAATTAACGTACTCAAAAGGAAATCAAATAACCATAAGTTAAATAAATAGTTGACAACATGGTTGACTGTTGACAGAATGATTAAGAAATCCACCAGTTAGGGATCAAAATGAGTTCATTGTAATTAATGTACTCAAAAGGAAATCAAATAACCATAAGTTAAATAAATAGTTGACAACATGGTTGACTGTTGACAGAATGATTAGGAAATCCACCGATTAGGGATCAAAATGAGTTCAATAAGGCATCAAATACCCTATTACATATTGTTAGTGTTGCTGCAATATTTGTCCAGATTTAATTCAAGTTTTCTATCTCAGGTCCTCTTTGACATTGGCGTTGTGTCCACCAAAGAGCCCTTCCAATGTGTCATAAACCAGGGGATTATCCTTGGGGAGGTAATGTCAATTCTTATGCTTGAAAATTGAGGGGAAAAACTAACTAATCATCACAAGTTCCTGGCTTGAGTGGCAGGTTCAATATATGGCCTGTAAGGATCAAGATGGAAATCTGATATCTGCTGATTCAACTGCTATGTTGAATGAATATAATCTAGAGAGAATTCCTGAGGAAAAGGTTTGTCAATTAAGTTTCCACTTTCTCAATGCATTTGTTATTTATCAGAGTTAAGGTATTGAACCTGATATTTCATTTTTATTGACAATAATTTATTTTATTTTTCCTGAAGTGTAGGTCATGAAATCTGGGGATTCTTTTGTCCTGAAAGAAAATCCTGACATAGTATAGTTGCCCGTGCTCACAAAATGAGTAAAAGTAGGGGAAATGTTGTTAATCCCGATGATGTTGTTTCTGAGTATGGTGCAGATTCTCTTCGTTTATATGAAATGTTCATGGGACCGTTAAGGTAGGTTTGAACACAAACCTTGTTATTTATGGCATATTGTAATGATTGGTCCTTAATCAAAACTACTTTCTGTTTTATTTTGTTCCTTTTTTGTTTTCATTTCTTTGGGGCAGTGTGGGGAGGGGGGGCTATAAAGTTGTAGATCTTGTTCGATATGGACTTTCAACCTCACATCACTTTTCTCCTTGATTTTCCCTTTTAACACCTCCCAGAGACTCAAAAACATGGAGTACTAGTGGCATTGAAGGTGTACATCGGTTTTTAGGAAGAACTTGGAGGCTGATTGTTGGTTCACCTTTGTCTGATGGCACATATACGGATAGAACTGTATCAGTTGATGAGGAGCCTACTATAGAACAACTCCGTTGTCTTCATAAATGCATTGCTAAGGTCAATATCTCAATTTTTATTAGAGTTTTTGTGGTTTCCTTTTTATGGTTTTATTTCTCTTGCAGGTTTGAGACAATTGAGCTAAGAATTTAATTTCAGTATTCAGGTAACAGAGGAAATTGAGGGGACGCGGTTCAACACTGGAATTTCTGCAATGATGGAGTTTCTTAATGCAGCATATAAGGTATTTTCTGTTTTCTACTAAAATTCTTTTAATATCCCCTCTGCCCCCTAGTATTTCTCCTTTTCTGTTGTTTATTTTTCTGGGTTCAGACTTCAGATGTTAGGTGACATTTGATGTGGTTGAGAATGGAATGACTATTCATTTCCATTTCAATGTTTGATAAGCTGGATTTTAAGCAGGAATAACCAAAAAATTACCTAATGACAATAATACCCTTATGTTATGTAGTAGTAGTTAATGGTGTGGTCACAATAGTGGGGATGGTAATGGCGTTGGCATTTGCAGTAGGGTTAGTGGTTGGTGATGGTATGGTGTTGATCGTGGCAATGGTGAAGCAATGTGTCAGTCAGTGGTGTGGTGATGGCAATTGCGGTGGGGGTGGCTATAGCAATGGTGGTGGCCCTTGTGGCAGTGAACGGATGATCCCAGGAAAGGCTTGGAAATCTGGAATGACCATTCCTTCTGATTTGTAGTGAATAATTTGTCTTGTTTGAGGGAATGACTGATGCCTTTCAATAGTTGCTTTTGTAATCTTTTTCACCTCATTTACATTCCATTTTCATTCCTTCGACCCTGATTCTAGCAAGCCAAGTCTTTTTACACTGTATTTAGTTTCTGTAGGTCTGATTATAGAAAACTAGTCTTCCCAGAAAGTATCCACAAAGCTCTTAATTTTTGGCTTTTACTAAGTTCCTGAAAAAAAGCAGCTAGAACATATAAAGTTATAGTCTGGGTGCTAATCCATTAGTATATTATAATAAAGTAAAATCTTTGGATCTAACTTGTATGTTTGGCATCCTGCAACAAGAAGAAAACTGAAAACATGCTTCTGAAAATAAATGCCCTTTATGATAGTCAAATTGTTTCCCCCTTCTGTTTCAGTTCTTCTTATTAATAAGCAGTAAATTCCCTTGTCCACTTTTACAGTCTCAGTATGATCTCTAGTTTCTATATTTTTCTGGCATATGTTTTCAGTGGGATAAACATCCAAGATCAATTGTTGAGGCATTTGTTTTGCTGCTTGCACCATATGCACCACACATGGCTGAGGAGCTATGGTCTCGGCTAGGGCACACAAAATCATTAGCCTACGAGCCTTTCCCCAAGGTATGAATTTGGGTCCATATCAAACCATTCCTAGTCTTTCATTTCATGGCGTTGAAACACTGGATTCCTCAGAGGGAAATGTTTTCCAGGTTGAGTTTAATCACGTGGATTGTGTCATATTATACACTAAACAGTGGTCTGTGTTGTTATATGCTGTAACTGCAGGCAAATCCTGCCTACCTGAAGGATTCGACGATAGTCCTCCCAGTTCAGATTAATGGCAAGACAAGAGGTACCATCCAGGTTGAAGAAACATGTACAGAGGAGGATGCATTTGTGTTAGCATCTAGAGATGAAAAGCTATCAAAGTATTTGGACGGTCAATCTGTCAGAAAAAGAATTTATGTTCCAGGGAAGATCTTGAATGTTGTTCTGGACCGTAAAAACATCAAGGTTGGTGCACAGTAGCTACTTTCTACTGGAAGCAACAATCAATCTTTAAATTTTGGCTGTGCTGGTCAACTCAATAGCGGCCCTGCTCCACTCAGTAGCCAAAGCATATCTAAAAGAAGGTAGCATTGGCTAGCCAAGTATTCACCCCATACGACTTTCGATAATTTATGTTTAGCTTTAAGAATAAGAGAAAGAGGTGCATGCATTACTTAATTGCATAGCGGCAAGGGGGTTTCCAGTCTGCTGTGAAACATCATGACAAATCAGAGGGCATCTTGGCCCTGTAACGTTGTGCTCTACTTGTATGTTTTCTCGACCTTGTTGGTTGTAAGTTTTAACGACGGCGTTTTTCATTTTACCCTTTTATAATGATAATGGTTGGATTATTCGTAAATGTAATTAACTGTCATGAAGTCGTATCATTGGTTGACACTGAAAAGTCATACGATGAAGGTTACCTTTTTGGAAAGGACATTGTACGATAAATAACGTTTTTAATACTCCCTTATAAAACAATTCAGGCAAAAATACACAATTAATAAAATTAATAAATGTGTTAGATTTTTAAGAAATTAGTCTATAAGATTACAAGTTTATCCTTATTTAAAATTAAATGCCACTATTATGATAATTGTGTCACCTTGAATCTTTAATGGTCAACAAGGGCAAATATGAGAAAAAACAATAAATACTTCTAGATTTGTGTACTTTGTCTTATAAATAGGACCATTGAAAGTCTCAAACTTTGTCCTATAAATAGGACCGGAGGGAGTATTATTTACGGGGTTTCATACTTTCATTTTGCAAGCAGTGATGAGAGATCGGGTGTGTTTGTCCGGATGCAGTTTTTCAAACGGCAGGATCTGAGAGGGTGGAGCACGACAGCAATGTGTACCTATAGAATTCCGAAACTTAAGTCAGAGAATTCCGACCGAGTGTTTGCCCTGAAATGGAAGTGTACTCGGGAATTCACACCCTTTGATTTATTTAGGTCGGTTCTAGCGGGAAATGCCGTTAGTCAATTGTAATTGACATTTACTAGGGTTGGGGTCCTCTCCGGTGCTAGAAATGTTCAGTTGGAGAGATAGACCACACATGTGCATGAGTCAATCTCTCTCCAACTGAACATTTCTAGTGACTGGAGAAAGTTTTAGCCCCATTTACTAGAGCTTCACACGCCTAAGTATGATTAATTACATGTGCCGTGTGTAGTCGGCTCGAGTGACTTCAAATCTCAACTGATGTTGGTTGATGTTGGCCCAAATTTGCAAGTACTATCATGGGACTTAACTCAAATCCATGTCAGTCAATGCTAGTCTAAAGTCGGTTCAAAATAGGAACATTTGAAAAATAATTGAAATGAATTTGATTTTATAATAATATTGATTTTTTTTTGGACGATATAATAATATTGATTGAAAATGAGTTTAAAGTGAATAATTTTAGTAAGTTTGTATCAAAACTTCTGTTCAACCCAAGTAGAAACAATTTTATTAAGTGTATGTTTGTTTACACATTTCCCGCTAAAAGATTTCAAAAGAAAATTTGGTTTTTCAATGCAAGTTTTGTGAAAGGAAAAATATGTGGGATTGAAAAAAAAAACGTACAACAGTTTCACAAACATACACTAAATTGAAATTAGTTACGTTGGGTATGTGTTTATATTATTTAACATTTCTGGAAAGTAAAAATAAAATAAAGTTTAAAAATAGGATAACATTTTAAAAAATAGGATGTTCTAGTTGAGTTCAATTAGACAAAATTCAAAATTTGTTGATTATGATTTGACTCAAATCAATCAAAGTTCTATTTGAGCATGTTTAGTTTATCATTGAAATTTGGTAAATTCACGTTTCCAATGTTAAAGTAGTTGCGTTAAGAAATTCAAATTTGAGTTCGATAAGTTTTCAATGTCAAACCAAACACACTTTATTTTAATGCAATTTATACCTGGTATCTAGGGGGTGGAAATAGGTCAGGCCACTCGTCGGGGGCCTACGGCTCAGTCTACTTAAGGCTTAGTTAGGCTTGGCTCGTTTAATGAAAAGGCCAAGCTTAGGCCTTTGAAAAGGTCTTTTTAATTAAATAAGTCAGACTTAGGCTTTTTAAAAAGTCTATTAGGCTTGACAGGCTAGTCTATTTATAAATAAAGTTACTTTTAATAAGCATATAAATATACTATATATAATAAAATAGTATAATAATATATAATTTTTAATTTCTTCTATTGGTCTATTTAGAGATAGACTTATAAGCCTATTTAAAGGTATATGTCAGTAACATATTTACATTATAAAAAAGTAAATCTATTAGTTTATAAACGCATTGACCTATTTAGAGATATGTTTATTGGCCCATTTAAAGGTCATAATATGAAATAGACTTTTAAACCGGCTAAAAGGCTAAACCAGACTTTGAAACATGCTAGGTCAGGCCTAAAAAAAATGGCCTATGACAGGTAACAGGCTAGATTTGGGCCACAAAAATATAATGCAAGCCAAACTTCCTGTAAAGCCTAACTTGGTTCGGCCTACTTCTAACTCTACTTATATCCGATACAATCCAACGTTCCAATTGCACATCAGATTGAGGCGGTGAGCAACCACAATTATTAATCAGGCGATATTGAAGTCCGATTTGTAACCCCGGAAACTATAATATTTTCTGGAAAGTTTTTTTTGGTACTACACTCACGGTAATTTCGACACTTATTTATGTATAGTTATTTTTTCTCATTTTAATCTTTTTTTTTTAAATTAAAATAAAAGTCTGGTCACAAATAAGGTAGGAGAGTTCTGAGTTTTCAATCGGTAGTACAAGAGTACTGAAAATTTACTCCCTAAAAAATACAAATATATCATCTTGGATTCGAACTAGAATAAACTATCCAAACGCGCCCCATCGCCACCATTCATTACATTCAAGTTACCGTTGTTACACATGCTATTGAATATGCATCAAAATACATGTTAGAATTTTTATGGACCCTGCCCTAAAGTTTGTACATACCGTGTTAAAAGGTCAAGGCTTTTCTTTCCCTTACTAGCTAGACAGTGACATAAAACTGCAAACACACATGGCACGGATGCAGGGACAAAGGCACTCCCTAATGCATTTGGCATTAGCAGCTTTAATATTTTTTGAATTATTCTGATTATATATTATATAAATTTTCATCGTACAAAAATTGATCAAATCTCTCATAATCAAACTTGTAAGATGATAAAGAAGAAACCGGTGGGTGGATAAATTACACTACAATAGAGCATATGAATTGGATAATCCTTGTAAGAATATTGTAATTTTCTTCATATATATATTAGTATATACTTAGGAAAGATATTGCAGAACATTCACTCCGTTAGTTTACCTGGTTGCATTGCCTTCGAACATCACCCTGCTCATTTGTGAGAACATTGGTAGTAGAAAGCTTAAGAAATGCAGATGAGAAAGCCTCGAAGAAGTAATTCTGATCCAAAGCAAACCTCATGACAAAAGGTGCAGTTCGGGGATCTCTAGAAATGTTTGAGTCAATACCAAACAAACCTCTCCCCATTATAATGTCTCGGTAATAGTGGTTGTCAAATATTATAGGGGTCATGTCATTAGGCACAAATGTGAGGTTTGTTAGAGGAATCTCAGTTGGGCATGCTAGTCTTAGTGAGGCTTCAAAATTCAAATCCATCTCATCCCCTATCCTTTGATCATACAATCTGCCAACAATGTTTAAGCAGTGTCCAACACCTAGTGTATGTGCCCCTGTCAATAGTAATTAAGAATAACAGTTTTAAACTCCTAATTATTGTCATATCTCATTTATATTGGTATAAAAAAATGAAAGTAAAAAAATATCAAATGCAATTACAAATATAAGGGCCAGTTCAGCAAAAAACTTCTAAGTGAAAAAAAAAAAATAAATTTGAGCATGTTTGGGGTGGAACTTCTATAGAAATACTTCTAGGTGAAAAAAATAGCTATGAATCAAAGATATCAAATGCATTTAACTTCTCCATAGGTTAAAATTAGTCTTTGTAGACCACCTACTCCAAAAGCTCTCCCATTTAACTTCTTCAAAAGTAATTAATTTTAGCTTATGGAGAAGTTAAATGCATTCGACTTCTTTGAATTATGCTATATTTTTTCACCTAGAAGTACTTCTGCAGAAGCTCTACCCAGGAGAGCCTGTTTGGGTGGAATTTCTACATAAGTACTTCTAGGTGAAAAAAATAGTATGAATCAAAGAGGTCAAGTGCATTTAACTTCTCCATAAGTTAAAATTAGTTATTTTTGGAGAAGTTAAATGAGAGAGCTTTTGGAGTAGGTGGTCTACAAAGACTAATTTTAACTTATGGAGAAGTTAAATGTATTTGACCTCTTTGATTCATACTATTTTTTTCACCTAAAAGTACTTCTGCAAAAGTTCCACCCAAACATTCAAATAATTTAACTTCTCCATAAATTAAAATTAGTCTGTGTAGTCCACTTTCTCCTTAAGCTCTCTCATTTAACTTCTCCATAAGTAACTAATTTTAACTTATAGAAAAATTAAATTCATTTGACCCCTATAATTTATTCTTTTTCCTTCAAGACATTCTTAGGTAGAAGTGTATCCAAATTGACCAAAGTGTCCATGAATTATTGAAATTGAAGTCTTTATCCTTCCATGTCAGAAAATGATTCTCAAAGCTTATTTTAACAAGTTCTTTCAAAACTGAGCTTCCCTCACTTATTTATGGTTGGCATGCAATGCATTACCTAGAATGGAAACGGATTCTTCAATGCTCATTCCTTTAGACATGAAAATGGATATAAATTCATCAACGGTTATTGTGGGTGAAGGAAGCTTAGCATCAGCCTCCTTGAAACTGCAAGTTCTGGAATCTTTTCTTCCAAGTGGTATCTGAATAAGGGGTCCTCCAGAGAATGACACTGCTTCCTTAGCAGCTAATACAATGATATCTGCACATGACACCTGTCCTGGACATTCTTCTTCTAATATTGATTTTATGTGGCTGATTATTTCCCTGTATCTGATGGCAAAGTTTCTTGAAGAAATCATTTCAGAGCTATCATTGGAGTCCAACAAAATGGAGGCATCACATCCCTGTATGAAAATGAATATAATATAACAAGTGAGGCTCTAGCTATAAACCTTGAATTGAATGGCACAGGAAAACAAGGGACAGAATGGGAGAAGAAAAGCAATTACCTGAACTTGGCAGTCATGAAACATGAGCCTGAGAAATGCTGCTGGTGCAGTAGCATCTCTCAAGAATAAGCTTAGCAATTCACTCTTGATTACACTTTCCAAATTTGGACATGAAAACTTGTAGTAATTATAATGAAGTTGGTTTTGTTTTATCCCAAATGAAAGAGGCATTGACATGGCAAGGAGAAATAGAATCAAAGGAAAAGACCTTTCCATTTTTCCTTTGCAGGAGGAGAGTGTACGTGGGGTGTTAGTAGCAGGATTAGTGCCAAATTTATTGGTGTTTGTCGAACTGTGATTTGGCTTTGATTCTCTGAAGGTTGGGGTTGGTAGACTAGTAATTGAGTTGGCTAGCTCCAGTGTGGCAATGTCCTTCTCCTTTCTAGCCTTATCAACTGGGCCCTTCTATTTACAGAACACATTGTTCAATTAGCTTTTATAACCCCACACCCCTGTCTATTTCAATTTAAGCAGAAGAATACTAGTGATTCTGCTTTTATTTAATGATGAAATGAGCTAGTGAGGAATGATGTCAAATGTAGTAGGACCACCAAGGAAGACTGCTGAAGCCGGTCTATAGATAAAGATAAATTACACAAATATGATTGGAACTAACTACCATACCATTCTATCCCCAGTTCACCTAAATATGTAAGAGACTAAGAGTTGAGAAACTGTTATTCTTTGTTCACTTCCTTTCCCTTTTGATCTTTCTTCCGTTAATATAGCCCAAACGTACTGTTGAAGATTATGGGATTAAGTTTGAAGTGGAATGGCGAAATATGTAATAATTAATGTATACATATTGTATGTTTGGTTTGGCGTTGAAACTGGCCAAACTTAAGTTTGAATTCCCTAACACAACTATTTCTAGCGTATAAAATATGAGTTTAACACGTTTCAACATTAAACCAAACATGTTCATAATCTACTAAGTTAAGATTAGTCAATTCAATCCCATGCCTTGTTGAGTTAATGAAAGGCTTGCAGTTAGTTGGTTGTTGGAGAACAATAATAGCCTAATAGGTGAAGTGGCGGGAAGTGAGAGGAGTGTTCTGAATTAAACAATAGCACGTGGCTAAAGTAAGTTTGCCATAACAAGATAGACATAACATGTCTCCGCTGCCAATATGGTCATATCATATTATCAATTGCTAATTAATAGCTATGAGACCGCACCGTAAAGCATCCAGATTAACAAAAACAGAAGTTCAAAACTAGAATTAACCTAGCTGCAAGGTAAATAGTATAGCAAATTAATAATGTGTTTGGTTTCATCAAAACCATGTTACTAAAACATGTAACCAAATCAACGCTACTGAGAGAAGGGATCGTTTGTGTGAAATTAAATCTACTGCTAACTGCAACATGAATTGAAGAAAACTAGCCAATATTGAATGATTGAGGGGCAGAAGAATGAGTGGTTGAGAAGAGAAGCCAAATTAAGTTATTTTGTTTTTCAATTAAATAATATGTCAAGTAATCAGAAAAAGATTCAATAAGAATGAAGGGAGTGCAGAGGTGAGAAACAAGTCCATGCTGATATTCTTACCCGTAGTAAGGGGCATTGATTTATTCAAACATAAGCGCGAGACTTCATTGCATTGCAGCATTTTCCCATTACTGAGCACCTCTCTCTCACACACAAAGCAGTTACTTACTTACTTTCCCGTCAGTTGAGTTTCATTTCAAGTGCTGCTATTTCATTCTGCCTCCTTTTGATACTGTGAATTGAATTGTGATGCTTATCATCTCTTGCCCTCAAAGTCAAATTGTTATCTCAACCTTTGTTTTTCGTGATCTTCAGCATTGTGTTGACACTTGACAGTAAAAACATTTAGTGGCCCATTTGGATATTGGTTACAAACAATAGAATCAATTTCATTGAAATTGATCTTAAATCATTTTTAAGGTGTTTCATTTATTTTTTTATCATTGATTCTATAAATATATTAAAATTAATTATATCCAATTGTAAACCAATTGCATCTTACAATTATTAGAAGAATTTAATATATATACACCGTTAGTGTAAAGAAATTTTATACAGTCATCCAATAATGTGTTGTCACATCATTTATTGAATTTAATAACACATGAGGTGTCATATTCATTAAATGATGTGGCAACACACTATTGAATGTCTGTATAAAACTTCTTTACACTTACGGTGTATATCAATTAAATCCTTATTAGAATCTTATCATAGATGTATTCTTGTTGGAGACACGTTTTGAGTTTATATATTCAAATCAACCGATCCTGCTCTGTTATTTATATTTTGGGAGAAATCTAATTGCAATCCTAAGTCCATTTAAATTGAGTTTTTCCTACCAAGCAAAAATTGCAGAAGGACAAAGCATATACGATGGATAGGAATTTTTTTGTCATGCCAACTTAAATGAATCAATTAGACATGCTTTCACCTCTTGCTAAGAAAATATATGATATTCATTTATTGTGAAAAATATATAAATAATCATTTAGTAAATTCAATCAATGTGCACACCAACACCCGATAATACTATAGTTCATTAATCCAATGAGTTGAGTGGAGTAAGACGGTCTCATAAATTTGACACATGCAAGTTCGAACCTCCACTCTTTGAGCACGGAGGTCTTCTCTACTTTGGATTGAGTCACCATCCTTTCACACTAAATTTTCAATTACAAAAAAAAAAATTATAGTACATCATTATTTGCCACGAGTCCTACATTACTTATCTCTACACCCACTTTTCTGTTATGCACCAAATGGACAAGACTATTGCAATATGTATAGTGCATGTTTGGTTTACTGTAAAATCACATTTCAAATGTGGATCGGACTAGCTATAGAGAGTAGTATTGGCTTGGATTCACATTTGAAACGTGATTTTAGGGTAAACCAAACACACATATATAATATATCTAGGTTAAAGCAAGTTATAAAAGAAACATTTTAAAACTATTTATATAAATAATTAATGTTATTATAATTTTATTCAAAATTCAATTTGATTTTTTAAGATATAAATTACTTATTAAATTATCATATCAATTTTTTTAACATTTATTTTTCTTTTAATAATAAAATCAATTCACTTAATTTTTGTCAGGATATTATTAATATTTGTTGATATTTTATTAATAAATAATTATCATATACTATAATAGGTATTTTTGCAGCTTTAACATATTTCAATGTTTATGAAATTAAATAACGCAAGACAAAGGTTTTAATTAGAATTAATGAGATATAAAAAGTCAACTAATAAAATTAATAGACAGTTGCTAATTAGAACAAAGAGTTATGAGATAAGAAGTACAATTTTTTATAGAAAAATCTTTAATCCTAATACTATTTTCCTTTAAGTCTTTTAAGAAAATTATGGCCACAATATTATTTTAGTCTCTCTAAATATGGTGATTTTTTTACTTTAGTCCATGTAAGTTTTTTTTTTTTTTTAAATTTCTCACCCCTCATTGAAAAAATGGCCAAGAAAATAGTATGAAAATGAGATGATGGAATGTTTGGATGTGGTTGGAAACTAAAGGGAAGTGAAAACTGACAATGTGGGTATTGCATGAATATTTTCTTGGCTCCGTTGGCCGGAAAATTGACAAGCATGAAGGCTGTGAATGCTTTTCCATTTATGTTTCATGTGAGAAAACCAACGATATGTGTCGGTGTTGTTATTATTATTATTATTTATTAAATAATAATAATAAAATAATATATATATATATAATAATATTTTTTTAAAATAGATAATTATATATTATACTTATTTTTTTTCACATTTTTTTATTTTTTATTTCAACCCAAACAACTATAGAAAATCCTCAAATTTTCTCTTTGTTTTCTTTTTTTTTTTTTATCTTTCCCTTTTCTTTCCTTCTATTTTTATTCCTCTCATTTTTATTTTTCATCCAAACATAACCTTAGTTTTTACTATTAATTTAATTGTCACCTCTTAGATCTTGGTGCTATAACACCTGTTTTTCTACTTCAATTAGTGCTGCAACATCTGAGCAGTTGTACTACAGTGCCTATACACATGACAATATTTACGTGGTACTTGATGAGAATAACTGGAAATAATAAGAACTAAAATAAAAAAAAAATCTATATATATAAAGAGATTAAAAATATATTTTAACCAAGAGTTATAATAACTACAAATATTTTTAGGGTCCAAAGCAAACACAATTTTCCGCTCCTATGTTCTCTCTTGCTATTTTCATTTGAACCAAACAAAATGTAAGTAGTAAAAATCTTTTGTTTACCTTTTTTTATTGATAATTATAGACTTTAATATTTCACATTATATCTTTGATTCCTATATTTACACCCATATTTCACTTCTTTCATGGCATTCAAATGGGGCATGTGGTGTAGGGTTCAAGTGTAAAATACTTGGTGCAATTTTTTTATTAATTATTATTTACCAAGGGGATGAGGACTAATTCACTAACTTTTCTACAATTACTTTTATAAAATATTTTTAGAAATAGTTTAATTAATAATAAAATGAAGTATACAATTACTTTTATAAAATATTTTTAGAAATAGTTTAATTAATAATGAAATGAAGTATAAAAATATAACTGTTTAAAAATTTTAAGTTTTATAAAATTAAAAATTTTAAATATTTTAATGATAATTTATAAATATTTTTTTTATGCAGAATGTTAGCTCAAAATTTAAATATTAATTAAATATCAAAAAATAATTAATTGAATAATGAATTAAAAACTTAAAAAAGTTAATTTAATAATACTTGAGAAAAACACATGAGTTAATGAGAAAATGATATGGCTTCATGAAAAGAAAAATACTTCCTAAAATTATCTTACTCTAGAAAAGTGAGGATTCAAACTTAATTATACACAATTCCTCCTTTTTTATTAATGTTCTGTAAATTAATCCAAGCTTTTCAATCCATTTTTTAGAGGAGGGATTCAACTCGTGTAAATTACACCAAGTATTCAACTATTTATAATTACAAATTGAATGTGTTTTTTAGTAATCCAACCGTTGAATTTTATTTATTTATCATCATGATTATTTGTGTGAAATTTTATAAAATTTCGACACTAATAACTTGATAATCAAATGGTTAATTTTTCCATATATTTCAAATGTATATATGACGTTAATCTTGATACATCTAAATGACATATCAAATAATTTTAGATTAATGTAAAATTTTATATGTATGATCTATATGATAGTAACTTTCAATCCAATGGTGAATTACTTAATACAATGATCTATTAAAAAATTATTCAGCGGTGTAATACTTGGTGTAAGTTTATCCCTCCTTAGAGCATCTCTAATGGTGCATCTCTCACTTTCATATTTTATCCTTCTTAAGTGGGTCCCACCATTACACATAACTCTTTTTTACTTAAGTAACTCCCCTCTCCAGTACATCTCTAGAAATTTCACTAAATGAACCCCATAAATAACCTTACATCTCTATATGTCATTAATATTTTAACCAATGAATAATAGGATGTGAGCCACACGGTACATGGATACCAAAATTTTGGGGTACTTATAGAAGCACCTAGTGCTCCAAATCCAATGGTGCACCTGCCATTTTTGAGTTGCTTAATGAAAAAAGAGTTTTAAGCAACTCTCATGTGGGAGATGCTCTTATTTTCTTAATTATCTTAAATAAAATATAAAAGTTAAAACCTTGATCTTTTTCCTGTTCCCCATATCTTCTCTCCCTTGCTCTGCATTCAGGAGTCATCATCTTCCTTATTCCATCCACAGTTTAAGGTGCATAAGTAACATGCTGCGATTCAATCGCACAAACTGTTGCATTATCATTGACTTGCATCTGAAAATTTCCAATGGAACAACTACGAGAGCCAAAACTCCAAGGATTCCCACATAAACCCATTTCAACCTTTCTGCTTTACTCTGATTGTGGAGCCCCGCAAAAATGTCTGCTATAACTATTCCAATTATGGCATACCCAAGAACATGGTGACATATATTCCAGCACTTGCAATACCCCGCTTCTTTTTTGGGTCTCACAAAAATAGATAGCATCTGATCGATTGACATTGAAACAGATTGATGTTAAGACCTTAATTAAATATACGACGAGTATAAGTTGAAATTAATTATTTACGGAGAAGTTAAATGAGAGAGTTTAGGAAAAAAATGAGCTGTAGAGATTAATTTCAACTTATGTAAAAACTGTGAATTTATTTTATTTTCTTGATTTATTGTATTTTTTTCTTCTAAGAGTTTTTTTAGATAAATTTATCGAAATTTATACTTATATTTGGACATTGAAGTGAAAGAAGGAACTTATTCAGACCTACTTACTTACTTGTACGTTTATGAATGTGAAAGCAATTATGCTGAGAGTTTTAGATACAAAATGTTTTGAAGAGTAGTTTCCGAGCCATAGCCCAATGCACCACCCTATTGTGCCCAAAATATATCCCACAGTCTGGCACACAATGTGACACCAGTACCATTCATCACACATCATGGGAAATTTTCTGCAGTACCTTGCAATGATGACCCCTATCGGTAACAGAGTGCCCCATCCTATGAGGATTAGAATCCCATAAACCTAAAATATGCTAGTTAAAACATGTTAATTATGAGATAGATAGACTTATTAAAAGACTTTGAGATGGCTATGAGGAAATCATATATATGTAAAACATATGGTTGGCGTTAGTACTTGTCGACCTTACATCTTGGAAGTGGCGATGAGGTTCCTGGATGAGAGTGTGACTTTTGTGTGGCATTACATCCGTTGTTTTAGCAGATTCTGGCCTTTGCAGGGTCTTAACATGCATCTGGACCTCCATTTCAATGATTTTGGGGTCAAGTTTCGAGAGAATTGTGCTTTCATTGGAGGAAATTTGGGCAAAGGTAGGATTAGGAAGGAAGGGAGCGAATAAACCAAGAATAATAAGGCAACAACAGGGTGCCATGGCATGTGTCAATCAATGTCAATTTCTCAACATTCAGAAGCAAAAGTTTAGTAATTGCGACAGACACACGCTCCTTCCTCAGACAGAATTACTTAGATCTTGCTACAACAACCTCAACAAATG
Organism: Sesbania bispinosa; assembly: GCA_026901365.1. Taxonomy (NCBI): domain Eukaryota; kingdom Viridiplantae; phylum Streptophyta; class Magnoliopsida; order Fabales; family Fabaceae; genus Sesbania; species Sesbania bispinosa. Next base: position 331,680 of record QLOH01000253.1, read on the forward strand.
ATTCCCATGGATCTATAATTTTACGAGAAAACTTCTAGTTAGTTTTAAAGAAAAAATGGCATTTAAATTAAGAGCTCAACAAGTACAGAGTTGTGGTGAAAAACTCGCCATCACTGTTAATTTTCAAAGTTACATTTGCCGGTTGAGAATATGTGCTTTCCGTATCAAACTAAAAAGAATAATATCTGGCTTACTTCAATAGAAATAACACAATCAGATATTATTCCTCTCTTGCTTGAATTTTGCTTCACTTTAAAGAGAAAAATATATATAATAACTTTTCACTTACCTTGAACAATAGACATTGGTAATTATAATACAAGAGAAAAGAGGAACTATAAAAATATCAATCATTATTTTTCATACACATTTTTTTACACTTTCCTCTATATTTTTTTTATCCCTAACTTTTAAAACATTTTATTTTATATCCCAATATTTTTAAAATATCTTAATATTCTAATTAATGTTAAAGGCTATAATTAAGATGTTTTAAAAATATAAGGATTAGAACCGAGATTTTTAAAGTTAGAGATGGAAACCTTAAAGTTGATAAAAAAAATAAATGGATGAAAAATATATTTTAGCGTAATATTTAGTATGTATGATTTAATCTTCAAAAATAAACAATTATATAAGGTCTGAACCTAGTCTACACTTTAAATTATGAGTTTAGCACGTTTATCTGATATAAACTTTATTTTATGCTCAGAGCTTGACCTCTTTAAAGTCTGACATGGCCTGAAAGCCTGTTTAAAAGTCTGTTTTATAGTAAGATAATTGAATATATTATAAGTATGTATTTGAATAGACTTATAGATCCATATTTTTTATGTAAAAAAAAACATACTTATATATTTACACAAGTTAATAAGTATATAATTACCGGGTAATATAATAGAAATCTTTATATAATAATAATAGTAATATAAAAAATATTAGTATTTTATTTATATTTATAGTTAAATAGGTCGGTTCGGTAGGCTCAAAAAACTTTTTCGATTGCCTGAAGCCTAGCCTGTTTTGCTATATAGACTTTTGAAAAAGTCTTGTCCTGATCTATTTAATAAATTGGTATTTGGTCTGACCTAACTAGGCCGGACTGTATGCCCCCTGACGAGCAGTCTAACCTGTTCCCACCCCTACTAAGAAACCAACAATCTTTGTGACTTTGTCATTAACAAACTTCTTACCGTTCAATTTTTTATGGCTTACTAATAAATTGTAAGAAGAAACATATGTGATGATGGTAAAATTATGAGTATTAATGGACAATTCAATTGGATATATATTATATTTTCCCACAATTGAGGTTAATTAAATTTTTTAAATCCTTATGAAACAAAACATGAGACTAGATATTTTAAAGGGTTAAATATGTTTTTAGTCCCTCAAAATATAGTGAATGTGGATTGGTCCCTCATTTATTTTTTTCATTAGTTTTGGTCCTCCATTTTTTAAAATCACATGATTTTAGTTCTCGTCAGTAGTTATATTTCACTAAGTGATGACGTAGTAATATTTTTTTGCAGATTTTTCTATGGATTTTCCTTCAAATTTTCCTATAGATTTAAAAAATGAAAGGAAATTTGTTTAGATTCTAAAATTTGAGGAAAATTTACTATAGATTTTTTTTACAACAAAGTAAAGAAATTTTATAGTAGCATTAATTTTTATTTAAAAAAATTGTAGTTATTTTGAAAATTTACTACACAAGAATTTTGTAGAGGTAAAAGTCCCAAGAAATTTCCTGTAAATTTTTACTCGGGAAAAGTCATAGTAGAGCTGCGAAAGTGACTTAACATAGCACAGTTAATAAAAAGGACTAAAAACATGTGATTTTAAAAAGTGGAGGACCAAAACCAAATTTTATCATATTTTGAGGAACTAAAAACATATTTAACCCTATTTTAAAATAGAAACATTTAACAATAAAATGGTGTAAACAAAAAAGTTACGTGTATTTTATAGATAAACTTATATATTTTTATTAAAATATATTATAGTTATTAATTTTTTTATTTTTTTAGAATTTTCAATGTCTATATTTACGTATTATTTGAATTAGAATATATTAGATATATATGACTTATTTAAATTTAAGCTATAAAAAATATAGAGAATATAGAATGAAATAAAAAAGGTGAAATTCCCACGGATTTTCGGAATTCGATGGGGACCTGCGAGTTTGTGGTTGGATTTCATAATTTCATATGGTTCTCTTTAAATCTGAACCCGCCCCAACTTTTACGGGACTGGAAGAGTAAACCCCGCCCCACTGTCTTGCCTATTTAGTGTGTATTCAGTAGAATGTACAAATTAAACGTCAAACCTTAGTACTTTGATGCTACCAGTATAACCATGGAAATATGTAATGTGATTATTGTACGCCCATGTTAATTTGATTGTCGAGTGGGCAACTCTGTTCTGTAATCCAAATCGATCGCATCCATCTTCTAAAACATCAACAAATTGTCAAATTGAACCGAACGGAATTTAATTAAAGTGTTTTCGTAACGGTTTTTTTGGTGTACGAAGAATTATACATGCAAGAAGACTGCGCGCTTTGAAACTACGCTTCAGCTACCTGAACCTGATTGCCCGCCAAACTATAATTGAACTAACTTTAATCTCTATCCTTTAGCATTTATCAGAACATATAGCACAGGAACAATTGATGTTCCATTTGTATCCAATTTCAACTGATTAATGTGCAGGAAGTTTGAACTAATTGGTGAAGTTGTAAGTAATTGGCAACAAGCCTAACTAATTTAGACCATCCAATTGACTAATCGATCAATACGCGTAGGATGTTAGAATTAATGCAACTCATGCAAACAATAAACTCCATATATGAAACCTACTCGAATATTGCCTATAAATACTTCTACCATGCATCTTCATACCTGTCAATCCACTAGTCTAATACTAATTACTACTTCTTCTTCTATCTACACATACAATAGCACAAAATTAAAAACAAAATGATGTCGTTGAAGACTACTCTCTTCCTTACTCTGGCGATGCTAATGGCTTTGGCCATTTCTGTGACGTCAGCTGATGAAGAACCAATTATCACGTCTCTCCAAGGGATCAAAGGCAGGGGGATCGTGTTGACATGTGACAAATACCCAAAGATATGCCAAATTGAGGGTAGTGCAGGACCAGATTGCTGCAAGAACAAATGTGTTAACTTGTTGATGGATGGCTTCAATTGCGGCAAGTGTGGAAAGAAATGCAGCTATGGAAAGATATGCTGTGAAGGTAAGTGCGTCAATCCTCGAACTAACGAGAAGCATTGCGGGAAATGTGGCAACAAGTGCAACCCTGACAGTTCATGTATCTATGGGATGTGCAGCTATGCCTAGAAGAATTAATTAATATATGCATATGCATGGACGAGCATATATATGCTAATTAGCTAGTGTGATCAATAAAGCAGTGTGCTTCTGCTAGTGTTATTTTAAAATTTAATTTGCATTATTAGTTGATGACTTGGTGTGATCAATAATATTGCATTTCATAATTATTTGTAATATTTGTTTGTTTATGGAATAAATTAAATAAATAAACTATGCCCACTATAAATATATAGCTCTTGATTTCAAGTAACAAGACACTACTGGGTGCTTAGCAATAATCTCTGCCCCACTGCAGTACACTAATTTAGAGATATATATGTGAGGACACTACTGGGTGCTTAGCAATAATCTCTGCCCCACTGCAGTACACTAATTTAGAGATATATATGTGAGGGAGTAAAATTGTTTTTGGTGCTTATTTGACACGTTCTAAAAAACTATGAGGAAAGGTAACATGCAGAGTAGCCCTGCACGCTTATTGGTGCGTGCTTTATTTTTTTTATTATATAAATAATATGTGATATGTAATGGTTAGACTTATTTAAGATGTGTGAACAGTAAAAAAGTAAGGTACTGGGGTGAAGATGGTGACTTGATGATGTGTAATTGTGTGACCTATTTAAGATTTGTGAATAATAAAAAAATGGGATGCTGAGATGTACATGTCCTAAGGATTGAACTTTGATTCTCTATAGTCTCAAATTCGAATTTTGTTATCAGAGAAAAAAAAGGTGTGGAGATAATTTTCTCCTATTAAATGGACCCTTAAATCCAATTAATCGATATCTAACGCGACTTTTGTATTTTAGAGGTCGAAGGAATTTTTTTTTGTCTTAATTTAATTAGTTTCATATTTTTATTCATTTGGGTATTGTACTTTCAAGAATATATATATATATATATATATATATATATATATATATATATATTCAGTAGCTTTTGCAAAAACTATATTGAAACTTTTATTACAAGGTATTTTTTAATTATACGTAAACTTGTAAGTCTACTAATACATTTTCAATATATCAAAATGTCCATAAATATTGCATATATGTTTTTTAGTTTACTAAAGCATAATTGAATTGTCCTAATAAAAAAAAATTGACCTAAATTTCTCATTAATTATTTGTTAGACTTGTATGGCCATCCACAAAATGTTGGAGTTGGACCCATGTTTATTGCTGACCAGTTTTTTTTATTCTTTTTGGAAAATGATTGTTCACACTAAAAAATTAAGTATGAAAAATATGGGGAAGAGAGAGATAGAAAAAAATAAAAGGAAGAAAAAAAAGTGAAAGATATTGGTATGGTATGAGGGAGATGGATAAAAAAGAAGGGTTAATGGTATGCAATAAGAATGAGTGAAATCAAATTATTACTATATTTTAAAGAATAAAAATATATTTAATCTAAAATTTAATTTGACGGGACATTATAAAGTGAACTGTATTTGCCCATTGAAGAGTACTATTAGTATTCTGTTTCTTTAATAATTTTTTGTTTGCTCACCAAAATAAAAAATTTGTAACATAATTGAAAAATAAATATTTTGAATTAAATTTAGTGACAACATACTTAGCTTTTGACTTAAATTTATTGAGTTATAATATTTGATCCCCGGCCATGACTATTTCATAAAACGTGCTTATTCTACTCTAAAGCCGTCCCAAATCCCAATATAGATTTCTAAGGAGCTTTCTATTGTAAACTACAGAACTTCCCAAATCCATTAGATCATCGTATAACACAGCAATTTTAAAATGGATGTATAATCATTGTATCTCTAGTTAGTTTAAGATTATTAACAAGTCAACCAAGCCAAGCTCGTGCAGCCACGTTTTTTGTTAATTAAACCCAAAAAAAGTTGTATGTCAAGCTCCTAAATTGTGTGCACAACCTTCTTCTCACCTATTAAATGAACTCTCATTCCCTTTGTCACCCCAACCTCATAAGCATGGCCACCTCAACCTCACTACTCCTCTTGCTCTCATGCATCTTATTACACCAACATACTTTAAGCTTGGTTAATGCCTCTTCCTACTACAGCACCACTTCTCAATCCATTTCCAAGACCAAGACTCCTAAGAAAGCATTTCTCAACGAAATAGACTCTTGCTGGCGGGCCAATTCAAATTGGGCATCAAATCGCCAAGCCTTGGCTGATTGTGCAATTGGTTTTGGCAAAGATGCCATTGGAGGCAAGTATGGCCCAATATATGTGGTCACAGATCCCTCTGATGACCCTGCAAACCCAAAACCAGGCACACTTCGTTATGGAGCAATCCAAACTAAGCCCCTTTGGATCATTTTTGGGAGGGACATGGTTATAACACTAAAAAATGAGCTTATAATGAATAGCTACAAGACCATTGATGGGAGAGGAGCTAAAGTGGAGATTGCAAATGGGCCTTGTATTACAATACAAGGTGTTAGCCATGTTATTATACATGGCATTAGCATCCATGATTGTAAGCCAGGCAAGGCTGGCCTTGTGAGGAGTACTCCTGACCATGTTGGCCATCGTCAAGGCTCTGATGGAGATGCCATTAGTATTTTTTCTTCCTCAAATGTTTGGATTGATCATTGCTTTTTGGCTCGTTGTGCTGATGGCCTAATTGATATTATTCATGCCTCAACTGCCATTACAGTTTCTAACAATTACTTAACCCAGCATGACAAAGTAAGCAAGCAAAATATATAATTCTAATTCATTGATTGAGGCTTTATTACCATAATAACCTAGCTTTTTAATTTGGGATTCTTCATTTTGAGAGTATTAATTAATTAACGTGTGTGCCTGCAGGTTATGTTGCTAGGACACAATGACCAATACACAGCAGATAAAATCATGAGAGTTACAATTGCCTTCAACAGGTTTGCTAGTGGCCTAACTGAAAGGATGCCAAGGTGAGATTAATTTTATTTTTATGGATTGAATTTCCATAGAGTAGATGGAATTAAAATAAATATTATTATATATTGACTTGTAGATGAATGTGCAGGGTGAGATTTGGTTATGCTCATGTGGTCAACAACAAATATGATGAATGGAGAATGTATGCTATAGGTGGTAGTGCTAACCCAACCATTTTAAGTGAAGGGAATTTTTATATAGCACCAAATAACCCAAGTGCAAAACAGGTAGAAACACGGTAGTAAGAAAAGATACATAGTAATACTTCAAATTCAAATATTTCTGATATTGATCAGTGTGGTTGTTGGATGACATGACAGATTACCAAGAGGGAAGTGAAGGAAAAGTGGAACGGTTGGAAATGGAGGTCTTCTAAGGATGTATTCTTGAATGGTGCTTATTTTGTACCATCTGGGTATGGAAGTTGTGCACCGAATTATTCTCCTTCCCAATCTTTTGCAGTTGTTCCAGCGTACATGGTGCCTGCAATAACTCTCAATGCAGGTCCCTTGAATTGTGTTGTTGGGAAAGCATGTTAATTAGTGTGGCTCATTTCTGTTTGTCTTTCATTTCTTTCCCTTTTTTTGGTTGATTCCCAAAGGACCTGTTTTGGAGGCGTATATAAGGGTAGGATTGAGGATATATATAAATGTATCACAACCAATGAGTTGCTTTGCAGTAAATTAGTTTGTAACACTTGGCAGATTCAATAATATTACTTGAGAAAATGCTCTGCAGCAGAATGTTCTAGTGCTTTGTTTCAATAAAGTTGAGATAAAATACAACCCAACATCAAATGCATAAAGATGCCAACTAGAAACAGAGAAAAAGGAAGCAACTCTATGAGTACAAAGAGGCCTATACTATATAATTGTTGTATAAATAAATAAGATTAAAAACTGAGGGGGAAGGAAAAGTAACAAAGCGAATTTTAGAATAGCCTATTCTCGTTGCTTTGAACTCCACATGTTACGGGTGCTTTAGCTCTCACTTTCTTCAAGTACCAAATACCAGCTCCAATTCCAAATGCCCCAAAAGCAGAAACAACAGTAACTGTCCCTGCATCCGAAACAACAAATATGAGCCCAATTTTCCACTTTAAAAACATTGTCTGTACTCTGTAGTAAGTTGTGAATGTTTAATTTATTAACCTGCAATTACATGGACCTTCCTATTGTGTCGTGCAATATCATAATCTGCCAAATAAAAAAATTCCAATTAAATCAACAAATTTCAAAATGAACCTCCACAAGATAATTAAAATAGGAGAATTTGTTAGACATGAATTGCAACTACATATATACCTTTACAATGGGTAGTGAAATTTCCATCATTACATAGACACATGAAACTCTGAGTGTGTGGGTCAAATCCACAAGTTCCACCTCCCTTGGATGGATCCTGACATTGAAGACAGCGTGTGGTTACAGGGATATCAAAATCAATTCTGATGCCATATTCAGGGACTTGATCATAAGGCTGAGGAGCTCCAATGTTTCTCCAGTAAACACTAGTATAACTAGTACAATACTTGAGCATCAACCTTAATGATTCAGTGGCTTTTGGATAGTAAGAGCAGCAAGAGCTACCACTCATAGCAAAGGAGCACCCTGGCAAATGCCTGCAGAGATAGCTACCACTGTCACAAGATGAATCACAGTGTTCAGGGAATTGCTCACAAAAGATGGTCTTTGGCTTAACTATGACATTGTCTTCACTACAGTTGAAAAAGAGGTACTCATTTTGAGGGGAAAGCTTGAAACGGGTGCTGGTGTCCAAACTAAATGGCCTTGTGGGACGATAATTGTCAGCATCCTCACAGGTCCACATGAATGGATCAGTGACTAGAATGTGTGGATCAGCATAGCTAATGTTATGAACAGGGTATGTCCCAGAAGGGGTTCTGACCTCAAGCTTTCCTGAGTCAGAGCAAACGAGAATGTATCTGTAATATGGGCTTCCACAGCCATCATCAATGCCAAAAGGGTATTCAATGGGAATGTCACCACAAGAAGTTCTGCAAAGGCTGGATTGAGCTCTTGTCAGTGTGGAGAATGAGCGAATGAGTTGAATTAGTAGTAATAAGATTGGTTTTTGGTTCTGATGATGCAAACCCATGAGAGACGATAGCATTGGCATGAACAAGCTAGATGGTGATGGTTTTTGAAAATAAAAAAGATGGTCAAGAGAGAATAATATTAATATCTCTGCCTCTGGAAGTGTTGCTTTATTAGAGATAGAGAGTGAGGCTCCTTTCGCTTTTATTCCCTTTTGTTTCTTTAAACTATGACTATCTTTATTGCTTTTTGCTTTCTGTATTTTGAAGCCGGCCATGTTTGCTACCAGCAGCGGTCAGTAGATAAGCTCAAAGCTTATACATAACTTTTAATAGATAAATTAGCTTATAGATATAAGGGAAAATCTAACGTACCCTCTGTGGCCAGAGGGTTTTGGTACCTTCCTTGACTGGTCAACAAAAACAATTTTCTTAAATAGTCTTGATATTTTTAAAATTGCAAGTTAGTCTTTTATTTTTTTCTATTTGAATTTTTAAGTTATATGAAAACTTTCTAACCACTCGTGCAGCAGTTATTCATATCATTTGAAACGAAGTTTATCCTCTCATGCGTCTTTGCGATTGAAGGTCATTGCTGGTAGCAGATACAAAGCGAAGGACAGAACATTTGCGGTATCGCTTTGTGATTGAAGGCGATAGCTTTGAGATTGAAGGCGAAGGGCAGAAGCACGAAGGGCAGAACGGTTGCGGCGTAGCTTTTGTTTCCAGGTACCCATCTCCCCCTAACTTTGCGATAAAAATCATTTGGCCCGTTGGGGATTTTATCTCCTGTTGAAGCAACCTCCGGGGTTTTATATCCGGCAACATAACTCGATGGATTTCAAATGTTTCATGCGCACTGTATTTGATCGTCTACTGTGTTTTCTAATTTCAACCACCAAGTTCAAACCATATTCAGTCAAGTAAAACGAGTTTGACACAGACCCAATCCCAATTACAAAAGCAATTTTCTAATAGATTAACTCTTTATTTTTTTCGGATGGGTCAGTTTTAAAAGTTCCTAGAAAATCCACAGTAACAGTAATGGCCGAAAATTATATGCAGTTAGGTCTTTATCAAGTTGGCCTAATTGCTAATTATATGTAAACCATTGAATGTGCCCTTCACGGCTTCACGTCCTTGCTCCAACGGGTAAGGCTTCACGTCCTTGAATCTTCATGTCTAATAAGTCTTGCTGCAGTAGACTAACTAGGATTTGCATTTTTGTTTAAAAGTAGATGCCATTTATAATGTGCTGCTCTGCTGATACATACCTGGGCTGTAGTAACTTCAGATTTTGGATCTGTCCTGCAAATTCAGAACAACTATGATGTCATTTGTGACTTAAGAGGTTTTGAGAGGAGTAAAAAGGGTAGATCCCTATGGGGCTATTTAGTAAATGTAGTTATCTGGTGCCTATGGTTGGAGAGAATGCCAGAATTTTTATGTACAATTCTTTACCATTGTGTCTCTTATTGGATGAAGTATTCTTTTTGGCTTATTTAGGGTGCCCTGTTTATTTAGAGGGATTCCTTTGATAGATATGGAGATTAGAGAGAGATCAGAGAGCTTTGCTTAGTTTGTGTCTTTGTTTATAGGCATTCTTTAATATAAATTGATTTATTGAAAATTTGGTTTATGATAGAAACCAATGGTGCATGTAGCTGACATAACCTAGTGGGGCAATGTCTGGTTGTTGTTGTTTATTTTTTGTGGATTTATTATCTTGAACTGATGCACTCTCCTACTTCCTTTTCCTAATAGTTTCTTATTCTAGGAATGAAGGGGTTTAATATAAGAAATGATCCCTAAACATTTGTTTTTTTTTTCAATAGATTTTCCCCCATCTTAGTTTATCCTTTAGTTAAATGATCTCCAAGGGGTGCAGACGGGTGGTTTAATGAATGTGTTTGAAGCAGGTTGTCTCCTTTTATGGTATCCAACAAATGATACTTTCTCTTTATATGTAATTGTTCGTTGTGTTGTAGTTGTTCTAAAGGAGTCCATGATTCAATTTTACATTGGTCAGAAGCTAAAATAGCATATTTGCATTTGGAGGAGTGCTTAGTGACTGATAATAGGCAATTCAGTAGTAGTAAGCAGGGAAGAGGTTTGCAGTGCTCTGCTTTGATGATAATTAGTGTCTTTGGGATAGGGGTTGTATTTCTTGTCTATTTGATTTTCATGGGGAGATTTAAAAGTTGTTTCTTGTTTTTGTGATGGTGGGGGAGCCTTCCCTTCCCTTTCTAGTCCCTGAGTTGCATGTGTCTTTTGGTTAATACAACACATTATAAATGGCTTCACTTACTGTTTGATCATTTGGTTTAGGGGAAAAAACAAAATAGACAGCTCTACTTATTAAATAAATAAATAAATCAAAGTCTAGATACTCTTCAACATGCAAAGATCATGACCTGCCACTTTAATTCCACACACTTCACACTGAGCTACCTAAAGTTACTATCCCAGAATTGCCAAAGCCTGAGCTACCTAAAGTCCCTGAAATTCCTAAATCCATTCCAACCACCAGTCCTTAAATTCGAATTATACCTTTGGTTTTGCCTCAAGGTCATAACTGGGTACTATTCCATTCCTTCAACTAATACCAATGTGATTTCTGTGAAATATATATGGCTAGTATGTTTTAGTTATAAATAATTCTGACATACTAAATGTTAGTGGCTTAAAACAATTAATATTTTTTTCATTGCCAAATATATAACATGATTGACTGAAAGAAATCATCATATACAAACGGTTCTTCTCTCTAAATAGTAGATTACCATTGAGGATTGTTAGTGGTGAATACTTTATGTTATCTTTTGTTTCTATTTGTTATTGCATTCATCTAGGGAACTGATCTAGTTTCTCAAGTTGGGTAAATTTGCATTCAATTTCAAATTCTATTCCTTAGCCTTTTTTTTCTATCTTAATGTTCTTTTTCATAATAACTCTTAGAATTAGGGCCTGATAAAGTATATACTTGATCTCAACAATAACTTTATAAGGAAATTTTATATACTTGATAAAAGTACTTTACAGTAATTCTATTGGGAATCCAGATTATCTTTCCTTTGTTTCTTCACTTTTTTTCTTCTCCCTTACCTTTTCCTTTCTTTTTAAGCTTTCCTCTACCGTTTCAAATGTTTTATTTCTAACAACATCTCTTTATCATGTACGCTGTCTAATTTTCTTTACAAATTTAATTTGATGCATCTGAACTATATGCATGCTCTCATTAAATAAAAAAGTGCTTTGTAGGTATCTGTCTCAGACTTGAATAGCATGAGTCATGAATATGAGTTAAATCTTTTCAATGTACCATTAGATTCTTGTTGAATTTAATGTTCTTTAGATTCTTTTAATGGCCTGAAACTGACCGCTATTATCTTGCAAAACTGCTTGTATGGATTAAGAATTCAACTAGTTCTATCATATATGTCCGATGTCTGCTTTTCTTTAATTTGCATACAAGGAGAAATGCTTTAGCATTCCATTCAAAAGATATTGCTAAAATTTGCCACATAATCAAGCCACAGCCCTCCATCTCTATCTGTCTCCCAATTTGCCTTTGAAGAATATTTCAGATAAAACAAAGGGTGCCATATGTTTTGTTTCTATGTGATCCGTGTTTTGGTATTTCAATCTAAAAATTCTCTTAAACCTTGCACATGACATTGTAAACTAATTTCAATCAGACAAGAGTAACAAAAATTATGTTTTCAGCTCATGAGTGTAGTGAATTTTGGGATACTGGTGTGCAGGTCAGTTAATAGCAAGTGAAGTGCTGAAATTAGAATTTTGTTTTGATTGTTAGATGATTCAGTGAGGCCCAACTTCGGATCAGACTTGAATAGTCAACCTCTTTTGAGTGCATAAGTTCTGATTGAATATTTTGATTTAGTTTTCTTTATATAATCTCATTAGTTCTATTGAATTTGTTGGAGAATAGTACCTGGGGTGTTGCTGGTTCCAGAGTCCAACTTCTAGGAAACAAGTTTGAGATAGATTTGTAGGATCTTTATTGAGGTAGTTTTCAATGTGTTTAAAATCATAATTAGTAAATCTGGGTGTGAAAGAACAATTATGATGTCATTGGTGACTTGAGAGGTTTTGAGAGGAGTAAAAAGGCTAGATCCCTATGGGGCTGTTTAGTAAATGTAGTTATCTGGTGCCTATGGTTGGAGAGAATGCCATAATTTTTATGTACAATTCTTTACCATTGTGTCTCTTATTGGATGAAGTATTCTTTTTGGCTTCTTTATGGTGCCCTGTTTATTTAGAGGGATTCCTTTTATAGATATGGAGATTTGACAGAGATTAGAAAGCTTTGCTTAGTTTGTGTCTTTGTTTATAGGCATTCTTTAATCTAAAGTGATTTTATTGAAAATTTGGTTTTTGATAGAACCCAATGGTGCATGTAGCTGACATAACCTAGTGGGGCAATGTTTGGTTGATATTTGATTCCCTTAAATGACATTAGTTTAATTAATTTTACTCTTACATCACATGTAATAAGTAAAATGAAATCAAGCTAGTTCATTCACATATACTATCTTGTCCTTCCTCAGAGTCAGAGTGAGTGTGAAACTCTGCAGTGTACTTGTTGAATTGGAGTGTTTCTCTTTTGCTATTTTGTCCAGAGCTTGCCTAATAGAGGAAGCATAAAGGAACTGCAATGTGTCAATGTAACCAGTGCCGTGGCAGAAGATCAGACAAATGCACCCCTAACTTTGGCCAATGCTTCTAATGTTTCTGTGCTTTGAGTATGTGAATGCTGAATAGTAATATATCTATGTTATTGGTTAATGAGTGTTGCTCTGGCATTTTGGGCATGGTTTTAATTAAGCTTCCAATCATTCATCAAGTTACTTGAAATTTAAAACTAAAAAAGCATTAAATAAAAGTGCACACAAAATTTAAAAAATATTTACTACTTTCTTTACTTTAATTGATTAAGAGAATTAATAAGTTGAATGATTAGGAGAGTTTAAAATTTCTTTAATTAATTGAACTTAAACACTTGATTTGAGGAGGAGGGTACCAGAAAAGTACTATTCGTTCATATAAATTGACATTGCTATGTGTGCAGAGGGGTTTGGATAACCGCTTGTAGTTGCTTAGAGTCAACTTTCTTTAGAAATTGCAGATAATGAGAATCCCATGAGAATAAGACCATGACAAAATAATTAATGTGACATAAATAAATCTGTTTCATTGACTTGATTTCTCTCATCTACTTTTGGCCATTTCATAAAAAAAAGGTCTTAGTGTGTAAAAGCTTGTAGCCGTAGGATCCATATCAGTAATATGCTTTATTTTATGCTAATGATACTTTTGAAAACAACCATCTAGTCTTTTTGTCTAGTTTTCAACTAATGCCACGATGCATTATCTCGCTTTAAGCCATTTGTAGACTCAATTGAAGTGGTCAAGGTTGCTACATATTTAACAATTGTGGTGGCTTTCACAATTTGGACAATTAGAGCTTCCATCCACGGGAGTAAGGTGTTTTAACTTGCTTTTAACCAAAATTTAATTGCCATTTCTAACATTTTGTCTTTTGCAATGTCAAATAATTTTAATTTTAGTAATAATTAAATCAGCGGTGGATCGCCATCAGTTAATTTTTAAGAGACCATTTATTATTATGGTCCCCTCACAAATTCATTGCAAAGCTAGGCTTTAAAATTTAATACTATAGTAACTAAGGAGGTGAATTCTCTAAACATGTAGTTTCTTCTCTCTAAATAAGGTCAAAATATATATACTAGCTAGTATCATCATAAACAAGTTGAGATTACTACTTTTAGCAAACTGGCCGGAAGCAAAATATCAGAAACAGACCACGTACGTCTCAATTAGTATATATCAATTAATCAACTGTACTATTATGACTGAAAATTATGCTTCGAAATCAGGTGAAAATAGGAGGAGAGACTCATCAACTGCACTAAGCCATTATGAACTTATAACAATGTGGTCTCTGGGGTTTCTTTCTTTTTTACTCTTTGTTGAGCTTAAGCTTCAAGGCTGAAGCTTTGAAAATGTGTGACTTGGTTAGAATTGGTGAGAGAAGAGGGGTTCTTATAGGACTTGAGGGATATGGTCAGATAAATCTTAAAGTATTAAAGATTTATTAATAAGTAGAGCTCTCTATTTTGTCCCCCCCCTTCTCATCAATTAGACTTTGCTGAAGTGGTTAATACAAACACATTTATTTATTTAATAAGTTTAAATTTATTCCCCAACGCAATTTCTATTATTAATTTTCTTGTGTTTCAAGCCCCTTGTGATCATGTAGAATCTAGGAGATTGCGTACCATACTTATATAATTAGTTTTACATGCTATATATAATTAGTTTTACATGCTATAATTTATGAAAAATATAAAGAGAGAGAGAGAGAGAGAAACAAGGAGAGAGAGGAGAGAGAAACATAGGAGAGAGGAGAGAAAAACATAGAGAGAGACAGGGGAGAGAGAAACAGAGAGGAGAGAGAATTTTAATAAATGAAAAATATAGATAGAGAGAAATTTTTAGTTAAAATTTTTTAAATTTTTAGTTAATAAAAAAATATTTTAAAAGAATAATAATAAATATTTTTTTAAAAAAAGTATGGATGGATGGTTTTTATTTAATGGGTCATAGATGGATTGGATTTTTATAATATATTTTAGTGGATCATAAATGGATTAATAAATTGTTTCAATCCATCCATTATAATCCTGATCCAAATTCACCCAATCCATCCATTTGCCACCCCTATCAATTATTTAAGAAATTCAGTTTGCTGCATCATTGTCTTATTTTTTGGCTTACTAATTTCTTGAAAGTTGAAATAATAAACACATTTCGTTTTTTGTCTGTAACTGAATAAAAGAGTTAAAAGTTATAGAAATAATGTTTATATGTGAATTGCAAGCCATTAGCCTTAAGCCTTAAGCCAATATAGACTCAATTAGCCTTAAGCTAAAATTACTTAGTGTTTATATTAATGTTTGGTTATTACTTATAAATTCATTAATAAATGTTTGATTCGCATAATATATGATTCGCATAAGGATAAAAATATAACCTCATAGCTAAATTTTCATAATAAGGATAAGATTCCACAGTTGCCCACTTCTAGCTAAGAGAGTATTTAGGAGAAAGATATCATGATATATAGCATTGATTTAGAACCCTTGTTGTCATTGCATTGTTTGTTTTCTGGTTCTTCTTTATGTTTACCTTTTACTTGCTTGTTTATTTGTTCTCTGGATGTTGTTTAAAGTTTTTATCACAAGGTACTTGTGCTAATTGGGAGATCACAAATTAAATCATTATGCTATATCTTTTGTCTAGATTTCGATTATAACCCACTATAATATTAATACAACATTTATAATTGCAGTACTTTTTTATTATAAAAATTTTAGGAGGAGACATATTAGTTGAATTTGTTTTGCAAAATAGGCATGATACAATCATTATGCCACCTATTGGTGGTTGTGTATTTTGGGTATTTTTATTTTTGTGCTGCTGGGTGTTAGCGGTTGGTGATTTTGTTGTGCTACTATGTGTTGGAGTTTTCTTGCTGGATGCTGATACAATCTTCCTTTGAGATACTCTGTGTGGTGCTTTAGGTGTTTCTGCTGCTCATACCTTGTTCTCTTTATTCTCCTCATTCTTTGTCAGTTTCTGCTACAATAATAAGTCTGAGTGGATGGGTGTGGTGTTTTGTTGGCAAAATAGTCTCAAATTTGTTGGGGTTCTTTGCTTTTATTGAAATATGCTAGTTTGGTGCTTATTACATGTCTATCAAATTCAGAAGCAGCATTTGCTTCAGCCTTTTCTCGTCTTTATTAAGTATAATTACACTCATTCTTGTACCAGCCAAGTACGTGTTTGGTTTTAATTTGTTTTAGGGGGGGAAACCACTGTTTTCAAACATATACTAAAATTGTTGAACACAATACATTATTCTAGTCCACATCACACTTTGAGACTTGGTAAATATAGTTTGCTCTAATCGAAGTGGTTGAACTTGAAGTTAAAAGTTCCACTCTGAATCTCTGAAGTATTTCCATCGTATTTTAGCATATTTCATTAATATCGTAGCACTTTTGTACTAACCACACTCATTGAATCCCCATCCTTCATTCACCGTCTCTCGTTTGGACTAGACACATGCTGCATTGTAATTATATGGGACATATGTTGTTATGGTTTGATTTCTTAGCTGTCGTTCTGATTCCTTGCACGAAGTAACAATTTAAGAAAGAGTTTGAGATTAATGTTAGAAGAGAGGATGTTGCATGCCAAAAAATATACTGTCTACTAATTTCAGACAACTAAGATAAACTCTGCATATTTTCTTGAAATATGTTAAAAACAACAGGCATCATAGTGTTTTTTAAGGGAACATAATTTAGTGAGGACTTTCTGTCACTTTCTAGTTCCTACCCCACCTCTCATTTACTAGACACTTTTCCCTGTACTGTACTTTTATGATATTATCGTTGACTTTTGTTAATCAATTTTCTCTATCTTTTTTTTTTTCAAGCAGTACCTGGATGAGAACAAGTCCTTAATTATGAAGATTGTTGAAAGCCAAAATTCTGGCAAGTTGAACGAGTGTGCAGAGTAAGAATTGGTCTAATTTGCAATATCAAATGAAAATTTGTGTTTCTCAAGCATGCATATGCCTAGTTGGCAGGGTTTAATTTTTTTTTTGGCAACTGCATCATTCAAGTTTTATCAAAATCTGGTTCCTTTTCTATTCCTATTGTTGTGGTAATCATAATATTCTTGCCATTATTCCTATTCTCTTTATTCTCCTCATTATTCCAAATGAAATTTGCTGCTCAACATATGCACCACTGTTCCAAAACTCAGGCTGCACAAATTTCCCTTAAACCCATATTCCCTACATTCATATGGTTGTATCTGAAAACTCATAATGTTGAAGGAGAAATACATAATGTTGAAAATCATAATGGACATTGGTTATATGGTTATTTTGGTATTTTGAAGGTACATAGAAATACTGAAGCACACAATTTGACTCCACAAAAGCAACTAAGTCATTGTGCTCATATTTCTCTCAACACAGAGGTTGGTGAAATTCTTTTATTTATTTATTTATTTATTTATTTATTGAATTTTGAGCCTACATTTGGTTGTTATTTTATATTGACCATTAACCATCAATTGTTTAGCTTTAATCCTTTTTTTTCTGCCACCTCTAACTTTGTTATTTGGACAACATACAATAAATTACAATATTTTTGCATCTTATCACAACACTCTTTGAATGCATGTTGTTTTATGGCTACAACTAGATGGGTTTGTTTGACTTAAAGGGGCCCAATGAATATATGGACAACAGGGTAGGTGATGGAATGCATGGTTAAGGCTATGATTTTATAGTATCTTGTTTATTGGTTTGGTTTGTTGTTTGCTAGTTGGTGGATGGTTGTTTTTTTTTTCTTTTAAATTTTATTATCCCTATTATTGTAGTACAGGTTCATATTGCATGGTTATGTATATTGTCTTTCTCACTATGGTGATACTCTGTTATTAATTTGAGATATGTTTGTTTTATTAGTTGTCTTTTACGGTTCCAAATTTCAAGCTTTTATGTTTTTTTAAAATGTCATTTTAAAAGTTTGGAAAAAATATATTAATATGCAATTGTCTTTCTTACAGATCGAAAAATTTGGTGCTGAATCATTTATTAATTTAGATGATGACAAAGACATGAACAACAATTATAGTGATAGAGGCAATGATAGTTCTGATGAAAGTCATAGTGAAGATAACAATGATGTGGGTAATCAGAATGAGGCAGTGGACGAAGATTTAACATATGAACAGTATAAAAGTATAATAGACCTAACTGCGAATGACGTTCGAGGTATGGAGTTTGGTAGTGAAGAGCATGCATGTAAATTTTATGATTCATATGCTAGGTGTCATGGCTTTGTTGCAAGAAAAGATGATATAAAACGTGATGCGGAAGACAATATTATAATGCGTCAATTGGTTTGCAACAAAGAGGGGTTGAGAAATAAAAAGCACTTTATAAGGTTGGATAGAAAGAGACCTCATAGGCCAATCACTCGTACTAGTTGTCAAGCTAAGCTTAGAGTACACTTTGATTACAAGAGATCAAAATGGACAGTCTTGTCCTTTGTGGAGACTCATAATCATTATTTATGTCCACCAAGATATAGACACTTAATCCCTGCACATCGCAAGATGGGTGATACAGATAAAGCTCAAGCGGAAAGTTTGCATTCCTATGGAGTTAGGACTTGTCACATTATGGGATATATGTTGGCTCAGAAAGGTGGGTATAGTGCTTTAGGGTTTACCAAAAAGGATATGTACAATTATTTAGTGAGAAAAACCGTGAGAAGATCAAAGATGGGATGCATGCATTGCATTAAGTTATTTACAAGGCAAGGCAGATAATAATGGATTGATGCATTCATCATATTCATTTACAAGTGATGGTAAATTGAAGAATTTGTTCTGGGCAGATGAAGTTAGTAGAAGTGATTTTCAGTGCTTTGGTGATGTTCTAGCATTTGACACCACTTACAAAAAAAAACAAGTACAACAGACCTCTAGTGATTTTCTCCGGTTGCAATCATCATTCACAGACTGTTATCTTTGGTTGTGCCTTGGTGAGTGATGAAACAATTGATACTTATAAGTGGCTGTTAGAATCCTTTTAGATGCTATGTGGAATAAACATCCTAAAGCTGTGGTGACAGATGGTGATGGGGCTATGAGGGAGGCAATCAAGCAAGTTTTTCCAAATGCAACCCATAGACTCTGTGCGTGGCACTTACATAAGAATGCATGTGAGAACGTGAAGAATTCCTCATTCTTAGGGGATTTCAAGACTGCAATGTATGCTAATTTTACACCAGAAAAATTTGAAAATTTTTGGCAGCAATTGATTTTGAAACACGGGCTTGTAGAAAACAAGTGGGTTTCTAAAACCTATGAGAACAAGTATATGTGGGCTAGTGCATACTTGCGTGATAAGTTCTTTGGTCGTATAAGGACAACTTCACAATGTGAAGCCATTAATTCTCCTGTCAAGTCATATGCTAATAACAAATGTAGCATTATTGACTTCATGCATAAATTTGAGCAAGTGGTGAGGGAATATAGAAACAATGAGCTCATGGCAGATTTTAAGTGTTTCTGGTCAGAACCTGTGCTAACCACTTCTCTTTACAAGATTGAGCGTGATGCTTCAAAAATTTTCACCCAAGAGATTTTTAAGGATGTTAATCTGAAATTGAAGCTGTTGGTGCCTTGAATGTTATTGAACGTGTGATAAATGGTGAGAAATTAATATTGAAGATGAACAAATATTGTGATATTGGAAGTGAATTTGTTGTTGATTATGATACTGTGAACTGTAATTTTTTCTGTGAATGCAAACTATTTGAATCTCGTGGCATTCCATGTGCTCATATTATATGTGCCATGAAAAATGAGCACATAGACTCCATTCCTAGCAGTTTGATATGCAAACGGTGGACAAAAACTGCGAAGAGTGATATTATTTCTGCAAGTCGATTGGATGATTTAGATTCTGATGTCATGTCTGGGGCTGCAGCTGCTGCTTGTAATAGATTATGCAGTATTGCTAGAGAGAAGAATGCATGTTTCAATGATATTTTAAATGATATCTTTAAGCTGCTTAATAAGTATGAGAATCAAGGGGATCCAAACAGCACAGTTAGGTCATCTTTTAAGGATGTGGGTGATCCATATTTAGTGAAAACAAAAGGTGCTCCATCCAAGAAAAAGTACGGAAGGAAGAGGAGATGTTCAAATTGTAGTAGACCTGGACACATAGCTAGGAAATGTCCTAGGCTCCTTTCCACGGATAATCAAGTTCCTATGGATGGTGATTCTTCACATTCAGATGGTGATGGTTTCACAATAGGAGAAGAAAATGTAATTTTTTTATAAACACTAACCTCTTCCTGTTTGTAGTATTTTCTTAAGTGTTCTAATTGTTTAACATACTTTTGTCATTCAATTGCAGGATAAAGAAGGAAATCTCGTTGATCAATGTGATGACCAGCAAATTGGGTCTAAAAATCAGTCAAGAATGAGGAAAGATAATGTATTATGCTGTTTTAGATTTGATTTTTTATTTGTTTCTTTAGGAGTTTGCTTGCACTTAGATTATGATTTTTCTATAATACAGAATGTAAAAGGGAAAGGTACTGGTTCTTTCAAAATGAAGGAGAAAACGGTAAATCGGTCAACACATAATTCAGTGAAGCAGCTTGTAAGTGAGGGTCATAATATAATTTAGTGAATCTATTTTTCTCAGTCACATGTGTCATTAATTTTTTTATTTGTTCAGAAAATTGAACCTATGGTTTCTTCAAGTGATGCTAATGCTGACAATCCCCAACACCAAAATTCAAACCCTGTTTATGCAACAACCAGCCAAGGAGTTAATATATCACCTCATCATGGTGGGGGGGACCCTGTAAGTAATTGTGTTTAAAAAAAGTTCTGAATTTTGTTGTCATAATCTATCAATTGTTTGTTGTTTTAATTGGTTCCTTATTTTAGATAATTCCATTGGGTTCTTTAAATGGAGTTAATACCCTTTATCCCCAAAGGGTGTGTGTGTTACCCCAACAGCAAAACTTTACAAATGTTTATGGACCAATAAGCCAGGGAGCTAATATCTTACCTCATCACGGTGGAGTTTCTAATAACCCTCAAGTTCCCCAAGTTGCATTTTTTCCTCAAAGGCCTCAGGTTTGTCATGTTCTATATCTTCCTGTATATGTAAATATATTTGTGTTGTACATGACAAAAAAAAGTGTTTGCAGAATATAGGTATGTCTTGGAATGAGTTGTTGGAAGAGGTCACTAAAAATGGAGGTAAAATCAGTAAATATGAATTAATATAGTCTATAAGTGTATTCTTATGAAGGTAAATACTGAGGGAACCAAATTTTGAAATATGACTATAGGTGTTAAGCATGGCAATCCATCATGACAAAGAATTCTGTGATGTCCAATGTTGTTGTGCCTCTCTCGGTAATCATTTCATATCTTGAAACTCCTTAACTGACTTGAAGAAAGAATTCTTGATCTTTGACTTATTGAAGTTCTTGTCTCGTTTATTTTTTTTCAGTCGTTGGCTATTAGAGGAATGTGTCATACTCAAGTGTCACCAGATCTGTTTTTATAAGTGTTCCCTGAATGTTCTTGATCTTAAAACTAATTTTGAGGACTTGTTTTTTTTAGTTGAATCCATCGGCTATTGTTGAGATTTTGACAAGGGTTACCTGAATATTTTGCAAGCTGTATTTTCTGTCATATTTGTGGGGTGGATGGTATTTTGAGAGCTAAAGGAAAAAGTGGAGATAAGCACAGAAAAGAAAGCTTTGGTATTGATAATTATTAGGATTAGAAGTGAGAAAAGGAGGGGGTTGTTACTTAAAATGAGTTTTCCTAGTGGAAGATGACTTATGCAAGCAGGGGAGGAGGGAATAGAAGAGGCTTTTGGTTTGTCTGTTTGTGATGTATAGGGATATGAAAAGAGGCAGTTATTTTAGTAGGCAAATGGGATGTATTGTACCTTAACCCTGCAACTTATAAGTACACTTTCTAAAAGATTGGATATACCATAAAACCCAACTCCATCTCCTTTAGTTAATCCCTAGGCTCTTTTTCAACTCCCTTCTCTCTCTTGGAGTGAACGTACAGTTTGAGCATAGGTATAATTTTAGTGACAACTTTTTTCAATTCTTTTGTTAGTATAGGCTCATATCAGTAGAATTAAAATAGAAACACCTACTAAAAAGATCAAACTATAATCTCAACTTTCATAGGGTATGTCCTTAAAGTATAATATCAGTAGATCTCTATAGTGTTAAAACATAAGACAATTCACACTAGTAAGAAAATAGTAGGTTATTAAGTTTTCGTATGTGGACATTCAGCTGGGATTTCTTGTTCTCAATTGTCTGTCTCATTTTTGCTATGGTATGAATTTTCATCTGTGTATTAAATGCCATTGGAAACATGTACTCTTTGAAATACAACAAAGTTGGAGGTCGAGCTATTGTATTAATTATGTTTCTCGTGAGTGAAGGTTTGCACATTAAGAATTGATTAGTTTATTGTAAAATTGATAGATGCATTCCAATAAATATTGAAATTAAATAATTAAAAAGTGCTTCTCTAATGTCTTATTTGTCAGTATGTGCTGAGTATTAAGATTGTTGTGATGCTTGTTTCAGACTGTGTCCTGTGATTACCATCACTGTAATTGTAAATATTTCTTCACTCTGTGATACGCTTTTTACATGCTTGGTTGAAGCTGGTTGTGTAAAATCTATTCTCTCTGTATTGAGACTTCTGATTCATTAACCGCAGAAGTGTTGATAGCTGTACATTGGGGCATTTGTCTTATTTCATCTTAAAAAGGATTTGTATATTGATTTAACCTTTTGAAGTATTGTCTCAGTTGGTGTTTGCAAGTTAGCTTCACAATGAAAGGAACTCATTAACATTATTACTTTCAAATGGGTAGATACTAAAACCAATGACTAATATATATATATATATATATATATATATATATGTTTTATTAAATATTACCAGTGTCCAGGAATTGTAGAACGTGTGAAATTAATTAATGTTTATATAGCAAAATTTTCATGATGGAGTCTATGCAAGAAGGGCCAGGTCAAAGCAGGTACGGAACCAGGTTAGGCTAAAAAGGGGCAGCCGCCCCCCTCCAGACCATAAATTATATCTTGCTATCTCTTTTAATTAAACCAGAGAGAATACTGGTGTGGAGTAGCATTTTATTTTGCTATTCCCATTATATGTTAATCTGCCCCCTTCCCCCTTTATATCTCTACTTTGTTCCCATTTTATATTGTAACAAGCAGCAACATTATAATCATGTGTACAAGTTATTTTTATATCAAACTTTTATTTTTTTCACTCATTTAATCTATATTTCAGTTTTTTAATATTTTTTTATCATATTAATTATCACATTTCTCATATTTTTTCTCCTTCCATTTCCTTCTTTCTATCTCTTTTTCCTATACTGTTACTACACTTAATTTTTAATGTGGAATAATCTTTTCCCTTTTTATATTTAAATTTTTTCAACGTATTCAATTTTTCTGATCCCGCCCCTGGGTCAAAGGGTTGTTTGTCACGGTAAAAATTGAAATTATGCAGAGACAGATCAGTTATCATTATTCTAGCTAGACATGTCAATTGAGACCTCTTTTTCATTCGGTTTTGGTCTCTTGATGCTGGTGTGGAGTAGCATTTTAGTTTTGTAGTAATAATATATTCAATACATGAGTTTTATGCTGTATTTATTTTTCTATTGAGTTATCATCAATACTCACCTATTTCATTTGTTTTTATTTTGCAGGCATTGAACATAGTATACACAATATCTTCACAACTCAAAAGTTATTTTTAACACGTTATAATGATTTTGGATTTTTTTTTCTAGTTTATTTGTCTAGAAGATCTTGACAATATAAGGGATGCATTTATTTTTTTTTGGGTCAAAGGATGCATTTATGTTAAAATAGTCTTTTAATTCCCGGTGTTTATTCCTGAAATTGGATAGTATCTTGTATTTGAAAATTTAAATATATGAGTTGCTAATTTGATTTTTTATCTATGATGTCTATCAAACAACATTTAAATATTTATTGTATCATTGTATGTAAAACATTTAAATATTTATTGTATCATTGTATGTAACTGTAAATTCAAATTTTAGCAATATTTTTTAATCTAATTATAAAAATTAAAATTAAATTATTTGTAAGTTTTTACAAGTTTATTAAATATAAAACCAGATTTAAATATATTTTTATTATAAAAAACCAAGTTTATATTGAATTACAGTGAGATTTATTTTTACAAAGTTAAATTATAAGTCTTTTTGAAATACATATTATATTCTAATAGAGAATTCACCATTTGGCCAATAAAAAATATTTAATAAAAAATATAAAAAATTATATGTCATTACATTTTGTTATTTATTGGTTAATAATAAAAATCATTTAAATTTTTAGAAAATAAAAAAAGGTAACGTTGAATTATTTAAAATTCTGTGTTTATTTTAAAAAATGGTAAGGTTGAATTTTTTTAAAATGGTAGGCATTGCAATAATTTTTCAAATGAAAGGGCGAAATTGTCATTTTCTTAGATTGAACTTGAACCTCCATTTCCCTCTCCTCAAAATACTAGTATAGTACCCATGATATGCAAGTGACGTGATATTGAATTAATATAATAATATTGATGAATATTTTATATATTAAAACATGAAAAAGTAAATAATTGTTTAATATAATGTCAAATAAAATATAAAATTAAAGTTAAATATAAGATAATTTAAATATCTAAGTCTTTTATTTATTATAATTGTAAATGAAATGACAATTAGAAATTATTTATAATGAAATTTAAAAAAAAATTAGATGAAGTTAATAAAAATCTTGAAATTAAAACTTTTTCTTTAACATTGTTTGGAGATATAACTCATCATTTAAAAACATACATGTTCATCTGAGTTATTATAAGTCATGCGTCATTCTGCACAATTTTAAAGACATTTATATTTCTCAATAATATGATAAGAATACTTCTTTCATTTTAATGTTATGGTTTGGAAGTTATGAATAACTTATTATACTAAGAATTTCAAAAGTATAAACATCATCAAGCCTATCAAATTATACATATGCAACACATGTAATGTTAATATGAACTAAAATACTCACAAAAAAATTATATTTTGTTAAAAAAGTTAACAATTAATTTAATAATTAAGTTTTCATTAATATCATATTTTTAGAAGACTTATGTATATATATAACACTTTAGATTTTGAAAAATAACTAATTTCTTAGGAACGTTTATAACCATATAACTTTTCTTTAACTTCTTCTCCCATATCGAATCATTCCCTCCACCAACTCTCTTATCATGGAACTCCTATTTCAATTTTTCTTAAGACGTATTTTTTATAACATCCTCTTTTCAATCCCGACAACACTTTCCATATTTAACTAAAAACATTTTTCATAAAAAAAGATTCACATCTTACTAATATTCTTTATTTTCATTTGTTACCATATGTCAAATTTAATATTATATTTTCATTCTTATTAAATATTTCATAAAATATGCCAAAATGTTTTTTTCAAATAAATTCCATGAAATATTTATCTATTTATTACATATTAATAATTATAATTTATTAAAAAAATTAAATTATTTATTTTTATAAGATAAAGATTAACAAAAGTTATAGACTTGATTATTAAATATATTTACTTTTTAAATTAATTATTGGGGATCACATTAGGAGGACAAATCTCAAGTTTCGTTGTTTTTCGAAGTGGGATGTAATTATGGTGAATTTAATTATAAAAATTAGAGAAAAATTAATTAAAAATATCTATCATTAGGAAAAAATTGTGAAAATTTGATTTTGATGGCTCCTTGTCTGTATGATGGTGTTGGTTAGTTTTCGTATGGAAAAGCCAAAGTTGAAATTTCGGCCTATAACTCCCCTGTGAGTCTGGGTCATGAACCCTAAACCTAATTATACAAAATTGGATATCATGGACGTGTTTCATGTGTCTTGTTGGAGTTTGTTTACAGTTTTCATAACGGATATTGAGGACCGTGTTAGGAGGACAAATCCCAGGTTTCGTTGTTTTTCGAAGTGGGATCTAATTATGGTGAATTTAATTGTGAAAATTAGAGAAAAATTAATTAAAAATATCTATCATTAGGAAAAAATTGTGAAAATTTGATTTTGATGGCTCCTTGTCTGTATGATGGTGTTGGTTAGTTTTCGTATGGAAAAGCCAAAGTTGAAATTTCGGCCTATAACTCCCCCGTGAGTCTGGGTCATGAACCCTAAACCTAATTATACAAAATTGGATATCATGGACGTTTTTCATGTGTCTTGTTGGAGTTTGTTTACGGTTTTCATAACCGATATTGAGGACCGTGTTAGGAGGACAAATCCCAGGTTTCGTTGTTTTTCGAAGTGGGATGTAATTATGGTGAATTTAATTGTGAAATTAGAGAAAAATTATTTAAAAATATCTATCATTAGGAAAAAAATTGTGAAAATCTCAGGTTTTGTTATTTTCGAAAGGTGAATGCTCTGGTACCATGATAAAATATTAAGTACTTTTACCTTGAATACGTGTTTCAATATCTATGCGCCACGTGTATTCCATTATGTTTTAATTATTTGCGTTTATTACTGTATGTTGCCTATCCGTAATTTTATGAAAATTTTGTTAACAAGTGTGATTTTGAATTTTCTGGACATTGGAACTTAAAACTGCAATAATTCTTTGTTTTTTCTTTAATTGATTTCTATTCAACTTCTCTCTATTTTCATCTGTTTCAATGTAGAGGTAGTTCCTCATCTGCAATGTTTTTCCACTAAATAATTCACAATAATTATAAAGTTTAGACATTGGGACAACCTTTAATATAGTGACTTTACATATAATGTGTAATTAATAAATTCAAAACATTGTTATATCTATAAAATTCTAATTAATTATTTGTATATAAATACTATTTAAATTTAAATATTTATATTTTTATATTGTAATATTTTAATATTCCACATGAAATTTATTAACCATTATTTTATTAAATAATTATTTACAAATGTAATTCATTAAGTTAATAATTATTTTCTAATATTTATAAGAATATAATAAAATATTAATTTATACTATTTAAATATAAAAAAATTTCTATAATACTGCACCGGCATGTGTACTTTACTATTGCTACTCACTAAAAATGTATTAATTAACATAAACTAAAATATGTTAATTAATAGAATTGAGATACAAATTTATGTTAATTATCAGAAGAAAAAGGTACAAATATAAAAGAACACAATAATAGGGTTAATTAGCATTAACTAAGTATGTTAATTAGTATTAACATTCAAAACTAGCCATTTATATACATATACAATTAACGATCGGATCACGTTTTTATTGACTAAGGAATCAATAGCTGACCGTAAAAAAAAAGGAATCAATAGCTGAGAGCAATGGCGATGTCGTTTTCGCGGGGGACCTCCACGATCTCCACTTTTTCATTCCAAACCACTTGATTTTCGTTTTTCATTCAATCACTCACCTACCCACGTTCTTATCCATGATCTGCTCTTTTTCATTACAAACCACTAAGCCTTCAGCACATACACACGTTTTTACCCATTACCTTCATCTCCTTCAAGCCCTCAACTCCGAGTATTACTGCCCAAGTTTTCAAGCGTAGTGGTCTCGACTGGATATGTCACTATATAATGTCCCAGTGTTATGTGAAATATCCAAAGTATTTCCTCTATCATTCAAATACCCTGCTCAGTTCATTGTTACCTTCCCACTGTAATACGATGACAGGAATTGAAAGAGGTAGAAATATGACAGCAGGAATTGGAAGAGGAAGACCAATTCGTGACAACAGTGTACAATCTAGTCGAAGGAATGTTTCGCATTTGAGACCTTCAGCAACCGAAGGAAGAAAAAAACGACAGTGTCAACCTGAGCTAATAGAGATATCATCATCAAGGTTACTACTTAGTTGATTGTCCGATTGTAGATTTTGTATATTATTTAGAACCACAATTTTTTTCTGTTATAAATACATTAGTTAACTACCTCCTAATGTATATGGATTTGTTGTATTTCCAGCTCTCGAGAAAGCAGTCCAAGTGTGATGCCAATTCCTCTTGTAAATGTCGTGACCAATCTGAGCCATGTTATTGCTAACAACGATGGAGTGTACGGTCCAGAAAATCCAGTTATGCTGGCTGCCGTTCCTACTGTTCGTAATTCTTCTATAATGCAGCAAGCTGAAACTGAATCTATCATGGTAAAAATGGTCTCTTCTGTCGAAAGGGCGTCTAAAGCTGCACTTGAAATGAAGGAAAATGAAGAAGCCCCTGCTGATGTTGGCATCTTAAGGAATCTGTCCTCACCAATGAAAGAAGGAAACACTATTGCTGCTGGTTATATGAACTATAATCCACCCCATACCTCCCAAGTTGATGGAAGAACATCTGGGGTGATCATACCAGAGGTGAGTCATCATCTATCTATTTACCTAATCCATATGCTTCATATTTTCCATTTTTTTCCAATTGTGGTTAAAATTAAATATTTGGATGGTATATTAAGACGAGAATGACTCATGACTTAAAAAATTCACATAAACTTTGCCAGTGGATGCCGATCTTATTTAGACCTCCCAAAGACATGATTTTGGATGAAATTGAAGCTGCGGTTGCATTGTACTTATTTGGCACTAACAAAGACGATAACAACAATGGGTTTGTTCCTTTATCACATTTGTTCATGGTAAAAAATAGATATTTTGTTCATTTGTGTTTGATTGTTGATTGTCGATCTTTGCAGAAAGGAAGTTATAGTCAAAGGGCGTTTTGCTAATGGAGAAAGACGACATTTTAAGTGTCTTATTCCCAAAGGAATGGTTGACCAAGAAGTAAGAATTTATTGCATATTTTTTAACTTCAAATTTGATTGCTTATAATCATGTCTTAACAAACAAATATTAATCTCTCTATGCAGATCCTTACGTTAGTTGCTTGCATGCAAACCTATGAAGAATGCGATCAACCCTCATGCTGGTTCTTACCCACAACATTCTCGGTAAAACCTATTCACATGTTTTCATGATTACACGATTTGTATTTTATTTAACTTCGTTGTTTCTACTTATTTTCCAGCAATATGTATTGGACTGGTCAAGAAGTCCAAAAGCTGTAATGGGATATTACCAAGATGACTTCATGGGTAAAATAGAACTTCTGTCAAAGGTATGTAAACTAATTTATATCCATCAATTTATCAATTGTCTCTTGCAATTACTTTAACTTTTACCTCTTCAGATTTTTGTACCCATTAATGATGGACATCTCCACTGGTACTTGCTTGTGGTTGATCTCAAGCAAAAATTGCTAGTCATTTTGGACTCCAAACCAAATCCAACATTAAGCGAATTGAAGAGGAGGAACATAAAGAAATTGGTAAACCTTGATGCATTACATGTTAATTTAAATTTTCATGACACTATATTAACCACTCTTTTATATAGGCACTATTCATGGAGGAAATGTTTCAACACAACTCTTTCTATGAGTTTCGTTTAACCCCAAAACCCCTAATTTCTGAGTTTAAAATTAAGGAAGCTGAAGGTGTTGGAGAACAGCTACCCGGATCGTAAGTCATTGCACAATTTCTTATATTCTTATTAGCGTTTGGCTTGTATTATGCTCCTCAAATAATATGTAAATTTAATGTGATTCAATTACTGTGCTTGTTAGGAATGATTGTGGAGTGTGGGTGGCGATGTGGATGAAGGAGTGTGCTTGGACAAATGATTACAAGATATCTGTATTGATTCTTATACTTGCTCAATTAATACTTTATTTGATTATAGTATTTGAAAAGTTAACTCAATTCACTTTAACTTGGTTGCAACATTACAGGTTACTCAAGCCTCCAGAATGAGGATTGCTTTGGATTTGGTTCTCAAGCCATTTAACAAAAGAAAGGACAAGATCATTTCAAAGGCATTTGCAAACATTAAAAGCAGTGAAGAAAAAAGGAGGAATCTTGTGAAGATTTAAGTAATTGGCGCTGTTACTTTTAGATTTGGGAAGAATGGTGCTGCTGTTGCTGCTTTATCTTACAATGTTGCTGTTTTTTTTAGTTTTGGTAGGGTTTAGGCTGCTGTTTTTTTAGTTGTAGGAATAGTTAGGCTGCTGTTTTATCAGTTTTAAGAATAATTAGGCTGTTGTTTTATCAGTTTTAGCAAAATTTAGGTTGCTGTTTTATCAGTTTTAGGAATGATTACGCTGTTGTTTATCTAAGTAATTTTAATCTGTTGGTGTTGTTTCATTGTTTTTTGAATTATCATGTTATTTCTACTTTATTATGTTAAGTTTCTATTAAACCTTAAATTTAGCCAAGAGTTCCTTTTGCCATTATCTTAAACTCTTGAATTGACCAGAGTCATCCTGAATAAGGAGGATACATACGAACCCATAATCAATCATAACAATTTTCAATGCAGATAGAACAGAAACATACAAGTCAGTACACAAGAATAAATTTGACCTTTGGACATAGCTGATATGCTCTTACTGTTAAATCAGGTCATTATCTATTAAAATCTAAATCACTTTTGTAACTCAACTTTGCTTTATAAATAAACATTCAAGAATTTATATTTAATATAAAGATGCAGAAGCTATTCTAAAATTGGAAAACCTTATATACAGGCATTCTATGAAAGAAAAGAAAAAAGAAAGATACTCTCAAATGTGACATGTTTTTCTTGGAAAACATAGGGAAATTAAACATAAAAATGAATTTAAAAATTTAATGTTAGCTTAACTAACACTAACTTACTTCGTGAAAATCACTTTAGCTACAAATATTTATCATATTGCACTAAAAGCTTCTTACAGGTTTGAAATTCAGCAAGAAGGTAGGCACTGGGTCCGGCTATACTTCTACCCTCTTCCCAACTCTAGCCATAAATATATGGAGGTTAAGTTCTTTCTTTAGAACATAAATATTTCAAATAAGAGACTGCTTCTGAGTTCTGATAAGATGAATTTATTTCATTTGGAAATATTCAGTACTCTGAAATTAGTGTGTAATCAATATGGAACTTTAATAAGTTAAAAATTATGGGAAACAGGAAACTTTTGAGACACTTTTAAGACATGAACTGTTGTTAGAGATGGGTTTCACCTTCAATATAAATGTATATGCAAGAAACTGAGTTTCATAGACAATAAATTCATACAGGAGAAGTACAGTCAATAAAGCAGACTTGTCCTGCAATGATTTGCATTTCACTGAATGCAAACAACAGCAGGACAAATATTAAGCAATTGCTACTTGAGATACCCATCACTTTCCTCTTTTGATACACAACAAACACCAATGTTACCTCTTCTTATATGCCCTCTAACACTTGTTTATGCCTATTTATAGAAAACTCAGCTAGTGGTATTTTTTTTTAGTTTGATTTTATTTTTGTTCTCTGTTTTAGTAATTGGCACTCATGCTTTTCTGAGCAATTCTTGCATGATATTGATCAAAGTTTGAGACATAACCAATAAAAAATTTAAGATAATAATACTAACCTATTTGCACAAACATGACTTTGGTACGTCTTATCGATTTGATATTATAAAGGATCAAAAATTGTAAATTAGGAATCAGTTCAGAAATTACAAGGACACTTGCCTTATGAAAGATGTCAAGTGATAAAGACATCAAAACAGCTTTAGCAGCAGCCTGCTCTGCCTCTTTTATAGTATTGAAAAATTATAAGTAACATTTTTTTGTCATATTAGAACATTGGCACCCTGATTTGGAAAAAAAACTGAAATTATCTAAATATTGTAGACAATGCAGAAGATATAGCAAAGCATTCTTCACCATCTATAATAACTGAAGAATGGGCTGGAATGGGAATGTCCTGAGGTTTTGCTGCTCCAACTTGTTCTTTTGTATCATATTCAGGCTCAGCTATTGGTGTTGAAGATCCTAAATGGTCATATAACAAAAGTATTGATTCTAGCTCAGCATAGGCATAAGTAAATGCTTGTAACTGGTGAGCATCAAGATCCTTGACAAGAGTAGGTTCATCAAATTGGATCCAAGTAGCACCAGCTGCCTTCAATTCAGCCACAACTTCCCTTCAAAAAATTACGAAGTATGATTAAAGCAACTTTAATATGTGATTCAGCAACATATCTGTACATTAAGGCCATACTTGTAGACAGGAAGGCTCTTGTCAATTAGGGAAAGGAGGGAAAATGACTTCTCAACGCCCTTAGCTGGTTTTGACAGCAACAAGTAGGATACTGGTCACACAAGTACAGGTATAGTATTAATTCCCAGCTGCATAGTAGAAAGAAGCACTTTATAAACATCAGCAACCATGCATAAATCATGTCTGGTCACTTTGTCTATCCAGCCAGGAAGATGTATATGCACAGGATAAAGCTGAGACATTGCATGCTTTGTTCATGTCTGGTCACTTTGTCTATCCACCCAGTCAGCATGAAAACTTGCAACTAGAACCTGACTATAGTGAGATTCATGATGAATCTGGAGACAAAGATATTACCTCTGAAGAGACTCATGAGAATGCAGTCAGGCCTAGTGGAAAGGATGAAGAAAACTTGTCATTAGATGGGTTGAATGTTTCAGAGGAGTTTGATGGTATAAAATATTTTGATGATAAAATCAATAGGTTATCTGTTCATGATAAACAGTTTGAGGAAGGTAAGACTCTACCATATTTTGGTTTGACTAAAAAATAGGTTAGTATGTATGGGCCTGCAAAATACAATTCTTTCCATAGTGAAACAACTATCGGTGATGTAATAGCATATGAGACTAGTTTAGACAGTAGAAACAATGTCAAATTTTTTTCATATATTTGTATTAGAGTAAAACTCACTTTACAAAGTTTACATGTTCTTATTATATTGAAATTAAAGGTATCTCAGCAGTGCTTTAAGAAAGAAGAATGAAAGAGGAAGATCATAGAATCGAGAGAAAGAAGAGAGAGCAGTAAAGTAGTGATTGTATTCTATCATTGTGAATAAATTTGATTTATAGAGAATGAGGAACTTATATACAATGCTTCTAGAATCCACTCTGGAATTAACTCAGAGATAATTAACTAACAGAAAACTAGCCCCCAACGTCCATAACTAACAGAAATGAAAGATACAGATTTTTGCATTACAATGAAAATCACATACAAAACCAAGATTACATCTAACTAGCCTATATGTACTTTTACAAATCAGAAACGAAAACAAAATATTTTGGAAAAAAAATGGCAATCTTGTCTTCAATTAGTAAATCTTATAACTGGATTTAGACCCTTGTCTCTGGAATTTTGCTGATCCATATTTCTAATACTGTCTCCAAAGTTGAGCAAACAGTGAGCATTCTTCACGCCATGAGCGCCTGGGGGGACATACTCATTTCTTCTGGTGGAGGACATCCTAATTTCCCTTCAGTTATATCATATAAGAGGTTTAAGGCATACTCAGCACTATTGATCAGCAACTTAACCAACTTCAAGTAATTAACCTGATCATTTGCATGTTTTCCAGTAGGGGGTCGTTGACGAACACAAGAATCAATGGCTACAATGTTAAGGTCAAAAGACAATGCTTCTCCTGATGTTTGACTTTTAAGGCTAGTGTCATTGGATCTTGGTGATTCTGCAATCTCTGAAAGATCAGAGGCTTGTGATATCAAGCCAGGATTATGAGAATTTAATCTACTATTTACTGAAGTTGACCATCTTTCTTTTTGAAGTGCCTTAATCACCTTTGGTCTGTATCGATTAATTGCAGAATCAAAAGCTGCTTTTAGTGTATCTGTATTTGCAGAGATCAGCTTTTCAGACAACAACAAATGTGCAGAATTCCCACGCCATCTAAGCTCACGGCAAGAGAACCTATCTTCATTTCTGATAGCAAGGTCCAGCACTAGTACCCTGCCAAGAGCTTCTGCTGTTCTTTATGCAGAATTTGGTGACTCAAATGCACTAGAGTATTCAACCAAAGGTGAACCATGTACCTAGCTGCAAGAAGATGGCGAGTCTTTAGAATAAACTATCAAATTTTTTTTGTAGAGAACAGCCATGTGCTTTTGCAACAATGAATGTTGTTGAGTTACTAGCTATAGTTAACAGTGTGTGTGAATGTCTAGTTATACTTTTATACTCTCAATTGAACTGCACACTGTATAGTTAAAAATGAGAATATTATGTATGAATATTTTAAACATGCCCTTCACATGCCAACGACACCTGGCAGCACCACGGTGGCAATCTTGATTTCACATAAGTAAAAGTTTGTTTCCCCACGGTGTTTTATATTCCAAAGCCTTTCTTCACATGTTTTTTCATCAATGACTGCAGAAAGAGATAACAATAACATTCATAAGAAGGTTTTATAAGAATAAAAAATATCTCATTTTATAAATGTTGATATTGATTTTCACCTTCTCCAACATTTCTCAGTCTACAAGCAAACATTAAAATCCATATGGCAAGTGTAGAAATTATGAGAGGAGTACAAGTGATTATATGAACTGAAATAACCTATCAAGAATATCAGCACACATCTATTCTGTGAATAAGTACTCCGATGATAGAGAAGTGGTAGATAATGGGGATGAAAAAGACGAAAAAGGATTAAGATATAATTAGGAATTATTAAAATTTCAGATTTACATGTAAGACCATATACTTTATTAGTCTGTTTAACAAAAATGAATAGAATAAGAACTAAGGAACTTTCAGGACAGAAAGAAGGCAAGTATCTCATGTACTAATGAAGACATGCATTGCTTTTTCTCTCCAAATTTAAGATGGAGCACGTGAAGAGTAACCAAATCAGATGACCATGCTCAATACAGTGTTGTGTGCAAGCAAACATTATATAAATAATGTCTAAATGCCTCTAAACAGAATCCTGATTTTGCAATAAACAGAAAATACAGGAATAACTTTCATCTTGGGTAGCTAGAGTCTCCAACACATACTGTCACATTCTGTGCAGTCATTTCCAAATGAACGCCTCTTGGGTAGCTTTCATCTTGGTCACAGACATAAAAGAATGTCCTCAGCTCAACCTATCATCAATATAAACATTAATTTATCATCAGGGTAGCAAAAAAAGCATTGAATTTATACAACAAAACACCCAACCTCAAAACTGTAACAAAGCTAGATCTTGAATGATATTAAGAAAGTACAAATATCATAAAGACAAACAAACAGTCAAAGTTGACAGGCCTTTACTAGTATTGAGCCCAAGTAAATTTTCTGGTGGTATGTCTATCTTTGTTTTTCTATGCTAAGTTGCTAACCTATAATGATAGTGATTTGTGAAACATTACAGTTTGCAAGGATCCTTCGACAATGTTCCTTTTGTATTTCAGGTTCACAAAAGTCTGCTGGTTTGGAAAATTGTGTTATGAAATAAGCTGGTATTACCTACTAAAAGAGACATTCTATTGTAAGGAGCTTGTCCATTAAGCCTAAGACAAGAATGGCAGAGATAGAATGATAATAGATAAGTTTACTGATGCAAAAGACAAAATGGGAGAAACCATGGGTCAAGCACCACCATTACGTGTGCCACAATATGTTTTGTGGCATTTTTTGCTTAAATGCTGACAAAACCGTCATAAATTACTTCTATTCATTACTGGGAGTCCAAAACCGCCACAAAAATATAGCTTTAGAAGAAATAGAATGCTGACAATAGTATTGATACACAAAATATTTGAGACACATATAGCAATTGAATTAGAGATATAGCATCCCAATAATAATCTTAAAATCTTTCATAAAAACCTGTTTAGAATTTTCTATCACACCAGATATTGACACACCATATCTGCTCTGACAAACATGTTATAAAAAAGTTAAAATTCCTCTATAGTGAACAAAATTGACCCACGAAGTAGTGGAATTTCACAAGCTCAACTTATGACCTTTCTATGTCATCAACTATCGGTACAGGGCCATGGTTACTCTTGTAGAAGAAATCTGCAGGTGTCAAATAGGATGAAATATAGGCAGAACGTGGTGGCTCAGTATTGAACGTGCAGGACATTTTATCCGAAAAATCATTTAATAGCAAATAAACAATCAATGGAGGACATGTGACAAGACATAGAGAGATAGGTGACACGAACCATTCGTGCAAATCAAATTCATACTAAGTAGCATTTCAAAAATCTAAAGCAGAGAAGCTCCACTCCTCCCTCACTTCAACTATGAAAAATCAAAGATCCAGAATATGGTATTTTTATGCAGAGCCTAACTGTCCAAGATCATTAACTCTATTAAACAATTAAGTTGAATATCCCATTGGAGTTGGAGACATCTCTTATATTGCCCCAATGCAGGACCTCTGTAAAATCTACTGAATAAAGGATGCTAAACGTGGGTCTTCACGGTAAGGAAGACTACTTCGTGCTCCAAATCTCTGCACTTGGCACCATCCTGAGATTGGCATTAAAATGAATAAGCCTCATCATGTATCTACCCATCTCTCCAATAGGTTCAATATATTAAAAAAGTCACATAATGTTATGTTCTAATCCTTACTATTTAATATTCAATGATCCAGATTTTAGGGGAGAGGGTCGGAGGTGAGAGGAACTATTATTGACCATACAATTATAGGTATTGTTTTAGTTGAATATAATCTTCATCATCCATCCTAAATACATATTTATGTACCTCTAGAAGGAATTATAGATAATGGGCAATACCTGCAGGACTAAAACTAAAATGTTTCAGATTCACACATGAGAGGATCATATCAGATAGGTGACAGGCCCAGAAAAAAAGGATAACATTGTTGTCCATGTTATATTGCAAATATATTTCCACATAAAAATGGCTAGTGTGTGAAGAAGAAGAAGAAATAAGTTGTAATTACCTTCTCTTCCTTGAACAAAATAATATAATAAAAGAGCATGTAAAACTATTCATTTCAGCATTAATAGTGGAACCAGAGTTGCTTCCAAGACAACATAGAATTGCTTCAAATACTTATAGTAGCACTAACAGTGACATAAATAAGCCAAAGATTAAGATACCTTATAATGGCATGATTCCTCTGTCCAAATGTTTGAACTAAGGTAGCCTGTTCAAATAGGAAACCACAACTCACAGTTTCCCTGCAAAACAAAATAAATGGAGTCATCATATGTCTGTTTCCACTAAATAAAAACTAAAATACAATTCTTAAAACTTGTAGGACTGTTCTTATTATTTCCTTGACATACCAATGGATTTGTAACACATTAGTATCATCTAAAACCTGCTTCCGATCTTCAATGGTAAAAAAAGCACGCTTCTTTTCTGCTTCTTTGGAACGCATCTAGTTTTGCACCTGCATGCCAGGGAATAATATAAACTTCAACAATGAGTTTATTGATTGTAACAATTCTATGGGCAAATTACTTCAGATATGTATTCCAGCAACCAGAAGTGGGAATTCTTATAAAAATTTCCCATTTTCTAGAACAGAATCGGTGGAAACAGGGTCCAAGGTGAATTCTCAAGGAGTTTCACAATCAAATGTTTCAGTCACGGGATCTGCAACTAACAGAAATAGTGGCTCTAGTGGATCATTTCGAAATAGAGGTGGAGGGTTCAAAAGGTTGACAGAAGCTGGGGTTTAAATTTTATAGTCATTTCAGCATCATCAAGAGCTTTATTAAGCTTATCCAATTGCAGCAATGCTGCAGCACGATTATTGGCAGACGATGTATGGACAGAAAATACATCAGGACAAGGTATTTATGCATTGAGTAAATGTGACATATCTCACAGTTGAAAAACATAGATCCAATCCACTCAATTTGCATGAGAAAGAACAAACAAGCAACTTCTAAATGTAACACCCAATGCATTTCTAGAATGACCTATACTAGTAATTGTCTGCAGCAATGTGCTATGTCCTATGTGGCATTAGATATGATCAGAAGCTCAATTATGTGTGTGACAATTAACACATTCAAATATCAAATTAAAATTAAGCATAAAATAGGATACCATGAAATACTTAACCAGTCAAAGATACAACCGTATTCTGAGCATTCTATCTTGATAAGCATCTAAGAATTATTTTTCCCAGTTGTTTATAATCTTGACCGATATCACTGTTTTAATGTACAAATGCAGTAACTAAAACTATACACAGCGTGCCACATTACTCATATATGAGACATGATGGGACATGGAAGAGGGGGATCATCCAAGATGGATCAGACAGAAGCCTATCACTCACATAACATACTGACACTTCTGGAAATTACTTTCAAGACATTCTTTACACATGTTGGATGAGCAGGCATTCTTTGGAAAAACCCAAAAATATATCCAATATGGAAATGTTGTATAAATAGTACTTTCAGTATTCATTTAATTTTTTTGTATATATATTAGATAGATATGTCTATATTTCATTGTTTAGATTGGGCCACATCACTGTTGCCACAATCAGAAATATCAGTTCAAAGCTAATTTCATGGAAAGCATGGATTTTTTCCTTTATAATTAAGAGGAATATCTAGCAGACCTAACAGACAGCAATAGAAGTGCTGTTTTGTGGAGCAAACCTTAAATAAGGTTCAGGAGAGTGATTATCATTGTCAGCCTCAAAAGGTGTTTCTGGTGTAGGGGGAATAACTCCAATCCAAGAAAGCATTCTCCTCAAGAGCCTTTCACGGGGACCAACTGGTGACAAAATCCCTTCATATCGAGCTACTGCCCTCTGAGCTGCCAACCAAATAGGATATCTGTATTTGGTACTTGGTTTACCCCTATTTTCTCATCTGAAGCACGGTCAATATAAAGTAGTGATTTTTGAAATACTGACAGTTCCTTTAGCCAAAGCCTCAATCTTTCTGTCCAATTTTGTACTTCGTTTTCTCACTGGCATTTTCATAAAGCTGCAGAAGCGAATAAATCATGTTATACTTAATACTTAAGGTGTGAATGTTTGAAAAATAATTTTGACAAGTTTTACAGAAATCATGGTATCATGCATGACTTCTAAAGTTGACAGTGTCAATAATCATGATATCACGCATGCCCTTATAGATAGATTGACAGCTGAGATTAAGTTGATTAAACATAATTTACAGATAAACCGTATCAAAACACTTTTGTCCAAGTAAGAAACAAAGATAGCAAGAAAACTACTTATGGCTCTCATCAATGAAACAGGCAACAGTCACATTTGATGCATCTTATGAAATATCTATACAATTTTTGACAATATATTTAGGCATGAAATTGTGTGTACACTGTAAACAATTTTCTCTTTTCCATTCCTGTAACAGAGCTAGGTCCAAAACCTAGATTAGAACTCCAGGTTCCTGCCATTTCCCCAAACAAAAAGAAAGAAAAGAAGATAAAAAAAAGTTACATCAATCTTCCCTCTTAAAATTAATTGATATTTTCCTTGTCGCATTATTTGATATTCCTTATCACTGATCAATCTTCCCTATTCATCCCACCAATTGGCCTTTCTTTCCTTTCCTCACTTACCCATTCTGGTAGTTCAACTTGGTTAGTTGCAGGTGGAGACAAGGCGCCTCAAGGTGTTGCAGCTACATGGTATTGTGATCCAAGGTTTTTTGCCTTGGGCCTGAAGTTGCAGCTTCTAGTGCACATCAGTGTTGGATTTAGTCCAAAGGAGTTCTGCTGGACATTTAGCTTTGAATTACAGTATAAAGTTTTAAACATACTAGGATAAGCATTTATGTTTTTTTATACAAATATTTTAAGTTTTTTAATTGCAGCCACTTTCTTTGATATAGCATTTTTTGGAGTACTCATCACACACTGCATTCTGGCTTTAATTATTTTGCTAAGATCTTTGAATATCAACACAATTCCACACTAGTTATATGTAATCTAAAGTATCTCTAATAAACTAGAGTGCAGTGGGGCAAACCAAGTTTGTCAGAAGCCAAACCAAGTGAAGGATCCAATGATTCTTAATATGAAACATTAAGCTGATGACAAATTCAAACCTTATGACAAATCATAATTCAAGATTCATAAAGATTACAATTACAATACTTAATTTCCAATACTTAATTTCCAATAAGCAGAGAAGTAGCTTATAACACACCTTAGAGCCCACGTTGATTGGTAGTCTACTCTGTCATATCATATCAATGTGGTATTAATATAATTTAACAATTAAACTATATATATATTTGTGGTTGAGAATGAAACAAAATTTCCAAATGATTCTTTATCAATGTGAATAGTTGTCCAAAAGGGGTATCAAATCCAAAGATGTATACTGCCAACTCAAATCACATTATAATATCATAGCTTTGATTTTCCACATGACTAGCTAGATTTGAAAGCCTACTTAGCATAAAACAGTTAGCCCAATTAATCGAAAAAGGGTAGCCATCATTGCATGGAGATCATATTAACTACAATTTCAATGGATTACTTGGATGCCAAGTTGCCAACTACCCTGATCTAATAAAACTTGATGCCACTAAAATAGTATCCAACAGGTGATAAATTTCCCCTTATTTAAGACTTACCTAAGGGTGCCAGAAGAACACATGGGAGCTGTTGTTGAACTTCTTCGCAATGGGTTCAAATATGGCGATGCGATGGGTTCAAATAAGGCGATGCGCGAGAGTGAACTAAATCTGAGTCAGTGGTCGAGGAATCGAAAGGTAAATTCCTCTTCTCCGGTACAAGGTCTTCACCGGTAGGGAAGGAATTGGAATTTGGAGCCATGAGAGTAAGCGCAAGAGAGATTTGAGGGTGTGGCCCTTTGAACGCCAACAACGAACAAAAATTGAAAGGGATGAGTAATAGTCAATAAGATAAAAAATGCCCTGCCATCAATTGCAAAGGGAGAGCTTTCGTTGATTTCAAGATCAGAAAACTGGAAAAAAAAGGGCTAGAAAGCTTTCCCACAACTTAAAAAAATTTAAAAATTAAAACACTTTTCAGCAATTTTAAAAATATTAAGACCATTTAAACAATTTTGATATAAGTGAATTTATTGACCAGTCAAAGAAGGTACGAAAACCTTCTCTGGTAGAGGGTACAGGATCCCTTCCCTTTAATTAAAGGGCACTTTCTCCCTTTATCTCTGGCAGTAGCCGCTTATGCTATCAGTAAAATGAACACCTTTGACTTTTTCTCCTACTCAAGGCATTGAACCTCTATAAACCTGTATCCATAGGATAACAACCAAGAACTCGAAGAATTCTTGCAAATTCCTGAAATGGAAAAACAAAAACAGAACATGTTACCAACAATTTAAGATAGCATTTGATTTGGAAGCTTACTTTTAAGAGTCCCAGACATAGTTGAAGTCACTTAGTCACCACAGAAAATACATCAATATAATATCTTTTGTAAAAACACTGAGGAAAGCGGATTTTGTGATTATGCACTGATTTAATGTAGCAAAAGGAATTTTAATAATGCATCATGCGACCAATATGAAAGAGTTAAACATAGTGGAGCAAATTTATCTAACTGAGATGGTGCTTAACAAAATAAAATCAAACATAACATACACAGATGCTGCTTTCTTAGAAACATTGTGGAATCTGCCTTTGGATCAAGCAAGTAAAAAAAGGCAAAAAGCACTAATCTACTTCCAATTGCGAATCGTGTTTGTGAATATTCTACCATAAGTTCAATAGAAAACTGAAAAGAACAAACAGTTAACATTTTATTCCACACAGCATAAATTGGTTAGGGATATCTCACTATCACTACCTAGATTCCCAGATCAATGGGATTTGGTGCCTTACCTACCATGTGGGAGTGCTGAGGGAAAAGGGAGGAAAAGAGTGTGAGGATGACGGTGAGGGTGGGGTGGGAAAGGGGAAGAAGAGGTTGCTTTATCAAATTTGATGTGGCATCTTCACATGCCATGTATGACCACATGGCAATAATAACATGGACAGTCATTAGCACATTATCAATTAATGATTCTGAGTTAACAACTGGGACCAAAACTCCTCACTTTAGAATAATTAGAGATCAAAATGACATGAAAAACTCATTAGGGACTAAAACCAACCGTGCATAAATGTAGGGAACAAAAAGTATCTAAGCCATTTTCCTCAACTAGTGAAGTATTTATTTTATCCTTTCCCTTTTTTATCATCTAACAAAATTACATTCTACAAATTTTGAAATTTTGTTAGTTTCCAAAACACAATTCATAAAACAGACTGACTGTGTTTGACACGTCATTTCAGTTAGCTGAAAAGTTTGTGTTAAATTAAACAATTTCAACCATATTTGGTAAAGTATCGTTTTTTAGTAGCCACTAGCCCACTAGCATTTTCTGAAGCAGCGTTTCAAAATTTCAACTACTAACTGAAATTACCTTTTGCAATTGTATCCTTAAAATTTTCCATAATTACCAAATTTTAAGTTTTGGTTTAGTAAATAATGATGATCTTATCTATTACTTTACAGTTATAGGTAGTTTTACCAAACGCTTCCAATCCAATCAGTAAACTTTTCAGCTTTTAGCTACCTTATCCGCTAGTTTTGCAAAACACACTCATAATGTGCTTGTGCAAGGGAATTTTTTGTGAAATGAAAAATATAAATTAAAAAATATTTAAAGAAAAATTGGTTTAATTGATAGAAAATAATTTTAACAACAATACAAAATAAATTAAATAAAAGATATGAATTAAAAAATATAAATTAAAAAATATTTTGTGAAATGAAAGGAAATTTTTTGTGAAATGAAAAATATAAATTAAAAAATATTTAAAGAAAAATTGGTTTAATTGATAGAAAATAATTTTAACAACAATACAAAATAAATTAAATATAAATTAAAAGGGAATTTTTTGTGAAATGAAAAATATAAATTAAAAAATATTTAAAGAAAAATTGGTTTAATTGATAGAAAATAATTTTAACAACAATACAAAATAAATTAAATAAAAGATATGTTTGATACTATTAATTTGAAAAAATCTAAAAAATTAGTTTAATTTGTAAAATTTCATTTTAATGACGATATGTTCTCGATCTTATTATATCTAACATTGATTGAAGAAATTTAAATAACGATTAAATAAAATAAAGAAAATAATATCCTTGTTTGATTTCATAACTAATTAAAGAAAAAATTAACATTAATTTGATTTGATTTAATATGAAAGTTAATGTGTCACTATCAGGAAGAGATATGGCTTCTTTAGAAGAGAAGTATGCCACTCTAAAGATCGAGAACATG
Organism: Sesbania bispinosa; assembly: GCA_026901365.1. NCBI lineage: Eukaryota > Viridiplantae > Streptophyta > Magnoliopsida > Fabales > Fabaceae > Sesbania > Sesbania bispinosa. The sequence continues at coordinate 374,966 of QLOH01000253.1, forward strand.
AATTTATTGTATAGTAATATTAGTGGAGGGGTGGATTAGACTCATTATTTATTAATATTGAAAATATATTATTAAATAATTATATCAAGTGCACCTGCATTGAGAAATTTTGACAAAAAAAAATAATATGAAATATGTGACTGAATAAGGAACAAAATATTAAACTTGAGTTGATGAGAAAATGGGCGGACCTGCAGCTGCCCTAAAGCATATTGTGCACGAGGTTCTGCCATAGAAGCTTCAAAATCAATGTAGAATAGGTAGTCAAAGTACCTGTCACCATAAAAAAACTTATGCCTAAATCATAGTTTCACAATAAACTTCCATACAAAATACCAGAATCATCAGATCATAACCATGAAGTAAAACCGAGCCTAGTTCCAAACTCTTTTCCTATCAATTTTTGAATCTAAGAGCTGGAAACATACTTTTCATAGTAAGCTATATATGTTTGATAATCTAGTAATGAGAATGACTAAAGATATTTCAACATATTATGAACCACATCACTTGCCCTCCTATTTATACTCTAATAAGCTTCTTGCCCTTTAATACTCCATCTAGACCATTATCTTCATAAATGTTGACTGGATGAAGTATGCACCACTGGTCAATTTGCATATAAACTAAAAAAATTACACACTAAAGTCTATTTTTGCAAATCTCAAATGGGGAACAAAATTACTCACTTGGCACTCCCTTCATTTGAATCATCAACAACCCTTAACGGACGCTGCTTCAGTGGGCGACTCTCAATCTGATTTACATGAAGAAATAAGAGAAATGAAAGAATATTTTCATTTCAAAGGTTCAGCATCACTTAATATAACTCACCTTTGACAAATTAATATTCCTCATAGCAAACACTGCCAAGGCTTTGAATAGTACACCATGACCTTCTTCTAGACTGAAAACAATGCTAGTCTGAGAGAAAAATCATGAATTCATCAGCAAATTCATAAAAGTAAAAAAGTAATTAACTATAATTTGTATACCTTATGCGGCCTGTCAGTTCCTGGAATTATAGGCTCCCTTGCAAGGACCAAGAAACGAGTAATATTTTCATCATCATCCTATCAAAAATGGCAAGGAATTAACTCAACTTTAATCTTGACTTAACCAGCAACTACAAACATGTTTTGTTTTCTACTTTTTAAGGTAACAACAGAACATGTTTTCCAATAAAAGCTAAACATGGAGGAAGAAATGATCAGGTGGAATTTTTCAGATGATCAGCATGAATTCTTTAAAGTATTCCATAATGGATAATGCAATCACTGAACAATTTTTCTTATATTTATTGTGGACAACCATGCACATATTAGCATGTGTCAGATTCCAAGACGCCCTTCCATAATGTCCTTTGACAGATGCATAATGACATTTCAAAAACAGAAATTTTCAAGCAGACACCTGATTGGCACAAACAAGGTATAGGGCTTTCCTTTTAAGCTACACCTCAGTATTCCAAACCAAAACCGATATAAACTTCCACAGCAACAAAAAGGTGGGGAGGTATGGCAAGTATTCAACCATGTTGTGATAAAAAGGAAAGCATAAGCCAAGGCAATATATATAAGCAGCTCAATCTTCCAAAACATGTAAATAAAGTCTTACCTGAATTCTTTCTGCAAGAATATCAAGGCCATATATCTTTGCAGCTCGGGAACTTGAAATAGCTCCAGTGTCTTTTACACAGTTCAAGGCCACTGTCTGTCCATAAGATCCTATTAGTTAGGATATGCCACCCCACAACTTAATCAATGCTTACTTTCAGACAAAAGGAAAATTCATAATATACCTCAGCAGCTGCAGCAGTATCATGTGCACTAATTTTGACAACACCTAAATCATTAAGTATCCTCTCACATTGAGCAAGAGCCTGCATGAAAAAATATTATTATAACATTATACAATTTTTAAATATTTAAGGCTAGTTATTTTGTTGTCAACAGGTAAGTTTATTTTAGGGATGCAGTCAGCCATCTCAAAAGTCTCTACAACAATAAACAAGGTTAAGACTTCAAAGTTGGCATGTCAAGGTAAGCCGCCAGTATTCTGTTGAGAATATTCAACTATTATATAGCAGAACAGTAAATATGGTTGATATAATACAATAAATTGTACTAACGTGAAGTTGCTGCAATTTTAAAGCACAGTCATGCATACCATTCAGTGTGTTTGAATAGGAAACATAATGCATTATCTTCATTCACTCTTCATCACAATGGGAAAAAAATTAGAAAAGAAATATATGTAATAGCCAACCTGAGGATGACTCACAACACCTTTGAGCTCCTCTTTTCTCACACCAGGCAATCCTAAGAGGCAGTGGTTAACACGCAACTGCACCTCGCCAACAATGTGCAGCCTATGTCGAAGAAGTAAGTCATAATACGGTGGATGCTTCCACCAATAGAATTTTCAATGGGTAGAACTGTTTTATCCACAAACCACAATTCTACTGCCTGCAGGGGAGAATACAGATGTATCACTGCAACTGTGCAGCAGGTATAACATAAATTAATTCATCACATGGAGAGAGGGGGGAGAGAAGATATAGTAAAATAAGTAATGGAACCTTAAATGCAGCTTCGAACTCATCACACGGTACAGTCTCACATTGTGGATACGCTTTCAAAGCTGCATCCTCACTATATGCTCCTGGATGTCCCTGTATCAGGCAATTGACTAGTTAGCAAAGGCAATAATGCCAGGGATATTTTTTTTGAAAAGGAACTATTAATAATCATACCTGATAAGCCACACGCACCTTTGATCCATCACTTGGGCCTGAAGTTGCAGCTTCTAGTGCACATCAATGTTGGATTTAGTCCAAAGGAGTTCTGCTGGACATTTAGCTTTGAATTACAGTATAAAGTTTTAAACATACTAGGATAAGCATTTATGTTTTTTTATACAAATATTTTAAGTTTTTTAATTGCAGCCACTTTCTTTGATATAGCATTTTTTGGAGTACTCATCACACACTGCATTCTGGCTTCAATTATTTTGCTAAGATCTTTGAATACCAGACACAATTCCACACTAGTTATGTGTAATCTAAAGTATCTCTAATAAACTAGAGTGCAGTGGGGCAAACCAAGTTTGTCAGAAGCCAAACCAAGTGAAGGATCCAATGATTCTTAATATGAAACATTAAGCTGATGACAAATTCAAACCTTATGACAAATCATAATTCAAGATTCATAAAGATTACAATTACAATACTTAATTTCCAATACTTAATTTCCAATAAGCAGAGCAGTAGCTTATAACACACCTTAGAGCCCACGTTGATTGGTAGTCTACTCTGTCATATCATATCAACATGGTATTAATACAATTTAACAATTAAACTATATATATTTGTGGTTGAAAATGAAACAAATTGCCAAATGATTCTTTATCAATGTGAATAGTTGTCCAAAAGGGGTATCAAATCCAAAGATGTATACTGCCAACTCAAATCACATTATAATATCATAGCTTTAATTTTCCACATGACTAGTTAGATTTGAAAGCCTACTTAGCATAAAACAGTTAGCCCAATTAATCGGAAAAGGGTAGCCATCATTGCATGGAGATCATATTAACTACAATTTCAATGGATTACTTGGATGCCAAGTTGCCAACTACCCTGATCTATCAAAACTTGATGCCACTAAAATAGTATCCAACAGGTGATAAATTTCCCCTTATTTAAGACTTACCTAAGGGTGCCAGAAGAACACATGGGAGCTGTTGTTGAACTTCTTCGCAATGAGTTCAAATAAGGCGATGCGATGGGTTCAAATAAGGCGATGCGCGAGAGTGAACTAAATCTGAGTCAGTGGTCGAGGAATCGAAAGGTAAATTCCTCTTCTCCGATACTAGGTCTTCACCGGTAGGAAAGGAATTGGAATTTGGAGCCATGAGAGTAAGCGCAAGAGAGATTTGAGGGTGTGGCCCTTTGAACGCCAACAACGAACAAAAATTCAAAGGGATGAGTAATAGTCAATAAGATAAAAAATGCCCTGCCATCAATTGCAAAGGGAAAGCTTTCGTTGATTTCAAGATCAGAAAACTGGAAAAAAAAAGGGGGCTAGAAAGCTTTCCCACAACTTTAAAAAATTTAAAAATTAAAACACTTTTCAGCAATTTTAAAAATATTAAGACCATTTAAACAATTTTGATATAAGTGAATTTATTGACCAGTCAAAGAAAGTACCAAAACCTTCCCTGGTAGAGGGTACAGGATCCCTTCCCTAGATATAAAATGACATAAAAAATTTTCCTATGGCATATTTTGCCTATAATTTTGACTAAAACACCTCCACAATTAAAAAATTATTCTCTATTCTATATTTTTACAATAGTTTTGACTAAGAAAATTCTATACAATTAAAAAATTATTACTTATTCTATATTTTAGAAACAATTTTTTAATTGTTGTAAAAAAAATATTGCCTAAAATATAACTATAACTTAAAATTCATGACTATATCTAATCTAACAATTTAGAAACTATTGGCTAATATAACTCTGTCACGATTATTGATTATAATTTTAAAAATGCTAGAAAAAATATATATTATTGTCTACATGTGTAAAATTATTGTCTCTATTTCATGATTCGTGAATATTATTTTTAATGTGGATAAGAAAAATGTTGTAGTGTATCTTAATTTGCATCATAGCCAGATCAAGTTTATTTCCGAATGTAAGTTAGAATAATTTGTTCACGAATGAATATTTATTACAGGTTGTATAATGATTCAAAAGCACATAAATTGTATAATAAGAGATGTATTTGTATTATATTTCCTTTTTCCGATCCTATTTATAAAATAATTTAGATAAAAATATATATATATTAAAAAAGTAATTAATACATAATTATTCTATTGATATACTTAATTTTTTACATCATCCAATTCTATATTAAAAGATTAATATTTTTATTTTTGACTGGCTAGTTCATGGACCTCATATAATTATCAGCTTTAAATTTAAGTATTGTCGTGTACCACTAGTTTCCATTTTATTCTGGAGCCGCTCATATGTTTAGTAACAAACTTATTTAATTAGTTCCTAAAAATATTAGTTAATAATGTATATATAAAATTTTTTTTATTGAAAATCATGACATTAATTAAATTTTAATAATATTAATCATGACATTTTTTTACCAAAAAATATATTAAATACTTAATAAAAAATTTATAGTTTTGATTCCTTTACAAGTATTTTAAGGACACCCATTCACTTATAATTTTTTTGATTATTTTATAAGTTTATTTGACAAAATAGATATATTTGATAAATAAGCTTATCAATAACTCATAATTTAGTTATAAACTTGTCACTTATTTTTATTTTTATACTTTTATCCTTAATAATTTAATAAATTTGTTTCGTTTCTCTTTACGTTTCCTTCTTTTCTGAATATCTACTCATTTACCCCTTACTTTCATTTCTTATTGGTACTCTTTTCCATTACATTTATTTATTTATTTTAATTTTTTGTATTACTTTTCAATATTTTACTAGTTTTGAAAATAGGACCACTGCAAGCATTATATATTTTATTTTTTTGTGTTATTTTTTAATATATTACTCTTTTCCACTACATTTCTTATTTTATTCTAATTTTTTAATATAATATTTCATCTTTCAATAAAAAATACAGATTTTGAAAATGATTTAAAAAATCTAAAATTATATTTATTAAAAATATATTTTTGTCTATAAAAAATATTTAAATAAAAAATAATATGAACATTTCATTTTAAGTTAATTTATATTCTTAACTAGTTTAACCGTTACTTTTATTAAATATTTTTAATTCAATAAATTAATTTATTAACTTTAACAGATAATTTATTAGATAATGTTTCGAAATATATCTATACAAGCTTATAAACTTATAATTCATTTATATTTTTTAGAGATGGAGGGAAAAAGCAATCCTCAAAATAATTATCATTTATTTAATCATTAGTTTTTATTTCAAAGAACTATTTAAGAAAATAAAAATAAATCGTACACGCCTCATAAAATTAAAATTTTTGAGAGTGAAGTGTGTAATTACTATTAGCATGAGATTTTTCTCATGTAGTAATATACTAATATTTTAAGGAGGACTCTTATGAAATTCCACTCAAAAAAAAAAAAGAGGAGGAGGACTTGAAAAGTTTGAGGTGTGGTCACAGTGGTGTATGTTATTGTTATGTGCTAAGCAGGCAAGCGATTCGCATTTCATTTTTGAGGCTGAAGGCATTCATTTCTGTTGCAAACTCCTTTGCCACGTATGTTCACGCATCATACACCGTTTCATGAATGTTACGTGTGGAACAATCCATCCTTATTCGTGACTACGTGGGCTTATTCTTTTAGATCTACGGCTGAGATGTAAAAGAAATTGACGATAGAGATTGAAGGATTGCATCGCGTTGCGTTTATATTAGGCGGAAAGAAAGGAATGTTAGTTGGGGTAGTCGCAATACAAGAGAAAGGAAGGTGTGAGTGTAGAGTGCTGTGTGACTGTGTTTAGGTGAAATTCTGATTTCTTTCAAGCGCCATTTCCTTTCTTTTGCGAATCTCTTCTCCGTATGCTGGTAACCTTCTTATTCCTCAAACCTCCATTGTATTCTCTCATTGCTCTTCCACTTTTTTTTTAAAAAAAATAAATAAATTTTTAAACATTTTACTGGAGTCTCGTTTCTTAGGTTTTGTGCTTGTATTTCTCATCATCTTAAACATCTGTTTGTATATCATCTGTTTCACTCACTACAGTTTGATTCATTGCGTTTTTTATTTTTTATGCGCAGATTGTCTGTCTCTGCAAATTATGTGATAATTATGTGATCGCTTTTGATATTCTGTTCATCTCATGTGAATTGAAATCATTTTCTTTTGCTTCTTTTTTTATCGGTGGATAATAGAAGTGAAGTGATTTCTATTCTCTACGACTCATTTTTAATGCATGCAAATATGGATTTTATTTTATTTTTGGGTACAATTTGTTGATTTTATTTTTGTTTCTGAGTCAAAGGTCATCCATAATTAGTATTGTCCCGCATAATTTTTTTTGTTTTTCTTTTGATACATTTCAATGGATTTTGTTTTGCTTCTAAATGTTTCTATAACTCATTGTCCAATTTTTTGTTTGCATTGAGGTTGGTGGAATACAAATTATAATTTAATTATCTAGGAACACCACAAAATTTGAAATGTCACATGCATTTTGAATTATCACGCCCCCTTAATAGTAGTAATGTAGTATCATATAATTATCTAGCATTTTCACTAGTAAACCGTCCCTTCCCCCTCCCTTAATTTTGGGTAAATTTGTTGTATTAACATTTTTCACCTAAAATTTAATTTATTAATTTGGATGAACAGGAAAACATGGGGAAGAACTTGAATGCTGTCGTGTTGTGTTTGTTTGTGTCAACCCTGTTGCTTTCTGCGGTGTCTTGTGCACCCAATGATGGGCTGCGCAGGATTGGACTGAAAAAGATCAAATTGGACCCTAAAAACAGGCTTGCTGCTCGAATTGGATCCAAGGATGTTGGGTCTTTCCGAGCTTCCATTAGAAAGTATCATCTCCAAAACAACCTTGTTGACACTGAGGAAACCGATATTGTTGCGTTAAAGAATTACTTGGATGCTCAGTACTATGGTGAAATAGCTATTGGAACCTCTCCTCAGAAATTCACTGTCATTTTTGACACAGGAAGCTCTAATTTGTGGGTTCCATCATCAAAATGTACCTTCTCGGTGAGCTTTTGGTTTTATGCACTCATCTATTATGATTTATGACCATGTATCGGATATACTTTCTCATTTTTTTGTATTTATTCAAGTCGTTTCGCATTTTGGTGCAGGTTGCATGCTACTTTCACGCCAAGTACAAGTCCAGCAAATCAAATACTTATAGGAAAAATGGTTTGTCTTCCTCGTAATTTCTTATGAGGCCTTAAAGTTAACTATGATTTTTTTTTTTTGTCTGTTATTGAGCTTTTGCAGCTAGTTGATCTGACAGTGCTTTGTAGGAAGCGTTTTATTCTTTTAGTCAACTAAAATATGAACTTCCCTCGTTTTGTGAATTAAAAAACTGATATTTTGATATTTGTTTAACTGCATAATATTCTTTTATTTCTCAGAGTAGTTTTAGTCTTGTCTTTTTTGTCTCTCTAGTGTATCAATAGGAACAAGCATGTAGTCCTTTCCTAAAGAGTGAAACAGGGTGTGGTCTTAACATCATATACTTTTACCATATGAAGGAGCTAAAGTTTGAAATTCTACTGTTCACCTTGTGGTTACTGGCAATAGCTTTGTTGGAATTCCCAGTATCTGACACATTGGAATTTGGTTTGGCATATCTGTACTTATGATCCATGTTTGTTTAAATGTTCTATTTTGTCCACTTGATATTCTGCACCTGTGATATATGTCTTTACAGTCAAGATTTTTCTTGATGTTATTTAGGGACTGCTGCTGCAATTCAATATGGTACTGGAGCAATTTCCGGTTTCTTTAGTTATGACAATGTTAGAGTCGGTGACATAGTTGTAAAGAACCAGGTAATGCTGATCCTCAATCTCTTTTATGCCAATAGAGGAACATGCAAGTTGGCTTCTTTCGTAGTAACTTGATTAATAATCATTGAGTACCTTTTGACCACTATCAGGAATTTATTGAAGCAACTAGGGAGCCTGGTGTTACATTTTTGGTGGCCAAGTTTGATGGTATACTGGGACTTGGATTTCAAGAGATATCAGTTGGAAATGCTGTTCCAGTGTGGTATTTGTTTACATTTAAATTTTGACTCATAATATTGTTAAAAGTTTATTGAATGAACCTTGAAAATGCAAAGGCTGTCTATTATGTCCGATCTTTCCTTGGACCTTGTGCAAGCAAGAGCTTTTTAGCTCTAGGCTGTCTTTCTTTTATTTATTTGAAAGTTGATTGAATCCCCATGCCATTATCAGATCTTATGTGTCACAGGTACAATATGGTTGAACAAGGTCTTATTAAGGAGCCAGTATTTTCATTTTGGCTCAACCGTAAACCAGATGAAGAGGAAGGAGGTGAGATTGTTTTTGGTGGTGTTGATCCTGCTCACTACAAGGGAAAGCACACTTATGTGCCTGTGACAAGAAAAGGATATTGGCAGGTTAATCATTAAATATAATTTTTTAAACTTATTTTTCTTTTTCACCTTTTTTCTCTTTTGATAATTTCTTTTTCTATTTTCAGTTTGATATGGGAGATGTATTTGTCGGCGGTAAACCCACTGGTATGTGTAGAAAACACATTTGCATAAATGCCCGTGTATATTCCTATGATACGTGATAGGCTGGCATTTTCATAAATTGCTTGCAGCTTTAATTTCATTGGACTGACCTGATTTTATTGTCATTCAGGATATTGTGCTGATGGTTGTTCAGCCATTGCAGACTCAGGGACTTCTTTGTTGGCAGGTCCAACGGTATGGATATTTGCTTATAGATATAGATTGATAGTTAGCTTTTCTTTTTTCCTACTGTGGAATTTGATAGATAGAGATGGATTTGTCACTGATGGACAGCAACTGTCACGTGGGATAAATGGGAAATATGAAAAGGGCAGGTGACTCAAATGTAAATTAAAATAATAAACTAAATTGCTTATGGATAATCGAACATTCTGATTTTTGAACACATCCAACTGATGATGGTTATCAATTATGCCTCCTTTCTCTTTTACTGTTAGATTGTTTTCAATTTTAACATGGTTATACTTATACTATATGCAGCACTTGATTGGTTCTCTCCATGAGACATTGTCTCTTAGTCGGTTCATGATCAATTTCTTCAACATTAATCTTGGAGTGTTTAGAAATTGACAATTGTTATCATCGCATTTTTTATATTATTAATTAAATGACAAAAGGTCTAAATAATGCTTCTGATTTGTTTTAATGTGGTGTGTTCTTGTAGACTGTGATTACCATGATAAACCATGCAATTGGAGCATCTGGAGTTGTAAGCAAAGAGTGCAAGGCGATTGTTGCGGAGTATGGACAAACAATCATGGACTTGCTTTTGGCTGAAGTGAGTACCATTTTTAAATTGTTCTTGGCATATTTTGGTTGATTAGATTTTTACCTGTGGTCATGACTGGTATGTTAGAAAGGTTTGGTCATCTTTTAGAATGAATTCTCTTATGATTTTCGCTTTACTCCTTTAGGCAGAGCCAAAGAAGATCTGTTCTCAAATTGGATTGTGCACTTTTGATGGGACTCGAGGTGTTAAGTAAGGCCCAAGGATATTTTTACCCTTTTAATCTTTGGTCATTTACTTAAAATATTGTAATATATTTAACATACTGTGATTGCCATTTTATTAGTCTTTCATTTTTCCCCTTTCAGTGTGGGTATCGAGAGTGTAGTGGATGAGAATGAAAGAAAATCATCTGGTGGTCTTCATGGTGCTACTTGTTCTGCTTGTGAGATGGCGGTTGTTTGGATGCAGAACCAGCTGAGCCAGAATCAGACACGAGATCAGATACTAACCTATATCAATCATGTGAGTGAGATGTCTTAATTTTTCTATTTTAGTATCCTGCTGCACCTCTTAATTCTGAGCCTCATGATGATATTGCAGCTTTGTGATAAAATGCCTAGCCCAATGGGAGAATCATCTGTTGACTGTGGAAATATCACTATGTTGCCTGTAATTTCATTCACAATTGGTGGAAGAACTTTTGACCTTGGCCCAGAGGAGGTATGATGTCCTCAAATTGGTTGCTTTTTTAATGGTTGATCACTGATTGTATTTAATTTTATGAAAATGAGATGAATTCATGGAGAGATAGGAATTATAATACCGGAGGGTAAACCGACATCATGTAGAAAAATAAAAACAAACAATTGTGCTTCACTTAAATAAACCATGGGCTAAAGCCGATATCGTATAGGTGCCTTATTTTCCATTGGTTAATGCTAATCTAAATCTCTCATAATGGTTAACTAGTTTCATTGGGTTCAATTTTCTTAAATTAGATTGGTATATAATAACTCATGTTCACAAAACTTCATAGAGCCCAGAATTTTATGGTTGGATTTGAGTTAACTCTACTTCATGGGTTCCACTTAATACATATGGGACCTACATGAATGAGTACATGTTAACTCGCTTGAGCACTGTCGAGCTTATCTTCTTGGTCCCGTTGTACTACTTTTTGTTTTACCAGAAATTTTTGGGTAGGTTTATTGACTTTTTATTTCATATATTTTGCTTGCCGGATTTGGATGCCCTGCAGTTTCAAAATGAACTGCACTGCAGGATGTGTAGTTCTAAATCCAGCCTTCAAAATTTATAAAATTTAATTTTAAATATAAATCTATCATTTTATAATATAAATCAAAGATAGAGATTCATGCAGTTCTGAGAAGAACCGTAGAGGATCGATATCCCTGCCTCATGCATTAGGTTTACTAGAACATCATGGTAAAAAAAGTTATAGCCTTGCATTTGTTGCTTTACTTTAGCTGCTACTGTAGTCATAATGTTTTGTATTTGTAGTAGCAGTGGGCAGTTGCATAGTTTTTATGCATGAATTTTGTCCTGTTTCATGCACTCATTTGTCCTTATTCAATTTTCTGTTTGTTTTATTCAGTACATACTCAAGGTGGGTGAAGGTGCTGCGGCTCAGTGCATTAGTGGCTTTACTGCTATCGATATTCCTCCTCCACGTGGCCCTCTCTGGTACATTTAAAGTTCTTCAATTGTTGCTCCAAGACATACTCTGCTGGATTGAAATTTTGTCTCCTTTTCACGTTCTTTTTTCTGACCTTTTAATAAAAATATAATGCTTCAGTAAAAATTGTCTTCTTTTTCTTTAGAATTAAGCATTCCCTTTTAATGTGATGCATGTGATTTGATTCTCACCTAATTGCATCTACATAAATGCAGGATCCTTGGAGATGTCTTCATGGGGCGCTATCACACAGTCTTTGATTTTGGTAAATTGAGAGTTGGATTTGCTGAAGCAGCGTAGAGAATGCTTTCGTGTCTCGGGATATAGTAACCGCCCTTATTTGCTATTGTTTGTATACCCTTTCAATCATAATATATAGTGCTTCGGGCTTGTATATATTTAATGCTTTGGGTATCCCTTGATATACAGTACTTCCCCTTGGATGGACAAAATAGCTTCACGGCATATGTAAGTGGGGCTGTGGCTGTAATCGGTCCCCTAGACTTGTATGCATGGAAGTTTGAAGGGTATATATGTGTCTCTTACGGTTGGTTTTATTTTTCGTCCTTATTTTTTTTTATCTTGTTTTGCGAGATGCATTTACAGTATTAATATTGTGCTGCGTTAGTAGTAGGGTTATTACCCTCTTTGTAAAGTGTAATATGTAATATGTTTGTGAATTTAGAAGGAATGGAAAGAAAAGAGTTAGAGGGGGAAGGGAGGGAGAGAAAAGGGGATATAAAATATTTAAATTCTTAAACACGAAGAGGGAGGACTTTTAAGTCGGGTTTTGTCCTCTTTAAAAATTAACTTGTAAACATTTTTAAGGGTGTGGATGGGAATTTGGAGATAAGAGAAATGGAACTCTTAAAGAGAAGGGGAGGAAGGAAGGGAAAATTTTGGGCCCGTTTGGTTTACAGTTAAGTAGAATTGATTATAAAAATGAATGTTTGAGATTGATAGTGCACACTTTATGAAATATGTTGGATGGAAGTGATTTAAAATCAATTCTGTAAAATCATGGTTTTGTTTGGTTAAACGGGCTTTTTATAAGTTAGAGAAAGAGATAGTTACATTTACAAACATACGGAACTCTTAAATAGAAGAGAAGGGGAGAAGGGGAGGAAGGAAGGGAAGATTTTATAAGTTAGAGAAAGAGATAACAATATTCACAAACATCTGGGGAGGAAAGTGTTTTCTCAAAACTCTTTCTCTCTTTCCTTTATTTTTTAACTTATAAAAATACAGTGACTAAACTCATAATTAAAATAAAATAAATAAAAATTGGAAAATTATATAGGTAGAATAATAACCAAAGATGATGGGTCAGATGTTTCAATCTGAAATTGGAATTAATAATTGCAATCCGTCAATTGGCCTTGCTAGGTTTATATTTGTGCATGTACTTATTCCTAGGTCTTAGAATTCGTACAAAAATCAAGTTTCATAGTCATCGAATTTATCAATTTTTTTTAAAGTTCTTTCAATTTTTTTGGGTAAAGCATCGAATTTATCAATTTAAACATTAAATCAAAATTTCTTATTATGTAAATTAAATTTATAAATTTTACTTACTTATATTTAAATTAAAAATTAATTAATACTTTATTGTATAATTTTGGCTTTACATATTAAAATACATGAAAATGTTGATTATAAATGACATATTTACGGGTGTTTAATTCATCTAACATTTTATGCATGATCATTAACATGATATAACAAAATAGTTAAACTTTTTAATTATTATATTCTAAAAACAATCAAATCATATAAATATTCATATATGTACATATGTGTAGCTCATCATCTAATAGAAAGCTCAAATGCAGCTCTTGGATAGATAAATCACGATTTAGAAATCAAGTTCAACTCAATGATGTGTAAACCTAATTTATTGAATATAATTTGCTAGGTATAAATAACCTGCGAGCTTGCTCAGTTAATTTTCATCAGCTGTCTAAAACTTGTGTATGACTCTTTTCCGGCATCGTCTTAATCTTGACACCAAAATGGGTCGGTCAAGACAAGTCAACCCTTGAGTTAGTTGAATGCAACCAGCTGGCTCCGAGTTTTGGCAATTTTTTATTTATTTATTTATTTTAGAAACCAATATATATATAATTCCCCTCCAAAGCAATTGATTTTGATTAACCAAAAACAACGTCTTCACCAAATTTGTTTGTTTCAATTTGCAAGGTCAACTTGTTAAACGTCACTTCGGGGCGTGAAAGGATAATTAAGATTAATTTGGCCTCCCTCGATTCGATGCATGTTGGTTTAAGTGGAATCCACGACCAAAATCTCCCAAAGTTAGGAAAAGCAGAAAAAGATGTTATCATTTTTCAGCCACTGCATGTTGAAAGGCAAGTGCCTGAACATCATTGCTTTTTCTTTTCTTTAGCTCTCACGCTTAGTTAGCTTAGGCAAGAGGAGCACCCGGAATCCGCACTTCTTTTAAAATTCAATTTTCCCCCACTAATTGTTGGGTCCAGCAATTTATACTTTTTTCCGTTACCCTTCACAAATTGGCAATATATAGTTAGGTGCCCATCTAATTATCCATTCCCTATAACTGCCCACTTGGAGAGAAGAATACACGTCAGAAACCATTCAATCAGTTTACTTGCAAGCACTGAATTTATTGATTTTGAGAGATTCTTATCTGCTTCATGCTCTACGTATGCCAGCCACTAATTAAGATCAAGCTAAGTCTTATATATATATATATATATATATATATATATATATATATAATCATGCTAATTAATTGAATATTTATTTGGTAACTATAGTGCCATTGAATATACAATTGATCGATCCATGCAGCTTAATTATTAGCCCCATATTCTGCCATGTGCTCTCTGCAGGAGCCACAAACAGTTACATCGCTTCTAAATTATAATTACTTCCGGGGATGAAGGATTTTATTATAAGGGTCTGGAGTGTAAGTAAAAGTGCCTGCTTGGAAGATAAGCAGAGAATTGAAAAAGGATAAAGCAATTATTATAATGAAAATGGGTTATACTATTACAAAATGAAGTTACAACTTCATATGCTTAATCTAAGTGGTAGTTGTGTTATTTGGTCAAGAAGGAGAACTATTGCAGATTTTTTTAACATTTTCCTCTCAATTTACTTCAGCCATTCAAGAATCAATTCGAAATCTGACCACTCAGTGTTTTTCTCCATGGCTATAAGGCTATAAAATCCTGTTTATTCTCATTCTAAGAGGGAGGGAGCAGGAGGCATAATGACAGCTCTTAATAGTATTTATGCTCAAGTGGCGACTCAAAGGAATTTCCTGCTAGATTACTGACCAATCAATTTGATTTTTTCATAGTAATTCTTAGACACTCTTTTTTATACTTACTTTTTTTTTTCTTTCTTCATTTTCAATCACATTTCTTATTTTCTTTCTATCTCTATTCTTACTACACTTTATACACTCAATATTTTGATTGTATAACTGCAATTTTCCTTAACCAACTGTCCAACTTGATGTCTTTCCACATGTCCCGAGATGGAGCCACTCTAACAACAGACAATTCTCTTTTAAAGTGAGAAATTGAGGTTATATGCACCAATGGATTAATTTAATAATAATACGTCATAATCACTACCTACTGAAATTTAAGAGAAAATACCCACCTAAAAAATAAATTCACTTTAGTTTAGGGGAATGTTTTTCCCATTGTAAAATCAATGTCCGCTACTTTAAAAGTCATTCCACTGTCTCAACAATTTTTTAGTTTAAGTGAAAAGGAATTTGGTTTTCTTTATTAACACTTGATTGTAGAAGAAATTAGTGGAAGGAAATAAAAAAAGAGAGTTTATTTTTCAAGTTATCTTTTTCATCTAAACCATTGGTATTTTTTATCGGAGACAATCGTGACTCAAGCACAAGACTTTATTTAAGTGGAATTAAACATATATGATTTGAATCATTAGTTATTTTTTTAGATTATTTGGTGTGAAAAAAAGTGGATGAAAAGAAAAAATATATATTTATAAAATAACATAAATATCCTCTAGTAAAAACGAGATATGATAATTAACCCATATATCTCGTCCCACATTTTCATCCAAAATTAAAAGAAAAGAAAATTATATTAAAATCATAATAGCTTTTCCATCATTATCTTTTTTTTTTTCATTCTAAACAAATGGAAGAAAATATATTAAAATCATGTTTTTCATCCCCCACTTCCTTTCCTCCTAAACAGAGCTAGCAATTCGGGCTACTTGATCCGATCCGATACAGGTAACAGACTTTATCAGGTTGGGTTAAAAAATCCAGAAATTATTTGAGTTTCTAAAATAAATGTCCAAACTCTACATTTTTTGAACTTTTTACGGGTAGCCAATTTTTTTTGCGGGTTTTGCAAGCTATCTGACCTTTTATTGCGGATAGCGGGCTAGAAAATAGATAGTTATTCGGGCTTTTAAAATAAGTATTCAAGCCCTATATTTTTTGCAGGCTTTTATGGGTTAGTCTGCTCGGGTTAGCCCATTTTACCCATTTTAATGCTAAACCATTGAGTAAAAGTCTAAGATTCGAATCAATGGAAGAAATAGATGTTGAGAGAATTTTGCCTCTTTGCATTCTATATATATCCCCCAATCCTGTAGGGACAAAATGAGAGAGACACCTTAAATTCCAAATCACTCCTCCTATAATTAACTATAGGATGGGTGACGCTGAGATCAAGCCATCCATTGAGGTAGTTGTATGTGGTTCCATGAACAATACCACCAGTGCAAACAACCATGCCCACCAAAGCGACATCATCAAGCCATCACAAGTACCAATCTTAACCAAGCTCCATGCAGGGTACTTTTTCATATGTCTTTCCTTTGGTGCACAAGCTTTGCTGTGGAAGAGTTTGAGTGAACATAACAAGGACTCACAAACTCTGTGGCATGGATTTAATTTGATGCCTTCCGTTGCATATCTCCTACTTTGGTGCCTCTCAGTGCTTATTGCAACTATCCTATCTTTGCTTTACATGCTCAAGTGCATCTTGCACTTTGATTTGGTGAAGAAGGAGTTTTCACACCACATTGGAGTGAACTACATGTATACTCCTTGGATTTCTGGCCTTCTGATGCTTCAATCAGCACCAGTGATAGTTCCTAGAACTTGTTATTACTACCAATATCTCTGTTTGGCCTTTTCATTTGTGATATTGATGCTTGATGTGAAACTATATGGACAATGGTTCACAACTGAAAAACGGTTTCTGTCAGTTGTAGCAAACCCAGTAAGCCAGGTTTCAGTTATAGGAAACTTGGTGGCTGCTCAAGTGATGACAGAAATTGATTGGAAAGAGAGTGCACTAACAATGTTTTCATTGGGAATGGTACATTATTTAATTCTATTTGTAACGCTGTATCAGCGTTTGACAAGTAGCAACCAGTTTCCCACGGGGCTAAGACCAGCTTATTTGCTGTCATTTGCTGCACCAAGCTTGGCAAGTCTAGCTTGGAAATCTATCTCAGGTGCTTTTCTCATCCCATCAAAGATGCTGTTCTTTCTCTCTTTGTTCCTTTTTATGTCTCAGGTAGGTTCTGTTCTGTCTGATAATTCAAATTAATTCCATATATACAAACTTGTGTAATTAATTTCAATATTGTCTCATCACTTATAATGCAGGCTTGCAGGCCAGCCTTCTTCAAGAAATCAATGAAAAGGTTAAATGTTACATGGTGGGTCTATTCATTCCCTTTAACAATCCTTGGTCTAGCTTGTGCAGAATATGCTCAAGAAGTGAAAGCTAGCATGGCCTCTGCATTAATGCTGGTCATATGTATTGTCTCAGTGCTGGTTTTCTTTTGTTTGATGATGATCACTGTACTCAAAATTGAGAGGATGCTGCTAAAAAAAGCTCCCATTATGAGCTGTAAATGAAATAAATATATATCTTTAACCGTAAAACTAGAATCATATCATCAACTCCAGAACCAGAACCAAGTATATATATCTCTTATTTTCATTGGAAGGAAACGAATCAATAAAAATAGACCAAATTATCTGATTACCCTTTATTCTCTTAAAAAAATAAAAGTGATTCCTTTACAGTTCTTTGCTTTACATTCTTCACTCCATTTGTATGTTTAATGAGAGAGCTTTTGGAGTAGGTGGGCTACAAAGACTAATTTTAATTTATAGAGAAGTTAAATTCATTTGACCTCTTTGGTTCATTCTATTTTCATCTCCTAAAAGTTCTTCTGCAGAGTGTATCCAAACATAGCTAAGTGGTGAATAAGAAGTAAAAGTTATAAAAAGCACAAATCAGCACTGTGCTTATCATAAAAAATAGATCCATATTGACCTCAAAATTGAAAGCCCTCCCCTGTTTCTCGGTAGAGTGTTATCAGAAAACTGCCATGGCACTCCTGAAAAGTATATATGAAGAAGCCATCCATGCTTTTGTTACATATTAATCTTTTCTTGAAGTCCAAGAATTGTAGTAAACAAGAAGGAAGGAACCCCTCAGATTGTTTTCTCAGAGCAACCACATTCGCTTCTGCAACATCCACATCTTTCATTTTCCTCTGAATTTCAGACTTTCTCATCTTCAAGGCTTTAATTTGTATGTCTGCATTTGCACAACATGTATTTGCTAAATTATTGTTGCGTCTTCAATCCCATTAACATTTCCACGTGAAACTTGCTACCGGTAATGAACAAGTTATTTTAAGAACGTTATTATATTATTATATTTATGATAATAATATGATACTACATTCTAGGGATTCTTTAAAGGAGAAATATACATAGACACTCACAATTTTGGGATGTGATAGAATAAAATTAAAAGAGAGAAAAAGAATGTATGAAATGAAGTATAAAACGGTGAAAGAATCAAAACTCTTTTTCAAACATTTAATGGAGTTCATTTCTCTCCCCTGACCTCCTTCTACTCTTTAATTATCATTTTCTATGTTGAACTAATTAAGCCCTATAGTTGGGGTATTGATAGTTTGAATTTGATCATGTACTCTAAAATTGTGTGTTGACTTAATATTTTATGAATGAAATTTAGAATTTGTCTTTCATGTTGAATGTTTATTTGACTTAGACACTCATTTATTGATTTTATCTTTATGTATAGTTAGAAAATTTATGTATAAGTTGGACCTAAAGACAAATTCTTTGATTCTATTGCATCTAAGTATAGGTATAGTGAAACATATAGTTGTTTTTATTATAGTTTCGTATGTGCTCCAAATCTTGTTCTTTTGAAAAGTAAATTAAGGAATTAGTCATTTTTCAAGAGTTTAAGAGGGACCATGCATTAAGGAATCAATCTTCACTTGTTCGATAAAACATAACCATGAATGTCAAAGTATTGACTTAGACCAACATTACACTTAAGGTACATGGAATCAATCAAATGAAATTAAAGTAAATTAATGTTTGTTTGATTTACAATTAGGTTGGGTTGATTTTGATATATTTATAGAATCAATGATAAAAAATGAATGATGTACTATTTACAAATCATATTAGACGTAAATGATTTAAAATCAATTTTAGTAAAATTAATTCTCATTGTTTGCAACCAATTACGAGCACCTAGCCATTAATAAACTTAATTTTCCTTTGAAGTTCTTCTTTTATTTGTTTGTGCACACACACATATATATTCTAAATTTTTAAAAATTATAATATAAGTGCATAACACACTTCAATAAGATCAAAACCTAAATAAGCAATATGTTACAATTATATCCGAAGTATAATTAGGGTGTGTTTCTGAATTTAGAGGGGGATAGAAAAAGATTGGAGGGGAAATAGAGGGGGAAGAGGAGAAGAAGACTTTATAAAATGTATTTGAGAGAATCAAACTCTCAAACACAATAGGGGGAAAGGGCTTCCAATAAACCCTCCCTTCTCTCCCTTTTTCCCTTCAAAACTCAACTCACAAACATACCCTTAAACAACCAAGATTTTTTATTTCGTCAAAAAAAAAAGAAAATGTTTTTGTTTATCATTTTAATTATCTTGCTTGCCTTTTACCTTTTTGAGTTTTATGCCTCCCATTTTTTCTCTTTTCATTAGGTGATATATATATGACTTGACTATAAGTCATCTTTGATTTCTTCGCCGAGTTAACCTGATCGGGTGATCAATTTTAATTTGGTGAAAACTATTTGAATCTTGATTATTTGGTACACTGGTTTTTAAACATAATAAGTCTAACAATAAAATTAATTAACTGACTAGTTCATTAATCGAATTGGTTATAAAGCGCTGAGTTTTATAACTACGAAAATTTGCATAATAGTTTCACTTTTTTATTACAACATTTTTTAAGGTAAGAAAGTGGTACCCCGATTTAAGGTAAGGGAAACATCATCTTATGCATTAAAGAGCACTTATTTCACTCAAAAGAAAAAATGAATGAGGGATGAATCTATCTTATCAAATGTGAAACCTAATGAAATTATAGATTATATTCTTGCTCTTTAAGGTTAGAGAAAAAATGAACATAATCAAATTTTATATTTAAATGTCATTACAGAAATTAGAATAATAATCCTTATTTATATTAATACTATAATCCTTATCCTAATTAAATAAGAGAACAAATCATGAAATATAAAAAAATATGAAAGTTAAAACTTCATATATATAATCTAAGTTATTTGCTCATGCGGTCATATTGCAGCAGTAAATATCACTCGGGGATGATGTTTTGTTTCTAATAGTTAGATTAGATGGCAGATTATTTTGTTTAGATATCTTACCGGTGGGGCTGAGTTTTTAGTGGTGATACACTTTGACCGTTTGGTATTTTAGTTTGATTGTTGGCTATGTGACTGTGTAATGTATAATGAGTTGTAATACTCCTTATATTCATTTTAATTAAATTATGTTGCTTTTAAAAAAAATATAATCTAAGTTATTTTAAATTATTCTAAGTATTTCCTTCTCATAACTGATACAATGATAAAATAAAAAAATGAAAATTAACCCTAAGCTATATCATCTAGGTTATTCCAAATTATTTTATAAGATACAATGATGATATCACAAGATATTTTTTATTATTTTAAAAAGTCTTGATATACTTGATCAACCCATTGAGATTTAGTATAATAGCTTCTATTTTAACTTAGAAATATCTTATATAATATGGATATTTTATTAAACGTAAAAATACTTAAAAGAAATTTAATTTAAAATTCATTTAAACTTTTTTTATTAAAAAATAAATTTTTTTGTAACAATTTGAAGCTAAAGAAACAAAACAAGAAAAGAAAGAAAAAAGAAAACTCTAACTTCTAGCTCTGCTCATGGGAAAACAATCCCCTCTAGCATCAGCTAAAATTAAATTCTAGAATTCATCAAAGTTATTCAAGAAAACTATGGAAGGAGAACTAGAATGAGAGCACCCTTTTTTACAATTGCATCCGCACATTGGTTGCCCTCTCTTAGAATATGATCAATGCTTAAAGTTCAATTCCTACGAATCAAATGTTGAATCTCATGTATCAACCCAACAAACTTGTGAAATCTTGGCAAGTCTTATTGAAAAAATGAATTTAAAAATTTAATAATCATGTAATTTTTTTTAAAACAAATTAAGTACTTTATCACATGCTAGAGATAATAATAAATATCTGAAAAACTCATATTTGTTATATTGGCTGAATTTAGGACACATTTATAACTATGTAAGAAAAAAAAGGTATTTATATATAAACGATTTCTCTCCTAAACACATTCTTCGGGAGGGGTGAGAAGTCTTAACTGTGACTAAACCCCGAATAGGATTACCTCTAGTAATATGGGATACCTATGGTTTATACAAAAAAAAAACTATTTCTCTCCTAAAAATAAAGATTCATACTTGTTATATTGGCTTGAATTTGAAGATATATGCAAATATCATGAGTTTTTTTTAACCGCATGTATTCTTTACGAGAGGTAATTTTGCTCAACCGGAAACATTCAACTATGGTGGGACTAACTCTCAGTGAATTTTTTTTTTTTACATGACCAGACCTTTCTTAAGGAGAATAAACATGGACGATTTGAACCAAGTATCATTGCTTAATATCAGTTTCTTTTTTGACATTTCCTTCTGACAGCTAACTTGATGTACAATGGTCACAATTGACAAATTACTGCTTAACTAAAAAACGGTTGGAATTATTGAAAAGCAAATTGCTAACTTAAATAAAATGAAAGGATTGAAGAAAGTACAAGGTATTGTGGACGAATAAAAAGACAAAATTATCCATGTGCAACTTCATTTTTAATCTCATATCCTATTTTATTCCATTTTAAAAATTATACAAAAAAATATAATATTATCCATACATCATGCTTGTTATAATAAAAAAAAATCATACTATACATTTTTTTCTCTTTATTTTTATCTATCACAATAACATTTTACACTTTTCTTCCTTTTATTTCTATCTATTTTAATTGTAAGATTTATTATATAAAATTATTGTACAAGTATGATTTCCATAATTAAAATCTCTAACAAAAGAGGTATAACTATGACTGTAGCACACACATTGACATACAATACTCCCTTGTTGAAATTAGTATCCTCTGAAGGAGTTGGTGGCTTTACTTCGTCGTATATTGAAAGTTGAAATTTGGAACTTGAAAGAATTTTACAAGTCTGAGAGGTGGAAAGGGTCAGCCAACACAGGAAGGCCAAGTCTAGTCTTTCTTATACATCATCTCACATCACATGACTTCTTCCCTTCTGTTTTGGTGACTTGATAAGTTAATTTATTAATATCTTTATATATATATATACGCCCACCATTGGTATAATTCCCATATATCTACAATAACCTCCAATCCATCCCCCAATTCTCCTAGAAAACTCTTAATCCCATACATTCCAATGGCTTCCTTACTACAATTACAAACCACAGCTTGCAGTTGTTATTCTCTAAGGGCAGTCAAGTCTTCCATTCATGTCCCTAAACCTCCACGAGTGCCTTATTCGATTCCAAAAGTGCCAACAACAAAGCTTCACATTAAGGAGGGATTCAATGGATCCATAAATACAAGTACAACCTCATTCCCATTACAGAATAATAATAATGTCCTAACCACACAAATATATGATGGTTTATACAAGTCCAAAATCACTACTCAACTCTATGCAGTTCTAGAGGCAATAGCTGATAGAATTGAAATGCACAACAACGTTAGACAACAACGGGACAACTGGAACTCCCTTCTTTTAAACTCCATCAATATGATCACTCTCTCTGCCACAGCCATGTCTGGTATTGCAGCCACAACTACTGGTGACACTGCACCCCTTTTGGCTCTCAAACTATCATCCACTCTTTTGTTTTCTGCTGCCACTGGGATGTTGCTTATCATGAACAAGATTCAGCCCTCACAACTCGCTGAGGAACAACGCATTGCTACAAGGTTGTTTAAGCAGCTTCAGGCCCAAATCCAAACCAAAATTTCTCTTGGAAATCCCACAGAAGAAGATGTGAAGAGTTCAATGGAGAAGGTCTTGGCACTTGACAAAGCTTATCCACTTCCCTTGTTGGGAGCTATGCTTGACAAGTTTCCTGCAAAATTTGAACCTGCTGTTTGGTGGCCTAACACTCAGTTCCAAAGGAAAAGTGATTATAAAACAGAGAGTAAGAAGCAGAGGAATGGATGGAGTGAAGAACTTGAAATGGAACTGAGAGAGGTTATTGAAGTGGTAAAGAGGAAAGACATTGAAGACTATGAGAGGTTGGGAAACATAGCACTGAAGATCAATAAGAGTTTGGCAATTGCAGGCCCTTTATTCACTGGCATTGCAGCAGTTGGATCTGCCTTTGTAGGAAATGGTTCATTGGCTGCTATAGTGCCTGTCATGGCTGGATCATTGGCTGCTGCAATCAATGCTTTTGAGCATGGTGGACAAGTGGGGATGGTGTTTGAAATGTACAGAAACTGTGGTGGGTTCTTCAAGCTGTTGGAAGAGACAATTGAAACTACATTGGAAGAGAAAGATGTTGAAAGAAGGGAAAATGGAGAGATCATGGAAATGAAGATGGCTTTGAAATTGGGAAGAAGTGTGTCACAGCTGAGAGAACTAGCCTCAAAATCAGCTTCCTGTAGGATGGAAGGAATTGCCATCGATGAATTCGCCAGCAAGCTCTTTTAAGATGTATACATATAACATTATTTTTATGACGATGCATTCTTTATTGTTTATATATATATGTATAGTCCTCTGACATTAGATATATAGAATGGAGAATCTGTATATTTGTATCTTAGGGTAATTGACTCAACAATATTTACTTTTCACAATTGTTCTTGTTTTAATTTAACACACAGATTTTTGCATTTTGTATTGCAAACTTTTATTATGGAAAGGATTAAACAATGGTTGAAACATGTTCCATGCATCCTTTGCTCTTGTAATTCAATAACTTCTATATACTCCAATTAATTGTCTTTTTTCTCTATTTTTTTGGGGAAGGGGTTGCCACTTGACATGGATATTATTCATGTTGTTTTTTTATGAGATAACAAATTCATACAACTAAAATATACAACAACTTATATAATAATACACTTTTTTTTATATTTCTTAATTAAATTACCTATCACATTCCACAATTCTCTTTTTTTTTTTTCTCTTTTTTATTTTTTTTATTGTATGTTGTATAATTGTATAAGTATTTATATATATAGAATGCGTGTATCCTCTGCTAAAAGACAATTCTACTCGGAACATTCACATGTAGCTTGGTTTGCAATCCCATCACCATTTTATTTTCATTTGCAAAGGAAGATAAAGGAGCAAGATGCTTCACAAAAGGGCATATCAAAGATGGAAAGACTTTATTAGAAGATATTATACCCACTTCAGTATTCTCTTTGTTTTGAAAAAAAAATAGTCACTTGCTATCATTTAGGAAATAGCCTTAACTCATATAAAAATAAAGTTTGAAAACCCCAATCCATCAGTAACAAAAAAAAAAAAACTTATGAGATCCGATCCCTACAAAGGTCATATGCACCATATTTTGAGTGATGGAATCAAAGTGATAAACAAGTTCAAAGATAAATTAGGTGACGGGCTTCTTCTTGAAATAAAAAAAAAATTCCACAACATTTTTTTAAAATAATATACAACTATGTGTAGTTAATATGTCTCTTTAATGAGCTGTGTTTTACATGTCAACTTAAGCATTTTGTGGCCAAACGTTAATCGAAATTAAAAATGCATCAAAGTACACATAGGACTGTTAGATGTTTTATAAAAATCAAAGCGCAATAGACAATGCACATGACTTATGGAGTGCAATTGCGAAGCTTAACTTAAAAACTATCTCCCCCATTTGATTTGTGTCATTAAATTATTTAGATTATTAAGAATAAAATTGAATTTCAATCTTGAATAGAAAACATATATTTAGTCAATTATGAAAAACAAAACTCTTAACACTTGGTTCCATCTGCACGTAAGAATTATAAGAAATTAGAACATATCATTGAACCTATATATAGCAACAGAAAGGGTTTAAAAAAAATAAAAGCACAAAGAGAAATAATCAATATTTTAAAAATCGAATGGGTAATTGAAGTGGTGAAGATACTGATTCACGATTTATAGGTTCAATCTTGGTCAAACCGGTAATAACTAAATATATATATCTTTAATATTATATAATATTTCAAGTAATAAAATAACACAAAATCATATAAAAATTCAAAGTTATAAATTATCATGAATAATTGGTAAAATAATACATATATTTATGTGTATTTATTTATCTTAAAAATATTTTAGATTAAATAAAGATTTAAAAAAAAAAGAATTTTTTGAAATTTGACCTATTCAAATCGATTTTCAACATCGGTTCTTTTACCGGTTATGTGCTCCACTGATATTTTAGGGTTGAACGGATCCGTTACCAAACCAGTTTGGTCCGGTTTTTCAAAACTATATATTGAAATATATAATTAAATAAAACATATATATCATTTCTTTCTTCTCCCCCACCCCCCAAATAATCATTTGTGTTTTGAGTAGAGGTGTCAATATAGGCTCAGTTCAGTGAGTCAACCCAGCTTACCGAAAGGTTGGGTAGGTAAAAATTATAATCACATTTTCACGAGTCAAAGGGGGTTAACTTACTTAACTCATGAGCCAAAGTTAGTTCAAGTCAGGTTTGCTCGCTTTTTTTAACTTGTTTTCTTAATTACTTTTTCATTTTTTAATTATTTTTTAAAAAAATTAAATTTGGTAAACCAACCCACTTAATTTACTAATACATGATGAATCGAGCTGGATTGATATTTTTTCAGTTCATCAAAAAATTGAGTCAACAAATCAACTTAACTCGCTTTTAACCTAATCCGTGGTAATCAATTTAATACCTCTAGTTTTGAGTAATAGGCCTATAGTCTCACTAGTATATCTTAAAATAAAATTATTTATCAAATTAAATATTTTATGTCACCACAGTCCATGTCATTGTCACTCAATAATTAATTAATTGTTATAATGTTTCATATATTTATGTATGTAATATATTCTTGAGTTATTATTTCTTGTCATCAATATTAATTTATTTTGAATCTATTTTTATGTTGTGTGCCTCTAAAATCAAACACACCCTCAATATATTCCTTGATCTTGAATATTAATATTATGCTGATAAATCCGCATAAGGATTTTGTCCAAGGAAAGTCAAATTTTCAAAGTTAATTTAGGCGAGCATTTTGGACGATTCGCATGGCTAAAGACACTTCAAATATCATTATTTGATTTTTTTTGGGTGCAGATAGATAAAAAAAATTTTAAAAAGCCACAAATAAATAAATACACTCTATATAATCTGATTAATTAAAGAATTTAATGGAAAGAATATAACAAACGAGATATGATTTTTTAAATTAAATTTTTAATATTATTTTACATCAATCCAGAGGAAGGAATTAATTAGAAATAGAAAAAAAAATGTTAATCAACTTTATTTGTGAAGTTCCTTTGTTGAAGGTGCGTGCTCTTGTCTCTGTGCGCCTACCCCCACCCTTTCAAAAATGTTTCAAAAAATTGATGGCCACACATCTATAGTCGTAGCCCTTGTATTGAAATTGAAAATTGAAAAAGTAAAAGCCAGTGGCTGAAATAAAAAGAATAGTAAACGATACATAAAATGAAAATCGTAAGAGTGGCTTTTATTTTGTGTTATAGTACATATGATATGATATGATAATTCTTTCTTCTTTGATAGTATAATGTAATATGCAAATAATGCAATGCAGCGTTGTTGTTTTACTACGTCGCATGTTGAGCCCTTGCCAGTGCCTGGAAATTTTGAACAGACCAAGTCAATAAAATAAAATAGGTCAGCCACAGCACAACTTTCTTTATTTGATATTTTGATTTTGACTTTTCTACACCCTCTCCGTTTTGTTAGTTACTAATATAAATACTGCCATGCACCCCTATCTCTCTAAAATATTCATAACCTTTTCTTTCTTCATTTCATACCCAAACACAATTCATATTCAGAAAACGCTTCATTCAATTTCCTTACATTACACCCTCATATATCATATCATAATTATCATGGCTTCTATACAAATGATCTCAAGTACTATACTTTCTTCAAAGAGAGTAAATGCTGCAATCCATGTCCCAAAGCTCCCTAGACTCAATTTCCCTTCATCAGTTCCTAAGATACCAACCTCAAAGCATGTTGAGGGCTTAACATTCACAGACTCAGCCCCATTACTTGAAAACAACAATAATGATTTATCCAATTCTACAATCTCTAACTCCACTTTGCAACTCTATGCAATCTTAGAGGCTGTATCTGACAGAGTTGAAATGCACAAAAACATTGGTGACCAGCGTGACAATTGGAACACCCTTCTTTTGAACAACATCAACATGATTACTCTCACTGCTGCAACATTGGCTGGTGTTGCAGCCACAACTGGTGCTGGAGCACCCCTTTTGGCTTTGAAACTATCATCCTCTCTTTTGTTTTCTGCAGCCACTGGGATGTTGCTTGTCATGAACAAGATTCAGCCTTCACAACTCGCTGAGGAACAACGCAATGCTACAAGGTTGTTTAAGCAGCTTAAGGCCCAAATCGAAACCACAATTGCTCTTGGGAATCCTACAGAGGAAGATGTGAAGAGTTCAATGGAGAAGGTTTTGGCACTTGACAAAGCTTACCCACTTCCCTTGTTGGGAGCTATGCTTGACAAGTTTCCTGCAAAATTTGAGCCTGCTGTTTGGTGGCCTAACACTCAGTTCCAAAGGAAAAATGACAGTAAAACAGAGAGGAATGGATGGAGTGAAGAACTTGAAATGGAATTGAGGGAGGTTGTTGAAGTGGTAAAGAGGAAAGACATTGAGGACTATGAGAGGTTGGGAAACATAGCACTGAAGATCAATAAGAGTTTGGCAATTGCAGGTCCTTTACTCACTGGCATTGCAGCAGTAGGATCTGCGTTTGTAGGAAATGGTTCATTGGCTGCTATAGTGCCTGTCATGGCTGGATCATTGGCTGCTGCAATCAATGCTTTTGAGCATGGTGGACAAGTGGGGATGGTGTTTGAAATGTACAGAAACTGTGGTGGGTTCTTCAAGCTGTTGGAAGAGACAATTGAAACTACATTGGAAGAGAAAGATGTTGAAAGAAGGGAAAATGGAGAGATCATGGAAATGAAGATGGCTTTGAAATTGGGAAGAAGTGTGTCACAGCTGAGAGAACTAGCCTCAAAATCAGCTTCCTGTAGGATGGAAGGAATTGCCGTAGATGAATTTGCCAGCAAGCTATTCTGATCAGCTTGAGCTATAACATTACATTAATTAACTTCATTTTTTGTAAACTATAAACATGTTCTTTCATTCTTTGTGTACAGATGATATCTATCTGATAGAGAAGGAAAGTTTAGCTTTAGATCAGTGTATATGCACTCTTAATTTCTTTTATGTAAATTTAATTGGATATACAACATTTGGTCTCTTACGATATTTGATTTAATAACTTTCTTTACTACGTACTCTGATATATGACTTTTCTATTCAAAATTTAAAATCTTTGACTTTCCAAGTTGGAATATAAAATGTTTGTTTATATTCTATTATATTTGGCTGAATATAATAAAGCTGAACTGTAATCCTTGTCAAAGCTCTATGAACTTGTGAATATATTTAGAAAGAATTATTGATGGGATCTATTCAAATAATGTTAGCAAAAAAGATATTTTTTTATATTGTCCAACCAGTTCGAATTCCTTACAAAGTAGGGTAAAGTTTACATATAACCAAGTTGTAGCTCCCCAACCCTGTCGATTTGTGTTATTATACTCTTTATAATATCTTAACCTCTGTGAGTTTTCTTATCAAGCAATTAATTGACTGGGTTAATTAGTTAGACGCATCTTTACTAGTTATGAATTTTTTTTAGTTGAGTTTTAGATATGCGTTGTTTTTCCTTTTCTTTTATCTCTTTTTGATACATTAAAATTACTACAAAGCAAGGACTCCTAACTTTGTATGAATGAAATGAAGAGCTTCAAAGAAAGTACAGTTTCATGTCGCCAGGTAAGGTCGTCACCCTTGGCACAAGAATAAGATTTTGAACAGGAATGGGTCAATAACTCAACATGCGGGAGTTACTTTTAACACCCTGTTTTTCTATTCACACCCCCTATATTGTTTGTATTTTTTAAAATTCCCATCCTACCCCTCCCCAACCCACCTCCACCTCCACCTCCACCTCCACCTCCACCTCCCAACACCCCCCATAATTCCATTAATTTTTTTCTTTAAAAAAACATTTCTAGAAATTAGTTTTCGAAAAAAAAAAAACACTTCCGGAAATTAATTTCCGGAAATCAAACAAAAAAATAGCTTCCGGATGTATATTTCTGGAAATTTCCAGAAAAAATTGGCTTCCGAACATATATTTCCAGAAATATATATATATATAAATTTTCAATGTTAGAGACGGATTAGAATCAAAGACGAAATTCATTATCCGAATTAACTTGATAACCATACAAACCTCAGACTTTTACTGCGAGATGGTTTATTCAGGAATTCTTTCTCGGAACAATCTAACTCGAAATTCGGAACAACTACAACCTTAGATCACTAGAGTCTAGCAACACTTAGCACGTGAAATCCACCTCGGATAGGCGCGTGAACATATCATGCAGATTCTGTTATAAAAACTAACAAAATTTTCAGCCAAAACCTATCTATAAATAAACACCTCCAGCAGAGATCCAGGTACGCTTTCACGTCTCCTATTAAAACTTTGCGGAATTATTACTGACTTGAGCGTTGGAGTCTCTACAGGTATGATAAATCCACTTTAGTAGTAGATTTTTAGATTGATTTTATGTAGTTTTTAGTTGTTTAGGTTGATAATTTTGTAAATTTGTAGTAAAAATTGTACATAATTGAGTTTGTTTGTATTTTAGGTGATTTTAGTAAATAATAGTATTTTTCTCTAATTTTTCATTGTTTTGTTGTTTTTAGAAATCTTCTGGAAAATAAGAAAGAAAGAAGTTAAAGAGAAGCAATTTTGAAATTTGTGGAAGAGTCAAACAATGAATTTTGGAGGCAAAGAAGGTGCAAATTGAGAGATTTACATTCTGTCAGATCTGTGTGGGAACAGGCAAATTTCATGTGAGGACACGACACTGCCAGAAGCTACAAAAATTACAAATTGCTCTCTGCCTTGTTCGTGTGAGAACATGGCAGGATCTGTGTGGGGACACGAATTGACAGAATCACTATAAATAGTTGCTGTTAGATTTTTAGCGGAAACAGTTTTCAGATTTCGATTTTCTCTGTCTTTTCTCTCCTTCCACTCAAATTTTCTCTCATCTTTCTCTCAAGATTCAACTCAAAGGTGGAGCCTAGGATTATTCTCCATGGATTTCGTCCTTGAGTTTGCATCTTCCTCTTCTTTTCTCTTCTCTTTTGTAATGGATTGCTAACTTTCTTAGGTTAGGTGTTGATGAAACTTGATCTGAATTTTGTGTAAGTGTTTTGCTCATTCAATTCAATTTTCGTTTTCAATTCAATTGCTTCCTTCTACTCTTAATGCTTCAATTGAATTGGTCACTCAATTGCATGAATCAAAAGCTTCTCTCACAATTGGAAAATTGGGGAAAAGCTTGGATCTGAAGCAAGCAACATAAAAGATTGATTGCCTAGGAATAGGAATCATTTTTTATGTGATCTTTAGCAATTCTTGAAGTTAATGCATGTCACTATTAGGTTCACCTAAGGAATTAGGGTTCTTAGTGATGACATATGGTCAATTTACCAAGGAATTGGATCATTGAAATCATCTTTAATAATTGAATTGAATGATGTGAACACTTACATAAAAAGAGGATTAAGTGAAATCAACCCTAACCAATTTTGTTAAATTCGTATTCCAATTTTACTGCATTTTGTCAAATTGTTCAAAAACATAATTCAAGTTTCTGGTTTAGTTTTCTACATTAGATTGTAGGTCATTAATTACAATTGATTTCTCCATGTTCAACTAGTTAAATTCTCTGTTAATTGGTACTTGATCCATCAATCTCTGTGGATACGATACTCAAACTCATTGTTGAATACTTGCAACGATTTGGTACGCTTGCCAAATTTCTCATCAAGGTACACTACCGTCATGCTCCTCCATCAACCACTACTACAGCTCACCAAAAACAACCGCAGCAAAATACAACTCGAACATAAATCATATGGAGATAGAAACATTGAAATACATATGATTATCTTATATCATTTTTGCACTATTTTTATTTGTACGGAACGTTTGTCTTCATTATTTTTTATCATTGCACTACATAGGTACTATTAACATTATTAAAAATAAATGGATTATAGTGTAGTTTTATTCTTTAATAATGTTACTAACTATAAATAGTGTACTATTTTTTATCATTGCACTACATAGGTAACATCATTGCACTACATTGGTTGTTCTATGCATAATAAATAGTACCTATATAGTTAAAAATACCTATATAGTTAAAAACGAATTTCGCATGCAACAACTTCACTCATGGATTCGCACGGGTACCATGCTACTCGTGCATAAAACTGTCCGCTCTGTACTTAGAAGTCTCAAACGTTAGAGCATGATCATCATTATGTCCCGAAGATATTGTGAATGTTAGGCTGACATTAGAACCTGACTTGCCTGTTTCAGTGTAAAGCATTACAATTTCTTAGATAACATGCAAAAGGAACTACCACAAGTGACGCATTACATTGCAGATATGACTACTTGCGTTTCGTGGATGTATAATGATGTATTGTTCTACTAAGTTTAGGTGTCCTCGGAGGGGAAAAATGGGGAAATTTCAAAATAACATGTTGAATTCAACTACTACATGAAAATAAAGTCATTAATGCCAGACGAAGATGATGTGAGAAAGACAATCACATTAACATTACGGTAGAACTCAGATTATGGGAAAATTAGTCAACAAAGAGGAGTGATTGGGAAATGTTTGAGGTGAAATGCTGAAGTAAATTAGGACGGCTTATAGTATTTTGTTGGTACAAATGGCATTTTTGTAACAACTCCTTCATTGGGTTTTCCTCGAATAATAATCTTGACTTTGGTGCCTGCCTTGTGCAATCCAGATTTCACATATCCCATGGCTATGTTCTTCTTGAGGCAAGGACTAAATCCACCACTGGTGACTTCCCCAATGTTCTTGCCCCCTTCATCTTGAATCTCACTGTGGCTTCTAGGAGGTGGACCAGAAGAAATGAAACCAACACGCCTGATTGAAGGACCATCTGCAAGCTGTTTAAGGATAACATCAGCTCCTAGAAAACCACCTTCTGCTCTCCTTCTCTTCCCTACAGCCCATGTGAGTCCTGCCTCAATAGGTGTGATGTGCTGTTCCAAGTCATTGCCATATAAGCACAATCCAGCTTCAAGTCGAAGACTATCTCTAGCACCCAATCCTGTCAATCTTATCTTCCCTTCAGATTTCTCCAGTATTGCCTTAGCAAGATCTACTGCATGCTCTGAAAGAACTGAGATCTCAAATCCATCTTCCCCAGTATACCTGAAAGTCAGTCTCATTGAAGAGAGTGTTATTATGCATAGAACAACCAATGGGGTTAAGCATGGTGTCCTGGGAAACTCAGCTAACACAAGCATACAAAATAAAATTACAATTAGAGGTCTTTGTGAATTGGATTGTATTTGGTTTTAAAGAGAAAAACCATTTAAGCCAATGTCATCAGTTTTCTTATTTTAGCATCCAATCTATTTGGTTTTAAATTCAAATTCAATCTAAAACAGTTTGGATTATATTGATTTTTCTATTCAAAGAGGTAGCAAATAATATATTGGAATACAAAATAAATATAATAAAAATTAATTCAAAGTATCAAATTTCTTACCCTATAAGTCATGACATAGTCCAAATTATAAATTACTACTTAAAACACTCTTGAAATTTTTAAAACAAATTATATGTGGTATGATAATTTCAAAAACAAAAATTATATACGTGTGTCTATTAGTTCAGTTCAGTTTGGATTGAATCATTTATCAAAATTAGAGCAAAAAATCCATCTAAACCAATAAAAAATCTTTATTTTTTTTTACTTTTGGTTTTTTCAGTTTCTGAATTTTCGGATAAGTTTTCATGATTTACACTAGAAGAAAATTACTGTATCCTGGAAAGGAAAGGCAAGATAGCCAAAGTGACACAATAAGGAATTTTAGGAAGCATGTTTATAAGTTTATAAGTCACATGAACTTTGATGGATAAATTGCTAATGTTGATGGAAGAAAACAACAAAAAAGGCATACCCTGTCCGTGTGAGAAAGCACTGCGAGCCATTGATGTCCAACACGGTGAACTCCCCAAAGTATAGCTTGCTTAAATCCTCTTTTGTCAGGTGTTGAAGAACAGGGGCAGCAAGAGGACCCTGCTCCAGAGACAATAAGAATCCTTTATTCATGTGACAGTCAAGAGCAGTTCATTAATTTAAAAGCCCCACAATTTATTTATCAATTTTAGAAATGAGTACAAATCACCTAAACAAATGAATCATAATCATTTAATGACCACACTAAACAAAGCTATATTATTTTATACTTTGGGGAAAAGATAACATGCATATGGCTAGAAAGTATGTCTCACTAAATCAAAAGATACTCAGGGCAGGTGATATGAGAGTATATTGAATTATTTACCCATAATCATTGTTTTAATGTCTAGAGCACATTACAGCCATGCCAAGTGAAACAGATGAAGGAAAGCTTTCAAGAAAAAGGATTGAAGGCAAAAATTAAACATTTTCTATCTTAAAAGGGAAGAGTGATAAAGAAAAAACAAAGGAGTGGATAAACGCACATGCATGAATTTTCAATATGTTCTAAAGATCTTAACAACTAAAATACAGAGGTGGCAAATGGGGAAATGAAGAAAAAAGCTCAGATGACTCTTCAGGTATTGCAAACAAGCAAAAGAGTCGAAAGTGTGTGTTTGGCATGATGCTATTGCACAAGAGCTTTATAAAATGACCTGAAGAGCAAGTAGGGATCTCTCATCGTGGATGTGCCATGACACATCACCACCTTTGGCCTTGAATGCCTTCATATGCTCCTCAATATGAGCTAGATCTTTATCCCTACACCCAGCATTCACAACCAAGTATATGTGGTCATCCGTCACTTTGGTAATGACTGAATCATCAATTGCCCCTCCCTTTTCATTTGTAAAAACAGTCAATGTCCCAGTTCCAGGGGCTAGAGCAGCAACATCAGCAATGACCAGTTTCTCAAGAAATGTGACTGCATCCTTTCCTTTGAGGCTTAGTCCACACATATGGGAAACATCAAAAAGGCTACCATTTTGCCTACAGTTGATGGTTGAGTCCATAATTGAGTCCTTGTATTGGATTGGCATGTTCCATCCAGCAAAAGGAACCATCTTCCCGCCATTGGCTACATGGAAGTCATAGAGCACAGTCTTTTTCAGCTCAGCTTCTGTGGCAAAACATCGACGAGCAACAGCCTTCTTATCTCCACTGGCAAGACGGCGAGTGATTGATTGCCCAAGTTGCCACAAGCCCCCCCTCATTTTCTAAGTAAAATATCTGAAGAATAAATGGTTAACATAACAAGTTATTGACACACTGCAGTGATAAGCGTTGCAGGATTTCATTTCATATCATTGTAATGGAATCATGTCATTTCTAGTATAGGAAGGAAGTATCGCTATGGCACAAGACATGAGGTTACTCCTCCTACCCAAATTGGACCAAAATTTCAATGTCTAGAATGAAACAGAGATATTTGGTGGCAATGCGAAGCTAATTGTCACTGGCTAGATTAAATTTCTATAACGCGAGTAAATCCAGTTCTGAAACAATGAACCAAACTTCCATGAAACATTCCTACTCATATTCCAAAGAAAAAGCATCACAGAAAATCTCAATCCAAGACATTTTGCAGAGTCGAAAATTTGAATCAACATATCACTGTAACACGGCAAACGAAATATGGCACCGAGAATGAATCATATATCCTATCATAAAAATGATAACAAGGACAATATGAGGCTGTTTATCACCGCCTACAACACATCACGTACTCAGAATCATAGAAAAAAAACCAAATCTGTATCATTTGCCTAGATCTAAACTTCGATTTCCAGATCATCAGTAACCAAACATACAGATCGATTTCATACATTACGTGAGGAGGGGAAAACAGGTATCCACGTGGTAAAATGTAAGTGAAAAAGATGAGAGAAGGTAGAGCACTGACCGAGATTGGTTAGTTGTGTGTGTTTGTTGAGAATGAAGCAAATCGCATCGGCAGAATAGTTTGGTTGCAATTGCAATATATATTATGTGTATGAAATAAGAGGCTCGCTTATCTGTTGGTGGATATTTAAATAAAGAAAAATGAAAAAGAGGGAGTTGGTGAGTGAGAGTCCCAAATCGAGAGAGCCGATAACACCCCATCGTTAGTGAGTGGTAAGAGCACTACCTGACGAATATGCCACTTCCCCACCTCTTTTGTTGCTTTCTCTCAGCCCCAAGTATCCAACGGCTGAGGTGAATGAGGAGCCACATTGATCACTGATCATACACAAATTTAGAAATCATAAGGAAAGGATGCATATTGCTTGCTGTAGAGTTCGGCTTATTGGATCATAAATAACTAACTAAACATTAAAAATTGATTTGTACAAGAGATTTTTCCAAAATAAAATAAAAACCACTTATTATTAATTCACCTATCTCTAATCCATTCTTATATAATAAATTTAAATATACATTTTTTTAACATAACATAGCCTTAATGCATGTACTTCTCTTATGAATTCATGTTTTATTTTTTATGAAATTACATGTCTTCATCATATTGTGACATATATTGTAAGCTTCTATTTTTCTCAATGTTTTAAAAATCGGACCGGTGAAGGCACCGGTTCATGGTTCAATGGTTCAACCGTGGTTTAACCGGTTTTAATTAAATATATTTTTAATATTATATAATATTTTAATTAATAAAATAACACAAAATTATGAGAAATTAAGATATATAAAGTTGTAAATAAGTATAAATGACCTTATTATAAGAGAAAAAATTCATAATGATTAGTAAAATAATAGATATCTATGTTTAATCCTTAAATATATGTCTTTATTTATCTTAAAAATATTTTAGATTAAATAAAAAAATTAAAAAAAATAAAAAAATAAAAAATTTGAATTTTTTTAAAACGACCAGTTCAACCGGTTTTATACCGGTTTTCACCGGTTCGACCGGTTCTCACCGGTTCTGAGCTCCTCCGATTTTTTTGGGTTGAACGGACCGGTCACCAGGCCGGTTCCCGGTCGGACCGATCGAACTGGCCGGTCCGGTCCGGTTTTAACAACAATGATTTTTCTCTTTAATTAACTAAATAATTATGAAAAAATTTTACTTTCTTTAATTAATATTTAAAAAATTCCGGTTAACATTAAATATATTAGAAAAATTATATTATTATTAATCTATTTTTTATTAATTAGATCAAATTTTTGATTTTGAAAAAAAAACAAAAAAAAAATTGAACACCTGCTTTTTATATTTTAGTTTATTTTTTATTTTTATTAAAATAACTTTATTAATTAAATATTTTCTTAAAGTATTCTTATTTTAGTTTTTAAAATTTTGCGGAAGCACAATTGGTGTATGATTTAAAACTTGATAAATGGTGTTTATACAACAAATAACATTTACAACAAAATAAGATAAAGAAATAGAAGAGAAAAAAGAGAGAAGTGTGAGATGTGATGAATGATGTGATGGAGAGAAATAATTAATTAAAGAGCAAAAATAATGTTATATAAATTATTGCATTTTTTATTGCATGAACATGTTATCTTTAAACTTTGAGCAATGGTGGTGATAATTTGGATCATTTCTAGTCTCTCCTTCCTCTAAGTAAAATTTAGTTAAGCGATAATTATTTACCTACTAGGAAACTAAAATTAGTAGTTAATGCTTATCAGGTAAATTTTACTAAGCGTGTGTTTGGATTAGCGTTTGCAAATTTGAGTTTGAATGAACCTGGATTTAATGAACGTGATTTATGATAAAGTTGAGTATAAGTAAACGTGATTTCATATTTGGATACTTTGTTCCAAACGTGAGTTTAAGAAAGTGAACATTGAAGAAACTCAAGTTTTATACGCAAAAGCAACAAAAACTCGCATTTTGCAAACTCAAGTTTCAGAACCCATACCTGCATTTTATGTGGAAAGCCAAACAATACGCATATTTTGTAAACTTATGTCTACAACCCATAATGTACGTTTAAGCATGGAAAATGTCAATCCAAAAATATGCTAAGAGGATATGAGGGTAAAGAGAATTCTTACACTAATAATTCTTGGGAGATAGCAATTGACTATATAAAGGAAAGCAATGAAGTTTCAAGTTTGGTGAGATTGTTTATCAAGGAATAGAAAGAAATACAAAATTGTAGGAACTGAGTTGAAAAAGTTATTAATTACGTCAAAAGTTTGGAGGAAATAGTACTGTGGTTGGTGGCTTTATATGAGTGCGTGTGAGAAAGAGAGAGGTGCTAGGAACCCTTTAGCCCCTCTAGCCGATTTTGCTACGAAATAACTATGGAATAACTACGGATTTTGATTTCCTAGTTATTCCGTAGTTATCCTGTAGCTAAATTGGCTAGAGAGTGCTAAATGACTGGAGAGGATCAGGAGAGAGATTTATTTAATTTTTAATATCATAAATTTATATGAAAACTGTGTTTATTTTTTCGTAGACAAATGAGGAAAGTTTGATGACACATTCAATTGTCATGAGTGATAGTGAACATGTGATATTTGCTTATTTATACGATCACTTTTGTATAGTTATTGATTGATTGATGATTTCCTTATTTGCAATAATCAATAAATGTGAAACATTGATTTTTCATCATGCTTAGTATGGGATTTTTCAATCCATTTATTAATACTCTTTTATTATAAGGCTAAAACCTAAGTAATAAGTTTAGATTAGTAAGTATAGCCATTGCCCATTAGGTTAAGTATCGATATTAAAGTTATTACTCATGTAGGAATGATTTTAAGTATAAGGATTCTTTTATGTTGTGTAACCTTTTTGACAACTTTAGCAGCAAAATAATTAAGAATTAGTTATCAATTTTAGCTATCTAGTAATTTTATAATTAATTTTTAATTATTTCATAACTGAAATTGCTAGAGAATGTTAAATGGCTAAAGAGATTCAGATCCATGGTTTTAATAAAATCTTATTTTTAAATACAGGAATGATAGGAAAACTTTAGTACCTTGTTTCATTATCATTACTAACAACAACAACATTTGAAAAATTAATATAAAAAATCATTCAATGTAAAAAAATAGGAAAAGGAACTAAGAATAAAAAAGTGTAACATCATCTTAGGTAAAGGTGGCAATCAAACCTAGACTCACGTGCACACAAGTATCACCCAATGATATAAGTTTGAGCATGGTTAATAACCTACAAAATTTTACAAATATGAGTGCAAATAATGATGTATGCTACAATATCCAAACCTACTTATACCTGCATACTATATTGACAAGGGCCTTGTTAGGGATAGGGAATGACTTAAATCTAAAGAGTATTGATTTCTGGTTTAACGACAGATATTCTCCACGTGAGGTAATTTTATTCGAGTCGGGAACATCCACATCATGGTGGGGCTAATTCTCCTCGCGGGGCCTTGCTTAAGGGGGAATCAAGCATGGACCATTTGAACCAACCCCGTTGGTAAATCTAGAGAGTATTGATTAATAAATTAATATATAAATCTTTTTTATTGAAAATCATAATATTAAATACATTTATAATATTTAATATTATACTTTTCCATAAAAAAAATTCACTTTCAATTCCTTAACCGATAGTTTAAGGCATTCATTAACATTTCCTTATTGAAATTCAAAAAAATAAATATTTTATTAAGTTAGAAGGTTAGGTAATGAGTTTAGATATGTGTGTGTGTGTTTTAAAAAAGAAATTAAATTTAGGAACATGTATGACTATGATATCCTATTCAAACCATATATCTATATTACTATCTACAGTCTTTAGCCAATTACTTAATTATACCATCACCCTTATCTCTCATCCATTGAAAGAAAGAAAATTAGTCTACACAATCATGGCGGTGAAACAATTTGATTACCCTTTCTAACACAAACTTTCCAAATTAGGATGTCATTACCTAATTTATTTCATGCACTCAGCTATTCTTGAATATTAAAATAAAATATATATAGGATAAATAACTTAATTGCTTAACATGTTTTATGTCAGAGAAAGGCCCATGTTTAATGGAATAATTTTGTGATCACCCAAAAGAGCTCTTATTTTTATTATTAATTTGATAAATTATTTTAGGTGTAATCATATCAATACTATTATACTAAGTCCGTAATTAAGCATATTTGGACGAGAGTAATACTAAAATTGATGACTTTTGGGGAAGTTTTCCTATTGCATCTCCTTTTACTTTTATGGAGCGGCAAGAAGTTCTAACCTTGACGAATTTCTGAGGAGAAATGAAAAAAACCTTTTTGATTAATCAAACCCTCTTGAGTCTTGAGTTTTGACCATGGGATGGGAGAAGAGGAAATTTAAATAATGATTGTTTAGGTAATAGGTACAGTACACGTAACGTTAGGCAGCCAGAAATATAATGAATTGAATTGAATGGGATTTATTTTCATTCATTTATGAAATGGAGAGTTGAAAGCGATCCTTGGTACCCGGAAACCATTCATACAATTCGTGGTTCCCCTGATGCCCCGTTTTATATCATATCATACATAGATTCTTTTCTAAATCTATTTGTTCCTCTTCTCATTTGCTGCACTTAACCCCCAACAGGTACTACCACTCTCCCTTTTCTTCCTCCTCTTTTCTTTTCCATCAAATATATATTTCTCTTAACCTCATCTTTATTTATTGGTTATTTTGAAGTGAACAATATCATATATCATGGTTCAAACATGATAACGGTGTATGCTCCCAGAGCTTTTCTAAAGTGTCATTTATATCAAGATTCTGCTCAACAAACATATCCATACAAGATCAATAATGTTAATTTCGTAAATTGCAATCCTCCTTTTCCTAAACCTTTTGGGAGTAATATATTTCATAGTTCCTCCTTCTCTGGGAAATGTGATAAGCAGCACAAGACCCTTCATCTATTCCATCATGTTGCTACACATAAATGGCTGGTAACTAACTAACTAACCATTCTCTTCAATTCATTTCATAGAGGAGGCCTCTTCTACTTTACTCTTGTTGATTTATCTTCATTATTATTCTCATTGGTGATTGATATGTTCTTGGCATCATGTGAATTGTAGCAGTGTGGGTTACAGGATTCCATTTCATCTGATGATGAATACCGCTCTTCACGCAACATAGCCATCAGCTTGTTTAGGCGATACAGGAATTTCATTGATCGTGGTGGAGCTGACAATCTAAAAGTATTTCCATTATCTTACTTGAGATGATGCTTCATTTTCACCCTTTATTGGTTGCCAATAACCCATTTGTGCTTTTTCACTCTCAGGAGTTCATCACTGCTGGGGTGAATGCATATGCACTTGGGTGCACTGATGAAGGATTAAGGAAAGAACTTACTGATATGAAGGACTCTGGCATTGAAATTGAAGCAATGCAGAGTTATGGTGGGAGCACAAGCTTGAAATCTAAGATCATCTCAGAGGAGGTTAGTTCTACTTTGATTTTAATCATGTGGTACAGCTGGTTCTAAATCATGAATCATGACTATTACAAGAATTTCTTTTGAGGATTAGTCACTAGAAATTTGTGAGAGATTATTCAGTGTTTATGTAAAGGAGGGAGATTTTGATGATTTTCTCCCTTCTGTCCACCAAATTATAGACACAGGCTTGCCTCTATATCTAAATCTCACTCCCTCAGAGCCTAGCCTCTTTGACTTATCTCTGGAGCATCTCAATAGTGAGCATTGTAGAAGTAAACAGGCTGCCTGAACTATAAACATTAACTTTATTTTGTTGGTCATGAATTCTGCTACATCTAGTTGTCTTATTCTGCATGTTCTTTGTCATGCAGGTTGATGAGTGCATTTTCTGGTTAAGCATTATATTCATCACCATCTTGTGCACACCCCAACCAACTATTGTTAGATGGTCATCTACACCTCCAGTGTCAGATGAAGTGAGACTTCAGTGGAAAGGATTTTGTGCTCTTATAGCAAATGCATATTATATGAAGGGAATGGCTTGGTGAGATGCCATGCTTGCTTATATTAAAAAAAAAAAATCTTTTCTTTCCTTTTTTAACATGCTTCTAGTTGTATGAGTTTTGATAGCTGTCAGTTGAATTTAGCTCCTTAGTGCATTTTAGATGATAAAATGTGAACTTATAAGTTATAACCGTAATGGTTGAGATTATGATAAGGTGCATGTATATGCTAAAATGTACTTGGTTAATTTTTAAACCAACGGTTATAATTTTGCATTTTATAATCTAAAGGGCACTCCTCATTTTAGAAAAGCCAATTCTATCAATTCTGCAAGTTAGGCTTCCCAACGAGAATATTATCAACTAAAAATCATTTTGTTTGCAACTTGCAACCATTTTAAGTGAAACTCAGTTAGTGGTGAACATTGTTCTGTTACCTGCCTGTAGTGCATTAGTTAAAGTATACAAGTAACAGAAGCCTATTGGAAGTTCACAGCATTGCTTGCCATGTTTTTATTGAAGGCTTCCTGTAAAAACTCTTCAACTAGAGCAAACGGCTGTGATGGGTCAAGCTGAGGAGCCGTCAGTTGTTGCTAGCCGAATGCGATTAGTCTTTAGCACACTTGAGGTTAGCAATTTACATTTTGTGATCAGTGTCTGGAGAAATTATTAGCAAGGATTTTGAACTTGTTAAAAAATTGTAATATCAAGAAGAGAGTACCACATTTATGTTTTAGACACGAGTCATGAACATCACCATTAACATTTCTTTAAAATACATATAAAACTTACATATTGTGAATTGGCTGTTGCAGGTTGTGAGTCCACAGTGGCCAAGAGTATAAAAGGCATGAGATCAAGTTGAATCCCTTTCCCAACAATTCCACATTGAGTTGTATTTCATATATTTGCTAACGAGTAGCAATGACGTGCCAGATATAGGAGAATTAAAGGAAAGCACAGAAAAAATTGAGTAGCCATGAAGTCTTCGTATGTTGAATGTGTTGACATGGACTTCTATTTTGTACATTTTATTAAGCGTTATGTTATATATAATATAATGCCTTCATGTCCTAGTCTCGTGTATAACACGAACTTGGGGAAATAACTATCAATTGGTTCGAACAACACATTGTTATAATCATCGATTGTTTCATCTTATCTTTAAAATTTTATTAAGATAATACTTTTTCCTTCATCTTATTCGATCCACTTTGCAATCGTTTTTCCTCCCCTAACTGATGATGCCTGTAAATGTAACTTGACATGATCAGATTCAAAAAAGTAAGGCGCTGGTTCCACTAGTGTATAAGAATATATACGATACATTTAACATCTTTCTCATTAGCAATACCTGACAAACCAATGCAGGGGTGCAGGTTTATATTACAGTTAGTATCTCAGCTTTAGGGAGAGATGGAGGAAGCTCCATTCCTCATCCTCTCGAGAAAGA
Source organism: Sesbania bispinosa (assembly GCA_026901365.1). NCBI lineage: Eukaryota > Viridiplantae > Streptophyta > Magnoliopsida > Fabales > Fabaceae > Sesbania > Sesbania bispinosa. The sequence goes on from QLOH01000253.1 coordinate 417,948, forward strand.
AAAACAAATTTAAAGTTTAGGAAAGAGAACAAATTTTTGAAAAGAAAAGAAGTGGTCAAAATTGAACTGCAATCGCCATGATCTTAATTTAGAAATTATCACAAATCTGGGGAAGCAACAAATTCACTAGCATCTTTGAGTATTCTCCTTGCACGCCAATAGACAGCAGTAGCCTTTTCTGATGTCCCCATCTGCATAATCAACCCCATCATGGTCATGGATGCATCATTTGATTTGAATGATAAACTATCAATTGCACAAAGGTACAAAATAAATCCAGAAAAGAAATAGGAGATTGATTAAAGACACGCATTTCTTCAGTTGCAGCAGCAGTCATGCCAGAACCCAGAAGAAGGAAGAAAAAATTCCTTTACCTTAGTCTCCATGCGATAGTAGTCTTGCCACAAGCTAACATTTTGATCATAAGTTGCCAGTGCAGATTCATATAATTTCCTGGCATTTATGAGACCGTTTTTATCTCCAATTGATGCAAAGTTTATTTCCAGGTCAATGCACTTCCTATATACTGCAAGGCCGGGATGTGGTAAAGCTAGAAATCTGCAATGAGAACCGGTTGAGAATTATTATAGATAGAAATATAGAAAATCTGCCGTGGAACACTTTGGTAAACAACACACTGCACTTATTCCACAGCACATACCTTTTATAGATATCTCTGGCCTGCTGAACTCCATCTTTTTGAAGTATAAAACTTATGATGGCAGAAGAAAGGGAAAATCCATTTTCACTGCCACCATCTCTGGCCAAAGAAACAACAGAAATCTCCACCAATTTATCAAAATGCTGTCTTTGATTTGCAAAAAATTTAAGGGCCTGTATTGAGTGACAGTTAGAAAGGTGAACTGATTATAGAACTTTGTGGTTTTAATAGTACACAAAACAGCTCGAGTAAAGGAAAAATCAATTTAAGCTGAACCGAATGAAGACATAATGCATGAACAGTTAAACAACACAGAATGTTGGGGCTAAATAGAAAATTTTTCTGCATTAAGAAGATGCATTCATTTCCAAATATCATCAAGTGAAAGTAGAAAGAAATTTAATGCTTACTGAAAAATAAGACATGAAGAAACAAACCCCAACTTTGGTTTCAAGTGGCAAATAATTCAATACGAGATGAGAGAAATAAATCAAAATCCAACTTCCCAAAAAAAAAAAAAGGACAATATTTTTGTAGTATCATGAATCATTATGTGAACAATAACTAACAAACATAATCTTCTACAAGAAAGCATTTGGATACCGTGTTAGAAAAAGTAAGCCAGGTAACTCTAAGCAGGAAACTGTTCAAAATCCAATGACCAAGGAACAAACAAATATTTTCTAAATTAAACCATGAAGGCAACAGAAATTCAACTCAACTGATTTGATTGAAGCACATTTTATACTAGGCATAACTCACTGTAGAGAACAGAACAAAATTGGTAGTAACAATATACCTTTAGCCACAGGTTCTCTGATTTTGAAACATGAACTTTTGTCAAAATTGGTCTAAGGAGTTCAAAAAGGGATAGCAAATCAGTGTCACTAGCTGAAGAAGAACTTCTTGTGATGCATCTAATTTCTATAGTAATCCTTAATTCCCATAACTTTACTGACTCAGCAAGTTTTCCACTGCAAAGCTTTGCTGCCAGTTTCCTGGCCTCATCCAATTGTCTCAATTGCAAATGTAAGGACACATGTTTGCAAGCAAGATCTTCAGTAATGTATCCCATGCTTTCAGCCTTTTCATATATTGACAGGAGATGTGATATATAGTTTACAGCATGACCTGATGACCCAGATATATTGGTTTCTCCTTCTGTAGGAGCTACAATGCCCATTAGAAAATTAACATACAAACTAAACATAGTTCCTGAAGGCACACTTTTCAAAGCCTCCTCATAAACCTACAAGACAGGAGGGAGGAGAAAAAGGCAAACGTTTCATTAGATTACATGCATACAAGAAAAAAAAATTCACAGAAAATCCGTATAACTTTTAGATACACAGATATGCCAAAAATGGGATTACCATAGTAACCTCCATGATCATAATATGCTTACTTTTCATAGTTTCCGGTTAAAGCATTCATAAATCTCAGCCACTGTTAAAACATTTACCAAATATTATATGCCCTATGGGTTAGTAGTAGTACTAGTAGTTCTGACATATTCATACCTTAATTGCTTTTTGCACCTGAGGAACTATGATTTCTTCACTTGTCTCCTTCACATTTTCAACATCACATTCATGCCTTGCAAGCCAGTCCCAGAATTCTGGCTCTGTGGAAAAATCCCTCTTCATGTCATTCAGTATTTCCTCGCACATATCTTCATAATGTGATAAGTTTAGACCCTCCAATATTTCAAAAAACCGCTTCCTAAGACTGAGACTTGAAGGGACGGCTTCAACTGCTCCACTGTAGACAGTTCGAAATATGTTCATGCCATGCTCCGCAAGTAAATCTTGTTTCTTCTTTGATTCATCACTATCAACGTTTGGTCCATCATTACTCTCTTTTTCATTGAGGGACATAAATAACTCTTTGTTTTCATCTCTCCATTGTTTCTCATCAGCAGTTCTCGGGTTACGGGTGAGAGTTCCCTCATCCTCACCTAAAGCAACCTTCCGAGCCTTTAACTTGTTAAGATATGTAAGTTCCATCCGAAGATACTCTACCCAAAGGTCTTCTGATGTTGGGCAGACCCTGAGACCTTCCTGCATTAAAGCACGAGCAGCTGCAACATTCAAGTTATGATCAAATTCCCAAGCTGCAGCATAAATCCAAACTCCCGGGACCTTTGGGTGAAACCTAATAACTTTTGCCAGGGCCTGCAAAAATTCAAAAGGAACATATTCGCATTAAAGAATTATCTAGAGTATACCCGTTCTCTTCAAAATCACATTGCATTCTCTATTTAGCTAGGGTTTCTAGGTGTTTTTGTTTCGAGAAAATATAATGAAAATGAATAGAGAGTAACATAAGTTTACCTTCTTCATCCTGCCATGTTTTCTCTGTCTGCAAAACTCTAGGTAACGAAACCAAAGATCAATATCGCCCTTGTAACGCTTCAAAGCAAGTTCATAAATGTCCATAATCCTCATCACTCCTGCAAAATCGGACTTGGATTTCTTCAAGTTTTTGTTGCCTTGTTTCGTCAATTCGCGCGCTGCGGACTTCTTGCGGAGCCTGCGGAGGGCGTCGAGCTGAGTCTCGTAGTCCACGTAGGCCAAGAAGTCCTGCTTCAGAGGACATGGCCGCTTTAGCCGGTACTCGAATTTTCGCCTCTGTTTCACGATCTCGGCGATCTCGCGGCGGCTGAAGATGCCGCGCTGCTCGAGGTCGTCGAGCTCATCGAGCATACGCTCCAATTTGTACTGCACCACGTCCGCCATCTCTCAAGGTTACGAACACCGTGAACGGAGAAGCGGCGAACGGTCTCTTCAGAACACAAGCTGAACCTATTGAGGTGGATGTTGAGGTTTTTTTGGTCCAAGGTGGATGTTGAGGTTGAAGAAGGGTTTTGATGAGGTTGGGCCTCTGTGAAATTGGACTTCTATTGATCAAAGCCCATATTATACGCAGTCTATCGAATCCCAAACCTTACATATCTATGACCAAATTTGTCCAAAACAAAAACATATCTATGACAAAAAAAAATTACATATCTAGTTGTTTGAAAAATTTTTAAAAAAAATTGGGAATGTGTTTTAAGTACATGAGAATACAATGAAATTTGTTTTGATCCCTCAATTATTTTTAGGTTGATTTTGGTCTTTCATTTTTTAAAATCAAATTCTCTTAATACTCTTTGTTAATTATACACTTTTAATTCATGTTTGTATCTCCACCACGACTTTTTGGATAAAGAAAAAAAACAGTAAATTTTTTATATTTTTTTTTTTGAAAAATCATTTGTGGTAAATTTTCATTAAAAAAATCACATTTTTTTACTTAAAAAAGTTATTGTGAAACTTCTCTACTTTGCTGTAGAAAACTCTATAGGAAATTTCGCACAAAATTTAGAATTTGAACGAAGTTTCTTATGAATTTTGAAATCCACAAGAATATTCAAAGGATAATCTATAGAAATTTTTACAAGAAAAATGACCACACCATCAATTAAATTTAAATCGTTTAAAACATATTATGAATTTAGTCAACAAAAAAGAAAATTAAATTAATAAAATATTATATTTTATGTAATCATGTGATTTTGAAATTATCAAATTTAAATAAAATAAAAAATTTAAATTCACTTAAATGTAAAAAAAAAAAAATTAACACTATAATCAAGTATAGAGCATTGAAAGTGTAAATAATTTCAATGAAGATATAATTAACATTTTAATCAAGTGTAGAATTTTAAATATGAAATTAAACTCAAAAAATATATAATTAACATTCAACAAATCAATTAATGAATATATATTATTATGAATTGAATTGAATTTAATATTTATTGAAAATTGATATGAATCGATAGAAATTCGAACAAGATTTATATTGAAGTTTTCATGGCATATTCACATTGAAATTAAAACAACAAAAATTAAATATTTATTATTAAATAATTTTAATAGCTAATCATAAATTTAATTATATATTCAATGAAAAAAACAATTTTTAGTTTGAAGATGTATTTAATTCTATATTAATTGATTGAAAATAAATATGAATTAATTGAAATTCAAACAAAATTGATATTTAAAATTTATGTTGCACATTCAAATTGAAATTAGATAAAAAAATGTAACTATTACATTAATTCATATAGATCTTTAATTAGATATTTAATAAAAAAATTAACTATTAAAGTACACTATCATCGATAATGTTAAAATATCGATTAATTGAAGATAAGAAGGGTTCGAATTACACCCGTGTAGGATACATCAAGTATTACATCATCGAATATTTTTTTTTAAATCATTGTTTTAAGTAATCCATTGTTGGATTGAAAATTATTATCATATAGATCATAAATATAAAATATTACATTGATCCGAAATTATTTGATATATCATTGAGATTTCTCAAGATTAACGCTATACATACATTTGAAATATATAAAAAAAAAACCCAACTATTTAATTATCAAGTTATTAGTGTCAAAATTTTATAAAATTTGACACAAATAATCATAATGATGAATAAACATAATTCAATAGTTTGATTACTAAAAAACACATTATGCTTGTATCAGCGGTATAATACTTGATGTAACTTACATTAGTATAAGGTGAACCCTCCTCATTGAAGATTAGTCTTAAATATAATGGATTTAAAATTTGGTTATATCCTATCTATAATTCTACATTCTACAATGTACAACTCTAACTCTTTATTCTATATTCTTTTAAATAACTTTTCCATCACATTTACATATTCAAACAACACTAAGACATTAGGAAAAAACACTTCTCATGCGTGGCATGAGTATAGTTACTAGTAGTAAGGGTAATTAGATGCTTTTCTACTAGGAATTAACCCATTTTTTATTTGACAATGCATAATCATTTAGTTTTTTTTCTAAAATCGGTTTCAGACATTTTTTATTATTCAAAAATATTAGGATTAGTTAGATGCTTTTCTACTCGAAATTAACCCATTTTTGTTTTGACAATGCATAATCATTTAGTTTTTTTCTAAAATCGGTTTCAGACATTTTGTATTATTTAAAAATATTAGGATTAGTTGTTTGAATAAAGAAATAAGTTCAATCATTCTATATTTCTTTTGGTAATATAACACCTCTTCTGGACCGAGATAATACACGACCAGATTTGGCTACGTCGACGATGTTCGGGATCAATTCAGGGAGCATCCGACACATCTGAGGCCATCAAGGGTCGTTTATCCGTTTATTACATTCGTGACATACTCCAAGTATAATTGGCGTCCACATGTCAGCACAGTGCATCACGACTATAATTAGTTTATCGCGGCGTGTGCACCCAACCTCGGACAAGCGCGTGACCGCAATTTTAGGGATCCGTTACAACCGTTCAACAGACTTTCCCGCCAAAACACGGTTATAAATACCACGGTGGTGTAGCTTATTAGGTACGCTTTCATTGTGATAGACTAAAACTCTGCTTGAGCACCTTATTGACTTAAGCATCGGAGTCCATGCAGGTACACCACCACCGACCGTTGTTCGCCGCCATAGAGTTCATAGTTTGCAACCGCATTGGAATTTCTAGAAGATCAACACCTAAAATTTTTTATACAATTAAAAATTTAAAACAAAATTTTAGGGTTTTTTGGGGGGTGAGCTTTTAGGATTTTTTTTTTGTCAATAGCTTTTAGGGTTGTATAGGTTTTTTTTTTTTTTTGGTCAAGAGGGTTGTATAGGTTGATATTATACCAACGCGTATTGGACTATTGGGTCACGGGCAGGCACCTTCAAAACAGTTCCGTGCTGATCCTATAGTCACGGGTGTGTTAGAGGCTGAGCTTAGACTTTTTCTTCACATACTTCCAAAAAATGCTTTTAAATAGTTTTTTTTTTTATAATTAAAAAATGTTTGACAAAATTCCTATTCTTTTAACAAATTTTGAACAAGTTCTTATTTATTAACAATTAACATGTTATTTTTCGTTAAATTAAAAACTTAGATAAATTATAAAGCTTCATTTGATAAATAACACTACTTCATATCTTTTTATATTTTATCTAAGTTTCCAAATAAATCTCTATAACAAAAATTAATCATTATTCATAAATTAAGACTTGTATAAATATTTTTGAAAGTATAAAATTCTGTTAAAAATATTTATACTAGAAGAAACTATTTGAAATTTGAGCAAAAATATGAGTTATCGCAAAAAAAAAATTGACCTTATTTATGATGGAAGTTGATACTTCATACATGCAGATACCTCATCATCCGTTTTAAAAAAATGAGACTAGTAGCTTAATAACTCCACTCGAAGCTCAAGGTGAGCTCTCTATGGTAAATTTCCCGGTCGTATACTATAGAAGTAGAGGTACTCCCACTAACAATAACAATCAATTTCAATATGCCACCCTCTCGTGACAATGACACTATGCTAACCAATGCATCTACTTCAAATAAATACAAATTAGAAAGGCCTTGTGCGACGACCACTTGCCCTGCCACATAGAAGCGCATTCTTTGGGACTGGATATTCGTCTCTCCATGATTTGGAAGCTGTATATACCCGAAGATAGAATTGTTGTCCCAAGTACTGCCTTGCCCAATTCTCGGACCTTATATTCCACATTCCCACATTGTCCAGAGCCATGTAGATTGCAGTCCATGACTTTGGATAAACCTGAGTTTAATTGAATGCATTAGCATAGTTTGTGGTCACAAAAGAGTTTAGTTTAGCTAATAAACAGTAAAACACTTTTTATACCTGAGTGGTGCATCTAGCAACTGTGTCTCTCAGGTTGTAGCTTGATCTACTATTAGGTGTCCACTGTCCGTTACCGAACCTATTCATCTCACAAAATGATGTTTTATTACATAGCTAAAATTAAGGCAAATGATTGGTTAAATAGAAGCAGTATATGCATAAGCAGCTTACCCCACAACAAAGAATGAATAGCCGTCAATGTGCCATGACTGCACAGAATCCTCCCAATTTTGGAACACAATCTCCACAAATTCATGGAAATTAGCACCCATGACAGCAGTTTGGAGGTAGGCATTGCCCCCAGTAGGGTAGGTAGGAATGCTTCCAACGTAGAATACTCCAGGAATATTGAAGTAGTCAGCAAGTTTCAATGGGGTATCTGGTGCCACATATGAGACACTGTTGACAGCATACCTCTGCTTGCCATTTATATAAGGAGCAGAGTTTGCAAGCATGATGGTTCGACTGGGCTTGATCAATCCATAGTGGTACGATCCCTGAGGGTTTGGTCTTGGTCCACTTGCTGTCAGGTTCCACCTGATTTGAGGAGCATTAAAACAGAACAATAAGTACTGACTATTCTCCTCTTTCTTCCACATTCATCATACAAATGGAGTGATCATATTGCTAGGTAGTGTAATGCTCAAGGTATTTATGAGAAACATATCTTTTTATGTCGTTTGAAATTTGATTCAAAATTATAAACACAATAGGCAGTAGGTGTTAGTTACACTGAATGGAACTTGTAATGAGGAAGTTCAATGTACATGAAAATTCCAACAAGAGAATAAGCAATAAGCTAAAACAAGATTACCGGATAGTTCTGGCCTGAGACATAGATGAAGTAATATCAAGGGTAGGCCCTGGAGGAACGGGACCAGATACCCCAGTGCGTGAATTGCTGTAATGAAGCACAGCAGTTGTTGTGAGTATCCGTCTGGTAAATCTTGTAGACACAACAACATAGTAATCCTTTACAGGCTGATCAGCTGTGACCAGCACAGAATAGGACTGTCCGAGATGGATGTCAAGGGAAGAATATGAGTTTTGGAGGGTATGAGATCCTTCTACTTCCACAAGTTTCAAGGTGTGCCCCTGGATTCTGAAGTTGATGGATGTTGTGAGTCCCACATTTGATATCCTGAATCTGTAAGTTTTACCTGCAGATAAAAAATTGAAATGTTGTTGTAATGAAAGGCATGCATTTGAAAATTTTACAGTTGTAGCAGAGTATAAGGAAGTTCAGCCATGCTTTCAAATCAACATGGACAATCACAAGTTAATGGGTATTTGGGTACCTACCTTGATCTACAGTGAATGTGTTTCCATTCCAACCACGTCCATTGATAAGAAGCCCATCAGGGAAGGGGAGATTATGTCCATTCTCTAAGAGTCGTCTCAGTCTCTACAATAACAGAGGGTAAGTATTAAGAGGAGGATGAATTGCGTTAGAAATATAGTTAGTTTGTAGTTAATTGATCTAAGCTTTGTATATAAGCCTAAAAATGGCATGATGTAATCACTCTTCTACTCATTCAATCAAATACAATTTCCTTTTCTATCAATTCTCTCCTCTGAAACCATGAATTCTAACAAACTGAAAAGAGAAGAAATTGAAGTGAACACAAGAAGTTTACACGGTGGTCTAGTTTGAACCAATCTCCAGCAAGTATGGTGAAGTCCCCTGCAGGAGGAGGAAAAGGGACAGGAATGCGAGGGCGGCTCCAAATTCTGATGCCACCAAATCCTCCAGCAGCTTTATGCATTCCAAGTGATGGGAAGTAGAAAAAGCTACCAATCTGGTCTTTAACCTGGAGAGCATAAGTGAAGTTCTTCCCTGGTGGGATTGGACAGTTTGTGCCATACACTCCATCCTGCCATGAGTTTCTCCTGTGCTGTAAGCCATTCCTGCAGAAGATATGTTCAGACGATCAAATTCCAACAAACCATAATTATTTCCTGCTGCTAAATGAATCAACTGTATCATTCACTTAAATTAATTAGTCTTCATAAAATCTTTGGTATCAATCAGACATAAAATAAACATATGAAATAGGAAAAATCATTTAGCATATAATCCATTTATGAAATATGATTTAATCTGCTTAGATATGTTGCATTTAAAATTCGTCTTCACAAAGAACCGTGATAATTTTTCAAGAAACACACTCAACCGGGGGAATTCCCTTTTAGGTTGAATCCTTGATCAAGTTCATGCCTGAACAAGTTGTGAAGAATTTTTCTATCGAGCGCTTGGAATGGGAAAAGTAATGAAAAAAGGCCATGTTTTCAGGGTTAGGCAGAAGCCTGTGAGACCACAAGCATATTAGCAGTACAAACAGATTTTGACAAATTAACAGTTCTGTTAGTCCATGATCTGATGCTATCATATCAGTAATTCCACCCAGTCCCAAATTCACACGAGTTGTAAATGCGGTTACTCCTGCTGCAATTAGGTTTCTAAATCATTCACAAACTTCTCTTGTTGACACTTTCTTACAATAGGGACATGTTCAAATGTTACATATCAAAATTAAATAAAAGATTTAGTGTGGGATCTTATTCAAGTCGGTGAATCAGAACTCTCATTGTTAAACAATGCGTCAATCCCAGTTGGGTAAATTTAAAATATAACTTTTAGCAACTCATATAGCTTTGTCCTAGAGATGTTTAGTATAGCACCTCATGGGTACCCACTTGGTATGGACACTTTCTTTGTGGAGTTATGGAGTCTATATATACTCAACCACGCCAATAAATTTTACTGTAGTTGCAATTAAGACATCTAGAATATGTTAGCCAGTTAGGTGACCTTCAAAAATTGCTAGCTACTCAAATATACTACTATTTTAATAACATGGATCTATAAAGTCAACCAATTGGAAGCTGATCAAATAGAATATTGCAATGATGAATTGCAGCCCGACCCATCATAGAAACATAATACCGGTATTAATTAATATAGGACCGAGATTGAACATAAATCAGCGTTAAAAATGGAATCTAACCTCTAATTGAGTGTTTGTTTGAAAGTGAATTGAGATCCTCTAAAGTGAGGGGAGTGGTAAAAAAGAGCCATTCGACAAAAGAGGCCAAAAAGGCAAAATTGGCAAGCAAGTCCGTAATGTCCCATTTATTGTAAGGTTTCCTCTCCTTTTCAAGTGCTAACTGCTAAGGCTATTAGATTTTGTTTAATTATCACACTCACCTAATAAATTAAATCAAATATGCCAATTTAGGTGGGTTCTAACTTCTAAACACCTCTATATCCGAGGGAAAGAAGTTCAGTTCACGTGATCTACCAGAAAAGTTAGTGGTTTTGCTTTGCTGGATAAAAAATGGAGGAACTTTTAATGGTTTTATTTTTTAAAAAATATAATAAAATCTGGCATTCAAAGATATTATTAATAGCACTCATTGTCCCGTATCTTAAGTTTTCCAGGACAAGGATTAAATGAGTAAAAAAGCAACAATGCGGGTAGGAATGAGATAGAAGAATGTACCACGAAATGAGGAATGGTTCTCTAAGGTAGTTATAGACACTGATAATCAAGTTTTCATTCGTAACAGCTTCTATTTGAGGCCCCGGGAACTGGCCGTTAATCAATATCCCCTACAAAATGGAAACCAAGATCCACAATGAATGCAAACATCTTCGACAAAGGCTACACGTCCATTTGCTGAGTATAAAGTTAAGAAAAAGCATTTCCTTTCTCAGGGAACAAGAATGGCAGTTAGTTACATAGAAAGAGAAAAGGGGAAAAAAGGCCAAAGCGATATGTATGATATTCCAATAATAATAACAAGGGAATGGAAGGGAAGTACCTGTTGCTTAACACCGAGAGGGTAGATGTCGCCATAGGTGACCTTCCAAGTGATGAACCTATATGGATCTTCAGAGTTGACGGAAGTGAAAAGGAATGTGACAAGAAGAAGAATGAGAGAAGAGAGAACACTGCATGATCTCATTTTGCATACACCACACAACAGGCACAGTGGTATGTTGCTCTCAATGTGAAGCACAGATCTGTGATCTATCTCTCTGCTTCCTGCTCTGAAACAAGGACTTAAGCGACAGTATTGTAGTCCATAATGTGCCAATGGTGAAGTGAAGAGAAGAGAACTTGCAACTCTAACTATACAAATACAATGTCTCTCCTTGTCCTTTTATTTCTATTTCTATATATTTTTGGGAAATGCTGGCCACAATTTAACAAAGTAAAAACAATTTTTTTTATTAAATTATAGTTTTTTTGTGTTAAAAAGGGAAAGAAATATATAGTATTTATATTAAATCTATTTAATGTTATAACGTGATATATTTTAATGTTTGGATATATTTTTGGTCAGTGGAAGTGTAAGTGTAAGGGAAAGCGAAGTTGTACAGAGACTTCTCTGCACCACAACCTAATAACCTATTCTAGTTACATCAAATTCATCCATGGATAAATTAGCAAACAAAAATGTATTTATTTTTTAATTTAAAATGTTATGATTTCTATTCATTAAAATTTCAGTATGAATATATTTGTTCTAAAGGAGTTTCTTTCCCACGAAATTGTTGGTATAATAAATTATTGTGTACTTTAAAATAATTATTAATTATTAGAAAATTATATAAGTGTTTTGTATTGTACAAATTTTTTGTTTTACATTACTAGTGATTAATTTAACCTATCTATCTATTTAACTTAATAAAAAACGAGTACCTAGAATTTCTCGTGAAAAGGGCAGGGTCCTCTTCCTCTCCTCAGTTTTGTTTGGTAGCGAAAGCAAAGAAAGATGGAATCAGTTGTGGCACGTGGGACCCAGTGGGGCAATAATGGACCGTAGCGATCGATCGATCACATGGTTAGAAGTGGTCCCCACTCACCATAGTCATATATTCATGGATTGGATCCTCAGTCTCACTCACCCAATTCATATTTAACATTTTAACTTCGCTGCAGCCTGCTGCACACACAGCACATTGCACGCTCAAATTGCGTCCATTTTTTTAATATTCAAGTATGAATCGAACTCACATGCATCTGACATTTTAAATTAACAAATTATAATTTGTTTTAATTTTTTTAATAATAATAATAATAAAAGAGCCGTAAAAAATAAATATGAAGGTATTGTCTTATTTTTTATTTTTTTAAATATTTATAGAAAAAGAGTAAAATTAATATGAAGTTATTTTTATTATTTCTTATATAAATTTTAAAATAAATAATAAATAAGAACAAAATAACATTTATAAAATAAATACTTTTTAATAGGGGTCTTCATCGGACGGGTTGGGACGGATTTCACCTGTCCCTAACCCGGTCCTAATTTTTGACCGGACCAATTCTATGGACCGGAACCGTCCATAGACCCGAAGAGACACGATGATGTGCGGGTCTAAGTAAGACTGGGTTTGAGTAGGACATGACCGGATTGGCCCGATATATAAGCTAAATATAATCATGAAATGATCATATAACAATGTTCAAAAGAAAATAGTTCATACTATTAATAAAAATATTGCATACAATAAAATATCTCTTAATGTATGCAATATATTTTACTTTTTTAAAGTTTGGGATATTACTAAACCAATAATAACATTATATTCACTATATAATTTTATGTATAGAATGTATTTTTAAAGGTAAATAGAGGAAACTTAGACTCAAAAACCTAATCTAAAATGAAAAAAATAAGGTTAGAACTTTACATAATAGAAAATCATAAATAATAAATATTATATTTATATATAAAGGACGGGTCGGGTAACCCGAACTCGTCATCAACTCGATGTTGGGTCAAAAAATGAGATCCCGATGAGACCCGGTATGATTTATTCTTTTTCGTAGGACAGAAACAGACTCGGCCGAAGTAGGACGGGTTGAGACCGGTCAAAGGGATGGACCGGGTCTTGAACACCCCTACTTTATAAGCAATTATGTTCTAAAATCTTAATAGTAAACTTGTATTATATGGTCCCACAAAAAAACTATCTCCTAAAGAGGAGAGAATTATATGTGAAAATCCACTCCTATACTTAATCACACTTCTATTTTTTTTTTCCCTATCGAAAAGTATGATTTTCGCTGATATCAAATAACTTAAGCGTATATTTGGTATGCATAATTGATTTCTCGCCATTATACATTTATACTATAAATTTATCAAATTAATTCTAGTTAACTATAAATCAAAGGCACACTAAATTTCTTCTTCATACCAAATCCATATTTCTCTCCCACACTATCAAACACCCTCTAAAAAAAGGTGACTTTATTTTAGATATATGTGAATTAGACATTGACCGAGTGACGCATGGGCCATCCATTATGTGCGGCACTTAGCAACCGGGAAAATTGCCTGTATCTGCCTATAGTTTGATCTGGTTCTCACTACAATACAAGTTGCTCACTATTAAAAGTGAATTTCCATTTTATTAAAAAAAACAGTGTTATACAAAAATAAAGTAATAGTTTTAACCTATACTGATATATATTTTAAATTTGTCGGTAGAAACATCTTTTAATAGAAAAGCATTTGATTTGATCACTAGATGTATTCGTAGACACATGGCAATTTTCTGTGGGGGAGGTAATGACTATTTTCTAAGCTGAATTTCAATTTATATGTACCATTTCAAAAATGTAATCTTGTTTTATTTTTTATTTTGTTGTACTAAACTCAAGTTTTTTTATTTTTGTCAACTTTACGTTTGATTACTTCTTATATATTTACTAAAATTCAGGTTTTGATTTGATCGAATTGCTTTTCTCATTCACAAATTGTTACTTTATACATACTGCAAACTCAAAACCTCTATTTTTTTTTTTGACAAAATGCAGTCTTTATTTTTAGATTTTGACAATTCTTTATTATTTTTCTTAAGACATAATTTTATCGTTGTGTAACATATTTTTTATATTTCAAAAACTCTGAAATTGCTTCTTAAAACTTTTTGAATTTATATCTCAAAGTTGCCCGCTTTTTTCGAATCTTAATTGCTTCACTGTGATATATATTAAAAAGCAATAAATTATCTATATTATTTTTCCCTTTTAATTTTATTTAGCTTTTATTTGAATTATTATATATTCACTTTTCTTTTATGTCGTACTTATATATATAATTAAAATTTAAAGTAATATAATACAATGATATGATTGTGAATTATAATATAAATTGTAGTTTAGCAACAAATAATAGGTGGTTCAAATACACTAACTAATAATTACTAATTAAAATTAACTTTTTAAAATCAATTTTAATACAGGGTTCAGAAACAATAATAAGAAGATTGATTCCAGAATCCTCGACCTTTTGTGTATTATTAGGGGGAAATGCATTTCGACATTTTTTTTTTGTTTCAATTTATTTTCTCATGTCCGTCAAAAAAAAAATATTTTCTCATGTTGTTTGAAACTTAAAACAAATTAATGGTTACCTATAATCTATAGTAGTAAGTGATGTCATCGTGCGGGGATAGCTCAGTTGGGAGAGCGTCAGACTGAAGATCTGAAGGTCGCGTGTTCGATCCACGCTCACCGCATAATGTTTTATTACTCTTTTTTTATATTTTTGGTTCTGTTCTCATTAAAAAATTGATGGTATCACGGTTGAGGTTACATCATACATATTTTGTATTTAACAGGTCATATTTGGAACTGATCACGTGGGTTTATGTATTACCAATAACAATTCTCGATGAATAACATGGATGGTGATGTTCTGGCCCCATGTAACGAGTTCCGTGATGGTGGTCCAACCAAAGTAATATCACACACTTCATACTGAGCTGTGCAGCAAAATTGAAGATCCATCTCATGCAAGTCCGCATATAATTAAATATGATATGCTGCTTACAGACACAGAGGAGAAGTCAAATACTTCATTTTGTATCACGTGAATAATCAATGATCAAATGGGGAACAGAACATTCAATCAAAATGCTGATAAGTGAATATGAAATTAATTAATTAATGCTTAAACTAAGTGTGCATCATATATTTGTAAATAGGATAACTTTGCTACGAATGACATGGACTAGGGGGGCTACGAATGATTCCGTTCATTTTTTTTTTTTAACAGATGCTACATGTAACGCATTAAAATGATGATATAAGCTTATTATGTAGAGGGAGAGATACGATGGACAGTGTTGGGCCTTCTTCATTTATTTACTTTAATTTCCTGTTCCACACCTCAACTTTTTTATATAATAATTTTTTTAACACATTTCTTATAAATGATTGAAAATCACATGGGTTCCATAACCTTAAAGTGAGATCAATATAATTTGATGGAATCTATGTGAATTTTAATTAATCATAAGGAGTCTGTTGGAAGGAGTCTGTTGCTAACATTGCTGCAAATGAAATAGATAACCACGAGTGTGTTGCTAGCATTGTCTGAGTCTGGTCTTTTTACCTTATATAAGCTTTATTTCATGGTCTGAGTCTAGCCTATTTAAAGTCTGGCATGACTTGAAAGTCTGTCTAAAACCCGTTTTATAGTAAGGTACTTGAATATATCATAAGCATGTATTTGAATAGACATATAGACCCAAGTTTTTTATGTAAGACAATATACTTATATATTTACACAAGTTAATAAGTATATAACTATAAAGCAATATAATAGAAATCTTTATAATAAAAATAGTAATATAAAAAATATTAGTATTTTATTTATATTTAATTAAATAGGTCAGCCTGGTAGGCTCAGAAGGGTTTTTTGATGGCCTAAAACTTGATTTATTTAAAGTCTGACATGACTTGAAAGCTCGTAGTTTTATAGTAAGACACTTGAATATATCGTAAGCATGTATTTGAATAGACTTTTAGACCCGAGTTTTTTATGTAAGACAACATACTTATATATTTACACAAATTAATAAGTATATAATTATAAGGTAATATAATAGAAATATTTATAATAATAATAATAATAATAGCAATATAAAAAATATTTATATTTTATTTATATTTAGTTAAATAAGTCGGTCTGGTAGACTCAAAAGGCTTTTTCGATATCTTAAAGCCTGACTTGTTTTGTTATATAAGCTTTTAAAAAAGTATTGGCCTAATATATTTAATAAATTGGCTTGGCTTTGACATGGGCCTGAAGTAGATCAGGTTGTAGATCTTTGACGAGCGGTCTGACATATTACCACCCCTACTAATAATTACTAGATTAATCAAATTAACTTTTTTAAAGAAATTAAATATAGAATTGAGAAACACAATAAGAAGGTCGATATTTGAAGAGTCCAGCTCCTCTCCATTTCTCCAAGAAATAGAGCTATCCATTTCTTTTCACCTACCCATGACACATGGCATGATAAAGATCCAGAGGCTGATATTCATTTGGCAATGTTTAAATTCTTAAAAAAAATAGAAGGAAAGGAGCCGCATAAATTTCACGCTTGAACTAATCTAAAAGTGAATAATTAAAGAAAAAAAAAAAAGAATAAGCACTCTAGAACATAAACTAGTGTCCGACCTACGTGACATGTGATACATGTATATTATTATTTAAATAGATTGTTTATACTGAATATTATAATATATTTAATTTAATTAATATAAATATGTAAATTTTAGAAAATTATAACGTTTAAAAATATAATCACATATAAGAATTCTAAGTCTTTGTTGAGATTTCACCCTAGATATAGAAACATATAATTTACCATAAGAGAAAACGGTTATTGATAAATAAATACCAACGTGTGACAATGTCTAGTTTTGACTTTTATTAATGGTCACAACAAAACAAAGAAAAATGAAAATTATCTTCGTTGAAACTTTAATGGAGAAAGATGATCAAATAGAATTAAATTCATTTGAGGTGTCCCCAAATGTGTTCCGCATTTCTGTTTTTTTTTTGGAAAAAATAAAAATCTATTTTATATACATTTAAACGTAAACAAATATAATATACTCATTCCGTTTCTTTTTATAAGGCACACTATATTGAATCACAAAGACCAATAAAAATAATTAAAGGTAGTTAATTATTTTATTTGATTTTTAAAAAATAGTTTAACTTTCTAGTTTTGCCTTTATTTAATATTATTAACTAACTCCACTAACATTTGATAGTTAGAAAGACATTAAAGTTAATAGGGGAAATAAGGAAAATTATAATAAATGTTTTATTTAAATTGTAAAGTGACTTATAAAAAAGAACACAAAAAATTCTAAAAGGTGACTTATAAAAAGGAATTGAAAGAGTATGTATTTAGGTGATTTCAATTCCTATTGTATTTGTTTCAAAATATTTAGTGTTGCCTTGTCATTTGTGTTTATTTAAATTCATATTATTTATATATATTTTCGATTGCAACATGTAATGTATTTATGTATTTAATAGTTTAATTATAAAATATATGAGATTTTTTCACGCCAATTTTTTTTTCTTTTTATCTCTTTTTCTTTCCCATCACATCAATTGTTATTTATTTCACACTCTCTCTTGATTTATTTTTTTATCTCTTTTTATTTTCTACTTTCAACACCCAAAAATTAACTATCAAAGTTTCAATATTTTAAAATAATAATAATCTCATCCCGAACAAACAGAACAACCAGCGGAGACTTTCTCATGATGCATTTTTTAATCTCATCCATCAGATCTCTTTATGCCACATGTCAACACATGAAAAGGAATGGAAATCTCCATATGGAGAGGATGCTGACACATATTTGAAACCACGACTTTTTGTGCATTTATTAGGGGAAATGCATTTCCACCTTTTTTTGTTTGAATTTATTTTTTAGTGGCTTCTAATGAAAAGTAATGGATAAATACTATTCAAGTACTAGCAAAGAATGTCATCTTGCGGGGATAGCTCAGTTGGGAGAGCGTCAGACTGAAGATCTGAAGGTCGCGTGTTCGATCCACCCTCACCGCATTTTTTAATTTTAATATTATTGGTTCTGTTCTCAGTTCTCAGTTTTTGTATTTTTCCTTTGGGTCCAACTGTTCACTTCTCATTCAAAAATTGATGGTAGCACTGCTGCGGCTACAGCATACATTTGTTTTTAATAGGTCATAGAAGCAACTGATCACGCGGGTTTATGACAAATAACATGGATGGATAGATGGATGGTTATTAGTTATGTTCTCCCATGTTAGGATTCTTGGTTATCTTTTCCCAATAACGAACCAAAGTAATATCACACACATCATACTGAGCAGTGTAGCAAAATTGAAGATCCATCTCATGCATGTCCGCATATAAAAATAATGCGCTGCTTTCAGTGGTAGAAGTTATATACTTTATTTTTTATGACGTGAATAATCAATGATCAAACTGGGAACATTTAATCAAAGAGCTGTGCATTTATAATAGTAAATCCTTGGTATAGCCTCTTAAATCTCCAATAGACATCTCACTTCCTTATTTCATGAGTGAATCCTCCCAGATGATGCTCGAAGAAATAGCTTGGGAAAACAATTGTTTCATAACTCTTATTTTTTAGGTACGGTTCATCACTATTATTTGTGTCAGAGAAATGTGGTTTAACAACTGGGAGATTGTATGTACACACCACAGTTCAAGGCAGGTAAAATATGCTTTTCGCATTAAAACACACCACAGTACAGGGCAATGGTCCCCTGAATTAGTCTACTCTCCAACAAAAATACACCATACGCCATTTAAATAAAATATACTTTAGTTAACACTATAAGAAAACCTTGAAATTGAAATTGACATACATTCTCATTCATGGAAATATTTTGAAGTTCTCCGCAACTCTACCTAAATGAGAGGATGAGATGGCAAGTATGAGTGTGTGACGGCACCAAGAGGGAATAATGTCGAGGCAGTAACCATCGGCGTATTCAAGCTGAGAATTGGCCATACCCAAGCAAGTTTACAATTCATTGAATAATGAATACATAGGAATATACTAAAATCAACGACAAAGAAAAAGAAAATTACTTTCCATGTAAGAGTGCAAAACTATAACTTTAAGGACATCACGAACCCCAGATTTCAATTTTATTATTTGGGCAGGTTCCGGTCAAATACTAGGAAAAGCACATGAAAATTTTAATGATGATTCCATGTAAGAGTGCATCAAAATGGAATGAAAAAGGTAATAGAAAAATAATAACGGACAAGACCGCAAATAAAAGTTCTAATTAAATAAGCAAGCATTCTGTCCCCATGTACAAAGCCAATAACTTCTCCTAAATCCTTTACATTTTTCATGTAGTCTACACAAAATTGCATGCAACGCATGCCTTAGATACAGCAATGGCAGAGAGTGATTCCTACACACACAAGGCTATTAGAGAGAGATACGGGCCAAAAGAAGATGACACTAGAACTAGAGAATAGTATCACGCCTTCAAATTTAAAAGCAAAGCAAACGCAATATTTTCAAAATGGATGAAGAGGGCAATAGGGAAATATTAACCGACAAGAGGCAGATAAAAGCTCAGAAATAAGTAGCATTCTGTCCTCAAGCACAATGCCAATAACCTCTCCTATACATTTTTCATGTAGTCTATAAAAAACTGCATGCAAGGCATGCCTTAGATACAGCATCAGCAGAGAGTGAGAATAATGGTTTCACCAGTCAGATTCTCCAGAACAGCATTACTTACTTGAAATTGTCAAAAGCAGGCCAAAATGATCACTGGGCAAAACAGGGAGCACCAGTTGTTTTATCTCTTTTCTTACTTTCTTCTCTTTGTTGAATGACACACCAGGTATTGCATCCATCCCAATCATGTCAATACTGCTTATCTTAAGATCACGGAAACGACAAATAAAACGATCTAATCGCTTTTGGAGAGTACGGTTGCCCGTCAGCATCTGGTTTGACTTGGTATCATATGTCCAACCACTTTCATTTGGCCTTAGCTGAGACCAGGCATCAATCCACCCATCTTGTGAAGGATACTGACCATCCAGTTTGTCATCCCAGTTCATGTCACCTCCAAAAACAACATTAGGGTGCTTCTTGAGAAGGTTCAGAGCCTCATTGGCCTGCACTACTCGTTCCTTGCTGTACATCTGATCCCATTTCGGAGGGGCAGGACAGGGACTCTCAAGATGGCTAGTGGCAACAACCAATGACTTGCCACTTGCAGCTTCAACCTCAGCAATGCAGAGCTCTCTTCCCATTATAGAATTGCTAAAGGATTTGATGCTGAAAGACTTCACAGGTAATTTGCTTAACTGCAATTGATTTGACAGATATGTCAGTGGACATAACTCCCCATTGCAAAATAAAAGTGCTCACTAGAAGGTATTCCACTTCCAACACATGCAAAAATACTTCCATCCAAAGAAGATGAACATAGTTCACAGAATAAGCTATCTCGGTGATTACAAAAATAATAATATATCAGCATGCATGGAACAAGGTTGGTCCTCCCTGAACAAAGTGCATGTTAGCAGACAAAAACAATACCTGTACAAATCAGGTCCGAAATGATGACAGGGATTAAATTTGATATGCAGTTCATCATCAAAACAAAATGCTTTATATGTGCTCAAATGTATAACTGGATTATAATGGGAGACTCTAGGATAGATCAGGCAAGTTACATCACAACAAGGTCAAGTAAAATAAGCCAGGACAGAGAATATGAATTTTACCACCATACAAAAGTAGGGTCTTGAATAAGCCATCTCAGAAGAAACTGAACAGTGATATACACTCCACCAGGTTGATTGCTTGAAAATGTCATATATATTCGGAGTAACCTCCTGAGACACAAGTGGTCTAAATCAGACGAAGCCAAATAATTTTGAATTGCAAAAAAGGGGGAAAATGAATACAGGGAAGGAAGGTACAAGTATAAGTAGTGACAGTGAAACCTGGAAACAGATAAAATCAGGGGAATGCAACTGAACAAGGTCGCCAATAGCTTTCATCCTCTTGTGCAACTCCATGTCTTCCCGGAACCAAACATTGTAACTCAATATCTTCAACGAATTAAAAGCTTTTCCTGAATCATCAATGTCCTCTGCCACATATTTTAAGTTGTTCAGATAAAATGCACACTGCAGATATTGAATATGAAATCAGTAAATCCCACAGAAACAAGAGAGCTCATCACCAGTGAGATTGATGGTCTTATTGGAAGGCTTGACATTCACCTTCGCTTCTGGTGGTGATTCAGCAGAATCGATGGCCTTCCTCTTGCAAGGTCGAAGAGGGAAGAAAACAGAGCCCACAGAAGAATCCACGTCAGCGTTGTTCAAATCGTGCAAATTGGAAATGGATAGAACGGGGCATCGAGTGCCGCAGAGTTCGCAAGTAGAGTTCTTGTAAGGGTTGAAGAAAGTGCAGGCCTTGCAGGACCATTTTGGGGACGAAGAAGACGGAGAGGGAGAGGGGGATGAAGGGGGTGAGGACAAACAAATTTCGCATTCTGATTTTTGAGAAGGAGGATTGAGAAAGGTGCATTTCTTGCAGGCCCAAGACATTGGAGATGGAATTTGGTATAGTTGGATCTTTCTAATTCTAGGGTTTAAGAGAATAGAAGACGATGAAGATGAAGAGAGTAGCGCTACCATTCGTCTCATTTCAAATTTCATGCCACTTTTGTACTGCAATCAAAACGCCACACGTTGCTGATTGCTCTTCTAAACGGCACCTTCTACAAGGCCGTATGGTGAATTGGTGTGAACATACCTTTTCATACTTCATTTTTTAAAAACATTTATGTACTTTTCATGATGATTTTTAAAATTAAAAATATATATATTACACATAATTTATGCACTTATCTTTTTTAAAAAAAGATAAATTAATATTTTTGAACCAATAAATAAAAATAAATATGACGAGAAAAAATGTCACATCATTTGGTTCGCTTTAAACCAAAATTTAGAATTCGGATTTGGTGCAATCTAAAATTGGTGCTATTGTGAGATCTGGGTCATCCGATCGATATTAAATCGGTATTAAAAACATCTCAGCATCTGAGCCGTCTGATTAAGATCGGACGGCAACAGCACCAAATGCACCAATTTTGGACCGCACCAAATCCGATTTCCAAAATTTATTTGCTTAGAGATCACCTCCAAAGGTCAATATATGCCTTGCATCTCAAATTCCAAAGACTTTGGAGATACCCTCCAAAGTTGAAACTATTTCAATTGTATTTGGTAAGGTGGCTTTTTTGGCTAGCTACAAATTTTTCTTGAAAATGTATTTGAGATATTTTTTAAAAAAAAAAAAATCCAATTTTTAGTTGCAAGTTGAAATCTAATTACAAGTTTATCCTTTAACCACATTCACTTATCATTATTTAATAATTAATAATGTCCTTATATGTTATTTTACCATTTTCAGCTAATTTTACCAAACACATTCAATCAAATCAGCTAATTTTTCAGCTTTCAGCCAGCTTTAAGTTTTCAGCTTACTTTTGGATTAGTTTTACGAAACACACTCTTATTTTTTTTTTCTTTTCTTTATCAACCAAGTTCATCCCCTCATTTAATGCATATGGATAAGTTTCGAGAAAAATTAATTTTATATTTTTTAGAATTTTTACAAAAAAAAAATCCATATTGGTTTGTAAAGGAAACTAAAAGTTTTTTTATTGTTTTCTAAACATATTTAATTATATAAAAATTAAATATATTTGACTGAAAAATATCTTTTTAAAAACATTTCTTGCTACACTTTGGTAAAAAGTATTAGGAAAATTTTATGTGCATTAAATTTTACATAACAAATATATAAGATTAAAATTTTTTATCCTGCATAAGGACAAGGGTCATTTCAACTTTTTTTTAGTTTACCTTTTTAATAAATTATACACATCTTCTTTATTACCATAATTTTTTATTTGATTTATCTTTTTAAAATTCTACCTAAATTAATTATAGGTACCTCATTTATATCTTTAAATGTTTTTTTAAAATATTTTTCTTTTGATTTATTGTTTAGAAAATTTCTCCTAAATTTAAATGCATTTGTAGTATAACACACAAGGTGCTTGCTAGTATATAAAAAATAAAAAAATTGTGTTGTAACATAAAAAAATTAATTGTGTAAGCAAAAAATGAAAAATGGTTGCTGGAGGAGCACCTTTTGTGAAAGCAAATGGCCGCAAATATACTTTCCTCCTCAGCTACCCTTCAAAACTGACTTTTTGTTCGTACTGAACAAGAAATCAATTGTTTAGTATTGTTATTGTGCATAAATATACATAGAAAAATTCAACCACAAAAAAAAAGTACAGAGAAAATAGAAGGATGATAGAAAGGAAAATTTGAAGGGGTAATAAAACACTTTTGACCATGAAAATTGACCAGAATCATGGGCCTCCAACTCAATGATGATGGTCACATTATAATACATACACTAAACAAATTGATTAACGAATATAATTTCAAGAAATACATAGGTTAATTACAAAATCCCCACTAGAAATTATTCACACTACTTTATTTAAAAAAAGGAAACATCTATCATAAGCACTAAGTTTAGACCTACAGATCATCCACGATTCCATTTCTCTTGTGATCTTATCCTCAACTCTAAGAAATTCAAAATTCCAAAATGAAAAGAATTGAATTCATTGCACCTCATAAAAAGACTAACAACAAAGTGGGGAGATATGCAGCCAAGAAAATGTGCAAAATGTTGTTAACTGCTTTTATTTCGATGATGCTGCTGAACCTCAACTTGTTCCCTGCGCTGCTTAATTGAGTAGAGTTCACCACTTCCTTTGTCTTGTTGCTTACTTTCTTGCTGCATCACATAGAATGAGGAATCACACTCAGGTAAAGGTGCATATTATTAAATAAAAATTCCAGTATTCATATTTTGAGCATAATAAAACAAGACAGCAACAAGGCAGATGATGTCATTTACCTTCCAGGAAATATACAGCTCCCGTGACCTGCAAAGGTATTCCCCACAGAAAAAGGAAAAATAATATTAATCACCAGTGTTATACATAAAATAGACACAACAAAGAGAAGAACATGCATCTCTAAAGTACATTTGAGTTCGCATGCAACAAGACTAGTACTGTAAGAAACTGCCCCGTGAAAATTGGGCAGGTAAGAAAATTACAGCTATGTGAAGGTAATCTAGAAACACGATCCAGAATCTTTGCACAGTCAGGACAAACAGGGTGCTATCAGACAAACCAGCATCCAACTCATGGAGTATGGGTGCCAGTCCATGACAAAGCAATTACAAGCCTTCTCTTTTTATTTCAATTTTTACATAAAAGTAGAACCAAACCAAAAGTACCTTTGCTTTGCAGTGTGTGGTGTGGGTGCCACACATGAATGCATTTCATTTCAGAAATCATTACCTCACCACAGTTCTACTTTAAAATTACTTCATTTAAATCCCCTTTTCCAATCATCATTAATGTTCCTTGAGTTCTTACAGTAGTCACAACTCACAGGCCTTTTAAACAGCTAATGAAAATAGTAAAAATTAAGCAAAGATATTAGCCTTCCTCCCCTCAAGAAACAAGTCAAATTTCCTGTCACATTGAAATCCCAGAGCTTGTTTGGTTTGCATTTTCATTTCCTGTTTCTATTTCATGTTTTCATTTTGTTTCCTGTTTTTTGAAATTTTACAAAGGAAAAACTAGAAATGTTGGAAACGACGATTTTTTTGTTTCCAGCATCTCCAGATTTTCTTTTGTAAAATTCCAAAAAATTGAAAACAGTAAATGGAAACCGGAAATGAAAATGCAAACCAATCAAACCCCTATATTCCCCATGCATCAATTAGCAATTAAGAATTGAACTCCATGGCAACATAAATCAAATCTCTAAGTTAATTGATCAAAAGACTGCATTGCAGACACACTTACTGGGGTCAGTGGTTGTGATCATAGCCACTCCTTTGAAGTCACAAGTCCCAAGAGCCTTCCCTTCTTTCTGGTAATAGCTATCAAAGGCATAAGAAGCATGGTTCTTCACATTATTAGGCTGGTAGCAACTCTCTCCAGGCTGAATCTCAGAGCAATTTGCTCTCCCAGGTCCACACGCCCAATCTAATGCTGCCTGCAATGTCTTAGTATCAAAACCATCCATGGCAATACAATAAGTCTGATTGGTGGTATCATTCGCCAGAAAAGTCCCAATTCCAGACACATGAAGCAAATATGCTGGTGTAGTGTTCCCATAAAAAAGACCCCAATTGGCCTCTGACACTGGCGGAGACCTCAAGTCCTCATTGAAAAGTTCATAGATAAACACACTTGAAGTAGTTTCAGGATGCAAAGGGGTTCCACTACGATCAAAAACATGCCTAATCAAGTTGGAATTGTAAGTGTCCGCATTGTCTTTGGTAGCATAAGGCTCCTTAGAATCACCCTTAGAAGGCCATCCAGTTTCTGTGACAAGAACCATAACATCCGTGACATTGAGATTCTTCATGGAGAAATAAGCAGCATCAACCATAGCGTCAAGCACATTGGTGTAGTGAAGCAAGGTATTGGGATCTACCATTTCCTTAGCAGGAGTGACAGGGTTGAACAGGGCATTGTCGAGAGGAACCACACCTTTGTTCTGCATAAAAACGTAGTAAGGGTAAAGGTTCATCATCAAGGGGGAACTAGTTTTGGAGAGGAACTGAAGGAGAGGGAGGATAACAGAGACAAGGGTTTGGTTGAAGTAAGCCTGAGAAGGAGGGAAAGGGTCAAGAATGATGGAAGCAGCATGAGGGGTTGAAACCTTGATCTGTTGGTGAAGGTTGGAAGCAACGAGGGCATTGTAGAGAGACTGCATAGCAGGGAGAAGAAGAGGGGAAGAAGAAGGAACAGTGGTGAGAACCTCGTCGCCGACGGAGATTCCGGTGATGAGTGTTTGAGGGTAGTAAGCGACGACGTTTCGATCGATCCATGAAGCAGCAGTGGTGTTAGAGGAACCAATTGCAAGGAGCTGGTTGTTGGGGATGCTGATAATGACACGAATCTTTGTACCAGACAGGGCTTTAAGGATGTCTGGGTTGGCATCGTAGATACGAATGTGTGTTATCTTCTGTTTCTGAAGAAACGCAACTATCTCTGAACCTGATGGTAGATTCTGTACGTCTGTGCCAATGTTCACACCCACGAATGGACCCTTCTCTTCATCTCCGTTCTGTTGCTGAGATGAAACTAAGGAGAGGATGTGAAGAAGAAGAAGGAGAAGCAGGAGAAGAATGAGGTTAGAGTTTGCCATTTGAGTTGAAATTGAAAAGGGGCGTAAACTTCACTGTCTCATCCTCTGCTTCTGCTTCGGCTACAGATCCTTGCATTATCTCATCAAAACTAAAGATTATTTATTTCTCTATCCTTTTCTAATGAATATTATTTAGAATTTTAGGTAGGTAGATTTTTCTTAGTTTAGGCGACCAAATTGAAATTGAAATAGAAGAACACAAGTTCTAGAGAGTACAGTACACACAGGGCTAAGAATTAAGATTTTAAAGAGAGTAGAGTGTAGAGAGAGATTTAGCAAATGCCAACTGGGATGAGATGGTACTCACCACACTTACTACTGATCTCGGACTTTACTGCATTTCTGTGTGTTCCTCAAGATTCGTTGGTCCAATCCAACACATTGTCTAAATTACCCTTCAAGAGGGGAAGAAATAAAAGTAAAGAAAAATTAAGGACCCGGTTATTTATAAATTTTAAAAATTGTTTTTATTGTTAAAAATAAAAAATTGAAAAACATATTTAACTGATAATGTTTAAAACTAATTTTACAAAATGTGATTATTTTTTAATTTTTCTGTTTTTGTATTTTTTAACTAAATGTAGAGTAATTTAGGAAATACATTTACTTTTTAGATGAAATCAAAAAAATTAAATGAGTTTAACTAACTTTCTTAATAAGTATAAATATGATTATTTTTACTTATAAATGAGTCTGGAGGAAGAAACATGTAATATAGCTAAGAAATTGATAGAAAAAAGGTGGAATATAATGGGTGATGTGATAGAGAGAAATAAAAAAGAATATGTTGTATGAAATTGTTATATAAATAACACATCTATTTTTTTAATTTTCTCTTCATTTTAAATTTAAAAAATCTCTCTATTTTTATTTTTATTTTCATCTTTGTTTTGGTTTTGTATGAACAAAAATAGGAAGGGAAAAAAACATATCACGGGCTTGAATTTGGAAAAGGGGCTTGGCTTTGTTGGACAGAGCCTAGGCATTTGTGCAGAAGAAAATAGTTGAAAATTGGAGAAAATTGTCGGACTTGTGTCAACTTTTGACTACGTGGCTTGGACTTAACTGTAACTCAATAACTCTTTGGTGGAAGACAATGGTTTGCCTGCCTTCTCTTTCTGTTTCTACCTAATAATTTATTTATGTTTTACAAACCGAAGGAGGCTCTTAAATTACGACAGGAAACCCTTAATAAAAGAATCAAAATATGACACTATATAATTTACTCATGAAATATTATTATTATTAATTAATGCTTGCTATTATTCTGGATGGCTTTGTGTTGTGTGCTTTTCTAAAAATTCCTCTATGAGGAAATGCACTTTTGTTAAAATTTGAACTTTTCGATACTGTTAAAAGACCTACACGCATGAAAAGTTGAACTTTAATTATATACGCCATTTTCAAATAAATTTATATATCTAAATGTAAGGGGAAAAAACAAGCAAATATAACAAGTGGCTTTGTAAGTGATTTGAAAATGTGAGGACTCAGTGAGCAACAAAACAAGCAAGCTACAGAAAACTAGCAGGAGTGGCAGTTTTGCTCCGAAAGCAAACAGAGAAACACAAGTGGCTTTGTTAATTACCGTATCAACTAACTAGTGGCCATAAGTTTCATGAGCACATAATGGAAGACATATACTGAACCAGAATGACAGGGTCACATGTCCTTACCCATTACTATACCATAGACTATATATCACAAGCAGCGAATAAACCTTTCACCAATGTCAAATCTATGAACACCCCGTAATCTATTCATTTCATTGCCTCATCTCATCATGAAAAGTTTGGGCCACCAACATATACACATCTCATCTATTTGCAACTTTCAAACTTTTTTATTTTAATCATAATTACAATAATTAGTTAAAGAATAACAATCATTGTGTTAGCTTACAGAGCCTACTTTAGATCAATATCTAAAAGAAAATGTCCCAACTCGTGCGCATAAAATACTCTCTTTTCATATATTAAAACTTGAAAGAACATGAGGATGTTGTTGAACCATCGCAACCACAAGGCGGCTAATTGTTCCCAATCCTATGATAAGGTTAAAAAATGGAATAGACCTTCAGCTGGAAAAAAGGCAAAAAGCCGAGCATAAATAGACATAATAATGATAATGATTATATATTAATTGCCAAACACTAACAAAATGTTCTGGCTAGCTAATTGACGAAAGTGGAGTGTGCTTTACCATATAAAAAGTGTTGAATATTGGAACAATAATGAAGGAAAGTGGGATATGATCTACCATATGAAATGGTTGAATACTTGAGCAATCTGATACGGGAAAGAAGAAAACAAGACACTTTAAAATGGTTGTTGTATCAGTTTTAGAGGTTATGTGATACCAATATGTATAAAACACAAAATATTCTTAACAACATTTTATAATATTACTTTGTTAATAATAAATTGTAATATTTATTTATTATATTTATAGTAACTCACATTATTTTTTAAAATTTAAGATTTATATTTTTATATGAATTTTATTACCATATTATAGTTTATAATTTTTAAAATTTATCATATTTTCGTATTCTTCTTGTAATGTGTATATTTGTCCTTCTCATTCATGGGAATCCTATGTGGTAAGCACATACATATATGATTAGTAAGTCATTTCAGTTAGCTGAAAACTAAAATTAATAATTGAAACCATTTTAGCTGTATTTGATAAGGTAGTTTTTTTAAAAGTTAATTATTAGCTTCTCTTGAAAAGCTACTTAAGGTAATTTTTTTTTTTTAAAATAACTCTCATTTTCAGCTACTAGCTGAAAATTTATTACAAGTTTATCCTTCAACAACCTTCACTCATCATTATTTAATAATTAATTATGTTCTTGTATATCATCTTACCGTTTTCAGCTAGTTTTCCCAAACATCTTCAATCAAATCAGCTAGTTTTTCAGTTTTCAGCTAGCTTTAAGCTTTCGGCTAACTTTTCAGTTTTTATCTACCTTTTCAGTTTTTCAGCTAGTTTTACCAAACACACTCTAAATTAATCTCAAAATATAGAATAATTAATGGGCAATGAGTAATTACAAGAGCTGGTTAGGGAAATTGATAAGAACCATGCATAAGAGGGTTAAGGTTTACATTATTGGCCAGTAAGATTGAATTCTCCTAGCCGACATCCATGAATGGCATAAATGTGCTACTCATGTCCTTCTGCTTCAATTATGTCTGTAAAATTATGTTCCATCCAAGGAATGATAAAGGGTATCCGTGCCAGCTTCGCCACCAATAGGTCAATTCAAGCAAAAATTTGTTAAATGTAATGTCATATCTTATAAACCCTTTATCAATTTAGTCTCTAACCAGCAGCAAAATTGATGTTGTTTTAAGTAATACATGATTGTGAATGGAAAAAAATCTAACCCTACTAAGATTGTAGATGTTTTCGGCTTAAACAAGATTTCCTTAAATAGATGATACTTGTAGTTTAAATAAAAAAGTTAACCTCTAGCAAATTAATTTTATCATTTTTTTAGAAATCATTGGTGTAGTGTGGATTTTTTTTCCATTTAAAAAACTCAAATCCGAGATATTGCTTAAAAAAAATAAACACGTACCACTTAAATCAATTCCATTAGTATTAATTTTATCAATTTGAATATTTGGATGTTGAGATTTCACTATTTTGGTCTCTATGCCTAGCTTAAATTCATTTTATCATTTACTTCCATTATTTCAATGAAATCTTTAAAATATCAATAATTTAATTTTAAAATAATTAAGTTAAAATGATTCGCACAGAAAAAGTAGCTTCGATTTTTCAAAGACTAAAATATAGTTCTTTTATAAGTAAAAATAATGAATTAAATAAAATAAAGTTAAATAGAAAAACAAAAGACACAATTCTTTCTTTTTTTGGTAAAAAAGCCACAATTCAAGACAGTCCAAAAGAATTTTGCCCATTATGAAACAGGCCATCCGGCCATTATCCCTTTTGCACACGTCGGCCCAAACAAGTAAGACCCGTTTTTTATAACATGTTTGCATTAATGTTAAGATGTTTTAGAATCACATTATTTACTGTAAGGTGAATTAGAAAATTTTGAAATATTTGGTTCTTCTGAACTAAAATTAAGTTTATCTCTAAAATCATGTTTATATTTGAGTTGAAAATTTTACATTAAATTTTACTTAAATCCACTTTCAATCAAAGTCAATTTATCAAATTTAATTTTGTGAAATCAAGACACACACAACAAACCCTAGTTGCAGGCTTCTATCACACCGCACACTTACATTAACATCTTCTAGTATGTGTTTGGATGAAAAATTTTAAAATTTTTAAAATTGTGATAGAAAATGTTGGGTGAATTTGTAAGTATGAGCGAAATTACAAATAATAATATAAAAGGTTAAAATATAACGGAAAAAAATGTTAAAACTTTCCCTCTCGGGTGGGATCAATTTACTCCAAGAGTAACTCTTGGCAAAGTTACTCCGCTTAATATAAACATTGAATTTCATCAATCCAACCGTCATATTAAAATTTTTCATTAAGTAGATCAAGCCTACAAATTTTCATAAAATTTAAAAATTATTTGATATTTAATCAAATCGTTTTAGTTTAACGTACAAATACTTTTAAAAGTATAAGTAAATATCAACTCTAAGATCACCTAGCAATAAATGTCCAATTTATCTAAAATTTGGTGTGCATAATCATCATATTAATATCACAATATTCAACGGTTAGATTTGTTAAATTAAATATTATTAAGCGGAATAACTTTGCCATAATTACTCCTGGAGTAAGTTGATCTTCACCCTTCTCTCTCTACGTGTCACAAAAGTTTCTTCTATTTATCATTAAAACCTCTCCTCCTTATATTTTGAAATTTTCTCTTTTACTATTCTAAAAGATAAAATCTAATAATTTCAAACTTATATATATCCAAACACAAGGTTGAGGCTAATCTCAGTAATTATATCTGTATTTTAATTGAATAGAACATATTTTTATTTATGTCTCTTAAATTAAATAATAAAATAAAAAATATCATTTCAATAATTACATTTATTATAAAAAAAATAATAGAACAAAAGATTTGATAAGGATGTAATACATAATCCTGCACTCATTTTTTTTACAAGACTAAAACCCCAACTTACATTAAAGAGCAATATTTCTACATTCTTGCTACATTGGGCAAATTTTATTAATATAGTCTAAATCCAATTCTCATGTTCTAACAACAGATGACCACAGGTTCTTGAGACAAGTTTCTCATTCCTACTATATTTTTGCGAAGTATGAAAGAATGATAATAACAGGCTATTAAATCAAACATATATCGATTTTCATATTGCAAAATGTAACAGCAAATTTTTTTTTTGGTAAACAAAATGTAACAGCATTGTCTAATTACAGATCACTCTTCAGGAAATCAATTACTCCCCTATAATAGAATGACTACTATATAACTATAAGATGATCTAAAACTATTCAAAGATGCCACATGTTAAACTGAGGATCTTATTTTGCTAAAACTCTAGTCAAAACTTCCCTCCACACTTCCTATGCGTTACCAGAACATATGAATGAATGGTATACCCGTACTGTAACAACGGAAACATTGACCATGTACACAAAATTGAATTGCAACCTAAACAATACAAACTTCTTGCCTCATCGTAAGGCATTTACAAATGCCATCAAGGAATCAACATCTCTGTTTTCGGAGGGATACTTTATTGGCTGAGATGAATGCTTTGGGAAAAATAATATTGTGGGGAAGCTTCCCAACTCCAGTTCACGCTTTGCAAACTCTTTCTGCTCTCCATCCGCTCTAAATTTTCCAACCTTCACCCCTGACCCTGCTAACTTCTCTGCCAAATCAACATAAGACTCCTCCATAGCCTGTTGTAATTCAGAATATATATTTCATTAGAGAATGAAGATTTTATGCAACCATAATGAGTGGGCTAGTATTAATAATAGTATACTTAAGTTCAGGAAATTTAATTTACCTGGCAGTAGGGGCACCATGGGGCATAAAGCACAACAAGCCATGGTTCTTTTCGGTTCTCCAATTTCGTCAAATTCTCAATTCCAGTCCTGCTTAAATTAACCACATTCTGGGTGTTGAAAATGTCAGCGACAGTGGCAGTGCCATTTAAATGGGCAACCCCATTTCCATTAACCTGAGCACCATCTTCCTGCTTTATATTTCCTTTATGAAGACCACACTCTTTAGCTTTGGCATCCTCCCACCACCACCTACCCTCTCTTTCATGTTGTCCAGGTAAAACAGCCCTCGTGCAAGGCTCACATCCGATGGAAATGTATCCTTGTGAATGCAAGGAATTCACAGGCACATTCATTGTCCTAAGGAAGTTCCATATATCACGGCCTTTCACATTTGCAACCGGGTTCCACTTTACCAAGCTACCAATTCCACCATCAATTCCCTCAAAAACGGGATCAACCTGAACAACAGGTATTTCAGACCTAGTACCAGGTGATTGATCTTTTCTCTGCCCAGTTATCCATGCTCTGAGGCCCTTAAGTGCCCTCCTTAAGGGTCTCACCTTCCTGACTCTGCAGCACTCTTGATGGCCATCCTCATAGAAGGAGAAGAGCCCCTTACTCCTGACCAATGCCTGAACCTCAACAGCATCAGGGAACATGTACTCAATGCGGATTCCATAATGCTTCTCAACCTCATCAAAAAATTTATAAGTTTCTGGATTCAGTCTCCCAGTGTCCAAACTGAACACCCTAAAGGGTCGACCTGTCAAGCGTGCATACTCAATCAAAGCAACATCTTCAGCACCACTGCAAAAGCAAACCTCCCCCATTAAAATCCAGATAACGCAACACAGCAATTAACACATGGTATCATAAGTCATAACATATATTCATACAATTCAATTTTTCTATAAAACGAATAATTCAATCTTCAGTCTCATTCTCACCTGAAGGCAATAGCTATGTCGTTGCCGAATTTTTCAAGGGCTCTATCCATTATTTCAAGAGGGGAAGCATTCTCGAGGTCACCTGCTAACAGTTCAAAATCTTCCTCTTGCGTCTCAGCAACCTCTGCAAATTGAGCAGCGTCATCATCAGCGACTTGGTTGAAGGAAGGAAACGCATCTATATAACGATTATTAGAAGGAAAGGGACGTACCAGAAGCAACAATAGTTGCTGCGACCCTGCGTTGAGGTTCAGCGTTGAGAGGCTTCACCAAAGTCCATCTTTGAGATGAATTAACACCTCCTCCATAGGGCCTCTCCAAAACCCTAATCGAACCGATTTGTGGAGCTGAAACCCCAAATTAAAATCAGACGTTAAATGATTGAACTCAGAAATAAATCAAATTCATAATTGTTAACATATTGTGAAATAGAGCGATTACGTTTGGGGTCTGATGAGTGAAAGGTGGAAGAAGTTGATATGGCGATTGAAGAACTGATAGAGAGGGCCATTAAGAATGTAATGTAAAAACGTACGAGTAATTAGATTTGTTGTGAAATGAAATTTGTTTGAGTTATTTGAAGGAAGAGAGAGCGGAGTTGGGTTGCTTTTATAGATCCGTCAAACTCCAAACAAAAGGAAGAGAAGAGAAGAGATGGATGGAAAATGGAAATGGCATTTTGGGGCGGCCTTTTAGGTTCATTGAACCTGGACAACTTTTCGGTATGCTTACGTGGCATGTTTTCAGTGGATGATAGTAAACCCGTGCCTCATGCCTTCCGTCAGATCGCGTTCTTCGGACGACTCATTTCCCGGATTCTTCTCTTTTTTTCTTTCTTTTTAAGGAACAAACCTAGTACATCCATATAATATAAACTTTACTTCATGATTATTGTTTTTTGAGAAATGTTTAGGACATTAGTCTAGAAATAAAAAATAGAAAGATTTTATTTTGATGTGTAATATTTAATTTTATGAATTTATAATAAAAATATTTTATTTATTAATTCTTTAACCATTAGCACAGCCCTTATTTAATTTAATGTGTAACTTTTTAATGGTAACATTTAATTACAATAAGTATATATAAATACTTAAAAAATTGTATATCATTTGACATTCTTCTTTATCTCTTTCTGTTTTTTTTTTTTTCTATTTTTATTATATCTTTTCACCAATCACATTTAAAAATTTCTATTCTTTCTTCCTTTTTTTTTTGTTAAGCTATCTAACTGAAATTACCCGTTTGATTATAGTCCATTGAATTACTACGTAATTGTATCATAAATTCTAAGCAAAATGATTGAACATTTAGCTTCTTAAAATACAGCTTAATAATTTGCAAATTTTTATTGACTTTACCTATACAATAATTTTTTGAGATTTTTTGAGTGCTGATTCTCATATCACAGTAGTTGTACTAGGGGTGTTCAAATCCAATCCAATCCAATTGGAACCGCAATAGCCGATCCAAAAAACCGCAAACCGAACAAACCGCAAACCAAAAAAACCGCAAACCACAAAAAACCGAATTTTTTTATTGGATTGGATTTCGGATCTGCGTGTGAGAACCAATCCAATCCAAACCGATCCAAACTTTTCTAAACATTTTGATATATTGTCATTATTGATATTATTTTTCTGTGATGATGTAAAAAAAATATTATTGTGCAACTATATTTAACGAATTAACGTTCAATCATGGGATTGAAAGCAATCAAGTAATTTGTATGTTATAGGATATGATAAAATAATTGCATGTTTTTATCATATTGGGTTTACCATAAGCAAATATTGTTGTATGGACAATGGAATTGGGATCCACCCTCATGTCTAATTAAGTATTTAAAGTTACAACTTATTTATTCATGAAACATTAACAATTTGGTAAAACAACTTTTCGGCTTTAAATTGGTAATCGATTAACGATTTTAGAAACTAGTAAAGATGTCATAATTTTGCTTTCATAACTTCATTATTTAGTTAATTTGAGAAACCGAAATCCAATCCAATCCAAACCGATTAAAATTGGATTGGATTGGATTTGGAAAAAAATCAAAACCGATTGGATGATTAAATTAGAAAACCGAAATAATTGGATTGGATGATTTTTCCCTTAAAACCGATCCAATCCAATCCGCGAACACCCCTAAGTTGTACCACTTTCCTATCACTGATTGTGATAGTGCCTAAAAGCACCTAAAAACACAGTTCAATCCTTATTTTTTCCCCTGTGTAACATAAAAGTGGTACCAATGTGGTGCATGTTTGTGGTACAAATAACTTTACCCTAATTTTTTTATCCGCTGTATATAAAATTTTAGGTGTTCATTTTTGGATTTCATGAAATAACATCATGCTCTTTTCTTCATAAAGCCACCGATATATATTTTTTAATATTACATCACGTGTCATGAGTTTTTATATTAAATGATCAATTGAAAAATTAAAAAGTTTCTTTTTATTAGAAGATTTTTCTCTATATCAGTTAATAATATAAAAAGCTTCTTATTATTACTGAAAATTCTCTATATTTATAAATAATAAAGTGACAAAAAAATAAGTAGCAACTCAGAATCCCCACAACTAATCCACCCAGCCACTAGCTTTGGGACTGCCCTTACTTAGACCTTTTGTAATGAGTCTAAGCGCACGCTAGTTGTCGCTTTCCGAATATTAATTTGCATGATATCCGTAAGAATATGAATTTAAAAATTATCCTGGTCTTTTAATAATTTTATCTAATGTTTGGAGTCTATTAAATGAAAGAGATTATTTTATTTGGATGAATTTTTGTATAAAAAATGTTTGAGATTTAAAATTAGAGTCCGGATCCATTCACACGAGATGTCAAACTTTAAGAGTTACACCTAATAACTTTTTGTAAAATGTGAATTTGACTAATCTAACCATTGAATTATATTATATTACTTTTATCATAATGTAATATAATATTTTAGATGATTTTTTTAATAAATTCTACTGAATTTTAAATTGTTTTTTAAAAAATCAAAATAATATTTTTCATCGTGTTAAATATTTTAAGAACTGAGTAATTATGATGATTGAATTAGTTCAAGTTTTTTTAAAGAAAAATAAAAATTCAATATTTGAATCGATTGAGATTGAATTGATTTAAATTGAATAAAAGTCAATTAAATTACTTAACTTATATTGCGTCAAAATAGATCTATAAGACTATAATTGCCCCTAATGAATTCTGTTGCGTTTTAGTTTTTTAAAATTTATAATAATTTTATTTTCAATACTAAAATTATGATATGTTATTATGTTAAGTTGGAAGGAAGTCCCAAGAAAAAAAAAAAGTTTTCACTTTTAATTTGCTTATTCTTTGAGTAAGTCGGAAGGGTTAAACAGGTCAATTAATCAAGCGCGCTTTACTATTGGCCTTAATAGAGAGTTGATATTCGGGCATATGCTGACATGAGCGCTTACCAATTACCACTTGCAAAACGCCAAGGGTATTTGGTATATTATTTAGGAACGAAAAAAAAAAGGAGTAATTTGGGACTGCGATCAGGTTTTGTCCTCCTTCCTTAGTGGTTGAAATTGAAATGCCTTCGCTTTCCTGGAAGTTGCTCGTAGTCATATATTTGCTGGCGCAATACAGCAGCTAGAATTTTACTCATCCAATTGCCTGTAGCTATAGTGGTCTGTCTACTTGTTTTCTCAAACTTTCTTCTTCTTTTTTTTTTTTAAATCATTGATCTAGATGTTATTATTGTTTTCTTAAGAATGAATTAAGTACTGTATTAATGTAAAGTGAATTGCATGCGAGCGTCAATAAATTAAATTTAGCGGGGAAAAGTTTTGATTATTGTTTCGCATAATGTTCCTTTCATTATTTTGCATTTTGATTGTGATTGTGGGAGTGTTAGCCTGGCAGCTCTTTGGTGCTCGTAAAATAATGGTCTCTTTGAGGAGCTCGAGCGGGAAAGGAGTTTTGTGTTACGAAATATAGTTAGCAAGTCACTACAACCACATATATGATTTCATCTTTATGAAGAAAAGTAGAACGAAAACAAGGGTCAGCGAACGGGAACGACCCTGACAAGAATTTATCAAACTCAATGTTGATGGAAGAATTGGAACTTGAATTCAGGTTAGATTGGCTATGGGGGTGCAACATGGATTAGAGGTTTCTGAGATGGCCAAGAAGAAGCATTACCGTTACATTATGTTTGTTTCTTGAAATATATAGTGGAAAATATTATATACACACTGAAAAAATAACAAGAAATTAGCGTCGGTCAGGCCAACAACTGACTTTACGAAGACCGACGCTAAATTATTTTTTCCTTTAGCTTCGATATGTATAAAAAATGTAAAAAAATAAAAATAAAATTCAACTTAGCATCAGCCTTTTATCGGTCAGGCCGACGCTACTAGCAACGGTGTTGTGGCCAACGCTATCCGTTCACATCTAAATCGCTGATTTCTTGTAGTGATGGGATCTAGGGGATTTTTTATTTGAGTAATGTTGTTTATACAACAACATAGAGAGATTAAGAGATTAATTAAAGAGAGAGAAAAGAGAAATGTGTGATGTGATGGAAAGAGATTGAGAGAATAAGTGTCTTGTATGAGTTATTATATATTTTTTGTTGTATAAATTTCATATATCTTTTAATTTCCATGTTGTAGAGGAGAAATGGGGAAAATAAGGTAGGTGACTCATATTACATTACAATATTATCGGTACATTTCAGACATTTTCACAAAATTTCCTGAACATAAACAGGATTAAAAAACATGCGGAGAAAATTAATTAAAAAACACAAAATTGATTATCTTGGCTGTGACACCCTTCTACCCCTAAATAATAAAATAAATACCAAGTTAAGTTATAAGGAAAATTACAGTATCACCGAGGTAAAAATGTTCACATATCCTCCTCAAAATAAACACTTGATTCAAGTTCACTTCTGTTTCCATAAAAGAATGAGATCCAGGTTTTGAAAAACTAAATTATTACATAATAAATACGTATCTTGGCCATGTAAGACCCTTTTAAAATAATCTTTCTAAATCTCTACATATCAAAATAAAGAAATAAATTCCTAGACACTAATCCCCGATGTCACACCTATCAGAGCGAGACCCGACCCTTCAAAATTCAGCACATTGAGTGCCCTCTTCATCATCCTAGAAAAACCACAGAAAAGTACGGTGAGGAAAAGAATACATACCTATACATGCAATACAGAAGGCTACCCTTATTCCCCACCCATCACCATACATATCATCATTTATCTCAACTCATATATTATTCATTTCACACATCAAGTTCAAACAAATATAGTTTCACACTTCTCACACAAACAAGGATAATGAATACCTCTTCCCAAGAGTCATGATTTGGCACTCCGCACAATGGGCGTACCTCATCAATCCCCTTAGTTGTTACTAATGATGGCCCTACCGTTAAATGCCCTCTTGGCCGATAGGTTGCACCCCCTCGATGGGTTCGTGCATCTCATGAATCACACCTCATAAGCTCATGCTCAATGCATCAGCGTCATCTCATACATTCACACCTCATATACTCATGCTCAAGCATCACATCACCTCATACATTTCTCATACAACGTCCTCTACTTTAATCATTTCACATCACATCTCAAATACAAGGCATATAGACATCAATATAAAATAATCACATAACACTACCTCATGCCACAGTCAATATACCTTGCACATCCACTTTAATCTTATCAATTCCACAACACAATTCATATATTTGATAGACATCTATCATGTAAGTAAATGATCACCACAATACATTAAAATAACACTCAAATGTCAAGTTTGGACTTGGTAATCGATTACCAGAAGCCTGTAATCGATTACCAGAAGCAAATACACAAATATTAGCCCTGGTAATCGATTACAGACGATTACCAAAGAACTGGTAACCTGATAATCGATTACAGCACCCCTGTAATCGATTACCAGAGGCTCAGCCACCTGGTTTCCTGCCCAAAACACCTGGTAATCGACTACAGACCCTTGTAATCGATTACCAGCAGCCCGATACGCGACTACACCTGCGTTTTTGCCCCTTTTTAACCCTCTTCTTCAATCCCTACTCAAATCCTTAATCTCCTAACTCAATTAGACTCGTTTTCACCAATTAAACTCAATAATTTCATCAATTATTTCAAAAGATTACCGTTAATTCAACAATCGAATCAATTGTGAAATCTCACTCTCCCAAATCCTAATTTAACCCATTTTCGACAATCTCGCTTCATACTCTCAATTTTATCAAGAACAATACAGTAATCATCCAGACAATCACGAATTTCAACATTATAAATAATTCATCACTCACAATTTCAAGATTTTAGGAATCCTAGAGGGACTTATGGTTGCCCTCACTACCCAATCACTCCAGGATACACATATAGCAGCACCCGTTTCCCCCCGTACCTTAGAGATGACGATCGAAAATGAATGGTAAAACTCCCTAGATAATTTACTTTGTGGCATCCTCTCCTTGTGGAGTCGCTTCTCTCCTCCCTGGGGTTTGGTTATCTGACGTTCTAAAGAAGGCTAGGGTGAAATAGATGACCCCCGTTGTTTAAATATCTAACTGAGTTGGGCCTATCCCGACCCACCCTTCTCCGTTTTTAATTAAATAATACTTTTTCTGAACATAATAATAAATATAATAATATATTATTATTCCTACGTAAATCTTATAGTATTTTATTTATTTATTTATTTTAGAAATTATTATGATGTTACAGGATTCTTATCCATCTACACTCAACTTCAAATCTTATAATTAAACCTTATCCTAAATTTGTTATTAATCCTTGTCTTTAATCATCGTGATCTCATTATTCCTATTTTAATATCCAATCCTAAATTAAAATACTAGAGCATATCTCTCTGATAAGATTATCATTATTAATTTTGATATTATTATATTAATATAATAATTACTATATTTATAACAATTAATTTTAATTGCAATCTTAATAATCTGACATCTCTCCTAATATTTATAATATTATATTATTATTATATCATAAATACGGTTATATTAATATTCACTATTATTATTATTATTATAAAACTTCTATTTTTACAACTAACGTCATCAAAATATAATTATACATATTTAGTTATAATTCTGGATTTCTAAATTTTGGGATGTTACATTGGCAAGGTAAAGAATCGACTTTCTTGGTTTATATAGTGTGAAAATTGTTTATCACACCCTAAAAATTTGGTTATGTTTAGACATGTATTCTACTAACGTTGAGAATAATTTTGTAATTTTAAATATTTATAAATATCTCTCTTCCCTACTTAATCAAGCAACTTTTCACAATATAATATATTTTTTTTCTTCAATCTCTCTCACATTCCTCTCCGATCAAATAATTTCAATTTCTATCATATTTAACATCTATTTCCCTCTTCCTTATTTCTCTCTTTCATCCAAATAGATTTCAAGAGTTAAAGTTTAGCCATATCATGAGCGAAGCAAATAAAAAGGTTGGTTTTATGGCAAAGATTGGGATTATAGCTTGTAGTTGCAAAAGCATGTGAAAATGCAGTACTTGAACATTTATTTTAGTAACTCGAATATAACTCTTGGACTTTTTAACTCAACCTAATAAAGTCTACTACTTACAAAACTCGTAAAAACTCACAAAAGCCCTGCAAAATCTCTAAGAAGCCTATAAAATTAAAAATGCGGGGCTCAAAACTTATTTTAGAAATCTGAATAACTCTCGAGAATCTTTTAACTCGTCTCGCGAAAGCCACTATGTGCATCGGGCCGGGTAGCCCGAAGTGATAACTCTAATTGAGATTGAAAATACTAAGAGGTTCAAACATCAGGATAAGTCTCCTAACTATGCTACTTCGTTACTTCTAGTTGATGCCTTAATGTCCTGTATCTTGTCTGAGTTTTATTTTCTTGTGTTCCTTTTCCCACTCACAAAATGAATGAATATATTCTTTATATGGAGATTTAATTGATAGTAGGAATGAAATTAACGATAAAAGGAAAAGAACTTCTTCAAAATCCATTCCTTATTTTAATTTTTAAATTGACTAAATTTGACAATTTTAGTTTGAGTAAAACTAAGCATAATTTGTCAATTAAGTTTGATCTAAAAAATGTGTTGAGTCGCATAGGGATTTACTTTTAAAACTACCCTTTTTTTTTTTCATTTTTTATGACTTAAATGTTCTTAGATTTTCTCTCCCTCACACCATCATTTTTCTCTCTCGCTTGTCCAACATTTTCCTCACTTGCACCACTCTATTTCCTCACCAACCTTCTCATTCATCTTCACCCCCCATTTGTTGCACCCATCCTTTGTTTTCCTCCTACTTGGCTTTCTCTTCCCTCCCAATCATATGAGGTTTCCTTTTTTGGTTTAGGAGGGTTCCACAATCACTCGAGGTTTTTTTCTCCAGCACATGTGAGTTTACTTACACTTTTTGTTTCAAAAAAATTAGGTAATTTTGCAATACTTTGAAATGACTCCCGAATTTAAATCTCTGACTTAGGGAATGATTATTTTGGAAATTAAACTTCAAAATACAATGAATTTGTATTTCGAAATTTTATTTCCAGAATATGTATAAAATGCTATTCTAAAAACTTATGATGGTTTCACTTTGTTCAATTGTCGATGGCATCAGACAATATGTTATCACCATTTGATTTTATGTTGTGGATTACTTTGATTTGTTCACCTACAATCTAGGTTTGAATTTGATTGGGTAAAAAAAAAAAGACTTTGATGATAATATCTATAGATTGTTACTAACATGCATATGTCCCTGACGCTACTTGTGTCTGACAATAATAGTGGAGTGGTTAACCTCTCATATCCCTTTTTGAGCTGAGTTTCTTTTAAGTATATATTTTATACCATCCTTCTAGGAAGAAAATTTTTACTTGTGTTTATCGGTGTTGATTGATGATTCCCTTTTTTAATTTTTGTGTTTTTAAAAATGAAGATTTTAAGTTGGTTGTTATATATATATATATAGAGAGAGAGAGGGGAGTTGATAATTTACTCCCTCTAGTATTTATGAAGGAGTAAGTTAACAATCAACACCTATTCTTTTGGACAAAATAAACCCACGTTTTCCTTTTATAAAACAATTTAAAGTGAGGGGTATTTATGTAAAGTTATATTTGTATTTTTATCCATTAATTTATTATTTCCTCTCTCTTTGTCTCTTGCACTGTTGAATAATTTATCCTATTTCTCTTCAGATCAAATGCATTCCTCTATTGAACAATTTATCCCATTTCTCTTTAAATCAAATACGTAAAATCACTCCCAGCAAAATCTCAAAGTTCACTTTTCTTTTTGTTGGATTTAACATTGGCGAGAGGTTGTGACCACTTGGAGAAACATGAATTATTTCAACCATGCTTTTTGAATTATAATACATAATCTGCACCGATACAATTGGCTCAAAGGTATTTGAAGAGTAAATTGAAAAAAAAAAAGTCGCAACAAGTACAAAGCCAGGAATGCATTTGATTTGAAGAGAAACGTGATAAATTGTCTAACAGGTGCAGAGAGAGAGCATGAATGATGCAAAGAGAGAGAAAATAACAAATTAATAGATAAAAAATAAAAAATATAACTTTACATAAATATCTCTCACTTTATTAAATTGTTTTTTAAAAGGAAGAAATGAGTTTATTTGTCCAAAAGAATAGCCATTGATTGCTAACTAACTCCTTCATAAAAGCTAGGGGATGTATTTTGTGAGAAAGATATTTTTATGTGAGAGTGAAATGGTTTAATTCCAGCCACTAAATCAAAACACACGGTCCAGATTAAAACTTCTTAATTAGCGTTTCACGTGCCTCCTCCTTTTCCCATTTTTGCCTGAACCCCTTTCATCTACAATAATGTGTTGTCGTGAACTACTTGAATCGTCATCTTCACTGGAGCACCTGGAACCACCATCAAGGAAATTGGAGCCGCCCCGCTGGAGTTGCAAATTTTCTTGTAAAATAATTCATGCATGATTGTTTCCCAGACTCTACTTCAAAATTGGTTCTGCAACAGTTTTGGTATTAATGAATATTTATGAAAAATGAAGTGTTAAAT
The DNA here is from genome assembly GCA_026901365.1 of Sesbania bispinosa. Lineage (NCBI taxonomy): Eukaryota > Viridiplantae > Streptophyta > Magnoliopsida > Fabales > Fabaceae > Sesbania > Sesbania bispinosa. Next base: position 461,576 of record QLOH01000253.1, read on the forward strand.
TAAGGCAAGCTAGCAATCAGGATTATGTTGCTCGAGCAACATTACTCAAATGCACAAGGTCGAATATACACACAGATACTTCTCATGATCTTAAAAGAAATGCAAATCGTTATTTTCGGTGCTCCAGCGGGATGGCTCCATTTCCGGTGATGGTGGTTTCAGGTGCTCCAATGAAGATGACGTTTCAAGTAGTTCACATCAACACATTATTGTAGATGAAAGGGGTTGGCTGGAATTAAACCCTCTCACTCTCACATAAAAATATCTTTCTCACAAAATACATCCCCTAGCTTTTATGAAGGAGTTAGTTAGCAATCAATGGCTATTCTTTTGGACAAATAAACTCATTTCTTCCTTTTAAAAAACAATTTAATAAAGTGAGAGATATTTAAACCCTCTCACTCTCACATAAAAATACCTTTTTCACAAGATACATTATATATATATATATATATGCATGGGTGAATTTTTGGGTTCTTTGGAGGTTTGGGTGGATGAGAGAAGAATGAAGGAGTGATAGTTTAGATTTTAGAGGAATTTTACGGTGAGGTACCTTAATAGGTGATTAAGGTGCCTCACCGTATACCCCTTGATTTAGGGGCATATTAGCAAAAAAATATTTTTAGAATTTGCAATATGGTTATCCTGGAGGACCATGAGGACCATATTGTAAATTCTAAAAATATTTGAAGACCATATTGCAAATTCTAAAAATATTTTTTTTATTAACATGCCCCTAAATCAAGGGGTACACGGTGAGATACCTATTAAGGTCCTCACCGCAGAATTCACCTAGATTTTAAGTATGATGAAGGAGAGAATTAAGATACTTTAAAAGTTTTAATGAAATAAAAGATTTAGATGGTGTATTTAGTAAAAAAAAGATGCAAAAAGTAACTCCTAGCTCGATATATAGTTTCAGCCCACTCATAAATTATTTTTTTTTTTGTCAGAAGATCGATATTATAAAAGTGAGAAATCTGGAGCAATATAGAAACTATCGATTCAGTTTAGATTGGACCGGCACGGGAGTTGCTTTTGGAACCCCCTTTTTGCTATTCACGCCCCTCTAATAATACCCCCTTTCCAAACTACCCCCACCAGCCACCCCCAACCCCCTCCCCATCCCCATCCCCTCCCCCTCTCCCCCTCCCCCTCCCCCTCCCCCTGTTCCGGTCCCTTCCCTCCTCCCCTTTATTTTTTTTTCAATGTTTGGTGTTTAGAGACGGAAAATTTCCGTCTCTAAACTCCCCCAGCCACCCCACCCTCACTTTTTTTTTTAAGCTTTTGGTTTAGAGACGGAATTTTTCCGTCTCTAAACTCGTCCCCCCAATGCACACCCCTTTCCGGATTTTAAAATTTTCCGGAACCTTCCGGAAATTAATATCTGGAATTCTGGAAGTTAATTTCCGAAAGATTCCGGAAAATTTGTAAATCCGGAAAGGGAGTGTGCATTGTGGAGACGAGTTTAAAGACGGAAAAATTCCGTCTCTAAACCAAAAGCATAAAAGAAATAAGGGTGAGTTTAGAGACGGAATAATTCCGTCTCTAAACTCGAACCTTAAAAAAAAATTAAAGGGGGGAGTTGCGGAACAGGAATGGGGAGTTGGGAAAGGGGGAGGGCGGGTGGGGTATATTAGGGGGTGTGAATAGTAAAAAGGGATTCCAAAAGCAACTCCCGACCGGCACGAATTATAAAGGACTCACCGGATAAGGCAGCCAATTTATAAACATCAATAGGGCCCCATATCAATCAATATCGTATGCATGACCAAAAAAAAATCAATATCGTATGAGATGGAAGAGATTCTCATCACAACTTTTTCGAAACACTCCAAACACAAAAGAACCAAAGCATCCTATTCCCATCCAACGTTTTCTGATTTTTTTCACAAAGCTGTGTCAGTGTATTTATAGCCTCAAAAGAACCAACGTTTTTCAGAAAGCCAGTGACCCTACGATACAAAGTGCATTTTGTTCTCTCTTTTTTGGCACAGTAGCGAAAGTGATTTCTGCTTTGGGATATCTTATATAACTTTTTTCATTTTTGCATTATAGAACAAATGAAAATTCATATTATTTAGCACATAGATATATTGAGCTCTCAATCAATATAGCTAGAAACTAAATGCTGTACATATGTCGAAGACATTTTTTTCTTCTTAAAGTGAATATTAAAATTAGGCACATATTTTGAGTTCAAAAAATATGCATTATCGATATAAAAAACTTTATATCATCAATCAATAATAATATAATATTTAATTTAATAAATATAACATTTTATATAATATTAAACTCAATTAATAATATGATAATATATTATGTTTACATTAGCCGTGTATATATATATTGAATTCTATATTAAATTAATTTTATTTTTTAGTGGAGCATACGTAATCAATTTACACAAAATATAAAAATGGATGTGATGGAGCCCGGCACGTCATTCACGTGTGCTAAAAAGAGTATGGCTGTGAAACGCTGTCTGAGGATAGAAAAGCAATGCACAGAACCACCCATTAGTATTACCGTAGCACTCAAATTTTTCTTCCTTCTTTACATGAAAGTATATTAATCAAAGGGAAATATTAATAAGTGTTCTGAGAGTACTTGTTAAGGAAAATAGAAAATTTTTATTGAAATATATGATATTTATTATTTAATGTTACAGATGTAATCAATACTGTGATTTTCAATAAAAATATTCTCTTTATGAATCATTGACAACTGCCTTTAGGGCAGGACCCATTTGATATTAAAGTAATTCATCCATCAATTGATGATAATACATAATAAAATCATAAATATTAACTAGTATTTGTCAATTAAATTGGTCATTCTCATATATACAAAATATATTCAAAGTCACAATTTTTTTTTTCGTGCTAAAGTATTAGGTACTACTCTCAATAAAGTTTTGACACATTATGTATGTTTAATTTTTCCTATTTTAAAATTTATTTTAAATTAAAATAAAAAATTGTATCTACAAATTGGATAAGAGAGTATTAAAAAAATTTAAAATTAAATGTATTTATTTTAAAAAGAACTAAAAGTTAAAATATCCCCATACATTTTTTTCCAATGTGCCCACGTTGGACAATCATTCTTTTTCGAGAATAAAAATATTAAATTAATCATGGGCTAAACTAAAGCCAATAGGTCCTACAATCATTATTTGATTTGTTGATGTTCAATATATATACACTAAAGAAATTTTATACATATATCTAATAATATTTAATAATGTGTCGTGATATTATTTATTAAATTTAATAATATATGTGTCATATTTATTAAATGATTTGGTGATACACTGTTAAATATTTGTATAAAATTTTACTATTAATGTATATAAATTAAATGTTTGTTTATTTATTTGGAGTCATTTTAAAAACGAAAGCAGTTTGTGAGAGGAAAATGTGTATCCGTCATCGTTCATGGTGATATTATAAAAGCAGCAAATCATGGATTGCCAAGTGTAACACTATTACGATTGCATGCACTAAAAAAATATGAGGATAAAGTGGTCCACAGCAATTATAATCAAGATATCTGATATAGTTTTTTTTCCTTTTAAATTTTTTAATGAAAAAGAAAAGAAGGATCTACATAATTTTTATCAAGGGAAAAACTTATTAAAAATATAATATAAAGTAATTTATCTGTTTTCATTTAGTAATTTAAGATTTTGTGCCAGTTTAGACTGCGTTTAGTAAAACTAGCTGAAAAATTAGCAATTTTAAAGCTAGCTAAAAGTTTAAAGTTAGTTGAAAGTTAAAAAACTAGCTGAAATGACTTAAGAGTGTGTTTGGTAAGTCATTTTATTTAACTGAAAGCTGAAATTAGTAGCTGAAATCATTTCAGCTGTGTTTGGTAAGGTATTTTTTTGGTAGCTACCAGCTTTTTTTGATAAGGTGTAACATTTTTAAAAAAGCTTCAATTTTCAGCTACTAGCTGAAAATTAATTACAAGTTTATCTTTCAACCATCCCCACTTATCAAATAATTAATTATGTCCTTATATGTCATTTTACCATTTTCAGCTAGTTTTACCAAACACATTCAATCAAATGAGAGCTTTTTCAGCTTTCAATCGACTTTAAGCTTTTAGCTAACTTTTCAGCTTGTTTAGTTTAATTTGAACATTTAGTTCATAATATCATTAACCATGTGATTTAGAGTTAAGTAGTACTTGCTCTCCTCATTATTCTAAGCCTAAGGGTTCAATAAATATAGGAGCACTAATAATCTTCCCCGGCATTTCTCATTATTGCCATTATAAATATAGCAATAGGCTCTTTACCTACTTAAACACAGTCACAGACCAACCTGACTCTCACTCTGACTCTCCACTGTCTCTGGTTAGTTACCACTCTCTCAACTTTCTTAAGAGTTAGAGATCAGAATTGAGATGTATCCTTCATTGATTATAGTTTGTATAGCTAGGAATAAGTTTTTGTTGCTTGCTTGGTTCCATCTCGAAATTCCATTCGTTTAAATGTACTAATATCTTGTTCATTTTTTTTGTATTCCACCACTTTGCATCTTGTTAAAAGTTAAAACAAACCGATCCGGTTCCGTAATTGAGCTTCTCCAACTTCTTGCGTGACATTTTTAATTTGCTTGCTAAAAACTGAATGTTAAAGGTGAATGATGGTGTGTGGCGTGTTTAATTTGCAGACATTGAACATGGCTGACTTGTTGGAATGGCCAAAGAAGGATAACCGCCGCTTGCTTCACGTCGTCTATCGAGTTGGTGACCTTGATCGCACCATCAAGTACATGGATCCTCCTTTCTTAATTATTTCTTAATTTCTCTTTAATTAATGCTTAAAATGAAATTCCCTCACGCACGCTTCTCTCAGGTTTTATACTGAATGTCTTGGAATGAAGCTTTTGAGGCAAAGAGATGTTCCTGATGAGAAATACGCCAATGCTTTTCTTGGATTTGGCCCTGAAGAATCTCATTTTGTTGTCGAATTGACATATAGTATGTTACTCACTGCTAACTGCTAACCTTGTTTTGTTTTTTGGTTTTTAGTCCTTGCCACATGGCTTAATTTTTATATTCTTCTTATCTAATCCACTATTTAAAATATATGATATGATGTGTTATTGTCAGATTATGGGGTGACCTCGTATGACATTGGAGATGGCTTTGGACATTTTGCAATTGCAACTCAAGATGTAAGTAAGAGAGAGTATAGCTTCACAAAAGCTTGAGCATCTATTTTACTTGTGAAGAAAATGAACCTTGATGTGGTTTTTCAATTCAATTTTTAGATCTACAAATTGGTTGAACACATCCGGGGCAAGGGTGGAAACATCACAAGGGAGCCTGGTCCAGTTCAGGGAGGGACAACTGTTATTGCCTTTGTGAAGGATCCTGATGGCTACACTTTTGGACTCATCCAAAGACCAACAGTTCATGACCCATTTTGCCAAGTGATGCTTCGTGTTGGTGATTTAGAGCGCGCAATTAAGTTCTATGAAAAGGTAAAGCTCCGAGTCTTTTTTTTTTCTTTGGGTTTTCATGTGTACTTCAGTCCTGTCACTGCAACCATTACTGTTCCCCTTTTTTGTATGGAACGGATGAATTTTGTCGGTGGATTTCATTACTAGAGATCAGCTAACTGCATTGTTGTGTGGTTTATTATTTGTAGCAACCATTGCAAGACCAAACTTTGGTCATCTATTAGTTTACACCAAAATCACGTCTCAAACGTGTATTCTGACAAACACTACAAAGAGTAGCGTTGACCTGAATACACGTTTAAAACGTGTCTTTTGTGTAAACTAAACACGCACTATATTTTGAACAACAAAGGATCTGGATTAGGAATGGATAGCTTTTGTTTGTGATGCACTAAATAAAATTGAAGAACTACATAGGGTGAATAGGGTGAATTATGATTTAAATATTTATTTAAACTAAACGCGGTTTATTAACCAAGGCTATGTTCTTCTTATGGGATCATATTTTTACAGGCTTTGGGCTTGAAGGTGTTGAGGAAGGTTGATAAGCCTGAGAACAAGGTGAAGTTTCTTCTGGCCTTTATCTTAGCAATGTAACTAGCAGGACATCTCTTATGTCAAAGCCATTCTACAAACAAAGCACGGGTAGTTGACCCAAAAAAACACAGACATGAATAAGATTCATTAAAGATACATGAATACAGCAAAATTTAAAAATTATAAGACATGACAGTATGACATAAACATAACAACACATAAAATTAATATGAAAACACAAATGTTAAATTAGAAAAGAGAAGATAAATAGTACTTTAGATATTAATGTTAATTAGCACGAGTCATTGTGCTGACTATCAGTATGTTGCATGTCCTACAGTACACTGTAGCTATTCTTGGGTATGGAGAGGAGCACGAGACAACTGTTTTGGAGTTGACATATAATTATGGAGTCACTGAATACTCTAAGGGAAATGCTTACGCACAGGTTAGTTAATAGGCTATATATTTCTTTCTTGCAGCCTAAACAGACTTTCTGCACTTCTCTGTACCCGTTAATGATAAAAGTTGTGCCATCTATAACAGATTGCTATAGGAACTGATGATGTATACAAGAGCGCTGAGGTAGTTGACCTAGTCACAAAAGAGCTGGGAGGGAAGATTACTCGGCAACCAGGGCCAATTTCTGGCCTTAACACAAAAATCACTTCATTTTTAGATCCTGATGGATGGAAAACTGTAAGTTTTTATTTTTCCCCTTATTTTGAGTAGGATTATGGCTGCAATTTATATTTATTTCATTGTAGAAGCATCTACTGAAATATTAGATGAATTATGTTGTCATATATATATCGCCCCAGGGTGCTTTATTATGTGAGAGAGCATTTGATTTCCTTATTTTCTTCAATGGCAATTGATTCCTTCTTAACATGTGAGCAAAGAAGTGAAGTGTAGTCCACGTTAAACATGTTCCATATAGCCTGTATCTACTCTTTCCTGTGCTAATTTGATTTTGTATGAATTTTGTAGGTCTTGGTTGACAATGAAGATTTCCTGAAGGAACTGCAGTGAAGAGCGAGCTTTACAAGAAATAACAAGTTCTAGTGCTTTTGTATGAATAAGTTGTCTCGCGTTGATCGCTGATCATTATGTGTTTGTTAGTGTACCAGTTATCAGTATGTTTGCTTTCATGTGGTTCTGTAATTGACTCAACCCCCCCTTTTGCATGCTACCTACGATCAATCTACTACCACAAAAAAATCAAAGCAAGGAACACATTTTCAATATCACTAGACTGATTTAATAAAAATTGTAGTTGAGTTATATATCATATCGGCTTGGTGAATCAGTAAATGGAAGAAGAAAATATTGGGTCGGTTTGGTCATTAACTTATTTGCCATAAGTCAATGGAGTCATTATTCATATACTTCGGTGACCAAGTTCGCATTGCAATTCCTTTGATCTAAAATCTAAATGAAAGAAGGGTTATGAAGCCGAGTGTCCATGAGTTTGGAGTTACAGGTAACAAACTGATCTTTAATGCCTAAAGAAAATAACAAAATGACGATGCCTGTACCAGCATTCACCCTACTGTTAAAACTATAACGAAACTCCTTTTAGGAGATGAAAAGAATTTCGAAAGAGGTGAAAGGGGCAATGCTTTTAATTAAAGGGCACTTTCTCCCTTTATCTCTGGCAGTAGCCGCTTATGCTATCAGTAAAATGAACACCTTTGACTTTTTCTCCTACTCAAGGTTGAACCTCTATAAACCTGTATCCATAGGATAACAACCAAGAACTCGAAGAAATCTTGCAAATTCCTGAAATGGAAAAACAAAAACAGAACATGTTACCAACAATTTAAGATAGCATTTGATTTGGAAGCTTACTTTTAAGAGTCCCAGACATAGTTGAAGTCACTTAGTCACCACAGAAAATACATCAATATAATATCTTTTGTAAAAACACTGAGGAAAGCGGATTTTGTGATTATGCACTGATTTAATGTAGCAAAAGGAATTTTAATAATGCATCATGCGACCAATATGAAAGAGTTAAACATAGTGGAGCAAATTTATCTAACTGAGATGGTGCTTAACAAAACAAAATCAAACATAACATACACAGATGCTGCTTTCTTAGAAACATTGTGGAATCTGCCTTTGGATTAAGCAAGTAAAAAAAGGCAAAAAGCACTAATCTACTTCCAATTGCGAATCTGTGTTTGTGAATATTCTACCATAAGTTCAATAGAAAACTGAAAAGAACAAACAGTTAACATTTTATTCCACACAGCATAAATTGGTTAGGGATATCTCACTATCACTACCTAGATTCCCAGATCAATGGGATTTGGTGCCTTACCTACCATGTGGGAGTGCTGAGGGAAAAGGGAGGAAAAGAGTGTGAGGATGACGGTGAGGGTGGGGTGGGAAAGGGGAAGAAGAGGTTGCTTTATCAAATTTGATGTGGCATCTTCACATGCCATGTATGACCACATGGCAATAATAACATGGACAGTCATCAGCACATTATCAATTAATGATTCTGAGTTAACAACTGGGACCAAAACTCCTCACTTTAGAATAATTAGAGATCAAAATGACATGAAAAACTCGTTAGGGACTAAAACCAACCGTGCATAAATGTAGGGAACAAAAAGTATCTAAGCCATTTTCCTCAACTAGTGAAGTATTTATTTTATCCTTTCCCTTTTTTATCATCTAACAAAATTACATTCTACAAATTTTGAAATTTTGTTAGTTTCCAAAACACAATTCATAAAACAGACTGACTGTGTTTGACACGTCATTTCAGCTAGCTGAAAAGTTTGTGTTAAATTAAACAATTTCAACCATATTTGGTAAAGTATCGTTTTTTAGTAGCCACTAGCCCACTAGCATTTTCTGAAGCAGGGTTTCAAAATTTCAACTACTAACTGAAATTACCTTTTGCAATTGTATCCTTAAAATTTTCCATAATTACCAAATTTTAAGTTTTGGTTTAGTAAATAATGATGATCTTATCTATTACTTTACAGTTATAGGTAGTTTTACCAAACGCTTCCAATCCAATCAGTAAACTTTTCAGCTTTTAGCTACCTTATCCGCTAGTTTTGCAAAACACACTCATAATGTGCTTGTGCAAGGGAATTTTTTGTGAAATGAAAAATATAAATTAAAAAATATTTAAAGAAAAATTGGTTTAATTGATAGAAAATAATTTTAACAACAATACAAAATAAATTAAATAAAAGATATGTTTGATACTATTAATTTGAAAAAATCTAAAAAATTAGTTTAATTTGTAAAATTTCATTTTAATGATGATATGTAGATATCTTATTATATCTAACATTGATTGAAGAAATTTAAATAATGATTAAATAAAATAAAGAAAATAATATCCTTGTTTGATTTCATAACTAATTAAAGAAAAAATTAACATTAATTTGATTTGATTTAATATGCAAGTTAATATGTGTCACTATCAGGAAGAGATATGGCTTCTTTAGAAGAGAAGTATGCCACTCTAAAGATCGAGAACATGAATTTATTGTATAGTAATACTAGTGGAGGGGTGGATTAGACTCATTATTTATTAATATTGAAAATATATTATTAAATAATTATATCAAGTGCACCTGCATTGAGAAATTTTGACAAAAAAAAAAAATATGAAATATGTGACTGAATAAGGAACAAAATATTAAACTTGAGTTGATGAGAAAATGGGCGGACCTGCAGCTGCCCTAAAGCATATTGTGCACGAGGTTCTGCCATAGAAGCTTCAAAATCAATGTAGAATAGGTAGTCAAAGTACCTGTCACCATAAAAAACTTATGCCTAAATCATAGTTTCACAATAAACTTCCATACAAAATACCAGAATCATCAGATCATAACCATGAAGTAAAACCGAGCCTAGTTCCAAACTCTTTTCCTATCAATTTTTGAATCTAAGAGCTGGAAACATACTTTTCATAGTAAGCTATATATGTTTGATAATCTAGTAATGAGAATGACTAAAGATATTTCAACATATTATGAACCACATCATTTGCCCTCCCATTTATACTCTAATAAGCTTCTTGCCCTTTAATACTCCATCTAGACCATTATCTTCATAAATGTTGACTGGATGAAGTATGCACCACTGGTCAATTTGCATATAAACTAAAAAAATTACACACTAAAGTCTAATTTTGCAAATCTCAAATGGGGAACAAAATTACTCACTTGGCACTCCCTTCATTTGAATCATCAACAACCCTTAACGGACGCTGCTTCAGTGGGCGACTCTCAATCTGATTTACATGAAGAAATAAGAGAAATGAAAGAATGTTTTCATTTCAAAGGTTCAGCATCACTTAATATAACTCACCTTTGACAAATTAATATTCCTCATAGCAAACACTGCCAAGGCTTTGAATAGTACACCAGGACCTTCTTCTAGACTGAAAACAATGCTAGTCTGAGAGAAAAATCATGAATTCATCAGCAAATTCATAAAAGTAAAAATGTAATTAACTATAATTTGTATACCTTATGCGGCCTGTCAGTTCCTGGAATTATAGGCTCCCTTGCAAGGACCAAGAAACGAGTAATATTTTCATCATCATCCTATAAAAAATGGCAAGGAATCAACTCAACTTTAATCTTGACTTAACCAGCAACTACAAACATGTTTTGTTTTCTACTTTTTAAGGTAACAACAGAACATGTTTTCCAATAAAAGCTAAACATGGAGGAAGAAATGATCAGGTGGAATTTTTCAGATGATCAGTATGAATTCTTTAAAGCATTCCATAATGGATAATGCAATCACTGAACAATTTTTCTTATATTTATTGTGGACAACCATGCACATATTAGCATGTGTCAGATTCCAAGACGCCCTTCCATAATGTCCTTTGACAGATGCATAATGACATTTCAAAAACAGAAATTTTCAAGCAGACACCTGATTGGCACAAACAAGGTATAGGGCTTTCCTTTTAAGCTACACCTCAGTATTCCAAACCAAAACCGATATAAACTTCCACAGCAACAAAAAGGTGGGGAGGGATGGCAAGTATTCAACCATGTTGTGATAAAAAGGAAAGCATAAGCCAAGGCAATATATATAAGCAGCTCAATCTTCCAAAACATGTAAATAAAGTCTTACCTGAATTCTTTCTGCAAGAATATCAAGGCCATATATCTTTGCAGCTCGGGAACTTGCAATAGCTCCAGTGTCTCTTACACAATTCAAGGCCACTGTCTGTCCACAAGATCCTATTAGTTAGGATATGCCACCCCACAACTTAATCAATGCTTACTTTCAGACAAAAGGAAAATTCATAATATACCTCAGCAGCTGCAGCAGTATCATGTGCACTAATTTTGACAACACCTAAATCATTAAGTATCCTCTCACATTGAGCAAGAGCCTGCATGAAAAAATATTATTATAACATTATACAATTTTTAAATATTTAATGCTAGTTATTTTGTTGTCAACAGGTAAGTTTATTTTAGGGATGCAGTCAGCCATCTCAAAAGTCTCTACAACAATAAACAAGGTTAAGACTTCAAAGTTGGCATGTCAAGGTAAGCCGCCAGTATTCTGTTGAGAAATATTCAACTATTATATAGCAGAACAGTAAATATGGTTGATATAATACAATAAATTGTACTAACGTGAAGTTGCTGCAATTTTAAAGCACAGTCATGCATACCATTCAGTGTGTTTGAATAGGAAACATAATGCATTATCTTCATTCACTCTTCATCACAATGGGAAAAAAATTAGAAAAGAAATATATGTAATAGCCAACCTGAGGATGACTCACAACACCTTTGAGCTCCTCTTTTCTCACACCAGGCAATCCTAAGAGGCAGTGGTTAACACGCAACTGCACCTCGCCAACAATGTGCAGCCTATGTCGAAGAAGTAAGTCATAATTACGGTGGATGCTTCCACCAACAGAATTTTCAATGGGTAGAACTGCTTTATCCACAAACCACAATTCTACTGCCTGCAGGGGAGAATACAGATGTATCACTGCAGCTGTGCAGCAGGTATAACATAAATTAATTCATCACATGGAGAGGGGGGGGGGGGGGGGGGGAGAAGATATAGTAAAATAAGTAATGGAACCTTAAATGCAGCTTCGAACTCATCACACGGTACAGTCTCACATTGTGGATACGCTTTCAAAGCTGCATCCTCACTATATGCTCCTGGATGTCCCTGTATCAGGCAATTGACTAGTTAGCAAAGGCAATAATGCCAGGGATATTTTATTTGAAAAGGAACTATTAATAATCATACCTGATAAGCCACGCGCACCTTTGATCCATCACTTGGAGACGAAATGTCAATTGCGGTTAATGGCTCTGCAATTAAATAAGTTACATAATCATGCTAAAAGGTAGAGAAAAATAGGAAAGGGAATCAAATCACTTGCTGTCTAGTGTCTACAGTTAGCATAAAATCATAAGTTGCATCTAGGTTTTGTGAATCTACATGCACATGCTAGCCTAGGTACATGGTTCAAACTGTATTTTTGACGAATAGGGTACAATCTTACAGATTAAAACCAGACATTTTAAAAGCAATATCAATGTGATACATTATAACTCTTAATGACATTATACGTTATAAGAAAAATACAATTATAATTAGCTGAGTATCCTATAATTTATTGGTTGGATGGGCACAAAGATCATTCAATTGCACATGTGTTTCTCTTGCACATATGTTTCTCTGTTAGAATTCATAATATCTGAAGTCAGGACTAGGTAGTGCATGCCCGCACTCAAAAGCCAGAACCATTCTCAGTTGATGCCAGCATACTGAGTCAAGATTTTAGACAGTGTCACCCAGAGTCCACTATGTATCTCCAAAATGACATTGAATGCAAAAGACATGGTTAACCATTTAGGTTGTGTTTGGATGAAGTATTTTATAATTCTAGAGAAATTAAAATGCAAAGAAATCTAATTTCTGTCATTGTAAAATAATTTGTTTGGCCATCCATTTGTAGGAATTGAAATTCATTGCAAGATATATCTATTAAAATTTATAACAAGGCCAAGAGAAGATGGAACAAAGCAACGAAGAAGATCTCTTGTCCTTTGTATTCATTGATAACCTATCAAATCTGAGATTGCAAAGCTCTTTGATATGGAGAAGAAATTTATTAGGTTGTTGTCTGTTGCTAGGATGAGAAGGGGGTTTTGCTGCTGGAAACACCATGAACAAGGCTTGTCTCTTCACCCAAATTCAGAAACACAATTCATTGGAAGAAAATATTGTAGAAATATATTGAAAACAAGAAAGAAGAAAAAACTATTACTAGTCAAGGATCAAGCATAAAGGCAAATCGAACAGAAATTTAGAACTTCACAGATCTAAAAATATATCATAGATTTTCTTGGGAAGATATAAGGAATGAGTGTGTGTGTGAGAGAGAGGGAGAATAAGCAGAGGTTGGGTTATCAAGGAAACGAAGAGATAGAGGTTGAAGAGGGTTTTGGGGAGAAGAACAAGTGATGAATTTTCAGAAATCCTCCTATACTGGAGGTATTTTAAATTCTTTCATTTTAGTTATACCTGAATAAAATGCTAGGAATTTATAAATTTCTTTGTTATAGCATCCAGAAAAAGCATTTTGTTGTACAACATTTTAAATTCTCTCAAAAATTATACTCCACTCTTAAAATACTCTATCCTAACATCCAGTTAGGGAATTTAGTGTTCTATGGCATATTTAGTCTATTGCCTTTCTACATTCTCTCTTTTCATATAGTTTTGATTTCCAGCTATTAGATTTAAGGGAATAGGGCAAGACAAATTAAAGAGCAGCCAGGTGGGAGAGAGAGGGAGAGAGAGAGAGTAGGGGGTTGAAATAGTGTAGAAGTTCAGAATGTGGCATGCCTTCTCTCTCTTTTGTAAGTTCTATTTGCATATTCCAGATTTTGTGTGTTTTAGTTAGTAGGGAGGGCTCTTCTTCCATCTTGGCTATATATTATCTACAAAATTTCAACAAAGAATACATCTATGAAAAGAAGAGGAGCATTCAGCTGCAGGTGATATGGTAGAAAATTACTGTAAACTCTTTAAGAAACATCAAATCCAATAACATAAACATGAAACATTATATCAATAGTATGCTTTTAACAACAATAAAAGGAACCTAATAAAAAAGGGGGAATTTGAAAGAGAGAGAGAAAAAAAACTAGTTCAATGCTGTATCATGTGAAAAGAGCAATGATCAGCACAGGACAAGAATTCTCTGAATGCCAATTAAACAAAAAATTTAAATTTTACAGAGATATATCATATAACTCACTTGAAAGCAGGTTTAGATCCTTGTGAAACCCTATAGAGTCATTTTGGATAGTCCCATCAGCAGCTCCAGAAGACTCAACCAAGGGGACAATTGGCTTCTCATCTTCAACAGCAGTGGTAGCTCTCTGAGCTAAAACACCCAGACAACAACATTCCCATTTGCGGCATTTGTTAAGATCATATCTCAGATTCCCAATCAGCCCAGAATGATAACTGGCAACACCCAATTGAGGATGAGGTTTTGAACAACCCCAGGTTGATGCACCCTTAAGAGCCATCAAAATCAAGCAACCCAATCTGCAGTCTCAGGCAAGAGAGAGAGAGACAGGTTCAGACCCATCAAAGTGCTCGTGGTTGGTGAATTAGGGTGATTCACAGCATGACATTGTTAAGTAGTGAATGGTTGGCGCCTGGAATTGGACCCCACAAATAAATGATGTGAAGACCGGGAAGAGGTAGCATACGTATATATATGAACTGTGTGTAGAGTTAAATCAAGGTTTGCGGATTCAACAATGAGAAAAACAGTCCACAAAGGAAAAACAGGGTGAGAGAGGAGGAAACAGGTAGGTGAGCAGAATTGTGGATAGCTACACGTTTTCTGAGATTGTAGGAACCGACCCAGTTTATATATATGTAATGTAATGTAACGTAGGTGAGTGAAAGAAAGAGAATGGACTTGATCTGAATAGTGGCTACAAATTCTTGGGATAGTGTTTGTTTTCCGTGTGAAAATTGCTTATACAAAAGTGACATATCTTAATCAATTATAAATTCGGTTGATATGTTCATATATAATTTGTCTAGATCATGTTTAGGCAAATATTTATTTTGTAGAACATGTCGCCTTCCATCTTCAACATCAACGTGAAATATCTCACGGTTGTGTCACTGGTGATATAAAAAACGTGAAACGGTTATATTGAGGGTTTGATGAATGAAGATCGGAAACCTGTTGAACCAAAATTACAAAAATGATAAAATTGTTCCTTCGTGTTTTATATAATGAGTGGCTTGTTTTTTTAGAATTTGTTGGTAAACCCCCTTTCTTGGCGATCTTTTTTTTTTTTTTTACGTTGTGTGTCATTGCCAATAACCGAAGCGAGTGAGTTTTTATTCATCAGTGCTAACAACTGGTAGAAATTACAGCTTTTACTAAAGCGAAGTTAAGTGAACAACTACAATTTCTAGTGGAAACTGAGAATGGGAGTGCATTGATTGCGAAAGACACCAAGACATATCGCATTTGTTGTTAAAACATTAAAAGAGTAAAGATTCATTAACAACAAAACACATACAAGACAAGTGTCCATCAAGTAGATTTCAAGTTACCTCTAACGCACAACCCAGACGTTCAGATCTACCTTCTTCATTTCGGCCAAAAACGATCACAAAAAAAAAGCAGAAAATGTGCGATGAGAAAATGAACTAATTAAAACTACTTTTTGTTCCTTTCAAACATAAATTGCACTAATCGATTCGGCCAAAAACGATTGCAGGTTGCGACTCCATAGATGTGCTACTTTTCGTTCCTTTCAAACGGAAATGAACTCAAAAGGATTTACCTTTGATTGGTTTATGTGTTTCCAAAGACAACCACTTCACGTGACAACCACTTACTGGTTTATCTTCTCTTGATGTGCGTCCCTGACTGGTTCACGTGACAATCATTTCACGTATCAATTATTATTTCAAATAGGCCTATGATAGCAATTGGACTAATTAGAGGGACACGTAGCTAAACTGGAAGCAATTTTACCTAACCGATCATGATGCCTACGACAACAGGTGAAAAAATGAAATAAAAGGGGTGTACCACTAGTGACATCCTTGTTAAGTGTTTCACACTAGAAACACCCTATATAATATAGAGATAGTAATAGGTAAAGAAACTGGACAAGATATATCAAAATAGAAAAATGATGGGTTATGTAGATGTGAGAATAAAATGAGGGAAGTGATAAATATAATGAGTGATAATGACTAATTTGTTATAATGAAAACGAAGAGGATAAATAAAGATGATGTCTTAAATGAATGTAAAAAAAATTTAGGTGTGAAATAATCATTACTCAATTATATTAGCATACATTATGCATATATAAGTTGATGTATAAGTAAAAATACACGAGTAAATGTGTTAATAATGATTGAACTAAAGAGAAATTGGATTGAAAGAGATACATCAAGCATCCGAAGGTGAACAATATCATGATATTAATTTATCCTGTGAGATTTTTTTCTTCCATACCCAATCATACTCAAAAGAATAGTTTGATAAATGGTAATTTATCATCATATCTATAAGGGATATAAGTATAATATCAAAATATATATATATATATATAAATTGAAAATCATAATCTCAAGGATATGTATTGCCTTGGTCTATTATATCTCAATTCAAATCATCACAGCTTATTTCTCATGACTTCTCATTTTCATTGTTCACATAATTATCAAAGCACAACTTTCAAGCATGTATTATATCACAAAAATTAATAATGATAAAATTATTAAGAACCATTGGTTTTACATTCATAAGGGCATAAGCCATTCATAAGTTTTTTCACCTCCAAAAACTAATGGAGTGGGGTTTTACATTCATAAGGGCATAAGCCATTCATAAGTTTTTTCACCTCCAAAAACTAATGGAGTGGGGTGAAAATCTTATAACCAAATTATTCTTAAAAAAATTGCACAGGAGATATATTCAAATATTTTTTTGTTGCTCCTATAAAAAGATACTAAAAAAATTGTCACTAAGTAGATTAGTTACTCACAATTGTGATGGACCAACTTAAACTCTTCCTACATCATTAGTAGGAACAACTAGTGTATGGTCCAATTAATAAGCATCAAGAATGAATAATAAAGAGATAAGACAAAATCCTCAATTTATGTTATAAAAATAAATCCCTAAATTTATAGGTTATGTGTTTACCTCAAAAAACCCTAAAGGAACGGATTCCACGAAATGGGTGTTGTCCTTTTCAATCCAATGCACCAATCTTTAACTTTTATTTGGTGTGGGTTCAAGATATAATGATGAGAATGGAAGATAAATAGAGGAGAAAGAAGAAAAACAACAACTTTAATGGGGGACGATACGTACAAATAGAACGTAATTGGGAGCAGACAAATAAGAGGTCTTCGACCTTATGATTTAAGGGTTTAATAGTGTTTTTTTTACTTATATACCTTTTTTTATTTAAACGAGCGTTGCAATAACCATGATTAACAATAAGGATAAGTTTTAAGTAAGATAATTCTAACTACACACATGATTATATGATCAAGATTATTCCTTTCATGCTCTCTCTCACTTTCACACATGATGGGATTCACTTACTATAGATGAATCCCGGGTTATATTTACTTCATTTAATAACTCTTTGACAAATACACATTTGACAAATTTAGCCATTAAATTTCGTAATAATAAATGGTTATGCATACAAATTTTAGATATATTAAATATTCATAGATATAACACCATATATAGTTAATATTTATATATATTTTTAAAAAAATATAGATAGTATGTTAAACGAGCCATCCTGCCTTGTCTCGCAAAAAACCGGTGTGGGACATGTTAGCCCCACTTTTAAAAATATGTTAGAGTTTAGTTTGCTTCGCTTGTGCGTGGGTCAGAGAATTCGTCTGCCAATTAATTAAAAATTAAATTAAAAAATGGGCTATAAAATGGCATATTGACTCGACTAAATCCGAAAAAATAAAAGATATAAAAATAGGGAAAATGTAATAATTTTTAAAAAAGAATAAACTGGCTTAATCGGTTAATATGTGATGAAGAGCTGTGTGCAACATATTAAAATAGGTTGGTATGTTGAATACTTCAATTCCATAACCCAACCTGTCAAACACTTTTTTTTTATTTAAACCATATATATTATTCACAAAAGGCAATTTACATCACGGTAGGACTAACTCTTACAGTAATTCTTTTTTTCATACACAATGTTCGAACTTAATATCTTATTTAAGAAAAATCAAACATGTACTACTTGAATGGTTGAACCAAGCCCATTGGTTTGTCAAACACACTTTATCACATATTAAAAAATATATTACATGTTATAATAAAATTATTTGATGAAGTGTCAAATAATTTATACTTTTTTGTAAAACTTTATAGATTTAATTTATTTAATAGGAAATTTTAATATGCCAATTAAATTGAAGAAATTTAATGTCTATGAATAAAAAAATTAATTTAAAGTGAATCTCTATAGAGAGAGGGAGGGAGAGAGAGAGATAAGTGTTGATTGTTCAAACAAATCTCTCCCTGTATTCTTAATTAAGTTGCTTTTGACTCGCTTGAGTTGCTTTCATCTGGAAGGGAGGTTGTGTAGGGAGAATACGCACAAATCACCTACCAAGTATCAACAACTACGTATTCCTGGTCCAAAATAATAACTTAAAATATTAACTAACGGTAGTCAGGCCACAAGTAAAACAACGACTACAACTTAAAATTACATATTCGGTTCAAACTTCAACCAGAAGTTTTATGGTACACGTGAATATAGTTACATATATATCCATCTCAAATTTCAAGTTTTGTCAAAATAAAATGTTTTTTTTTTTTATCTTGGAAACTCTGACCAACTATGACATGATGGAAAAAGAAAATTAATAGAAGGGGGAAAAACTATAATACTATGCCTTAATTAATGACCATTTTGAATTGTGTCTAACATTTTTAATGAAATTCTATGTTTCTTTTTAAAGGTATCCCTAGAGAATTGTAAGAGTAAAATAAGAGAGTCTCGCATTTGATATGTCACAAATTTAAGTCCTTACTAATTTTCTTCAGGTGAGATAAGTGTAAGTTTGTATATACGTGTTTATTGAGTATGAAGGCTTTCTCTCCAAGTTACGGATGGTAAAACGGATCTGGCCCATTGGGTCAATCAATTTAACCCATTGATGATTTAAATGGGTTGGGTTGAAGATACTCAACTCATTAGACAAAAAAAAAGATATACAACTCAATAACCCGATCCGTATAGCATATTGAAAAAATGAGTTAATAAAAATATGGGTTATTGGAAGAGACAATCAATTGGCCTGTTTAGCCCGTCCAATTATGGGTTGGATTGAATTTTTTTGTTTATTTTCAAATTTGAGTCAACCCGTCCCAACTCTTTTTTTACGGACCGGGACGCGTCAACCTTTATTGTCATCTCTACTCCAAGTTCACTGATGTAAAAAGTTGAGCACTTTTTACATCGCCCATATTTTCGTTGCTTTCTCAACGTATGTAAAATGTCAAAAAAAATGATGTAAAATATGTTTTTTATATTTGTGGTACACTATCTCCTCACTCTGAATCTTCTCAACAAAAAAAGGAAAAATATAACAATAGCTACTGCAACTTCATGAATTAGTTAGTACGAGACTGATCCAATTTAATTAGAAAACTTGTTTCAAGTTTATCGTTCATAGATGTCCTATCAAACTCAAACAAGAATGTCAATAGTGGTTAGGGTTTGTTTGTTTACATAGTTTAAAAAAACTTTTTTAAAAAATAAAAGAAAATTATTTGACAGATAATTTTTTAAATGTGTGATTTTTATTTTTAAATAAGATGTTTTGAAAAAGTATTTTTTTTCTATTTTTATAGTGACAAAGATATAAATAAATTATTTTATTTATTAAAAAACACTTGTTAAAAATTATTTAAAAAATTAAAAAACAAAACAAAATTAAACACTTACTTAGGATTAATTTAATTTACAATTAAACATAATTAATTTTAATAAATTTATATAATTAATAATAAAAAATAAATAATGCATAATTTATAAATTATGTTAAATAAAAGTAATTTAAAATTAATTTTAATAATTGATTTCCTCTATTGAATAAATGAGCATTTCCCCTGTTCATAATTGAGGAATAAATGAGCACTAAGCATCGGGTTGCTTTCGTTTCAAGTAGGTGAGGAATGAAACTTTTTTATGGAAAAAAGAAAGAAAGAAAAACATATGCATATTAGGGGGACGTTTTCCATAATTAGGCGCTGAATAATCATTTCCATTAAACTGATACAATGTTACTGACTTACTAGTAATTAGGTGTCCGGGTTCCTTGTATACCACGTGTAATGTACGTGACGTGATGTGAAGAGTTTTTATCATTATGTGCTGATTATTTTATTATTTTACTGGAGTCAAGGTCCAGTTCATTATTTTCCTTACTAGCAGTGATTAGTTCCTATGTTTGGTTTAACCAAAAATAAGAAAGAGAGAAATAAAAAAATAAAAAATAATGAGAAATTGAGTGGATTTATAAGTTGTTTTATTTAAAAAAAAATAAGAGAGAAATAGAAGTGAGATATAAGTGTATTTTTTTCTATTTTATTTAGTTGAGTAGAAAGTGATAAAAAATAATGTAAGAGTGTATGTTTGATTCAATTTTAGGGTTTAGTTTTTTTAAAAGTGTTTTTTATAAATGAAATGTTTTATTTACAACATTTTCAACATAAAAAGTAGAAATAATTTTTTAAAATATCTAAAAGTAGTTTCAGAATTTTAATTTTTAAAAAATAAAAAATAGTCACACCTTTTAAGATAATTTTTAAAAATTATTTGTCAAACAAATTTTTCAGTTTTCAATTAAAAACAAAAAACACTTTTTAAAAACTATAAATAATCATATCCTAACTATTTTGCTAAGTTGACAAAAATAACTCTAATATGATAATTTTTTATCAATATTTTTAATATAATTAAAAATTAAATATAAAAAATTATATGTTTTAAAATTAGTAGATAACTTTTAAATTAAGCATAAGAGATATTTTTTAGTATGAATCTTAGATCTTATTCAAGACAATTATCATTTGAATCAACTATGTGTTGATAAATATAAAAGATAATTTTTATAAAAAAAATGTTAACAAGTGTCCTAACAACATTATTTAAAGAATTAATAATTTAATATAAAATTTTTATTAGATCATACAATATCGAATCTTACAAATAAAATCAATATCGTGAACTTATTTTGTAAATGCACATTTGCTTTACTATTGTTATAATAAAAAATGATTTTTAAAAATGTGAAATAAAATTGCTTTTATTAAATATGTTAAATTTATTTTCGGTCATAACTTTTAAAATTAATTTTATGTAAATATAAATCAAACAAATATTTAAATTTCCCAACAACCTTCTTAGAGTATCTCTAACAGAGTAATAGTGATTTTTTTATATAATTATTAAATGGTACTAATGTGATACATATTGTTTTTACACTTGAGTAACTATTTTTTTCTCAATGGTGTAATTTTAAAAAATTTAGAAAATGAATCATCATTTAAGCAACTTACTTCAGTGATGCTGTTTTACAAGCAATCAAGTACTTAGCATTTAACAAAAAAAAATTAAGCAAATTACATAATTTTATCGTTCTTATTCTATCATTTTCAAATAGTCCCATACTACATGAATAGTAGTCTAAAATTAATTAGCACTAGCATGGTACTACGTACTACGTACCTTGGCATCCCCTTTCTGTCTGCATTTGTTGTATGATCCTTGCAAAGCAAAAACAGGCGACTCAGACCTCTCACATCCCCTGCATGACCACTCCACTCGTCTCGTCCACGTCTGCATCTGTCTGCACTCTATACCTCTAACCTCTAGTTATGAACTTGTGATTCCTGTTCTCACCTTTATTTTCTTTTATTTATATGGATTCATAGTATGTCGTTTAATTAGTGTGTTATGTTTCATGTATATATGTATCCATCAATACTATTACATTAGAAAATATTTTTAGTTACCGTTTAATTTTTTTTCTAATAGGTTCATTATTTTATGATAATAAATAGTAATTATTATAATATTTAATTATATATAAAAATTAAAAAAAAAACTACCTTACATGTGCACCAAAGGTCATTACATCTATTTGTATTAACCTTATTTTAATAATAATTTTGTGTTAATATTTATAAATTGTGTAACGATCGATATTCTATTTTCTTTTTTTTTCTTGTTATTTTTTTTTATTCCATAAGATTTTGTGATACATCTTTCCAATGCTTCTTTTTTTAATGATACTTTTTTATTTTATAATAAAAGGCCGTATAAGTTTTAACTTGAAATGAAAGATTCAAATTCAATGTTAAACTTTTACAATTGTATTCACAATTTAAAACTATTTATATACATATAAAGTAAGAGATATGTCAGACGATAAATTAATAGCAAAATTGCTTGCAAATAATATGCATTTATTTATTTATTGTTAGATGATAATTTTGTTGCTCTCTTAATCATAACATTAAATTTTAAGTACTAAAAATGGATAAATACTCTATTTTTATTTTAAAATAATTTTGAAATGTAATATATAAAATAAACCTTTAATTTTATATCTATATGTATTATTGAATTTATAGTGAATGATATTACATATAATATTAATATTAATGTTAACATGAATTATTAATGATGTATAAAAAATAATATGAAATAGAATATAAGAGTCGTGTATCACAAGGGATCCATACTAGTTCTCTATTATTCCACTATTTTTATCCTGATGAATAAGAGATTTATTTAATTAATTCTTATATTTTATTATTTTTACCCTCCCAAGATATGAAAAATTGAAAAAAGAAAACTTTTTTTTGGTGATGCAACAAGTTCAAAATTGATACGTAGACATATTTTTTATTATGTGGTAATTTTTTGGTCTATCACATGAGGATGTTTTTTAAAATTTATATTTTAAAAGGATACAAATAAAAAGTTTTTTTTAGAATAAAAAACAAAATTCACTTATTTAAAATGGAGAAAAAAACACATTTTATTCAAAAGATTTTATTGAAAATAACCACATTAATTATACTTATAGCATAAAAAATTATATAATTCAATAAAAAATCTTTATTTTTAATTTCTTAAACAAGATCATAAATGCAGGCATTACCATTTTGCTTTAATCTTTTAGTTTCCAAAGCAATATTTGGAATTTGGGTTATCTATCCCTGTATAACGAAAAACTCTAAAGGAAGAGAGAAACTGTAAAACTTTATATATTGATTCATTGAATTAGATGAATGAATACAATGGTCTCACATGTACCTATTTATACTACTAAAAGAGAATCACACAAAGGAATAATGAAAATGCGCGAAAGGAAAAACAAAATGATTCTCCACAATCTGTTGGTTAACAAACTTGATGAGTTGGCAAGGTAGCAGCAACAACATGGGCAACATGAGTGTTGTAAGCTGTGAGGCTATTCGGTGTGGGGCTATTATCACATTTCAATATCCCCCCGCGAGCTGGAGGACTAAAGATGCCTAGCACACCAAGCTTGAGAAGGAAGGTAGAGAAGGCCTTAGGTGGGAGAGCCTTGGTGAACAAATCAACAAGTTGGTCACAAGGTGATAGACGAAGTAGACGCATCAATCCAGATTGAAGCTTAACACAAACTAAGTGGCAATCTATCTCCAAGTGTTTAGTACGTTTATGAAAGACCAGATTTTGTGCTATATGGAGAATACTTTGGTTATCACAAAAGAGAATGTGAGACTCAGTGGGAGTGATATGAAGGTTTTGCTGAAGAAAGTCAATCTATTGTAGTTCACAAGTTGCAACAGCCAAGGCACGATACTCAGCTTCAGCGGAAGATCTTGCCACGGTAAGTTGCTCCTTGGATTTCCAACTAACATGAGCATCTCCAATAAAGAAACAGTAACTAGAAATGGATCTCCTTATGTATAAACAACCACCCCAATCAGCATCTGAAAAAACCGTGACTTGGTATTGAGATTGTCTTGGAAAGAAAAGACAAAGTCCTGGAGCTTTCTTGAGATATCGAAGGATTCTGGTAGCTGATTTATAATGTGTCTGAGTTGGTAAATTCATGAATTGACTAACTTGCTGAGTAGCAAAAGCAATGTCAGGGCGTGTTGTAGTGAGGTAGAGTAGCCTGCCTACAAGGCGTCTATAGGAACCAACATCTTCATAAGGTTGACCTTGAGCTCGTTGTAAGTGAATTGTTAGATCTAACAGAGTGGATACGGGCTTGACGTCCAACATTTATGTGTCAGATAATAGATCCAGGAAGCATTTCTCTTGTAATAAGGATATCCCAGTGGGGGAATAAGCAATTTCAAGCTAGACTAAACCCAACCTAGATTAAGCCAGGCAATTTCACTTTCACAAATTATATTGCGAAAACCAAGGTCCCAAGCTAGATTAAGCCAAACCTTAACGGAAAGAAACTTCGCTTTAGAGGCATCACCAAACCCAGCTTCAAAAGAGAAACCACCTTGCCATTTTCCATCTTCATCTCGAAGCACTCCACCAATGCCTATCCTTCCAGGAGTTGGATTAAAAGCTCCCATCTACATTTAATTTTGTAAAGCTTATGGAAGATGGACGCCACCAGAAAGCCGAATAAGCATTATTCAGATCCTAGTGTGAATGAGAGATATCATTATCCAAAATACAAATACTCCTAACAACATAGTCAATATCCCATTTTTTAGTAGCAAAAATGTCATTATTCCTCCACCCCCAACACCACCATAACGTAGACAAGAACAAGCTAGCTAAATTACCCCTACAATTATGCTGAAGCCAATGATCCAAGCTAGCAAAAGAAAAACCAGGGATTGAATAGAAACCCAGGCGCTACCAGAGAGATTTTGAATAAGAACAATCTCTTAAACAATGAGAAATGGACCATGGGCCTTCTGAGCATCTAGAACAAAGATCAGACTGTAATATTCTACGATGAAACAAAAGCTCTTTTGTAGGAAGGGAATTGTGAGTAATTAACCAAAGAAATAACCTCACTTTCTTAGGTGCAGGAACCCTCCAAATCTACTTCCAACTATCTTGAGGAACATGCTGAGTATCATCCAACAAGAACCAAGTGTACCCTCCTTCGCTGTGTAGCGCCCATATGAACTTCCATCCCAAATCCACTCATCTCTGCCAATAGCATGTGAAAGAATTGAGATAATATGAATCAAGGATGCAAGATTTAAAAGAACAATAACCAAATCAAAGAACACAAAAGTGTTACTGCAATTTACAAATGTCATGGAGAAGTGTTTAAATTTAGTTACTCATTGAACTACCACATGTTACAGTAATGAATTTTAGACCCATTAAACTGACTTGGGTATATATTTCACCACAGAAACAATATGACAAACATCTCAATTTCAAAACACTAAACTAACTTCATCATGCAACCAAAACACACACACACACAAACCACATGTATATGGAAGCGACATGAACACACAAGCAACAAACACACACTAAAGTCATCAAACAAAATCAATAACCGAGACCTTTATCATAATCCAAACCAATAATCCATGTGAATCAACAAGTATCAAGTTTGGACATTGAATCTTTTAAAATACAAAACAAAAATAGCACAAATCGAATGATGAATCCGATCCTAAACAACCCACCACAACCTCCTTTTATGCCAATAAAATAATTGCACGGACGCAACAAATCACGACATGTCTGGCGTGCGGCCATAACACTACATACTCTCCAATAACCCTAACAAACCTATTACTGTAAACCCCAAAAGAGAGATGATGAGAAGAAAGAAGACATCAGGAACTAAGTTCCTGATTCCAGCACCGTGGGCGACAACAATTAGAGGAACAACCATAAATTCAACTTCAAATCGTGGTGATTAAGAAAGAGAATTCACGAGCAAAAGTGTGTGCACGAGTCTCCCCTCCACGTTTAATAAATTACCAAATAGCAAAAATTGATACTTAGATATTTTTTAAAAAATTGCAATAAAGGAACCGCTCAAACTTGATATGTTAGATCTAAATAGGGATGTAAATTACCTCTTTGCCCAATGACTCGGATCCTCTCCAGTCCAAGAAAAATGGGACAACATCTCGACCGTTTATTTTCTCAATGCATTAATTAAAAAAAATCAAAATATTCATACATCAATTTATAGCCGTCGGATTCGGACGGTAGAACTGCAAAGAATCCCGACCCTTGCCCAAAGGATGAATAACAGAGGCACCCCAAAAGAAAATGAAATGACAAGAATATCCTCGGAATAAAGTGAAGGGCATGCCCTAACGCAAATTGACCATTGCTACATCATCCCCCAGCAGAAGCACTGCCTTTGGCACCTTGAAACAGTGGAGTACCAGTACTCCTACCAATACCATTTTTATTTTACAAAAAGACGCGCCCCTCTCTCTTTCTCCGTGATTCGTCACTTCCATTCCATCCAATCCAATCCAATCAATCCCAATGTTCATTTCATCAGACCAAAATACCCTTCCATTCCTTTACTCAACCAAAAGCGCTCTCTCATAAGTCCTAAACCACCGCTTCGTATCACAGCAGTGTTAGCTATTGTGGTGGGAGATGGCCAAGACCACCGCCACTCCTCCGATAATCAAACCGGAAAACTACCCCCACAGTCCCGTTCACTACGCCGTCGCATTGGGAGACCACACCACTCTTTCTAGAATCATCTCCTCACTCCCCCATCCCCCGGACCCTTCTCAAATCCGAACCGAGTCCGAATCCCTCGCTCAAGAACGCATCGCCGAACAGATCTCCGCCGTCTTAGACCGCCGTGACGTTCCTTACAGAGAAACCCCTCTCCACCTCGCCGTTCGACTCAACGACCTCTTCGCCGCTCGTGCTCTTGCTACCGCCGGCGCCGATGTTTCCCTCCAGAATTCCGCCGGCTGGAACGCCTTGCAGGAAGCCCTATGCCGCCGCGCCTCCGAAATTGCCCTCGTGCTCCTCCGCCTTCACCACCGCAACGCCTGGTCCAAGTGGCGCCGCCGTCTCCCTCGCGTTATCGCCGCCCTCCGTCGCATGAGGGATTTCTACATGGAGATCTCCTTCCACTTCGAGAGCTCCGTCATTCCCTTCGTCGGCAAGATCGCACCCTCCGATACCTACAAAATCTGGAAGCGCGACGGAAACCTACGCGCCGACACTTCACTCGCAGGCTTCGACGGCTTGAAGATCCAACGCGCCGATCAGAGCTTCCTCTTCCTCGGTGACGGCGATCAGGCACACGACATTCCATCTGGTTCGTTGCTTGTTCTGAACCGCGACGACCACAAAATATTCGACGCCTTCGAGAACGCCGGAGGACCGATGAGCGAGTCTGACGTCGCCGGATTCTGTTCTCAGACGAGCGTGTACCGTCCTGGCATGGACGTGACGAGGGCGGAGCTAGTAGGCAGAACGAATTGGAGGAGACAGGAGAAGACAGAGAACGTGGGAGAGTGGAAGGCGAAGGTGTACGAAGTTCAGAACGTGGTTTTCAGTTTCCGGTCACGGAAAGTTGCCGGCGGAGAGTCTGACGTGGCAGGGAGCGAACAGGTACTCCCCCTGGAACTGGACGAAGACGAAGATGGTTTTCTGGTTGCTGAGAATCCGAATTTGGGGTTCCCAATGCCCGACAAGAGAAGACACAGTAGCTTCGTTCGAGAAGAGAGGGAGTGGGTCCCAATGGGAAGGAAAAGCGTGGACCTAACGTCCATTCCGGCCCCACCGCCTAGAAGACCATCGGCAAGCGTGACCATACCACAGCCACAGACCAAGGAGAAGGAGTACGTTAGAAGTTTACGGCCGTCGATCTGGCTGACGGAGCAGTTTCCGTTAAAGACGGAGGAGCTTCTGCCGTTACTGGACATTCTCGCGAACAAGGTCAAAGCAGTGAGGAGGCTGAGGGAGTTGCTCACAACTAAGTTCCCGCCGGGTACTTTCCCGGTAAAGGTAAGGGTATTATGGGGAATTGAATAAACTTTGTTTTCTGTCTTTTTATTTAATAATTTAAAATTAGATTCTATTTTGTCTTTTTCATTATTTGTGGGCCTTTTGATGGTCGCAAGCAAGCAACGGGCCTGACTTGACTCAGAAACAATCCCTCTTTGTGGATTTGGAATTAGAATTTAGAAAAAAAGAGAAGCTTTGGTGGGACCTATGTAGTGTGTCACAGTGAGTTGGGACCCTAATGTCGGGTTGTTGACCATTGGTTGGGTACCACAAGGAAACACAAACAATTACCAATTAAAGAATTAATACTTTGACATGCAACATAATCGATCGATTTCATTTGAGGAATGGAAATAAATAGGACTGATTAATTTGTGTTTTGGTGGGGTCAGGTGGCTATACCGGTGGTCCCTACAGTGAGGGTGGTAATTACGTTTACAAAGTTCGTGGAGCTGCAACCCGTGGAGCAATTCTACACTCCATTCTCCAGTCCAAGGCATTTGATCAGTGGAGCAGGATCAGGCAGAGGAGATGAGCAACACAAACAAGAACGCAGTTCGTCGTCTGTAGCATCCACGTGGCTGAGACGAAATAATAGCGTGTCGGGTTCGGGGAGTAAGCAGCAGCAACGATGCGCTTCCATGGCATTGGATTCAGACCCCTTTTCTATACCTGCTGGATATACATGGACCAGTGTGGATGATAAATCACGCAAAATGAAGAAGTCCAAGTCCGTCAGAAAGTCCAAGTAAATGAAAGAATAGGTCCACAATGTAGATACATATCCCGTCTAATTCTTTAGTCAGAACTCAGAAATGGTGTTCATATAGGGTGATTTGACTTGCGGCTAAATGCCAAATAGAATCACTGAATGGAGACTTAGATGCTATAACAACGTTTCTTTGTTTACAGTTTTGTTTCATCGCCCTCAACCATATAGATTCTTTTCTTTTCAATTTGTCAATTATGCATTTGCTGCTTGGGGAAGGGGCTAAAATTTTGCTTCAGTAGATTGGTTCCAAAATTTCAGGTCCTGTGGTGTGACATTTGTATGATATACAGTTTCGATTAGGGGTCGTCGTAGTTTAAGCTTTTTGAACAAGGCAAGTTATGATTTATGAATTAACGTAATTTTAGTTTGAGTTTAATCTCTATAAACGGTCCGTACGCGTGTGCATAAATTTTACATGTGTTAGTCACATCGTTCCATGAGTTTAATGATACATTAGACCTCATTCATTAAATGAGGTGGTAACGCATTATTGAATTTTTGTGTAAAATTTTTTACACTGAAAGTGTATACTTAATAAATTTTTTTACCTTTTCAAATAAATAAATTAATATCAAAACTCAAAAGCAAACCACCCATTCTTACTATTTGATTCAAATGATACATGTTTGATTTTCCTTAAGCAAGGTTTAGAGTTCAACTTTTGTGGATGGAAAAAATCTCTGCTAGGAGAGTTAGCCCTACCATGATGTGGATATTATCGGCTTAAATATAATTATTTCATGTGGAGAATACACGTGGGTAAACAAAAAAAATCACTCATAGATACTGCTACCAGAAGTTAGTTAGACATCAGTTGGAAATTTGGAATTCTGCTATTCTACGTATAAGTTAGTTAGAGATCCGTTAACTATTACTTTTTTTTTTTTTTAAGCTTCAGCTACCAATATATAAGCCATCTATCTGATGTAAATTTAGGAATATGTATTGAGTTTTTTCTGTGCACTCTTCAATTTTTCAATAAGCTAAGTAGGATTTATATGTGCTTAGTAAAAAATTTTATAATCGAAAGAGAGTTCTTTTCAATAAGAATATTTTCTTCTTTTATCAGATCCCTTCAATTGTTAAGGATTTGTTTAATTTACACATGTACAGAACTGATTTTAATAGATTTATAAAATTGATTTTAACTAGCACTAATATTATTGGAGCACCGAATGTAACGACCCCGAACCTCTGTACATCTTGATCAGAACTCTAGTTCTACGCACATGAATATTTCATCACATCAACTTCCATAATACTTTTGTTTATGTCAATTGTTTACACACAAAACTAATCACATTTATCAAACAAAGTTTTGATGTTATTTCCTCCATTTTTTTTAAGTCTTTCTAAAAAGATTTTTTCCTCTTTATTTATTTTTTAACACTTAAAAATAATTAATTATTAATTTTTTAAATATACCCTCTCATACTCACCTAATTGTCAAGTAATAAATTAGTCTACTATTAAAATAAGCTAGATAAATATTAAGTATAGAATATACGAAAGGATATAATAGAAAGTTTAAAAATAATTTTAAAGAGACATGTCAACTGAGCCTATATCTGAGGTTTATTGACCTAACTTGAACAAAAACTTACTCATCAAGCTTAAAATTGGTTATGATTTTATTGTTAATTTTCATAATTAGCATTTTTGGTCTTTGAGTTAAGGACGGTCGGTAGATTGAAAAACCTAGATAGAAGTGCTAAAAGGTTAATATTAGGGACGTTGACCGTACTAGGATTTAGGCCGACGCCGACTGTAAATTTATCAATTTGTACTGAACCTAACCATCATGGCCCGTTCTAGTGCATGTGAAATCAAGCCTTACACAAGTTATTGTAAGGTCCAATCACACTTTAATATATGAATACTCAAATTTGCTCCACTCTAAACAATGTGAGACATTGGTTTTAGAAAGGTTTTGAAATATTATAAAAGGGTTAAATATGTTTTAGTCCTTGAAGTAGGACCCAAATTCGGTTTTAGTCTCTAAAATTTAAAATTGTTGATTTGAGTCCCTTATGTTCTAAAATCACGTAAGTTTAGTCACTCAACTTAACACCGTTAATTTTTATGCTGACGTGACAAACAGATTTCTATGTCAGCTCGTCCAGTCACCTTTAATAAAAATGATTTGGCAATTGATTGACACATATTAGGGTTTCTTTTTACAATTTCAACACAGTAACTGGTCATTGTAATTTCTATTTTAAATTAAAAATTTCATTATATTTAATAAAACCCTACATGATATCTAACCGGATGAGCCGATGTGTTATTCAATTGCCAAATCATTTTCATTCACGGTGACTAGATAGGCTAATACAGAAATTCGGTTGTCACGTCAGCATCAAAGTTAACGATGTTAAGGGGAGGGACTAAACTTACGTGATTTCAAAACACAAGTGACCTAAATCAACAGTTTTAAACTTTAGAGACTAAAATCAAATTCGGGTCATACTTCAGGGACTAAAAACATATTTAACCCTACTATAAAACTCACAACAGAACTTTGACATAATATTTCAACTAAAATAGTAAGCATAATAATAACCATTAAATATGACTTTCAATATTCTACATATCATTGGATTTAAACAATACTTTGATGATGCTCTCAAAAGTTCCTCAAACGAACGAGTTGCTATCCTAGTAGGGGGCAACCCTAGTTATCCTAGTGAGTACCAGATGCCTTGACCTAGAATTGTCAATCTATTTTATAGGTTGACTTTGGACTTTGACCATATGGGGCCAAGGGTGGTTAGGCGTATTGGGTCTGCCGAGTCCGATATATCCGAATGGTCCTAATAGGTAAATCGGAACCTGGTACGCAGTGACAGATCTTCTTAGGGGGCGGAGGGTGCTTTGGCTCCCATAAAAGAAAACTTTCTTAGTAGATACTCCCTCCGAACTTGAATATAAGCAAAAAAAAAAAAAAACTCACATTTGGTGGATTAAAATATAAGCAAATCTTAATTACTTTTACCCTATTTAATGAGATAAACCCAAAATACCCTTTGATTTTACTTTCCAACCACTCTATTTAATGAATCATGTGCCAATAGAAAGAGAGTAGGTCCACTTCAAACAATTTTCAATAAAATTGAATGTAGGGTAATTTAGGCAATGCAAGTACTTTTTATATGATACCGAGAAAATTTAATGAGTTTAACCAACTTTCTTAATATGTGTGAATTTAGTTATTTTTGCTTATATTCAAGTCCAGAGTAGTATATATAACTTTATATATGGCCCACTTAATAAAATTAGATTTATATGTGTGTGATAAATGTGAAGACTAATTTTTTTCATTCAAAACACATTACATATGCATATTTTATTATCTACTACCTCTATTCCTATTTATATGTCTCATTACATAAAAACACACAAATTAAGAAATACAATAAATATGTTGATTTATATTAAACTTATCATGTTTTTTTCCTAATATAACCCTTATTTATCTATTTTATTCATTATGTTTTCCACTTAATTATCATATCTCTTATTAAGGATAAACATAGAAAACTATAATTAATACCTTCTTGAAAGTCTAAATGAGACAGATAAATTAAAAAAATTATAAATAAATAAAAACAAAGGTAATATATTTTTAAGTTTAAGCCTAATTTATATATGACTCCCAAAATAATTAGTCAAGATGAGGCAGAGAGATGATATTTGAAAATTTAATGAATTCTATATGTTTATAATGGTTGCGCATGAACTGATGGACATGTCTATATTTAGTTTAGTTAAAAAGTACCGTTGTGATAATTCTGTGACTGGCTAAGAATGTTGCATGCATTTTTTTTAACCTTAGATCTTTTTTGTTGAGTCGTCATTCCAATGTAACAAGTCCTCTCTAACCTGCAACAAAACAACATTAGCTAAACCAGATTTGAGGTTTGTTTTCAGCTCCTCCTCCCAAAGAAAAAAAACTGTTCTTCATTACAGATTCCATCTCCACTCACCCGTTTCACTCCAGCACCCATATTGCACAAATTTCTTTTTCTGTCCTGAAACTGAAAACAATTTAGGAAATTTATTTTTAAGACCTTGTCCCATCTAGTCATTTCTCTTCCCATAACAAAGTGCTCTTCATGTTCCCTACCTTTACGTGAAAGTTTTTTTGCTAACTTGCCAATGTTGTTCCTCAAAGCCTTATCCAAGCTCCAAATTGCCTTCCACCATGTTGAACCGTTATTTAAAGAAATTGGTACCCCTTCGCCATATTTAGCTCACAACACTTTACACCAAATGGTCTCACTTTTTCACATTACTGCAATATTCATCTTTTCTTAACACTTGAACCCCAGAGGCCCTGACCTCCATTCTTCTTATCCCGACAAATTTACTCTACTCAAGATGTTTCCATTTTTCTTCTTTTCCTCCCCCTAAGAATATATAATCTAAGCAATTTTTCTTTGTAACTGATCAAATAATATGAATAAGAAATCTGAGAGTATTAAACATGCAAGGGAAATTGAAGTAAAAATACTGATATTTGATCTTCAAAATCAAAATAGTCATATGTTTAGTAAAAAAAGATAAGACGCAAAATTATTATCAAACACTCTCTGGATCTGGGAAGTGCCTTAATTGAGTGGATTTGAATTTGATGTAGGTTGCATGGACCTTTACTTTATCACCGGATAATTTAGCCTCCTTGGTACAAAAGACATTTCCCTTAATCTTTATTCCTTTTCCACTCTGACCCTCTCTTTGGACAAGCCTTCCTTTTTCTTTTTAAAGTTTTCTGATTGTTGCATTGAACCAGATCTTTAGATCCAATTAATTAAAGTGTTTGGTCCCCGCATAACTCCCGGTATGTCAATATTTTAAGAAATATCTCTCTGTTTTTATTACTGCTTTTCACTTACACAAGTTTCCATCTTCTATTACACACATGCACAACTCAAAAACCAGAAGCAATAACACTGGTCTAATGATAGCAACAGGGTACTACTATTACTCAAATTGATAGCAAAGAAATTCTCCAGGAAATGTTAAAGTAGGTTCAAAACTTAACAGCAAAGACAATCAATAAAGAATGTTGGTAGTAATGGTCTAAAGAAAAATAACAGAATACTATTGTTTATTGTACCTTCAAATTGTAAAGGGCCAGGCCAGGCCACCCTTTTATCAGAGTTTGATTAACATAAGTTCTTTTTCTTTTTTTTTTCACAAAGTATGGGTACTAAAACAGTAATTGAATGCTACAAACAAGGGTCTCTCTCTATAACAACTAAACATCAGAGGGAGGCGCAAGGGAAAAACCATGCATTAACAGAAGCTGATGCCAACAACATTAGATGACAAATACATTTGGCCTTCTATGACAGTGGCTCACAACCAGCGAACAAGGCCTTAGTGGGACAGCTAACTCACAGTAATAATAGCCAAAGTAACGATCCACAATATATTATTATTATGTGATAAGGTTAAGTATTTAAAATTAAAGAAGCCTGAAAGATGCCGCACCTAGTTTGCTTAACCAGATGGAAATACTCAAATAGGTGAGTGAGTTGTCAAGTCCTATTGTGAAAAAGATAAAGATAAATTAGAAAAAGAAAAGGCAATGTAACAGGGAAGGTGATAGATAGGCCAGGCCATCTAACATGGTTGGGTTAGCTACTCTAAATAGCTATAATTCTATTCTGTACTCGTTCTGTTCTGTCCCTTTTAACTCCTTCCTCAACCTTCTCAAATCTTCTGCATCCAACTACACTTAAGTCGTTGAAGGTACTGTTCAATCATGTCTCTAAAAGCGTTTCCCGTTTCAAGTTTTCAACGCATATACTTGGCAAATATTTGTAGATTTGAAAAAATCCCTAGTTTTATGAGATGCATCTTGCAACTTATATGATGATTCATATGCACATGCCCGATTGATGTTGCAATATATTTTCAAGACAAGCATATATGTGCCTAGGATTAAATTAGTTACAAATTCATCAAAGGAAAAAAGATTCACTGTTAGATTTAGACTATTTTGGCTTCACCTCCCTAGATCTGTTCTGCAACAATGATATATTGACCCAATGTCTCCTCATATATAAAATTCTTGAGATTATATATATGTTTTTATCTACCAAAGTTTGATTATTTATTATTTTATTATATGCTTTAGGCCCCAGGACAGGAAACATGGCAACTGAAGCACCAAGTTGGGCTGATCAATGGGGTGCTGGTGGTATTGGTGCTATGGAAGATGATAGCACTAGATCTCAAAATGACACTGCCAAGAAGAAGAATTCAGGTGCTAAGAGTGGTTTCAGCAAAGCAAAAGCAGCTGCCTCAAATTATGTCAAGTGGATGAAAAGCCTGTGTAAGAGAAAGAGGACATCCAAGTAAATGGCAGGGTATTCTATGTTCACTTTTAATTCAGCACTATGGCAGATACCAATTTTGTAATCTTCTTACAATTTTAATGAAATGAATTGCAGGTGTTTTACTCTGTTAAGCTTGATTGAATGGCATAAATAGTTGACATGCTCTTTAGAAATATTATTTGGGTCACTGTTTTGCCTAACACTGCATGATTGATTGATTGCTAAAGATGCTCTTTAGGATAGTGGTTCAGTGTTTATTTTAGAAATGCATGAATGATGATTATTGATGGCTTTAAAAAATCCTAAGTTGGTGCAGATAACAATTTAGAGTATTTTTTAATATAAAAGTACATTTTCAATTTTTCACAGGAACACATTGTAGCGAAGTGTTTGTCTCTTTGATTTTATGGCAGATCAGTGGTGGAGGAAAAATCTAGAGCTTTTTGTGATGGGTGTAAGAAATCACGAATTTTAATCAAATTTGGTTAGTCTTTGTGCATATTTGATAAATATTATTGGGAGCATGAACTTTTGATGAAAAAAAATGTTTTTTAAGAAAACTTTTGAAAATAATTGATATTTCTTAAAATTAGTTTACTCCAGACAACCACTTAAAATTAATTTACTACCAAACAGTTTTAAGCACCATAAAGTTGATGATGTCTCCAAAAACACACTAATACTAGATTGAGAGTTTGTTTGATAAAACTAACTGGTAGCTGATAAACTAGCTTATTAAATTAAAAACATTTGGTAAAACTAGCTGATAAACTAGATAATAAATATAAAATGACATAAAAAAACGTAAAATAAAAGACAAATTTGAAAGTATATTAAAATATGAGAGATAAAAATGAAAGAAAAATAAATAAGTTACAAGGTAGAAGCTATAAGCTAGCTAAAGTAGTTTGTGTCTTACCATATATTTTTATGTTGGTCAAACTAACTTATAAGCTTGTCAAATAAGCTAGTATCTAGCTTATTGACCTCCCAAACACACTCTAAAAAAACCCACAAAATTCAGCCTGCCATTAAAAAGAAAAGAAGAATTCAACCGAGATTATAAAATGTATATTCATGCATTGAAATTCATACTTTAAAGATAATGCGCATAAGCAAAGTGCAGGATAATATTGCTCCACAGATACGTAAAGCATAAGCAATAAACAGGATAGGCATTTACTATTGACGGTGGCAGAGAATTTACATTTGGAGCAGCTATTTACAGAGGTTAAGTTATCATAAATTTGCACCTAGTGGGATCCGAAAGTGTTTTCTCCAATCTCCACTGTAAGTCATGTATAGAAAACCATCATCATCCTTATTTTCCTCATAAATAGCAGACATCAAGGTGGCTGCAACAACAAGAGATTTTACATTTTAGTTCTTAAGTACAGCCAGAACTGCAAAATATTGATTCAGCTTGAGCAGTGGCAACATACCAGTTGGAGGTAGAGTGTTATTGATAAAAACAAAAATAGCCTTCTCTGCACTTAGTTTAATCCTTTTACGGACAACATAAAGTCATAAACAAACTGACCAACAGTCAAATCAGGTGGGACAAGGTATCTACAGCATCACAACGAGAGAAACACAGAATCATAACATGATCATTTTGGCCTAACTTTCCCAATGTTATATATCAACTTTAGTTCTAAAATGGGTACGGAGAAGTATATAAAATAATCTTGTATATATATACATATGATTATTAGTATTTAAGTTAAAACTAGTATGCTACTATGCTTTTAGGAGTACAACCAAAGAAAAGGAAAATATTTCATATATAGGACTTGGGGCCTAAATGAAGGCAGCAGCTGTCATGGATAGAAAGAACAAGCTACAAACCAATAGAAAGAACACATTACAGAAGTGTAATCTGACACAAGCTACAATTATGTTGCTATCTATTGCAGCCCAAAATTGACAACTACCTAACTCTTACCACAACCACCGAACACCCCATTAGCAAAGATGATTCATTCTTATGAATCTATAGTTCTATATATAATGCCACAAATAGGCTTTGGTGCTCAGGTGTCTACCACCATACAAATGTTATCTTTAAAAATAGGAGGTTAATTATAGTTAGTGACATAGTTATTTACTACCAGCAGTGCTATTCATCAATACCAACACTAAGTATATCAGCATCAACTCTACATGGTTGATCTGTTTCCTATTTTTCTACTTTCACCACCTGCAACTACTGTTACATTATATATTACTGACACAGCAAAACTATATTTGAGCCTGAAAACTAATCAAAATGGATAGAATTGAATAAATGGCACATGATAAATCACTCACTTCTTCTTATCAATGTCTGGAATGTCACTCCTTTCAGCTTTCTCAGCGATCACCTGCACATTTCAACAAGAGGCTTCAAGAAAACACAAACAACCTTCTAATTAAATACATTAATTAGAATCTTAAAGGTATTCTATCAGGATACATGTCTCTAATGCGAGCAGCCTCAGCTTGCCCTCTTTCTGACAGGTAGAAATTTAATTCAGTGAATACACTAGTTTAAAGTTTGAAAGGAAAAACATTTCAATAGAGTATATGTCAAAAATAGATATGAAGACAAAATACAGTACTCATAAAAAGGTGAAAATAATAGTCCTACAGGGGAAGACATAATGTACAAATATAATCATCTACAAGGTCCAATCATTTCAGTTTTCATTTAGATTAATTTATCTTTCCAATAATACTTATTTTCTACGATCCAAATTAAAAGCCATCGATTCTAATTACAGGCAATTGATCAGTTATTCATGTAATGTAATCGCAAGTCTACCAAGCTTAAGCTTTACGTGTCATGTATCCCCTGTTATCAGGACAATACTCCTGTTTGGGGTTTAGTAACAGTTAAGGCTCTTCACCCCTCTCTAAGAGTATATTTAATAGGGATCGAACACAGGAACTCTTCCTCTTCCACCAATTTAAGCTTGCGTTCGCAACTAAATTACAACCCTTTGGTACCAAGCTGAAGGTTTCCACAGCTATTTTATTTCAGTATTTTTTGCTTTTAAAAAAAGAATACCCGATGGATGTTCAAGCTTGAAGGAGGTTTTGGCCATGGTCTCTGCAAATTTCAAACAGCGAAACATTAGAAATCTGAAGCAGAACACTAACCAAACATACTGAAAAAGAAAGAGACGGTGTATATGCTGCTTCATAAAATAATTGACATACCGAACACGAAAAGATAGATGATTGAGGAATTTGATAAGGAGAAGAGGAAGGAATGAAAGAACTGAAACCGGGAAGAAACAAACTTGCAATTAATAATTTATTATAGTTATTCGAATATGATTAGTTACACAACATCACCTTTACCATTCCTTCCCGATATGTAGGAATATACATCATAAAATTATAAAAAAGAAATGGTGTATTTTAGAGAAAAAAATCATAAAATTATAAAAAGAGTTTAATAATTATATACTATTGCTAATACAAAATTGCATATTTTAGATGTAATTTTTAGTCAATTTTAATAGAAATATAAACTTCACATGTTAAAAAATACAAAAAATACATGTGTTTTGTGTTTAGTATAGTATTTTAGGATTTTGTGAAAAATAGTAAAGAATCATCTCAATTCAAGCATGTTTTCACCTCTATAATGAATTGATTTTGTAATTGAAAGGTTAAAATAAGAGATTGAAAGCAGGCAAGGAAGAAAAGCAAAGAGAAGGATTCAACGATTTTAAGTTGCATTTTTGTTGAAAATACAGTGGCAAACAGAATGGATTGCCTCCTGATGACGAGTGTGTGTTTTTACGATGAAATTATGCTGAAAATATGGTGGCAAACAAAATGGGTCTCTTGCTTACGAGTGCACGTTTTGACACTCGAAATCCACCGTAGACACGCTTGGACACCATAAAATAGTATAAAATAGAGATGAGAAACAAAATTAATTAGTTTTTGGCGATTCATTTCATTTCTGTATGACTTTTCTCTCTGAATTAGGCTTTGTGGAAGCAAGTCTTGGAGCACCAATTCTTCACCATGAATCCTGGCTTTGTGACATTTTCTTCTTCTTCTTCTCCTTATTCTCTCATCATGTGTAACTAATTTCTTATAATTAAGGGATGGTGAATCTCAATTGACACTTGTAATTTAGATTTGCACTTTAATTCAAGTTGATTTTCGTATTTTGATTGTTTATCTCTGTTCTTAATGCTTCTATGAATTTGCCACTTATAGTTGATGTTAGATTCCTCTTGACAATTGGAATATTGCTTTAGGAATTGGATTT
Organism: Sesbania bispinosa; assembly: GCA_026901365.1. NCBI lineage: Eukaryota > Viridiplantae > Streptophyta > Magnoliopsida > Fabales > Fabaceae > Sesbania > Sesbania bispinosa. Next base: position 501,079 of record QLOH01000253.1, read on the forward strand.
GAGATAAATAATATGATTGGAGATACTCTAGGAATAGAGATAAACAATTGTGAGACCACTGAGACTCTTGAACATGATGTTTGCCTTAATTGAGGATTTCTAAGGAAATAGAGTTATCAATTATGGGAAATGAGTGTTGAGTTAAGGAGTTAACCTTCATCTATAATAGTGGGTACTGAGCTGATTTTCGAACACATTTCTACAACTTGAATTAGAGTGAGAGTTTGGATTACATTAGTGGAGATTGAGTGAATTTATACCCCTAACATCTTTAGTGAATTGTTTTTTTAGATGAATCTTTTTAGTGAATTTCTAATCCTTATTAATCATTATTCTAATACTCTATTTTCTTCTCATAATTGTTTAGTTTAGTCAATTGTTTTTCATTTTTGTTCATTCTAAATTTTGTAGTTTACTTCTCTTATTGTCTTTAATTCATTGCAACTATAATTTCAATCTAAATTTCCTTCAACTAGCTATATTCTATGTGAATTGATTCCTTGGGTTATTGTTCCTCGTGGGACGATACTCTTACTCTCATTATATTACTTACTACGATTCGGTGCACCTCTCGAGTGACCATTAGCAGGACCATTTAATTATTTAATATTAAGGATATTTATGAAATAAAATTTAAAATTATGGCATTATTAATTATAATTAATTGGTTTCAAGGATTTTTTTTTTTCATTTTGATGATTTAGCCTTCATTTTTTTTACCATTGCTACAATGTAAAACCATGGTTGTGCAAAATTGATTTTAAATCACTTCTGTCCAACGTGCTTTGGAAAACATGTATCACTCATATCAACTATTGATTTCTAGAATCAATTCTACTCAACTGTAAACTAAACGGACACTTAGTCCTATGTTTCTTATAAATAGGAACAGAGATACTATATTAAATTTTATATGAATATTCAAATATATTTCACTATCTTCTTATATTATAATATAAATATTATTCAAAATTATTAGTTGTATTAATTACTATGTTTCTTCCATACCCTTAATTTATTATAAGATGTTAATGAGGTAATCGCATATTCCCTACGAAAATGAATATATAATACCTTTAATTTCCACTATTTCGGTAATTTAACAATATTAATATTTCTAAAATAAAATTTAAATTTATAAATTAATTAATTTAAATTAATTGATATCAATGCTTTTTTAATCTTAATAATTTAATTGCAATTTTTTTTATAAAAGTGATACAAATGGAGTGGTTAGATTGTCTTGCCAAATTATTAATTTTTTAGTATAATATGGAGACTAAGGAAAGCTTATAAAAGAAGAGAATCATTATTCATACGGTAAATCCATTCAATAATCCATATAGCATATTTTTTTTCTTTATTTTTCTCGATCATATTACTTATCACATCTAAATTTTTTTCTTATCTATTTGATAATTGTATGAGGAGTAAACCCTGAAAAATTTGAGGTCAGTCACATTAGTTCCTAAAAGATGGAAATTGTATTTTTGTCCCTAAAAGATGAAAAATTCATTTAATTTAGTCCTTTTCAAGGACTTAATTGACATTTTAAAAAATATTTCAGGGACTGTGAACGATTTTTCATCTTTTAAAGATTAAATTGAATAATTTTTCATGTTTCAGGGACGAAAAATGTAATTTCTCTAATTTTTTTTCCTGGGGCTAATATGACCGACTCTAATTCTTTCGGGGACCAAAATGAGAGTTTAATCATTGTATGAGATTATTGTACCCTATTGTTGTAAAAAATAATTTCTCTTATGGTATGTTTGTGAGTTTAGAGTGAAGATAAAGAAAAAGATTAAAGAGGAAATGAAGGGAGAGAAGGAGAGGAAAAAACTTTATAGGATACTTGAGAAATTCAAACTCCCAAATGCAAAAGGAGAAAAGAATTTCAATAAACCATATCATTCCTTTCCATAAAAAAACAACTCACAAATACTGGTATAACCTTAAAAGAAGTATACTACTACCAATGATATATCGGTATTAGTAAATGATGAAGCTGCGCTGTGATGGCAGCTGGTCTATCCAATCAACGCAGAAGTGAGATTAACAACTGGTCGGCTCTCACTTTCATAGCGAAATGGGCTTATAGTTACAGGCATCTCTTCTAGCAAACAACATGTTCCCATTCACCATGTACTACTCCTATATTAAAATGATTGTCCAGCACACATGGATGTACTATTACGAATTACAGTAATGTTAATTATTTCTCATATAATAAATTTAGGATTTTAAATTTATATTAGATACATACTAGATTAGATTGAAATTTGAATAAGTAACATTAATACTAGGAATTAGTTACCACCGGATTGATTCAACGGATTAATTCAAATGATATATGTTTGATTTTCTTCAAGTAAGCTAACAAGATCTCGAGTTGAGTCATGTGAATGGAAAAAATTTTCGTTCATACAGTTAGCCCCACCATGATGTGGAATGTTCCCGGCTTGAGCAGGATTACCTCCCGTAAAAAATTTATCCCTGATGAAAGAGTTAACCCAACCAGGATGTGAACTTGTGGTTAAAAAAAAAATACTAGGAATTAGTTCTCAACATATTCTCACAATAGAACTAACCACGTTTACAGTATTATTGAATTTTCATTCTTACAATCACTTTAATTTAGTTGCGATGAATTATTTCCAATTATGTTACAGAAATAGTTAATTATAATAATTTAAGATAATAGTAATTGATCCTAGTAGCTAAATGATAATTAGCTAATTTTTAAAGTCAAGTGACGAAAAAAATTAAGGAAAAAAACTATCATATAATTCATTTTTTAAGGAAAAATGATTTAGGATAATAACATATGTGATATAATACTCCACAAGAAACTTCTTTTGGAGTAATTCTTATATGGGCACAAACCTAACACCTTAATTTTAGACACAATCAATTAAAATATTACATCTCATTATAATTAAAGTATAAAAAAATTTAATTGATTATAAAAAATTAGCCACGTAACCTCCTTACGTTTTCCCTCTTCCTCTCTCCAAATCCCATAACCATAAACAATGCAGTCCCATAACCATCTTCACCTAACCGCCACACCTCCATCGTCAACCAATCTGCAAGCAACACGTGACATCTTCTTCCTTATCTCACCCCAAACCACCATTGATAACCACTGTCAACCTTTGTAAAGAAACATGAATTTTAAGAAACTATACTTAATTATACTTAATTTATTCAATATTTATTAATTGGTCATCTTAATTTCATTTTGATTTCAGTATTTCGAAGACAAACATTAAAATTGTAATCGTTGCAAAGTGGAAGAAGGAATGGGTGTTATTGTGTTAAGTTATTATTCCCTTGAAATTCACATAACACTCAGATCCCGAATCTCTCTCTCTTTCCCCTCTTCATGTGTATCATTGAGGTTATTTTTCCCTTAAGGTGAGCGAAACTCACGTGTGTAGATTTTTAGAATTTTACAATTTTTTATAATTTAATTTTAATGAGGTGTAATATTTTAATTGGTTGTGCCTAAAATTGAGGTGTTAGGTTTGTGCCCACCGAAGAATTACTCCTTCTTTTGAATCCATCTATGTATATTAATCTAGTAAGTATTTGTAAATTACAAGAAAATAAATTCAAATATTAAAATATAAAAATTTGAAACCTTTAAATTTAATTTAAATGGTAGAAAGTTAATCTAATGATGATTTGTAAATATTTCATTTTATTTAATATTGAGTGATTTTTTTGGTAATAGGGGAAAAGAAAAATAGAAACAAGAAAGCAAAACGGGCTACCTTAGGAAGGTAATACCCATGGAATCAGCTAACAAAGCACTACCTAAGAAGGAAGGAGGCTCATGCCACAACTTAAAACTATCTACTTGAGACACATCATGCTTAGCCAAAAGGTCTGCACTAGCATTCCCCTCACGAAGGACATGAGATATGAGACATCTATTACTCTTACGCATCAACTGATGAATGTCAGCAATGACTACAGCTAAACGGTGATGCAGAGGAATAACTGAGAGAAGGCAAAGTCTAACAGCTTCTATAGAATCACTTTCACACCAGATATAACTATAGCCCATGTCCATGCAAATCATAAGCCCTTGACGAATAACATATAACTCGGCAGCAAGAACGCCGACCTTTCCAAGATTCATGGAGAAGCCAGCTAGCCATTGATTGTCACAGCCACACAAAAGGCCACCAGCACCGCAGAAGCCACTCGAAATTATGCAGTTTCCATCAACGTTAACTTTAATATAACCAGCATCAGGAGGCTGCCATCAGATTGATCTAGGGACAACCATATTCTGGGGGGATCCGGGAAGCTTAAGATTAAATTCTTCAAACCAAAGATTAATATTCCTAAGTACATGCTTAATAGACCAAGGGACAACATCAAATATAAAATTGTTCCTCCATCTCCAAAGCCACCAATATGTAACCATGAACTTGAAGCCATCACTACCTGAAGCAAACTTAATAGTCCAGTCAATGAATGAAGTAGATAAAAAATCTGAATGGGCAATCACACCCAACCGAGACCAAACTTCTAAAGAATGGGGACAATCCCTCATGTAATGAATTGGAGATTCAATAGAACAACTGCAGCGGGGACAAGCAGGAGAAGAAGCTAAATTGCGATGATGTCTTAACTCATTAGTAGGAAGAGCCTTATGGAGAGATTCGCATAACAGAAATTTAGCTTTTCTGGGATTTTAGCTTTTCAAATCCAATTCCAAGGAAAAGGAGAAACACTTGAGCAGACTTGATTAAGGAGAAAGGTATATCCAGCTTTCACAGAATAGCAACCATCTAGAGATTTATTCCAACACCAGGTGTCTTCAATCTGACAAAACTTAGGAATAGGAATCCCCTGAATAAATTCCTTAATATTGTTCGAAATAGGAGTAGTCAAGTTATTGAATGACCAAAGGTCATTTAACCAAATGTCTCTCACTTGAAGGGTGTTGTCAGATATATGAACATAATCCACCAAATCGCAGATTTTGCCAAGCTCACTCCAAACAGAATACCAAAGAGAAGAATTACCCGAACCAATCCTGAGAGAAAATCCATCTTTCATAATATCCTTAGCTTTACAAATGCTTTTCCAAATATACGAGTCATACGGACTAGTAGTAGCTTGAAGAATAGTAGAATTTGGCATGTATTTATGCTTAAGGATCTCAACCCAGAATTTGTTATCCTCGTTCAGAAGTCTCCAAATCATCTTTCTAAGAAAAGCCACTTTAGACAGCCAAGCATCCCTAAGACCAAGACCACCCACATTTTTAGGCCGAGATATAGCATTCCAATTGACAAGATGCATGCCACGAGAGCCACTCTTGTTGGCCCAAAGGAAAGACCTGGAAAAGGAGTTAATTGAATCATAGATTGATTGGGGCAACCAGAAAACTTGCATGGAGTAGGAGGGCAAGCTCTGAATTACGGATTGAGTGAGACAGATACGACCAACTTTATTCAGAAGTTTAGCTTTCCAAGAAGCTAGTCTGGATTGGATTTTCTCAATAATAGGATTAAAGGTAGCTCTAGAGAATCTTCCCTTACTAGAGGAAATCCCAAATACTTGCCAAAATTGGTAACAAAAGGTATAAGAGATAAGGAGGTTAAATAAACTCTGTGACTCCGATCCATATGAGTTGAAGTTATAGATGAACATTTGCCAATATTAGCTCTAAGACCAGATACATTACAGAACGATTCCATAGCTTTTTGAATACATTTAAATATTAATTGAATATTGATTGATTGAATACATTTAAATATTGACTTTAAAAATTAATAATATTTTTCAACTAAACTATTTTTAAAAATATAATTAATGTTAATTTAATTTTGATTTAACATGGAAACTCATGGCATGTGTCACAATACGAGAAAGTTTGTAACTCTGTGAGAAATATAAGTATAATATTGATTTCATGAAATTCAAGAATGAAAACTCAATTTTAATATATAAGATGTTCGTGTGAAATAACATTGAACATACTCTTCTTTTCACTAAGCCACACCATACAATTTTCATGAAATTTTTATGTTTTTCGTTTTTCTCATGTTGTGATGTATATTTTGAGCTTCCACATATTAAATTAATATTTATTTTCTCCTTAATTAATTAATTATTTAATTAAAAGTGTTTTTATTTTTTAATTTACTCAATTAATACTTAATTCTCTTTCAATTAATGTAAAATAAAATAGAGTATTTATAAATTATCCTTAAAATATTCATTATATATTAAATAAATTTTCGAGATTTCATAAAACTAGAAAAAACTAAATATATGTACTTTTATATATTAATTTATTAATAACATTATGAAACAATTTTTCATTCAAAAAATTAATATTTTAACAACATTTTAAATTTTTGCATTTCACATAACTACTCATATAACATATGAGATACTAGTAAATAACATATTAGATTAGAGCAGCAAGTATTACGTATATCATATATTACTTACGGAAGAAAAAGCTGCTAAAGTAATCGCTTTTAAGTCTTCTCTATTACAAGGCATATATATATATATATATATATAAATTAATATTTTTATTATAAAATAAAAAATTATTATTAGTTGATAGATAGTAATTAAAAATACTTTTTCTTATAAAAATATTTTTTTAAATTTAATATAACTTTCTTTTGTTAAAAATTGACTTTAATTATTTTTAAATAAACATGTAATCTAAGGTATTTTGCTTTTAAAAATAGGCCCCAATTTATAATTTACTTTAGATCTATATATATTGGACGGTCTTGATTACTTATAACTAATGTAAAATATAAAAATGATAAATTAAATAATTACAAAAAGATTGGTTTAATTGAAAGTAGATTATTTTACTAGTGATAAAAATAAATTAAAATATAAAAACACAAGGCTTAGAAATTTCTAATATTTAAAATTTTAAAAATGTTTAATGGATAGAAAGTTATTTTAATAATATTATGACAAATTCTAATTAAAAAATTAAATATTAATTAAAAATAAAAAAAATATTTAATAACTAATTTAAGAGATAAAATATTAATCTAATTTGATATGAAAACTTAAATTAGATAGGAAGAGGAGGGAGTAGGAGAGTCGTATAAATATTATTATAGTGTGAAGAATGAAGAGTAAAATTTATTGTCATTATATAAAATTAAATAAAGATGGGAAAGAAATCCAAGTTGGGATCCACTAGATTCTTGGTTTCTCACGGGCCAATCCACAGAACCCAGAACCCAGTTGGAGGGCCACTGTCTGAGTCAGTTCAATCGTACCACTCCACCAGGACCACAATGCCAGCCAATTACTCATACATTGCATTTCAGCATTTGCATTGCCCAACTCATTCCATTTCTCTTCACACCACTCACATTCTCCCCTTCCTTCTCTGTTCTGCTCTGCTCTGCTCAATCAATCAATGAAATTCCTCTCTTAAGTTAAGTTATACATATAGGAGACATGGATAACTGTAATTACTCTACTCCTTCAAGTTCCACACAAGCACGTCCTAGTTGTGAGCCTGAGGAGGAGGCTTCAAGCTTGAAGAAGAGGTTCCTGAAGAGGGCTAAGGAACAGAGGTCCAGGCTCTATATACTAAAGAGGTGCATTATTATGTTACTCTGTTGGCACAAGTACGAGCAGTATTGATAGATTTTAATTACCACCAGTAGCATAGCAGGTGGATATATAATACCCTTAACTACACCAACCCCACTATATATATTTTTAAGGTAACCTCCTCCTCCTCCTACTACTAGTTTTTAATCACTACTTCTACCTAGCTAGCTGCTATATACATTATGGTAATTTTACTCAGACTCAGAGCATGGATGGATGGATGGGTGTTAATTAATGTTATAGCTAGATTCATTCATTTCATGACCAAGTTGAGCACTTTATTGCATTGCATTGCACCCTGTCTGTCTCTCTGTCTGTAGTTCAGGGTTGAATATTGAAAGAAGGTGCTATGCTAATGCTAGCTAGCTAGTTCAGGGTGGGTTCAGTTCAAATTAATATATACTCAGATTTTATTAGCTATTGTGAATAGGATGACAAAACAAGGTGGGATATCTGCTGCAAGATTTACACGTTATTGTGTAAACAGACATTACTCAATTGAGCTTGTTTTCTAGTGTAAAAGAAGCTGAAAGAAAAGACATTATTTCACATGAGGATAGGGACAGATCGTGGCTACTAAGTACAGCTTATTTTGGTCAAGAATAAGGGCTTGCCTACTTTTCTGCTCACTTTCCCAGTTATGTTACATATAGCTGTAATAAATTCATCTAAGAAACTTCACCTTTTTCTCTTCCTTTTTTACATATTGCACTTCACCTATGACATCAATCATGTTCTCTTCTCGCTTTTTAATTAATTACACGACTTGTACTACCACCATTCTTTAATTAACTCATCCGTCTCATATGCGCCACTCTATATATGGATTATGGAAATTCACTAACCACATTAAACTCTAGCTAGGTGTGTTAATTAACCTCAAATATGGTGTTAAATACAGTACAAGATTTTCAGAAACACATGGCATTCAAGTCAAAGAAGACACCAGCTGCAACTACTATGTAAAAAAAGACTGGCATGTGTGTAAGTTAGGGGTGGGAATAGGTCAGACCACTCGTCAGGGCCTACAGCTAGGCCTACATCAGGCCCAGGCCAAGCCACAGCAGACCAATTTATTAAATAGATCAGACTAAGACTTTTTCAAAAGCCTATATAGCAAAACAGGTCATGCTTCAGACCATCGAAAAAGCCTTTTAGCCTATCAGGCCGACCTATTTAACTAAAAATAAATGAAATACTGATATTTTATATATTGTTATTATTATTATTATAAAGATTTTTATTATATTACCTTATAACTATATATTTATTAGCTTGTGTAAATATATAAGTATGTTTTTTTCCATAAAACATTTGAGTTTATAAGTCTTTCAAGTACATGTTTATGATATATTCAAGCACTTATTATAACAGACTTTTAATCAAATTTTTAAGTCTAAGTCGGGTTTTAAATAAGTCAGACTCAGACCATTAAATAAAGCCTATATTAAGTAAACAGACTAGGCTCAGACAATCGATTTAAGGTGCATGTCAGACTCAGCCTTGAAAAGCCTAACTCGACTCGGCCTATTCTCACCCCTAGTGTAAGTTTAAGTTTTTTTAGTGAATAATTTTAAATTCTCTAACTTATTCCTCCTATAATCCTTCTAATTACTAAAAGATTTATGTATTAAGTATTTTTTTTATATTTTTAAGATATTAAATACATTTATTCATTACTTATTTTATAATTTAGAGAGTAAATCTAAGATTTATAGGAGGATTTAATATTATTTTTTTAACCGGTAAAAATCGGTTCCATCTCTTCACAAATTGTCATATCTCCAACCTTGTTCTTGATTACTCATTTAACCTCTATTAATATAATAAAATTATTTATATTATTGATATATTTTTTATATAATTTATTGTTATATTTCTTATATACTATTCTCATTCTTACTCAATATTTTACTTTCTAATTTGATAAAAAGAATAATGTTTTATTTATTTGCAGAGTACTCGGGTCTAAATCTAGTGTAAAATAATTCATGAGTCTCCACCAAGTAGATTAAACTTTTATAATTTGGATAGCTGTTGAGATATGTATGTGCTTCTAGTTGTTTATTCGTTTCATTTGATATGCCTATATATTTGGTATTAAATAACAATTAAGAGCATGTTTAGTTTAATATTGAAACGTGACAAACTCATGTTTTCAATATTAAAAATAATTGTGTTAGAGAATCTAAATTTGAGTTTAGTCAATTTTAACGCTAAATCAAACACACATGGATTGAAGCAGTAAAATTTGTGTTTGATCTACAAATATAGTTCGAAACTTTGAATTTCTAAGGAATCTGATCGATATTAATTTCTAGGCTTAATTACACTTTTGGTCCCCCTACTATTATCAATCCACGATTTTGGTCCCCCTACTTTTTTTTCGCGATTTTGGTCCCCTATTATTCCAAATTCGTGTTTTAGTTCAAAATTTTGGTCCCCCTATACTTCCCAAGCATGTGTTAGAGGGACCAAAATCACGAATTTGGAATAATAGGGGGACCAAAATCGTGAAAAAAAAAGTAAGGGAACCAAAATCGCGAATTGATGATAATAGAGGAGATCAAAAGTGCAATGAAGCCTAATTTCTATGTATTAAAACACAGCAAGTACTTCAAGACAGCGCGAAAAAAGCATTAACAAAAATGCTGCATCATTATTTGGGTATTTATTTGGAATTGACATTTGGCCAACCCCTTTGTCTAGTTTGCTATTCCAGTTTTTTAACTCTTCGAAAAAATTTGTATTTATTTTTCTATTTATGAACATGTACAAAATTTGATACAGTAGCTTATTTAATATATTTATGATTCATATGATAAAATTTTAAAATAAAAAATTGAGTAAACTAGCACTTAGGTCCTTGACTTTGTGGACGTCGTGCAATTAGGTCCCTGACTTTGCTAAATTGATCCTGTAGTCCCTGACTTTAACCTCCGTCATGCGCTTTAGTCCAAACGTTAAGTTTCTGTTAAATCCTTGCTGAGGTGTCACTCAATAAGGACTAAAGTGCAAGATTTTTGACAATTTCAGGGACCAAACTGCATGGTGGTCTCTTATCTTCTTCCCCCTTCTCTGCATAATTCTCATTCTTCTTCTTCTTCGTTTTTCTCTTCTTCTTCGCTATTTTTGACACTTTCAGTTTCTCTTTCTTTCAAAAAGCTCTTTCTTCTCCTGCGCTTCTCTTCGCCTCCTTCTCTCCCATTTCTTTTGAATCTTCCAAAGGTCTCTTTTTTCTTTGTTGGTCTCTCCCATTTCTGTTTCCTCCTAAAATTTTCATATGGAAGGAGTTTAATTAATGTAACTAGTAATAAACAAGGGAGAGAATGCAATTAAACCTTTTCTTCCCTCTTCCTTTCTCTTATTCCCTTTCAACCACACTGTAAACCTGTTGTTTTACTTCAATTATATGAGGAAAGAGGGAAGTGATATTAATTTCTGGTTCAAAATGTTTGATACAGATATGGATGACACTCTACCCATTAAGCATAGGTCTCAATTTGGCATGTCGCAAGAACATATGATACTCTAATGTTTAAATTATTTCATATGTGACAAAAGTACTGTAATTAACCAATTTTGTTTACAGAGTATATGTTGGAACGCTTGCATATGGAAGAAAGTGAAGTTCCAAAGATGTGCCTGGATTTGTGTATTCAATATGGGACAACTATGGCAGGATTGAAGGTATAAAGATTTAGCATTGCCCTCAGTTTTGTCTTTATCATACTTTCTTCTGAAACACTGATTCACTATCAATGATGTAATATCAATAAGTTTTTATCTTAATTTCCTATCAGACCCTTGGTTATGAGTTTGACAATGATGAGTTTCATGCTTACGCGCATGGAAGATTACCATATGAGAAATTGAAACCAGATTCAGTGTTGAGGAACCTTCTGCTTTCCATGCCTCAGCGTAAAATAGTATGTCTTAAAAATTTTCAACCTTTTGATACTAGTTTGTTTATTCAAGAAATTTTCATCATAATCAAAGACTCAAAATATTTGCATATTTGCGTGAGGTTAAAACCACACAATTATGAAACTCCGAGATTGAAGCAAAGGAAAACCATATGGGAGAACTTGAAGGCTTCTGTTTCAAACCCTCTAATTTGCATAAAGAAGCAAAAGAGCGAAGAAGAAGAATGAGAATTCTGCAGAGAAGAGGGAAGAAGAAGATAAGGGACCACCATGCAGTTTGGTCCCTGACATTGTCAAAAATCTCGCACTTTAGTCCTTATTGAGTGACACCTCAGCAAAGATTTAACAGAAACTTAACGTTTGGACTAAAGTGCATGACGGGGGTTAAAGTCAGGGACTAGGGATCAATTTAGCAAAGTCGGGGACCTAATTGCACGACGCCCACAAAGTCAATGACCTAAGTGCTAGTTTACTCTGGTCTCTCTGCTCGTTGGGGACATCAATGCAGATCAATTAGGGGTCTATCCCAAAAATAGTGTTTAGATGTTGTTTAAAGAGGCGAGCATCTGCCTCTTCTACTAATTAATAAGAACTTTTTAACAATTTCACAAGTATTAAGGAAGTTGGTTAATTTAGTTTATCATAATTAATTTGTCATGAATGTATACCATCTTTATAAAATTACCCTTGAATTTATTGAGATCCATTATTTTTCTCTTTCCACTTAATTACTTCATTGTGTCATTTTCTCTCTATTAATTAATTATTCACTTACCTCCACTAATGGGGTATTTTTGTCAAAAAATAATGGGAAAAATATGTTATTAGTCCCTGAACTTTTGGTCAACTTGGGTTTTAGTCCCTGAACTTTAATTCCTTAGTTTTATATCCCTAAACTTTCAAAAACTCGTAACAATAATCCCTGCCGTTACTTTGGTCTGTTAAACCTGTGACGTGTCAATTACCTAGCATGCCACGTGTTAATTGCCTAGCATGCCACGCCACAGGTTTAACGGGCCAAAGTAACGACAGGGACTATTGTTACGGGTTTTTGAAAGTTCAGAGATATAAAACCAATGAATTAAAGTTCAGGGACTAAAACCCAAGTTGACCAAAAGTTCAGGTACTAATAACGTATTTTTCCCAGAAATAATTAATGTAAGGGACAATTTGAAAAGATTTTTGTAAAAAGGACCAAGAGCAACTCTCTAAAATGTTGTTATAAATAGAAAGCCAGGGTTCTTATAGTACTAGATGATTGCTTTATTCGTGTTACAATGCGAATAGGGACATGTCTGTTTGGTTTGCATTTTTATTTCCTGTTTTCATTTTCTATTTTCTATTTCCTGAAATTTTACAAAGGAAAAACTGGAAATACTAGAAACAAAAATTTGCTGTTTCCAGTATTTCCGATTTTTCCTTTGTAAAATCTCAGAAAACAGGAAACAAAATGGAAACAGAAAATGAAAATGTAAACCAAATAGGCCCTAAAGGTGATGCCATGGTCACTTAGTGCCAAGTGTATATTAACTTAAAGTTTATAATTATATAGAATTGATTCAAAAATCAATTGATTTTATAATTATTGTAAATGGACATTCCTGACTTCTCATTACAAATTCAACAAAAAGTTGGATTGAGTGAAAGTGAATTTTTCTCGAGTATAATGTTTAGCCAAAGACACTATAAATGTCACTGAATCTATCTTTTTGAGTTTACTGAAATTTCTATACTTTCTAAACTTTTTTAATAAATTGTATAATTTGCAGTGAAAATGCATAGAAGTAAGGATAACAATATGAGCTTGTCTGTCCCGACTCGTGATTAGCTCATCAAAAACCTGGTCGAGATAGAGTGGCCCAAATTTAAAAGCAAACAAAAAAATTTAACCCAATCGATATTTGGATGGAGCAATCGGGGTGACTCATCCAAAAAAAAAAGAGAAAAAAGGGGGAAATTGAAAAAACGGGCTGGCCCAACCCATATTTTCATCAGCCCATTTTTTAATGAGTTATAAAGACTGAGTTATATGGATTGTTGGGTTGAAAATCATTAACCAATATGTTTGTCACCCCCCACACAAAAGTAGTTGATCAAATGAGCATTAAAGCATATCAAAACCAAACATATTAATAGTTTAAGAGGCATCATGAAAAACTATATTTCAAAACCATGAAGAGAGATTTAAAAGTAAATGATTTATTTTTATAAAATTAATATATAATAGAATTTTATGATGTAAATGAAACATTGTCCTCCAATAGCAACATGTAACCAAATTTAATAGTATAAATTCCATTAGGTTTTTCCTTCCAAATCAAAACATCTTGTTGCTTTCATGATGAATTTAGTATTTTAAGGGTGTTTCTTGCTTCATCTTGATGGAAAATAACATAAACAAGATGTCTATCACACCATCATCTACATCAATGAAGTTTGATATACCAACGTGTTCTTAAGGTGTTGAAGTGGCTCAAAATGGATTTTAGCCTTTGTTTGGTGACCTTGTAGAAATGGGGAGAAATGGGGAGAAGAGAAATGGGTAGAGGAGAAGTGAGAGGAAAGAGAAATAGTGGAGAAATAGAGGTTGTTTGGTGTGAGTGAAATGAGTGAGGAATAGTAGAGAAATGTAATGGTTGGTTGTTTGGTGTGATAGATGGAATAGGAGAGAAATAGTAATTTTTTAATATTTTTGACAAGAGTTGGCGCCAAGATGTATGAAAATCGATTTTGGTAACAAAATAATTGATTGTCTGGAGTGGTGAATTAGAAGAATAGTATTTGTGCAGCCTATAATTGATTTTTAGGAATCAAAAATCAATTATTGGTTGGTCAGATGTGGTTTTCCCTAACCAGCAGGTATTATAATCGATTATGTGTCCTATGATAATTGATTTTACGTGAGAACAGAAGATTTACATTGTCAGATAATCGATTAATTACTGATAAAAATCGATTATTATTGGGTTAGTGGATGTTTCCTCTGTTCCAGCATTTACAAACCATAATGCCACAAATATAAATCAGTGTTTGTAATAGCTATTCAAGTTTCCAATCTCAGCAAAATCCTAAGTCGTGCTTCCAATCGCAACTTTCCAATCACACTTTCATCCAACTAAATAGGGTTCATACTAACCGAAATTTATAGATTGGAGGATTCACCGAAGCTTTCGAGGGGCCTCAGCTGTCAACTGCTACCAACCACCATCGACCTCTTCGCTGCAACAGAGATCCGCCGTGGAGATCGTCTTCACCAATCAAAATAAGGACACGATCGTCTTCAGCTCCTCAATAGCGGTGGCGTTCCTGAATTGTCGCGGGCTCGTCGAACTGTACAGAGAAGAAATATGGCTCGAGGAGATGAAGACGGTTTCAATGGAGTTCGGGCAGAAGAAAGAGGGGTCGGAGAGGAAGATGGGTTCGACAGAGAGAAGGGTTTGTGTGTAGAGAGGAGAAGGGTAGTTATGTTTTCTGTTGGGAAGTAATTGCACATTGCAATTCTCTGCATTTCTCGGCTAATTAGCAGAGAAATAGAAATGGCGTGGGTCCCACCACTAAATGGGATTTCTTCTCATTTCTACAATGCAACCAAACAAGCCCAACAGGTTTATTTCTCTCCACTTCCACCCATCTCATTTCTCTTCTCTAGTATTTCTGTTCAACCAAACAAGGGCTAAAGTTAGCAATAGGTGAAACTCATTTATCTTTCCAAACTTGGACTAAAGTGTCATTTCCAATTATCCATAGAACCCCCACTTTTATTAGAGCTTAGTGGAAAAGATGTTGGACTTACCTCTTTTAGCCTCCATAATAGTAGTTTATAGAAAACATTTTTCTTTCTAACGTGTGAGCCAAAAATGACTCTAAAACCTTATTAAAAGTTGAGATTCCTCTATCTATTTATCTATCTATATATATATATATATATTTCGGGAATCCGGATCTCAACCTTAATAAAACCGACCTGCTTTTTTGTTTGTGTACAAAGTGAACAAGAAAGCTTAAAGCAAGATCATAATATAAGAAAGGATGGCTTGAGCAATTGACTTGATAAGGACTTCTTTTCTTATTCATGGTAGTGCACCAAAGGACATTATTGTTAATAAAACTAGTAATGTACTTGTTTACAGATTTACATGACCTTAAACTCATGTACTCTTTAATCCAACAAGTTGCTTTTCCATTTGCATGTATTGGAACTCATGTAAACTTGTAAACAAGCACATATCAATGGTGCATCCATCTTAATTATGTGGGGAAAATTTAGGATCTTTGGCAAAAATTAAGTCTGAGAGATAATTTAATATAACTCATCAATCTTTTATTTTATTTTTAAATTTTTTAGTTGTAAAATATTTATCAGAGTTTATATTCAAGTATTTTAATATTTTATTCTTAATATATATGGCTAATCTATACAATATTTCTTGTAGCATAGTTGGTCTCAAATAGGGTTTGAGTAATTTTAATTTTGAGAAGCTTTTTTCCTGTGATAGCAATAATTACAAATAATGTTAATGATATTTAATAAGTAATATATGCATTTGAAAAAAAATCAAATATTTTATATAGTTTAAGGTGAGTATACATTATTGATATAAAAAATATAATGTCATATAATATTGCTACATTATTTATTGAGTTTCCAATAACACATGAGATATCATATATTTGTTAGATGATATACCAATATACATCATTAATTGACACTGTAACTTTTCTTACAATAACAATGTATATTCACACAATTCATAGTTTAATACAACTAATAGGATATTAATTTCTTTTATTAGCACTTCTTTCAATACCTTTAATATTACAAAAAAGGAAAAACAAGACCATCAACATCCTCACCAAAACTTAAAAAGCTTTTCAAGATTAACACATTTTTAATTCATCCTAGCCTAAAGTTTTAAATTCATAGGACTCAAATAAAAATCCAAATATAATTTCACATTCTAAATTTTATTCACATTGGCTCTCAATTAAAGAAATAAATTAATCTAATATTTATATAAATTAGTTAATATGAAAAGAATCTTCAACTAAACGTGTAATCTCTTTACAAACTTTTTTATCTAAATATTTTTTTTCTTTTATGAATCATGTAGTTTTAAGAAATACTAGTCGTGTACCTGTGCCATGCACGGGACATTTTGTCGTATTAGACATACAATAATAATTTGACAAAAAAAAGACATACAATAGTTTTTTAATAAATAAAATTCATAATATATGAAAGTTAAAAATTACATATTAACGTGAATGATTTTATTTTTATCACTGTCTCAGTTTTTCATTTGTACAATATATCCTAACAAACTCAAGCTACTTCTCTTTCTCCTTTATTTCACCCCAACATATAAATTTTTTATATTGTCTATGTATATATGTTAAATCCTATTTTAAATTATATTTATAAAAGAAGTTAAAAACTATAGTAACTTTTAAAATTATTTTAATTTATTGATTATATAATATTATCCAAAAAAATAATAATTTAAACATTCTAAAAGTTTCAAAAGTACATTTTTAAAAAAGGAACTATTATTTTTTTTTGCAGTTTGTCACGGAATTTTTTTATATATTACATTTTTAATGGGATAACTAAGGTTGATAACTATTTGTCCTATAATTGCTCTCTCTAACATATTTATCTAACTGAAAATATATCTCACCACAATTTTCAATCATAATTCCTACCGACTCTTTTTCCGTAGAAGTCATATTTTAATTTTTTGTACATATCCATAAAATTGACTAATTTTTGAAACTTTCCCTCTCATACCCCCTTTCATATCGAACGAATTTTTCTCCAAAGAAATTCCCCAAAGAGATTCCCTTATGATTAATATTCTCTATTCTCATTTATCCAATAGTGTTAACTTAAATGATTACATCTTTTATTCCTAACACAATCTTATATCTTCTAGTCTTTTATATTTTTTATTTATTTGAAAAGATTTTATTTTATTTTATTTGTTATCTGATCTACAATAAAAGAATTCATACAATATAATATATAATCTGTTATCTCTAATGCTTATGGAATGACCCCTTAGTGAGATTTTTACTGTTGCTTATGGAATGCTTCTAGTACATACATGATGTAAAAAAACATGAATAGCCTTTTAGAGTATTCTTTCTAGTGCTCCAAGAATGTCTTCTGTATAGGATAAAACTTTAAGATTTTTGGAATTATTTTCGAACATAACGTTCATTATTTTATTTTAAGGTTTAAATTCAAATAGACCGAACTATAATATTTTTTTCTAAACACCAATAATTTTCTTGTCAACTTATATATGCTCGCATTTGGCAATACAATTGAATAGAACTAAAATTTTATGGGTTATAGGCATTGCTCAGTTCATCAATCATTTAAAAACTTTGCTAGCTAGTTTTACCCATAACCAAATCAAATTTTAATTTTCCTATCAAGTGAAATTTTGCAAAACAACTAAGTTGTTGCAACATATAGAAAGATAAGTCACCAATTAAAGAAATTATGCAACATTTTCAATCTTTCATTTATCATTGTCAACAATAAAATTAAAAAAAAAACTCAAAAACCAAATGAAGATGGTCATAACCAATCACATTTTATTTTTTTGGGACTTTGACATTTACAAAACATGAAAACTAAAAAAACGTTGTTCTTGATCTTAGATCACAAAAACCCATTAAACAAAAATAGGAAACCCACGTAAGAACACTAATTAAATAGATATAATTACTATTAATGCAATTATAAAATATTTTTAATATTATTTTAAATTTTATAGTATATCTTTATTTATCTTATAAATCTTTTTTTAATATATTTAAACTATTAAAATGACCTTTAATACTGATATTTGATATTTTGATATAATAATTTACTATAATTATTATAAAAAAAGTTGTACATTTTTAAGTGTTTGAGTATGTTTCAAATTTCGTATTATATTTTTAATTTTTCGAAATGATTTTCTAAATTATTTTAATATGTTATAATTTTTTTATTATATTTTTATTTATGTTATATATTTTTTAATCTTGATTGTTAAAATTGGCTTTAATATTGATGTTTGATATAATAAAGGTAACTATAACTAAATAATTAATACAATTATTATTATTATAATTATTAAATAATTTTTAAGTGTTTGAGCATGTTTGAAATTTTATATTATATTTTTATTTTTTAAAATAAAGTTTTATATTTTTAAAATTATTTTATTATGTTTTAAATTTCGTATTATGTTTTTATTTATGTTATAAACATTTCTATTTTAATATTGAAATTTTTAAAATAGGTTTTAAATAATATTGATTTTTTATATAAAAATAACCAGAACTAAATAATTACTATAATTACTACCAACATAATTATAAATTAGTTTTTAAGTGTTTGAGAATGTTTTAAATTTCTTATTATTATTTATTTGTTTAAAATTATTAGATATGCTATAAATTATCATTATTTATATTTTTATTATCATAATTTTTTATTTTTATAGTGATATTCACTTTAATATAATTACTATAGTTAATTAATGGTGATGCATAATGTTAATAATTTAAAATGTCAAAGATACTTTTTATTTTTAAAAGTTTTGCTTAAAGAAATTTACTATTGTACCCTCACTTTAAATCTCATTGACCACTTTCACTACCCTACTTTTATATATATAAAGATAAGTTCTATATCCATTTTAATGGTGAAGTGCAAATTAGATGCAAAAACCGTTATTCCTATATATATATATATATATATATATATATAAAAGTAATAAGGCCTCTCAAATGATCCACATCAACAGTTTTATTATATGCATATTTCTAGATTCTATGATCTTATTGAAAATATTAACAACAAATATTACATCTTACAAAATATTCCTTATAAAGAGAATAATGTATTGAAAAGATAATGAAATTACAAATTAATTGGTAGGTACTAAATAAAAGTAAACAATTTTCTCCTTAAAAATGGAATCTTCACATTATAGTATCTTTCTCTCTTAAAAAATAGGCCCATTATATTTTAAAAAATAGGTATTTTATCTCTAAAAATAGGTTACATGAAATAGACAATAATTTTATACATGTTGAGCCTATTTATATTAGACAACGATTTTAAAATTTTTGATTAGATATGTAGCCATGAATTTCATGTTGTAGTTATATTTTAAACAACACTTTTCTAGGTAACAGTCGAAAAAACTGTGGCTAAAACATGAATTAAGTAACAATTTTTAAATTTTGTAGATATTTCTTAGCCAATGATTTTAAAACCGTTTTCAAACTAGAATAGACAACGTTTTTAAATTGTGGAGACTTTTCCTATTCAATGATTATAAAACCATTGCCAAAACATAAAATGGGAAACAATTTTTTTATTTTAGAGATTTTTTGGTTAATAGTTGTAAAACTATTGCCAAAACATATAATAGACACCATTTTCTCAATTGTGGAGATCTTTCCTAGTCAATGATTATAAAACCGTTGCTAAAACATAGATTAGACAACGATTTTTTAGCAGACAACAAGTAAAAATCATTGTTTAAACTATGAAACAATTAATGCTTGAGTCTTCAAGTTTTTGTTTTCTTAGAGTTTTAATTTACAAAATGAATGACCTTAACACAAATAAAATCTAACTTTGATTCTCAACTATTAGATTTTTATAAGTTTATTTTTAAATTTGTGGTGCATATTATATAAATATTAGAATTGACAACATATATAAAAAATATGTATTGGCTTGGCGGATAAAACTTAGTACTTTTTTTATGCCAGGAACATCCACATACTGTGCGGCTAACTCTCCCAGAGGGTATTTTTATATAATAGATCTTGAACCAACCCTCGTTGATAATAGAACTTAATACTTTAAATATGAAAAATCGTGTTCGTATCATACCTTGACATTGTTAAGAATATTTATTTGTCAAATTTCCACAAAACCGTGACCTAAAAGGCAATCTGAAAATCATGGTTCCTTTATTTTAGGCAACAATTAAAAAAGTGGTCTATTCCCTTATTTTAGACAACAACTTTTAAGTTTTTATTTTCAAAAATGAAAAATCGTGGCATATATATTAGAATAATGCAATGACCACATGAACCACGCCGTAAAATCGTTGCCAAACGATAACCTAAAGTTTAGGCCACGATTTTAACATCTTTTATTCCGATTTTTCTGTTATTATCTAAAAAAAAAAAAAAAAAATTGTAGTACTTTAGACTTAAATATTGTTCCGCCGGCCTTGCCCACAATCTTGTCTGATATCCCCCTAATGAACTATAGCCAAATTTATAGCCAAAATTGACTAAGTAATGTCACTCATCTCATATGGCTAGTATAGTGAGTCTTTTTGTCTATTCTTGGGTAGATGAATCCGCAGAATACATTTAGACTCAAAATTAGAGAAAATTGATGCCACTTTCTATTTATCTTAGCTTGCCTCTCATCTCATCATCTATTAAGTCCTTCACTTGTGTTAATTACTTGCTAGTCATCATGCTCTAAACCACTGAGGTTTGTAGTCTGCCTCAGAATGTAGCCAACTTATATCATTCCATATGCTAGCCGAGGATTCCTTCCCTATTTTCCAAGAGTTAGCCGTCTTCAATTATTTTCTCCCTGAACCAAAAATGTTGGTCCATGTACATGAGGGATTGTTTGTTGTAGCTTGAAAAATTGACTTTCTTGGGAAATATATCTCGCCTTCATTACCCGTGACATTAGCACATATTCTATCTTGAACAAATTGAAAGAATTGAAACACTTGAGTCTTTGATCTACCAACAATACTAGGAAGACCCAAGTATTTCACATGAGAGATTCCACCGCCTTTTAACTCTCAACGGGTATGTTTTGATAAAACTAGTTGGTAATTAATAAGTTAGCTTCTAGCCGATTATAAGTTTCAAGCTTATAAGTTAGTTTATTGAATTAAAAGTATTTGATAAAATTAGTTAATAAGGTAGATAATAAATATAAAATGACATAAAAAGACGTTAAAAGAAAATAAATAGAAAATTGTATTAAAATGAGCGATAAAAATGGAAGAAAAATAAATAAGCTCTGAGTTGATAAGCTAGTTTATTGAATTAAAAGTGTCTGGAAAAATTAGTTGATAAGCTCCTAGTTTATAAGCTCTGAGCTGATAAGCTAGTTTATTGAATTAGAAGTGTTTGGTAGAACTAGCTGATAAGCTAGTTGGTAAATGTAAAATGACATAAAAGGGCATAACTACATAAATTTTATTATATAAATTCTATTTGTACGTGTTTTCTAGAAAAATATATTATTATATAATTATAATTTTATATTTTTTAAAAAATAATTAAATTCTTATTAAACATTTTAGTGATAAAATATTTAATTAAAAACTAAAATAAATAATGAAATTGATAAAATAAATAGTATAATATAAAAATAATTTCATAAAATAGTGAAAAGAAAATAACAATTTAATTAATTCGTAATTTTTTAAATTACTTATTATATAGGTAATAATAAGTAAAAAGAAATTGAAAGGTTTTTGTTACTAAAATTGAAAATAGATAATAATAGGTAAAAAAATTAAGAATAATAGGGTAAATGTATTAAAATATAAGAGATGGTGATTAAGGGTAGGAACAGGCCAGACTTTGGGCCTGAGCCTGACCTGACTGCTAATTCTTAAGCCTAAGTCTGGGCCTGTTACCCGCTACATGTCTTTTTTTAAGGTCTGGCCTGACTTGCGTAAAAGCTTGGTTTGACCTAGCCAGTAAGCCTATTTAGAAGTTTGTTTTATAATAAGACATACAAAAAGACCAACAGGCCTATAGGCCTATGTAAGCCAACAGACCTTTTAAGTATGTTTTTTTATATAATTATTTTAATATATTCTAGTTTTTTTACTATATTATAGTTTTTTAATTATATTTATAGTTATTTATATAATTAATTTAATATATTATACATTAATATATTAAACAGGTCGGTCTGTCAATCCTAATAGGCTTTTTTCATAGGCCTGAAGCCTGACCTATTTAACTAAACAGACCTTTTAACAAGCCTTAGCTCGAACTTTTTAATAAACAAGTTAGGTCAGGTCAGGCCATAAACAGATCAGACCACAGGCCCTACAGGCCGACTGACCTACTCCCATCCCTAATGGTGATGGAAAAAAATTAAATAAGTTACAAACTACAAGCTACGTGAAGTAGCAGTTTATAAGCTAGAAGCTCCTAAAATAAGCTACTTTGAGGTACCTTACCAAACACTTTTGTATTGATCAAACTAGTTTATAAACTAGTCAAATAATCTAGTAGCTAGCTTATTAACCTTGCAAAACACACTCTAATTTTTCAGCTCTTCAATTTTGATACGAGGCACATTTCAGTTACAAGAAATGTCTGATTTATCAAGATTTATTTTTTGACCGGAAGACTCCTCATAAGCTGCAAGGATTTGGTTAATTTTTCGTGCATCTTCTATTGATACCTTTCATATATTGTTATATTTTTGCAAATTTTATGAAAAGGGCCGGATTGGGCCCTAACTCAAAATAGGAAAACTCTCCTAGTAACACTTAAGAGAGTACATAAATTTATATTATGCTAAACCGGTTTCCAAATAGGCACAAGTAACGTGTTGATAAAGTAAAACTTTCCGTTCAAAAACGTGTGCAAACAAATCTCGCCCTTATTTATGGGCATTGCTCGCGGAAATACTACAAGCATTTGGTCACAGGGTCCCAGGCATGCATGGGAACTAATTAACACTGTGTATGCTTATGCTTATGCTACCCTATTATTCTGCTTTTCCCACCAAAAGGGGAATTTATGAACAACCAGCTGGCAACACAACTATATCAATTTGATAAAGATAGAGAGCTTTTCACCCTTAATTTGATCGACTAGCTTAATTTACTCACAAAATCTGGTTATCAGTCATGACTACTTGATGTATGTAATGTAATATGTATGTATTAAAAAACCAAAGAAGAATAAGAGTCAGAGTTTTATAGCAAATGTTAGTAGTAGCCGTGACAAACCCATTACCAACTTCTTCCATATGCACTTTGTTTATTTATTTTTCTAAGAAAGAAGGCATATAGTGATGACATGTTAAATACTCGCCTATATAGGTATTACCCAAGTCGAACAAGATTGTCTTCCATCGATGATACATCTGCTCTTATACCAAAAAAAATATAAATTAGTGATGACATGAAATGAACAAGTAAGGCCGGCCTCTGTTGTTGAAATAAATAATTAATAAAAGAGGAAAGGAAATTGTGGTGTATAGTTTTCATGTGAGCTTCCTTTTATGGATTTATACCGAAAGACTGTTTCTTTTCTAACTAACTCCACTTACAGGTATTTCTGCCTTTGAATGTGGAAGAAAGTGGAGAGCAGTTTGATATGGATGAATCCAAACTTTTGCACTTAATGTTAAGAACCCAATTTTGCTAGCAAATAATGGTTGAAGTGAATAGAAAATCGCCAGGCCAGACTCAATCAAATCACTATTATTCACAACACAATTTCACACCAACCACTCACTTACTACTTTCCAAAAGTAAATTTGCTACTACTATTTTGAATTTCAAATGTGGTTGGCAGCAGACCAACTTACCCTCTGAGCTCATAAATATAACCCAAACTTAATTTCTTTGTCTAACTCTAACTGACCTTCTCTGCTTGTCTATAGGAATTGGAGTAATTCAAAACATGTCTTTCTCCAATTGTTTCCCATTCTCAAATTTTAATTAATGTGTCTACCTCCTATTCTTTCCTTGGTCGTTGGCAAATTAAATGTCACCTTATTTAAGGCTCTGCTCTGCATTGCACTGCATCACTCTGTCTCTGTCTCTGCTTTCTCTTCTCTCACTCTCCCATTTAATTTTAAGAATCTCACAGGACACCATAGCCATAGTTTACTTTACTCCAAGAAAAAAAAAACATACATGCCGCCTTCTTCACCACTCTTGTTTCTTCTTAGTCTTACACATAGACATATAATCCACTCACATGTAAAGCTTCTCCTGGTTCTTCTTTCCTTATATATTCTGAGGATGGATTGAAGTTACCATAGATAGGGGTAAGCCAAGCATTTCTTGTCACATAGATTAATGAAATTTTTTTTTTTTTTTTTTTTTTCTTTCAGAAAGTGCAGGAACATGAAAAGTGATGGTGGATCAGATTTCAACAAAGCCTGAGATATTGGTGCGGTTCAATCAGAAGGCAGTGCTTTACAATCTAAAAGCTCTGTGTTATTTGATTGAGCCGTGCCAATATCACATGTGATTGATCTTGGACAATCACAGTTTCTTCTACCCTTTAGCAATCTGCATCAGCTTAAAGGTTATTTGTTTCAGTGTGTTTTGTAATTTGTACATTGTTTATTACTTTTGAGTTCATGAATGAGTAGAAATTAGAAAAGCATGTTAACTAACAAAGAGAGTGAGTACCATTAATTAATTCATTAATTAATTTTTTTTCCTGTGCAGATTTGATCTCTATCCAGCTAGCTAGGTGTACTACTTTGTAGTGGCCACCTTATTGGTGTCCCCCAAGAGTGAGTGATGATCAATTTCTTGGTGTGGGAATTAGAAATGAATTGGTATGGTAGGTAGGAAATTTGTTATAGCTTTTTTTCCTTTTTCAAGGTGGTAGGGACTTCATTAGAGGGCGGATCAAGGGGCTAGATAGATATTTCTTTACGTTTACTTTGCTTCTATTTAAAGCTTCTTCTCTTTTTTGACAATATATATAGTAGTAGCTCACAGTTTCCCATCTTTTTCTTGCTTTTATATTTAAAGAACTTTCCATACGAACAGATGCATTCATTTTGGAAAATCTTCCAACTAGTAAAGGTTGTTGCCCTTTGACTGATAATTGTTGCCCTCCAACTAGAAAAGGTGTTAACTCTGATTTTGTTCTCCAATACAACATTTTGATGCACAAAAAAACTGCTTGGTTAAAAGTCTGACTAATTGTTTTATGTTACCTCCAAATGTAATAATTCCTTGGCTGTACTGACTAAGATATAAGATATTGATTCTAATAATCTTAAGTTTAAATGATATGTTGTTTTGTATTTTTAGAGTTTCATTCATACTGAAAATTGAAGTCAATGCCTGATAACTCTGTATGACCTCAGAAGTTCAAAACATGCATTTGCCAATTGTATATATTTTTGTTTTGATTTTTTTTAGTTCTCTTGAATGCTTTTAAATTTTGTAGTGTTTTTTTTATTTTAACTCACGACTAGTCATGACTGTTGATCAAAAGAGCCGCAATCGTGCTTTTCCTTGAAGGTAGTTACTAGTTATTTGCATGTTTTTCCCACAAAATTGCTTTTCAAATTGCTGTTGGGAAAGATTGGTTGTTAACTGGAAAAGGCAAATTCTCGTTCTCACTTCTCACAACTAACATTTTAGAGGTGTTATTGACTTATTGTAATATGCTCCATTAACATCCCCATCAAAGAAGCATGTAATATTACAAATGCATGCTTTTATTCATCTCCCTTCACTTATGTTACCCTAGTTAATTTTTTTTTTGGGTCAAGTTACCCTTTTTTTTTGTCAAACCCTATTTAATTTATATCTCAGTTGTTTTTAATTTTTGATAGAAGCATGGGCCGTTAGATAGCTCATTAACCCTAACGAAAGACTGATGTTTATGGGGTCAGGCCACTTCAAAGGAATTGGACAATTTGACTTTGCATTTGGGTCCAATGCACAATGTTAATAAGCCCATTTCCATTCTCGAGTTTTCTTCCAAAAAAAAGAGACAAATAATCATGAACGGGAAACTTTTTTTTTTTTTTCCGGTCCAAGTACATACAAACATAGCCGGTAAAATGGACCATTCCGATTGGGCCGTTCTGTAGAAACCCATAAAAATATAGGGCTCAGACACTTATTATAAAACATGAATAATTCCCAAATTTTTTAGCTTATTTTAATAAAGCCCGCTATCTACATTGGGCTGGATTGGGTAATCCGTATTATAATCTCTACGTACATGCTCCCCCTGTTTGTATTGTTATCTCTTGCTTCTTTTAATATAAAAAAGAACAAATATATTAATTAAAGTCAGTTATTAAAAAAGGGAAAAAAAAGGTATTGCAGGAATACCAAAACTTTTTTAATTTTTCATTATTATACCTAACATTGATTTCCATCAAACCCGTTTTTTTTTTTTTTATGTTCATAAATCCATTTATATTCAACTTGTAACATCAATGTCAGGTTTTATTTAGTTTTTTAAAAATCAACTTTTCAATGTTAACACTTTTAAAAAAACATAGTTAAGAAACTAATTTATGAGGAACTGAATTCTCAACATATGTTTTACCTTTTTTTTTTGAAGAATTTAGAAGTTGCTTTTCAACACATTTCTTTTTTAAAAAATAACATTGAGTGGTTGGTTTTTATCAAACAAAATAAATAAGTAAATAAATAAATAAATTTTGATATTTGGAAAATTAATATTAAATCAATCTCTCTACGTTTAAAAAGTCTTATGTACCATGGTATTTTAGATTGTGGGTGGAGTTGTGAGTAATTTTTGTTCCAGTAGTATCATGACCCGGCTACTGGAATAATCAACATCATTTGGATTGCTACTTTAAATTAAATATAGTTTAACTAAGGGTTTGGTTCAAATGATACATGTTTGATTCTCTTAAGCAAGGTCTCGGGTTTGAATCTTATGGATGGAAAAAAATCCCCGCCGGGAGAGCTAGCCCCACCATGATGTGGATGTTCCCGACTCGAAAGGATTGCCTCCGTGTCGTTAAACCAAAAAAATTAAATATAGTTTATTACCACCTCCTCTCCATTCCCTACCTGCTTCCCCAGATTATGACCTTAATATCCCCCTCTTATCACCTTGTTGGCTGACTTGTTACACGTAAACATTGTATGTATGATTGAGATGGTGACCTTTCAAATCGATATGATTATGTTGCTTGCCTCTTTTAATTGTGTAGTTTTGTAGGCAAGTAACTAAGTTTAGTTTAACTTTTTTTTATGTTAGCACCAATCCTAACAGATAGTAATGTATAGCTTAGCAAACTATCTTCTACGATAATGTATTTATGCAACTTATGATAATGGATGCTATGTTTAATATTAGTTTATCTATTAGTTCAAAAAACTAATGAGTGATAGATTAAATAGATTAAATTTAAATTTATCTATTTGTCTTTTTTTCCCCTTAAATCAACACTTATCTCATAAATTAATCACTTTACTTTATAAAAGTGTATTAACCCCTTAATAAAATATAAACTAATTATAAAGGTGCAACCAAGAATGTATGATGGAGGATAATGTATCAAAAACAGTATACTGTAACACTCCACATGTTACAAGTGCGGTGTAATGGAAATTGGTTTAAAAAATGCAATATTTATGTAAAACAGCCTCAAATATCCTCATTGAATGTTCCTTGAGTGTCTACATTGCCCATCATACACACTTCACTGACCAAGAATTTTTCCTTCATTTAGCTTTTCTTCCCAGTTCCCACTTATTAAGATTCTCCATGTAAGTAGCTTAAAGATTATGTGTTCTCATTTTCACACTACAACAAAAAACAGCAAAACAGAGAAGAGATAGTAAAGTAAAAAATAATAATAAAAATAATAATAATAATAATAATAATAAAATCAAAAGTGACTATCATGGGAAACAAACAAAACTATATTAAATTAAATTTGAAAGGAAAGACATAATGAGAAGTAATTATTATGAAAGGTTAGGCATGGCAGAGAACTGGAATATAAAGCCCTCCAGCCACTTAACAAAAGAATGGGTTGGTTGCTACTTGCTACTGCACTCTTCTCATTCTCCTTGTCCTTGGCTATAATGTAGAGTGGTTGTCTTGTCTTGTATCCTCAGTTTAGTTTAGATAAAGAATGGCTCTCAAAAAGCAATGCTATCTCATTTTGAACCATCTCCTATTCTCATAGACACTACTTACATGCGCCTATAACATAACATGTTCTCTTTGAGGTTCTTGAATATTGTACTTCAAAAAGTTGCAGTCCACAATGCATTTTCATCCTCCCCACAACGCTGGTGAACTTCCTTCATCCTCTCAACAGACCTGCAAATCCCGCTGCATTTCCAATCAAATGAAGCAACACAGATATTACCTGCCTGAGCCTTCCACTCGCAATCTGCAGGAAAATAGCACTACCACTGTTAAATAAAACTTCCAAGTCACTTAATAATTAATAGAAATTTTAACATACATGTTATGATGTCTGACCGGAAAATGATCAATAAAGCCTGATATAATATCAGGTTTAATTGAAACCATGGCAGGAAAGCCTTATTTTAAAAATTAGAATGAAAACTATTCAAACACTTGAACATTCAATTCAGATGCAGAGTTTTTCATTAGTTGTTTAGTTTCATATATAATGCTTCTGGAGAGGTATTGGATGGATAACGGTGCCACTGTCACATGAATTTTCTTTTAATAGATTGTGATGAAAATCAAAATCACATACCAGGGGGTGTGCCACAACACATCCTCCTGTCATCAACATGATCCACATCTAAACCAATAAACCAGGAGCCCAATGAAACATCTTCATTAGCATATTTATGCAGCACATCCCTGGCATCATACAATCAAACATTCATCAATCTATCGATCAACTACTGTATGCTCAGTTATTCAGTAAAGTATTCAATTATATATCAGTAAATTGTTAGTCTGTACTTACTCCTATGTAATAAAAATATCAATTTCACTAACATCCAAACATCCCCTCCCCACTTGTGCGCTTTAAAGAACAAAACTTACTGATTTATTGATATATAAGTAGCCAAATCCTGTGAAATGGCATATAATTGTCCTGTAGCATGACGAAAGTACTTGTTTCCCACCTCGCCAAACTTCCAGTATTCTGGTTCATGGTATTTCACTCCCCTGTGGTAAGAAAGTTACACTAGGAAGTAGATTTAAACTAAATGAAAAAGATTAAATACATCTTTCCTTACTTCTGAGCAAGGACTGGACCAGATTTCATGCACCCAATATACACCCGAGGTTTCAGACGGTGCATACTCAGAGTCAATCCAAGCGTTGCTGAGATAAAAAAATTAAAAAAGCAATAGAGCACAATGAGGAAAGTGATCGATGTTTACATTGACCAACAATTATGGTTGCTCAGTTAAATAACTAAGTTGTGACTCAGCCATTTGACAGAATCTACACAACCTTACACTGGAGAAATAGTGATATCTATTAAGTCTAAAGAAGGCAGAAAATGCCAATTTATCACTTGACATGTGAGCTTACATTGGTGTTTTCTGCCTAAAAATTTACGTGTGAGCTTACACAAGCTTACTAAGCCATTTATCACTTCAATTTATCATAGTTACCTCTCCCCTAATTCTCCGCATATAATTAGTAACTGTAAACACCAAATATGTTTTCTATTTACCTAAATTCACATGAATATCATCATCAACTTTGACATAAAATTCTGCATCCCACAAGGCAACAGCAGTTGAAAAGTAGGTTTTTGTCTTAGCTGATAGTTCCATGTAACCCTCAACGTGGTTCTGCTTAAACATTGATGTTTTTGTTTCATCAACAAAAATAAATTAGTACAAATTACATAGGATTAGGATATAGGATTATACATTTAAATGAAAAAGAACAGAGAGAAAGATCACCAGCCTCAAAAAGTCAGCATGAAGCTTCTCCTCTGCTTCAATAGCTTTGTCAAGAATGCCACCAGATGTAGAACTGTGGACAAAAAGGCTAACTTAATATGGGTGATTGGTTATTTTAACACCACAAGGAAATATGAATTCAACCAACCATATAGGAATTAGGAATTTATCTTGGGTGTTAGCCCCAAGGTTTTATGACTTTATGTCATTGATTTTGACAATATATTTTACTGTTCCTTCAACTAAAAGAATGTTCTGAAATACTGTGTATACTACCAATCAACACAATACAAAACAATTGTGTTGAATAGAATAGATATAAGCGCAACATCAGAATGAGAGAATAACAGTTATCGGTTTGAAATAAATTGATGGTAAGGCCAAAAACAAAGTTTTTAATGAGCAAATCATATGAGAACTTAATTCCATCAGAATAATCATAAATAATTAAGCACATCAAGAAAGGACAGTGAATATCAAGAAGCATTGAATCTGACCTGTGACCTATAACAAAACGTATGATTATGCCCTTTTCTTCCTCCAACTTCTTTTTTTCCTCAGCTGATAAAGTTCCGTTAGAAATCATGATTCAGATACATGAGGTAAATGGAATCATGTAAAGAAGCTATAAGAGTAACTTTTACAAGAGGAAAAACTAGAAAATGCTGAAATATCATTAAATCACCTCGTGGCATCCAAGTTGCACGAACAGAATCCCTTCGCTTCCTGCTACTAAAAGCTGTATTGATCCCTATAACCATGAAACATTTTTTCCTTGGAGTTGATTCAACTGTCCCTGAGTTTCCTGATACAGGAGCACTATTAAGCACAAGTTCAGAAGCTATAAAGCAAATTTAAGATTCAGCTCCAAAGTAGATACTGTCTTACTCGGTTTCCTGCAATTCATGTATAGAAATTTGTTCAGCATTAAAGCTATTTGATAAGCATAGATGTAAATCAGGTGCAAACAAGCATTGGCTTGGCTTACTTGATAACATTCTGTGTATTTGATACTTCCACTTGACTGTAATTGGAGTTAGGCTTTACAACCTTTGGACAAAAGGACAAGCATTAAACAAAAAATGTCAAGATCACATTTGTAAATAACAGAAGACGCAGCTAATAGTTATATGCTTGAGATTTAAACTTCAAAGAAATATTAAATTCCAAAGCAGCCGGAGTTAAATGTGTCAGATAAAAAGCATGCTTGACTTGCACCTAAACACTTGATCTTTTGAAATAGTTGTTCCATGAAGATGACAATTGAGCCTTGTCAACAAAGCACAAGTTCAACCCTTGCTTTCTTTTTCAAATTCTAATTAAATTAAACTTAAGCAGTCAGTACAATGTATCGGTGGCCTTTGCTTGTTATCCACACTTCAACCCCAAAGGATTTATGCATGAGGGGGCATAATAGAGAAAAATATTCCTAAGCTCACACTTGGCAGTTTAATTCTCAAGGAAATTCACCCCCTACAACTGAATAATATTCCCAAAAAGGAAGGTCCATTGGCGACATGTTCCGCATTCCATTATGGTTGAGTGTGTATATATATATATATGTATACTGAAGTAATGAAAAAGAAAATAACATAAAAAGTGTAGAATTCTTCAAACATTTTTCTTTTTTCTTTTTTAAATCCTGACTTTTCATGGGAACGGAAGTCTTAAGGTTGTTATAAAATCCAGTAGGAGGCAATAAGAGTCTATATATCATAGGATGGAGGAGAAATGCATGACAGAATCATAGCAAAAATATGACACGAGTAGATGTCTGACTGATACACTTACTAGATTTAGATTACAACCATCAGAGTTTAATTTTATTCGTTCAATCTCACTAGAAGTCCTTGAAATTTCTTTATATTCAGGCATCGACCACATCCTGATGCAAAATTTACAGTTAGCATTACACATATTATAATAATTAGCTGAGCTCCCATGAGCTCTAATGTATAAAAGGGTAAAAATTGGGCTGGAAATAAATATAAAAATACACCTCTCCCCTTATTGATGCCATGCCACAGAAAAGAAGGAGAAGCATGGAATGGATGAGAGAAGAATTAAATGAGTCTGGGTAGCTTTGGACATTAAATGAAAACCAATAAAAAATTATATGGCACATTATACACAAACAATTACAATATAAAGTATAACACAAACAAACAGTAAAAAATAGAAAGGATTAAAGTGGCCCTAATGCAGAAGACACGCCTGAAGTTCAATGCACAAGCAATATCATGAAAGTGCCGTTGGAAAAAAAAAAAAAACCAACGCTAATTCATAGAAGTTTCTCAAAATTAATAATATAATTCAATGTGGCAGAGCAGAACAGTTAACCAATTTCTAGAACATCCTTCAAAATCAGGTGATGAAATGTTCTACCTTAGAGGGCAACCCCATTTGCAGCCTAGAAACTCAATCACTCACTGACAATAACTAAAAAAATAAAGAACTTGATTCTCAAATATAGAAACCCAGAAGCACAAGTACCTATTGGTGAAGAACATTCCAGCACAAAAGCTTGCCATACAAAGCAAAAGAGCCCATTTCCTATGTATGACACCTCTTGCACCCAGTTCCACAGCTCCTCCTTTGCTCTTCATAGACATTGTCCTTCTCCCCTCACTATAGAAACCACAAATAGAAACAGTTTAAAAGGCACAATGAAATCAAACAAACGCAGAAAGAGGGAGGGTGTGAATAAAAATGCAAACTTTACAGCTTCTGTGGCACCCAGTCCGTACCTTGTTCGTTTGGGGCAATAGAGGAAGACCCACTAAACCACCCTCTTAATCTTCAAATGTTACGGAACCGTCCCTTTTCAGTAAACTCCTCTTCACACCACAAAGGAAATTTGGAAGAATACTTAATAACAAATAACGGTAACAGTTATTCAAGTGTTCGATCTCAGTTTCTCAGATCCTGTTGTCTCCCTTCAGTTTTGTTTCTCCCCTAAAAAACTGCTAAATGTTTCCTTCAACCATTTTTCAGCTCAAACTCAAACCCCATTAAAAAAATGAGAAAAAAATCAATTTTTTTTATGCAGTAACTAGTAACTACAGTTAATTGAGAGAGAGTTGTATTTTTGGTTATAATTTGCTTTAAAAAGTGTCGGTTAGTATTAAGTAATAATTGTCATTATTGCTACAGGAGACACTTCAGTTTAGTGTTTTATCTCAAGAATGGGTTGAATCCAGTTCACATGGATCCCACTCACCCGAGTCATTTCATGGAAACTGGTTTGGTTTACGGTCAGAATCACCCAAAACGAAACATGCAATTTAACAAATGATGTGTGTTACGCTACTAATTCATCCATAATGGTGCCACAATTTTATGTGTTCTTCTGCTAAAACACCAGACACATAATAAGGTTTAACTTTCATCAGCTCTCTCTTCTCAATCTTCACGCTGTGATTCAATTTGTGGCTGGTTGCAAAAGTGAAAAATGTGCTTTATCACATTGAAAATATGAAAGGGGGTCAGGTCACGTTGCTTAGAGAATGACTATGCCTTCAGTGTACTGTCTCGAATGATGCCTTTGACGTTCTCATGACATGAGATACATACACTCTCTATAACTTACCTATGGAATAAACTATTTGATAAGGGGGTGGATTTGGTTGAAATTTATCAAAATTTAAATTGGGATTCTCATGCAATTTTTTTTAATGTTTAAAATGTAATTTTATTAAATTTTAACGCTAAATCACGCATGCTCTTAATTTATATGTGGAAAAATAATTCACAATTAAAAAAATTTAGAATCAATTATATAGAATTAATTTTAAATTACTCATATGTGCTTCAAAAATCATATCTCATTTATTTATTATCATTAATTTTATAAATTTATCTAAATTAATTCTATTCCACTCATAAAAGAAACCGACCCTAGTTTAGGATGTCCTAACTCTTAGAATTATAGATAACTGCTTTATAAATGCCAAACAAAAGAAGCATGGTAGTGTTGTATTGTCCGTGATGCGTTCCAGTTTTACGTGAAGATTTGTTAACTTAATTATCTTACTGTAATTTGCCCAAAATATTGTTCGTCATTTTTTTTGGGCAAATTTTATAAACACTTTTTTTCAAACATCAAGAAAAGATTTATTGTTAATCCAAAGCCATGACATTATCCAACTATATATGGGATTGGACTTTGGAGCGCTTATTATATATGTCTTTATGAAATTAAACATTCAATATATTATTACCACAAAAAAGAAAAAGAAAAACTCTTTTATACGCACACAGACATTTTAGTATTTTACCGTTTGTTACTGTATGTATTTTTCCACCGTGGCCAATATAAGGATAAAAGAAAAATTTCAAAGGAAGGAACGGTGAAAAATCATTCATCAAGAATCAAGATGGCAGAAAGGACCAACTAATTCTAATGAGTAAACTAATAAATATTTGTATAATTTTTTTAGGGTTATATAATTTAGTCCTTAAGAAATAAAAAAAAAAACTCTATAATTTTTGAGTTTTTGTTTGGTCTATCATGATAGTCCAACTATGAGTTTGCTATTAATTTTTTTATTGCGTGACACATTTAGTGACATTGTATCACACTATTTGTCATTGGAACACAAAAATAATGTCATTGAGGCTGAGACCTTCCAATGAAAGAAGGGCAGGAAGAGAGAAAAAGACAAAACAAGGAAAGAACATTATTATTGGAGTTGGGGTCTTTTAAGTTATAAATTTGACAAATAAATCTTTCAAGTTATAAATTTGATAAACAGACCTTTCAAGAACCACGTTATTTTTGTGATAAATAGAGTGACATATTGTCACAAACAAGAAGAAATTATTAGATGATCCCGAACCACCACGTCATCCATGATCCCAACCAATTACTATGTGACACATTAAAAAAATTAATGGGACTATAGTGACAAACAAAGTAAGAAATCAGGGATTATATTATTTTTTTCATTTTTTTTAAAGTTGCATGACCCTAAAACTGAATTTTTTTTTTAACAAACTAAAAGGTGAATATGAATTTGCTAGTTTTGTTTTTTTGGTCATGAGAAACTTGATTAAAGGCCTAAGGCCTAAAAGAAGTTACAAACGAGCCCAGACCCTACAAAAGAGCAAGATGCGAAATCACTATCAGCCGAAGCCAAAGAACAATCTACTCCTATTTCATCACCCACTCACTTGTAGCCTATCATCAACTGATAAAGGAGAACAGCAAGTCAGCAACTGCAACTGCAAAATATGCTGATAAAAAAGATATATTAAACAATAAGGGAGAAAATGCGGTTTTTAGGCTAAATATGCTTTTTAAAAAACCATTGACCTAGAAAAATTATTTAGTAAATAAGTTTAAGTCATATTAAATCTAATACAAATATGATCTTAACACTTTGTCTAATTTGAGGAAGATAAAGTGGAAAGAAAAGAAAAATAAAGATTTTAGAAGAAAAAAAGTGTATTTTTCTTTGTTTGATTTGAGATGATAATAAAATTGAGAATAAAAAGTTAGTGGGAGCTAAGTCCTAGAATTATCACTGCAAAAGAATGAAAAAAAATTGGTTAGTGTAACATCCCAAATTTTATTAGATAAAATAAAATTTATAAGAGTAGGAGAAATAAATAAATAATATTAATATTAATTAAACTATTTAATGAGTAAGAGTTATTTAATAAATATTAATAATAATAGAATTATAATATTTATTGAGGAGAGTTATTTAATAAGAGATAATAAATAAATAATAAATATAATAAGTGGGTTGAGAGTGACCTAGCCCAATTAAGTATGTATTTAATGAGGGGTTCTCAGTTCACCTTAATCCTTATTCGTATAATCGTCAGAGAGCGAAAGGCCAAGGAGGGGAGAAACCAAGTCTCAAGAGGAGGTTGTTGAGGAGTAATCATCAAGAACCAAGAAATAGTCTTCTTTGCTGTTCGATCTCTACTACAAGGTAACGGGGGGAAAAAGGTGTTCCTTATATGTGCCTGTAGGGGTGTTTGGGTAGAGAGGACAACCATAAGACCCTTTAAAGGCTCTAAAATTCGTATGGATGAATGTATAATTAAGAATGAATGATAGAATCCGTTGAATTATGATTGATTGGATGTATATTGATGAATCTTGAGTGGTTTGAATGATAATAATGAGAATAGTGAAAAGGGGTTAAATAAGGGTTTGATGAATTGATGGTATAATCTGTAATTGATTGTTGATTTACGGAGTATTGGATGCTAATAATGATTATGTATGATGTTTAGACGTAAAAGATTGATTAGGGATTGATTGGATGAGTTTAGAGAGGTTTGAAATCATGAATTCTGCGATCTGTTTCGCGGGTAATCGATTACCAGGTGTGGTAATCGATTGCCAGAGTGTTCTGGGCAACCCAGAAGCACTGTTGGTTTGCTGGTAATCGATTACGGGGGTGTTGTAATCGATTACCAGAGAGTTTGTTTGCGGGTAATCGATTACAGAGGTGTTGTAATCGATTACCGGAGAGTTTGCTTGCGGGTAATCGATTACAAGGGGGTTGTAATCGATTACCAGAGACCTTGTTTGCGGGTAAACGATTACTAGAGGTTGGTAATCAATTACCAAAGTGGATTTTGAGATCCCAACTGTTTGATGATGATTGATGTTGTTTGAGAGTACTTTATAATGAGTATTGTATTGATGATTAATGATGTTTGATGAGGATTGCGATGCTTATGATGATACTTGATGATGATTATGTTGATGATGATAGTGTATGTCACTTTATGATAACGATGTTGATGATAATAGTGTATGTCACTTTATGATAATGATGTTGATGATGATAGTGTATGTTACTTCATGATGATGATGTTGATGATGATAGTGTATGTCACTTTATGATGATGATATTAATGATGTATGATGATGATAATAGTGTATTTCACTTGATTAAAAAGATGATGTTTAATGATGAGTGTATTGATGTATGATGATGATGTTACCTAAGTTGTGCGGACCCATAGAGGGGGGGTACTACTTAGGAGAGATGCCTTAAGCATATGTGATGAGATCTGGTTTGTGCGGGCCCAAGAGAGGGGCATTTGGCAGCACTACCGGCCTCTGTGGTGATTACCCTATGATGAGTATAATGATAGATGAATGATGTTTTGATGATGATGAGTATGATGATAGATGATTGATGTTTTGATTAAGATGAGTATGATAATAGATGATTGATGTTATGATGATAATGAGTATGATGATAAATGATTGATGTTATGATGATAATGAGTATGATGATAGATGATTGATGTTATGAAGATAATGAGTATGATGATAGATGATTGATGTTACGATGATAATGAGTATGATGATAGATGAATGATGTTATGATGATAATGAGTATGATGATATATGAATGACACTATGATGATATATATGATGGATGTATTTACGTGTTATATTGGGTGAATGATAGTATGAGACTTATATGTTGATGTAGATAAATAGTTATATACTGAGTGTTGGGTGATTGTGATCGGGTGGTTTATCTGATGTTTTGGTGCTTGGTATGTTATATGATGATATTGTGGGTGAGGACAGGGTAGCCTCCTATATGTATATATGAGTTAGAGCTATTTTCCTCACCGTTACTGTTGTTGTTTCAGGTGATGGTGATGACACATTTGGTGTCAAACATGATTAAAGGGTTGTGCTCTGATAGATGTGACATCAGGGTGTACTTGGGAGTCTTTTATTATGTTTATAGTTATGAGCATGTTATGAACTATTTTTGATGCCTTGTACGACAAGTAGGTTGTTTAGTTGTTTTTATTTCTTTGGAGATTCCGCTGCATAATTGTTGGATTATATTTGGAGTTTACTTTCATGTAATAGAGTTGTTTTCGAACTCATGAGATTTTAAGTAAGAGTGTTTGTGAACCTTTTTACCCATCGTGGGACAAACTCTTTTCTACATTCAATTTATTAATCATATAAGAGTATGAGGTAGAAGGGTGTCACATTAGTTGGTATCAGAGCAGGTCGGTTCACCGGCCTTGAGTTATGAGTTTACTATGCTTTTGATGTGCTAATCTGATTGATTGGTTGAGTAATTGATTGGTTGCTTGAGTGAATTGTCTGCTTGGTTGATTGTTGTTTGTCTGATTTCCTTGCTTTTCTGCTTTACTTGGTATGTTTGCTTACCCTTTCTTTAATAAGAAAGAGTAATGATTGGGGGGTAGGAACGATCGAGCGATGGCCGATGCCTTGATGGCCATGGCACAGGCCGATGGCAACCTTAACCAACACCACGAGATTGACTGGCTTGCACGGTTCCAGAGGAACCATCCACCTACGTTCCGAGGAGGTTATGACCCGGATAGAGCGACTGACTGGATTTATGAGATTGAGAAGATCTTCAGAGCAATGGACTACCCTATGCTTCAGAAGGTGGCCTTAGCAGCCTTCATGTTATCTGGAGATGCTGGTTTCTGGTGGCAGAGCACCTGCCAAAGGATGATTGATGAGGGCACCGCCTTGAGCTGGGACAACTTCAAAAGGTTATTCCTGGAGAAGTACTTTCCACATGACGTGCGCAACAAGAAACAGATAGAGTTCTTGGATCTAAAGCAAGGGGACGGCACCATGGCAGACTACGCATCAAGGTTCGAAGCTCTAGCACGATTCTGCCCGTCATATGAGGGAGCAGCCAATGAAGAAGCAAAGTGCGTCAAGTTTCTTAGCGGCTTTCGTCCCGAGATTAAGCAAGTGTTCAACTACCAAGGGATCGCGCGCTTTCACGAGCTGGTGAACAAGTGCAGGATTTATGATGAAGGCAACCGGACTAGAGTTGCGCATTACAAGAATGGAGGACCTATCAGGAACCAGAACAAGTCTGAATCTGCTTGCAAGGGTGAGTTGTATTCTCGTGCAACGGGAGACCCCAAACTCGGAGGGGGCAATGGGGGTTCGGTGCAGAAGAAGAGTTACGATCCAGCTGCTGGTCAAGCGTTCAAGGGTGGAAGCGTGGAATCTACCGGTCCTATTACTTGTTTCTGATGCAAGAAGGAGGGACATCAAGCAAACCAATGTGAATACAAAAAGGTCACCTGCTACACATGTAGGGAGAAAGGACATATCTCTCGTGATTGTCCTCAAAAGAAGAGGGGAGCTGCAACGACAAATGGAGATGCAAGTGGAAGAGCTAGTGAACCTAAAGCTACTGGTAGAGTCTTTGCCTTGCGTGGTACTGAAGCTGCTCAATCTGAAGACTTGATCCAAGGTACTGGTTTCATTACGGAGAAACTCCTTTAAATGTGATGTTTGATTCTAGTGTGACGTACTCTTTTATTGCACATGTATGGGTGTCTAAGTTAAAAGTGGTTGTTTCTTCCTTGTTTTCTGTGTTGAGAGTAGAACGCCAACTAGTGAGTTAGTTTCTACTTCTAATGTGCGCTTAAACTGTTCAATTCATGATGATGGTGGGGGAATCCTAGTTGGTTTGATTTGTTTGCCTCTAAATCAACTAGATATTATTCTTGGCATGGACTGGTTATCTTTCAACCATGTCCTATTGGATTGTTCTGGTGAAACAGTTGTCTTTGATCGACCTGTTGAGAGGAGTCTTTTCCAGAATTATTCATCTCAGGAAAATTCGGGGACGAATTTTCTTTTAAGGAGGGGAGAGTTGTAACATCCCAAATTTTATTAAATAAAATAAAATTTATAAGAGTAGGAGAAATAAATAAATAATATTAATATTAATTAAACCATTTAATGAGTAAGAGTTATTTAATAAATATTAATAATAATAGAATTAGAATATTTATTGAGGAGAGTTATTTAATAAGAGATAATAAATAAATAATAAGAATAATAAATATAATAAGTGGGTTGAGAGTGGGCCTAGCCCAATTAAGTATGTATTTAAGGAGGGGTTCTCAGTTCACCCTAATCCTTATTCGTATAATCGTCAGAGAGCGAAAGGCCAATGAGGGGAGAAACCAAGTCTCAAGAGGAGGTTGCTGAGGAGTAATCGTCAAGAACCAAGAAAGAGTCTTCTTTGCTGTTCGATCTCTACTACAAGGTAACGGGGGGAAAAGGGTGTTCCTTGTATGTGCCTGTAGGGGTGTTTGGGTAGAGAGGGCAACCATAAGACCCTTTAAAGGCTCTAAAATTCGTATGGATGAATGTATAATTAAGAATGAATGATAGAATCCGTTGAATTATGATTGATTGGATGTATATTGATGAATCTTGAGTGGTTTGAATGATAATAATGAGAATAGTGAAAAGAGGTTAAATAAGGGTTTGATGAATTGATGGTATGATCTGTAATTGATTGTTGATTTACGGAGTATTGGATGCTAATAATGATTATGTATGATGTTTAGACGTAAAAGATTGATTAGGGATTGATTGGATGAGTTTAGAGAGGTTTGAAATCGTGAGTTCTGCGATCTGTTTCGCGGGAAATCGATTACCAGGTGTGGTAATCGATTGCCAGAGTGTTCTGGGCAACCCAGAAGCACTGTTGGTTTGCTGGTAATCGATTACGGGGGTGTTGTAATCGATTACCAGAGAGTTTGTTTGCGGGTAATCGATTACAGAGGTGTTGTAATCGATTACCGGAGAGGTTGTTTGCGGGTAATCGATTACAAGGGGGTTGTAATCGATTACCAGAGACCTTGTTTGCGGGTAAACGATTACTAAAGGTTGGTAATCGATTACCAGAGTGGATTTTGAGATCCCAACTGTTTGATGATGATTGATGTTGTTTGAGAGTACTTTATAATGAGTATTGTATTGATGATTAATGATGTTTGATGAGGATTGCGATGCTTATGATGATGTATTATGATGATACTTGATGATGATGATGTTGTTGATGATAATGTATGTCACTTTATGATAATGATGTTGATGATGATAGTGTATGTCACTTTATGATAATGATGTTGATGATGATAGTGTATGTTACTTTATGAAGATGATGTTGATGATGATAGTGTATGTCACTTTATGATGATGATATTAATGATGTATGATGATGATGTTGATGATGATAGTGTATGTCACTTGATTAAAAAGATGATGTTTAATGATGAGTGTATTGATGTATGATGATGATGTTACCTAAGTTGTGCGGACTCATAGAGGGGGGCACTACTTAGGAGAGATGCCTTGAGCATATGTGATGAGATCTGGTTTGTGCGGGCCCAAGAGAGGGGCATTGGGCAGCACTACCGGCCTCTGTGGTGATTACCCTATGATGAGTATAATGATAGATGAATGATGTTTTGATGATGATGAGTATGATGATAGATGATTGATGTTTTGATGATGATGAGTATGATGATAGATGATTGATGTTATGATGATAATGAGTATGACGATAGATGATTGATGTTATGATGATAATGAGTATGATGATAGATGATTGATGTTATGATGATAATGAGTATGATGATAGATGAATGATGTTATGATGATAATGAGTATGATGATATATGAATGGCACTATGATGATATATATGATGGATGTATTTACGTGTTATATTGGGTGAATGATAGTATGAGACTTATATGTTAATGTAGATAAATAGTTATATACTGAGTGTTGGGTGATTGTGATCGGGTGATTTATCTGATGTTTTGGTGCTTGGTATGTTATATGATGATATTGTGGGTGAGGACAGGGTAGCCTCCTATATGTATATATGAGTTAGAGCTCTTTTCCTTACCGTTACTGTTGTTGTTTCAGGTGACGGTGATGACACATTTGGTGTCAAACATGATTAAAGGGTTGTGCTCTGATAGATGTGACATCAGGGTGTACTTGGGAGTCTTTTATTATGTTTATAGTTATGAGCATGTTATGAACTATTTTTGATGCCTTGTACGACAAGTAGTTTGTTTAGTTGTTTTTATTTCTTTGGAGATTCCGCTGCATAATTGTTGGATTATATTTGAAGTTTACTTTCATGTAATAAAGTTGTTTTCGAACTCATGAGATTTTAAGTAAGAGTGTTTGTGAACCTTTTTACCCATCGTGGGACAAACTCTTTTCTACATTCAATTTATTAATCATATAAGAGTATGGGGTAGAAGGGTATCGCAGTTAGGGACTTAAAATCATGGAAAATAACAAATTATCTTTATCTTTTAAATTTTGGTTTATCATCTCATTTGTAAATATTGTTTGAAACTTCGAATAAACATTTTTTGAGCATTACACATTTTGTGTGAGCTCCCAAATTAGACATTCTTCATGCTTTATCACAAGGGTAATGTTTTGTTGACACCCCATGTGTGTGTGTGTATATATATATAAAGAAAGACGGAAAGAGATGAGAGAGAAGTGATAGAAATGATGGGTAACATGATGTGATAAGGAGAGAGAAATAAGAGAGATGAAGGTTGTTAAATGAGTATATAGAAATTTAAAATATCTATTTATCCATATTGTTATCACAATAACCTTATTTTTCTTCTTTGACATTTTGGTTTGAAATAAAAAAATACAAAGAATAATGATATGTTCACAGATGAGTGTTTAATATTTGAGGTGTTCACATATCATTATTGTTCTTGCATTGTGTTTGATTTTTGCATTTCTTCCACTTGAATTCAATTTGTTACTTTGCATTATTACTCTTTGTTTTGCATTTTCTTACCCTTGAAAGTATAATATGTCAAGATCCCAATTCAAAGTGATGACAAAGATGACTAAATTAATTGCATTTTTTTTATAGGTTGATCATAGCTTATGCAACTTTTAT
Source organism: Sesbania bispinosa (assembly GCA_026901365.1). Taxonomy (NCBI): domain Eukaryota; kingdom Viridiplantae; phylum Streptophyta; class Magnoliopsida; order Fabales; family Fabaceae; genus Sesbania; species Sesbania bispinosa. The sequence continues at coordinate 544,079 of QLOH01000253.1, forward strand.
TTGTTAATGATTTGCTAAAATTTGGCAACTAGAGGTGTAAAAACTTGATCTAACCTGCTAACTAGAACTTGAATCGAGTCTTGACATGTGATGTGATTTATAGATTATTGAGTTTATTTGGGTCTATGAATGAGTTCATGTATAAAAAGTTGAGTCCAGTTAAGATGTATGATGTGTTTGTTAGGTGCGAAAAGCGAAAGAGGGAGTTGGGCAAAAGAGAATCACAAGAGAAAGTAGATGTCCACCGTGTTTGGTTATTCCATAAAGAAAGTAAAGACTGACAAATGAGTGGTGGGTCCTGCTACTTTACAAATCACCTTTAGTTTGCGGAGAAAGTGGGGAGAGAAGAGAGGAAGTATTGGAAAAAGACTGAATTGTCCTTGGATCCACTAAACAAATTGAAAATTCAGCTCCCTCTTTAACTATAGGAGGGTAATTTTGTCACTTTAAAAGTATATAAATATCTTTTATCTTTATTTCTACACAACCAAACAACTATCCAAACTAATTTTTCTTTCATCTCTCTCTTATTTCTCTTATACCAAACAATATTTATTTCTTCTTAAATTCACACATATTTCTCTCATTTTTATTTCTCTTTTCCTTATTTCTCTAATTATACCAAACACAAGGTTAGAGTCGTGTTTGGGACAACGGTAATAACCTATACCATAACATTCCTTACTATAAGTAGGTTTCATACTTTTCCTATTTTTTATTTGTAAGATTTTGGTTTTTTTTTATTTATTTCTTAGAAGGTAGTAATTTCATATTTTAGAAAATATTATGTTATTGGAGTTGATGATATGCAATTATTACTCATTTTTTCCTTTTTAATCCAATCAAATAATTAAAGAGAAAATCATACTCTATTTTGCCTTAATCTCTACTTCTCATTTTTCACACTTCCAAATAAATCATATAATTCACTTATTTTCACAATATTTTTTCCTCTCATTTTCTTTCTTCTTTTACCCTTAGTTTGATTAAAATGGAGAAAACATGTGAATTATAACTCCACAAGCTCTCTCTCTCTCTCGACCAAACGAGGTAGATTGGCTTAATCACCTCTAACTCATTCGTTAAGGATTCTCGTGAAACTCTCTCAAACCAAACAGAGAGTTAAAGAAGTAAAGATGGGGTAAGTCTTCAAATGCATAACTTATTCTCACATATAAACGCACCCTAACAAATTTTTTGTCTCACTGTTTTTTTGTAAAATTTCTGATAGAAATATCAAGTATTTTTGTATAAAGTTAAATAATATTTTTATAATATTTCACACATGCTTACTTCTATTAACTTGTGAGAACATTAAACTATTTTTATTTTATTTTTTAAAAAATTATCTTAAAATTTTTAGAGTATCTCAAACCAAAAATATTCTAAGAAGAAAAGACAAACGAGACAATAAAAATTATTCAAGATACTTTACGGAACATATTCAGCTTTGGGATTATTTTTTTATAAACACTCCGCCAACAATCATTTTCATGTATTTTAACTTTGTGCCTCCCCTGATTTTAATGGAAAAGATGTCATATTCATCATTAAAAAAAACTATTGAGGCAACTTTTTTTCCTTTTAAAAAAAATTATTGAGATTTATGTACCAGAAAAAATGTACGGTTGAGGTTTTGTTTTTAGAGTCATGCTAACGAGTGCCTTAAGGGCACTGATTAAGGATCTATATATTGAAGGTTTTTGTTGGAAGTCACAGCATTGATTGTATTGGCAACATTCAATGCTACACATTCCAATAAAAAATTTCTATTTTTGGATCCTTAATAAGTGCCCTTAGGATACTCGTTAGCATTTTCCATTGTTTTTATTTGTTGAATCTGTACACATTGAATTAAAGTTATTTGTTGAATCTGTACACATTGAATTAAAGGCTTAAAAATTAGGTTCCGAAGTAATCATAACTTTAAATGTAAATAGTGAAATCATAACTCAATGTCAATAGTGGTTTGACAAAGAAGTGTTGAAATAAAGGGATTGTACCTTGAATGATAATAATCATAAACAGTATTAACAGGTTATAGAGATAAGATCATGCAAGAATTAAAACAAACTTCCTAAAAAACACATATATATCATTCAATGATAATCCATCCAGGAGATAAATTTAAAGACTATATATCAAATTCTATCAGACAGAGAGGGTGCATTCTAACAGAAATCTAAACAAAATTTCGAAACTCATTCATTTTTTCTCTTTTCCCAGAAAATTTAGAACAAGAAACAAAAAGAGTACCTCTGGCTTTCACGTACAGACTCTATTGTAAGCTCTGCAGGCAGCAGGACCTCACATTCCATAATACTATATATTAGTGCAAATAATCAAATAAAAAAGATTGCATGGGATATGACTCTAACAATGATGATGACTTCATTGTGGTAGGGCTAGTTGTTATGCCAAATATGAAGCTGATAATGACATGACCATAACTAAGGTGTTGAATCCACCAACTACTCTATGAAGCCAGTTTTGGTCAAAATAGCATTTCTCACTTTGCTAAGATCTCTCCCTTTCAGTGTCCTCCCTATCCCTTCACACACAGAGAAAGATGAAATCTGGCTCCTTGCAAGTTTCCTAGCAATCCATTCATGAGGAGGAATCATCTCATCTTCATCCTCATCCTCATCATCACCACCACCACAATCACCTTTGTTGCTTACACCCTCCCCAACTGCAACCCATGAACCATCCCTTGACCCCTTCTTGCCATAGATTTTTGACCAATCAGGAATGTCCATAGGAGCTGATGACCCTTGAACCACATTTGTATGGGAAAGGGATCCAGAGGAGGGTAGTGTAATGCTATTAGTATTGCTATTAGCCCTTGGGATATTTCTTGGAGAGGTTGGTATGCGCCATGCAGAAGAAGAAGAACCAGAGGACTCCTTAGATACCCTTATGTTTGTGCTTAAATAATCCCTTTCCTTGGTCACACCCCACACATCTTCTTCATCAAAATCTTCATTGTTCATTGATCCCCCACCTACACTGCAGCTTTTGTTGAGAAAACCACCCCAATCTGACATTGCTACTTGTTCTGCAAACACAGATGGAGGGCTGCTTGTGAAAAATGAATCAGAGGAAGGAAAGTGGATAGAGGTAAAAGCAAATGATGACACAGTTATCAGTTTCAGTAATATATATAATATAAACATAAACATTAGATGACTGGTAACTTTTTTTCACCTAAAGATAATATGGTTACTAATGAGATAGTAAAAATACTTTTTTTTGGTTCTTTCCTCCTTGGGAATTTAAAAGCAGAAAAGTGTAAGAGAATAGTATCAGGAATCTACCTTGCCTTTGTTTCAATACCCTCCAAAGGGAAAGACTTTTGAAAAGAATTACTCAAATGGGAACACTGATAAACCCTTAAAAAACCAACCAGTAAAAGGAAAACAAGCCTTGAAAATTCTTACCCCGACCTTAAATTAAATACCTCCAAAGAAAATCACATGTTTCAAGAGACCAGACACACAGAATGGTACCTGAAAAAAGACAAGAGAGCAGAAAAAGACAACAAAGTTTGCATATGAAAAAAAAACTTTATTATAGTTTGGCGTTGGCCCATAAAAAAACAAGAAAAAACACTCATGTGTATATAGAGAAGAAAGCAGAAAGAAAAATGATGGGTCTTGGAGTGAGCCTGAGTTGATCACTCTTATTATATAAAAACGAGGTTAATTGCAAAAGTCCAAAAGAGCACAGATCAAGGAAATGGGCATAGCACAGCAGCATTGAGCAATACACAGAGAGCAAGTCCCATCATAGCCAGCCCAGCACTATAAAAAGAAGATGGAAGAAAACACAGGCTGAGGCTGAGGCTGCTTCTGCCAAATTTATCACTCAGTTGCAGTAAGTAAGTAAATAAGTAGTGCATAATATAGCATAGTAGCATACATTACATATAAACTTAAATGGTTGTTTTGAAAAACTGTGAAAGGCTGCATGGTGATTGGGAGAGGTGGTGATGAACGATTGGCTTAAACGTACCTCAAGAATCTGCAACCTTATCCTCTACTAACGTAACGTAACAAAGCAGAGCAGAGCAGAGCTCATTTGATTCGGCGGTAAAGAGAAGACTCAGAAGAGGGGAAGAAAAGAAAAAACTGAGGTCTGCTCTGTTTCTGTTCTGTTTTTTAGGCTTTAGTTTAGTTTAGGTGAGGTGAGGTCTGTGAAAGTGTGAGCCTAGGCAAAAGCAACCTTCCTTTATTAATGGGTCATTGGAGAGGGTGCTATTGCTTACTAGTACCAAGTGAGTGAGTAAAAACCATTTGGTTGGTTGATTGGTTATTACTATAACAAACATTGAGATATGTAGCGGGCTTTTGCTGACGAATAACTATGGGTCTCAACTGTGACTCAATCCTTATCTTTTTCCTTCAATTTAATGCTTCCTTCCTTCCTTATGGGAAGGATCATTAATGTGCAGATGCACACGAAGAAGAGTGAGTGTCACACACTGAAATCTTAATCAAATGGATCAGGGCCTCATCTCCTGGTCAAGATGAATTAGTTTAAATTTTACTACACCAGGAATATTTAAATTTAGGGTCAGTGGCTTTCGACATTAGTTAATGATCTATATACAGAAAGTTTTCGTTAAAAATCATAACATTGATTGTATTTACAACATTTAATACTACACATTTCAATAAAATCTTTCCATATTTGATCCTTGATAAGTGTTCTTAGGACACCCGTTACAATTTCCTTAAATTTAAATCAAGTAGTAGTACATAAACTGATGAAAACTGGTACACATCTAAGCGGTTCAATTAACTAGCAATTAATCAGACAATGTATTACTATTTGTTTTTATTGTGCTCCGTTAACCTCTTATCCGTTCAATACTAAGTAATGAAATGGAGTGTAAGTGTAGTATAGTAGTAACCAGTTACTCCCTCCGGTCCTATTTATAAGACAATTCAAACAAAAACACACATATTAAGAAAAGTAATTAATGCGTTGATTTTTAAGAAATTAGTCTATAAGATTATAAGTTTACCCCTATTTAAAATTAAATGTCACTACCATGATAATTGTGTCACCTTGAAACATTTAATGGTCAATAAGGGCAAACATGAGAAAAAACAATAAATGCTTCTAGATTTGTATACTTTATCTTATAAATAGGACCATTGAAAAGTGTCAAACTTTGTCTAGTAGGAGGGAGTAACAATTATGCACGTATATCAATTTACATTTATTAGTTAAGTAGGATCACAACAAGCTATTTTGCAAACATTGACAGCTATGTTGGCACAAAAAACCAAAATTAACTTACTCCCTCCATTTCATATTGATAGTCGTTTTAGGAAAATAAATTTTTTCATAATATGAGTCGTTCTCTAGTTTCTATGTGAGTATTAATGTTAGTTTTCCATTTTTACCCTCCCACTTTTATGGGAAAAGAAACTTAAAAAATTATACACCACACTACTCATTAATATATTTAGGTAAAATGAAAAAAGTGTGTAGTAAATTAATAAGGGTAATTTAGTAAGATTACTATGTCTTTTAAGTCATTTATTATTGTTCTTAATTTGTGTATAGAAACCTTAAACGACTGTCAAAATGGAATGGAGGGAGTATCTTGGTAGCCTCAAGTAGCCTCAAGTAAAGTATACTTTTCTCATGTCATTTTATATGCATTACATTACTAGCCTATTTACACGCTTTTGTGCATTTTACATGGATTTAATTGATATACCCTCATATGAGAGTCTTAAACTTTCTTAGAGCTGATGTAATTGAGGCGGTGTATCCCCGTAGAGTCTGTTTGTAGTTTTCTTTTTAGGGTTTTTTCCCCTCCATTTTATAAAAAAAATCAATAAATAATGTGACACCACATTCATTGGATATTTGTGTAAAAAAATACATATTAAAGGGAAATGCTAACGGGGCATCGGTTAAGGTTCCAAAATTAGAAAGTTTTTATTGGACTGTGGAGCATTCAATTCCATAAACACAATCAATATTGTGATTTCCATCAACGAGGGTTGGTTCAAGTGATACATACTTGATTCCCCTTAAGCAAGGTCTCGGGTCCGAGTTTTGTGGATGGAAAAAATTCCCGTTGGGAGAGTTAGCCTCACCATGACGTGGATGTTCCCGGCTCGAACAGGATTGCCTCCCGTGGAGGATACCTGCGGTAAAACAAAAAAAAATTGTGATTTCCAATAAATACATACTCTATATAGTTCATTAACTAAGGATGTTCCCGGCTCGAACAGGATTGCCTCCATAATTATATTGTAAAGTATAGTTATGTGAAAGCACTTACTAAGTGGGCCATTTACATTTAGCCTCCACTAAGAATTCGTATACAATAGATGAAAAAGTTTAATTCTTACCGTCTATACCTATTTCCACAATTCCAAATATTTGACAATCAAGCACAACTGTGACATTTTCATATTCTTTCTCCTTTTACTCAAGCACTACTTTTAGATTTTGAAAGTAGAAAACAATAATAAGTAAGCTGAAAATCCTCCATTGAATTTGCGCTCATACTATGTATATAGTATCAGCTAAAGACAGGGTCTCCCATGTAAGTCACATATCTATCATTTCCACAAAGCGTGTTCGTCGCTTCAATGCCCTCAAAAAGTGAACAAGATTTGGTGGTAAGTGGTAAGAAGGAAGAGGTGGAGTCCCCAAATGGACACCTTTTTAAGCTATGAACCCCTCTTAGTTGCCACCTATTATGATTAGAGAGATTTAGGTCATTGACGTGTCTAATGCAATATGGTTCCACAGAAAGAGATTAGCTTTGCACCCACTCAGACACTCACCTCCTCTTTTAAATGTTTTGAATATTTTGATGATATGCTGACAATTAATTGCTTATATAGTTATATATATGGTGGTATATGGTTCAAGCCAAAACAGAGATGGGGATAAAAGTTTTCACATAAAGATGAAAAAACATTATTTCAAAGTTGAAATAGATGAAAGGATTAATGCAATAACTCGTGATGAAAATAAGATGGCCAGTAATTTCCATCCATATATTACAAAGGGATCAATTTTTCACTACGAGAAAGAGGTCTTCCCTGTCCACCAAAACTTGTCAATATCAGCTTTTACACACAGACCCTCATCTATAACACTTTTAATAAAAAATTAAAACGTTAAAACAAAATGGAAAAATAATAAAGTGAAACCACTTTGAATTATCAAAGCCAGGTTTTGATCCTGGGACCTGTGGGTTATGGGCCCACCACGCTTCCACTGCGCTACTTTGATTTGTTATCAATATTGAACACCATTACATATTTGTTTATTATGAAATCTTAGCTTGCAACAAATTTCACCAGAACCACAAATTAATTCCACGATGAATCCTCCAAAACTTTAGTTCCGAGATTTTAGCTTATCTTAATTAATACCACAAATATAAAATATATATTTTATATTGACATTGATGTGTTTTGTTTTTATATTTTTCTCATTATTAAATTATTAAGTTTTGTGGTAAACTAATCAATAATAAGTTGTGAGTAAATTGTTTGTTGTTTGCATAATATTATTATTTGTGACCTAAAAATTGTGTGGCTATCAGAATTGCAAGCGAAAAATATTATTATTTACTTCTTTGGTAGTTCAGTCCTAAAGAAATTAAACTTATTTTATCTTTTTTAATTAATGTTATTTTCTTCTCTTTGAGAAAAGTTTATTCAAACTAATTTACTGGATAGGATTATAAACTCTTTGTATCTTTTTACTGGATAGGATTATAAACTCTTGTTGATTATCAACACACATTTGATTATAGATTCTACAATTGAGCAATTATAGGATAGGATGCTACATTTTATTCACGTTGTTTACTTTTTGGAAGAATGTCCTATAGACAACAATCAACCGAGATTGAAATTTTTTCGTAACATCAGAATTCACAAACTAACTCAAAAGCAACAACGTTGCAGGATTAGAGAGGAAAAGAAAGACACTCATTAGTCATTACAAAAAAAAAAAAAAAAGTTACACTTCAGCAACGAAGTCAAGAATAGAAGATTCAGAAGATAGGACACTTCTGCTTATGATAACATAGCATTGCAGGGCGTATGCTATTTACGCGTTATGCGGGTCAGGTTATAAAGGACAAGTTACTTGAAGTTACAATGGAGAAGTGGCCAGGTTTCTAATCCTGCTTGAACGCCTAACAGGAGTCACTATCTCATCATCTCCATGTCCCTGAAAAAACAATATGATGAAAACACATGAGAAACAAACAATGCCTTACACATGAGAAACACAAAAGAATGAGACAAATACTCTTACTCACCGGCTTGCTTGGAATTTTCTCGTACACTGTTAAGCTTCCATAGGATGGTGAACCCATGGAAAAGTCTGATGAAGAGGCCAAAGATTCTCTCCTGTGAACATTCTTGCGCTTCTTCTCAATGCTCTGAACTTCATTCAATTGTTTCTCAACCCTTCTGCTGTAGGATGTGCTCTTCTCAAAGCTGCTCATTTCTGAAGGGCATGACTCTCCAACCACGTCCATTTCTATAGGCCCATTCCTGAGAGATGGCTTATCTGGAGAAATCTGAGATGGCTTATCTCTATTGGTATGTAACTCCTTACCCTCAGAGCTAGTAATTTTTTCGCTTCTGATTTTACCTTTCCTTGACCAGTTGAAAGCTGCACCTGCAATTACAACTGTACCTGCACAAAGCAGCATATATAGCACCATGCCTGGAGGAATGTCCATTGCTTCTAACCGCTGTTCATTCCCTCTCATTGCAGCATCCATGCTTCCTGATTTGCCCTCTACTTCATCTTCCATCCCAGTACGGATTTCATCAACCTCTGAATCTGAACCTGACCAATGCTTGAGATCTACATCACCTGTTTCGCCCACATTTAATTTAGCATCATATTCTTGTGCCTGCTTTGTATCTACATTGCCTGCTCCACCCACTTCAATATGGATTTCCGTAGCCGCTGAATCTAAACTTAGTTGATTTTCAACAATGAAGTTATCCCCATCTTCTGGTGTATGGTTTTCTTCTTTGTTTCCTGCTTCAGCCAGTTGCAAAGTCTGCTCCGGTTCTACAATAGTGGCTGATTTGCCATTGAGTAGTTCATCAGATTCTGGAGCATCTGAAGCATTTTCAACATTATCAACTTCTTGTGCCAACTTCACTTCTAAATTTTCTGCTTCAGCCAGTTGCAAAGCCTGCTCTGATTCTATGATAGTGGCTGGTTGGCCCTTGTGTACTTCCTCAGATTCTGGAGCATCTGAAGCATTTTCAACTACTCCCATATCTTGCTGAAGTTGTTCTTCATATACTTCATAATGCTCTGCTGAAATATCCTCCATATGCTCATCAGTATCAATCACTGACGCAGCATCACTTTCTTCAACAACTGGTGGGTGATTGTCACCTATTTTATTTTCACCACGACCAAATATAGGGTACTGATTAACTTCAGTATAATCGTCAGTCAAGTTAAAATATTGTAACTGGGCCAAATTGTGTGCTCCTCCAACATTTGAAATCAACTCAGAAAATGAAGCCAATGATTTAGTAAACCAAATATGTAAATCTCGAGCTAACACATCAAAATTTGCTTTTGTAAACTGGGAGAATCGATCAAAGTTAGCTCTTGCAAACTCTGAAAATTCAGATGATTCATAAACCTCATAGAAGTTTTCAAACACAGAATGATCAATCACTGGAGAATTTGTTACCGAGATCGATAAGAAAGCAACTGAGAGAAGCAAAATAAGAGCAATAGCCTTTGCTCTCACAGAGAAGCGTGGCTTAGGCACCTCTTTTGCTTCAACAGCTTCCTCTGGCTTTAGAGTTGTAGCAGGACTTGGTTCAGAAATCCGGTCCTCTTCTTGCTTAACAATTTCATCCGAAGAAACATCCTCTGATTCCTTCTGTGAGCCTTCAGACTGAGTATCCTCTGTAACTTCTGTATCTGAAAAGCTTCCAGATATGAAGCTGTCCTCCAATTCCCTTTCATTGCAGAGTTCCATTCGTGCTTTTGGTCTGTAATGAAGAAACTGTGGCCTAGGGGAGAGGTAGTTCGTTTTAGGATCATAAGGGGGCATCAAGGGATCTGCATCAAGAGGAGCTAAGATGGTAGCTGTGGATGAAACAGGAGTAGTAGCTTGGGGACTAAGCTTAAAAGTAGGGTCAAGGTTAACACAATCAGGCTCTTGGCCAACAGTTTCAAATAAAGATTCAGTGTGAATGTCATTTTCAGGAATCAAAGTAACATTCACATTCACATCATGGACAGTTTCAAGCGACAAATCTATATCATTGTTTGGAATAAAAGGAACATTGGCATCATGTAGGGTTTCACCACCCAAATCTTCAGAAGTCAAGGAAGATCGGGGAATTTCCTCAAAATTGGGGATCTCATCTAATGAAGCATCAACCTTTTTCTCTTGCAAGGGCTCAGCGAAAGTTACCTTGCGAACGTGGGTTTTGGGTTCTGCAGAGGGAGTAGTAGGAGTTGGAGCAGGCTCATTCCTCTCAACGAGGATTTTCTTTCTGGGAGACTCAGTGATCTTGCAGGAAGCAGAGATGGTCGGAGACATGAAATTCTTTGTGGTCTTTGAGGAAGCAGCCGGTGATCGAACCTTTGCAGGTTTCAGAATCTGATCTTTCCCGTTTTCTTTGTCATCCATGAAGTCACGCAAAGACCCTGTGCTTTCTCTAACCCCAACAGAGCTTCTTCTTGGAAAATCTGCAGAATAACAAACGCCAAACCCATATAAAATGAAACCCTAAGCTGTACTAATCTCTTTAATTACCCAACACTTTCTTAGCTACCTAACAATCATCAGGAAAAAAGAAGTATATGAAGAAAAAGGAAATACCTGAAGGACTATTGGCGGGAGTGTTGGGGAAATTGGTCCTAGGGTTTGCGATGACGGAGGGTTTGGAGAACGGGTTTCCAGTGAAACTCCTCCTCATATGGTTACTGATTTCTGAACTTCTTGGATTAGGGTTTGATGGCAGTGAAGATGACAACGACTTGTTGGAAGGCATGGCCACAGATTGAAATGAAATGAAATGAAATGAATTGAGTTGACCGAAGTGAGTGAATGTTATAGAAGGAAGAAAATCGATGACGATTAAGATGTGAGAGATTCTTAAAGATTGTGTAGATTGTGCTGTAACGGCTATATTTCCAACCCAGAATTTAAATGGGAAGCGAATTATAGCCGTTAGATTAATTTATCTGATTGGGAATCGGTAGACTAGCCGTTGGAGGAAAAGGGGCTGTGCTACTTAGTACTCAATGAGAAACGTTAGGAATATATTTTTTTGACTTTAAAAAAAAAAATTAACATGCTCTGTAAAAAAAATAGTTTATAGTTTATTTATGAGACAATTAAACTCACTTTTTAGAAAATAAATCAGTAATAAAAAGCGCATTAAAAAGAGTTTTATTTCGTATAATGTCGTAATATAACCCAGTCTTATTTTCTTATTCCCCTTTTTAGTCTCAAGTTTTTTTCTCTCGAGCTACTTATGTAAAGAGGAGTTTGTAACTCAAATGCAGTATCTTATTTAAATTTAAATTATTATTATTGGATGCAAGTTTTTCTTAAATTTCATTTTTTTATTCACACTTTTAAACTGGATTCCTGAGTTTTGTTCCATTTTAATTGGATTAATGTCATTAGTATGAGTCTAGTTAAATGTAGGAAATGCTTTACTCAGAAAAATATTGTGTCATATGTTGATGAACCTGAAGGGAGGGACTTGCATGGTTTCAAGTCATAATTTGTTAACTTATGAATGACAATTACATCATGAAGTTGCCAGATTTATATTCAGCAATGACAATTCCCTATTCAACCTAATCCAAAGTGGTCAACTAGACATCCCGAACTAGGGATTACATTAGAGTTAAAAATAAGATATCAACCACTTATATCACATGGACATGTATAATAAATTATGTATGTATTTGTTAAAGTATCTCTTGATTCTTTCATCAACCATTAAGATGCCTTTTTTCCCTTCTAATGTGAATTACTCGGTTTAGAGGAGGCCAATTCCTCAGTTAAAAACAAGAGTAAGGCTAAAACTTTGGCAAGTTATTATTCTTAAACAGTCTTCACACTAGTTATTCCAAAGTGCAATATATAAACCACTTCAATTGTTATTAGTTATTACACAAAGCTCCCCTAATGAAACAATATCTCAACCCCGTCCACCTTAGGAAAATGCTTAGATGTTTGTTTCCTGGTTTCCATAATGTTTTTTAACTTGGGGTTTAACGATGGCTACTTTAAAATGAAAGATAAACTTTAGAAAATAAATCCAAAATGATATTTCCTTCTACCTTGTACAATAAAAAGGCATTCAATGCCCATATACATGATAAAAATTACTTTTATTCTTGATTTTCAATCTTCTCAGCAGAACAAAAGATTGCACATCTATTCTGCAATGTTATAATATCATAATTCACAGGTTCAGCAATTTAAAGATATAGATTCCTTAGCATATACTAAACTGTTCTAAACCAAACCTATTTTATTGCATGCTAAAAAGAATGAACCATTTGAAGCTCGCCTCTAAAGCTTTTCACCTCGCAATTACCATTAAGTAGGATCCATCTTATGCAATCATGTTTAAACCTGTACATAGGGAGATGAAACTTAATATGCGCCTTCTCATGCTGACTTGCGTGCAGCATGGTAAAGCTCCAGATAGTCAAGAGCAGGCCGGTTCCAAGACCAGTCTTGCTCCATCACCGTCTTGCATAAACTGTTAAACCAATCACGTCCCTCATACCATGCCGTTATTGCCCTGAAAAAGTCCATGTTTGAAATTAATACTGCAATCACAAACTTTTGACACAGAGATTTGAATGCATGTGTGCAAGGTTATTAGAGAAAGTGAACTCTTCCTAGTAAATATGAATCATATACGGTGTAACGAATTAAGGTCTGTCTGTATAATGGGGCTTGACATATATATAATTGTGAAAGAAGTTTTTCCTCACAAGCTTAAACCACAAGAGACTTAATCCAACATAGACACAACACAAGGTGGTTTTACTTCAGAATATTTGCCAACTGTCAGTAATTTAGGAGTTCTGCTGTTGGCACATTTGGTTTTCTCATCTTCAGAGACACATGCCTGGTCAATGCACAGCATATAACTCACCTATTGAGAGCATAATCAACACCTCCAGCATCTGCTCCATCAAAACTAAACCCATTTGGCTCAAGATCCTGTGCCTGTGCTCTATCCCTATCATGATCAACGTCAAACACAGTATCATAAAGTCCTGCAAAATTATATAGAAATGTATGGTTAAATGTACCGAAGCTGAGTTGAAAGAAGACGGAAGTCGATTACTAATTCCTTTTAAGCCGTTCATCTAAATATGAACGTTCTGAGGAAAGTAACAAATAAGACTATCAGATGCATTACCATGGGGGGGAATATAAAGATTTATGGAGCCCATACTCCAACGAAAAAAATTAAAACTAGAAAGACATAAATAAGACATTCCAGATATATATACATAGGGTGATGGCATGTCAACACAATCATTTATTATTTTGGAGACTAAAAATAAAGCATGTACAAACCTCCAGTTTTTCGAACAACAGGTATTGAACCATATCTCATAGCTATGAGTTGAGTAAGACCACATGGCTCAAAGATTGAAGGAACTAGAATGAAATCAGAACCTGCATATATCTAGAACAAAAAAACTCAAATGAGTAAATAATGTGCTGTATATAAAATAAGAGGTCAAATGTTACCAAAGATTTTCAGTTTCTCAATAACTCACCAAGTGTGATAGGGGTTCATCATACGCAAGACAGAATCTAGCACGGTCATGATGAAGAGAATGCAATTCATTGGCCATATTCACAAAGTCATTTTGGATACGAGGATCTGGAGCTGAACCAAGTAATACAACCTGCATTCAAATATTTCCATGGCCAAGACATTAATTACTTTGATAGAATCAACATCTGTAAACAAGTTCCAAATGAAGTAGAGAAAGCCTAATGAAAAAATTGAAGTGCCTTGCTTTGAAATTGATCCTTGGCTTATAATCAATATCATAAGCACATACTTGAAGCATAAAATTTTCTTTTGGGAAGAGTATACAGTAGAGGTTGTGTTTGAGACTAAGATACCATTCATCCCAATGATTCTCTAAATAATAAAAACCTGAATCTTTGAAGTGACAGGCCAAAACATTGGGGGTCATCTCTGGCAAGGGATGATGAGGATTGAACTCAAAACAACTAAGTCACAGAAGCTGTAATATACATCAATTGTTAATAACTACAGGCCTAAAAGCTTAAACTATAATGTAAGGCCTCAAGAATGATTTTTATAATTCCAGCAAAAATAATATTGACAAAACCTTCATGATTTTTTCTATAATAGTGTCCATATACAAAGGAATATTCTGCTATTATGAAGGCAATGTACATGCATGATAATGCTAGCACACAATTTGATGAAAAATGAAAAAAAAAAAAAAAAAAAAAAAAAGGAAACCTGTCCACCACGCTCTAGCGTGCGCCATATAGCATGCTTGATGAGATGGATTCCTTTCTGATGAGTCAACCGAGAAATAACACCCAATAAAGGAAGATCATCTCTCTTCAAACCAAGCCTTTGTTGCAAGGCTTCCTTGGCAGCTCTTTTGCCTTCAACAACATTTTCTGATGTGTACGATACCTGCAATAATGTTATATCAGAACCAGTCATAATTGGATCAGTGGAACTAAAATGCTCTTAACCAAATCAATAAAACAACTGACAACAGAGTAAGTATAGGTTGTGTACACGGGGTAGAATAATGCAATGGACTCATTGCAGTCATTACTGAACTCAACTTCATACATTACTTACTCCATCAGTCCATCTTCCTTAAAGTAGTTATAGTTTATTAATTTTACAATGTTAAACTCGAATGGAGCCATGTGGGCAGTTGTGAATCCTTGGTACAGCAACAGCTGAGTAAGAAGCACATGATCCATCCCAACTACTCACAAAGTTACAGAAGAAAGATGATGCAAGTAACTTCACCCTAATCGATTGCATTATTGTAGGGAGTAAGGACAGGAATAAGAACTGATATAGACTCGGGCAAGTCACTCTTATCTAATGGAAGTAAAAAAGTGGGAGATAAAGATGGTCATTCAGCACCTATGTTGCACAGATACAGGTTCAACTATTTTTATAATTTTTTAAAAATATAAAAGATTGGTATTTGGTACATGATAAATTATATAATTATCGAGACAAAGGTTATCAGGTATTCAGGTTATCAAGCACTCAGCAGTCAGCAATGACGATGTTGAGATTTAAGTTTGATAATTATAAGCTATATTCAAAAGACCAAAAAATACACGTGTGGATGCCTACTTACAGGAATGAACTTATCATTATATGGGTCCCATATATCTGGATCAATTCCATTTATTATACCATGGAACTTGCGAAGATGAGGAGCAACTGCGGGATTCCCAGCAACCTCCCTAGAATAAGTGGGGGATACCTGCCAATATAAACATGTATGAGTGAGATCCTACATTTATAATAAGAATATCAGGATTGTGTAACTGTAAATCACTAATCAGCTTCTCCTTCCTTCCGATGTTATTGATTCTGTTTAACCTTTAAAGTTTAAAATTTTATCTGTCAGCAAAATTTTTAATAAAGTTATAGTATATTAAGAGGTAGAAAATGATTTGTTTCAGAATAGATTTCAAGCATACAGATAACGAGTGCAAGGTCCAATCTTCTAGAGAGATGCTTTGATTTTAAATTCTCACGTCTTTGCTTTAATAACCAACTCAATTTTTTGCTCCTTTAGATAGGCCTAGTAATGTATTAAAATTACTGAAAAAAAAAAATCAGCACAGGATCTTCTCCATGATTATAGAGAGGAAACTTAAGCGCACTTATGGCAACCACTACATGCTAGCAAAATTCCTCCAACATTCCTAGGAAAAGAGAAAAAATTCTGAAAGAACAAAGCAGATATTACAACTAAATGATACAAATTACTAGCTATAATGAAAATGACCATAACTAAAAATAATCAAATGCTACATGAAAGTAAGCAAAATTGAATTGATATATTTAGGGCATAACCAGCACATACAGTTGTAGCCTTGTCTGAGTTTGCCATGGCTTTTGCAATGAAATGGGCTCCAAATTCAAGGTTATGAATTGTAAACACAACCCGTGCTTTGCTTAGACCGTAATGTGTATACTGTTCTTTAAATAGCCATGCAACTGGTGCACTCGACCAGTCATGGCAGTGGATGATATCCTGTTCATTGTTAAGAGCCAACAATACATCAAAGAAGACAACTAATTAAATTCAAATATATATTTTTGATGAAGAAAAAAGGAGATAAATACATTTTTAGACTTCAGGCCACAATGCCACATGCATAGTTATAGAAATAGTATGCCAATATAATACTAAAAAGCTGAGTACTTGGAAAAATGGTTTCTGATACTTGCATATTTAAAATGATGTTCAGTAAAGCAGCTGTTTCTCATGTAATATATTTTAAATTTATATATAGGAAGTTTTGGCCACAATTACAAATAAATTCAAATACATATTGCAGTTACATTCAATAGCATAGGCATGAATAACATCAACGTAGTTAATGACTTAATGTGGCACTGGCAGTAAATAGGGATCAAAATGGCTTGCCACTTTTCTAAATACAGTCTGTGATCAAACAGATAAACAATTGCATGCATATCATGTTTTTGGGTCTAGCGGGATGAATAAGAATTTTGGCTCAGCTGTCAGCATCATCAAAAGGGCAAGTTCTAATCTCATATCAGCAAAGGAAATGTGTCATGAAGGTTATAAAAGTAACAGCTTAATCACTAGTCAAATGATATATCTTACAGGATGAAATCCATTTTGATGTAGAAATTCTAGAGCGGCATGACAAAAGAAACCAAATCTTTCTGCATCATTCCCACAACCATATACACAGCCAGCCTGAAAGAATCTGCAGCAAAAAAATAATAATAATAAATCTTGTCAAGCATAGTTCAATTTTTGTAAGTTTTTCAACTCATCTCATTGACAATCATCAAGAAGTGCACAAATGTGTATAAAAAATAAATGTATAATAAAATACTCACTTACTAGGTATGGGATATAGAGGCTGCAGACAATCACGATGTAAATACACACTTATGCCAAACACAATATAGTCAACAAACAAGCATCAATTTAAACTGGTGATTTTATTACAAAATTGCCACATTTGATTCTTGTCTGTTTTTTCCAGGTTTGCTTCAGATATAATCATCACTGTGTTTCTACAAACAGAAAAAACATTTTGAAGTGATGATAGAGAATATCTCATTAGCCATGGTTTGAGTTCATCGGTCAGTTTCAGAGAGGTAAACTTGCATTCAATCTTCCAATACAATATGTTATACTACCTCCAGTCCTATTTATAAGACCATTTTTTAATGAAACACGCATATTAAGAAAACATGTTTTGACGTATTGGTTTTTAAAAATCTCCTCCAACTTCCAAATTTACCACTATTTAAATATAAACTCTATTTAATTCCCACATTAATCAAATCTTGGAAACTACAAAGGTTCATTAATTGTGAAGGGTAATGATGGAAAAACTAATAAATGCTTCTAAAATTTTGTAAAAGGTCTTATAAAAAGAGCCGAAATAAAATTTTCGAAAGGGTCTTATAAAAAGGACCAGAGGTAGTATATCTGAAAGAGTAGTAGTTCTTGGTGTTGTACATACTACATACATTTATACAGATTCATATTGACACCAAAGTAGCTGAATTTTACATGCCTGAAAATATTTATCTCTCAAGTTCAATATTAATGAGCTATGTGCTCCTAAAATAAGTTAAGAATTTCTCACAAAAGTGGCTTGACCACCATCATCGTACCATTTTCCTAATATGTTGAGGCTTCAACTCTATCACAGCCAATGAACATGCCAGCGGAACACTCTACACGCAGCAAATGATATCCAATGGAATCCAAGCCCTTGAGGTTGTTAACATTTATCAAGCATCTTTATTACAAAAACATTTTCAATTATGATATACAGCAACTGCTACCTATCTTTGCATGTTATCTCTAAGTCTCAGCAATCAGCATATATATTGTTCTGAACTAAAGATTGATTTGAAGCAAGGGTGTTTCCAAAACAAATATGAAGCTTATTTCCATTTGATTGTTATGAATAATAAAGTAATTTTAACTCATACATCTAATTAGGAAAAAGGTAATTTCACTGGTTTGCTATGTTTTAATTCAAATAATTCAAGGTATAAGCCCCCTTACAACATGAATCATTAGTGCTCATAAAGTAACTACCTGTGAGAACAAACAGTAAACCACAAAAGGCAAGAATTTTTATGGATGGAAAACCAAAATGCTTACCCATTTTGAGGCTCCAAAAAGAAGACAGAAAGCCCCTCCACCTTTCCATGCCATACTTTTATTTCAGTCCCACCCCAGAAATAGTTTTTGTGACATTGAAAATCTTTTACCTGCATCCGAAGACACATATTAAAAGCTATAACAGAAACAGCAATAACTAAAATACAAACACAATATAAAGAATTTTCAACCCAATGTTTTAAAAGATGCACAAAAGTAGCCATTTATCACTTGTAAGAAAGACACCAATGCATATGCTCAACAGCCAAATGTTAATAAAACATGCTCAACAATAGCCTTATATTTCCATGAATGTCGCAACCAATTTCATAATATTTGTTTTCCCCCTTTGATTATCAATCAGCTTCACATTGAAACTCAAGCTATAACATTCTTATAATTAACCAAAACATCATGCTCTTTCAATAGGACAGGCCAGAAAACTCATGATTTGAGGAATAAACTTTAAATATCCAATGCAGAGTTTAAGATGTAAAACACGTGCCAAAGCAGTAGAAATAAGCTTACATTGCTAAGGTTCAAACAGTCATACTTTGGAAGAACAATGTCCACATTGTGATTTAAATCTTGAACAGCTCGGGATAGGCTAGTAACAACATCACCAAGACCTCCAACCTGCCAATGATATATACCATCAGAATTGAAAATACATGTTAAGTGACTCATGACATGTTTGGGCAAGCCAAACTCTAATATCCTTAAACTGAATTCCAGAGTTCAGATATTATCAAAAGTTTAAATGATTGCTTTTTATTTTTTCTTTTCCCCATCGATAAACCATTGACATCTGAAACTCTCTAAATACTGACTCAATAAATATGCTAATTATTCAAATATACACATTTCTGAATTCCACTTTACACAGAGAGGTATTCAGAGTTTAAAAAACCGTCACTGATGCACTGATTATTTTTTTATGAAGAGATCACCAAATACTGTAACTGTCTATACAAACTATATTTTTCCATTACAGACCCATAGGAAAATGGTAAGATTTCTTCATTGTATATTCAAAAAAAAAAATCAGCCTGGGACAATAAAAGGAGAAGTCTACGAAGATATAAGTATACAGTTGGGATAAGATAGATGGAACAGGCTAACTTACCTTTGCAATTGGGGCCATCTCAACAGCAATATGGATGATATGCATGGGTGGTTCCTTTACAATACCTCCAAAAACAGGTATGTGATAATCCATTCCATAATTATTGTCAAAAATTCCTCCATCTTCCCTCTCAGAGAATACAAAATCCATCATGTATGCATCCAGTGGAACCTTAACTGTAGGAGCACAAAATCATGGAACTTATTCAGGAACAAATGTACAAGGCAGTATATAACTCGATTTTATGTCTTTTTGCTTGTACAAAATAAGTTGATTGCACAGATGCATTATTTGCATCAAGTTGCAGAACTCCAAATGTACAAGAGTATTATTAATCTGTCCACCTCAAAACACTATTGCTAATCTGATACTAGACCTATAAAAACTGAATCTGATACAACCAGTAAATGATACATTTCATAAATGCCCTGCTTCCCTTTAACAAAATTTTTCACAACAAACACTCAGAATTTAGATCAAAAGCCAGTCTACAGATTACAAAACACAATATGAATGGGTAGAACAATTCATTCAGTTCTGGTAGTCTGCTTACCAGAAGAGAAGCATGTCATAGACGCTGATGACATAAAAATTCATAATATATTGGAAAGATGCTGGAGCATATTTCAGAGCCACAGCCTTTCAACTAATTCTAATGTGAAAATACTAAATAAAAAATTTAAAATCAAGTAACCAAAGAAATTTAAATCCTTGATATTGCTAATTGCTAGATTACCAGATTGCAATTAAACTATTAGAGAGTCTCACCAGAGGCTTTGACATGTGTACCGTTCTCTGCAGGCAACATTCTCTGAGGTGGCAATGGACCATTGCGATGAGTCCAGCGATTAAATGAACATCTAAACCAAATCTCTGGTTTTCCATTTAGATTTGTGTTGCAGGGGTTATAAGATACTGTGACTGTGCTCCCTGCTTGAACATCAACAGGCTCAGTGAAAACAATATGCTTTTGAGAAAGCAAGAATTTTTTCAAAGTTCTTTCCTTTGTTTCAGCTTTCATACGTGCTGTTCTTTCAGCCTGCAACAAGAACAGGTCCAAATCAAGATCAAGATGCTTACGTCTGCCGCCAACTAATATTTAGGCAAAAAGCTCTAGGGATCAATCTAGGACTGCAATATCAACTCTCAAGTCAACATAAATATTAAAGTAATCTACTAGATCAAAACATACAACTAAGATTTTATTTATGGCTGTGAAGTATGTTAGGTAGAGTCTCAATGTTACCATCTGAAAGTCATCTATTGCAAAAACTAACCTTGGCACGAATAGCCTCCTCTCTTAACCTCCTCTCCTCCTGGAGCTTTCTGTATATCAGCTGCTCTTCCCTAACCCAATACTCTTCATCAGGTGTAGTCTTTGTGACAATTGCATGGAAGTCTTGACGACGGTTGTTATCATATACAATTGCATTGTGAGGTGGCCCATCAGCAAAAACCCAATCCAGGACAAAGGCTTGGTCAGGCACAACAACTGCATCAAATGAAAATTGACTTTATTTTTTTATCAAAAAAAAAAATCTTGTTTACTTCAAGTTCAAGCTGAAAAGAGAAGATCAAGTTTTCATTTCACTTGTCAAACAGGTATTGTTTAGGATAGAGTACCATCAAAACAGTCATTTATATTTTCCTTTGATCATAACATTCACTAATTCAGATCTGCTTAATTCATTAGGTGATTCCAAACCTAATTCAGCAGTAGAACATTTAATGCCTCGGAAAAGGTATTTAATTATTTAACTCCCCCCGCCTGACTTGTCATTGAACAAAATGATGGGCATAAACATATAATCTCAACCATAGTAGGGGGACCAAAAGTGCAATTAAGCCTAAATTAAATGATGAGCAGGACAGAGATATAAGTATAATTCACTTCTATGTTAGTTTTTCATATGGTAAAAAAATGTGCTTCAGAATCATGTATCTGTATCTAATCTACAAAGACATGCCATTCACCTAAGACTTCACAACCATGTATTAACAGAAAACATAATATATAACTAGTACGTTCACATAGTCTCCACCTTCAAAGAGTAAGCATATCTGTTCTAAGAGAAAAAGATATCAAACCCCACCACTGGTGACCACGACCTCCCTGGACGTTACATAATAGTACATGTTTTCTATATCCATACCCTTTCTATATCCCACAAAAGATTAACTTCAATTAAATGAATAAACATCAAAGATAAGTAACAGAGGATGTAAATGAGCATACCATCAGCATGCCACCAATCACCATCTTTTGAACTAGATTTGACGAGCCTTTCCACAATTGATAATCCGTCCTTCCAATTATTGTGCCCCCCATGAATCCACACTTCCTTAGCATGTGGAAGAGGACCAGAGCTTCGGTTATAATATAATCTGACCAAGTCTTTGCTTTTAAATTCACTAGGTTCTATATACCAAACATTGTCAATGGATTTTACCGCTTTTTTAATTAATTGCTGCAATTCCTCTTTCTTTCTTTCAGTCTCTACCCTAGCTAGGGACATGTCTTCTTCTTTTGTAGCTTTTTCTGCTTCCATTCGCCTTTTTTCTTGTTCCTGTCTTTCTCTTTCAGCTTGCTCCTTGGCAAGTTTTTCTAATTCTTTACGTTTTTCCTCAAGAAAGAAATCTTCAAATTCCAATGCATCCATTCCACCATCAACAGGAATGGAAAAGTCCTTTTTGTCATTATTGTCATAGACATTTTGCCCATTGAAGAACACAAAGTCCACTTTATAGGCTTCTCTAGGAACATGTACCTGGCAAGACCACCAATCACCGCTGAGAGTTGTTTTATTTAACCTTATAGTAAAAGATTTCCACCTCCAATTATTAAATGCCCCCCTAATCAGAACATTAGGCTCATTACTTAGAGCTGAAAGACTCCTATTAAGGAACACTTCTATATCTTGATCGGGTTTAACCATGGGAGGATATACAAACAGCTTGTTCCCTAGTGAAAAGCTTTCCTCTGCAATCCTCTCTATTTCTTGCCTGCGTAAATTTGCTCCCAACTCTAACTTCAACAGTTGGGAAGCCTCCCCATTTATTTTATCATCAGTATCAGTTTCTGTTTCCCTACCAATGGTCTCCCCACTTACTTCATCATCGGTGTCAACATTTGTTTCTCTAGAAGTTCCATCAATTTTTGCACACTCTAATGGCTTTTCCTTTGAATCTACATCCCTAATATCCCCAATGTTAGAAGTGTCTATAACATCCTCCTCATCAATCATAGAAATGTTTCCATTTTCTCCACCTTGATTGATTTGAGAAACACTCAATGTCTCATGTAATAATGATAATTGACCAGCCTCCCCAATAATTTCATCATTAGTATCTACTACCTCAATTTTCTTTTCCTGGGAAAATTCAATCGTCCCCTCTTCGTCAGCATCAATCTTGACATCAAGTGTTTTTTTATTACCCCCTGAAATCTCACCAACTGTTTGGGTGGACAAATCTCCCTTGGCTCCAGTGCTCTTTTTATCCCTCTTCTGGTTGCTTGTTCCAATAGGTGGTCTTGGGACAAAACCCTTTGGACCAGGGTCCTTGGGCCGTGCAGTTGAGGTCTTCTTCTGTCTCCTACGCGAAAAATCTACCAAAAGATAAACCCTCAATTATAGAAAAGAAAATTCATAAACTTGAACAGAGCAGGAAGGAGGATCGATCATTTAGCATTATAAGCATGAGTTAACGAAGCAGAGCAAGGATATAGCTAATAAACCTGCACCGGCTTTGATGCAAAAAGAACCCCAACCTGCCTTGAATTCACGTCGCCATGGTAAAGACTGAAACCAAACAACAAATAGATAACTATGATATATATTCAACAGGATCTCTAAAAGCGTAAATAAGTATAGTCTCGCTTAAACTATCTCACAAAGAGAGGCAATCGTATAACTCTAACTCGACAGAGCATTACTAGTTAAAACATATTCAAGTTAAACGATGAAAATATTATAGTAGTATATTATGACTTGTATAAAACCGGAAATAAATAAAAACACAAACCAATGAAGCAGACGATAAAAATCCATGAGTGAGCGTTACTTGATTGATTAGAAGGAACTAAAGCATCAAATTCAAGCAACAAAAGGAAAAACAGAAAATAGTTGAAGGATAAATTAGGTTAGGAGAGTAACTAGTTGGCGGCAATGGCCAGTTGGAGCGAAGAACAAGCCAGCACCAAAGCAATTTCTTCTATCGCCTAATGCCGTTCTGCAGTTTACTTGCAAAGATATCTCCATTGTCGCTGCTTCTGCTTCCCAATAATTCTTCTTCTATGTTATGTGATGTTATTTATGAGTGTAAGCAAGTGCAATGTTCCTGCCAGCAATCATTCTCTCTCTGAATCTGTGCAGCAAAAAACAAAAATAGTACTAGTATAATAAATATATGGTATTTTAAAATATTTAAATTGATCTTTTATAATTTATACTATTGTACTTGTACGATGTGCCAATGCTATGCTTATGCTGATCCTGATTCTCAGATGACCGCAGAGAAGGCTGTAGCATCCATCCCGGCCATACGTTCATTATTATAATCTGTATCGGCGCTTCACCTTCTTAATTTTCGTGCACCCGAATAATTTCTGTTTCCTTACAACTACAGAATACAGAGTATGATGAAATCGGACGGTGCATAATTTTTAAAGAAATGTCTCGTAATTGTGATAGTCTGACAGACTGATAGGAGGCAACTAGGATTTGCAGCATCAAATGGAGACATGCCACGTGGGAATGATCTTCATGCCACGTGAACTGTGGACTGCGATGGACGATGGTGGCTCAATGGGTTATAATGCTGATTTAAGATTTCAACATTTGTGAATAATTATCGGTTTATCACATCAATTCTGACTTTTCATTGTTCTCTTTTGTATTATTTTTAAAATATTTCTCTAATTACTCATTCCATTTTTTATTATCATAATTTTGAAAAAAAAATATTTTTAATGTCATTTTAATAGTTTAACATAGTATTAATACCATTTTTTATATCCTTATATTTAATCATTAATTATAAAATGAGAACAAATAAATAATAAGAGAAATAAAATAAAAAAAATAAATAATAAAGAGAAATAATTTTATTTTTTAATTTTTGTACCTAAAACAAGCCTCAATAGATAAAAGAATGGTAAAATAATTCTGACATCCTACAAAATACTTAACTTTTGATTTTCATTCTTGAAAAATTATGTTTTTATTATTTTATCTTTATGAAATATTTAGCCTATTTTGTAGTCCATATTGTTATTTTAGTTGTTAATTGCAGATTGCGTTTAACACTCATCACAGTCAAAAATTTTATGTGCAGTATCCTAACACATTATACAACAGTGTTTAGTTTCCTTATAAACTCATTTAGAGTGTATATGAGATGTAGGGAGAAACTGTGCAAATAATATCAATTCATATGAAATTTAGCTCTCTAAATTAGTTTAATATTGTACATAGAACCAGTGACTGTTACGGGCATTTGACACAGTCGCAATTAACAGTAGGGTTAACAATATGGACTAAAAAATAACTTAAATAATTCATAAGAATGAAATAAAAAAGAATAATTGTATGAATGGATGTCCTTGGCACACATACAAAAATTGGGAGAAAATATCTTAATTGTATATTTTTTTTCTTTTAAACTAAGGGTGTTTATTGAATCGGAGTAGCTAGATAATTCAAACCCTAAACCAATCAAATTGGTTAAAACCATGTTAGTTTATGTGGTTCATTTATTTCAAATCTAAATCAACCCAATTATAAAATCGATTCGGTTTTCAGTTTTTTTAACTCAATCATCCAATCAACTATTTTTTTAAAATATATATATATATATACATTTTATGTCTAGGTATTTAAAACCTATTGTACTTGTACTTTTATCTCTCTTTCCATTTACATATGTGTTGTCAAGTGTCTTTAGTTGTATTTTATTACGTAACTTCAATATGGAGTGTGTTTGGTAACAATTAAGATAATTTTTAGCTTATTTGATTAGTTTATTAGTTTATAAGTTAGTCTAACCAACATAAAAGTGTTTAAAAGAAAACAAGTTTTATATAGTTTATTTTAGGAGTTTCTAGTTTATTTATTTTTCTTCAATTTTTATACTTCATATTTTAATTCAGTTCTCTTGTGTCTTTTAACTTCTTTTTACGTATTTCTATGTCATTTTATATTGATTACCTAGATTATCATCTAGTTTCACCAAATATTTTTAATTTAATAAGCTAACTTATCAATTCGGAGCTTATCAGTTAGTTTTGCCAAACACACTCATCATATTATGGGTAAAGAAATTAAAGGTATATGCGAAGTTATAATTAGGGATGTCGACAGGCGCAAGACAGACACATGCAGTAGGTACTTGGTACCTGTACCCGCAAGTAAATATTCGCCTCATGCACGCATGCACTCGTCAAACGGGTTTTTAATGAGTTTATGAATATCCACAGGTATTCACAGTATCCGTGAGTATCTACTATAAAATAAAATAAAAACTTAATTTAAAATACCTTTTTTATACAATTATAATTTTAAAAAATAAAATAAACACTTAAAAATGAGTGGCACTACAATTTAAAGATAATTAGTCAAATGTAATAGATATATAATAAAAAAACTTATTTATAAAGTGTAGTGGGTACCCTCGACACGGGTACCTAATGCCCGCCTTCGCCCCATTAATAAGTGGGTGAGAAAAGAACCTACCTTTTCGCCCATGCACGAGTAATTTTTGCCTCGTGACAGGTTTTACTCGCGGGTGATTTTGTCAGCCCTGGTTATAATTATAAGAAGAAAGTTAAATATTAACCAAAAATAAAATTAACACTTGGAACTACTTTGATTATTATTTAAAATAATTGAAGAAGATCTTTTTACCTTAACTAGTCGTGTACCCGTGTCATGCACGGGACATTTTGTCGTATTAGACATCTAATAATAATTTGATAAAAAAAGACATATAATAATTTTTTAATAAATAGAATTCATAATATATGAAAGTTAAAAATTACATATTAACGTGAATGATCATTTTTCTCTATTCATCTTTTATTCTTATCCCTGTCTCAATTTTTCATTTGCACAATATATCCTAACAAGCTCAAACTACTTCCCTTTCTCCTTTATTCCACCCCGACATGTAAATTTTTTGGATTTAATTGGTATACGTTGTCTAGAGACCGAGAATTACTGGTCCAACTTTTCCCCACAGAAGGAGGTATTATTAAATTCAATGATGTGTCAGCACATCATTGGATGTTTGTTTAAAATTTATTTACACTAACAGTGTATATATATTAAACTCAACTTTTTTTATATTGTCCATGTATATTTGTTAAATCCTATTTTAAATTATATTTATAAAAGAAGTTAAAAACTATAGTAACTTTTAAAATTATTTTAATTTATTGATTACATAATATTTTTGAAAAAAAAAAATGATTATCTAAACATTCTAAAAGTTTCAAAAATACATTTTTAAAAAATGAACTATCATTCTTTTTTTTTGTAGTTTATCAAAGAATTTTTTATATATTATTTTAATGGGGTAACTAACTCTTTTTAAAGGTTGATAACTATTTGTCCTATAATTGCTCCCCCTAACCCATTTATGTAACTGAAAATATGTCTCACCACCATTTTCAATCATACTCTCTACCGACTCTTTTTTCCATGGGAGTCATATTTAATTTTTTTGTACATATTCATGAAATTGACTAATTTTTTAAACTTTCCCTCTCATACTCTTTTCATACCGAATAAATTTTTCTCCAAAGAGATTCACTTATGATTAATATTCATCATTCTCATTTAATAGTGTTAAATTAAATGATTACATCTTTTATTCCTAACACACTCTTATATGTTATAGTCTTTTATATCTTTTTATTTATTTGAAAAAATTTTATTTGATTTAATTTGTTATCTAATCTATAATAAAAAATTCATACAATATAATATGTAATCCGTTATCTCTAATGCTTATGGAATGACCCTTAGTGAGATTTTTTCTATTGCTTATGGAATATACCTCTAGCACATATTGTTAATTTAGCACATACATTATTCTTGGAATTGCTTTCAGACGTAACACTCATTATTTTATTTTAAGGTTTTAATTCAAATAGACCGAACTATAATATTTATTTCTAAACACCAATAATTTCCTTGCCAACTTATATATGCTCGCATTTGGCAATACAATTAAATAAAATTAAAATTTTATGGGTTATAGGCATTATTCAGTTCATCAACCACCTAAAAATTTTGTTAGCTAGTTTTACCCATAACCAAATCAAATTTTAATTTTCTATCAAGTGAAATTTTACAAAACAACTAAGTTGTTGCAACACATACAAAGATAAGTCACTAATTAAAGAAATTCTGCAACATTATCAATATTTCATTTATCATTGTCAATAATAAAATTATAAAAATACAAAATTCAAAAACCAAATGAAAATGGTCATAACCAATCACAATTTAATTTTTTTCAAATATTTAGTCGGGACTTTGACATTTGCAAAGCATGAAAATTAAGAAATGTTGTTCTTGATCCTAGGTCACAAAGACCCTTTAAACAAAAATAGGAAACCCACATAAGAACAATAATTAAATAATTATAATAATTACTATTAATGTAATTATAAAATATTTTTTAATATTATTTAAAATTTCATAGTATATTTTTATTTATCTTATAAACTATTTTTAATATATTTAAACTATTAAAATGACCTTTAATACTGATATTTGATATTTTGATATGATAATTTACTATAATTATTATAACAAAAGTTGTACATTTTTTGAGTGTTTGGGCATGTTTCAAATTTCGTATTATATTTTTAATTTTCTGAAATAATTTTCTAAATTATTTTAATTTGTTATAATTTTTTATTATATTTTTATTTATGTTATAAACTTTTTTTAATATTGATTGTTAAAATTGACTTTAATATTGATGTTTCATATAATAAAGTTAACTATAACTAAATAATTAATACAATTAATGTCATTATAATTATTAAATAATTTTGAAGTGTTTGAGTATGTTTCAAATTTCATATTATATTTTTATTTTTTCAAAAATTTTTTTACCTTTTTGAAATTATTTTATCATGTTTTATATTTCGTATTATGTTTTTATTTATGTTATAAACCTTTCATTTTTAATATTGAAGTTGTTAAAATGAGCTTTAAATAATATTTATTTTTTATATAAAAATAGCTATAATTAAATAATTACTATAATTACTACCAACATGATTATAAATTAATTTTTCAAGTGTTTGAGAATATTTTAAATTTCTTATTATCTTTTTATTTTTTTTAAAATTATTATATATGCTTTAAATTATCATTATTTATATTTCTTATTATCATAATTTTTTATTTTTATAATGATATTTACTTTATTATAATTACTATAGTTAATTAATGGTGATATATAATATTAATCATTTGAAATGTCATGATACTTTCTATTTTTAGAAGTTTTACTTAAAGAAATTTACTATTTTGCCCTCACTTTAGATTTCATTGGCGACTTTCACTACCTTACTTTTATATATATAAAGATAAAGATAAAGATAAAGATGTAATATAAATTTCAAAACTTTATATAAAAAATAATATGTGAGGATTAAAACTTAGAAAAATATAATAACGTCTTTGTTTGATTTTTTATTTTTCAAATTTGTTTGCAGTATTTAAAAACAGAAAAATAAAATAAAAAACCATTTGAGTGTTTGATTTTTTATTAACTATTTTGTAAATCATATATTTTGAAAGCCAAAATGAAAACTGTCTAAGGATGTTTTTAGTTTTCTTTTTCATTCCAAAAATGTCTTTTGCAGTAAATAAACACAACATAGCATAAATTTATAAAATAAGTTTGGAAAATTGAAAATAGAAGAGTGTTTCAAACATACCCTTATCTTGTTTATCTTAATTTAATGACTCGAACTAGGGGTGTAAATGAGCTTAGCTTTTCGTGAATTATTTGAGCTCGACTCGTCAAATGCTCGATCAAACTCATTTGTTTAATTAAACAAACAAGCCCAAGCTTAAAATTGTGTTCGATTATTTAAATGAGTCAAACTCAAGCCTTATAAGTTTGACATTAAGAGCTCGTGAATAACTCGCTTATTATATATATAATTGTTTTGGGGTAGAACTCGAACTTGGGTCTGAGTTAGCAGGAGAGAAGTCGGATCCGAATCCGGGTTGCGGAGGCTTGAATCCGAGTTGAAACCGGGGGGTGTGCCTGCAAAGGGACTCCGACGCCCAAGTCAGGTAGGTAAAACAGTCAAAGGGATTGACTGAGTGAGATTGCGTACCTTATGATCTGTAAATATTCTCTATTTATAGGGGTTTTCCCTGTATAAACATGGTAAGTGGGCGCAGATGTAAAAGGAGTAAGTTTAGCAGATATCGTCATATAACTATGGATATTATAATTATATATCATATATTTATGGATATGATAATTATATTGCGCATAAGCCATTTTGGCTATTGGGCCTTAGGTTTAGACCGTAACAGAAGCCCCCCAGCTCTGGTCGACTTTGACGAAGTTGACTTTGAGCTCAAGTATTTTTCAATGTTATATTCGGGACGACTTTACTCGTTCGGGACGACTTTGGGGTTCATAACTCACTTGGGAGCTGTCGTTCGAGACGAGATGGATCAAGATGACTTCGGTCACTCCTTTGTTGGTTCTGTAGCATCGATGGCCAACGCTGCTTTGAGACAACTGAGGGCCTTGCAAAATGTTAACAGCAACCAGCAGGGGGAATCGAATGTCGACATTGATTTCACCCGTGATGCTGGTGTTGGTGGGTCGGGAACTCAGACCGTGTTGAATGACGATGCTGGTCATGTTCACCATGCGAGTTGGACATGCCCGAGATGGATCATGTCTTGTATAACCCTTTCTTGAAGGCGGTTCATGATAATGTCCCAGTGGCTGAGTATCTCTATGATGTGGAGCGCCAGAGTCTTCATCATGCCTTTTTTCTGAGGTATTTATGATTGGATGTGATGTCGGCTTATGACCGGGCTAATGCGCCTCTGGAGGCGCGCACCACGGAACGGGACAAGGCCTTGGAGGATGTGAAGACTGCTCGAGAGGATTTGACGTCGAGAAAAAGGACAAGGCCAAGTATAAGGGTTTTTATAAGACGGTCAAGGACAAGAACAAAGCCCTTGAAGCTGAGATCACTCAGTTGAAGGCGGATTTGGAGAAGTTGCAGGTGATTCCCCCGGCGTTCCGGATGACGCCCCTGGCGCTTTTCACATACTCGTACGCTTGTAACGCTTCGAATTGTGTTGCGCTTTTAACGTTCTAAAACGCTGTCTGAATATTGGATTTGCTAAGCCGATATGCTCTTCGCATTCGTAAGATAATAAACTGCGAAGTTAAGATGTTTGTCTGTGTCAAAGTAGTTTTCGGATAAGTGATTGAGTCTGTGACCGGTATGCTCTTCGTATCCGGCTTCAATGTGATGAATTACCTTTGAGATTTGGGCCATGGGTCCTGATCCATTAAGGTCCATTAAGATATAATTACCGGATGCAGATGAGTGCAGAGGGGTTCCGGTGAGCCTAGCATGGTATTCGTTAGATGAAGTCCATCATGGGGAAGCGGAGCCGTCTTGCCCATGGATATGGTCTGACTCGCCTGTGGACGTGGTCCGACTTGCCTATGGACGTGGTCCGACTTGCTCTAGTGTATTGGACCTTCAAGGTTTGGGTCTTATTGGGCCAGTCCATAACAGATGCCCTCAAGCTGAAGTCGAAGTAAAGGAGTTGGACTTTGAACTATGTCGCATGAGTCGATTTTCTTAGTTGTAATAATTTCGACTTCTAGACAACGTGTCTTCTAACACGTCGATTTTCCGTGAATTTGCTTGATTTGGAGAGGTAGAATTTGTCCGAGATGTGCTCCGATACCCTCGTCGGGGTGTGCTCCCATCGTTCAGCAGCACAGGGGTTGTATAATTATAAGTCCCAAGTTTAAGGCCGAAAATATTGCTTGGACAACATTGATGGAGGAGCATGAGGCTTTGGAGAACCAGTTTTCTGCAGCCAGGGTAGGTAAGGCGGCCTTGGCCGACAATGTCAAGCAAAATTTTGCGAAAGGTACGGGCCAAGTGGAAGAAAGCCGTTTTGGTGGCCTATGTTGATGAAGTCAATGCCGAGTCTTCGGCAAATGCAATCGCCCCAATAGGACTTCTGAGTTGGAATGTTCTTCACATCCTTATCGAAGAACCGAGATGTGTTTCACATCTGGTTTGTTGTTGATCAGGGATGCTCTTCACATTCGTTTATTATCGAAAGGCACGGGCCAAGTGGAAGAGAGCCATTTTGGTGGCTGATGTTGATGAAGTCAATGTCGAGTCTTCGGCAAATGCAATCGCCCCAATAAGGCTTTTGAGTTGGAATGTTCTTCACATCCTTATTGAAGAACCGAGATGTGTTTCACATCTGGTTTGTTGTTGATCTGAGATCCAGTATTGGTGATTCGAGATGTTCTTCACATCCTTATAAATATGAATTGCATGACAACTTTACTTTTCTATTTTGGTTCGCCCCAATAGGGCTTCTGAGTTGGGTTGACATATGTACTTGTGTACTTGGGATGACTTATAAACTTGGGCCGACTTGTGCACTTGGGCTGACTTGTGCACTTGTGCTGACTTGAAAACTTGGTCCGAGTAGGACCAAGTAGTATTGGTCCGTAGCAAATATGGTTGTTGACAGATCCGAGATGCTCTTCGCATCCGGGTTGAATGAGGCCGAGATGCTCTTCACATCCGGTTGCTGACAGAGCCGAGATGCTCTTTTGATTTTTACTAAGATTCAAGATGCTCTTCACATCTAGCATTGAATGAGGCCGAGATGGTCTTCACATCCGGTATTGAATGAGGCCGAGATGCTCTTCACATCCGGTATTGAATGAGGTCGAGATGCTCTTCATATCCGGCATTGAATGAGGCCGAGATGCTCTTCACATCCGGTTGCTGACAAAGCCGAGATGCTCTTCACATCCGGCATTGAATGAGGCCGAGATGATCTTCACATCCGGCATTGACCGAGATGGTCTTCACATCCGACATTGAATGAGGCCGAGATGGTTTTCACATCCGGCATTGAATGAGGTCAAGATGCTATTCACATCCGGCATTGAATGAGGCCGAGATGCTCTTCACATCCGGTTGCTGACAGAGTCGAGATGCTCTTCACATCCGGCATTGAATGAGGCCGAGATGCTCTTCACATCCGGTTGCTGACAGAGCCGAGATGCTCTTCACATCCGGCATTGAATGAGGCCGAAATGCTCTTCACATTCGGTTGCTGACAGAGCCGAGATGCTATTCACATCCGGCATTGAATGAGATCGAGATGGTCTTCACATCCGGCATTGAATGAGGCCGAGATGCTCTTCACATCCGGTTGCTGACAGAGCCGAGATGCTCTTCACATCTGGCATTGAATAAGACCGAGATGCTCTTCACATCCGGTTTTTGACAGAGCCGAGATGCTCTTCACATCCGGCATTGAATGAGACCGAGATGCTCTTCACATCCGGTTTTTGGTGATTCAGATGTTCTTCACATCCTTATTGAAGAACCGAGATGCTCTTCACATCCGGTTTTGGTTAAGCCGGGATGCTCTTCACATCTGGTTAGTGTTGATCCGACTAAGAACAGAATCTGAAACCAAGGTAGCCAAGATGGCTCCACATATAGTCGGCCAAGTCGAGGTCTGACCGTCAAGGAACTATGTCCGGGATGGGGATCAATCTGTGGTGTCTGGTAGCTAGTTTTGCCAGGTAATTCCAAAATGTTAACGTGATTCGGTTGAAAATGTTGGCGTCTCGGTCGACCATGTCGGCATCTCGTCTTAACGACTAAATGAGAGGAATCCGAGTGATGAACTTTATTGATCACCTCCCAAAAGAACATATACGTATGAGGAAATAAACCGGCCAAGACAACCAATTTTTATTAGTCATTTACTTTCAATAAGGGAGATTTATATATGACCACTTCAAATATATTCGAGTATCATCGTTGGTTTTTCTCCAATTAACAGCTCCAGTCAACTTCTTCAATCCGAGTTAGCCTATTCAGAAATGAATGTCTGAATCGGATTCGAGTTTACCTCAGAACATTTGGTACAGATTTAGAGACATAACCAAATAATGGAAATAGCAAATTGTAGTATGAATATGGAAACAGTGAATGTACCGTACACATTTCTCAGATATCTCCTCGTGTTTGCTAAGGTTGGAATCATCCAAATCTGGTTCAGCGATGGTGGAGGTTGAGATGCGGTGGTGGTTTTAGACGGTTCTTCTAGCTCTTTCAACCGAGCTTCAAGTCGACGTATGATTTCATCTCGAGTGTCGGATTAGTGAATGGTGGCTGGTTGGGTTTGTGGGGGTTGAGAGGTGCCTACGTCATCGAACCCACCATCGTGGTAATCCAAGACGTCTATCCAACCTTCAGGTGTTGGTGAGCCGAGATGCTCTTCGCATCTGATTATTCCTGATCTGAGATGTTCTTCACATCCTTATAAATATGAACTGCATAACTTTTATTTTTATTTTTATTGAACTGAGATGCTCTTCACATCCGATTTTGGTGTAAAATAAAATAAGTATCGAAGTTAGAGTAATAAGAATGAATAAAGTGAGAGAGATGAATAAAGTGAAATAGACAAATCTATAAGGAATGTGCGCTCAAGATGTCGAATGCGCTTCTTTGGTTGGTTGATGGCTGGATCAGCTGCGGGTGTTGATTGAGGCTCGAGAGGTCTATGATTCTGTTCTTCTGAACTATTTAGGTATCTCGACCCGGGCCAGCCTTTCAAAGAACGGATGCCGAAATGGGGCATGACGGACAATGGATCCTTGCTGTTGAACCTCCTGTTGATCTCGGTCTGAATGAGGCCGGGAAAGGGTTGTGAGTCGAGGTTGAGGGATTACGCTGCGCTTCAAGTGTCGGATACGCTCTTCTAGGTGACTTGCAGCCGGCTCTTCAACTGCTCTGTGGGGACGAGGTTCGTGGAACGGCTGTTGGCGTTGTTCCTGAAGTGCCTTAAGTTGAGCCTCGAGATGACGAATAACCTCATCTCGTGGGTCGAATTGGTGATCGTCCTCGTGTGGACCGGTTTCGTCCTGAGGGTGTGATGTCCCTTCTTGTTCAGCGAACTCGTCTTGGGGTCCGAGATCCTCCACCCAACCTTCGGGTGTTGGTTGAGGACGGGGTCTTGATGTTTAGAGACGGGTTGTGACCGTCATGCTGGAGAGGGGGAGGCCCTCCTTCTAGCGCCAAATGTTCTGGGGGTAGAACTCGAACCTGGGTTTGAGTCAGCAGGAGAGAAGTCGGATTCGAATCCGGGTTGCGGAGGCTTGAATCCGAGTTGAACCCGGGAGGGTGTACCTGCAAAGGGACTCCGACGCCCAAGTCAGATAGGTAAAACAGTCAAAGGGATTGACTGAGTGAGATTGCGTACCTTATGATCTGTAAATGTTCTCTATTTATAGGGGTTTTCCCTGTATAAATATGGTAAGTGGGCGCAGATGTAAAAGGAGTAAGTTTAGCAGATATCGTCATATAACTATGGATATTATAATTATATATCATATATTTATGGATATGATAATTATATTGCGCAGGAGCCATTTTGGCTATTGGGCCTTAGGTTTAGATCGTAACAATAATAATTAAATAATATAAATATTTAAAGTAAAGTAAGATTAATAAAATAATAGAAAAAGAAAAATACAGTTATAAATTTATTTTTAAAATAAATAATAAAATAATAAAGTAAAATAATTGCTCTATATATTTAAAAATAAGTATTGAAATATTTTTTATATTACTCAAGAAGTTATGCATTGAATTTCGAAAAATATAATATTTTAGAATTTTTAACTATATATATATATCATACATTAAGAATATATTTTAATTTTTTATATTATCATTTAATAGTAAAATAGTTATTAAATACTAAATTCAAAAACTTAAAAAATGATTTAATGAAAATTTTCATAAAAGCAAAAACAATGAAGTTATAAATGAGCTAAACAAGCCAAGCACATGCTCTGTTTTTCTTTAACAAGCCAAACCCAAACTTTAAGTTTAGCTCGTTTAAATAAATGAACCAAGTTTGAGCCACCAATTTTTATCACAAGCCAAGCCTAGACTTTAAGTACTCGGCTTAGCTCGACTCATTTACAGCCCTAACTCGAACCAAACCAAC
The DNA here is from genome assembly GCA_026901365.1 of Sesbania bispinosa. Lineage (NCBI taxonomy): Eukaryota > Viridiplantae > Streptophyta > Magnoliopsida > Fabales > Fabaceae > Sesbania > Sesbania bispinosa. Next base: position 579,968 of record QLOH01000253.1, read on the forward strand.
TCAATATTAATCAAATTGGTCAAACTTTGTTGAAAAAAAAATTACTCCGTATAAACCAAATAAAATTAAATTAAAAATCAAATCAAACTAAACCAAATCAATTAAGCACAATTGTTTAGTATTTAATTTTACCTCAAATATGAATCAACCCAACCCATAAAGGATCATTATATTCATACACATATTTTCCTTTATAACTCATTCTCTACCTCAATTTTTTTGTCTATCTTTTTCTTCTTTCAAATCGTATCAACTCTCTATATTATACTACCTCCGTTTCTATTTAACTGTCCACTTTGACTATAAACACACATATTAAGGAATGCAATCATTACTCTTATTTTCATGGAAATAAATTTTAAACTTTTTATTTTACCCTTTTATCTCTCTTAGTACTATTGACTCTCATTAGTTTTCAATAGTGGGTCATTTATTAACATAAGGGTAAAATGGAGAAAAGTGTAATTATTAGTGCATTGGATTTGTAAGTGGACAGTTAAATAAAAACAAATTTTTTCTTTGAAAGTGGACAGTTAAATAGGAACGGAGGTAGTAATTTCGAGACCTCGACTTGGAGAGTGAGACACTCATTTTCCCTACTCTACCTCACAATATTTTTTATATTCTCTCACTTTCTCTAATTTGATGGTGAATTTCACTCACACCTGTGAGAGTGAGATTATTCCTCTCAACATGTATTACTAATTCTTTCTCTCATTCTATTTAAATCTTTAATTAATACTAATAAATGATAATCTTAAAGTTTGAAATGTAGTGAGATTCAAAATCTTATCCTATTATTTTCTATTTCAATCTTTTTTCAATATATAAATCTTTATTCTTATCTTTTTTATTTTAATTTTTTTATATCTTGTTATCAAATGATAATGTAAATTAAATCTTAATAGTAAAATATAATATATTATTAGAATTTATAATTAAAAAATTATCTAAAAATATTTTATTTTGATTTTGATTTTTTAATTTTTAAAAAATTAATTTATTAAAATATTAATTTTAATTAAATAAAAATATACATTTATTCGCATATTACATGAGTTAATATTAATTACTTATCATTTTTCTCAGTTTTTTGCTCTTTAATTTTTTTTTATTTTTATATCTCTCATCTCTTCAAATCTACAGCTACATTGATGATTATCCATCCATAAACACCCTTATTTCTTTAAAAACGTTTAGCAGTATTGTTTTTTTTCTTTTGGTCAATTTTTTTTATTGTTCTTGACTTCTTGCAATCTTTTTTTTGGTCGAAGACTTCTTGTAATCTTGTCCCATGTGGCCTTGGGTCTGGGGCCTTTACTTTTTCTACCATATTTTTTACTATTCCCACCCCCCAAATTTGTTTGAAAATTTGTAAAATCTAAAACAACCCTTCAGTTAATTGACTTACGGACAAGGGTGTCCAGGAATAGTTTTCGGATGGCCTTGTCCGTACGTTGTTTTTTTGTACGTACATACAACCTTTTTTGTACGTACGGGCAAGGCTGTCCTTACATTGTTTTTTTACGAAAATAATAACATACGGACAAGGCTGTCCGTGAACTATTCCCAGACACTCTTGTTCGTACCTTGTTTTTTGTACGTACGAACACCCTTATTCGTACGTTGTTTTTTTTGTACGTACGGACAAGGGTGTTCGTACGTTGTTTTTTTACAAAAAAATAAAAAAACATACGGACAAGGCTGTCCGGGAACTATTCCCGGACACCCTTGTCCGTACGTTGTTTCTTTGTAAAATTGAAAAGGATAAATGGGGTGGGGGCGGGGAAGGGGAAGGGGAGGGCCACCGGAGGAGGAGGGGGGTAGGGGAGGGGTATTTTGGGTAGAACAATATTATGGGGGTGGGAATAGCAAAAAATGAGGTGGGAATAGCAATGGCCTGGGTCTGGACCTTATGTAACATACAAACCCCGAGTTTGAAGCCCGTAACCACTAACCAGCGTCCGACAAAAGTAATGTACTTTCCCGGACTTCGACAAAAAAAAAAAAGTTACTTTCCCGAACTACCCTCATCTTCTAGCTTCAGAGGTTTTTGTTGGGTTTAGTTTTACCTCACCCCTACTCTGCTGACAGAAAAGTAAGAAACAAAAACAATGGAGTTCGAAAAGAGAAAGGCTGCGACCTTAGCCTCTTTGGACTCCACAGAATCCGACAAATCACCGAAGGGCACGTTGGACGCACCCATCATCCCTCTCCTCAACACACTCAACCAAAACCCCAATTACTTCACCACCAGTTCCTGCTCTGGCCGTATCTCTATCCTTTCTCAGCCTCTCCTTTCTACTTCCAAGAAGAAAGCCAGAGGCGGCTCTTGGCTCTTCGTTTCACATGACCCCGCCGATCCCGACTCGGTCCTCCCCATCCTATTCCCCTCCGAGTCAACTCACTCCCTCCCCGTTTCCGAACTCGTTTTCAGATTCGAACCCCTCATCATCGCTCTCGAGTGCAGAGACCTCTCTTCCGCTTACTCACTCGTCTCCCTTGCCATTTCTTGCGGTTTCAGAGAGTCTGGCATTACCAATGCTAACAAGCGCGTCATCATAGCCATTCGCTGTTCGATACGCATGGAGGTGCCGTTAGGGGATACACAGAAGATCATGGTGACGCCCGAGTATGTTCGTTATCTTGTTCAAGTCGCAAACGACAAAATGGAAGCCAATAGGAAAAGAACTGAGAGGTTCCTTGAATTGTTGCAGTCCAATGGATCCCTGCGTGAGGATAACAGTAACCACTTGTCGCCAATGAACCAAGTGGAGCTTGCTTGCGATCATCTTCAACTTGACAATGAATCTCAGTTAACAAACGGGAATGACGAAACCTATTCTGGTATTGTAATGCATATTAACTAATAAGTCTTTTTTAGTCAACGTTTTTCAACTGTAAAATTTAATTTAATTTAATTTACTACCATGTTTGTAAATATATGGCTGTAAGAATGACTATGCCTAGGTGATGAAACTAGTACTGAATTACTGATACATATCCGTATGTATCTGATTGCAGGACAACTTTCCTTTTAATGTCAATCGAAAGTCTGAATCTTTGAATGGTTGGCAGGGTTTGAGGGTTCTCCTAGTCTGTCAATTGCCTATATTGAAATTGTTGGTGAACCTGTGGAGAAACTTTTCCTCTGGGGCCACTCGGCTTGTGCTTTGGATAATGCCAACCACAAGAAAGTTGTTGTATATGGTGGCTTTGGAGGGCCAGGGAGACATGCAAGAAGAAATGATTTGTTGCTGCTTGATCCATATTCAGGCAATCTTGAAACAATCACAACTTTTGGCTGTGCTTCTCCATCGCCACGTTTAGGCCATACGGCTTCCTTAGTTGGAGATTGCATGTTTGTGATTGGAGGTCGGACTGGTCCTGATAAAATTCTAAATGATGTATGGATCTTTGATACAACTAAGAATTATTGGAAGTTACTGCAATGTGGTGGCAGTGTCTTTCCTCCCAGGTAATGCTATACACTGTTATTCTGTTGTAGCTTGCACCATTTTATTGAAAGCCACTTATTAAACTGTGTATTGTAACTCTATTATTTGGTGCAATAACATTATTTGCTGTTGCTTGATTTGGTAGTATTGTTTTCACAGTTTAATTTTAATATTTACATGTTGAATAGGCATCGTCATGCTGCAGCTGTAATGGGTTCAAACATTTATGTATTTGGAGGACTTGATAGTGATATTATCTTTTCGTCCTTTTATATTCTTGACACAATTAATTTACACTGGAAAAAAATACCAGTTTCTGGGGACTGGCCACGTGCACGACACTCTCATGCAATGGGGGCATCTGATTCTCAAATTTTTATGTTTGGTGGATACAATGGTGGGAAAGCACTTGGGGATTTGTATAGCTTTGATGTTCAGAAAGGTCACTGGAAGAAGGAAAAGACAGCTGGAAGGAATCCACATGCTAGGTTCTCCCACTCAATTTTTATCTATAAGAATTATCTTGGAGTTCTTGGTGGTTGTCCAGTCAGACAACATTGTCAAGAGTTGGCTTTACTTGATTTGAGGCTTCGTCTATGGAAGCATGTTACCCTTACTTCTGTAGGTAAAGATTTATTTGTGCGTAGTACAGCTAATGTTGTTGGTGACAATCTTGTTATAATTGGTGGAGGTGCATCATGCTATGCATTTGGAACCAAGTTCAGTGAGCCAGCAAAAGTCAGCTTGCTCCACTTAATGCATTCACATGATGATCTGATGCCTGTCAAAAACCAAAGGAAGCATATGATTGACCAAAATGAAGGGATAAATGGGAATAAGATTGAAAATTCTCAAGGACCCCAACTTGATCATGCATCAAATACATCTGCAGATGAAAATTTGTATTTTAATGATAATTTACCTCACTTCAATGATCAAAGTCGAACAATCCCATTGCATTATGTTCTGCAGCTAGAAAAGAAATATGCAAAATTGGGGAAGGATATATTGAAGAAATTTGGATGGTTAGACTTAGAGAAGAAGGCATACTCTGAAGAGGGTGGAGTGCATATCTGTTTTCCTGTTTGTCAAGAATTTTTTGCTGTATTTCATGAAAGGAATCATCACTCAGGAAATACAATTGATGGAAAAAATGAAATTCCCTTTTCGAAACCACTTACACAAGATAGACACTTGTTAAATAAGTTATCGTGCTCTGAAGCATTGGCTCTTCTCCATGAATATGGTGCCACTGTGCTGGCAGATAAGGTTGTTGAAACAAAAAAAGCTGCAAAGTCTCCTTTGAAAGTGATGACTGAAGCTGTAACGTCTTTGATTGAGAATAAAGGCCTACCGACATGGCTTCTAGAGGAACTGCCTACAAGGTTCTTTTTCTAAAATTGTTTCTATGGTGCCTGCTTTTCAACTACATACTTATTTTCCATTGATTTAGGATTTTTGTTCTTGTATGTGATCCCTTTAGTGTTGTGTTTTGTAGTAGTAATTTTTATGTCTTCCAGGTGGGATCGGCTTGGAGATATTGTTATACTTCCAATTACTTCCTTCAAGAATTCCATGTGGGGCTCTATTGCAGAAGAGCTCTGGCCCATTGTTGCCAAATCACTTAAAGCCCATCGTCTTGCTCGCCAAGTAATCATATATACATGTGTAATACATAAATTTGTTTTTGTGCTTTTCCTGCCTGGGTTTTATCGTACTGATTCATTTATTTCCTAATACATAAGTGATATTTTTTAAATTTTCTTATTGAAGATGTAGCATGTATAAAATTTTGTGAAAGGGAAGACAATATCTAAAGATAACATTTGATAAATATATGAAATACTGAAATGAAATTACCAATAATAAGAAATGAATTAAAAAGGTTAAGAGATATTTTTCTCTAATAAATGCACATCTAGAAATTCATTGATCTAGGTTGGAATCTAGGTTTAAAATCTTTTGCTGAGATAATACTAATCACTAATCAGTGTCTAGACAAATTTATGAAGGCTAAAACTATAAGAGGACTGAATTGACTGTTCTTATTAACATGCAAACTATGAATGCTGTACAGTGGTTGATCTTTGGAAGAAAAAAACCTTGGAATTACTAGTAGTACTTTATTACTGCAACAATTGTTTTATAGCTCTAGTTTATTAAACATAATGTTGTTTTCAATGATGCCTGCAATAGCTTTGTAGTGAATATATTTATTTATGACATGAGTAAGCTGGTGTATTATAGGGCCCAGTTGCTGCAACTGGTACAAGAGATAGCACATTGCAGATTCTTGTTGGGGATGATGGCTGGGTCAATCATCGAGAAAATGGAATACTCTATTCTTTTGATGCTACAAAATGCATGTTCTCATGGGGTAATCTTTCTGAGAAGCTCCGGATGGCCAAGCTAGATTGTAAAGATGAGGTTATAGTAGATCTGTTTGCAGGCATTGGTTACTTTGTGCTGCCTTTTCTTGTCAGGTATTCTGTCTGTTTGTAAAGGCAGGATGTGCACTATACCTCATCTATGATAATTTCATTTTGTCTAAAACTTTTGGGCATTGTCTGACTAAAATGGGTGAGACAAGATTATGCAGTGCTATGTGGAAAGATATGGTTTCATTTCTTTGGACACTTAAAACCAAAAAAATATGCTGATTTAATTTTTGTGAACTTCATAAAATACGTTCTGGATCTGAATATCAACATTTGTTGATTGGGATGGGATGGGACATCCTTCCTGAAATTTTATTAGAGATTGAGACTTGAGAATTTGAATTTTTTTTTTTCTAGTATCTACTATTCCAGGCTTGCTTGCTCCTGAGTTTTTTTTTTTTTTTTTTTAATTTAACAATATTAATCTCTATTTATTCACATTGTTTTTGCATGATCTTAAGCAGGGCCCAGGCAAAATTCGTATATGCTTGTGAGTGGAATCCCCACGCCATAGAAGCACTCCGACATAATGTACAAGCAAATTCTGTGGCTGACCGTTGTATCATACTTGAAGGAGATAATCAAAATACAGCTCCCAAGGTATACCGGTATATCGTGTGTATTTATTCACCAATAAACTGTGATTTGTGCTTACATGTTTGCTTCCTTGTAAACGTGGTTAATTTGAATCATCCAGCTCTTAGCAAGGAGAAATATGATTTAATAAATCAGCTACCATCTCTCTGTTGAACAGTTATGACAGAAAGAGCCCACCACTTGAGAGCCAGTCTTGAGCATAGTCCAATGAAAGACCATGTTATACTTGTATGCCATACATAAACCTCCCTATACTCTCCAAACTCAGAAGTAAACTCACTGCAGTTCTCTTGGATGAGCCAAACAAACATATTTCTAATTTTGGAGGATAAACCAAAAGATTGATGACCAAGTACCAACATTTAAGATGGATAACATGTTGATCCGATTAACCTGTTTTTTCGTTCTCTTAATGAATTGGAAATATGTTCACCATATTATCCGAAATTGTAGTTCACCCTCAATAGAACTTGATTGTATACTACATGCCAGTAAAAAATATGTTCTATCTTTTCTTTGTGTAAGCTAAGATAATTTATTATTAGTGTGAGAGTTATTTACAAGAAAAAATAAATGAGCATTTTTCTGACATTATTAGATATAACCTTTAGAATGAAAATGAAGGAAGGAATAAAGTGAAGGGGAAGAAAATTGTACAGAGGAATTTGAGTGAGGATTGTAATATTTTTCTTCCGTTGTTTGGATGAAAAGAAGATTAAGCGAAAAGGAATTATTTTACCCCCTTGTTTTGGTTAAAAGATGCATAGAAGGAAAGAAACGTGTGATCAGTGAACTATTTACCTTGTTGTTTACTTTTTTCAATGAGCCACTTTGCACACTGACTATTAACATTTGTGATACTTAAGGAAAACAGGTCCATCAATTCTTAACACTGATTGATATATGCAGGAGGAAATAACTTCACTGAATATGTTGATTTTTATTTTCATTTACAGGGTGTGGCTGATAGAGTCTGTCTTGGTCTCCTTCCATCTAGTGAATGTAGCTGGGTCACAGCTGTGAGGGCTTTAAGGTAATTGGGATACTAATACATACCATTCCTTTCAAGTTTCAACAGACTTACCTGGTGTTACTCTGTTGTCACTTGTCAGCATTTAGTCATCGTGAAAATCTATAGATTCTGATAGATGGTGGCGTCTTGCTTCCACACCCATATTAAGCAAAAGTTGCATGCTTATTTAATATTTAGCACCATATAAATTAATTTGTAGCTAAACTTCTCATGAATGGTAATAATATTATTGGTGCTGCATATCTGTTCAGAAAATTTCTTTGCTTTTGTTCTCAATAGCTGATTATCCTTGATGATTGACATTGAAATGACTGTCGCACTGAGTTCTTGAACTTATTCTCTGTAAATTACTAATGTTCATCTCTAAATGTATAGCCACTTTGTGAATCAAATTGTGAATAAAATTAGGGACAAAAGTTTCATATTAGGTGCTGAGTCATTTATTATAAAAGTATTTTTAAATTGGCTTGTCTGACTTAAGTTTGCTAATTCCACTGATTGTAATTGTAATGGTCCTGAAGTTATGGTTCACATCTCATTCTGTGACTTGCCTGATTGAAACCACTGCACTGCATGTCACTAATTAGATGCCAATTTTTTACTGTTTTACTTTGTTGATGATAATGAAATCTTCCAAATCTGAATTAATATATGAAGCATACGTTCCAGATAATACTGTGGAGAAAATTCATTGTGTGGATATTAGACTAGCTTAATTCTGCTTAGATTCACTTGTGGACCACTACTTTCTAATTTCATTCCTTCTCATGAAATCAACATTGCAGGAGAGAGGGTGGAGTATTACATGTCCATGGGAATGCAAAGGACTCTGAGGAGTGTCAGTGGATTGATCATGTATCAAAGTCGATATATGAAATTGCTAGATCTGAAGGTAGCATCTTTTCATTTTTTATTTTAAAACTTACGCAACTTCGAGTATGTCCCTCTACAATTCTGTTGTTGTTGATTCCCACAGGTTATTGTTGGGAGGTTTCTATTGAACATGTTGAGAGGGTGAAATGGTATGCTCCACACATTCGCCATGTTGTTGCAGATGTAAGATGCAGACAGATCCAAAGATAGCAAATGCGCCTGCATTTGAGGTTAAAAATAGGTTACAGCATGCAATCAATGTGAATGCCATTGGAATTTTAATATGCCAAGACTCGAATTGATCTACCTCTTTGTGGCAGTGGCATATGTGAATGCTAGTTCTGGATTTCAGAAGTTCAGGAAATCCTGTTCAACCATTGTTCAGAGGTGGATGATGGTTACTAAATTTTGTAATGATAATTCATTGGCAAACAAACTTGTCTCTTTCCAATTGGTGCATATTGCAACATTTTTACCGGTATTCATGGAGTACTGTATAATGTTTTGGAACTGATAAATAGTGGAAGGAGGGCTTGTTCATGCAACTTTTTTTTTTTTTTAACCACAAGTATCCTCCACATTAGACAATCCTGATCATGCAACTTTTAAAACATGAAACTAGTTAAATTATTGGCGAGTCATAGTTTGGGCTACAATGAAGCCCATTTAGTGGTGCTTATACTACTGGTCAGCCCATAGTTGATAACTGTCTTTGACTGTATGGATGCTATAAAAGAAATATTTTTAAGCTTTTAATCTCCATTGACCAAAAAACAAAACTTAATAATTTCCATGTCTTTATTAAATTATGGTAAATGTTAACAAGTGCCCCCTCTTTTAAGAGTATTGGTTAAGAAATAAAAAATGAAAAGTGGTTAACTATCAACGGGGATTGGTTCAAGTGGTACATGCTTGTTTCCCTTTAAGCAAGGTCTCGGGTTTGAGTCGGCTCGAACAGGATTGCCCCCAGTGGAGGATACCTGTGATTAAAAAAAAAAGTGGTTAACTTTTTGAGTTATTGGTCTTGGAAGTAAATTGTGACTCTAGGTGATTTTACCTGAAAGGTTAAGGGTTTGAATTTTAGAGTTGTCATTTTTTGGAGAACTTTATCTAACCACCACTCGTCTCAAGGGTTAAACCTACCATTGTGGCTGTGGGGGGTTTCCAGTCAAAGACAAATAGTTGACAAAAAAATGATAAAAAAATACCAAATGTTATATTTCTTAATAAGTTATTTTTTTTTTCCAAATCAGTCAGCAGGATCCTCAAATTAATAGGGAGATTATTGTAATTGTATAATCCGCAGGCACGGATAGCAACCCAAAATATTGTAATCACAATTGACAATTCACGTCTATGGAATACTAAAGTAGGCCTAGAATTTAGTTGAAGACAGGTCGTCAGTCATTATTCTAACATACAAATTGCAGCTCTTATGATATGATTGACAGATTTTATGGTTAGTCTTTATGTGTTCATATACCGTTGTGATATTACACTGCTTTTCCGGAATTGGAATTCCATCTTATCATAGAATCCGTAGCTCGTTTTCGGCGTATTTGCCTTCACTGCAATGAGTGAGTTGTGTGGATTATCTACTTTTTCTTCTTATTGAATAAAAACCTCGGTGTCATTTGGTGCTAAATCCTAATTGGAAATCTGGTAAGTACTCTCTCTATATATATCTGGTAAAAACTTTTAAATGTGAAATGTGTCTTCAAGCTTAGGCTTAGGCCCTTTAACCGTTATAATCTTTAAATGAATCATAACCTGTCTGTTTTATTACCTTCAAATTCAATGGCTATAAAACATTGTTTGCGCATTAATGTGTTCTTTTTAGTAAATTTAATTAAATGTGGAGTACATGATTTTTTTTTTAAAAGATGTAATTATATTTATACTTCAAAAATAATTATACTATATTGTTCAGATAAAATTAATTCTTTTAAATTTAATTTTAAAATATTACTTCCTAACACAAATGAATTCTGTCAAAACTAAATCTTTTAAGATAATTTTGTACTATTTATCTCTAGATCCAGTGTGTTTTGTACGTTTCTTTTCACTACTTATTATCATCAAGTTGCAAAACAGAAATATATTATGAAGGAAAATTGATACTATTAATTTAATGAAGATGAAGCGAAGACAGAGGAAGCGTTATATGTGGACATATCGTCAGGGCTCCACCTTGGTGAATGGTGATGACTGAGGCCCCATTGATTGCGCACTGTCGGTGGTCACAGGAGCGGCTTAGTTGGTCCAGCCAGCCACCAAGCAACGCTTCAGCCACCAAGCTTTTCAATTTCGTTTGGGTAAGGGTTCTCTTCTGGAAGCAACAGACAAAAAATAGCACCGATCATGTAAATAAAAATTTATAATTACATAAGAAAAAAAAATTAAAAAGTGTGTTTTTTTATGTGGAAAAAGTTTAAAAGTCGTAACATATTGTTAGACAAATATTTCAAGACACTTTATATGATGGATTAAAATTTTTATGAAGTGATTAAATTATGTGGGTTCCACTTTATTTTCAATGTCACACGACCTATGTAATAAAATGACAACACTTCACTTCTTTATGAGACTATAGATTGGAATTTGATTTAATTCTATTGATTGATTAAAATAGCTTACACGGAACTCCTATTTATACACATAGGTAACAAACTGATATACATGAATAACAAACTGATATGGATAAAAAGAGTGTATCCTAACTAAGTGTATCCTAACTAAGTGATAGAGAGAAAATGTAACAAACTGATTAGCTAGATATCAAACTGATAAGATTGTTGCTGTGTATCCCGTGTATCTCATATTACTCCCCCTCAAGTTGGAGAGTGAGCATTGTGAACTCCTAACTTGGACAACAATGCATGAAATTGCTTTGCACCCAGTGCTTTCGTGAACAGATCAGCTTGCTGAGAAGTGGTTGATATGTATGTCGTAGTAAGGACCCCTGATTGCAAACGTTCTCGAACAAAATGACAATCAAATTCGATGTGTTTTGTACGTTCATGAAAAAACGGGGTTGGAAGCCAAGTGCAGTGCTGACTGATTGTCACAAAAAAGAGTTGTTGGCTCTTTACAAGGAACCTGTAGAGTTGCAAGAAGAGTCCTGAGCCATACTATCTCGCTGGCAGCATGAGACATTGCTCTATATTCTGCCTCTGTTGAAGATTTAGACACAGTGGCTTGTTTTTTGGTCTTCCACGAGATAGGTACAGGTCCAAGCTTCATCAAATACCCAGTAATTGATCATTTGGTTATGGGACATGATGCCCAATCAGAATCACTATAGCCAACCAGATTTAGATCATTTTCTTTGGGCAAGATAATTCCCTGACCGGGAGATGACTTCAAGTAGCGCAATACTCTCATTGCAGCATGCCAATGCTCTTGTCTCGGTGCCTGCATGAATTGACTAAGGATATGAACTGAATATGAGATTTCTGGCCTGGTAATGGTTAAGTAGATCAATCGGCCAATTAACCTTCTGTATTGAGGAGGATTAGAGTAAAGAGCTCCAGAATCTGCGGATAAGCAGTGGTGTTGTTCCATTGGAAATGAGCATGGCTTGCAGTCCAACATGCCACATTCTGTTAAAATATCCAAGGTATATTTCCGCTGACATAGAAACATACCTCTAGGACCTCGAGCTAGCTCCAAACCAAGGAAATACTTTAAAGGTCCAAGATCCTTCATGTGAAAACACTTGCTCAAATATAATTTGAATTGATCACAAGCTCCATTGTCATTGCTAGCTATTACCAAATCATCCACGTAAACAAGGACAACAATAAAAATCGAATCAATGGAATAGGTGAAAAGACTATGATCAACATCACTTTGACAAAAACCATAGCGAAGCAATGCCTCCGAAAGTTTTGCATACCAATTCCTTGATGCTTGCCGAAGGCCATACAAAGACTTCCGTAAACGACATATCATTCCTTTCTTAGGTGTGATATATCCTGGAGGAATTTCCATATAAACTTCCTCTTGGAGATCTCCATGGAGGAATGCATTGCTAACATCCATCTGATGTAAATCCCAACCTTTTGCTATGGCTACTGCAAGGAGGCAACGCACTGTGGTCACTTTAGCAACTGGAGCAAACGTCTCAGTGAAGTCCTCCCCCTCAATTTGTGCATACCCCTTTGCTACGAGTCGTGCTTTGTACTTATCGATCTCACCATTGGCTTTGTACTTGATTTTGTAAACCCATTTACAACCTACGGGTTTCTTGTCATGAGGCAACGTCTCCAGTGTCCATGTGTTGTTCTCCTCAAGAGCTTGAATTTCTTGGGCCATAGCATCACGCCACTTTGGACTCTTAGCTACTTGTGAGTAGTTCTTTGGCTCATCATGAGTAGAGATGGCTGCCAAGAAAGCCTGATATGTGGGTGAGAAACAATTATAATCAACAAATTGTGAGATGGAATAAGGCTTACCAGAGGAAGACGATGGCTTGGGTGACGTGTGTACGGGGTTATTTACTACTGCATGACAATAATAGTCTCTCAAGTACAAAGGTGGTCTTCGAGTGCGTGGAGCAAGAGTTGTCTCATTGGATATTTCGGATTCTTCACTCTCTTGGTGGGCATTGTTAGATCCCATGTGATATGATTCTGGTGTTGAATCATTATTGGATGCACAAAGATCACCATGAGAGACAATTGATAATTCTGAGGCATTGTGTTGAATGGTGGGTTCATCATCTTGCATAGGCATTATGTTGTGAAACATTGTTGTTGAAGGATTTTTGGGAATAGTACTTGTATCTCCATGTGTAGAGAAAGGAAAAATCTTCTCATAAAAAGATTACATCTCTAGAGACTGAAAACTCCCTTGTCTCCAAGTTGTAGACTCTCCATCCCTTTTGTCCTTGTGGGTAGCCAACAAAAATACACTTATGCGCCCTTGCTCCAAATTTATCATGTTGTTGAGCTTTGATGTAGCAAAGGCAACCAAGAACTCGCAAGTGATCATAGATTGGTGGTTTTCCAAATAACATCTCATAAGGTGTAATACCATCGTTGGCCACTGTTGGTGTTCGATTTATAAGATGTGTTGCAGCAAGCACGCATTCACCCCAGAATGAGATTGGTAAACATAATTGACATCGGAGTGCTCGTGCCACATTTAGAATATGCCTATGTTTTCGCTCCACTCTTCCATTTTGTTGTGGAGTACCTACACATGAGGTTTCATGAAGGATGCCTTCCTTTTGAAAGAAAGTTCAAATCACTTTATTAGTGAATTATGTCCCATTGTCACTCCTAATTGCCTGGACCTTTATATTAAATTGAGTCTGGATCATATTATAGAAATTCATGAGGATGTTTGGAGTTTCAGATTTTTCCTTTAGTAGGTAGACCCATACTGCTCGAGTGTAGTCATCCACTACTGTAAGAAAATAATGTGCCCCATTATGTGCCATTGTATGATATTTCCCCCAAAGGTCGCAGTGTATTAAAGCAAAAGGTGTCTCAGCTTTATTATTACTCAAAGGAAAAGGAAATCTATGTAATGCCCCCGAGCCGCTTGCAGGAGTGATGAGGGTCCCCATAAACCAACACGAGTCTTTCCAATATGCTTTGTCCTCACTTGCACACTTTCTGGGAAACTTCCCAGAAGGTCACCCATCCCAGAATTGCTCCAAGCCAAGCACACTTAACTATGGAGTTCTTATATTATGGGCTTCCGAAAAGAAGATGCATCTTGTTGGTATAGTTCTCCCCAACAATTTCCTTTAAGCTATTTTCAACTGTGCAGTCCCATACCTGCACAGTCTCTAGATCCCTCTCATTCGGGTGTGGGCTTGGTTCATCCATGTGTCCCTTCTTGCTTAGAAGCCTGCCAGGAGCCGCTCCTTGTCCGTGCCTCTTTGCACCGGCTACCACTCCCCGCCCTCATCAGCCTCCGGCTCTCACATGCCCACCAGCTTCCGCCTGGTTCGTCCCCGAACCACACCGTACTGGGAGAGGCTCGGCTCTGATACCATTTGTAACGCCCCCGAGCCGCTTGAAGGAGTGATGGGGGTCCCCACAAACCAACACGAGTCTTTCCAGTATGCTTTGTCCTCACTTGCACACTTTCCAGGAAACTTCCCAAAAGGTCACCCATCCCAAAATTGCTCCAAGCCAAGCACGCTTAACTATGGAGTTCTTATGTTATGGGCTTCCGAAGAGAAGATGCATCTTGTTGGTATAGTTCTCCCCAACAATTTCCTTTAAGCTATTTTCAACTGTGCAGTCCCATACCTGCATAGTCTCTAGATCCCTCTCATTCGGGTGTGGGCTCGGTTCATCCATGTGTCCCTTCTTGCTTAGAAGCCTGCCAGGAGCCGCTCCTTGTCCGTGCCTCTTTGCACCGGCGATCACTCCCCGCCCTCATCAGCCTCCGGCTCTCACAATCTACATTGTTTGGAGTGGTGGCATACATCACAACACTCTAACTTATTCTTATCAAAATGGAAATTCAAAGAACTAGATAACTGAGACAATATTTGATCCGAGGGATGACCCATCCTTGCATGCCACAAGTTAGTTGCATCCTCACGAACTGCTACCAAAGATGTGCCCACTATCGTACTCTTAAGAATATAAACCCCATCACATGAGTCACCCGAGCCAATCATTCTCCTCGTGGTTTGGTCCTGTATCACACAATTATGAGCAGAGTAAGTCACTGTGCATTTTAAATCACAAGTCAATTTGTGAACAGAGATCAAGTTGCAACTAAATTGTGGAATATAAAGAACATCATGCAATTTGATTCTATTATTTAAGGTTATAGTCCCCATTCTATCTACTACTACCCTGTCCCCAGTGGGAACAGTGATGTAGAAAGGGACATCAATTGATCGTAGGTTCTCAAATAGTGAATGCAATAGAGTCATATGGTGTGAAGCTCCACTATCTAGGACCTAGATCTGTCCTTTATCAAATATTTGTTTACCCGCCATTTGTTCAAGGTGTTCAAAATATTTAGCATGTGACCCGAACATGGCATGACCTCCAGCACTTTCATCCTGCATGGTAATTTGCTTTTGTTCTCCATCGGTTCGTGCCAATCGAGCTATTCCACCATTTGCTCCTTTTTTACTTGCATCACGACTTGCTCTGCGAGTATCCCAATTCGCTGGATAACCAATTATCTCGTAGCATCTAGCCTTTTCATGTCCTATCTTCCCGCAATGATCACCCTTGGGTCGTGGACCTTCACGATTCTTGTACTTGTTCGTGTAAAAGGCTGCACCTGATTCCAGCTTTGGTTCTCTGCCTTTCTCAGCTGCTACACGTGCTTCTTCTCTCAACACGTGGTTGAACACTCGTCTAAGTGAGGGTAGAGGATCTTTATTGAGTATGGTTCCCTTAATATGACCAAATCGATCATTATCAAGGCTCCCAAGGAACAAATGTACATGCTGATCTTGTTCTCTTTGTGCCAACTCCTTGGATGCACCACAATTGCATTGTGGTAGCGGCTGCAATTCTCCTAGCTTGTCCAAGAGGCTTTTGAACTTTGTGTAGAAGTTTGTGACACTTAGGTGCGAGTCATGTTGCATCAGACAGAGAGCACACCAAAGTTGATGAACTCGAGGTGCGTTGGTATGAGCAAACCTTTCCTCCAAATCAAGCCAAACATCTCTTGCAGTGGTAGCATAAGATATGCTTCCGTGCAAGGTAGGATCGGTTGAATTGATGATCCATGCTGTCACCATGGAATCAACTTTCTCCCAATCGTTGTACTCATGTGATTTTGTTGCTGGTTTGTTGATGCTTCCATCAATAAATCCGAGTTTTGTCTTCACACGCAAGGCTGTCCTCATAGATCGAGCCCAGTTGCGGTAATTTTCACTTGTGAGTGGAACTGCAACTAAAGGTGTCCCGAGATTATCAGATGACCCGAGGTAGTATGGTGATGACGATGTGATCATGAGGTGCTTTTCTGTTTTGTTGGAGGCATGGTTCTTCTCCGTGTCCCCATCGACCAGCTTTGATGCCATAATAAAATGGCAGCACTGCACTTCTTTATGAGACTATAGATTGGAATTGATTTAATTCTATTGATTGATTAAAATAGCTTACACGGAACTCCTATTTATACACATAGGTAACAAACTGATATACATGAATAACAAGCTTATATGGATAAAAAGAGTGTATCCTAACTAAGTGATAGAGAGAAAATGTAACAAACTGATTAGATATCAAACTGATAAGATTGTTGCTGTGTATCCCGTGTATCTCGTATTACTATGTGACTTTTAATCAATCACGAAAGTGTGTTGGAAAGAGTGTGTCAATGAATATGTTGCTAATATTTTTCTAAGAGTTTCGTCAGTGTAAAAAAATTTTACACAGACATCCAATGATGTGCCGCCACATCATTTATTGAATTTAATAACACACATCAGGTGTCACATTCATTAAATGACGTGACAACACACCATTGAATGCATGTGTAAAACTTCTTTACATTGATAGTGTATATCAATTAAATCCTTTTTTCTAATTATATTAGATAATTTAGACTTGCATGAAAATATTTCATTAGACCAGATATAGAATAACATGAATATTGGTAAAAAAAATTAATTTTTTATAAAATCTCAATCACATTATTCAAAATAACCATTTAATCATTTTTTTTTAAAATACATAGCAAAACGCAGTATGTACCAAGAAAAAAAAAATACAATTTCCAAACCTACACTTTTTTAAGTCACAAACCAACACTCACGTATAAACAAAGTTTTTCTAAAATATACTTATGTTGGTTACTAAATTAATGTGGTACTATCATAGATTTAATAAATTAAAAAAAAGATATAGTTTTTTTGTGTCAAATTTAAATTACAAGTAATATTATACAAAATTATAAAAATAATAAAAATATGTGATTATGTAAATATATTTATATTGTAAATCTAGTTTATTAAAAGAATGCCCACTTATTGGACAATTTCTAATGATTGTATTTTTATAAACTTAGGATCTGGATCCTCTCCCACCTCTATAATAAAGTTTAGCTGCAAAATAGTTTTGGGATTGCTAGGTAATTAAAATCCCTAGCTAATTCGTAGCTATTTCATAGCCAAACTTTATTGTAGAGGCTACACCATATTGCAGAAGATCCCTACACATAAACTTAGAGTATGTTTGGTAAAATTAGCTGAAAGCTGGAAAGGTAGATGATTTTATTGGACATGTTTGGTAAAACTAGATGAAATTGGTAAAATGTCATATAAGAACATCATTAATTAATAAATAATGATAAGCGAGGGTTGTTGAAGAATAAATATGTAAAAAATTTTCAGCTAGTAGTTGAAAAATGAATCTTTTTTAAAACAACTACCTCAAGTAGTTTCTCTGTAAAAGTTAGTAGCTACATGAAAAATCTACCTTACTAAATACCGATGAAATGGTTTTAGTTACTAATTTCAGCTTTTATCTAACTGAAATGCTTTATCAAACACATTCTTAGTCCAAATGAAAATTTAATTCAAGCATCGAGGAGTTTTTATAATGTTAAAGATTTTTATAGAAATAACAATTTGAGTATATCAACTAATAATTAGAACGGTTTTTCTAACTATGCAACATTGCACAATATAATAAATTAAAAAGTGAAAAAATGATTTATTAAAAAATGCAAATATCACAACATTCAATATATTGATAATATTAAACATTACATTTTCAATAAAATATTTTTATTTTTAATTTATTATCTTGTACAATATTCCACATATTAGAAAAACCGTAATTAGAATTCTGTTAACGAGTTTGGAAAAATCTATTTATATAAAAAAATTAAATGAGAAATATTGGGAAGTTATTCTACATCTATATAGTGAAAATAAAACATAGAAATAAATTAAGGCCCCAGGAATATTGTATGCTATTAAAGAAAGTCTACTTTGACTAGAAGGAGGGATAAAAAATTTATTAGTAGAATATTTTTATTTAACGGATAAATACTCAATATTTGTTATGTCATAATTTAGTGAGCTTATTTTTATTTTAGGAGTTATTGATTGCATGATCACAATTTAATTATTAATCTAAATATAATGACCTATTTTTCTTATGTCAGCCTTTTTATTGATTAATTAGAAATTACCATGAACTATTTTTATCCCTATAAATCACAGGTATATATATATATATATATTCCAATTTTCATACTGGAGTTGATTCCCCCAACATATATTCTTTTTCACACACAAACTCAAACCTTATGTCTGATTAAATTAATGGATGAATTTCTCATTTTCGTTAACCGGTGATTAAAAAAAAATCTAAAATTCAATGTTTAGCATTGGCGAATTAATAGCTCCAAGCCTCCAATTTTAGCATTCATATTACGTATTGATGGTTACATCCACAATATATTAATGATCCTAATATTTATTTATGGAGACTGCCGTAAGTGTTTCATTTTCCTGAATGTAATTAATTTTTTTTTGACGTCCTGAATGTAATTAATTAATTAAAAAATAAAGGTGGATTTACTAAATTTGAAAACTAAGGCCTATTTTAGCTTAATGATAACGAGCCATAGGAAATATTCCATGTTGCTTCCAACTTTGCCTCTTTGATTACAAATCAATTCAAAGCAAAGTCATCATATTTGGCATTAATAGAGTGATGACGGAGGATACTTTTTCTCATGCAGCATGGCTTGCACTTTTAATTATATGGTTGATGTCCATGCCTTTCCATTGGGATTAACATTTGGGAGGTGGGTCAAGTGCTTAATATATATCACATATTATTGAGGGCTAAGTTCATGCTAATTATTTTCAACAAATGGGCACGTAAATTTAATATAAGCACCATACATTAATTATACACATACTCTCATATAGATCATTGGATAATATAAGCACAAAAAAAAATCATTAGATAATATAACATGTAACTTTTTATTTTTTTAAATTTCTATTCATACCTCACATATTTGTGTAAATATGATTACTTTATTCTTTTTTTATGATACCCTAACACTTAATAAAATAATTAATTGCAACCAATTACAGGTTTTGCATGTCATATAATAAAACAATAAGTCATGTCAATCAAATTTGGGTGTTAACTTCTTATTTAGAACTTCTTATCCATTTATTGTTTATGCTAGTCTCTTAATTAAAGTCATTGTCACCAATAATATTGAGTTAATAAAATTAATCAACCCCACTTTGGACCAAAAGAAAATCAATTGATAAAAAAGAAAAGAAGGACTGTCCCGCTTGGAAAGTGAATTGGCACTATCCTCTTTTGAAGCTTTTCACATTTCCTCTGCTTTTCAGTTTGTGGTAGCTCACTATTGAATACTTCTTCCGGAGCCAATGTCTATAAATTCACATGCAATAGCTCAAAATATGGGGGGAAAATGTATGGAAAATTTTCTAACAGTAGAGCAGCAAGGCTCTTAAAAAGTAGAGAAATAGTAATACAAATACAGAAATACTTGTTTCAATTTTTTATAAATTGAGGGTTACTATAATCATAATCACTTACTCCGACAAAGCTTACTACTATTTGAATTTTATATATGTAATATGTAATGATATTTATTTAATTACTAAAACTCGTGAGTCGTGTCTACAAAAATTGGATATTGCAATATTAATAATACTCCGTTCCATGTGTGCTGCCATTGCCATGTGCCATGTCTCAAGTGCTGCACAGCATCCGACATGTAATTATGTCATACTCAATGATACTTTTATTTTAGTACTCCTATATTTGTTTGTATTTTTTCTTACCTTTTTTAAAAAATTACAAACTGAATTTCACTCAAAATACATTTTACCTAAAGTAATTCATAACGAAGCATCTTGTATTATATATATAACCATTAACACATAAATTATTATTGTATAAAAATAAATATCACATCCCTTATGACAGTTTTATTGATCTGCGACAATGAGAACATAGATTGACGCTCAATACTAGCTTAAGATAGGTAAAAAAAATCTGCATGTAGAAATTTTTTTATTTTATCACTTAATTATGTATTATATATTATGCGATTTAAAAAAATATAACTCTTATAATATTCATTTAAAAATTACTAAGTGATATTGAAAAAAAGAAGCTATATATGGATGACATGTTAAAGAATTTTTTTTGTCACTATACTACACTTTATGATGAAGAAGGAAAGAAAAAAAAGTGATAAATGTGGAAGATAATATAATAAAATAGTATATATATATATATTAGAGTGTGGAAGAATTAAGATTATATATTAAAATCATACACATTCTACAAAAGATTAATTATAATAAAAGAGTAAAAATATAAGGTAACATGAGTAATGTTAGGGAGATAAATTTTTACTTATTTTGAGAGTATTATTATATCATTCTATTAAGAATATATTATAACACAGTGATGTTGTTGAATAATACTCCTTCTGGTCCTATTTACAAAATAACGTTTGAAAATTTTTCCTGGTCCTATTTATAAGACAAAATACACAAATCTAGAAGCATTTATTGTTTTTCTCATATTTGCCCTTGTTGATCATTAAAAATTTTAAAGTGACACAATTACCATGGTAGTGGAGTTTAATTTTAAATAGGGGTAAACTTGTAATCTGATGGAGTAATTTCTTGAAAATCAATGTATTAATTACTTTTCTTAATATATGTGTTTTTGTCTGAATTATCTTATAAATAGGACTGGGAGAAGTATATTAGTGGAGATCTTATTTAGTTACCGGACTTATCCTGTTGGAGGGAGAATGTGACACACACAATATATATGTGTGTGTGTGGGCTCCATCTACTGTATAGAACCCACATGTTGTGTATGTCACTCTCTCTCCCATTGTACTGGATGGAGAGAAATTGTTATCATAATATATGTAATTAGATTACAAATAAATTGTTATTGTTATAAAATTCAACATAAATGATTATAAAATAATGTAATTAATTAAGATTACATTAAAATTTATCATGTACTAAGAGTAAACAAAATATGAAACTTACATGTTTAGATAAGTTTTGAATTTTTTTTTACGTTATATATATATTTTAAAATTTGAAATTGGAACATTAATTTTTTAAAAAATAATCACGTCTAAAATAATCATATTATCATCAAACACTTTAAATGATTTTTTTTTTAATGACAAATATATACTCTTTAAGTCTTAACTAAAATCACCTATTTTTTTGGTCATTATTATCCGCACCGTATCCTCCTCCACCTACCCTAATCAAATACAGTAGTACGTTACTAATTTTAAAATGGAAGGCGAAGGAGTGCCCTTACTACCTCGAGATTCAAAAAAGAATCAGATGCAATATCAACCGCGTAGCGTGTAAAGCAAAATAGATTCCTTGTAAGGCATTTTTCTACTCAGCTATTCATTTCGGATCTACATCTTCTGCCGTTTAATTTTTAACTGAGGAACAGAGATCTTAGTCATATAAATAAATATCTATATTCCATATCAAAGTAGGCTATATAAAATTTATCAACGGTGTTACGGGGTTGGTTCAAGTGATATATGCTTAATTTTCCTTGAACAAGATTTCAGGTTCGAGTATTGTTAATGGAAAAAATTCTCATTAGAAAAGCTAGCCCTACCATGATATAGATGTTTCAGGCTCGAACAGGATTCCCTCCGATAAAAGATACATGTGGTTAAACAAAAAGGCTATATAAAATTTGTCTAAAATTAAGCCGTTGTTGGATTTTATGAATGACGGTGTCTATCCCAAGTTCCCAACCCTTAGCCTTCCTTTGGTGTTAGGGAAGTGGGAAGGGAGGGAGGGGGAAGAGGGAAATAGGGGAGAAGTTCACCCCTCATGTGTTTGGTGTAGGGGAGAAAAGGAGAGAAATGCGTGGGCTCCACAACTTTTTTATTTCTCTACTAAAGTGAAGAGAAAATGAGAGAAATGCGCCCATACGGTAAATAATCGATTTTCAGTATGTAAAAATCGATTTCTGGCCACATAATTGGTGTAGATAATCGATTTTCAGTATGTAAAAATCGATTTCTGACCACATAATTGGTGTAGATAATCGATTTTTTATATCAGTAATCGGTTTTTTATACCATTTCTCTTTCATTTCTTCACTCAAACCAAACAACCCACTTTCACATCTCACTTTTATTTCTCATATATTTCACTCATACCAAACAACCACAAAATCATCCTCATCTCTTCTCTATTTCTCTTCTTCCCACTTCTCTTCTTCCCATTTCTCTTCTCTCTGTTTTCCTAATCACACCAATCAAAGCATTAAAGTTCAAAATGAATTTAACGGCAGGTAGAATAGAAATACGAGCAAAGTGAAATTGTAGAAAACTTGAATTCAGCTGTCAAAAAATATAACTAGAGTTGTTTTTTTTAAACACTTTAAGATTAATAGTGTGCAACCACTTATCAAATGTGAATCTAGTTAAAGGTTAATCTGATGAACGTCTATTTAGTTTATTCCAAAACTAAGTTTTAAACGTGAATCTGATGAACATTATAGCGTTGATTCGGATCTACGTTTAAAACATAATTTTAGACTAAACTAAATATATTTATCCAAATCTACATTTTAAATGTGATTTTAAAATAAATTAATAATACTGATAATTTATTGATCATTAATGATGATAACTTCTTTTTTGGTGGGCAGTGAAGCATTAAAGAAGCTAGAAAATGACTTGAATTGAAGTAGTACTAGAAGACTACTAGCTGAGTTTCTCAGCGCAGCGGTGTTGCTCTTTGGCTTTGCCAAGTACGAACAACTTATGCCATTTGTAACCACTCTAGCATCCATCCCAAATCTTTCATCATCCTTGAACCAAAACTCAGGAGCGTTTTCAGCATTACTTTAAGGTCACCAACCTCAGAGAGTGCAGAGTTTTTGGATCGATTAATTTTACATTTCTTGGGTGAGGAAATTAAAAAAAAAAAGAAAAATTATAACTTTTACTTACTAAAATTAAAAATTTATTTAGAATTTAAAAGTTTCTTTTTTTTTTTTAAAAAAAAACCTCTAACCTTAATAAGGAGTGTAAAAGTAAAGCTTTCAAGTTTCAACCCACAAAATAAGATAAGATGACGTACCACGAGTCACCTTGTGCATAAGCAGTAATTAATTAGTAAAGGAAGAGATAAGAAAAAAATTCTTTATTATAATGTGTAAAATGTAAATGAATATTTCAGTTAAAAAAAAATCTAGTTACTAGCATGAGCCACGTGAATATCATAATTAATTATTAAATTCTGGTTGTGTATTATTCACACTTATTATTTGGTCTTATCCATTATTTTTAAAATTTATACTACTATTATCGAGTCGTTAATTTTTCTGAAAATCAAACTCAATTTTTGTATTTAAACGGTAGCAGAGAGTAGAGGTTCAGTAGTGAGAGTGGAGAGAATGGCTCCGAAGGCTTTGATCTTTTTGGCTCTGTTAACCTTTTCAGCTCTGTCTCTTAGTCCTTCTTTTGCAGAGGATGCACAAGACACTGGCCTTGTTATGAACTTCTACAAGGAAACATGTCCTCAGGCTGAAGACATCATCAAAGAACAAGTCAAGCTTCTCTACAAGCGCCACAAGAACACTGCTTTCTCTTGGCTCAGGAACATTTTCCATGATTGTGCTGTTCAGGTAATTATTGCAAGTTTTTGGCTTTTTTATTTTCTTCTTTTAATGGCTTCTGAAATTTATGTTGTTTTTTTTATTGGGTGAATTTTTATGAGGGCAGAGTTGTGATGCTTCACTTTTGCTGGACTCCACAAGAAGGACCTTGTCTGAGAAGGAGACTGACAGGAGCTTTGGGTTGAGGAATTTTAGGTACATTGAGACCATCAAAGAAGCTGTGGAGAGGGAGTGCCCTGGAGTTGTTTCTTGTGCTGATATCCTTGTTCTCTCTGCCAGAGATGGCATTGTTGCGGTAATTTATTCCCTTCTTCTTTTGTGCTGTCTCTGACTTTGCTCACTCTCACTCTGCCCTTATTAGTTACTTCTTTTTTCCCTTTGAAGAAGTAAACTTATGACATGTGAAGCTTATATGTACTAATTATGTGCCTACAAGCACAAACTCAAGTAAATAACTTAACATTCCTGGTTATGACAATTAATGCTAACAGATCCGTGTATAAGTTTTACCCTAACTACAATTTATGCAAAGCTGATATTTTTCCTATGTTATTTTACATATTATTACTATGAGAGTATGAGGAGAGCAGTTGGAGGTTTATTTATCCCAGATTTGTTTTAATAATAGCTTATCCTTATCCATAACTTGGGATCAAATGAGAAATTGTTCATATATTTGATGTAAGCCTCTAAGAGTGTTCTAAACTTGCTTTGTTGCAGCTGGGAGGTCCTCATATCCCTCTTAAAACTGGAAGAAGGGATGGTAGAAGGAGCAGAGCAGAAGTGGTTGGGCAGTACCTCCCAGACCACAATGAATCCATTTCTGCTGTTCTTGAGAAGTTTGGTGCCATGGGAATTGACACCCCAGGAGTAGTTGCTTTGCTTGGTATACTATACACACACCCTCCCCAAATCCATTCATTATGTCTATACATTCATAAAAATGACATTCTCCCCTGCATCACATGTACACACATGCATGAAGCATACCATATTGGCGTGTTTGGTTATCTGACAGAAGCTGCTTTGAGTAACGTTTGGTAACGTTTGGTGGGTAAACCAAATGCACATATACATAAATTAAAATGGGAAACTCAAGTTTGATAAATATAAATGGGGCCCATGGTTCAATAGAGATAAATTAGCCAAACTGACATGCATGTATAACATAACATAACATGTATACATGGGTACATACATGACATACTAAAAGAAACTGCATTTGGCTTATTATGGTTAAGTTTTAATTAAGTTGTAATAATTGTGGTGAACAGGAGCACACAGCGTTGGTCGAACCCACTGTGTGAAGTTGGTGCACCGTTTGTACCCAGAGGTTGACCCAGCACTGAATCCAGACCATATCCCCCACATGCTGAAGAAGTGCCCTGATGCCATTCCAGACCCCAAGGCGGTTCAGTATGTGAGAAACGACCGTGGCACACCCATGATTCTAGACAACAACTATTACAGAAATATATTGGACAACAAGGGTCTGTTGATAGTGGATCACCAATTAGCCAATGACAAAAGGACCAAGCCTTATGTGAAGAAAATGGCCAAGAGCCAGGACTATTTCTTCAAGGAATTTTCTAAAGCCATTACCTTGCTCTCTGAAAACAACCCTCTCACTGGCACTAAGGGTGAGATCAGAAAACAGTGCAATGTTGCCAACAAACACCATGATGAGCCTTAATTGCTTACAGTTAGCCTGAATCTGGTGTTGAATTTTCTTCCCATTGTGTGTGAGGAAGAAATTGTAAGATATTATGCAGCAATAAAAGTGTTTTCCATCGTTTAGATGGCTTGGTTGGGTTTGTATCAATGAGCCGAGCCCAATGCTAGCGCTAGCTCAGTAATTGAGCCTTATGGTGCTCATGGGAATGATGGGAGGCACTTGATGCTTTGGTTTTAATTTAATCTTATGATGTAACCTTGCCTTTTCTTTATTCAATAAATATATTAGCTAGTGTTAGGCTTGTTGAAATGAAGGTGTGTTATCTTAATGTATGGATGTGAGGACTCTTGTGAACCGTAATGAATGAATGGTGTATGGATGCCAGTGACAATGTTTATGATATCATGCTCATAAAGCTAGTTCTTTCTATGTAGGAGTATTGTACATCAAGGATGTTCTCCTTTTGTAGCTGTACCATTAATTTATAGTTGGCATAGTATATATTTAATGAATAGGACTAAAGATGTACTAAAAGACGGGAAAGGAAAGGAAGAAAGAAAGTTTTTTTTCTCAAGTTTTCAATGTTTAGTTTGTTATTTAAAATTCATAACGTTAAACAAGCTTTAAGTAACTGATAAATACCTAAAATTAACTTCATTTAATTTGATTTGAAAATTAGCAAAGGGCTTAAGCAAACATAATGTAGAATTGCGAATTAAAATGTTGCAAGTGGCAGTGGGTAGGTACGTAGTCCAAAAATAAGAAGGCGATGAAGTAAACAAAAGGGGTCCAGTGAGTGAAGAAGTGGTCCATTATATATGTGGGGCAAACCAATTTCATTATTTTAGAGATGACAAAGAATCTTGGGACACGCGTACGTTTGAAATGGATTCGGACGTGTACTATATTCACTGTTTTCATCGAAAATGACTTAGCAATAACGTGCAAGCCACAAAATGCCAAAACCTTCGTTCCCTGGCCTCTTCTTAAGAATGATAATTGTACTCAAATTTAATGGGTAGTGAATGAATAGAATTTGTATGTATTAAATAAATCTGAATTTGGATCATGAATTACAAAAATCTGTACATATGAACGTACATTTGGGCTTTATACCAATCCGGCCAATATCCAAATTATATAATTGAATATATAATTAAACAAAAAAGTGATCATCATTGAACATGTTTATATGAGCATTTGAAACATGCATAATCATGTTTAAAGATATTGGGCCGGCCTAAGGGTAAGGCTGCCCAAGCCCCCTGCTTTAGGCCCCCAATTACAAGTAACATTCTTTATAAAAAAATATAAGATATATTATTATTATTAGGTCTAACACAATGATTTAGAAATTGATATTTTACCTTAAGGTTAAGAGTTCAATCTTTGCTTATTAAATTTTAACTTTTAAGGCCTATTTTTTTATCTCAATTTTTTAAAAAGGCCCAATGTGAATGTTTGCTTGAGGCCTCCCAACATGTTCTGCCGACCCTAGATACAAATGTGATTTAAAATTTGTATCTAACAGATGCTTTAAATTAATATTGATTTTCTCTAAATTCGCGTTTGAGTCAACATGATAAATTATAACTTTTGTGTTGAATTGAAAAATTTATATTGATTTTTAATGTAAATGTACTTATTAGAGAATTTTTTTAAAGATAAATCATGTTACTTTGAACTCATGTTTAAGTAAAATCAATTCTACAAAATTAAATTCATTTAAATTCAAATTTACAAACATTTACCCAAACACTTGGTGATGAGCATTATGACATGTGTCAAAGTGAGCCAACTGGGCTGTTGTCTCACCACGAATTAGGTTAAAAGTGACCCGAGTCAGGTTGACTAACTTTTTTGGTTAGTTGAAAAAATATCAACTCGGCTCGAGCCACCACGGGTTGATAAGTTAAGTGAATTGACTCACCTAATTTAAAAAATCATAAAAAAAAATGAAAAAGTAATAAAATAAATTAAAAATATAAAAAAATAAAAGTGAGCCAACCCACCATAATCCGACTTGAACCCATTTTGGCCTGCAGATTATCTGGGTCGGCCCACATTGACCCGCAAAAATGTGAGTCCATTTTGTATCAACCAAACCCACCGATAAGTCGGGTTGGCTCATGGAGTTGAACTTATATTCACATCTCTATGAAGATCTATATCTTCAATGAATTACTCAATTTGTTTAAATAATATAGATTAATCATTGTTTTTTTTTTTGGTAATATAGATTAATCATGGTGGTTTAAGGCATTCTTTTACTTTGACAAAAAGGTATTCTTTTACTTGTAAATAATATTATTCGTTTTGAATATAAGTTTGATTCATTATTAGTAATAAAATCTTTTAATACTATATATTACTCAATTATATATTCTAAGAGTAATAAATATGACTATCAGTGCGAGATTATAAATAAAACCTGAAAGGATTCTCTTTTGCTGACTTGTCTCAGCAGCAGGCTATAGCTGCAAAATAGCTAGGAATTAGCTACTGATTTTTTACCTAATCATTCCATAACCAAATTTTACTAAAGAGGATCCAAATCAGGGAAACATGAATACATATACATGAAACACATATGATACGATGCTTAAAATATGATAATTTTATAAAAATGGTAAAACACAATATGACTAACATAATATATAAAAACACAAGTCATAAATAAAAATAAATTTATTAATGTTTTATAAGTTGACTTTAATCATTATAAGTATAGTAAAATATTATTCAATTAATTATTGTGATATCTCACTTGCAACAATACAAAATATAAGAATAGTTAACCAAATATAAAAGTTAGAAATATACAAATAGGGTGCTTCTTATTCGTCCCAAATAAGGAAAATGTTGTATCATGTACGGCTAAATCCATCAATGCTCTTGATGCCACTAGAGAGAAATGGAGTGAAGTTATTTTTTTGGGTCTGGCATTCTTCTAAATAAATAGGCGATATTATGTTACCCCTCTTTTTTGGTCCATATTATGTTACCCTAAGAAAAGGTGCCATTATGTTCACACTAGGTTGGGAGGGCCCTTTCCTTCGGTTTGATACCCCCCAAAAAAAAATCTATGTTAAATTAAATGTCAAGTCACTAATCACCGATTTTTCACATGTAATCGTAGTCATCATTCTATAATAACAAAGTTAACCAACTATAGACAGGCCTTTTTTCTTGCCTAATAGCAATGAAAAAGCAAGCATCAATGTTTGAATTGTGATGAGTTCATCAGGCTTTTCTTAATTTCTGTTACAATCCATAATAAACAAGAACAAGCCTAGCCTCAGACTGTATTTTAACGATGAAATATCAGAATCACATTAATAAGACATGTAAGTTGGAGTTACAAGCTGCACGAAAGCTATGCATCATGTTATTGTAGTTATAAGTCCATTATTTGTGGAACTAAGGTCCCTGCTTATGCTTGGTACCGCTTGAACTGCTGTGAGAGTCACACTGAGTTTCATCTGAGGCTGAATCATTCTTTCCATTGCCTTCTAAC
Organism: Sesbania bispinosa; assembly: GCA_026901365.1. Classification (NCBI taxonomy): domain Eukaryota; kingdom Viridiplantae; phylum Streptophyta; class Magnoliopsida; order Fabales; family Fabaceae; genus Sesbania; species Sesbania bispinosa. The sequence goes on from QLOH01000253.1 coordinate 609,203, forward strand.
AACTTTGGTAAGGAGAAACTGCAGGTGGGATGATTGTAATAAGGCTGTGTTTGGAATGACATGTAATTTGCAGTAGAAGGAAAAGACCGGTATCCATATGTGGACGGATAGGGCCCAGGAAGAAATGCATTTGGTGGAGGCCAATACATCACTGGTACAAAAGTACTTGCTGGCTGTGGTGGCAGCATGTGATATGAACTATGATTACCACCAGAGACATTATTAGTACTAGAAGGGGCAAGAGCAGGATTTGGCATAGGAGAAATATCTTGGGAAATTTGAGATGGCATAGAATGAAATGCTGCCATTGCATATGTGTGTGTGTGAGCAGAGGAATAGCTACTTAAACCAAATTGAGTAGCTGCCGAACCTATTGGTGTTGAGTGTTGAGATGGGGTCTTTTGCGAATTATGAGACTTTGTTATGGCATTAGAGTGCTTTCTCCCCCTGGATTTTGCAGGAAGTGTCTTTTTAGTTAAATGCTGGGGTTCATGAGTACCCTGCTTGAACAACACAAAGTAAGTAGAAGAAGCTTAAGTTAAGAGCAATCTAACAAGGGAACCAATACTCTGAACTTAACCAAAGTATGGCTAGTGTGGCACCAGAAGAAATGAGCTATTTAGAGACTGCAAAATCAATAAAGTGTGACAAAATTGCAGCTATTCTATGAATATGTTACATGCATTGTATGAGAATTAAAATTTGACAATTAATTGCCACTGTTTAGCTGAATTTGCTCACAAAAAGTCATTAATTTTAGAATACCCACACAACAGCACAAGCTCAAGAAATTGTTGCAAAATATTTTAAAAGAAGAACTAGCTGGTAGCTTATACAAAGAACTCACATGCATAATATGGGATTCATAATCTTACATTGTTACATGCAATTGGATGTGGATGAAACAACTCCTCCCCTTCAGCATCCTCATCAGCCCTGTAACGGGAAAATTATGTGTTAGAAGAAGAAAGGTTGCCTTTTAGAGTAGTTTCAGAACCAATTTTTATGCCAGTTATTTAACTAGGCAATTATATTATATGTTCCTGTTTCATTTATGCTTTGCTGTATATAATTTGATAAACCTGTAATATTTCTGAAGCAAGTCTAAGTTGCGGTATTTGGTTTCTCTCTGAACTAGATCATCAGGAAATCCTGCCATAAAGAGAAGTGTGATGCCCAAGGCCTTGAAGAAAAAGCTTCCACTGCGAATATGAACCAACATAGCCATTCGGCACATAAGTGGCCCAAAAGACTTCAGTTTGTTTCTTCCCATCCGCTGCCTCACATATCTGTATAATCATAACATTTGAATAACCTTGTAAAGATGTGAAATTAAGGTTTAAAAAAATTGAGTGAAATTTGCTAAAAAAACTATTAAAGGGTTAAAATTACACATTCTCTTGCTCATATAATTATTGTTGCCCATTATTATCAGTAAAAAGCTTACTCATTTTGAGGAAGATTTCTTGTCCTTCCACCATATTTAATGCACAAGAATAAGCATGATGGACAAGTAGCATCAGATGGACGCATGGCTCTTTCTTCTTCAAGTATCTGGACAGGACATAATACACGGTTTTGTTGATTTGGATAAAATATTTTCCTCCGAACACCAGGATTCTCATATAAAACATGCTCCTACATACATTTAAAAAAAAAAAAGAATCATTTCATTGCATTTATGGAACACAAATATATATTTGAGCAAAAACTCAAGTTGGAATGCAAACTAGTGACTAGTTGCATAAACAAAGTTAGTTAGCACTTAGCAGATTTCTCTTACCCCAGGGTTTGCTGGAGACACGTATGGTTCTCCTTTCTTCAAAATGCTAAAATGGTTGTAGTCCAACTCGTACATATCTTCACACCCATGTCTTATGCCAAGTGATGCAAAAACTATGATTTTCCTTATAGTGTGGGACTGAGCATTTTTTTGTGTAAGGGCTTCAGACTCAATTATCCTTTTAACTTCTTTTGGACAGAAAGCCACCTTCTGAGGCTTTCTATTCTGTGTTTTACATATAGATCCTCTTGAAGAAGGGACTTCAAGTGCTTCCTTACATGCTGCAGTCTCTTTAATTTCTGTTTTGACTTCAGTGTTCTTGGATACTTGAGCAAGTAACATGCAATTTGTCTTTTGATTTTCATGATCTTCTTGTCTCACATTACCTGATAGACCAGAAAATCTCTCCATACATGTTACATTTGATTCCTGATCAACATGATCAGCATTAAGGCAACCTTTCTGTGCATTAATAGTTTCATTTGTGTCACCAATTTCTTCTTGTCTTTGAATATTATCCATATCATCATCATAATTATCATCGCATGCATCATCACTGTCTGTTTCATTGAAATCTGCAACAGAGTCACAGTCCTTAAATTTTTCAAGATACAAAAGTTGGCTATCATCCATGCTCATCCAATTAATTAAACCCTTTGCTGGATCAATCTCCTTAGGAACAATGCCTTCAGTTTCAGTATCAGGCATGTACTGAGAGGCCATTTCACTTTTGACAGTGTTCCTGTTCTCTTTTTCATCGTCTGACGTTTCTATCTTCTGCCTTTTGAAGCTTCTTGCAACTGCATGCTGATGATTTTCCTGATATCAAGGGAGAAATTTTCACCTTTAATAACAAAACAGATGAAAACTTCAACAATCAGGGAACACAAATGAAATGAGCGTGATGACATAATTAAATTTGGAGTCTGATTTAATCTTGATCATCAGTTATCCTGTGATTGCTCCAATTATATGATTCTCAAATGTTCAATGGATACCATAGGATAATTTAATGTATATTTGGTTTGGCGTTGAGAAGGGGTCCAACGTCTCAATGCAATTATTTGTAGAGTTGAAAACATGAGTTCATATCAATTTATTTGTGTTCCAATGTTAAACCAAACATAGCCTTATCATAATGCCTGAATCTATATCAATTTAAAGACTTTCATTATGAAGCAATAATCCTATTCCTATTATAGAAGTAACTTCCTCTTCATATAACCTATGAAGGGAGTTGAACCCATTATGGTTAGATTTCACCATGCAATGTGCAGAGATGTATATATGAACATGCTGGATGTATAATTATGAATGCTTTGCTGGTTCATCAAGTCAGGGAATTGTGAATTTTCATATATAGCACCAAATTCAAACAAGCCAACATTTGTTTAAGCAAAAGAACAAATAATAATAATAATAATGTAACCGTACTTGATCAGTTTGTGTGTTTATTTCCCTTATCTGTGCTTCGAGCATTGATATTCTCTCCATGAGCTCTGCATTCTTCTGCTTTTCCCTTTCTAACTCAGCTGAAATCTCAGCAACAACATTCACACTATCTCCCTTCACTTCTTGCTCTATAGCACACAATGCCGAAGCATGGACCATAGTAGCACAGGGTTGAAGTTCTACCATTGGGAATTAAGTCAATGATTTTGTCTGAAAATATCTGGTTTTGAAATGGCAGATCTCTCAAACCCTCCAATAATAATAATAATAAACTTGAAAAAAAAAATGCTTCCAATGACAAAATCTTCTGGGAAAAAAAAACTATGCAATGCTTCCAATGGCAATACTTGTTTATGTTAAAAACTAGTATGGTAGGAAACGCATATATATTCCTAACAGTTCATGAAAAATAGATTCTGAAATGGACCAACTGAATCTTAAACACAAAATTAACCTGAGTTCATGTAGCAACCTGGCTGCAGCCAGTAACTAACAGTCATAACAGAATGATAACAGACTAACTGAATTAACTAATCTGTATGGTAATGGGATATTAAGAAGAGAAGAAGAAGACTAAACCATTAGCCAATGTTAATGGACAGTGATCTCAATGCAATGCAAAGGCAAGGGGGGAGTCCTTTTGTTTTTAAGTTTTGATTAATAGTATCATTCTCAGTTTTGTAAAACAAAAAGAAAAAGAGAAGGGCAAGGCATGCATTAGCATCCCCACGTGCGCTTCTCTTTCTCTCTCTTTCATTGTATTCCGAGCCCATTAACTTCAGGTTTTAGAAAAGCGAAAATTTGATGAAGAGGTTGCTTTTTCATGTGTATGATGTTTTAGTTTTACAAACTCTTCCAGTTTTTATTTGTTTCAAAATCCGAGCGCACTACAAGTTTTATAGTATTAAAATAAAAAAAAAGGCCTTCAATAAGGAATTGACACCTTTGGTACTTGTAAGTTTTAATTAACCAACCATTTCTTGCTCTGCTTTTTTTTTCTTTCTTTTGGCAAAGCATTAACCACCGCTCTGCTACTGGTAATGACAACTCACCGTCCTGTTTTTTTTGCAGCTGCATTGTCTTGTTATGAAAGCCTGAGACTGTTACCCTCATCACCAGCATCGTAGAAGCATCCGAGGCACGATTCACACACACACACACACATATATATATATATAATATTGCATGTACATTACTATTTCAAACTTAGAATGGCAAATGTTACATTTTCACTTGACCCTTTGCAAAAGTTTCTCATCTTTGCTGTTCTCAAAATGTTAGTAATAAGTCACTATAGGTCAGTTCATAGCAAGAAGCCATATTGGTTCCTGAATAATCACATCACATCACATGCTCTTAGTTTGATTGGTCTTTTAACTGTGTCTAGAAACTACTTAATTGTCAAATAATAAGAGAAACAAAATATCCTTACCACTGCCATTGCTACCAATATATATCTATGTAGCTAGAAATGAATTTATGAGGGCTTCTCTTGTGGGGTTGGCATATAATTAATAATATGATTTGATAGAATAAGCACTCTGTCTTGACTAAAGAGTCTATGAGACGCCTTTTCCCAAATATAGATATAAAGAAAGGGTGTGCACACGTGCATGTAATATACTTAGTGGGATGCATAATACACACTAGTATTAAAAAACAACCTCACGTGGATCAGTAACTTAAATGCTTGTCTCTTAATACAATTTTTGTCAGGGGAATATGAAGCTAAAACCTTGGATACCATCTTATTCATATTAAATTAACTTCATTAGCATCAGGCATTTCTCTTTTTACAACAATCACAGAGCCCTTTGATTATTCTTAGGAAGTGTAGAAGCCAGTTTACTTTGAGTTAACCCCAAGAATAGAAAAATAGGATACTTCCGACCCACGGTGCTACTGAGTTCTATTACTATAGGATATTTAACAAAAAAAAAAAAAAAAAATCTTATATATGATCCCTGCATTGTAATTAATGTTTCTTTTGCCTGATTCTTTCTATAATTTACGAATAATGCCGGTGTTCCAACAGAGAATCATAAAACTCAGCTATTTTCTTTGAAGAATACTGTTTTTTCATGTCATCAGCCTCATCGTTTAATAAACTGACTAGATGTGTACCTTAACTGGTTGATAATCAAAATTATTTTAATTTTGATTTATCAATAGTATTATATATTATAATTATTATAAAATTTACTGAAGACCAAGTTTGGTATTCTAATTTCATATAATCCCATCTTATGTTTTGCTTCCAAAAAAGCCATAACAGATAGTGCATCGAAGCACAAGGATGACTTACCAAACCAGCTAAAGAAGGGAATCTAGCATATGCTGATTATCAAAACATTATGTGAACTAATGATTTAAGTTTGCACCTCCACATAGAGATTAAGGAAATAAGTTAACTCTCTTGATTACTCATTCCTCAGCCACAATAACAATGATAACTCTGTATGTAACCATAGTTAGCATTTTGACATAAAAATTCAGGCTTCCGTAATGTGACAGCCGGAAACTAAATGTACACAGAAGTACAGAACAATACTTCAAGCAATCCATTTTTAGCACCACACGCACAAAAACAACCTTGTACTAAAATTAGGATTGCAAAGAACTTCTAAGAAATCACCAATCCATGAAGCGTCCTGATACATACTCCTGGAGATAATGGTTCTTGCCAACAATGTTAAATCACTCAACCACTTGGCATTTATGATGAATCACATGAGCTTGTAAAATTGACTCCATTCAGTAGATCTAAAGTAGCTGTCCCTGGTGTGGCATTCCACTTTTCATCATTGCACAGAATTCCTCATAGTTTATTCTCCCATCCTGTTAGTTTAAGAACCATTAGTAACAATATCAATATTCTGTAAGAGAGTTACCCTGATTAAATTAAAACCAACTTACATTATCTGTATCCACCTCAGAAATTATTTCCTTTATTGTTGCTTCATCACCCATTCCATGCTGTGTCATGGCAGTCTCCAATTCATCTCTAGTAATGTACCTGCCCGTGAATTTTAAGATGAAAATGATCATTCACAGCCATAAATTTTATGATCTCAACAAGTTAAAGATACTGTTGAACTTTTCACAGAGTTGATTTAGTAATTCACTCCTTAAATCAACCATGTGTGCCCCTGAATTCAGGAATTCATAAAAGTAAATTAATCCATTTTAATAGAGATGTTATTGATAAAATCTCCATCATGAAGCCAAAAAAGCAAAAGCCAGAGCATGCCAGTACCAATGTTCATATCACAGATCAGGCTATCAGGTCAAAATGGCTGTCAAGTTTGTTCATATGCCATGGTATTGTCTGATATGGACTAGCAGACTAAAAACAACTTGAAAATAAAAGTTCTCATTGCAAGTTTTTCCATCAACATTGAAGAAGAACTCAGCTACAACAATGGCAGATGATAAAACAGTTCAAACTAAAAAGATGAGTGTGTGACTTTAAAGAAAAAGTTATTATGTAGTTTTTAAAACACAATCAGTTACAAATTTATCGCAATATTGGTAACACTAAAACACCAATATTGCAATACTCACCCACTGTTGTCCTTATCAAAATACTTGAATGCTTTGAAAAGATGTTCATCCCGTTCAAGTCTGTGCCTGTGCATTGTAGCTGAGATGAATTCAATATAGTCAATTGACCCATTTCCATCAACATCAGCCTGAGAAATATTATACACAAGAATAAGAATCCCAATGAGTTTAAGATACAAGGAATGCCTCAACTAGTGTTCTTGGTAGGGATCTATAACTACTTACAGCTTCCATGAGTTGCTTCACTTCAGCCTCAGACAGGCTCGATCCAATTCGAGCCAAGCCTGTCTTCAGTTCTTCATAGGTGATGGTGCCACTATTATCGGTGTCCATATTTGCAAACATTGCTTTGAGACCTTTAATCTCCTCTTCTGATAGATTTTCAGCAATAACCTAAAGAAATTTTCATCAAGTTAGTAATGGAGAAATATTCAGAAAAGAAATAAGCTGGAACATGTAACTTATAATATTCTCCATACTCATGCACAATGAAAATGGAACATTCTACAACCGTCTAATCTCTAAAGACAGCACTATAGTATACCTGCCAGAATGAAAGCAGTATCTGGAAAGTTTAAACCTTCCATATGCCAGTTTTTCTGTTTTATATCAACACATTAGAGGAGTCTAGATGTGTTCATCTTATCAGTGCATGTTTACACCAAAAAAAACTTTAGAATAAACCATTAGAAAAATAATTTGCTCTAAATGAATTTCTTGAAAATTTGGTTTTTTATACAGCCTAATGGTGTCTTTTGACCAATGTAGGCAACCCCAGCTTCTGGGATAATGCTTGGTGATTGTGGTCTTAGTAATTGAACAGGCCTTATTAACTTGTTCCAAGTGAAAGCAACAGAGGCTCATATACTAGACAGAACAAACAATTTTTTTCATAATGTTATATCTAGTCAATTTCCAGAATGGGTAAATAAATGCACGGTTTAAACACTGCAATCAAAGGAGATATCAGCAATCTTCAACAATCTCAAGACACAAAAAAAGGGACATTGAATATAGTCACTTTTGATCCAAGTTCGATGGCATACCTTCAATGCAAGTTTTTTGAGCTTATTCATTGCCCTGAATTGTTTCATTCTAGATAGAACTGCACTGTCAATTGGTTTATCAGACGCCTCTCCACCTTCTCTCATCCATGGGTGTTCTTACCAAACAAATCAACAATCATAGTCAGGTCAAATGTAATAGAAAGTTTAGAGAAAAAAGTGCCAATGCAAATGAATGATGAGAATTTATTTAGCTGGTGATAATCTGATAGCAAAATTTGTTGGTATGCTAATATCATTTCGCCAGACTAGAATTCTTGTTTTTTTTCCCCCTGTTCAACAGACAGTTCAATATTCTTACTGCTCACATATTACACAACTTGGGAGAGTAGAAGCAGATGAAGGAACTCACAACATTTTTAACAAAGACTAAAAGGAGGACAATTTAAGTGCTAACTAATACTGGGAAAAAATTAAAAATGCTTTTAATTTGACTAAAGAAGCACTTCTGTGATTAAAGTTATTTGAGCCAAAATAGAAACAGTAGTCTAATACCAAGGACTTGAGCAGAAGTAATCCGCTTCTTTGGATCCTGATTCAGCATCTTCCTGACTAGATCTTTAGCACTGTCTGATATTGATGGCCACGGTTCACTTACAAAGTCAATTTCACCTTCCAATATGGCGTTAAATATTCCTTTTTCAGTTTCTGCAAAGAAAATTAACCATGCCATACATTGAAGTGTTAATTTTTTTTAATCAGAAACTCACCAAAACCTGTATATATGCAAAATTTTTGGATTACGGCTTGGTCTTACCAGCCCAGAAAGGTGGTACACCACTCAGGAGAATATACAATATGATGCCTGCACTCCAAATATCTATTTCCTTTCCATAACTACGACGCAATACCTCAGGAGCAACATAGTAGGCACTGCCTACCATATCACGGTAAACCTTCCCTGAAATAAATTTTAGAAAATACTATGAACTATCAACTGTTAAAGTAATAACCATATCAGGTAGCATCATGTAATTCCTTTAGAACTAAATATAGCAGTCAAACACAATTAGAATTCAAGATAAGCTGTAATGAGAATGAACAAAATTTTTCAGTCTTGCAGATACACTTCAATACCACCTGAAAAGGAATTAGAAACCAATGTATCTGATCTAAAATTTTCTCAAAAGCAAACAAAATTTCACCTTCATCAAAAATTAATCTCACTCAAATTATCAGCATGGATTTGTTTGTTTGATATTCAAGAATCATTACAGGGTAGTTGTCAAGGTAATGAGGATAAAAAAACTAGCACTCCATGATCTGTGGAGTGTGGTGGCATTTGAAGTTCTCAAATCAAATGTGCAGCTCATGTTAGACATAAAGTTTGACTTTAGGATAGAACTCTGAAGAATTGGCCTATCAATGTACTAATGAGTTATGACTCAATTCAATGTTGACGTCCGAAGGGTTCACCACCAGTGTAAATAAAGAGACATGCAAATATACAACGGATAGCAACCCAACTAGCATAGAAATTTTTCTATTGCGGAGTGAAAACTAAAATTACTCAGAAATAACTGGAAAACGAAAAAAAGAACCAAATTTCTTGCATGAGTAACCGCTTACTGAATCCTCAATATCTAAAGCAGGAACCAGGAAGTTTTGTGAACAATCAAGAACCACATGATTGAAGAATAGCAGGGTTAAACCACATTTGCAAACAAAACTAATGGCTGAATTGCATTATTATCTTATAAGCAATGCAAAAGGTACACCTTCTTCAATGAAGACAGAGAGTCCAAAATCAGTTGCCTTGAGCGTTGCTCCTTCATCCTTGCTAGAAAGCAAGAAATTCTCAGGCTTTAGATCGCGATGCAAGACACCCATGAAATGGCAAATGTGCACAACATTAACAATGGCTCGGCAAATTGATGCAGCAGCTCTCTCAGAATAGTGACCCTGAGCAATGATTCGATCAAAAAGCTCACCACCTTCACAGAGTTCCATCACAAGATGCACCGAATACCTGTCCTCGTAAGCACCCTTAAATTCCACAATGTTGGGTTGCCCAGACAAATGCTGCATAATCTGAATCTCTCTCTTCATGTCATCTTTATCAGCTTTGGAAACAAGCTTCCTCTTCAAAATAGATTTGCAGGCATAAGTGTTGCCAGTGGAATTCTCAGTGCACAGATAGGTGATTCCAAATTGCCCTCTACCCAACTCTTTCCCCAAAGTATAGAACTTTTTGATGTCTTCAAATGGTTTGCCCAATATGGTTGTGTCTACCTTCTGCCCCACCCTCACATTCTGGGCACAAGGCTTTGAGTTTTGTGGGGTGACAATTGGAGCCTGTGACTGTGACTGTGACTGTGACTGTGTCTGTGACTGTGGCTTGGGTGCTGATGTCTGAACCTGAGTAGAAGATGGTTGAACAGTGTTGTAATTAACGCCACCACCTGTGCCTGATCCATACCCACTATACTCTGTCCTTGATTTTTTCTCCTTGCTACCGTGACAGCCCATTTTCTGCTCAGAAAAGTAGTAAAAATTTGAACTTTAGAGGACCCAAGTGGTCAAGTGTTTGTGGAACAATGAGTGAGGATTTGGAAAGAGTATTGGGAGAAAGAGGGGAAAGTGAGAAACCCAGATCAAGTAGGTTGCCTACACTAGGTAGTAGGTAGTAAGCGGCTATTATCCACTACAAGACAAGGACAATGCTAGAAAGATGAGAGGATAGTGGAAATAATTTCATTTAGTTGATTACAGATAGATCATTGTAGCAATTCTGGCGGTGGTGTGTAAAGGGCTAAAGCCTAATATTTAGGTTTTGCCTTTGCTTACTTCTAAATTTTAGGTTATTTTAGACACTTTACAAGTTTAGTTTATATCATTTTATTCACAGCTCAATTATAAATTATGTATCTGCCTATGTGTAGATATAAGTAGAGCCTTGTGCAGGTTTGTCTAATTTTTTTATGCACAACACAAATGATTAAGCATGAATGTTATTCCACAAACAAACTCATTATAATAAAAGGAATAAAGGATTATGCTTAAGTTAAAGCGGAGCAGGATTGCTAGCAATGACATTTTTTATTAGTAAACTCATCGGAGGAGGTATACACGGATTCTGTTTATGCTTAACCCAAACTCAACTCAATAATTTGTGGTGACATCATTTCATTCAAGCAATTTAGATGGTTACGATAGAAATATTTTTCCTTTTTTTCTCATTGTTCAAAACACATTCATAACAAAATGAAGGAAAAAATGAAGTTTAAAACAATTTTGTACGAGAAATATATAATTATAAATATATAAATGCATAGCCCCTGTAGTCACAAAATATATATATATATATATATATAAATGCATTTCTGGTTAAACTTGAACCTGATAATGTTAGACAAATTGTTTTATGTCTATTTAATTTTTTTCATAGATAATAAATAATTGATATTTTATTAAATTTTATGAAAATTTAAAAAGAAATAAGTGAGATACAAAATTTTCACATAAAAATGTTAAGTGAAATTTTAACATTAAAAAATTTATTCTCTAAGAATGATGATAACACACATTTTTTTCAACACGTATAATTAATTTATTCTTTGAAAATATCAACAAACTTTTTAAAAATGATTTATTTATGTAGAATTGAATGGACTTTTTAGGTAATAATTAAATCCTAATAACAAATGTATTTTCAGCATTCCTCTTTTTTCTATAATGTTCTTTTTGGAGGGGTCCACACAGCACACAGCAAAAAAAAAAACACGCAGAAGCCCAAACAGGCCCAATATATAGCATTTCAGATAATGACACGAAAAACACGTGCTGGGACACCAATCCAAAGGCTGTTTATCATCATATCAGAAGCAGAAAAGTACGACTCTCCGAATAAAAGAAAAAGATAACAAACCCTGAAGACGTCGATAAGGTAGCCAATAGTAATATATTAATATTCAATTTTTTTTTGTCGACGTTGCAATAGTTAATTAATTCAAAGAAAGGGAGCCCAAAGCCCAATTGTTCTCTGCTCATAGATCCAGTAGCTTACGCAGCCCCATTTTAATTGGGCTATGGTCTCTTTCCATTCTTATGGGGCTCGGGTTGGGCTTAATAATTGCAATTCCATCATTGCTCGGCTATATCTACTTTTTGTAATAATTGGGCTGTAACTTTTATCCAAATGTTCAAAGGTACAGTCTTTTTTGACCCAAAAAAAGCTACAGTTTTTTTCACAAAAGAAAAGAAAACTATATAAGTAAAAAATAAAAAATATCCTAAGTTTTACTTTTTTGGTCTTTGACCGATAATCCCCATAGACATAGCTATAGGTGGTGGTTAGGTAAAACTCTTCCAATAATAGTAACTCCAAAATTCAAATCTCAAACCTTGCAGGCAAAGTCCGCTTGTATCACAATCCAATTACAATATTAATGTGACCAACTACTGTTTCATTCCCAAGTTTTACTTTGTTTTTAAATTGATATTATAAATTTTAAAATTGTTTTGTTTAATCATTAAGCCACAATTATTTTATTAATTAGTCATTCTATCCCGTTGTCATTAATCCACCAACATAATTTATACATGACAGAATTCTAACTTTTCATATGTTTGTTAAACTTTTTAATAAAAACTTATTTCAATCCTTAAAAAAATATAAACTGTAAAAATTTTTTTTTTTAGAAAATGAGAGAGGAAAACATGTAATCATATTCTTAATAACATTATTAAATCGTCTTTTTTCTAATACCATTTTTAATATTGGAGACAACTTTACTTATTAGTACTGACATCTTCTAATAAACTAACTAGACAGTTATGACTTAATTGACAACACGAATTAAGATTGTAAAAAGAGCTCTCATGTTCAATCGCAACTAAACACACTATTAAGAAGATGTGAGGAGTATTAACTAAACCTGAATGGGTTGAGATTTCCCTTATGGTTAACACAAAAAAAAAAAACATAATAATTAAACATAATATTAAATGTAATTCAAATAGAACATTAACCAATAAAATGAAAACAATTAAAAAAGTTTCCACTATATACTAATTAGTTTTACAAGGATATTTACTTAAGTTTGTCTTGATATTTGCAAAGACATATTTATCTTAATATTTTATGCATTTTTTGGGGAAATAAAAATTAGAAATATCAAACCAAAAGAAATTAGAAATAAACACATGATTATGCGCAAAGATTTACTATAAACGTCGCATTGTTGACAAGATGAAAATTTTGGTTCAAGTACAAATTGAAGAAGTACAAACTAAATCTAGAAAATGTACGTAAAATTAATCAAAGTGCGAATCAAACTTTGAGTTTACAAGGTGATTCCTCTTAAAGCACTACTGAGTACTGACTTCCCTTTTGTGATACTCTTACCGAAGCACTTTGGAAAGGTAAAGTAATTATAATAAACGGTTTGTTGTAAGGATGCCCCACTTAATTTATAAAGAGAAAGAGGCCTTGAGTGCTCATCTTTTGTTCCATTCGTCAAAGCCTCAAATGCTCATCTGAATAGGATGGCCGATGGTTGATATAGATTTTTAAGTGTGGCATAAACTATACTATATCTACCAAAATCTCTATCAAACTTTGGCACCTAAGAGTGCAAACCAGTGGTCGTAAACCCACATGAGTTGTGAGCCCAACATGTAATGAGTTGCGTCATTTTCATGCAAAAAAAAGTGTGCAACCATTAGTTTGCCATTCACCCTCCTAACTCATAATGTACGTTGCTCACTTGGAGCTTAGTTAACCTGTACCGATCCCGTGGCAACATCCATCGCTTTTCCATTAAAAGCATTTGGTGTCCCTCTCTCTCTCTCTGGGTGACCCTATGTTTTTGTCCACAAATTTTTTTTAAAATATGAAATAAAACAATTTGGAATTTGGACTTGATGCTTATGTGTATATAGGTTAGGTTACTCGATTTGACTATAGGTGTTAACTTTTTTAAAGATTATTATATATATGAAATAAAGAAGTTTTAAGCTTTGTGCGGAGAATATATGAGTGTAAATAAAGCCTAGTTAAATAATATATTACATATTCATCTAAAATTATAAGTTTGTGGCTTTTTTCTTAATTAGTTATTACTCTGTTAGTTTAAGTAATATAAACGTACATGTACATAATTTATATTGTTCCATTTTCATAATTTTATATAAAATTCAAAATTTGTGGTACAAGCAAATGCAATGCATATTGTTTTGTTCATCTAAGCACTTTATGACTGAATTTATTCTGGTATTCCTTTTATTATAAAGTATCCATCATCGTTTGATTTTAACAGAATGATACCACTTTGACAATTAGGAGAAGAAAAGGAATGATATATAAAAATCATACCATTTACCACATAATAACATAGAACAAACTAATTTATCCATATTATTATTTTTACATGATAAAAGATATATAATTTTCTTGTTTCACTAAAATTTTGGGAAACACTTATGAATTTTTTACGCTGAACTCTATTTTACACTCATTTTTCCTTTATATTTCTATTTATTCATCATCATATGATCATATCATTTACATCTTTTATTTCTCTTCTCTTCATTTTTTTTTATCCTTCTATCTCCACACCTCCTTATACACTCAATTTCTTGCCATAGAAATTTCATTTTACTTTTTGGAAACTCTCTTTCTCTATAACTTTTTTTTTTGGTCAAATCTTTCCCTAACTTAACTCTTTGCACTTCTAAGACAAAAGAGCTCCTAACCGTATAGGGTCGACTCAAGGATAAGGCCAAATCCCGGCTTTAAGTTCCTAATTGTTAGTAATATCTTTTATAAAAAATATAAATATATATCATTATTATTAGGCCTAACATGTTAGTTTAGAAATTATTCTCTCATTTCAAGGTCAAAAGTTCAATGCATAGAAATATTTTTACACCGCCTCTATTCCCCAATCTTAATGATAATTCAAATTTAAAATAAAATTTGGCATATTCTATCCTAAAACAAACAATTATCCCACAAAAAAGGTAATGATTTAAAAATATATATAAATATAGTAATAAAAAAAATAAAAATTGGGTTATTGTTTCAAAAAGGTGGTGATTTAAGAATATATGTGATTCTCGTTATTTGCACAAGAACCAACCAATACCAATGTTCCCTTAGAACATTTTCTTAAGTTATTTGATATTTCATGCTTCATGCTTCCTCTTGTCTGGTTCGCATCCAACCTTTCAAATATTATTAAACAGTTTTATATATGTAAAACCACCAATTAAATCAATGATTCTGTTGGTTATGTGTGTTATATATATACATCAAACAAATGGAATCCGATCGAATACAAATTTATCCAAAAACGGTTTCTTTTCAGATTTTATCATGTCATACCCCCTCCTTATGCGGTAACTGGAATACAGATTTATCCAAAAACGGATTACAGTGCTTCATATCTGAGATGGTCTTGATCGATCGAACATATATTTAATTAGGCTCTGTGGCCACAAAGTTGGATTCGCTCATAACCCGAATCCACCCAAAAAAAAATATGAAACTTAAAAAAACTAATTTGTTTCTTTTTTTTTTTTTGCCAAAATTTTTAGATTAACAAGCATCCTTAAATCTGATTTAACAGCAATAATAATAATAATTAATAAGGATAACTGTTGAATGAGAAAGCAGAGCAGCTCAGCCGTTGAACCCAGTTCGGCTCCAGACGGCGTCGCGAACCCGGCTCATGTCGCGGCCCTTTAACGTACGGCCCACCCCTTCGAAAACGGAATTTGCCGCCATTTTCCGGCTACGCGCCAAGTACTCGTGCGGCGGAACCATCTCCAAGTCATCGTCGTCGAAACCGTCGTCCATGTCATGCAGCGATTCCACCGAGTCGACCCGGAGTATCTTACTCCAGTCTGGCACGTTCACCGGCGCTGACGTGGCCATGTGGTGCCCACCGCGCGCAGAAGCCCGGTACTGGTGTTGCACGATCCTCGACGACGTCGTCGTGGAATTAACACTCCCTGGATCTTCGAACGCCAGGGACAAACCGCCCACTTGGCGGTGGTCCTGCACGCTGTTTCTACGCCTTGGTGGTGCGCGTGTCTCCCACTCGCTGGGAGAGACATTCACTTCACGGTCTTCCGCCATGGACCACACATCCTCTTCCCTGAACTCCGATGGATCCGTAACAGCGGATCCTTGGGCGTAGCTTGTTCCTAACAAGCGGTTACTGCTGAATTTTCGACCCTTTGCCATATAACGACGGCAGAATCAGGTTTCGACGGAGCTACTAGTTAGTTAGTTAGTGAAGTGAAGCGAATTGAATTAATCGAAGCGAAGCCAAACCAAGCCAAGATTATAATAGCAATTAGTCCAAGTCCATTGCCCTTACCCCTTGGAACCTGGCTTGGTTTTGGCATAAGCTGTGTGTATGCTCCTCGATGTGTATATATAGCCTTTTCTTTTGGGCTTCAACTCCAATTTCATTTGAATTTGAGTTTCACCTTCATTTTCTCTGCATTACGGTGAAAAAATATGACGCTGTCCCAATAACACTCTCAAGAAAAATATAATTAAGATTATTCATAATAGATTTAAAAAAAAAAAAAAAACCATCACCATTCTTTACTGTAGTATTCCCGAATCTCACACTTTTCTTTTATCTATTTTTCCGTTTAAATTTTTATTTTAGAAAAAAGTTGCAATAAAAATATTTTTGTATTTAATTAATATTGTAACGAAGGTGATCAAGTATATATTAAATTTGATGAAAAATTATAATCAAATTACAAGTGTGTGTTTTTGTATTTTTCATTTTTTTTTTGTAAAGAATTTTTTTTCACAATTTTTTATTTTGTAGATAATAAATAGGAAAGGTATCCGGTGTTTATAAAATAAATGTAATTTTTTGAAATAATTACACGTCATGACACAAGTTGATGGCGTGTGGGACCATTGGGGCAATTTCAATTCATTGGATGGAGGGAGAGGGAGAGATTGAAATTGGGAAGAGACAGGAACGCAATAATGCCAATTCCGCTAACTGACGTGTGCTTCTTTGATCAAATTTCCATTTTCGTTGTTGGTCGCTATAACTGGCATAAAGAGAATTCTCTTTTCTACTTCTGGCCACTGCCATGCATCATCAGTTTTTTTTTTTTTTTCTTCTGCTGAAGTTTGAGGAAAATAAAAATCTCAACAAGTTGGTTTGACACTCTAAGAATAAGTCTAGGAGCCTGATGTAAATTGAATGAATTCATTTATTTTATTATTAATTTTAAAATAGAGACCATTATACTCATAAGAATAATTCTATTTTATAATCAGTTTTAGGGACGGATCCGGATTCATGTGAAGGGGGACCGGATTTTTTTTTAATAATAAATATTAACTAGTAGTTAAATTCATCATATTTTTTATTTAAGTTATACATATAGTATATTCATGTTATAAAATTTATGAATAATAACATTTGTATCAATTAAGTTTTTGATAGAAATCACTTAAAGAGATTAAATTTCAATAATAAAGATTAAATAAAATCTATATTATAAAAATTAAATATATTACACTCATTTTATTTAACTTTTTTTAATTATTACACATATATTGATAATATTTTTTTTTGTATATAGTGTATATGTAATGTAGTGAGGGAGGGAGGCCAAGGCCCATGCTTGCCCCCTTAGATCCGTCCCTAATTAGTTTTTTAATAATCACATCAATCATTAAGTAAAAAATAATTATTGGTTTTTATTATATTTTCAAAATATTATATAGATACATACATCTATTTTTATTCAATTCTTCAATTAATTTTTTAAAAATATTAAAAAGATATAATAAAGTTTTATTTGTAATTCTTATATCACCTCCTCTGCACAAAGATGAAATTGATGTGTAATTAAAAAAACACAACTATGATTATCCTTCACAAATTATAACAGCACATATATTTCCCTTTGCTAAGGAGGGAAATGAATAATTAGCGATTAAAAAAATAACTACATGAAGTGTAGTTTGTTATTGTCCATATGTATTTTGAAAATTTTATAATGTTCATAAAAATATAATAATAAGTCAAATTCATAGTTAAAAAAATTGTGCAGCTATAAAGCAACTGATGTGATATGCATATATAAATAATTCAAAGGGCAAATGAAAAACATAATAAATTCTAATTCTAACTGAGAGACTAATGAATAGTAGAGACAAGAGATAAATGAATGCACGTCCGTGTCCGTTTTTCACACTAACAATACAATTACAACAGGAGTATCGTGTTTGACTACGTCAAATGCATCCAATCAAGATCCCACTCTCCACGTGGGTACCAGCATTGTTTAACTATATATCTTCTTACACGTCCTCTTACTACCCACCACGTGTAAGATTCCTACACAATAGGGCCCGTGGATGCTGTCTCTATCCATGCCACGTGGGCACACAATGACAGGTTGTAATTTTTTGTGAAAATAAGGTTGCAGATGTGGGAAGATAATGATGATAATGACACTCAATTGAACTGACCCTCTGCATAATTGATGGTTTGGGAAGGTTTCCGTGATGATTAGAGCTAAACTAATCCCACTTCCGTGTGACGTGAATGGCAATGAGTTTAGAAAAGCATCTTCAAAATCCTAACATTCTCCAACTCAGAGAGAAAGAGCAGAGTAAGAGAGGCACATTCAGCGGTCCAAAATTAGGTCTGGGTCCGTGTGGGACCCACTTGGCTGGGGATGTATTCTGATTTATTATGAAGTGAAAAAAAAAAAAAAAAAAACCAGGAACATTATCAACCCCTCAATTATTCAATTATAGTATAATAAAATCAAAATATTTCACAATCACGGGCCTGGAGCTCAGGCCCAGTACAAATCAGAAAGCATTACCCAAATGGCCAATGATGTGCGGCTTTGGGTGTTACTTTCCTCACTTATGCATGAAGGTACTGCATCTATAAACTGACATATTTTATTGTCAGCAAGTTTTTATGGGCCTAAGATTGTGGAGTGGGCAGTAAGTGGGTCACACAAGTTTTACCGTGACTGAAATACCCACCGGAAATGGGTGGATTTGGTAGGAGTGGGCCCTGGGTCCAACTCTGGCTAGCTAGAGTAAGACCCGTCACTGCAATCAAGCATCCTATGCTTGTGCTTTTATTCCCTACCTCTCATTCCTATTGTACCATTCATTGCACTTGGTTAATTTGAATCTGTTAGTGTTGACTGAAATGAGTCACAATGGGTAAGTAAGTAACTGGGTCTGGGGTAAATTGGATCAGCAAAAAAAAAAGCCCTTTCAGCTCATAACGGGATGGCCCACTTTGATAAAATGATCCCACATCTTAGGAAACCCCCCCATGCCCCATGTTGGTTAGCCAAACGACATACAAAAAATTTGCAAGTGGAATGATTCATAAGCAGGACAGTCCTAAAACCTTCACCCGTTGTTATGTCAACTTTATGAACAAAGACAGCCCAGAAACTGCCATAATCTATGTTTAGCTGTGTCAGTCATTGTGTTCCTCGCAGGGGATTTATTTTATTTCATGCTAAATCATAAACAATTGTTATTATTACTAATATAGCTAGTTGGAACATTTTAATTTACAGGATCAGAATCGGAATCTCGCCTATTGTTTATAAGCAGCCACCCAGTATGCAATAAATTAGGGAAATAAAATGTGCAATGCAACAGAAACCATAGAGTTTTCCATGTGGTATCATGGTTTCCAGTTAAGTTGAGGTATACTTGCTCTTGTCAGATTTGGATTAGATGTACCATCACCATGGTGTTTTGGTACTAAACTAGTCTTATGATGGCTATATTTAATTTTTTGTAACAATTGGAGTCATGGGATCACCCATCAGGGAGAGCAATGATTGTACAAAGGTGAATTATATGAACTTTTTTTCTAAGTGATGAGATTGAGAGGGGAAAAGGCCCACACTGCATGATTAAGTTAGCAATATTGTCCTAGCATTGGGGTGTGTATTCTATGCAGTTTAGTACCATAGCATGAAGAAAGGACAGTATCTTCATGAAAGCTTTGTCAGTTACTCAGAAACATTTAATAACCATTCCTTTATTTCATTTTTTTTCTTCAACCAAAATCAATTGTAATTTGGTTTGTTATGCTGAAGAGAGTCAGGTTTATACATATATAGTCAGTACTTCTCATATGCTAGATAGTATATATTAATGGCAATCCAGCAAGGCATTAAGGTCCACTATGTCTATGACTATTCCTCAAAGCAGGGCCACATGCCCCTGAAGTGCGCGCAAAACCAATCCCTTTTCTCCTAAAGGCGCTTTAAAAAATAATAATAATTAGGATTTCCCTTCTATACTACCTAGTTTTTATGAATTAATTTTCTGTATTACCATATTACATACATGCATGAAATTTACAGCTATATATCTATCTACAACAGTGGCCAAAATATCTAGTATGATGGGGGAATCCATTTCATGTCCTTCTGGGGCCTCTAGCTAGCTACTTGGACTATATATCCATCTCCATCTCTCTTTGAATCTTTGATATAATATGTATGTATATGTTCTGATATATGAGTTGAATTCGGATCTATATCTCTATTCTCCAATAATCTATAACAAGAATCCAGAGGCATTATATCTCATGCTTTTGATATGACATCACAGTTCAAAATAAATAAATAAAAAATAAAAAAGATAAAAATCTGTTAGCTAGACCATCTTCCCACCAAACATAGCCAAATGAGTCATTATCAATGGAGTCCACCACTTTCATTCCATCTTTTCTCCGGCCCTAACAAATCAGTGGTAATGCAGGTGGTTTTTATCAATATTCTTATTTGTAATAGGATAATAAATTAATCACTACTAGTTCCACTCTTTGGAATCACCATCACGATACCATGTGGTGGGCCGTGCCCATTCTAATCTCATCTCTTACATAATTGAATGGTTTTATTCACCAATTTGATGAAAAGCTTAATTTCTAAAACAATTAATATGCCTAGGATATTCATACAAAAACTATTGCATGATTCACTTTTCTGTCCAAGTTACACCTTTTTTATTTTAAGCAAAAAAATAAAGAGAACAGAGTAAGGAATTTCATTCCAACTGACCAAAAAGAGTAAAGAAAAAACTAAACAGAACAGGCTTAGAGCATATTTAATTTTCAAGTCCTACCCTACACATATATTTAAAAGGGATTACATTCTCTAAATTAAGGGTTGCATCTATACCATTTATCTTACAATATTTCCTTTTTTATGCTGTTACTTAATTAATAAATGCTTTACAAGATTAAAAACATGGCTTTTAGTTGTCTTATTGATACGAAAAGAAACACGTCTCAATTCACCATGGACCCAACAAATTCCAGTTGGTTAGAGTAGCACATGCCAAGGATAGCTACATCAGTTTTTACCCTACTTAATTAAAAACCAAATCATGGGTAGTTAATTATTGCCCAAATTTTCTGCATTTGTTTAACTGCTTTACAGAGATTCCTTTCCCATTGAGTAATTACATGAACAACATGATTTCCTCCATAAACAGTTACACATGGGATATAGGTCTCGTTTGAAAATACAATTTATTTAAGTGCTTATAACATAAGCTCTGATTTAATAAGCATTTGATGAATAAGCTCTTAAAAAAATTGATGAAAATTGAAGAGGATGCAGTGTACTTAAATTCCTCATAAGTTATTTTCAGGAGCTTAATGAAATAAGCTAAAAACAGCTTATGAGCATGTCATAAACTCTTTTCATAAGTTTACCCAAACAGTTATATAAGTGTTTATGATTTCCTCCGTCAACAGTTACCACATGGGATATAATACAGGATTCTTTCTCTTCAGAAATTGTTTGAGATTCAGAATTGGAGAACTCGAAAAGATTCAATGTTAATTGTTTTTCTACCTTGGTATGGGCATGATTGCATTTCTTGTCTCACTGTAGCTAATTATAATAAATAATTAATTATATATTTCTTTAATAGCATCGTTTTTTATAACTCAGCCACACTTCAGCTAAAAATTAAAGCTTGTTAAGAATTTATTGTCTTCAACCTAGCTATCAGCAGAATATTCACAATTGCACGTGCAAGCGTGTGCAAGGGTGAGGCACGAATTAATGATCCATAGAAACATCAAGTAGCTGTTTCAAGGTTAATATATCTATTTTTTGCTAATAATTATTCTTTGTAGCTCAATAGTTTGGTACAATGTCATTGTCAATAACATATCATATAACAATTCATGTAGCTGTGTCAGCTAACAGTTGCTCACTACTTCTGTTGCAGTGACAGTTAACAGAAAGCTGATCATTAATTAGGTGTTTCTGTTAAGGGTTGGTACAATTAATGACATGGAAATAAATTTTTCAAATTAAGATAAAAAAATTATAATTGGTATGTGTAAAGTTAATCATCCTAATTAAGGTTAAATTAATGTGTTCTGCTTTAGGCAGAGGACCCACTTGCACGTGTGTATAAAGAAAGAGAGAGACCTATGTGGTCATGGCAAGTGCGTTTCTTGATCAGGTGGGGTTCTGATACAGTAATCATAGACAGCGCTTCTCTCTGTGTAGCCAAAATGTGATGTGAATGATTTGTTTGGCATCTCATCTCATTATAAATCAAAGTGACACTAAAATTAAAGCATTGTTTGGTTGGAGAGAATTATGTGAAGAGAGAAGAGAAACTGGGGGAGATGAAATGCTGATCAAGTTTGGTTAGATAGAAATTACAGAAGAGAGAAAAAGTCAGACGGTGGGTCATTGTGTTTTTTTTTTCTTCGCAAAATTGTGAAGAAAACAGCGAAGAAAGACAGTTTTTTTCGAGAGATGTGTCTTATACAGGGTCAGATAGTTTAAAGACTATTGTGCCCCTCATTTCTCCGTCCTTTCTCCCATTTTTCTCTCATTGTGCCCCTTATTTTGGTCTTTACATATTATAATTAAATTTTTCTCTTTTCTATTTCTATCCTACCAAATAAAAATATTATTTCTTTCCACCCTATTTCATCTCTATTTCTTTTTTACCAAACAACTCAATTTCTTCTCTATTTCTCACCTATTTCTCTTCACCCTATTTCTCTCTACCCTATTTCTCTCCACCCTACCAAACATAGCGTAAAGGCCCCCAAGGCCGATCAAATCAAATTGTGGTGTTAATTGGCTATATATATCATATATGTAGGGGGTGGAAGAATTTATTAGTTAGACGTCAGCTTTAATTATGGGTATCGCCATCCACAAAACATGTTATCGACATGAATAAATCAATCATATTTTCGCCTTATGATATATCGGGATAATAGGAAGAGTATTTGTGGTTATGCTTAACCCTAATGTCCATCAGAAGTCAAAGTACATCAGTCTTAATAAAAAGCATACATTATATTGCTAGCTAGCTTTCGTCATGCATATATTTTATTTGATACCTTCTGTCTTCACTTCAATTGGATTCTATCAGCGGCGATGGCCTCGGATTAGGTTTATAACTGGTAATAGCTAGGTAGAAGCAGAATGGTTAATCTTAATTAATTATACTTCTGAACTAATCAGAGATTTGTTTGTATCTATGGTGTTAGAAAATCCAGAAATCCAATTTATGTCTTAGATTTTGGATGTAGAACTAACTCAACCCAAAAAATTAGCTTATAAGGTGAGGATTGTACTTATATATTTAACTTGGCCTTATCACTGGTCAAGGTGGAACTCTCCCACATATTCCCCCACGCCTCAAGACTAGACATCTGGAACTTAGACATCTATGGGTGGGCCCAACAGATAGACTCTGATACCATCTTAGATTTTGGTCGACATTGACATAACTCAATTCCAAAAGTTAACTTATAGGGTGAGGATTGTCCAAGACTTATAAACTTTAACTTGGTTTTATCACTAGTTAAGGTGGGACTCTCCACTATTATGAAGCCCAAAACAAATATCATGAATAATTTATTATTTGGATCAAGGAGATGAGTATGTATTTAGAACACTATATTATGAAAAAAATATCTCTTGTAGATATGATTGTAATCCTCTTAGCTCCAAAAGCCAAAACCTAATATTCCTCTGATTAAATGGTGTACATGATAATTTTTTAATTACCAAAACATGTGGCCAAAGACATGTATTTATAGAGAAATTAGATAAAAAATTTACTCTATCATGAAGAGTCACATTGATTTCAATATTAATTATAAATACATCCAACTAAATTACACACTATTTAAGTATCATTATATCATATGACATCATAACGATTAATGAGTTTCATAACATATAACATACCATTAACCTATAATATTTAGAGTCGGTTAAATAAGTTAGCTCGCCCGAACCCTCATTTTTATAAGGTTGCATAGACGCTAAAATGTGAAAACCTGAATTTTTATCATGTTTTTTAGCTTGAAATAAATGCGCCCATAGTAATTATGGGCCCAGGTCGAGTAGCTCAGTGGGCTTTCGGGCTACCCATATATATTTAAAAAATGCAATAAGAGGTGTATTTGTTCCGTCAAGTCTAGACTGAAAATGGATGAGTATCTTGGACTTGTGCCATTGGTTTCTCTTGTTTATCACTTTCGTTCCAGGTAAACTAATTGTAACTTCAAGTGGTACATGCTTGATTTTCCTTAAGTAAGATCTCAGGTTCGAATCTTGTAGATGTAAAAATTCCCCATTAGAAGAGTTAGCCCCACCAATATGTAGATGCATGTTTTCGGTTCGAGCTGCATTGCCTCCCGTGAGGGATACTTGTAGTTTAAAATAAAACTGTAACTTCACTTTGTGAAAGTAATTAATTAACAACTATTACTCCTCTTCCATATTTTTTCAAAAAAAATTCTACTTATATCTCCACAATAAATTCACTCACATTTTTTTATAAATTTAGATCATATTATTATTTGATAATAAGTTACAATTAATTAAATTAAATCCACTCACATTTATACAAAAAAAATTTAACTTGGCCACCCACACGAGCCACTACACGTATAGGGTTAGGCTCATACTTTAATTTTACATGACTAAATTTTAACCGAATTTTTTAGTCCAGACCATAAAAAACCCGCTATCTCCGGATTGGGTAGCTTATTTTGCCAACTTTAATAATATTTAATAAAAAAATAATACAAGAAAATAAATTTTTTAATAATGTCTGATTTATATATAGCTAAATGAGAGTAAAAATTAATTATATGGTGTTGTACATTTTACTTTTTTTTTAAAGAAAGAGAGAGTTTTTCTTAGTTCAAATGTCATTCTTCGGTTTAAAAAAAAAAGGAAAAAAAATAATTAGAAGGGACAGGTAAAAAGAACAAATAATTTGAAATCATGTTTTGAGTATAATTAAGAGGAGTTATAAGATTAATTAGTAAATGAGAAAACTCTCATTTTTATCCTTAACCTTGACACTCACTGTGATATTAATTCCTACACTACTAAAAAACAAAGAAAAAACCTCAACACAATGTCAATCAAGGGGAATTTTAGGATAGACTACAAAAAAAAAATGGTTTATGGTAGACCTTTACTATAAATAGTAAAATTTTAATATTAAAAAAATTAATAATATATATTATAAAATTAAAACCACCTTTTATAGTAATAAAATTAATGATTTATCGTATACCAAAACTTAAGAGGGTTTATCCTAAAATCAGTCGTCAATCAAATTAGTCATCAACTTTTATTTTTATTGTTCAACGTTATCCTCCGTTAATGTGATCGACTAATCAAGAACTTTTATCCAGAATTCTTTAACATAGGGATTAATATGACAATATGTATTAAGTTTGGAAACAAAATTAGAATTTAATAATTAGTTTACAAATAGGATAGAAAACTCATTGCATTTCTAAATTAAGTAAATGATTAATTGTTTTAGATGACATCTTTTAAAAATTAATGAAGCTTGTCTTCATCAAAATACTTTTTGATAGTGTTCTGTATCGAGTAGGTCGGTACGCAATAACCCATTTGGTAGAATAGTAATGGATCAATGTCACTTACTCGGCCCAGTCATCCATCTCTGAGCTTCAAGACTAGAAGGCCTGTGGAAACGTGGCTCTAAGTAAAATCATCTAATACTCTCACTCTAACAGCTATAATTTATAATGTTCTAAAGCTATATAACCCGATTGGTTAGTGAAGTATTATGTGTGTGTGCGCGCGCGCGCGTGTGTGTGGGGTCAAGTGAAGTATACATATATAGGGCTTAGGAATAGGAACCGTGTGTGTATGTGTGGGGTCAAGTGAAGTATACATATATAGGGCTTAGGAATAGGAACCCACCGATCACGGATGAATGGCAGTATATTAGGGATATACGGTGCCCAGGGGCGGACCTTGGTGTTGACAGAGGGGAGCCATGGCTCCCCCAAACTTTTTGCAAATTATTTTATATACATACATATTTATACATTTAATAAAAACATTTATACTTTTAGTTATCAACAATGGTTTTGCTTATAATTCTTCTATAATATTTATTCAATTAGGAATAATTTTATCTATCTACATATTATTTTAATGATCATTTTGTGATATTATTATACTATAAAGTTTAATTGCAATTTTAATCACTCTAGTTTGGACTTTGTATAATATTGATCTTTTAAATTTAATTTTTTTTAGCAAATTAAGTCCTCCACTTTAAAAAATAAGAAAATTTGGTCCATTGGCAATTGTCTTCAATATAAAATCCTCAAATTATCATTTTTTACTTAACATCTCAATAAATTGAATTGATTAAATCATTTTAAATCTTATTAAGTTCAAAACACACCAATCAAAATATTAAATTTCACCTAAAATAGAAAATTCTCAATTTCTCCCTCTTTAAACTCTAATTTCACCTCCTATAAAATCATTCAAATTTTATCAAATTTCTATTAAAAAATTACTTTTAAACTTTTAAAATTATTTCATATCTCAAATCTATTATAAATTACCTAATATTTAAATTAAAAATGAGAATGTGAGGGTTTTAGATAAAAAGACAATAAATAGGGGACCAAGTTTGTTTAATTTTTAAAGTTGAGTAAATTGACATGCTAAAATAAAACTTAAATGACCAAATTTACACAATTTAAATTAAAGAAATAAAAATATAATTAATCTATAATATTTTATATATATATATATTTATGCATTAAAATATTTTATTTTGGCTCCCTCAAAATTTTCATTCAAGTTTCGCCACTAATGGTGCCAATGCCAAGGAAGGTAATCCCTCCGCTCCTTTCTTATAAGTTATTTATATTTGATAATTTAAAATGCTCAGTTCAAGCAAAATGGCCCTTCGAAAAAAAAAAAAAAAAAGCAAAAAGGCCCCATGTTAATTTACCCTCTTCACACAAGATATTTATGGCTTTTTCTTTAACAAATAACAAAGCAGAGAATATTTACGGCTACATCTTACAACAACATTTTTGTCAAACAACAACCATTTTGTTGGATCATAAAAGGTTCTGTCTGACTGTAGGCGGGCCTGAGCATGGACAAGAAAAGATAATAGGCCTTGTTGGGCTACCACTGTACTTCAATCAGGCCGACTATGAAATTCCAAGCGGTCACTTTGAATTTAGATAAAAGGATTTTGATTTTTGCTTGTAATTTGGGAACACATCCTCAAGTTAAGAGTATGAAACTAGTTATAATCATGTGATGAGATTGATACAAATGAAGGTAAAACAACTAGACATTTTCTCATTAGGTGGAATAATTCACATGAAAATGAACTATACAATGCTAGCATCATAGTATTATATCATGTATTTAGTGCAAAAATATACTATTTTTCTTTACATATTTTTAATGGCCTTTCCTACAATTTTCCTTGATTTTCCTCTGTTAATGTAAAACTTTACTTTTAAAATTACTAAGCAAGGATCATAATATTAAATTGAGTTTTAATAAATCATAAAATGTAAAACAAAAAGATAAAATAAGTTAATCCATATATCTATATATCTATATATATATATATATATATATATATGTTAGAAAGTTAACCTCCTCCAATGACACGCGTCCAAATTTTTTTCCGCCCAAACTCTTTTTTTTTTGCACGGGAACAACGTTCCTTTTTTGTCTTTTTTATTTTTAAATTTTATATCTCTTATCTATTCAATTTATATTAAAATTATTTCCCATGTGTCATGTTTTTTCACTTACATTCTTTTAGTTTTTCATTATCATTTTAATAAGGTGATTTTTTTTAATAAACTACGGGTATATACTCCACGAGACACAGTTCTCCTTCTACCGTTTTATTTCTTTTTTTGCTATCTTATCACATATTTGATTTATTTTTTATCATTCTTATATTAATATATTTCCTCTCATTATTCGTTCCTCTTAATATGTTTAATTACAATAATATTATTTTTATAAATCACGAGTATCCTCCACGGGGCAGCTTATAACTATTATAGAAAACTAACCCCCCAAGTGCCACGCGTGTATTTTTTTTTCCCGCCCTTTCTCTCTCTCTCTCTCTCTTTTTTTACAAGGGAACAACCGTTCCCTTTTTTTCTTTTTTATTTTTAAATTTTATATCTCTTATCTATTCAATTTATATTAAAATTGTTTCTCATGTGTCATGTTTTCTCACTTACATTCTTTTAGTTTTTCATTATCATTTTAATAAGGTGATTTTTTAATAAATCGCGGGTATATACTCCACGAGACACAGTTCTCCTTCTACCGTTTTATTTCTTTTTTTGCTATCTTATCACATATTCGATTTCTTTTTTATCATTCTTATATTAATATATTTCCTCTCATTATTCGTTTATCTTAATATGTTTAATTACAATAGTGTTGTTTTTATAAATCATGAGTATCCTCCCTGGGGCAGCTTATAACTATTATAGAAAACTAACCCCCCAAGTGCCACGTGTCGATTTTTTTTTCGCGCCCTTTCTCTCTCTCTCTCTTTTTATAAGGGAACAATCGTTCCCTTTTTTTTCATTTTTAAATTTTATATCTCTTATTTATTTAATTTATATTAAAATTGTTTCCTATGTGTCATGTTTTCTCACTTACATTCTTTTAGTTTTTTCATTATCATTTTAATAAGGTGATTTTTTAATAAACCACAAGTATATACTCCACGGGACACAGTTCTCCTTCTACCGTTTTATTTCTTTTTTTGCTTTCTTATTACATACTCGATTTCTTTTTTATCATTCTTATATTAATATATTTTCTCTCATTATTCGTTCCTATTAATATGTTTAGTTACAATAGTGTTGTTTTTATAAATCACGAGTATCCTCCATGGGGCAGTTGTGCTCTTACCAACCGTTTTCTATCCTCCCCTTTTACCACACTTTAATTTTTTTAATTATATTAAAACAATTTATCTTATTATTCATTCATACATTTTTGTAACTCCCTATGCCACGTGTCAGTAATTTTTTCCCGTCCATTCTCAAATTGTTTTTAGCACGAGAACAATCGTTCCCTTATTCTTCTTCTTTTTTCTTTTTTTTCCTTTTTAAATTTTTCTTTCCAACAAAAGTTTTTTTACTTACTCTTTAAATTCTTTTATTATTTAAAATGTTAATTGTTTTTCATTTTTTCAACATATCATTTATCTCATTATTTTATTCATTAATAATTAATCTACAATCTCTCTTATCTATTCAATCTATATTAAAATTGTTTCGCATGTGTCATGTTTTCTCACTTACATTCTTTTAGTTTTTTCATTATCATTTTAGTAAGGTTATTTTTTATGAACCACATGTATATACTCCACGGGACACAGTCCTCCTTCTACCGTTTTCTTTCTTTTTTTTGCTTTCTTATCACATATTCTTTTTTATCATTCTTATATTAAAATATTTTCTCTCATTATTCGTTTCTATTAATATGTTTAATTACAATGGTGTTGTTTTTATAAATCACGAGTATCCTCCACGGAGGCAGTTGTGCTCTTACCAACTGTTTTCTTTCCTCCTCTTTACCACGCTTTAATTTTCTTTTTTTATTATTATATTAAAACAGTTTATCTCATTATTCATTCATACTTTTTTGTATCATTACATAATTTATCTCCCAATTTTATTTATTGACGTTTTCATTTATTTATTATTTCTTTTATCTATTCTATTTATCTGTTTATTCTTTATCCTAAAACTGTTCTCCCAATACACGTGTCACTGATTCTCAATTTCAATAAAATGATTTTTTTATGAAGGTCATGTATCTTCCACAAGAGTGTTGTTTTTTTTTTTTTGCTTTCTTAACACATATTTGTTTTCTTTTTCATCATTCTTATATTAAAATATTTCCTCTCATTATTCGTTCCTATTAATATGTTTAATTACAAGAGTGTTATTTTTATAAATCACGAGTATCCTCCACGGGGGCAGCTGTGCTCTTACCCACTATTTTTTATCCTCCCCTTTTACCACACTTTAATTTTTTTACTATATTAAAACAATTTACCTTATTATTCATTCATACTTTTTTGTAACCCCCTATACCACGTGTCAGTAATTTTTCCCGCCCATTCTCAAAAATTTTTTAGACGAGAACAACTATTCCTTTTTTTTTTTTCTTTTTTTTCCTTTTTAAATTTTTCTTTCCATCAAAAGTTTTTTTTACTTATTCTTTAAATTCTTTTATTATTTAAGATGTTAATTTTTTTTCATATTTTCAACATATCATTTATCTCATTATTTTATTCATTAATAATTTAATCTATTATCTCTCTTATCTATTGAATCTATAGTAAAATTGTTTCTCATGTGTCATGTTTTCTCACTTACATTCTTTTAGTTTTTTCATTATCATTTTAATAAGGTGATTTTTTTATGAACCACATGTATTTATTCCACGGGACACATTCCTCCTTCTACCGTTTTCTTTCTTTTTTTGTTTTCTTATCACATATTCTTTTTTATCATTCTTATATTAAAATATTTTCTCTCATTATTCGTTCCTATTAATATGTTTAATTACAAGAGTGTTGTTTTTATAAATCACGAGTATCCTCCACGTGGGCAGTTGTGCTCTTACCAACCGTTTTCTTTCCTCCCCTTTTACCACACTTTAATTTTCTTTTTAATTATTATATTAAAACAATTTATTTCATTATTCATTTATACTTTTTTGTATCATTACATAATTTATCTCCCAATTGTATTCATTAATGTTTTCATTTATTTATTATCTCTTTTATCTATTCTATTTATCTGTTTATTCTTTATCCTAAAACTGTTCTCCCAATACATATGTCACTGATTCTAAATTTCAGTAAAATGATTTTTTTATGAAGCTCATGTATCTTCCACATGAGTGTTGTCTTTTTGCTTTTTTATCACATATTCATTTTCTTTTTTATCATTCTTATATTAAAATATTTCCTCTCATTATTCGTTCCTATTAATATGTTTAATTACAAGAGTATTGTTTTTATAAATCACGAGTATTCTCCACGGGGCAGTTGTGCTCTTACCAACCGTTTTCTTTCCTCCCCTTTATCACACTTTAATTTTCTTTTTTTATTCTTATATTAAAACAGTTTATCTCATTATTCACTCATACTTTTTGTATCATTACATAATTACAGGTGCGCACCCTTCCCGATCTCTCTTTTTTTAAAAAAAACTGATTAACTTTCTCTGCTTTCATTTTAGTGTACAACGGCCGAATGGTTGCTATATATACCTTTTTATATATTACTGATACATTTTGTCACCACGGATAAATTTTTTTGAAAATGTTTTTTTTTCCTCTTTGTACCGTAAATACCCTCTCTCAGGTAAGCCAACTATTTAATTATAGGTTTAAATTGATTTTTTATAAAGCACAAGTATCATCTACAAAAAACAATCAAACTCCTATCGTAAATGTATTAATATCTAAATTAGTAAATCATATAAAGATAAAAACATCAAAACACATATGATTATCTTATATATTTTTTATATAATTTATTATTTAAATATAATGTTTATCTTTATTATTTTATTAAAAATATTTGATAATATATATAATAATTAGCATCACTCGCACCCGTGAAAATGCACGGATAACTTGCTAGTAAGACATAACATTTAGATTGGGTAAGAAGTTAAACTAAACACACCATAATTTACATTATTATTCATGCATATGGACCAATTAAGGTCTTATCTTTATATATATAAAAGTAAGGTAGTGAAATCATCCTTTGAAACATAAAAGAAGGATAAAAAGGTAAATTTCTTTTAAAAAATTCTAAAAATAGTAAGTCACTTTCCCATTTTAAATTGTTAACATTAGTAATCATCAATGATTAGTTATAATAATTATGTTAGTGAAAATATCACTATAATTATTAACTTATAATAATAATAATAATTTATCCTCTTATTCACTTGAAAAGCCTATAAATTTTACTAATTTTTATCTTATAAAATAAATAATTTATTTTGTTTGAGAAATTATAAATATTAATACCAAAAAAATAAATAAATATTTAGCTTTTAAAAATAAATCAATATTTTTATTCATTTATTATAAAAACATTTTAGTATATTTTACGAAATATATAAGAAGAATAAAAATATAATATGAAATTTAAAAATTCTAAAGCACTTATTAAAAACAAAACCCTTTACAATTGTGATAATAGTAATTATTTAATTTTGGCTATTATATCATAATTAAAGGCTTTTTATATTTTCAATATTAAATTCATCTAAAAAACTTGCAAAATTTGCTAAATTATTGTAACCAAAAACTTTGTGCTAAATTATAGTCAAATAACAAAAATCATTTATTTGACGTTGATTAATTGTTTCCTATTATTCTTTTCATTTTCCATTGACAATAAAATAAAAATACGGGTAAAATATTTAAGTTACAAGTTAAAAATTACAAGATTATTCTTCATAGCATTTAATTTATAGAGCAAAACCAAATCAAACGGGAATGCAAATTTACAAGAAAACTTACTAATAATTAGTTATAAGGTGAAAGTAAATCACACATGATTAAAAATTTAAATAAAAAAATAACATTTAATTTACTCAAAGAATGATATTAAAATATAGTATCATAATTTGCGTTGATTATATATTATATGAAAATTTATTATTATTTAATTGATAATGTAAGAAAATATCATACGAAAATGAATATTTTATATGAAAGCTCATAAATATCAAAATTAAAAGTACACTTTTTTTGCTAAGTGGGAAAAAAAATTAAAAATACATTTTAATTGAACTCTTTAATATAAATTTGACTTGATTATAAATAATACTTTTATTTTGTTGTTTTTTAGTTGTAAAAATATATTAAAAAATATTTCATAAAAATTATTGAATTTTAAAATTAAATTGTGTATTTATCCATAGAATTTTTTAATATTTTTTTAAATACCACATGAGAATAGATATTTATAATAAGTTTATTAATATTTAGAGTCCGTTTGTTTAAAATTATTTCATAAAAGAATCATCTTTTTTTTAAAAAAAAATCACTTATATGAATTTTTAAGATGTTTGTCTAAACTTTTTATCTAGAAGCAGAATTAGAAAATTATCAGTTTTCTACTTTTTTAAAAAAACAACTCATAATTGCTTCTTGAAAAAGTAGTTAAAATACTCCCTTTCGTTTCTTTTTAAGTATCGTTTTAGAGTCTAAAATTTGTTTCTAAATAAGTGTCGTTTTTACATACCAAGGTAATAATAAATGCTAATTTTTCAACTTTACCCTCTTTCAAATTTATTTAATGGTGGAGTATTTATTGCATATTACTTGAAATGGTGGAGAGTTTTAAATGCTTTAATGAGAGAGAGAAAGGGTATATTTGTAAATAATGGAGCTAAAAAGACACACTTATTGCATTTCTTAATCTATGTGCAAAAACCTTAAATGACACTTAAAAAGAAACGGAGGGAGTAGAAGAGAGAAATTTTTTTTTAACAATGTGAAAACATTTATTATAGTAAATAAAATGTTTTTATATGATTATAGTCAAACGAAAATTTATTTTTGATTATACAAGAATCTCTAAAATAAAATCAATTTTTTAAACAATTTCAAAAAGTACTTTTTTTAAGCACAAACAATTTAAACAATTGTTAATTTAGTATATAGATTACAAGAGGTAGATATAATTTGCTCGAGGATGAAAAATTTTCACAAATTATTTATTTTAATATTTAATTTTAAAATTATAGGGGTAAATAGACTTATAACACATAGAAATAATTATTTTTAAGAAAAACACATTAATATCTAAATCATAATAGTACATTTGTATTGAGACATGGTAATTTAAGAGTACAAGTATAATACACGGGGGTGACCATTCTATATGAAAATAATGGTATTCAACTTATAATAATTCAGAAAAATACCTATGTTTTTTTAAGCAAAATTCTCATCAAGAAACAATATTAGAGGAAATTTTTTTATCCTAAGAATATTAAACTTTGTGTTGATTATATTTACTTGAAATTTTATTACCATTTTAATTATAAAGTAAAAAATATCACCTAGGATTAAGCATTATACATAAAAAGTCATTAATATCTAAATTAAAAGTATGCATTAATTGAACATTTTAGTATAAATTTTCATCAATTGTAAATATTTTACTTATATTTTGTTGTGTTTAGTTGTAAAAATATTAAAAAACACTAATTAATAAAAATGAATAACTTTTTAAAATTGAATTGTGTTTATATCCATATAAATTTCCTTTTAAATTTTTATACATCATAAGGAAATAGATCTTTAAATTTTGAGTTTATTCATATTTATTTGTTATATTAATATATTGATTATAATAAGTAAATATAATTCACCCTAATTAAGAAACAATGTTGAAAAAAATGTTTACTTTTTGTGCATAATTTATTTAATCAATATGAAATCAATATTGTAAGTACTTATGACATATTTCGCATGTTATTACATTGTTTTTTTACCGTGACTTATTTTATATTTTCTATTTTCACACTATTTGTTATCATATTTCATGCTCATTTCTTTATGTTTTGTTTTATAATCATGCTAATCATATTTTTTATTCTTTTCAGGTCTTTCAATAAATATATTTTTTGTGCATTAGAAACATTATAATTTATTTACGCATTATGTAATTAATATTGTAAATAATTATGACATATATTTTGCATATATTATTACATTATTTTTTAAATTATCATTTTATTATTTATATTTTGCCCCTCAAAACTAAATGCACACGGGTCAACACACTAGTTTTATTAGTAGCAAAATAGTTACTATTTTTAGTAACAACTTGAATGGAAACAGGACACACAAACTTGTAACAATTACAAAGCAAAGCATATTAATAAGGGTGGCTAGAGTAAACAGAAACAGTAAGAGGTGAGAGCAAGAGGAATGATCGCGAGCGAAAATGAAAACAATAGAGGAGAGAGCGATTAAAAAAATCGCAACAGAAAAAGAGAGGTGAAGCAGGGATAGTCACGCGAAATAACAAGGATATATAAGAGAGTATTTTAAATAAAAAAGAAAAAGAAGGTTAGCGGTAAGTCTGCTACAACATTATAAGGTGAGGTGATAAGCTAATATGAATATCATAACACATGTAAGTTGTGATAGGGTGGGACAGGGCGTGGAACATGGTTGTGCGACGGGGGATTTGAATCCCAAATGTTCACTTGCTCAAACATCTTTGTTAACCTATTATGTGTCTAGCACACTCGTGATTTAGTAATTTTATCATTGTTTTTTATTTTTGTTGTCAGTAGAAATTTCGGACTAACCTTTAAGGCAGTAAACTCGACTTTCCTATCAAAATTGTGAACTGTTCCGTTATAAACATCTGGGCCCACACCGACCTCAATCACGTGGGCTCCACACGTATTTTTAGCTAGGGTTGCCTAGTATTGTGCGGGATATCAACGATGGGCCTCACCTAGGTGGTCCATTAGGGAGCTCTTATAAATAGAAGAGCAAGTCCCTAACCTAGGTATCTGATACCTTCTCACTCTTAGGGCTGGGTTCAACGCCGCCTAGGTAATTGAGCTCGATCTTTCAGAGGCTTTTGAGAACATATTGGCGCCCACCGTGGGGAGACGGTCGATCACAAGAATGATGATGTAGTTTTTTCCTATCAAGGGCTCCGAGTTATGGAACCATAACCAACAAGAGGGTCGAACAGAAGGGCACTTCGGAGACTTTGCCCTCGGGATGATATGCAACATCGAAACAAATGGCTTCGGTCTTGCCTATTTTGGAAAACATGATATAGATCGACCGCGGAAGCATCAGAGCTCCGGAAGAGTAATCCAAATCCACGATGTTCCCTGCAATGTCGTTTCAGCCTTCGTTGTTTCCCTCTACTCATCTAGGTGAGTTAATTTTTAAATTTTCCACGCTCTATGATATGCTGCATGAATTAATTAAATCCATATTCATTCTTCACTTAATTTCCATTTCGATGTTAATGTTTAGTTAAAAATACAATTAAGATCTCCGGTGACTGCGATAATTGGCGTTCATTACCAGTGATAGCGGTTGTTGCCTTGGAGGCCATTGGATGTGACATGATTGGTGTCAATTAAGTATTAACAATATGCTAACAATATTAATTTATAGGGTTTATTAAAGACACAAAAGTTTTACTTAATAACAACATGTAATAAGATTAGACTTAGAATGATCATTCCGAGTGGATAACGTTTGAATTTTTATGTATATACAGTATTTATTTAATTTTATAATTTATGTATATATAAAAATTTGTTGAGATTACCATGTTTAAAAAATAAAGCAGTCTTTTATTTGTTGTCATTGGATGGAAATAATCTTAAAAACATGGAACGGGATGTACTCGTGTATATAAATTTAAATTTGAGTGACCAATTACTCAAGATTTATTGGTTTTTATTATATTTATTAATTCATTTTTGTTGCTATATGTTTGGTACGTAATTTATTTTGGTTCCTACATATAGCATAAATATACATTGATTACTTTAAATCAATTTTTATTGTATGATGATAACATTAATTTGGCTATTTAATATACGTGTTTAGCCCATGAAATTCAAATTTTACTCACATGAATCCTATATTGTAGTCAATTATTAAAATTAATTGTCTTAAATAAAATGTGTTTAATTCTCATTACACACACTTATTTAATCTTAATTACATCAGTCAATTATAATCAATTTAAATAAATATTGTACATACATAAAAATTCAAACGTTATCCACTCGAAATGATCATTCTAAGTCTAATAAGATCGAGCTCAATTACCTAGGCGGCGTTGAACCCAGTCCTCAGAGTGAGAAGGTATCAGATACCTAGGTTAGGGACTTGCTCTTCTATTTATAAGAGCTCCCTAATGGGCCACCTAGGTGAGGCCCATCGTTGAGATCCCGCACAATACTAGGTAACCCTAGCTAAAAATACGTGTGGAGCCCACATGATTGAGGTCGATGTGGGCCCAGATGTTTATAACGGAACACAGCCCCCCGAGCTCGAGCCTAGGTTGCCTAAGGCGAAGAGCTCAAATTACTGGGTCCTTCACTGTAGGCTCTTGAGGTTGTCCCCTATATTAAAGAGGTGGGAGCTCGGAGAAATATCCCTAACGGAACATAACCCCCCGAGCTTGAGCCTAGATTGCCTAAGGCGAATAGCTCAAATTAATGGGCCTTTAGAGATATACTTAAGAAATCGACTTAAACTCCTGAGGTTGAGTTATGATATTTTAGATGATTAGGTGTCTAGGTGAAGTGGCGTTGTTCTTCCAATTCCGTAAATATTTCTAGCTCACTATCTTGGCTTCACCCCCAAGTCCTTCATCACACGTCGATCTTCACCTCTTCTGAATCCCTTCAACCCTGTAAGGACTTCATCCGACAACGATTCCCCCATATTAGTTCGCATATGGTGCAAGTTTTTACTACACGGACTGCTTTTTTGGGTCATGCTCTAGAGACAGGAATCGGGTTGTTGGACAAAGAGCTGAAGGAAAAGACCCAAAAACTGGCGGATCAAGAATCAGAAATTGCCCGAGCAAGAGTGGCTACCTCCGAGTTGGAGACCTTACGTGAAAAGCTCTAGAATTTTACATTGGAAAAGGAAAAGTTAGAGGGTGACTTATCCGACCTCAAGAAGGAAAAAGAAAAGTTAGATAACCTTCTGACTGAAAAATCAAAACTACTGGCAGCAGCTGAGGAGAATCTAGTAGATGAGAAAAATGGTCGTAAAGAGGATGCTAATCGTTTGAAGGATGAAATAACATTCCAATATGAACAAGGATTTGACAAGGCCATTGACCAAGTAAAATTTTTGTATCCTGAAATAAACGTCGAAGAGGTAGGAGCTTTTAAGGAAATTCAGGATGGGAAGTTGGTGGAAATTCTAGACGATGAAGAGTTAAAGAGTTCCTTCCTATCTTTGACCTCCTTTTTAATTTGCTCAGCTATCAAAAAGTTTTGTAATGAAGACCCTTATTAATCATAATATATTTTATCTTCTGTCTTACTCAATAATTTAGTCATTTTACTTTATGCAATGTTTGAATATTGGTGAATACTCCCATAAGAATAAATACTCCCTAACTAGAAATAAATAGCCTTAAAAAGATTCTAACACTCGTATTCAGTAATCAGTTTTATCAAAATCCAAAAACTAAGTACTTTTTAAGAATATCTGATCATGATCAATAAAGGGATATCTGCCCATACCAACTAGCTACCTTTAAACATAACAAGTATTCAAGGCTTAAAAACACTTTGTTTTGAAACAATCCCAAAGTAAGTGAGAGAACACCTTTTCACAATTAGGCCGAGTTTATATTGTCATAAGTTCATTCTGAGCGTTGTTGTTTTTTCGTTTTCCACTGAGCTATACTCGGCGACACCAATCTACTTGGTGTTTGTAGCTTCTTAGAATCCTCCACTGAGTTGTACTCGGCGACACCAATCTACTTGGTGTTTGTAGCTT
The DNA here is from genome assembly GCA_026901365.1 of Sesbania bispinosa. Lineage (NCBI taxonomy): Eukaryota > Viridiplantae > Streptophyta > Magnoliopsida > Fabales > Fabaceae > Sesbania > Sesbania bispinosa. The sequence continues at coordinate 647,975 of QLOH01000253.1, forward strand.
CAAGATTTCTTCCCACCGAGCTGTGCTCAGCGACACCAATCTACTTGATGTTTGTAGCTTCAAGATTTCTTCCCACCGAGCTGTGCTCGGCGACACCAATCTACTTGGTGTTTGCAGCTTCATGATTTCTTCTCACCGAGCTGTGCTCGGCGACACCAATCTACTTGGTGTTTGTAGCTTCATGATTTCTTTCCACCGAGCTGTGCTCGGTGACACCAATCTACTTGGTGTTTGTAGCTTCAAGATTTCTTCCCACCGAGCTGTTCTCGGCGACACCAATCTACTTGGTGTTTGTAGCTTCATGATTTCTTCCCACCGAGCTGTGCTCGGCGACACCAATCTACTTGGTGTTTGTAGCTTCAAGATTTCTTCCCACCGAGTTGTGCTTAACGACACCAATCTACTTGGTGTTTGTAGCTTCATATTTTTCATAGTCGAGTTGAACTTGGTCCTCACCAATCTACTTGGTGGCTTTAAAGTTCATCATCGATCAAATTTTAGTTATGGATTCATTTTATTCTCCATCGATTTGATCGGCTGCTTCGCTTTCATTTATTTTTAGAAACTTGATGAAAAAAAAGACTTCATAGTAGGTCAGTCCTCCACCATGTCAGCATATTAGTTATGAGAGCGTAATTTGCAAACAAAAAGAAACTATATTAGTAATTAAGATAACAATTATAATTAATGCTATCATATTAACATTCATGCTCCTTAATATGATAATTAAAGAAATCATATAAAATAACATTATTTGACCAATAAATGATCACTAATGATAATAAAAAAGGAAACTTATTTGATTTGATTGAAATTTATCGCATATTAAATTTAATGGAAATATTAAATCTGATAATAGAATATTTCTTGCATATATAGTATATAAATTATTTAATTATGCAAGACTGATGAGTTGAATTTATAGATATGATTTATTTATTTAAATTGATTATAATTGACTGATGTAATTAAGACTAAATAAGTGTGTGTAATGAGAATTAAACATATTTTATTTAAGACAATTAATTTTAATAATTGACTACAGTATAGGATTCATGGGAGTAAAATTTGAATTTCATGGGCTAAACACGAATATTAAATAGCCAAATTAATGTTATCATCATACAATAAAAATTGATTTAAAGTAATCAATGTATATTTATGCTATATGTAGGAACCAAAATAAATTACGTACCAAACATATAGCAACAAAAATGAATTAATAAATATAATAAAAACCAATAAATCTTGAGTAATTGGTCACTCAAATTTAAATTTATATACACGAGTACATCCCGTTCCATGTTTTTAAGATTATTTCCATCCAATGACAACAAATAAAAGACTGCTTTATTTTTTAAACATGGTAATCTCAACAAATTTTTATATATACATAAATTATAAAATTAAATAAATACTGTACATACATAAAAATTCAAACGTTATCCAATCGGAATGATCATTCTAAGTCTAATCTTATTACATGTTGTTATTAAGTAAAACTTTTGTGTCTTTAATAAACCCTATAAATTAGTATTGTTATCATATTGTTAATACTTAATTGACACCAATCATGTCACATCCAATGGCCTCCAGGGCAACAACCGCTATCACTGGTAATGAACGCCAATTATCATAGTCACCGGAGATCTTAATTGTATTTTTAACTAAACATTAACATCTAAATGGAAATTAAGTGAAGAATGAATATGAATGTAATTAATTCATGCAGCATATCATAGAGCGTGGAAAATTTAAAAATTAACTCACCTAGATGAGTAGAGGGAAACAACGAAGGCTGAAACGACATTGCAGGGAACATCGTGGATTTGGATTACTCTTCCGGAGCTCCGATGCTTCCGCGGTCGATCTATATCATGTTTTCCAAAATAGGCAAGACCGAAGTCATTTGCTTCGATGTTGCATATCATCCCGAGGGCAAAGTCTCCGAAGTGCCCTTCTGTTCGACCCTCTTGTTGGTTTTGGTTCCATAATTCGGAGCCCTTGGTAGGAAAAAACTACATCATCATTCTTGTGATCGGGGAGACGTTTTACCGTCGCCCCACGGTGGACGCCAATCTGTTCTCAAAATCCTCTGAAAGATCGAGCTCAATTACCTAGGCGGCGTTGAACCCAGTCCTCAGAGTGAGAAGGTATCAGATACCTAGGTTAGGGACTTGCTCTTCTATTTATAAGAGCTCCCTAATGGGCCACCTAGGTGAGGCCCATCGTTGAGATCCCGCACAATACTAGGTAACCGTAGCTAAAAATACGTGTGGAACCCACATGATTGAGGTCGATGTGGGCCCATATGTTTATAATGGAACACAGCCCCCCGAGCTCGAGCCTAGGTTGCCTAAGGCGAAGAGCTCAAATTATTGGGTCCTTCACTGTAGGCTCTTGAGGTTGTCCCCTATATTAAAGAGGTGGGAGCTCGGAGAAATATCCCTAACGGAACATGAACCTTTTTGTTTCTTCAATCTCTCCTACCTTTTATAGGTCCCCTTGGTAACTACCGGCGTCCCACTGCCTAAGTCCTCTTTACCCCCACTCCCCCACTATTCCATATTTCCAAAGTGCTCTTAATGGTGTAGAGAACAGGTATGGGCCGATAAACTGACCCGGAAATCGGTCCAATATCTGAGGAGTACACAACCCTCCAAGCCTAAGCGTGTCTGGAGGATACTGTATAAGGCTTGTAGTAATCGACCCAATATTCTGAGGAGTACAGAGCCCTCCAAGCCTGAACGTGTCGGAGGATACTGCGTAGGGCTTGTAGTAATTGGCTCAATATTCTAAGGAGTACACAACCTTCCAAGCCTGAGCGTGTCCGGAGGATACTGCGTAGGGCTTGTAGTAATCGGCCCAATATTCTGAAGAGTACACAACCCTCTAAGCCTGAGCGTGTCCGAAAGATACTGCTTAGGGCTTGTAGGAATCGGCCCAATATTCTGAGGAGTACAATTTTAATTTAAATTCATTATCGATTTAAAATCTTTCAATTTGTATTCTTCATTTCATCTTATTTTCTTGTTTCTTTTGTTCAATCAGATCATAAAAACATGAGAACTAATAAGAACTTATAGACCACTATAAATTTATCAATTTTGAATCCTTTTAGGAATTAACTCAATTTAGGAATTAACTCAATTTTTAGATTGAACCATTGCAATCATATTTTTTATTATTTTATTGGGATGAACGGTAACAGATTAGTCTCTTTATTTTCAACAACTCCCCCCTTTATTAGCTCAATCTAAAAATGATCTCTCTCATTCTATTCTCTCTAGCGTGTGTAAGTGCGCAGGCTCAACATGATGGGTTAAACATGAAGGATAACCAATAACACTCATTTTCATCTCTCTCTTACTTTCTTACTTTCTGATCACATCTTTAATCACACAATCTACTTTCTCACCTATCCTCTTCATTTACAAGTTATTTGATTTAAGAGTGGAATAGACAAGAGAAAAACAAAGAAAGAGAGAAATAATAATGAGATAGAAATTATTTTAGGGTATGTTTGGTAAAACTAGCTGATAAGCTAGCTGCTAGCTGATAAGTTAGCTGCTAGTTGATAAGCTAGTTTATTGAATTAGAAGTGTCTGGTAAAACTAGCCGATAAGCTAGTTGGTAAATGTGACATAAAAAGACATAATTATATAACTTTTTTTTATATAAATTCTATTTGTGATTTATAGACAAAAATATATTGTAATGTAATTATAATTTTAGATTTTTTAAAAAATAATTAAATTCTTATTAAACTTTTTAGCGATAAAATATTTAATTAAAAATTAAAAAAAGTAGTGAAATTGATAAAATAATAGTATAATATAAAAATAATTTCATGAATAGTAAAAAGAAAATAACAATTTAATTAATTCATAATTTTTTAAATTACTTATTATATAATAGGTAAAAAGAAATTAAAAGGTTTTTGTCACTAAAATTGAAAATATGTAATAATAGGTAAAAAGAAATTATGGATAGCAAAGGAAATGTATTAAAATATAAGGGATAGTGATGGAAGAAAATTAAATAAACTACAAATTACATACCAAAAGTGAGCTCAAGTAGCTTGTAACTTATAAGTTAGAAGCTCTTAAAATAAGCTACTTTGAGGTACATTACCAAACACTTTTGTGTTGGTCAAACTAGTTTATAAGTTAGTAGCTATTGGTCTTGCCAAACATATTCTAAGAGTATAAGAAAAATATTAATGAGTAGTTATTTAGTTGAAAAAAAAAACATATAGAAGAGAAATTGAAATTTTATTGTCACACGAAACTACATTTTTTGCTAAAATATAAATAATCGATTTTGATCATTACATGATAATCTCTTCTATCTCTCTCATATATCCATTTCTCCAATATCTCTATCATATGGCTTAGAGGTGAATCCACCTGTTTTTTTTTTTTTTTAAACTTTAGGGAAAATCTATAGAAACATAATGCACTACATGCACCAAAATTGATATTTTCTCCAAATATATTCAATTTTTTTATGTGTAAATAAGGATTGAAATCACTTATTTCTTTTGTTACTTCATTAATAAAAATATAATACTTTAATAATTTTTTCTTTAATGATAATATTTTTAAATTATTATTCTTTTATTAAAACATTATATTTAGTATTTACAATGGAAGCAATAATGAAACGATGCAAGAAACGGAAAAGGAAAAAAGGTGCTTTAAATCGCAAAGGATAGTAGTAGAAATATTTTCTCCCCTATTCACGCCACCTGCTTATTTCACTATTGGAATGGGATCGAACTAGAGAATGGTTGCGGCTTCAATGCTAAACAGATGGATGGACATGAAACTATAAAAAAAAATAACTGTCAAATCATTATTACTTGGTACATGTAATTCATTCTTATAAATAAAGGAGAAATGTTTCGTTTCTTGTTTCTTATTGTGGGGCTCACACGGCGTGGTAGAATTTTACTGACAGGCATGATACTTTGACGAGGCACCGTCCTTGTTATGGATGAAATTGAATGATACCACGAAGTAAGTTCAATTAAGTCTTCAGCGACGTGGCTGCGAGCGAATGAAATGAAATCCCTACCAGGACCAAGCACTAATCAAGGAATGTTGTTAATTGATTTCCCCTTGACATATATTTTGGCTTCTCTACATTTCTTCATAAGAAAAACAAAAAGAAAAATTCGTGCAGGGTCTACATGTAGTATACTTAAAAGGTCGCATGGGTTAACCGGGTCCACCATAAAGCTAACCATATCTGCCAGCAAGAATTATAGGCGCATCATCAGGAATGCCAAATCCTTGTCCATCAACATTATACAACTTTATTATATAAGTCAGAGTTAATCATTCAATCTGTTTTTTAATTATTATTTTGAACAAGATATCCAGGCATTTATGTTAATTTTCTGTCATGGTAGCACTGCTAAATTATAGCAAATGATGATTGCTCTGTTTTCCTATGTTTTTACCGATAAAGGTTAATTACTAGTTACCACAATATCCTCATTGTAACCATGGAACATGGCAACGAATTTTCCACTTGATTAATTCTTCTGATTTGGTCCATAAGCATCCTTTCTTCGTTTCATTGCAGCCAATAGACTCATCAGTATAATGGCCGTGAATTGAACAAATTTCATATCAAGAGATCATAAAAAATAAGTGTGCATAATATGATTTCAAGGTAATATACAATGTGTAACTTGTGAAGGAATGATAATATATCTCTTTCTGTCAAAATGGTTTGGTTTACCAGAAAAGAATCAATCACACTCAAAACTCAAGATGCTATCTAATATAGCTAGCATAATTACAATTGATCAAAGGCTGAATAGACGGACAAACACAAAGTTATTTTCGACACACAAGCTGTGAAAACTAAGAGAAGGTGATGTTTCTTTTGGAAATTTGGTCCTTAATTGGAAGAGAAAGGTAAATTAATGGAATTTTATTCCAATATGTTTCCATCTAATCGATCTTCTCCAAACAAGGGCTTAAGCATATGTTGCAGCTGAGATTTCTGTTTTCGCACCCTTTCTTCCAAAGGGATGATGACCTTCGAATTAGTTTTGGGAATGCCTCGCGGCCATTCTATGCATCCTTTCATTCCACGAGTTACGTGCGGATTCATGATGTCTGCAGAGTTTCCTTGTCCCAATAATTCCCAGTATCTAAACCCACCTTCACCTAAACCTTTACACATAAAAGTAGAAGTAACCACGCCGCTCTGAATTGAGCCTTGTGTGAGTCTCCCTTTACATTCATCAAATGTAAGATCATCTAAGTTTTGTTGTGCCACAGAATCATGGTGTTTGTTACAACCATAATCTTCTGTCCTTTTACATTGACAAGTTTTTGTAGCACAATTAGATGTTCCATCACTTTGGCATGACCTTAATAGCTCAGAGGCAGAAAAGGCTTTCCAGTTTGATTGTCCTATTGACACAGAAAAGCCTCCATTAACTCCTGTCTTCAGAGAATCCAGATCTGTATTTACACAACATTCTGCTTCATTCCCTGATATATTCTTGTCTTGGTTAACATTATCAAGAGAGGTGCCTCTCCTTTCAGGTGCTAAGCAAAGATTTTGAACATCAACTTGTAAACCTGTACTGTAATCATTGGAAGTGCTTGATTGATCATGCACAAGAGAGATATTATTCAGGTGATCTTCATCTTCAAGACTTATGTGGATGGTGGATGAAGGGCCAGTGAGATTGGGAGGGGAGTCTGATTTAATCACTCTCTCATAAATGGGAAAAACATCATTTGACTTTTTGAAATCATATGAAAGTTCTGTAATATTTTGAATATTGAGTGATTCAGCTACTTGTTTGAACAACTGAGCCTCTCTTATTTCCATGGGGTCTAGTTCATCACCCTTTGACCTTAAGAAAGATTGCAGATAAGCAATCAACTGAATCATCTGATTATACTTATCCTCAAGAGCAAGTTTTGCATCAACTAGCTTCATTTGGATACTTTCTTCACGCCATAGCTCCACCATTTGAAACATGTTCCTCTCTTCTTCCACTTGCTGGCGAATTTTAATGAAATGTCTCTGTAACCCCTGGAGCTTAGCCTTATCCTCTCCTCTTTGCATAGCTAACTCCTTGCAAACTTCCACTACCAGTTCCCTTTCCTTTTTTTCTTCCTCATAGTTTATCATAACTTGCTTGGCATAAAGCTTGGTTTCAGCCAGCTCATGCACCAATTTGGTATTCAATAACTCCATCCTCTCCCTACTTCTCCTTTCCCTGGCCAACTTATCTTTTAACTCATCTACCATTGCTTGAACCTTATCGTGTTCTCTACGCTTCCAGAGGACTTTTTCCTCTTCGAGCTTGTGTACAAATTGTTGAAGCTTTTTCTTAGAGGACCTGTGTTCAGCTTTAAGCTTATTGATGCACGTTTGTGCCCGAAGGAGTTGTGGCAGCAGAGCAGCGACAACAGAATCACCGATTAATTTTCTATGATCCGTAACAAGCTTCCTCTTCCTGCTGGCGAACACATCGGAATCAGATGCTTCAGAAAGAGCAGGGCCACTTATTGTGACCTCTTCCTTTGAACATTTGAGACATTGCGGAGAAGAAGATTCAAGCTGAGCACAAATCACAAATCAGGTTAATTCATATATAGCATAGCATAGGTTTACTGAATATTAATTAATTAATTCTTCCTTTCTGTTTAATTGACATTTTTCTCATTAATGAATTAATATTCCCAAATTAAAATGCAAAGGCATGCATCGGATCGGACATACCTGGAAGTGAGAATTGGAGAAATGAAAAGAGGATGAAACCTCGAGAAAGCGCAAATGCCATAACCCTGCAGCGAGCTTCCTCGCAGAAAGCTGAGTTTTCGGGTAGAAATTCACGGGAGAGTGTTGTTGGTTCTTCCATGAGAACTTTGGGCCTGAATTTCCAAGTTTCCGGGAACGGCGAATGTAGGTCCCGGTGACGCTGATTGAGTTCATTTGGTTGGGGAAAGTGTGACTGTGGAGATGGAGGCAGAGGCCATCAATAACAGATTGCAATTCGGAATGTTCTCTGTGTGGTCACCGCTCATTACGCATGTTTGTTAATTTATTTATTTATTTGCATGCGCTTTTTATTTATTTTTTATCCAACTTTAAAATACATGGTGGCAGCCTGGCAGATATATCAGTCACCCTGTTATCTCATGTACAGGACAGCCTAGCTAAGATTAGGAATTCATGATAAATAAAATAAAATTAAAATATTAAGGTTTTAAATATTTTTTATTTTAAGTTTTAAATTCATATAAATAATCTTTAATTTCTTTTACAGTAATTATAAATTTTGTAAAGATGAAAGATGTTATATAATTTTAATGAGCTTTTCATTGTTTATTATATTTTTAAATTTTAACTAAAAAAATTATATGAAATGAGAGCTTATCATGGAAACACTAGTTATGATATAAGTTTTTTTTTCATATAAGGAAAGCAATGGGGTTTGAACCTAAAATCTCATGTTAAACTATCCGAACTCCCAACCACTAGGCCGACCCTATTGGGTTATGATATAATAGTGACGATTCAAGGGGGGAAGCATGGGTTTTGACCCCCCTCCCCCATTCTACTATACTACATATTACATACAAAAAATAAAATATTATTAATATATATGTAATAAATGAAAAAAATTAAATAAAATGAGTGTGATACATTTAATTTTTATAACATAAATGTGCTATATATATATATAACTTAAATAAAAGATGTGATGAATTAGATTAATATTTAATATCTATTATTAAAAAAAAAATTCCAGCCCCCTTTGTATCATTTCTAGATTCGTCCCTGTGATATAAGTTTTTAAAATAAATGAAAACGGAGTTACATATATAGTATTAAAATTATTTTCATCTCATTATATATTATAATTTTTAAAGGGTCGCAGTTTGGTACCCTCTCGTTAGAGAGAGTTTTGGTACCTTCTTGTCATTTTTTTATTGAATTGGCCCAAATTACGTAGGAACAAGTCGTGTACTCTGTCCTAAATTATTTCGAAGACAAAAAATAGATTTTAAATGAGACACATGTGTATTGCAAATGAGAATGTGAAAAAATGGGGGAATACAATAAAAAATACATGATAATAGTTATAGAGGGTCAAAAAGTCTTTTCAAAAATTAAAAATACAAATTTTAATAGTTAAATATTGTCCTATAAGTATAAAAATACTAAGATCATTTAAGAAAGTTGAGAGAAATTGATTAAATGATCAAAGAAGGTACCAAAACCCTCTCTCACGAGAGGGTACCCTAGAATTTCCCATTTTTAAAATAGTACATTTAGTTTTTATCTATACGTAACTTTAAATAAAAGCAACAACTAATTTCTGTTATCAAACGTATATTTATTATTTTCCAACCGTAAAACAAAAAGGCTCTAACATGTTTAGCAAGACTTTAGTTTAAGTATATACCTAACTTGATTTTGGTATTAAAATTAGTGTAAGTTAAAAATATAACTGCTCTTAATTACATTATACGTACTAGAGATATTTATATGACTAGAATCAAATATATATCAAACCTCCTTTTTGGTAAAGAAAGTAATGTAAAAATAAATTATTTCACTAAAAAAACCACAGTAGTTTAATAAAAAAAGTTAGTTAAGTACATTAAAAATCAACCTTATAATCTATTCAAACGCACATGAAGAATACAGATTGCTTTGGAGGTTGTACTTTTCATTATTAAAAAAAAAAAAAAACCCTTCTCTAATGATCAATAAAATCTTTTGCCTAGGACCTTTTAGTTTAAACTTTTATTTAAATCACTCGAAGAAAGTTCAAGTAACAATTACTCATTAACTCCGCTACAAAATTTATACTCAAGTTTTAAGTTATATTTCATAAAATTAACTGATATATTTTAACAGAAATTATTGTACCATTTAGGAATGCGGAGAGGGGGGTTTTGCTATCATTGGTTGAATGACCAATAAATACACTTGTTTTTTGTTTTTCTTATATGGTCTTAATATTTTTTAAATAGTAGGAGATTGTTTTTATTTTTAGAATTTGTATTTTTAATTTTTGTGAAAATTTTCTTATCTTTTCTTTCAGTTTGATTATGAAACAAAGTTTATGAGTATGTTTGGTTTAACATTGAAACGTGATAAACTCACGTTTCTAATACTAGAAATAGTTGTATTGAGGAATCCAAACTTGAGTTTAGTCAATTTAAACATTAAACCAAACACACACTATATCTATCAAGGAGCTTAGCTTAACAATTGAATAGCACCCTTAATTAATAGCTCATTCTCAACCAATTAATAACAGAAGCATGCAGGCTACAAAACTTAAAAATACAATTTCCAAAAGTTAAAATATTCTCCTATAATTTTAAAAATATGAGGACCGTTTAGAAAAATAAAAAATAAGTATGTTTATTAATTAACTAGTTAATTAAGGGTGTCAAACATCTCTGGCCGAAGGATAGTGGAGTGGAACCCATATTTTAATAAATCTGTTAGTTTTAACTTAATTAATATAGTACCCGTACGATGCACGTGACTCATATATTAAATTAATAAAATAATATTAATAAATAAATTGTATATTAAAATATAAAAAAGTAAATAATTATTGAATACAGAGTCAAATAGAATACAAAATTAAAGTTAAATATAAGATAAATTATATATCTAAGTCTTTTATTTATTATAATTGTAAACGAAATGACAATTAGAAATTATTTGCGTAGAAATTTAAAAGCAATACTTTTATTTGATGAAATTAATGAAAATCTTGAAATTAAAATTTTTTCTACAACATTGTTTTCAAATATAACTCTTCTTTTGAAAATATACGTGTTTATCCGAGTGATTATAAGTTATACGTCATTTTGCATAATTTAAAAGATAAATTTATATTTCTCAATAATATGATAGAAATACTGTTTTCATTTTATTGTTATGATTTGGAAGTTTTGAATAACTTATTGTACTAAGAATTTTAAAAATATAAACACCATCAAGCCTATCAAATTATTCATCTATAACACATGGACTGTTTAAAAGTGCTTAATTTAATAATTTCGTATTATTTATTTTTATCATTACCCCCACTTTTTAATTTATGCATTTTATCGCAATTAATTTAAGTCATTTTTAATTATTTTTTAGATATTAGTATTTGTAATTTTTCAAATAAATTAAATTATTTAATTAAGTAAAATAAAGATTAGTAAAAGTTACAGGCTTTAAGGTAAATTAGAGGATATATCTTTATTATTATATATGATTATTTTAATAAGTTAGTAATTATAGTATTTTCCCATTAATGTAATTACTATAACTAATTAATGATGATTAAAAATACTAACAATTTAATATATAAAAATGATTTACTATTTTTAGAAATTTTATTGAAAGAAAATAACTATTTTATCATTTTTTTAGATTTCAAAGGATAATTTCACTACCTTACCTTTATATATATAAAGATAAAGATTATAAGCTAACTTCTTAAATTAGAATTATTTTTTATAAAAAAATAAATTCAAATTATTTGATAAAATTAATTATTTATGTAATTGATAAATATAAAATAATACAAAATGACATAATTATATAACTTCTGTAGTTAGTTGTTTTCGTCATTTCTTAAATACTCTTTATTTGGTTAATATGAAAAATTAAATAAAATTTAATTTTAAATAGGACAAGAGGTTGTAGTTTATTTAATTTAACATATTAAAAGACACTTTTCAAGTCTTCATATATATATATTAGTGTGAGTTAAGGCTAAGACTACATATTTTAGTTCTTGTTTAATTTGGTGATTTAAAAAAAGACAAATATGTCAAAGACTAAACAACACAAGAAAAACGTGCAGACGTTTTTACTGACCATCCATTTGATATATAATCTAATCCAGTTTAGACATTTCCATTTTCTTTATATCCTCTTCATTTTGTATTGATCGGAAATTCTCCTTGCGGTCACGGCTCATCATTGATGACTGCACTGTACGTAAGGAAACGAACATTTGAAAAATGCTAACAGATTCAATACGATGAATATTAATATAAGAGATTAATTATTCATACAACAACTTATACAACACATTTTTTCTCTTTATGTCTCTCCATCACATCATATATCACATCCAACATTTCTCTCTCTTTTTTTTCTTTTTCTTTTTATTTATCTTGGATGTATGGTTGTATAAATTTAATTTCTCATAATATAAGGTGTCGTTTGTTTTTAAGTGACTGTTGTATGCGTCGAAGAGGTAAGACGAAGACTTCAATCTGTTTGGATAAGAAGATTGAGAGAGGTATATGGTGAATGATAAAAAATTAAAAATACATTAGAGTTAGAGATAAAAAATAAGAATATACTGAGGAAAATTCAATGACCAACGATGCTTATCCATAGACCATAGAAAGAAAGAGGCATCCCCTCGTTGGCGTCGCAAGTCAGTCACGGCCACGGGCAAATCATATTTAGTTTAGGGCGTGTTTGTGAGTGTAGAGAGGAGGGAAAGGGAAAGATTGGAGGGAGAAGGAAGGGGTAGGAGGAGAGGGAAAGACTTTGTAAAATACTCAAACTCACAAATATAAAGGGGGAAAGACTTCCAATAAACCCTTCTCTTCCCTCCATTTCACTCCAAAATTCAACTCACAAACATACCCTAAGTGTATCTTATCATACAAGTCGCTATCCGTTCACTGTTTGCCATTACCCATGAATTGGCTTCTGTTTTGACTAAAAAAATCAATAATAATGACGAACTCTGCATACTCCATGTAATAAAATTTTAAGTAGCTTTCCTCGTAAAAAACAAAGTGCTTATAATTTATAAAAAAAATATATAAGATGATATTTTTTAGAAAAGATTTAAGTAAAAGCTCATATGTGATAATTCATTTATTATAGCACTATAGTTGAGAAGGAAAAGTTTCAATACTGAAAAATACTAAATCTAGAGTGTACAAGTTAAAATATTTCATTGTCTACAGTTATATTTTAACTGTTAGATATGTTTTTAAAATAATGACCAATAGACCCTAGAAATATCTAATAGTTAAAATATAATTGTGTGCAATTAATACCTTAACTTAGTTCACCTCAGAAAAAGCCTAAAAAATATTATTTAGTGAGGATTATTCTATATGAAGGTTTTGTAAACCCCTATCAAATTGACATGATTTGTGGTGTATTAATGAAATGTCCTACATCCTAAAATTTAAACAAACAAGAACAATTAGGATTCAGTTATTGAAGTGCTAAGCGCATTTGGTTTCTGTAACATCCTAAAATTTCTAAAATAAATAAAATAAAATAAAAGGAAGAAATAATAGTATTATTATTATATTTTATTATGAATATTATTAATTAATTAAAAAGGGATGGGTGGGTTGGAGTAGGCTCAGCCCAAGTAGATATTTAAATAAGGGAAGAGTTATCTATTTCACCCTATCCTTTCTTCAAACGTCAGATAACGAAACCTTAGGGAAGAGAGAAGCGACTCCACAAGGAAAAGGGTGCAGCCGAGTAGATCATCAAGGGAGTTCTACCATTCGCTTTCAATCATCATCTCTAAGATACGAGGGAATGAGGTGCAACTATATGTGTGTACTGGAGTGCTTGGGTAGTGAGGACAACCATAAGTCCCTCTAGGATCTCTAATCTTTGAATATGAAGGATGATTTATATGTTAAAATTGTTCTGTTTGATGTTGATTGGTATGTTTTGATGTTATGTTCTTGATGTATTAGATGATGAAAGCGAGATTGTCGAAAAGGGGTCAAATTAGGATTTGGGGGTGAGAGTTCATAATTAATCGATTGTTGATTTTATAGTAATCTGCTGAAATAATTGATGAATTCATTGATTTTAATCAATGAAAACGAGTCTAAACAAGTTAGGAACTTAAAGATTTGAGTAGGGATTGAAGAAGAGGGTTAAAAAGGGGCAAAAACACAGGTGCAGTTGCGTTCTGTGACACTTACGCTCCACCTGCACAGCGCAGGATGGAGCTTAGCTCTCTGGAACCTGCGCTTCACTTGCGCTGAGCGCAGAATGAAGCGCAGAAACGCTGATCAAGCTTTTAAATATAATTTCAACAGATTCCTTCCAAATTTCATATAGTTTTTCTTAAAACGCGAAATTGAGATGGATGTTTGCGTAATATATGAATTGTTTATGGAATTGATGAGATTAAATTGGACGTATATAGTGCATTAACTGTGGCATGAAGTATTGTTTATGTGATGCGGTGATCATTTACTTATATGATGGTATTTATTTAAAGTGTGAATCGTTTGTGGAATTGATTAATTGAATCGGGTGTACAATGTGCCTTAATTGTGGCATGATATATTATTGAGTGATTATTCCATGTGAATATTCTATGTTTATAATATTCGTGATGTGATGTGGAGTGATTAGAGTAGAGGAGATTGCATGAGAAATATGTGAAATGACGTTGATGCATTGAGTATGAGCATATGATGTATGAGTAGCCAGACGTTACTAAAAATACCCTAGCCCAAAGAGGGGACGACGAGCAGGGTGGAGACCATGATGAGAGACATTCGATGCACGGGCCCATCAAGGGGGTGCAACCTAGGGGCGAATATCTTTGCACGGGCCCATCGAAGGGGTGCAACCTAGGGTCGGGTGTCTTTGCACAGGTCCATCGAGGGGGTGCAACTTACTGTATGGTGTTAACGGTAGGGCTATCATTGGTAACAACTAAGGGGATTGATGAGGTGCGCTCATTGTGCGGAGTTCCAAATCATAACTCTTAGGATAGATGTTGTACATGTGCATGGTGTGAGCATATGCCTTAATTGAGATTGTGTGAATGTGTGAACCTCTATTTATATGAACCCAGTGTGTGAAATGAGAGCATGATGGGGGAACACTCGCTGCACGGGCCCATAAAGTGGGTGCAACCCAGGGGACGAACATCTTTGCACGGGCCCATAGAGGGGGTGCAACCTGGGGCGAATGTCTTTGCACGGACCCATCGAGGGGGTGCAACCTACTGTGTGGTGTTAACGGTAAGGCCATCACTGGTGATGATGATTTGTTTGAGAAGTGTGAATTTACATTATGAAAGTGTGAAATTATATGTGTATGAACCCGATAGGTGAAATGAATAGTATGTGAATTAATTGATAATATGTATGGTGATGGATGGGAATGAGTGTAGCCTTCTGTATTGCATGTATATGTTTGTATTCCATTCCTCACCGTACTCTTTTGTGGTTTTTCTAGGGTGATGAAGAGGGCACTCAAAGTGCTGAGTTTTGAAGGAACAATGTCTCACTCTGATATGTGTGACATCGAGGATTAGTGTCTAGGAGCTTTATTCCTTTTATTTAATATGTAGAGATTTTGAAAGATTATTTTTAAGGGTCTTACATGACCAAGTTATGTTTTTATTCTGTTAATAATTTAGCTTTTGAAAACATTGATTTTACTCTTTCATGGAAATAACATTGAATTTGAATTAAGTATTTATTTAAAGAGGATTTGTGAACCTTTTTATCTCGACGTTGACTTTAATTTTCTCTATAATTCAATTTGATGATATTATTATTATTGGGATAGAAGGGTGTCACAGTTTCACTTAAGTAATTACTAGATTTTTCCTCAATTTCCCTTATAAATTATGCCAAGCTAATTTTCAATCAATTATTCTAATACCATCAATACCCAATGATCCTACAATATTGACAATCTTCTTCTTAGAACACTGTCCCCAATGATCATGCAAGATAACGGATTAAGAAAAACATAAAGAACCAATATGTTTGTTAATCTAATAGCTGATTGGAAACCTAAAATTAAGTTTTGATCCTACAAAATCCTAGATCCATTTTACCTTATAGATCCTGTTAATTGAGAATGGTATGATCGCCTATTACCCAACCAACTATGATTTACCAAGAGTGATCAAATCTCGATACAGTAAAACAATAAGGCAAACGGAATCATATAGAGAAAACAATAATTTATAAAGGGAAAAAGGGTTCAAATCAAGTTCAACTTAAGATCCACCATAGCCATGTGGCTAGGTGATTAGTTACTCATAATAAAATATGAATTAACAATAACTAAAAGTCCTAAGAATTCCATAACTACTATGAAGTACTAGAAGAGAAAACCCCCTTTGACAGAATTGCTTCACTCCAAGAGTTTCCTAAATCCTATTGCGAAAAGTTTTCGCTCTTGAAGAACCGAGAGAATTGGAAGATGATAGATGAATTGAGATCGTTCAGATCATTCCTCCTCAGTCATAGATGGTGTCCTTATATAAGAGTTTCAATTATCTCAATTTGATTCTAACTTTATTTCCTCTTTTATTATCTTTCTAAATTTGAAAACTGGAAGCGCAACTCAAGATAGCCCAAAAATCACAATCAAATATTTTTACAAATCTTGTGAATGATTATCCTTTTATTTTATCCAATCTCCTTTTCTTGACTAAATCTCACTAAAGATTCTATTTTATCTAATCAAATTTCCTTTTTATTTTTGTGACAAAATAAATGAAAGTAAGTGAGATATCAAATAATAACAATGACCATAAATGTCAAATAACTCACTTAAATACCCAAAACAAATATATAAAATAGTAGTTTATCACTGTCTAACACCTTCTTTTGTCAGCACAGCCATTGCACAACAACATCTACCGCCACTCGATACCCTCTACTACTATCACTCCAATCCAACACCCTCTATCACTATCACCATCACCTAACACACCCCTATTTCAATTTTTCAATATATTCAATATTCAATTTTAAATACTTAATTAATAGGATTAATACATACATGTAACTAAATACATATAGGGTTAGTTTAATTGAATGAATTTTTCTAGAAGAAATTATAGGAGAATAAAATAGAATGAATCAAGAAGTTAATTAAGATGGTTCTATAACTTTTTTCATAAATTGAAATTAGTTTTTGCAACTAAACTTTTTTCAGAATCTCTTCCATTTAACTTTTGAAGAAACTAAGTTGCAAAGATTAATTTCAACTTATGAAAGAAATTTAAATGATTTTATCTTATTGATTCATGATCTATTTTCTTCTCTTATAAATTCTTCTTGAGAAATTTATTTAGATTAGCCCATAATCTTGTCTTGTTTATAATCAAACACAACATGAAAGACATTATTATTTCATTATATTTTATTTGTATTGGTTTATTTTATTCATCTACTGAACGCTACATTAAATTTTTTGTTGCAATCCAATTGATTGGGTCGCATCGTTTAAGCAACAAAAACATCTCTTTTACACAATATATGTTTTTTTATAAGAATTTAATAGTTTACTTCGTCAATGTAAAATAGTTTTTAATATTTTTGAAATATAATTATTTATTTTTTATATTAATTATACTAAAAAGTAATATAATAAATCGTATCTCAAAATATTAATCATTTTACATTGCAAATTACTTAATTATATAATAAAGTATTTTCATACACAAAACCTGGATTTAATCATAATGCAATTGCAAATATAATTAGAAACGTTTGCTTGAGCTAGCTTTTAAATTCAATTGGGCGTTTAGCCCCGTTGATTATATAAAAAAAAGCTTTTAAATTCAATTACGATCATTCTACACAAATTAAAATACTATATTATATACCATAATCTACTAATGATGAATATGAGGAAGGAGATCGATAGTTTATTTTATTCGTGAATTGCGTTTATTATGTATAACATTGCCTCACATGCAAGAAATGCAATACACTGCAAATCCCAAACGAAATTATCTAGAAACTTTGATGTATTAATTGATGAAAAATAGAACTTTCGTGCGCAGTTTTTTTTTTCCAGGTGTATTAAATTGACATATATATAAGTCCACGTGTTACACCAAAATTATTCCAATTCGTGCGTAGAGAACTCACCATGTGTGTAACGTTTTCACGGAGCAATTCTTAGGCAACGGAAAAGCTTTAAGGAAAGTATATATGAAAATATCTGCACAAATCTTGTTTCATACTTCTTTTAAGTTGTCTTTTCTCTTAACCTTCCCTTGTTGCCTACTTGCACATGTACAGACAAACCTAAAACATGACAAAAAAGAGTTGATCACTTTTTTTTTTTCCCTTGTAATCGCGTTTCATGTGATTTATAATGTAGATGTTGTGAAAAATTATTTCGCAATTTTGGATAGCTTGCTAAAGATGTCATCTTTGTATATATATGTCAGTCTAAAAAGAATAATTTCAATATTCCGAGCAACTTCAAATATGTTATTCATTACGTTTAGGCAGATGGCACGTATTCAATATATATATATATATATATATATATATATATATATATATCCTAGCCTTGTATATGGGCTTGAAATTATGAAATATATTTTATATTTAATTTGATGTTTCTCATGGTTTGATCATAAAGCAAAACAAGAGTTTATACGCAATTCAACTCTTCTCTTCAAATTAAATCCACTAATTAACTAACCGAAAAAATTAACATTATTCTTGTAATTAAATTATCATTAATTAAAGAGTGATATATATAATTTGTCAATGCAATATTTAGACCGTCATTGCATATATGTCCTGAGACTGTCAGGTTAATTTGCACATAATTATGGAGGAGCATATATATATCCTTTTCATCATGGAGGAATGAATGGAAAAAAAAAATAAAAAACAGAGAAAAGATAAGTTCCAGTGTGCAAAAAGATTAGCCGTGTGATTAAACTAATTAAGTCACACGTGGAGGCAAATATCCTAATAAGCCAAGATTCTATGAGCATGCGCACGTTCACATTCACATTCACTTGCTTATAGCCCAGTCCTAAAGATGCCACTCTCCCATGGATCCGTTTTATTTCACACATTTGCGAATGATCCATACAAAAATAGCTTGGTCGTACACGGCATTTGCGGCTAAATAATTCATTCATATTTGGTCAACAAATTAAGCCCCCTTTACGGCTGCCAATGCCATGCACAAAATAGAGACCAAATCTACTCAAATTAATGCCGTCGCTAATATAATAAACTAAATAAACTAATTCCACCAAAAGAAGTCAGTTTTCTTTCTCATCATCCAATTCTCTTACATCACCCTAGCTTATATATATATACAAGTATCAAAACCTCCCAAGTCCCACATCACATACATACCTCTCATTAATTACAAACTTCACTTATTCTAACAGTGTTGAATTAATATTATATATATCTAAGAGATCAATAAATTAAGAACTTCAGCAAGCTTCCTATACGTACATTCTCATTCTCATAGCTATATATCGATCATTAATTCGTTATAACATGGGAAACTGTTGCAAGCCGGCAGCATCATCGATGGAGTGGGGCGGTGATGATTGGGGTTCTTTGGCGTCTGATCATGAGAAGAAGAATACGAGGTCAAACAAGGTGTTTGACGTCGAAGGTCATGGTTTGAGGAACTTGCCGAAGGAGAAGCTTTTGGGAACACCGGGAACTTCTTCTGATGTCCATGGAACGGTGAAGATTAAGGTTTCAAAGAAAGAGTTGGCGGAATTGCTGGGAGGGATAGAGAAGCAGCAACAACAGAAGAAGCAAGGAAAAGGAAGAGCTTCTGCAGAACAAGTTCTTCTTCGCTTAATAAACGCCAGAGATCATGCAAACCAGCTGCATCATCATCACGGACCCTGGAAGCCAGTGCTAGAAACTATACCTGAGGTTGATTGATTAATTGGTGCTGAAGGGTTAATTAATTAATTTGTGTAGTATAGAGATCATAGAGCAATGTTTTTTCATTAGTAATTGTACAAATAACAACCACGCATGCATATACCTTTTCATTTATATATATATATATATATGTTCCAGGTCTTCGATCGATTTTCTTCTTTTCATGTAAGATAGATAGAGGTTGGAACATTGGGGGGAAACAATTAATTTGTATATCTGCGACTGCGAGTGTATTATTTTTTCTTTTTTGTAAAACCGTACCAGATCTCGAAAAAGAAATTAAAGTGTGACACGATAAACCATATAAGCATATGATTACTAATTAAATTACCACAAGGCTCCTAGCCTGCTGAGAAAAATCAGAGGGATTGAAATTGAAATTAAATCACCTTTAATTTGATCGATAGACCATATCAAAGATGTTTCGTGTACTGCTGTACTACTATTCATGAATCGTGAATCATGACACGAAGATACCTTTCCAGAAACTATATATTTATATATATATGCTTCGATCATTCTAATTATTATTTATTAATTTGCTGGTTTCTCCTTCAATTCTTTTTCTTCTAAAATACCAAGTACGTACTGTCTCTCTTGTGGCATGAATATGCTCATCTAGGATCGATTGAGATTTTTAAGTTTTTTTTTTTTTTTTTTTTGGACAAAAGCGATTCTAGGCCTTTCCAATCTACTCGGTAAAAGATTGCAAACAATCACTAGTTGAGTGCATAAGTGACACCTAATGAAAGAATCCACCTGTGATTTTCTTTTAACAAAACAAGCTTGTGAGCATGTTCTAAAGGATCAATATATGGAATTTCTATAGTAACTACTATATTTTATTAGCATGTGATTTGTACCATTATTTAATTATATAAATTAGAATCAATTTATTGTTTTTTTTATTAAATTGAATAAATTAGAATGGTGATAGATTATTGGTTTGATTAACCATTTAAGAATATAAAAAAATTAAAAAGTGTCAACGAATATACTGTCACATCATATTGTAAGTTTATCAATATCAATATATACATATAATTTCAATATCATGAAGGAATGTTTGTACATGTCGAATAAGTGGTTTTCATAATTTTTAATATTAATTTTGATAAGTTATAAAATATTTATTGGAATAAATAAAATTAAGAATATTTGGAATGTTATATAATAATAATTTATTGTGCTCATTTTATTTAAGAAAAAAATCAAATAAAAAGTATTTGAAATAAAAAATGCAATCATTTCTCTTTTAATCAAACTCCTGGGTCTAGATAGAATTTAAATATACCATCTATTAGTAGGGTTAATCATAGGGTGAATCCTTTGAGTTTGGGTTCACCATAGACCACTAATTTTTTTTACTATAAAAGTTAATTTTAATTTTATAATATTGATTAATAAATTTTTTAATATTAAATTTATACTATTTATGGTAAAGGTCAATGGTGGACCCAACCGTATAATTACCCTATTAGTAGGGGTGATCAGAAAGTTGTTGGTCGACTCGGAACCGACTTATCCAAATTAAAAGAAAGCTTATTGGTTGGGTTCAGACAGATCTCGGGTGAACGGGTGAAAACATTCGGATTAATGTGGTTTTGTTTGGTCGGTCTCGGATGAGAATAAAACGCACTGAAGAAAACCGATTTGACCGTCCAGGTAAAGTAATGAGGATGTGTATACTTTTTTGGGCCAAGCCCAGTTACTGACTTATGATTAAAGTTAAAACCCTATATATAAATACTAAATTTAACCATTCCTCTTCATTTCTCAGAGTAACAGCAGCCACCTTCACTTTTTCTCTCAACCAAACCCTCTCCCATCACTGCTCCGCACCACGATAGCTCCTTCACTCCACCGTGCAGAGCCCCCAGTCCCACCGTCCAAGTGCCCAACCACTGCTAAACACCACCATAGCTCCTTTCGCAAAAGCAACAGTGAGTGTGCAATTGCATCATCATCACCAAAATCAGTCTCGCTGGTATCGCAAGCGCATATCCCACCATGCACGTTGCACTTCACTGTGCCTCGCCACTGTTGGTAGGCCTCCCAGCCGCCGTGATGCACGGTTGCACGTCGTTCCTCTGTTTGAGCGATCTGTGAGTGAACGTTGATGTCACCGTTCTTGTTGCTCTGTTAGGCCTTTTTTTATCAACTGGTTTTGTGATTTGTTTGTTCTTTCTTATTTTCCTTTTCCTTTTAATTTGTAGTAACAAGGTATATCACTATCAATGATCTGTAATATGGTTCAATTTTCCTAATAATATGTTAATTGTTGCGCTGATAGGTATTTCCTGTCTCAAGCTTTGGCGATTTTGTCAATGTTCTTCCTTTTCTCTTTGTCAAAAAATAAAGAAAAAATTGGAGTAATAATCAGTTTTACTGATCTATAATTTTTTCATAATAATTTATTGTTTGTAGTATGGGTATACAAGGCTTGGAAAACTGATTTAACCCGCCCGATTAAATCTGCACTTGAAACAACTGAAACCCGATTAATCCAATGCAATTTTCGGTCGAGACTGGGCCTAAAAATCTGAAACCCGATTAATCCAATGCAATTTTCGGTCGAGACTGGGCCTAAAAATATTGCACTTGGTTTTGGTCGGATTAGGACTTTTGGGCCCGAATTCGACCAAAACCTACTGGTACCCACCCCTATTTATTACTCCCTCCGGTCTATTTATAAGATAAAGTTTGACACTTTTCAATGGTCCTATTTATAAGATAAAGTACACAAATCTAGAAGCATTTATTGTTTTTTCTCATGTTTGCCCTTGTTGACCATTAAATGTTTCAAGGTGACACAATTATCATGGTAGTGACATTTAATTTTAAATAGGGGTAAACCTGTAATCTTATAGACTAATTTCTTGAAAATCAACGCATTGATTACTTTTCTTAATATGTGTGTTTTTGTCTGAATTGTAACTAATATTTAATATCTAATATTGTATGTGTCATATTTAATTTAAAGATTTGTATAAACTATTTTATTTAATTCTAATTTTAAGTAACTGTCAATTAGGACACATGCGGGAATCCCACTTTCTCTTTTTTTATTTATTAATATATAAAATTAAACATTTAGAATCCTAAATAATAATAAACTCAATAACTATATTATATTTTAAGGAAAATATATAAATTTGTCCTTATTATTTAACTATTAATATAATTAAAATTATTTAATTATTATATAGGGGTTGAGTTCTTGCACCCCAAACCTACCTCGGTCATCGCTAATGACAAGACAGGTTTGGGAGCGTGTTGTTCTTAAACCCAGTCAAAGTAGATTTTGTAATCATAGGTGAGGGGGCCACAATTGATTATATTTGTTGGTTGGGTTATGCATGCACATGATTACCTCAATGGAGAATGCAAGCGACTATCGGATTAGGGTGTAGTGTGTGTAACATTTGTATTGACCCAAATGGTTGGGGTGTCCTCTCATAGTCATAGGAACCTTTGGTCACTAATTTGACACAATTGAGTAGAATTGATTTTAGAAATGAATGGTTGAGATTGATGATGCACGCTTTACGAAGTACGTTGGACGGAAGTGATTTAAAATCAATTCTGCAGAATTGATTCTAACTGTTGCAGAATCTAAAACAAACGGGCACTTAGACAAAAGCCTTATAGTTGGGTTTCCCTAATGTGATAAAATTTAAGAATATTGTAGGCAATACTCGGTTAATGAATGGTTGGACTGTGAGGCGCGCACAAAAATATATGAGTTTCTGGTGACCTTGTGTGGGTTGTAGCCCACAAAGGCATAGCCATCTTAATTAGTGTCATGAACAAAAATGTGTTATCTTATTCAATATATTTTAAAATTTAAAATGAAATCCATAAAATAAGTAGATATTTATAATATGAAAATAGCATAAAAAAATTATTTTTTTTATAATAAAAAGGAAAATTAAATTTTTTATAACTTAAAATAAAAAATAAATATTACGTGTGTATTAATGTGGACTTTCTTGATCTGAAAGTTAACGTGAAACATCTTATAAGATTGAGATTAAATTGATATGAGTAGAGTTTTTCATATGTAATTCTAAAGCTAAATTTAAAGCCAATGTCCCGAAGTTTTGTAAAATCGGGTAAAAGTAGATATATATACCATCATCAATTTTCTAGCTAGCTAGGTGTGTCGAAATCCTTTTATATATTATAATTACATAATATTAATTTATATTACATGTAATTGTTTTTTATGTTCACAGATAAACTCATGATATTGACCGATTCAATTTTACCATATCCACCAATCATATGCCCCGAAACAATACAGAAGTTAGAAAGTATATCCAAGGAGGGAAAACGTTTTCAGAAGAAAAAATAGATGGGGAGAAAACATAATAATTTTTGCCAATTCATTCTTTTTAATAAAGTAAAT
Organism: Sesbania bispinosa; assembly: GCA_026901365.1. Lineage (NCBI taxonomy): Eukaryota > Viridiplantae > Streptophyta > Magnoliopsida > Fabales > Fabaceae > Sesbania > Sesbania bispinosa. The sequence goes on from QLOH01000253.1 coordinate 672,110, forward strand.
TAAGGGGCTCCAGAAGAAAACAAACTAAGCACCACCCCTTTCCTAGGTGGGTGAGGAATCAAATACAAAAGAAAAAACTAAAAAGCTAGGAGGAACATAAAAATTTTTGTAAGGGATATTCCATATGTTTGTAACGGATTTATCTTCTATGCAATATCTTTTAGGACTTTTCAGAGTAATTCAATTTATTATGCAATTTTTAAAATGTTAGATATATCTTTTATATATAATTTTGGGTAAAATAATTTTTAGTCCCTATAAAATATTTGAGTTTTGATTTTCGTCCCTAAAAATTTTTTTTTATTTCATTTTTATAAAATTTTAAGCTATTTTTTAATCCTTGATATTTATTCTATTGTCAATTATGGATGTGTCGAACGTTTATAATAGTGACCAATACTTGATAAGTATCCTCACACATTATATAAGAGTATTAATCTCTTTAAACTCATTCAGTAAGTCAAATTTCATGGCTGACAAGAAATAAAATTCTTTGTACATTTCCTCCTTCCAATATATCACAAAAATTCTTTGAATGAGTTTAAAGATGCTAACAATGTTGTATAATGTGTGAGGATGTTGCACATAAAATTACTTATTGTGATGGACATTCGACAATTTTGTAATTAATCAAAGAATCAACAACTTGTAAGACTAAAAAAAATAACTTAAATATTTTATAAGGATGAAATAAAAAAGAAAATTTATTTAGGGATGAAAATCAAAACTAAGTATTTTATAAAGACTAAAAAGTTATTTTACGCTATAATTTTCTATTTAAAAAATATATTAACTTGTTATGTTATTCTCATTTTTCAACAAAAATTATACTCATAATAAAAATTTTGTGGTCTTTAACCTAGAACCCTCCACATGGTGCATAATTGTCGATTTAATCCTAAGCCAGTGGTGGTAGTTAAGATAAAATCATCATGGGATCATAGTTCATATTCACAGTGACCAACTATTTGATCATATAAACGAAATTTGATAATAAAAAATATGAAACATATTTTTAAAATGAATAATAAAAATTGACCTTAAATATCTATATATTTAATTACGATACATATAATATATAAAACATAATATGTTTATGAACTTAAAATATGATTTTTTTAAATTTAAAAAAAAAATTTATATATAGTTCTTAAAAAGTATAAGAAGCGTGTTTTAAATTCCTAAAAGCATCTTTTGAGGAACTAAAAAAACTATTTTTACTAGATATAGAGATTTAAAATAATTTAGAAAAACATATTTTAAGGATAAAAATATATTTAAACTTTAAAGTCAATATAATTGAATTGAGTAGGCAAATAAGGATGACAATGGGTAGGGTTTGGGTAGGGTACTATAGTACCCGTCCCTATACCCGCACCTAGACTCATACTCTCGTGGGTAGTGATTCTAATACTCGTACACTTACTCGTTGGGTACTCAAGTACCCATACTTATACCCATTACCCGCACTTTTATTGACTAAATAAATAGTAAATTGATTACAAAATGAAAATTAATTAAAAAAATAAGTGAAAATAATTCATAGATCATCCAAGTATAATCTATAAAACAACTATGGTATGTGGAAGTGAATGAAAGATTAAAATAATATAAGGGGAAATGGAAATTAGTTCAACTATTTTATTGTTTAGGACAAAATTATAATATTTAAATTAAAATTAGTAATATATATTAATGTTTTTTTTACTATAATATATATTAACATTAATCTTTTTGAGAAAAATTGTAATTAATAATATAAACATATATATATTAAATTAATCATATGTATATAAATTACATTAATTTTATGTAATATATAAGTGCAAGTATGGGTAGAGTAAGATACCATAATACCCGTCGTACCCATTAAAAAGTGTGAATAATTATCCATACCCGAATCCAGACTCATTTGTTGGATAATTATTCTATCAATTGCAGGTAATTTTTGTTGGTACCCACCGTACGTTCCAATTGCCATCCCCGGCAAGGTATTATTATTAAATTTGCAAAAAAAAAAAAAAAAAAAAAGCCACGTGGGGTGTGTTTGTTCTTCCTACCATCGTGGAGTTGGAGGGTGTGAGGGACTCATCAATACCCAACATTTAACACTCTTCATTCATCAGTTTCCTTTTAATTCTATTTTCCGTTTGAGAAACAGAGATCAGATAATATAAGAAAGCATCAAGAAAATATTGTGCTAGATTTTTCCCCATAACCACACAAGTCTTTTGGGTTTTGTGGTTGATTCTGCCCACCGTCTTTCGATTGCCGCAATCCATCTGTGAGTTTTTCTCACTGCATTTACGCATTCGTAACAATCAAGAACCAATCTTTTACAATTTTATTGTTCCAGTAGTGAATCTATCTCTCATTCTTGCCACTCTTGGAAATTCGTTCCTCGTTAGTTTAGGGGTTTGATCCGAGTTGGGATAGCTTTGCTTGATAACTACAAAAATTATTCGTGAATAATGTATGTGACCTTGAATTCCTTATTTTGTTTTATCTGCCGCATCAAACATTGTTAAATGAATTGATGATTGTCTCTCAAAGTATCTCATTGTTATTTCAAGTACCATTCTGAGTGCTACCAACTCCAATGAACTGGCATTCATCTTTCCTGAGTTTATGCCTAATTCTTGCCACAAAATGAATTGTTTGTTAGTAGTTGATTGGAATGAGGTTTTAAATTGGGATTGCACACAGTCACAATCCTTATTATTGTGGAAAATTGTGAATAAATGCAACTGATGCGGCTGCAATTGCAATAATTGAGGACACCTCCAAAAATTTAATGTTGCAGCTGCAATTGCAATTGATGTTGCAGCTGCAATTGCAATTAATGTGACAGGGATTCCATATGCATTTCCCATTCTCCTTAACCAGCAATTACCAGTTCATAAATAGGAAGATATTTTTCGTTTAGTAACTAACTTTAGATGATATGTATGCACATATAGACTGTTTTTGTTAATTCTTTTGCTGTTCAAACGTGATTGCTGCTTGATGATTTTCAGAGAGATTTTCTAAAGAATTCAGTATCTAGCATTCTGGAAGATGAACCAACAGAATCAGAATCAAGGATTCGGCTCTCCATCAAATGTTCCAATGAAACGAAAACGTGGCCGACCACGAAAAGAAGAAAGTGTAGCTCAGGGGGAGAATGTGCCTGGAATGCATAAATCTGATAATGTGTTGAACTCCAACCAAACAGTGGCAGAAACTGCTGATTGTGATGATGAAATGGTGGGGAAGGTGGTCACTGGTGTCATTGATGGCACTTTCAATGCTGGGTATCTTCTTAATGTTAAGGTGGCAGACACTGATACTTTTCTCAGAGGCCTTGTGTTTCTACCAGGCCAAGTTAATCCAATTACTGCAGAAAATGATGTTGCTCCACATGTCAAAATGATCAAAAGGAAAGAGTTTCCAATGCCAATTCTAAACCCACAGACTGAGGTACATGGTTCTGTTCCCTCATCAGTGCAATGCAGCAAGCAATCTTTTGAGCCAGAAAAACAGGTGCCTGTGTCTGAAGAGCAAGTGCTACCAACTGAGATCCATTCCGGCAACTCAATTTCAATTGAGAATCAATCTGCCTCTACTTTGATACCCATGGCTGATTTGCCCAAGAATCAAACTTCCATTTCCATTGAAGGAATTCCACCAGGAATATCAGAGCCTGGGCATGTGAATCAGTCTGCCTCTACCATGTCAGAGTTGGATTGTGACAAAACTGTTAAACAAGGTAATACATTACATGAACTTGATGCCTCCACACAGGTAAAAGAATTTACTACTGATGGAGGAGCAGCAAAAGACTCAAAACCAGCATCTGAACCCATCAACCTAGTTCCAACAATTGAAAACATTGACAATGAGCTCAGAACTGGACTGCAGGTTGTGCCTTTTGTGCATCAGCTGAATGAGGTGGTTCATAATGAACCAAATAGATCAAATATTGAACTCAACCAAATCCCTGTATCTGCTGAACCTGAATCCATGCCACCTGAACAGACTAGTGAGTCTATTGACAACTTTGTGGAGAATCAGGCCTTGCCAAAAACAGATTTAATAGAAGATACAAAGACAGAGCATGCTATTGAGACTTTGAGCAAACTTGACACCTCAAACTTAAGTGGACCAAGTTCTGGTATTGCTAATATTCTTGATGTGGGATCAAACCTTGCACTTAAGACCAGCCAACCTGAATCAATGCCATCTGAACAGATTGGTCAGTCTGTTCCTTCTGAGTCCAAGTTTTTATCCGAAGGATGTGACTTCAGGGAGAAGAGTGATCCCCAGAACTGTAGCTCTATTGGTGATGTCAATAAGGTGGATTTCAATCAACCTAATGAAAATGAATCTTTAGTTAATTCAATGGAATCTGAAAACCGGATTGGATCAGACACTTGAAAATTTTAGTTGGAAAAGATGAAAGTAGTCTGGCATGATTGAGGTCTGGGCCGGAAAATAAACTAGTTAGTAGTCACCTGATTTGACAATTATTGGAATTGAGTAGATAAATCATTAATAGTTTCAAGTTTTTTGATGTTTTTTTTTACATATAGTATTGCCCTTTGCTCTACTTTTGTTTTGTTATCACTTTTCAAATAAATGAGTTTTCTTTTCAATAATTTTATTTTTATCCGTAGGATTATTTTTACAGGGATAGATGATATATGAGTGTGCAGGCTATTTGTTAAATATGACCGTCAAGAGGGGATAATACAATCTTCCATAAGTTCAGACAGGTTAGGTAACACCATCTCCACGTATTAATTTAAGCTTGTCACTCAGCTCTTGATGTATGAACAAGAAAAGTATAATTTATTGCTAATTTGGTCATGTTGCAAACTCTGTGTGTGTGTTGTTTCAGACCAAATCCAAAACAGAAAACCTTGGACAGTAATCCTACTAAATATGTCCTGTGCTTTGAAGGAGCAGAGGACAAAATACATAGTTTATATTTACTATTTCGTACTTCTATGCTCTAGCCTCTCAATTAGGATTTTAGATGGTTGAAAGATGCTTTAGGCATCAAAATCGCCTTAATAATCATGTCCACATGTTTGACAATATCTTTTTGAATAACATGATTTTTATTTCTATAGTAGTAGAAATTTGAGTTTGGTCTCTTTTACATAATCAGTAATGATTTGACATAATGTCACTCTTTTTAATTTTTAATAATATTTAAATTACATTTAACAAACTTTGAAAGTTATTTTACTTCACGATCTCTAAACATACTAACGTAGTTTGTGTCAATTTTTTTACATTCAATTATTGGGAAAATTATTGAAATGGGGCTGGTCCAAAAGTATTTAGTAGCATTGTTTTTTCTACCCTTCCTTTCCTTTGTTTTGGAAAGAGGAGAGAGAAAAAGTGAGAGATTTGAATATTTTATAGAGGAGAAAAAGAGGGATAGGAGGGAAAGAAAAGTGATAAGTCTTTTATTTTTCTCCAAAATGGGAAGAAAGTTGAGAGAGAAATAAGTCCCACATATTAATTTTCATTTATATCCTTTTGAAAAATATTACTTTATTCTCTATTTTTTATTTTAGGTGCAATTTTATTTTTCTATAAAAAAATCATATGATCTCTTCTCTCACTTTCTCTTCAACCAAATAAAGGAATGAGAAAAACCGACAACTTCTTTTTCTTAAATCAAACAACACAAAAAATTTACTCTCTTTCCCTCATTTTTCTTTCTCATCTTTTTTCTTTCTTTTCTCTTTCTCTCCTCCCACTTTCTCTCCTCCAAATAAAGGGAGTGTGATGGCCATGTGAAAGTCACCTTCTCATTGGAGCAAATTTGAATTGGTTCATTTATAGGCGATGTCTAGCGTGAACTAGTGTGCTAGGTTTGCACACAGTGAGGGAGCATAGTCTTATACTTGTTTATTTAGAATTCTAGGTATAGTAATAACAGTATCTTCACCTCATAATATTTTTTTCCCCAAAGTCATCTTCTCTATTTGTTCATTTTTTTCTCTTCTTTTCTCCTTAGTTTGGACTTACACATGTCAAATTCTTGTACAAAATTTTCTTACTAAAAAATTTTAACTATTATTTTATTATTTTTTAATTTCTTAGTCACTCCTGCTAAACATTTTTCCTATTCTCGTTCTCTATTTCTCTTCCCTCACTCCAAACAGATTTTTGGCCTCTCTCTTCAAAGTTCAAACACCGGCCCTCTTCCATGGTTTGCCCAACCATTTTAGGCCTCAAAAAAATACTCTTATTTTATGTCCAAAAAAATTATTTATTATTAATATTTTTAAAATTGTTAATAATTATTTAATAAATAATATTAAATTGTTAAGAGTAGCTAAATATTTTTTTTGAAAAAAATGCCTCAATTTTATCATGACTTTTTCTTGTCTCAAAAAATAATTACTAATAATTTATTTTAAAGATTATTTACATCACCTTTTTTTTTTTGTGACTTTTGTTTTGACACACCTAAAACCCTGAACCCTAAATCCTAAACCCTTATTTATAAGCATTTTAAACATTATTCTAAACAATATTTCTCACAATGTGAGACTTTTGCCTATTCTTTCATTCTTTCAACCAGCGAACAAAATTGGCCTTTTTTTGTCTTTTACAAATAAATTTCAACACTCTTTCTTTAGTTTTTTTTCCAACATGTGTTGTGTAATTAACACTTTAATAAAATTATTGATAATGAAGTTGTAAAATTTTCTAAAGAATCATTTAGGATTGATTATTTTTTATATATAATAAATCTCCTTAGTTATTTTCTACATTTCTCACATGTGAGTATTTCCCCTTTGATACTCTCACATAGTGGTATGTACCCCTATAGACTGCTGCTGCTAATGGGCACTACGACTTGGTTCGTGAGTTGCTTAGAATTGACAACAACCACCTCTTCAAGCACACATCACTGCGCCGAATCCGCCGCCTTGAGCCTTGAGCTTGTTTGGGATGATGAAGAATGGTTCAATGGTGTTGCAAAGTGTCATTCTGAGGTGGCACAAAAGCTTCTTCTTAAGTGTGAATTAATCCAAGAAAGGGAAGAACTCTCTCATCCGTGTTGGTTTATGGTGGGTGACTAATATACATTGCTACATCAGCTGGAGACTTGGGTTTTGTTCAACAGCTTCTTGAGAGGAATCCTCTGTTGGTGTTTGGAGGAGAGTATAATGTCACTGATATCTTTTATGCTACTTCAAGGAGCAAGAATTGTGAGGTTTTCAAGATGCTATTTAATTACACATGAAACATTTAAGAGACTGGTAATTTAATAAGCTCTTGAACTACCTAAAAATCCCTTTAGAACAAGAATTAATTAAACATAATAAAGTTTACAGAAACAAAAGAAATGAAAAAATAGATGTGCTAAAGTGGAGTGATCATAATTAATAATATCAAGTAATAATATCAAGTAGATTGTATGGTAAAGAAAGAAGCTACAATTACTCTCACTATCTCACATAAAAGAATAACATAGTTTATAAAGTGATCAAGAATCTTACACTTTAATCCCTGAGTTATCAAAAATCTTACACTTTAGTCACTATTGATTGACACCTCAATAAAAATTTAACAGACGTTAATGGTTTGAACCTAAGTGAAAGAAGGAGGTCAAAGTGAGGAAGGAACTAACAAAGGATTTTTATAATCTCAAGGACCAAAGTGAAAAAAGCTAACAAAGTTAGGGATCAAAATGCTAGTTTACTCATAAATATCTCATTAAATCAATCACATTGTTCCTTTGCCGAATATCACAGTGGAGTTGAAATTCGTAAAAGCTTAAAAGGAGAGACGCGCTTGTTCGTGTTATCCCAACACGTGTACATATCTTTTACAACCAGCTTGAGGACAAACATAGCGAAACTATGTCACAATACATAATTATTACAAGATATCGAGTGCAGATCGATACATAAAACATGTAAAACATAAAATAAGTATTCAGCAAGCAATTCAGACAAGATACAAAGTAAGTTTCGCATAGAATATTAATGTATCAAAAGAAGCTAGTTAGATAAAAAAAGGAGCAATATAGGTTTTCCACAAGACACGAAGAAGAAGCAACCGAAAGTATCATAGGATTACAGAAGAAAGCGGGAAAATTGGAGCTTAACTTTTCAATTATATCCTATTTGCTGCTGTTGCTGAGGGGGTTGGTAATTTGCATACCCTTGATAACCGCCATACATATTGGGGTCCTGTCCAGAAGGAGCATAACCATAGTTTTCATAACCCTGAGCATATCCATAATATCCACTAGAATTCCATTGGTTTGGATCTGATTGAGTCTGGAAATCATCCAACGAATCCAAATCCATTAATCAAAATCAGAAACACGTAGCAGCAAATGCAGGTCAGAATTACAAAAACAACTAAATTTATTACCAAATCCATTAATGAAAATCAGAAACGCGTAGCAGCAAATGCGGGTCAGAATTACAAAAACAACTAAATTTAGTTACCTGCTTGTTTGAAGGACTTCGGCCCCATGAAAGCCGAACATTTTGTCCCCCCAAAAGTGTACCATTTAAAACCCGCAACGCCTCCTCTGCACAGCTCCTGATAAATGAAAAACATGGCACAATCAGTGCGCTGCATAGACTGGGGAAGTAATTTCATACAAGATAAATATCCAAATGATTAATTTACCTGTCCGCAAATTGGACAAACCCACATCTCTTGCCTGCCGGAATCTTCACATGAACTAGCTCTCCATACTGCCCAAAAACTTGTCTCAAATGATCATCTGTAACATTAGGATCCAAATTGCCGACAAAAATCTGCAATAAAAAAAAATCAAGTCACCAACAAGCACAATGGAGAGAAATTTCTGTGTTGCAAAGAAGTACGCACAGTTGTATTATTAGGATCATTCTCGTTCTGTGCCCCTTGAGGATTCTGATATGATGCTGCATGTTCAAAGTACAAGTAAAAAGATGAATGACATAAAACAAGGCAGAGCAGTTCATGGAGAAAGACACTGAAACAAATCTAAATAAATGTCCCTATTTCAGCTCCCAATGATTTGTTACAAAAGCATACACACATATAGATCAATGACAGAAGCAACAAATTACTGTGCCTAACATGCCCCACAAACTTTCAAATATTGAAAATCAAAACAATTTCCAAATAGAAATGAAGTCAGAAGTTTGATTAACTTAATAAGTGCATATCTAGATGATATTGAGAAACAATAAAATGATCAATGCCTTACATACAAACAATATGTTCAAACATGACAACACTATTCACAAATATAAACTAAATCATGCATAAAAAGATTAACCAGAGATTCAGACAAAAAAATGGTTGCCATACAAAGCAAAGGTACTATATTCGGCAAGTTTTGGAACAATATATATATATATATATATAAATATATATATATATACACACACACATACATACATATATATAGCAACAAAAAAATGGTATGCATAAAAGAGAGATTGTTTATGTGTGTGTATGTGTGGGAATCCACTAGCTCCAAGAGTAACTCTAATGATACTCCACTTAATAACTTTTTGTAGACATCAAATTAATAAATCCAGTATAATCGAAACAGAATTGATCTTCCTTACATCCTATCTCATAAATATTCAAGTATTTAAGGAAGCTATGACTAATCAAAGTTCACCATAGAGACTGAAAATACGAATGGAGCAGGAAGCTGTCAAAAGCTGGTGCAGGCTACAAAAACTTTACAAGTCATTTATCAACTTATTGACATTTTGACAGACTAAGCTACCCAAAGGACTGAGCAATATAAAGTAAATTACAACTTCAATTGCATAGCATTGAGCTGAGAAATTTAAAACGACAAAATTGAGGGCAGACCATAAGCTTCACGATAATAAAAAATGACATGATAAGAAACAAAACCAGCCTGCGGGGCAGTTTCAAAAGAAAGAAAGTGATAAACACTGGCACCCCAATCTTTTCTCCGTTGATTAGAGATTGCAGACTTTAATTAATAAAGCATTAGATAGATGAACAAAAGAAATAAAAAGTAAATAAGATCTGCTTTAGAGGAAGGGAAAGCTACAAAAGAAAGTAAAAAATGTAGCTCTTCCAGTAAAAGCTCAAGAGAGAGAGTATAAATAAAGGAGCAAAGATTAAGAAAGGTGGACTGAAAAAAAGTAAGTAACTAGAATAGTGGCACAATGTAATTTGGTTGCGCAAACTAGGCCGAAATGTAGTCAAATGAAATAAAAAGGAAATTAAAGAAATTAGAATGGCTGCTCAATGTAGGCGGAAAAGAAAATGCCACCAAAAATAATGGTCAAACATAAACGGATAACTGACCTACGCAAGGCCATGCACTAAAATGGTAACCATTTCAGCTGAAACCAGTTCCAGGCTCAGAGATGACAGAGCCTCTTGACACCCTGCTTTGAGACAACACGAGTTCAATAAGATTTTATTGTTTATATCATTTACTTGGCCCAAATTTTTAAAGGAAATTACGAAGAAATGAGTTTGCTCTGCATATCTTCAAGAGAGTAACAGAAAAGAATCTTAAATTAAACGATAGGATACATGCAAAAAATATGACACATAAAAGCATTGAATCCAACAGGTATCACTACATCTATAGAAAAACAGCTGAAATATTTCATTATGCAGCATATCAAGAACACAATTTGCATCAAAATGGCCAGTATATAACAAGTATGAAAGAGGCAAACCTTTTGACTGAGTGCCCGGGTTTTTGTTAGAGGCTGGTCCAACTCGCATTGGTCTTGTTGAACAGAGAACCCCTTGCATTTCAGTCATCGCCCTAACTTGTTCACTCTCATCTCCAAACCTAACAAAACCATAACCCTTTGTTCGGCCAGTGAGCCTATCAATTACAACTTTGGCCCCCTTAACTGAGGGAAACCGAGTTCTAAATGTTTCTTGAAGAAGATAATCTGTAACATCCGCAGCCAAGTCGCCAACAAAAATGGTATAATCTGGACTATCATCATGCCGCCTCTCACCAGCACTAAAAGTTGCCCAGTTCAATCTAAAGTTCTGCCCACCATTAGGCATAATGGTGCCATTATATGTTTGAAGTATTCTCTCAGCAGCAGCCCTACTAGTAAACTCAAGAAATCCATAACCTTCTGATTGACTAGTTTGTTTATTCCTAATTACTTTAACAGAGGCCACCTGCAAGCAAACAACACACTTCCTTCAGTTAACAGAATGAACTTGAAACATCACCAGTTGTCTAACTATTAGCTTCACCATCAATATATTGATAATCCACCAATACATCGTGTAACCAAATTATCCAGGATGGAAAACCAATGAAATCTCATATTCATAAAACTACTGAGCCTGAGAACAGAACACAAATCGATTTAAAAAGATCCACGAATTTACATTTAATAAAAAACAGTATATTCGTTTTCGTTCTGGTCCGCATAACTTTCATGCTTGAACTTAAAAAGTAGCGAGTCTTTCGGTTTGGGCAAATTCTATAATATAAAACCATACCATAGCAATTTTGAGTTCAAATCTAACTTTTAAATTAAAGAAAAAAGGAAAAAAATACATGAATGTTTACGTGGATTATGAAAACATGTGAAGGAAAGAAAGGGGAGAGAAGGACGTTATACCTCGCCGGTGTGAGCGAAACAATTGTAGAGATAATTCTCGTCCATCCAGTACTGCAAATCGCCGATCCATAGGGTACGGATCTCATCAGCGCTGGCAGGTTGAACCGATTGTGGAGGAGGGACCGACTGAACCGGAGGCTGGGCAGATGGGGCCCACATCGGAGGAGGCTGAGCTTGAGGCTGTGGCGGCATCATCATGTAGGGTGGTTGCTGCTGTTGGTATTGCTGGTTGGACTGTTGAGCCATGGTGGGTGGAGGCATGCCAGGCTGCATCATCTTGAATCTCAAATTCCAGAGAGATAGAGATAGAGAATGAAGGGACGGTGAGGGAAGGAAGTGCGTGCGCTTTAAAGAGAAGTTGAGACTCAAAAAACCCTAGCCCCTGAGGCTTGTCAATGTTTGCATCTTACCAATTTAACATCGATTTTTTTTATTAATAAACAAATATAATCAATATCAATTGTAATAATTATCTATATTTTGTTTTATTTCATTCTCTTCACTTTTAAATTTCTTTCTTCTTATTTTCATATTAGTAAATTAGTTAAGTGTTAAATATATTTTTAGTTTCTATAATTTAAAATCGGTTGATTTGATCATTTAAAAATTAAAAATACGCTAATTTAATTTTTATTGTATAAATTTACTACAAAATTTATTATGAATTAACTACGAATTTTTATCAATATATACTAAAAGTGAATATTTTCACTTTTTGAGAGACTAACCACCTACTTTTAAATTACGGGGATTAACATCAAATCTCGATTATATTTTAATAATTAAAAACATATTAAACCTGTTATTTAATTAATTTTTTCATTTATATAATATCTTTATATATCTTTATCTTTATATATAAAAATATGGTTTTTCTAACATGTGCAATGTTACACGAGTTAATAAATCAAAAGTGGAAAGATTTTATTGGAAATTACAAGTACCACACCATTCAATGCATTGCTATTTTTTTTTTTGTAATTGAATGCATTGCTATTATGAAATGTTAGATTTTCAAAAAAAAAAAAACTTTTTCTCTTTTGACTTATTATCTATGTAACATTACACGGGTTATAAAAACTCATATAACATAATGAGTCAACCTAGCTGAACTTACTTTTAACATAACACATAGTAAGTCGGCTCACTTTAACACATTTAGTTAAGGTTGTAGTTATTAACAATATTTAAACATCATGATAGTTCCTAAAATATCGTGACGCTGACACTGTTGTTATTTATTTTTAAATTTAAAACTAAAATACTTATATAAGTTGGTATGTATCCTCTATCTATCATACTCATATTTCCTCTCATGTTTAAGATATATATTTCTTAATTTCATTCCTTCTTTATTTTTTTCGTTGATAACTATTTTAAAGTTTATTAATCATTTTAAAACCTCTCATGAAATAACTTTCTAAATGGCTCTCATGTTTAGTTATATCAATGACATTATTTTTGGAATGATTGGTTGGAAACTATAAACCAATTGTGACATTTTTTAGGGTGAAGGCAAATATATACCTCTAAGTTAAGTGGTATATGGTGTGCCACTTAATTTTAACCATTAGATGTGATGTTATAGTGATTGAACGGTTAGGATGAGATGATGGTTGAAATTTCATTCAGGGCCCCGATTAGAAAGTTTTTACAAAGAAGTACATGACATTTCATATTCCCTTTCTCTCTCATATTTGTGTCTTCTTCTACACCAACTCTCTCTCTCATGTGAAAACATTTACCTCTTATACTCTTATCCTGCGCCACTGTTTCTAGTCTTCATCATCGTCTTTCTCTGGGAATTGGTGAACATTGGATGATTTACATGTCTTAAGGTATGGTGGTTTCGTCAATAGTAAGGTTAGAAACCTAACCTTAACATTGGCTACCTTGAGGAACAATGTGAGTACTCAATATCCAATTTTTAAATTTGATTCTTGGGTGTCTTTGTGGTGTGAGAGATGGTGTGGGATGCCTAAAATTTAAATTTGGTGAATTTTGGACAAAAAAATATAATTTTAATGACTTTTTAATGAAATAATGTCGTTAATTCAATTAAAAACCACATTCACACCGGAAAAATTTACAAAAATCATTTTTGTGTCATCTGACACGTGCCTTACATTGGATATGAAGGTTGAGTGGATTGGTAAACATTGGATGATTGACACGTTTAAGGTAGGGTGATTTCGTCAATAGTAAAGTTAGAAACCCTAATCCTAACATTGGCTACATTGAGGGACAATATGAGTACTCAATATCCATTTTTTTTAATTTGATTCTTGGGTGTCTTGTGGTGTGAGGGATGGTGTGGGGTGCCCAAAATTTAAATTTTGTAAATTTTGGACAAAAAATGAAATTTTAGTGATTTTTGTTGCTAAGCTAAAGAATTAATTAATTGGGAGTACATTGGTACTCCAACCCTTAATACAAAAAATACAACTGGCCTGAAGGACAAACACTAATCCCAACCAAGTCAAAAAGCCAGCTGGGAACCAAATGATCTGAATTTCAAGCATACAGAAGGTTGCTCAAACCAACATAGAAAAGGACATGAAAAAGTATGATCTTTAGCTTTGAGCCACTTCTAATACCTCAATTTTATCAACTCAACCACCTCATATGGAGTTGACAAAATATTTGAGAAAATTGCTTCATTTCTAGCCAATCAAAAACTCCATAAGATAGGCAACCAAACTAAGGCCCACCTATATTGCATCTTTGTAATACAATTTGGGAGACTCAAGAATTGCTCAAAATGAGTAAAGAATGAGTGATGAAGTACCGAATGCAACCCACACCATTGCAAGCAGAGCATCCAAATCAGATAGGCAAAGGGACACTCGAAAAAAATATGAGATGAGGACCCTACACCTTGTTGACACCACACACAATCCGCCTCATGCTGCTGAAGAAGTCTCCTTTTAACTAGGTTAGCTTTTGAAGGAATTCTGACTAGCAACACCCTCCATGCAAAACAAGACACCTTTGACGGAGCCAATGAACACCAAATGAACTTGTTAAGATGCATTTTGGCATAGACAGTGTCATTGACAATTGCTTTGTAAGCTTATTTTATTGAATAACAGCCAGTTGGGTCAGCTGTCTACCTCCAAGAGTCATCAACCTTCTCAGAAACCTGTACCAAACTTAATTCCCGAAGGAGAGTTAACAATTGGGATAATTCCCACTCAAATAATGATCGCCTCCAATACCAACTCAAAATAATTGAAATAACGTTGTTAATTCAATTAAAAATCACATTTACACCGGAAATTTTTACAAAAATCATTTTTGGGTTCTCTGGTGTGTGCCTTACATTGGATATGAAGGTTGAGTTGATTGGTGAACATTGGATGATTGACATGTTTAAAGTAGAGTGGTTTCGTCAATAGTAATTAGATTAGAAATCTTAACCCTAACATTGGCTACCTTGGAAAATAATATGAGCACTCAATACCCATTTTTTTAATTTGATTCATGAGTGTCTTGTGGTGTGAGGGATGGTGTGGTACGCCCAAAATTTAAATTTGGTGAATTACAGAAAAAAAATATAATTTTTAATTTATTTTTAATGGAAAATATTTTTAATTCACTTAAAAATCACGTATATACCAAAAGAATTTGTAAAAAATATTTCTTGAATGTATAATTCGCGGGAAATAGTTTGGGATTTCCAAAATTTAAATTTTGTTAATTGTTGTCATAAAATGTATTTCAACGTAGTTTTTAATGAAAAGAGTTTTTAATTTAATTAAAAATCACTTTTATACCAAGAAATTTTGTAAAAATTATTTTTAGGTCCTATAATTTGTGGTGAATGATGTGGGATGCCCAAAATTAAAAAATTAACTTTGGACAAAAAATGTATTTTTAATGTATTATTTATTAGAAAATATTGTTAATTCAATTAAAAATAAATTTTATATTAGAAAAAATTGAAAAAATTATTTATGGGTCTGTAATATATGGGAAATTGTTTGGGATTCCCATAATTTAAATTTGGTGAATTTTGGTTGAAAAACGTATTTTTAGTGAATATTTTAAATAATTTTTTTATTTTTATTTGAAAAAAAGTGTTTTGTTTTTGGTAAAAAAATCACCTTTTTATTTGAATATTTTGGTTAATATTTTTAGTGATTTTAAATGATTTTGGTGAATGATTTGGCTATCACAAAATAATACCCTACTTCTCTACAATAATAAATATTCTTAATTGCAATTATATTAAATTTTAACTTTTAACGTTAACATGTAAGTTGAACCACTATATCAGGTAAAAAAACCGACATACTACCGGTACACCCTTCACCGTAGAAGAACCCATGATTTTAATTAATTTAAATATATCTTATTATCAAATAATAAAATATAATTCAATATTTGTTATGAATAATTAAGATATGGTGGATGTCCATAAGATCTAATTTGATTTGATATAATATACCTATTTTCTTTAATAGAGTGAATGAATTTGAAAATATATTGTATAATTGTATGCTACATAGTTTCCTTTATTAACTCTTATTTACTTCTATAAATACCTCTTATGTGAATAAGAAAAGACACGACAACTCACGGGCCTCTTCTGCTCTCTTATTCTCCTCTTTACTCTCAACTTTTATATATATTTTAGCATTATTTTCATAAAATTATTATAATTTAAAATTAAATAATTGACTAAAATTATTATTTTTTATTTTAAAGATATTAATTTATTATAAATTTAATTTTAATTATATAAGATATATCTTTATCCGCGTATTACACGGGTTAATATACTAGTTTTCAAATATAGTTGTATCAAATTAATTTTTTGGTGCAAGACCACATGTATCTCCTGTTCAGGTCGGGAACATCTAGAACATGATGGAGCTAGCTCTTCCAACGAGAATTTTTTCCGTCCATAAAACTCGAACCTGAAACCTTATTTAAGGGGAATCGAACATCTACCACTTGAATCAACCTCGTTGGTGTATCTAGTTAATTATAAGACCACATTCATCAATAACATACCAATCAAATTCAAAATCATTAAAATTTATTTTGAATTTAACCAACCAATTTAATACGCTTATGGAAGTGGCTGAAAGCAAAGGATAGTGGTTTCTGTTTTATTTTTTGTTATGGTCTTTGCAACCAACTGCATGTCTTAATTTTCACCACTTGCTAGTTTAAATAATCTCCATGGTTCACTTGGATGTGGTGGTGCTTGCTAAGTAGGTGTCATTTACTTTTGTAAGTCATTTTTGACTTTCTATATATTGTGTATTAGGGACATATGTTTGTTTGGAAATTATGTGGGTTATAGTAATGCTCTATAGCATTATGGCGCTGTTTTTGTAATGGGTTGGAGTACCCTTTGTACTCTATATTAATGCATTTCATTTTCCCTATAAAAAAATTTAATAATTTTAAATTAATAAAATAAAAAGTTAATATATTTCATTTTCATGACCATGTGATTGAAAATCATTAATTTTAAATCAAATAAAAAATTAAATTTAAAATTTATAAAATCAGTTTCACATAAATGTGGAAATAATTAACATTATAATCAATTATAGGGTGTTAAATGTAAAATAATTTCAATGAAAATATAATAAATATTCTAATCAATGGTACAATCTTAAATGTGGGAAGTGGAATTAATTTCAATGAAGATATAATTAATATCTAATAAATTAATCAGTAGATATTTGTTATTATAAATTTAATTCAGTATTTATTGAAAATTAATCTAAATTGATAGAAATTCAAATAATATTTATGTTGAAATTCACATGGAATATTCACATTGAAATGAAAACAACAAAATTCAAATATATATTTTTTTGGCGAGTGGGAAATAAAAAACAACAAAACAAAAAAGCAAGACAATCAAACTACAAAACCACGCAAGTCCCTAGACAGGAGGTGGTTGACTTCTGCATGAGGAGCTTCCAAAAGCTTAAAAAAGCATCTGTGCTGGAGAGCTAACCGCGCCAAGAAATCAGCTGTCTCATTGAGATGCCGAGGGATGTGCCTGATGATGATAGAAATAAAATTCAAATATATCTTATTAAATAAATATAATATTTTTTATAAGAAAAGGGAAATAAATTTTGGAGAATATAAAGGATACTTCAATTCATACAAAGTTTGGATAGGTCTTATTAAATCAATATAATAGTTAGTCATATATTTTTTATATATTTAATAAAAAACAAATTTTAATTTTGAAAATCATTTAATTCAAAATTAATTGCTTAAAAATAAATATGAATTGTTTGAAATCCAAACAAAATTGATGTTTTAAATTTATATAGCGTATTTGAATTGAAATTAAATAAAAATATATAACTATATCTAATTAATTCAATAAGATCTTTAATTAGATATTTAAAAAAAAATCAAATGTTAAGAACACAACCCTCACCGATGGTAAAATCTAGATTGTTTGAAAATTTAATTTATTTTAGGTTTAATTGCATTTTTGGTCCCCATACTCTTTTTTCACGATTTTGATCCCCTATTATTCCTAATCCTGGATTAGTTCAAAATTCTGGTCCCTCTATACCTCAAAGTATGTGTTAGAGGGACCAAAATCACAAAGTGATGATAATAGGGGGACCAAAATCACGGATTGATGATAATAGAGGGACCAAAAATGCAATTAAGCCTTTATTTTATTAAATCTAAACCAATCTTATGATACAGTTTTCTTGGTAATCTTAGTTACAGATTTTAAATATGGTGTATCAAAATAATTAATATTACTATCAAAATCTAACACAATTGACATATAGTTGAGTCCCTTAAGTATGTTAACAAGGCTTTTTTCTGTTACAAATATGAAAGTAAAGAAAGGCTACACCCAAACAAAAGAAACCCTTGTTCTATTAGCTACAAACCAGTTGCTTAGAGTAAGGGGAGAATGTCTAAGAATATAAACTTTTCTAAAGAGACCGTCCCTTCCTTGGCTAAAGTATTTGCATAAAAATTCCCTTCCCTTGGATATGTTGTAAAGTGATACTCCAATCTCTAGAAAGATAATGTTGAATTTTTCTGATAATTGAACCATATTAATGAAGCTGAGCCTGAGAATTTGAAATTAAGTGAAATTTTTTTAAACAATATGACAAACAAATTATCAACTTATATCCTTCCTTCCAGACCAATTGAAGCCCATGCAATATAACTAATAATTCTGCCATGTGTATTAAACTATGGTGAATAACAATTTAATAAGGGTTTGATCCCTGGTTATGTGTGTGGGAAAAGCTTAGTTGGGAGAGGCAAATTCAAGTATGGTAATGACTACGTCTCAAACCAAAAGGTATTAGTCTCTGGCGGTCGCTCGGAGAATATCTTTTGTATACCAAAAAATATTAATTAATATTACATCCATTAATAATGTAATAATTTAATTAAAAATATTTAAAATTGAATTCAAATTCAATCAATCAATCAATTAAAAAATTTAAATTAATAATATAAAAATTTAATATATCATAGTTACGTAATTATGTGATTTAAAATTAGCAAATTTTAATCAATTCAAAAAAATTAATTTTAAATTCTTTAAAAACTTATAAAAATCAAATTTACGTAAATGTGAAAATAATTAATAGTATAATCAAGTGTAGAGTATTAAATGTGAAAATAATTTCAATGAAAATATAATTAATATTTTAATTGAGGATAGAGTCCAACATGTGAAATTAATTTTAATGAAAATATAATTAGAGTTTAATTACTATACACTGTCAGTGTAAAAAAGTTTTACACAGTCATCCAATGATATTCTGTGACATCAATTAATGAATATGACACCTCATGTATCATTAAACTCATTAAATAACGTGTCAATACATCATTGAATGACTGCGTAAAATTGTTTTACATTAACAATGTATAATTATTAAATTCATATAATTAACATTCAGTAAATAATTCAATAAATATTCATTACTATGAATTTAATTCAATATTTATTAAAAATTAGGATAAATTGATAGGAATTTGGACAAGGTTTCAGCTGAAATTTATTTGACATATTCACATTGAAATTCAATCACCAAAATTTTAATATATCTTGTTAAATCAATATAATAGTTAATCATACATTTATTTATACATTAAATAAAAATAAAGATTAATTTAAAAAATCATCTAATTCTACATTAATTGATTAAAACTCAAATAAGATTCATCATTGAAAGTTATGTTGTGCATTTGAATTATATAAACAAAATTTAACTATATCTAATAAAAAATTTCAAACATATAAGCACACTATTATCAACCATGTTAAAATATAGATTGGTTGGAAATTAGTTTTAATTTATTGAATCTAAAGTAATTTTATGTTGTTATAATTTTCTCAATAACCTTAATAATAATAATAATAATCAAATACAATATTACAAATTAATTAATGTTACATTCATCAATAGTATTTATAATTACTGAAAATTGTCATACCAGTGTAACAATAGAACAACAAGAGCATGCTTGTCATATTCATTGAGAATTACAATATCATCACTTCTCATTTAGAAATGCATTTTGAGTTGTAATTGGATTATAATCAATATTCATATATTCAATTATACAAATTAAATTCTAGAGAAAATTTAACAATTATACACTGTTAAGTGTAAAAAACTTACACTGTCATCAAATGATACGTTACCATATCATTTAATGTGTTTAATAATACACAATGTGTCATATTCATTAAATGATATGTTAACCCATAATTGGATAATGGTGTAAAAAATTTTTACATTGTAATTAAAGTCTTATAGAAATGGCACCTAATTTTTCATCCTACTACTATTTCAGCGCTAGTTTTATTTAGAACTAGGGATATTTTTGTCAATTTGCAAAAGAAAGTCCCTAGACTTGCAAATTGTAAGAACCACTAGAGTGCTATGTTTTACTCCTGGACAGTGGATTTTTTTTTTTTTTAATCGGATCAACCCATGAATTTTTTAAATGGAGGTCATAAACCTACTTGTTCATAATCACATAAGGAGATCAACTTCCAACAGCTACACTCTCCTCCAAAGACCTAGCCTCTAGCGACTAAACATTTCCTCAAAATGTTGATATTATTGTCCCACCTGGAATACGCAAAAAAAAAAAGTGATTTTTTATATTCCTTTTTGGCCTTTGAAGTTGTTAATTGGGTTTGTGTGTCTATTTGTATTATTGCAATAATTAAAAACTTATGATACGAAGAAGCTCAAAACTAGGATAATAATGGTGAAAAATTTGAGTAATCTAACATGAGGCCTTAGGTTAAAATCTCATTGCATTTCATGTAAAAAAAACAGGATACTAGACCTAATAATTTCCATAAGAAACTGTAAATGACAAATGATATTTCCTCAGCACATCGGTAACACGGATTTGCATTGAGTTATTCAAGAATAACCTGCACACCTTATGTGGGTGTACTTTAAATTTCAATATCGTAACATCTATTTGGATGCAAATAGCTTCAAAGAGTACGTATAAGTGTCCGTATTATGTATAAGTGAGTACAGTTGACTTTAGAAATTAACCATAAATCAATGGTTGAGATAAATGATACACGTTTTATAAAATAATTGACTTTAGAAATTAACCATAAATTAATGGTTGAGATAAATGATACACATTTTATAAAATAAGTTAGACGGAATTGATTTAAATGCAAAAACAATCAATTGCCCGAAACATGATTTTGCCCTTTTAAATGCAAAAACAAACTGGCTATAAACCGTCAACACCGAAATGGTACAAGAAATATACCTTAAGGCTTTGTTTGGTGGGAGTAGAAAAATGGAGAGAAAAGAAATGAATAGAAGAAAAGTGGGAAGAAGAGAAATGGAGGTGAAATAGAAGTGAAATAGAGGAGAAATAAGGATTGTTTGGTGTGAGTGAAATGAGTGAGAAATAAAAGAGAAATGTGAAAGTAAATTGTTTGGTGAGTGAAATAGGTGAGAAATAGAACCAAAATAATTGATTTTTGATACAAAATAATCGATTATTTAGATTATTTTGACTAAATAATCGATTATTTCGACAACATAATCGATTATTTGTATCAAATCACATAAAATAATCAATTATTATGTGATCACAACTTCATTTCTCTGCATTTCTCCAAACTTTGGAGAGAAATACAAAAGTCGTGGGACCCACTGAAAAAGTGCATTTCTATTCATTTCCACTGTGCCACCAAACAGGGAAAGTAGGTCTATTTCCCTTTACTTCCACCCATCTCATTTCTCTTCTCCCCTATTTCTACAACACCAAACAGGGGGTAAAAGTCAGGAAAATAGCATTGGTGCAGTAGACTTGAAAAAAAAATAGTAGCCAAATAGACATTTTGTATTATCATTTTTTTATTTTGAATTCTAAAGAGGGGGGAAAAACAGCATGAAATACAAGAATAGCCAATTTTAAAAAAAATTAACTATTAAAATTATAATCAAATACAATATAACAAATTATAGAACTAAAAAACCAACAGTTAATTTATTTAATGAAGGATTATAATTCCAATCTTAAAACAATTATGACGCCAAATTCTTGATCACTTTATCCCCTTAGAACGCTGCTATTGTACGCGAAAATTTACACCCGGCAAATATCTCATTAACCAATCACATTGTTCCTTTTGAGGTATATCGTGGTGGTGTTGAAAATTGTAAATTTTAAAAAGAAAGACACGTTTGTTCGTGTTATCCCCTTCTTGATGACCTGAGTACATAATATTTTTTACCACCAGCTTGAGCGTAAACATAGCCAAACTATGTCAATATACATAATTATTACAAGTTATGAGTGCGGATCAATTCACCAAACATGTAAGCATCAAATAAGTATTCAGCAAGCAATTCATACAAGATATAAAATAAGTTTGGCATAGAATATTAATGTTATAAGCCAATCATAAGAAGCTAGTTAAATAAAAAGGAGCAAGTTAGGTTTTCCACAGGACACGAAGAAAAGCAACCGAAAGTATCATAGGATTACAGAAGAAAGAGGGAAAATTGGAGCTGAATTTTTCAACTATATCCTATTCGCTGCTGTTGCTGAGCATACCCTTGATAACCGCCATACATATTGGGGTCCTGTCCAGCAGGAGCATAACCATAGTTTTCATAACCCTGAGCATATCCATAATATCCACTAGAATTCCATTGGTTTGGATCTGATTGAGTCTGGAAATCATCCAACGAATCCGAATCCAAATCCATTAATCAAAATCAGTAAACACATAGCAGCAAATGCAGGTCAGAATTACAACAATCACTAAATTTAGTTACCTGCTTGTTTGAAGGACTTCGGCCCCATGAAAGCCGAACATTTTGTCCCCCCAAAAGTGTACCATTTAAAACCCGCAAAGCCTCCTCTGCACAGCTCCTGATACATGAAAAACATGGCACGATCAGAGCGCTGCATAGACTGGGGAAGTAATTTCACACAAGATAAATATCCAATATCCAAATGATTAATTTACCTGTCCGTAAATTGGACAAACCCACATCTCTTGCCGGCTGGAATCTTCACATGAACTAGCTCTCCATACTGCCCAAAAACTTGTCTCAAATGATCATCTGTGACATTAGGATCCAAATTGCCGACAAAAATCTGCAATAAAAAAAATCAAGTCACCAACACGCACAATGGAGAGAAATTTCTGTGTTGCAAAGAAGTACGCACAGTTGTATTATTTGGATCATTCTCGTTCTGTGCCCCTTGAGGATTCTGATATGATGCTGCATGTTCAAAGTACAAGTTAAAAGATAAATGACAATAAAAGAAGCCAGAGCAGTTCATGGAGAAAGACACTGATACAATACATGGAAAAAGACAAATATACAAGAACACCAATTAACCACACATAAACAATGAAAAGCATGTTCAGAAACAATAAAATAATCAATGTCTTACATGCAACTAATATGTTCAAATATGACAACACTATTCACAAATATAAACTAAACCATGCATAAAAACAATTAACCACAGATTCAGACAATTACACAAGAGACTTCAACAGAAATAGTTGCCATACAATGCAAATATACTATATTTTGTAAATTTTGGATAAAAATAAATATATGTAGAGCAACAAAAAAATGGTATGCAAGGAGAAAGGTTGTTTCTCTGTGTGCGGGTGTGTGAGAATCGACTTGCTCCAAGAGCAACTCTGATGATACTACATTTAATAACTTTTTGTAGACATTAAATTAATAAATCCAGTATAATCAGACACAGCAATGATCCTCCTTAGATCCTATCTCATAAACATTCCAGTATTTAAGAAAGCTATGAATAATCAAAGTTTGCCATAGAGACTGAAAAATGGAGCAGGGAGCAGTCATAAGATTGTGCAATCTACAAAAACTTCACAAGTCATTTACCAACATATTGACATTTTGACAGATTGGGCTACCCAAAGGACTGTGCAACATAAAGTGACATACAACTTCAATTGCATAGCACCGAGCTGAGAAAATTAAAAAGACAAAATTGGAGGCAGACCAAAAGCTTCACAACAATAAAAAATGACATGATAACAAACAACCAGCCTGCAGGGCAGTTTCAACAGAACCAAAGTGCTAAACACTGGAACCCCAATCTTTTCTCCATTGATTAGAGATTGCAGACTTTAATTAATAAAGCATTAGATAGATGAACAAAAGAAATAAAAAGTAAACAACATCTGCTTTAGAGAAAGGGAAAGCAACAAAAGAAACTAAAAAATGTAGCCCTTCCAGTAAAAGCTCGAGTATAAATAAAGGTGCAAAGATTAAGAAAGGTGGACTGAAAAAAAGTAAGTAGCTAGAATAGTTGCACAATGTAATTTAATTGTGCAAACTAGGCGGAAATGTAACGAAATGAAATAAAAAGGAAATAATAGAAATTAGAATGGCTGCTCAATGTAGGCGGAAAAGAAAATGCCATACTAAATAATGGGCAAACATAAACGGATAACTGACCTACGCAAGGCCATGCACTAAAATGGTAACCATTTCAGCTGAAATCAGTTCCAGGCTCAGAGATGATAGAGCCTCTTGACACCCTGCTTTGAGACAACACGAGTTCAATAAGATTTTATTGTTCTATATCATTTACTTGGCCCAAATTTTTAAAGGAAATTATGAAGAAATGAGTTTTCTCTGCATATCTTCAAGAGAGTAACTGAAAAGAATCTTAAACTAAACCATATGATACATGCAAAAAATATGACACATAAAAGCATTGAATCCAACAGGTATCACTACATCTATAGAAAAACAGCTGAAATATTTCATTATGCAGCATATCAAGCACACAATTTGCATCAAAATGGCCAGTATGTAACAAGTATGAAAGAGGCAAACCTTTTGACTGAGTGCCCGGGTTTTTGTTAGAGGCTGGTCCAACTCGCACTGGTCTTGTTGAACAGAGAACCCCTTGCATTTCAGTCATCGCCCTAACTTGTTCACTCTCATCTCCAAACCTAACAAAACCATAACCCTTTGTTCGGCCAGTGAGCCTATCAATTACAACTTTGGCCCCCTTAACTGAGGGAAACCGAGTTCTAAATGTTTCTTGAAGAAGATAATCTGTAACATCCGCAGCCAAGTCGCCAACAAAAATGGTATAATCTGGACTATCATCATGCCGCCTCTCACCAGCACTAAAAGTTGCCCAGTTCAATCTAAAGTTCTGCCCACCATTAGGCATAATGGTGCCATTATATGTTTGAAGTATTCTCTCAGCAGCAGCCCTACTAGTAAACTCAAGAAATCCATAACCTTCTGATTGACTAGTTTGTTTATTCCTAATTACTTTAACAGAGGCCACCTGCAAGCAAACAACACACTTCCTTCAGTTAACAGAATGAACTTGAAACATCACCAGTTGTCTAACTATTAGCTTCACCATCAATATATTGATAATCCACCAATACATCGTGTAACCAAATTATCCAGGATGGAAAACCAATGAAATCTCATATTCATAAAACTACTGAGCCTGAGAACAGAGAACACAAATCGATGTTAAAAGATCCACGAATTTACATTTAATAAAAAACAGTATATTCGCTTTCGTTCTGGTCCGCACAACTTTCATGCTTGTGAACTAAAAAAGTAGCGAGTCTTTCGGTTTGGGCAAATTCTATAATATAAAACCACACCATAGCAATTTTGAGTTCAAATCTAACTTTCAAATTAAAGAAAAAAGGGAAAAAAACACATGAATATTTACGTGGATTATGAAAACATGTGAAGGAAAGAAAGGGGAGAGAAGGACGTTATACCTCGCCGGTGTGAGCGAAACAATTGTGGAGATAATTCTCGTCCATCCAGTACTGCAAATCGCCGATCCATAGGGTACGGATCTCATCGGCGCCGGCAGGTTGAACCGATTGTGGAGGAGGGACCGACTGAACCGGAAGCTGGGCAGATGGGGCCCACATCGGAGGAGGCTGAGCTTGAGGCTGTGGCGGCATCATCATGTATAGTTGTTGCTGCTGTTGGTATTGCTGGTTGGACTGTTGGGCCATGGTGGGTGGAGGCATGCCAGGCTGCATCATCTTGAATCTCAAATTCCAGAGAGAATGAAGGGACGGTGAGGAAAGGAAGTGTGTGCGCTTTAAAGAATGGTTGAGTTGAGACTCAAACCCTGGCCGTGAGGCGTGTCAATGTTTGCATCTTAGTACCAATTTACCATCTATTTTTCTTTTCTCACTGTTATATTATATTAACACGCGCAATATACGTAGATAAATTTATATTTTTATTTATTTAAAATTAAATTTATATAAAATTATTTTTTTAAATTCAAAAAATAAAAATAAAATAATTTTAGATAATATTTCGGTTTTAAATTCTAATAGTATATAATATTTTACTATTAAAATCTATTTTGTTTTGATAATAAGATTTAATAAAAAAATTTAAAATTGAATAAAGATTTATATATTAAAAAAAATTGAAATAGAAAATAATGGCATAATAATTTTAATTTTAATATTTTGTTTTATTTCATTCTCTTCACTTTTATATTTCACTTTCTTTTTATTTTTATATTAATAAATTATTTAAGGATTAAATATATTTTTAATCCCTGAAATATATGCAAGATTTGGTTTCAGTCTCTATAATTTAAAATAAGTTGGTTTGATCATTCAAAATTTAAAAATACACCAATTTAATTCTTCTTACATAATGTTGTTACAAATTTTACTATGGATTAACTACGGATTTTTATTAATATATATTAAAAATGGGTATTTTCAATTTATGAGACACCAAATCCACCAATTTTTAAATCATGGAGACTAATATGAAATCTTAACTATATTTCAATAATTAAAAACATATTAAACCCATTATTTAATTATTTTTCATTTTTATAATATCTTTATCTTTATATATAAATATAAATATAATGTTCGTTGGAGTTTTCCTGAGGCCATTTATGTCCATTTATTTTATTTTCCTGCATTTTTCAACAATGACATTCACATTATAAAAGGGAAGTGATTAAACAAATAATAGTCGTATAATTGTCAAGATTTTGGCGTAAAAAAATAATTGTCAAGATTTTAGAATTTAATGTTTCTCACGTAAATCTTATAAAATTTTGTTCGAAAAATTTTTAGGTTTGAAATTGAAATTTTTACTGATTATTATTTTATAATTCAAACTTTTTCATCCTACAATGTCAACTGATATATTTATATTATAATCTTTTAATTATTACAATATTTTCATTTATTTTTAGAATTCAAGCTTTCTCGTATAAATGATAAATCAAAAAATGACGATATGATTTTCAAGATCAGAGGTGTCAATATGAGTTTAGCTCTGTGAACCAACTCGGCTCACCGGTGGGTTGGTTTGGTAAAGATTAGACTCACATTTTTATGGGTTAAAGTGGGCAAACCCACTTAATCTGCAAATCAATGTGGGTTTGAGTCTGGCTGAGGTGGATTGCTTCATTTTTTTAAAAAAATTTTTTGAATTAAGTAAGCCAACTCACTTAACCCCCTAACCCGTGGTAGGTTGGGCCGAGTTGATATTTTTTCAACTCACCAAAATAGTGAGTCAACCTGACTCAACTTACTTTTAACATAACACATGATAAGCCAGCTCACTTTGACACATTTAATCAAGATTTTAGTGATTAACATCATTTAAAAATCATGATAGTTCCTAAAAAAACCGTGACATTGACACCTTTGTTATTTTGTTTAAATTTTAAATTTAAACATATAATGCTTATATAATTGGTATCTACCCTCATCTACCATACTCATATTTCTTCTTACATTACATTGAAGATATATGTTTCTTGATTTCATCCTTTCTTAATTTATTTTTTATTTGATAACTATTTTAAAGCTTATTAATCATTTTAAAACCTTTCATCAAATAACTTTCTAAATGTCTCTCTCAGGTTTAGTTGTATCAACGATATTATTTTGTGAATCATTAATTGAAAGCTATAAACCAAATGTGATCTTTTTTTAGTAACAGTTTTCTACTTAACACACGAATACATATTTCTTTTCGGATATTAATGGTTATGTGGTCGAGAAAGATGACAAAACTGACAAAAGGAGTAAAATATTTTAATTTAATTCGTCGTGTTTGTTCTGTTTTTTTTTTTTTTTCCATCTTTTATAATTTTTCACATCTTTTACGGCACGACGTTGAAAAGTTTGATTTAAAGGAAAGTAACTATAATAGAAAAAATTGGGTTAAATATGTTTTTAATCCTTGAAATATAATATGAATTTAGCTTTAGTCCCTAAAGTTTAAAATTATTGGTTTGGGTCCCCATGTTCTAAAATCACGTAAGTTTAGTGTCTCCTCTTAACACCGTTAACTTTGATGCTCACATAACAGACAAATTTTTGTGAGTTTCTCCGGTCACCTTTAATGAAAATGAGTTGGCAACTGGTAGACATATGCTAGGGTTTCTTTTTACAATTTCAACAGAGTAAATGGTAATTGTAAATTCTATTTTAAATTAATCATTTCATTACATTTAATAAAACCCTAAATGAAACATGGCTGGATGAGCCGAGGTGTCACTCAAATGCCAAATCATTTTCATTAAAAGTGACTGGACAAACTGACACAAATATTTTTACCACGTCAGAATCAAAGTTAACGGTGTTAAGAGGAGTGACTAAACTTATGTGATTTCAGAATATAAATAATCCAAACCAACGATTTTAAACTTTAGGGACTAAAACCAATTTATGGTGATACTTCAGCGATTGAAAATATATTTAACCATAATTAAACTAATAGAGATTGTACATCAAGATAGCGAGTAAGTGACAAATTTTAAATTGATTCATATTGTTAAATCATTGTTTTAATTTTTGTTTGTGTGCAATTTCTCAACGACGGATTTCGGCTGAAGACGTAAGAACTAATACAAAGTCCACGGCAGAGCAGGGTGCCAATGCTAGAGCTAGGTATATGGGCCCTTGTCTGCGGACCAACCCGCAAAACCCGTGGTCTGCGCGGGTTAGGACCACTCAAAATGCAGACTTGTTTAAAACGTGGGCTTTTTGGCCCGATCCGTTGAAAGTGTGGGTTAAACGAGATCTGGTCCGCGGGTTTGCGGACCAACCCGCGGACCAATTAAAAAAAAATCCCTGTTACTTGAATTGGCCCCGAGTCCATTGTGATTCTTTTAGAAGCAATTGGGGTTCTATACTTCTATTTCCAAATTTCTCCCATCTCTTTCTCATCAGTCGGGGCCGCGCCCCTCCTCAGTCCTCACTCCATTTTTCTTCTTCTTCTTCACGGAGGCACGAACGCACGGTCACCGACTCACGGCGCACACTGCAGCACAGGTCACGGCCAGTCATCGACACTCTTCTTCACGGAGGCAGCGACGTTCTTCCTCTTCTTCTGGTAAGTACACGAGCTCCTTTAATCTATCTGTTTCTATCCTTTTTTTCTTCTTTTTCTTCTTTGTTTTCTTAATCTACTTGGCTGCTTCTGTTTCCTGCATATTCTGCTCAGCTGGTTCTGCATCTGCTACAACGGCGACATATTTTCTTTGTTCGATTCCTTTCACAGTCACGAACTCACGGGCACGGCACACGTTTCACTGGTTCTGTGGAGATTCGTTTGTTCTCTGTTTAAAATAAAATGCATTTACTCTGATTTTATAAAATGCAATATAAAATGTGTTGATAATGTGACTGAACCCTGAAAAAAAGCACTGTTGCTATGTGTTTATACTTATTTGTTAAAAAAAATACTTATTCTATTTCTGGTGTAGTGTTATGTGTGAATCATTTAAGTTATAGGTTGTGTTTATTGTTTCAGTGTTGAATGATGGATTGTTCTGTTTCTGCTGTTAATGAGAATGTTACTTTGGATAAAGATTGTGTTCAAGTTAATGAGGATGGGTCAAAGAACCCTAAAGTAGGGACTAAGAGAGTTAGGAATACTTCATCATTTGTTTGGAACTATTTTCATAAAGTAATTGTGGGAAGTGATGGGAAAGAGAGGGCTGAATGCAAGGCCTGTGGGAAAGGGTATGTGAGTGGTGTAACATCCCAAAATTTAGAAATCCAGAATTTTAATTAAAATACGTATAATTATATTCCGATGACGTTAGTTGTAAAAATAGAAATTTTAATATATAATAGTAAAAATTAATATAACCGTATTTATGATATAATAATATTATAATATTATAAATATTAGGAGAGACGTCAGATTATTAAGATCTTAATCGATTTTGATTATATTGAATATAATAATATCAAGATTAATAATGATAATCTTATGAGAGGGATATGCTTTAGTATTTTAATTTAGGATTGGATATTAAAATAGGAATAATGAGATCACAATGATTAAAGACAAGGAT
Source organism: Sesbania bispinosa (assembly GCA_026901365.1). Taxonomy (NCBI): domain Eukaryota; kingdom Viridiplantae; phylum Streptophyta; class Magnoliopsida; order Fabales; family Fabaceae; genus Sesbania; species Sesbania bispinosa. Next base: position 702,613 of record QLOH01000253.1, read on the forward strand.
TAATAACAAATTTAGGATAAGGTTTAATTATAAGATTTGAAGTTAAGTGTAGATGGATAAGGATTCTGTAACATCCTAATAATTTCTAAAATAAATGGATCAATAAAATAAAATAAGATTTATGTAAAAATAATAATAATATTATTATATTATTATGTTTCAGAAAAAGTATTATTTAATTAAAAAGGGAGACGGGTGAGTCGGAGTAGGCCCAACCCAGTTAGATATTTAAATAGGGGGTCATCTATTTCACCCTAGCCTTCTTTCAAACGTCAGATAACCAAACTCTAGGGAGGAAAGAAGCGACTCTACAAGGGGGAGGTGCAGAAATGTAGATCGTCGGAAAAATCTTGTCTTTCATCTTTGATCGTCATCTCTAAGGTACGGGGGGAGGGGTGCGACTATATGTGTATGCTGGAGTGCTTGGGTAGTGAGGGCAACCATAAGTCCCTCTAGGATCCCTAAATTTTGAAATATGAACGATGAATCGTCTGTATTTATGTTGAAATTCGTGTGTTTAATGCCTATTGTTATGTTCTTGCTGAATTTGAGAGTGGAGAGCGAGACTGTAAAAAGGGGGTTAAATTAGGATTTGGGGGTGAGAGTTCATAATTAATCGATTGTTGATTTTATAGTAATCTGTTAATATAATTGATGAATTCATTGATTTTAATCGGTGAAAACGAGTCTAAACAAGTTAGGAACTTAAAGATTTGAGTAGGGATTGAAGAAGAGGGTTTAAAAGGGGCAAAAACGCAGTTGCAGTCGCGTACCGGGTTGCTGGTAATCGATTACAATGGTCTGTAATCGAGTACCAGGTGTTTCTAGGCAAAAACACGAAACTGAGCCTCTGGTAATCGATTACAGGCATGTTGTAATCGATTACCAGGCTACCAGTCCTCTGGTAATCGATTACAGACTCCATGTAATCGATTACCAGGCCCAATAATTGGGTATTTGCTTCTGGTAATCGATTACAAACTTCTGGTAATCAATTACCAGGTACAAACTTGAGATGTGGGTGTTGTTTTGGTTGAATGAGGTGATCCTTTACTTATATGATGGATGTTTGTCTATTATAAGAATTATTTTGTGGAACCGATGAGATTAAATTGGATGTACAAGACGTATTGACTGTGGCACAAAGTATTGTTGTGTGACTATCATCTGTTGTTGTTCTATGTGTAATTATACCCATGATGTGATGAGAAATGTATAAATGATGTTGATGCATTGAGCATGAGCATATGAGGTGTGATACATGAGATGTATGCCCTAAGAAAAGGTGGAGACCATGATGGGGGACATTCGATGCACGAGCCCATAGAGCTGGTGCAACCCAGGGGGCGAATATCTTTTCACGGGCCCATAGAGGGGGTGCAACCTATCGTGTGGTGTTAACGGTAGGGCCATCATTGGTAACAACTAAGGGGATTGATGAGGTGCGCCCATTGTGCGGAGTTCCAAATCATGACTCTTAGGATAGGTGTTGTACAGGTGCATGGTGTAAGCATATGCCTTAATTGAGATTGTATGAAAGTGTGAATTCTTATTTGTACGAACCTGATGTGTGAAATGAATAGTATATGAGTTGAGATGAATGATGATATGTATGGTGATGGGTGGGGAATAAGGGTAGCCTTCTGTATTGCATGTATATGTTTGTATTCCATTCTTCACCGTACTCTTTCTGTGATTTTCTTAGGTGATGAAGAGGGCACTCAAAGTGCTGAGTTTTGAAGGGACAGGGTCTCGCTCTGATATGTGTGACATCGGAAGATTAGTGTCTAGGAGCTTTATTACTTCATTTTGATATGTAGAAATTTAGAAAGATCATTTTAAAAGGGTCTTACATGGCCAAGATATGTTTTTATTATGTTGATAATTTAGCTTTTGAAAACTTGGATTTTATTCTTTTATGGACACAGAAGTGAACTTGAATTAAGTGTTTATTTTAAGGAGGATATGTGAACCTTTTTACCTCGGTGTTAATTATAATTTCCTTATAATTTAACTTGGTATTTATTTTATTATTTGGGGGTAGAAGGGTGTCACAAGTGGTGGTAATAAGTATGGAACTTCAACTTTGTTGCGCCACATAAGTAAATGTGAGAAAGTGCCAAAAGGGTTTGCTAATACTGAGGTTGGTAAACTTATGCTTGATCAACAAGGTAAATTAAAGGCTAGAAAAATTGATCAAAAAGTTGTGCGTGACATGTTATCCATAGCCATCATAGAGCATGACCTTCCATTCTCTTTTGTTGAATATAAGAGGATTAGAGAGTTGTTAAAGTATTTGTGTCCTGATGCTAAGATGCCCTCTAGGCGTGCTGCCACAATTGATGTGATTAACATGTATGATAGTGAAAAGAGAAAATTGAAAATGGAGTTGTCCCAAATTCCAAGTAGGATTTGCTTGACATCCGATGTGTGGACTTCTTGTACTACAAAGGGGTATATTTCATTAACTGCACATTATGTTGATGATAGCTGGAAACTCAATAGTAAGATTTTAAATTTCTCTCATTTCCCCCCACCACATTCTGGTCGTGAATTAGCTAAGGTTGTGTATGATTTCTTGGAAGAATGGGGGATTTTGTCCAAAATTTTTTCATTGACCTTAGATAATGCATTATCTAATGACAACATGCAAGACTTGTTGAAAGAGAGACTTCTCCTGCAGAGTAATGGGTTGCTTTGTGGTGGTGAATTTTTTCACATTCAATGTTGTGCTCACATATTGAATCTCATTATTCAAGAGGGATTGAAAGTTGCCAATGGGGCTTTGCATAAAATTAGGGAGAGCATTAAGTATGTTAAGGGGTCAGAGGCTAGAATGAATGCTTTTAAAGCTTCTGTTGTTTCAGTTGGTGATATTGATACCAATGTTGGTTGCGTTTGGATGTTATCACTAGGTGGAACTCCACCTTTATGATGCTTGAAAGTGCACTTGCATATAAGCGTGCTTTTAGGGATCTTTCATTTGGTGATAGAAACTATAAGTATTGCCCAACTAATGAAGAATAGGCAAGATGAGCTAAAATGTGTGAATTTTTGCGTCCATTCTATTTGATCACAATTTTGATGTCCGGTTCCTCCTATCCAACATCCAATTTATATTTCATGCAAGTGTGGAGGATTGAATGTTTGTTGATTGAAAACATGCGTAATGAAGATGATGTAATTAAAGATATGGCAACCAGAATGAAAGTGAAGTTTGACAAGTATTGGAGTGATTACAGTGTTGTTCTTGCACTTGCAATTGTCCTTGATCCCCGTTTTAAGCTAGGATTTTTGGAGTTTTGTTACTCGGAGATTGGTCTTGATGATATAGCTTGTCAAGCAAAGTTGAAAATTGTGAAACACAAGTTGTATTCTCTATTTAATGAGTATGCTGCATTGTCATCTGATGAGTCAACTACCACTACCAATCAAACTCAAATTTCACTTCAAGACTCATATCCTACTAGTAGCAGTGGTAGTGGAGATCTCTTAGGGATGGTTATGAATGTAAGTCTATATTTCAATTTTTTCCTTTTTATTCACTTTTTATTTATTAACATGTTTATCATTATTATCTACTTAATTCACTTGTATTTTTTATTAATGCATAAGTATATCCAATATGAGAATAAAAATATGTCACAAGTGGATAAGTCTCAATTGGATACTTATTTGGAAGAGCAAAAGCTTCCCTTAGAATATCACCCAAATCTTGATGTCTTGCAATATTGGAAGGAGAATAAGAATATATTTCCTACTCTTGCATTGATGGCTTGTGACATTTTGAGCATTCAAATTACAACTGTGGCATCCGAATCGGCATTTAGTATTGGCTCTCGTGTGCTTAATAAATACCGAAGTTCCCTTCTTCCAAAAAATGTACAAGCCTTGATATGCACTAGAAATTGGTTGTTAGGATTTGATGTGGAAGGTAAAACATTACATTTTTCTAGTAAAAAAATCTCATATTGAATTATGTTTTGCATATGAACAATGTATCTAACTATCTATCTTATCCAATATTATAAATTATGAGTTGTAGGAAAACATGAAGATGAAGATGTGCTGGGTGAGTCAAAGGTGGAACCAAGGAAAGAACAATAGATGGAGATCTCCACTCAAGAGTCACATGTTGTTGTTGATTAAGAACAATTTGATGTATCTTGAAATTTGATGTATTTTGAATTATGGTTGAGGAGTGTTTGATTTTGGACTTCTTATTTGGTATTTGGTTTGTAAAACTTTAGACTCCTATGGTATCTTGGACTTCTTATTTGGTATTTGGTTTGTAAGACTTTAGACTCCTACAGTATCTTGTACATTTGAGGAGTGTGTTTAAATTTGTGCTTGTTATTTGGGATCTTTGATATTTGGTTTGTAAAACTTATTTGGAGTTTGAACCCTTTGATGCTTGATAATTAAGTACGTTGTAGGATTATGATATAATTTTTTTAGTTATTTTTTCTGGTTTTTTTTATAAATTTTCCAGATTTTAGTAAACATGTTTTTTTCCTGCTTTTTAAACTAAATGGGCTCGCGGACCAGTCCGTTAGCCCGCGGGCTAAATGGGGCGGACGCGGACCAGCAAAATACAGGTCCATTTATATCGCGAACCAACCAGCCTCGGTCCGTAAAGATGCGGGCGAACGCGGACCGGGCCTAAACGGACCGGGCTGGCCCGTATACCCAGCTCTAGCCAATGCTATGGTGAAATCCTTTGAGCGGTGGTTTCCGGTGAGATGCCATTTGTCAACGACGGTCGACGTCAAACTCCGGTGGTGGTGTACCTGCAGACACGCTCAAGTCAGCATATGTAGCAGATATGGTTTGTGTAATAGTGAAAAGTGTACATATTTTCGGTGTACTCAGCTTTATTTACATGCAGGTCAAAAGGCGGGAAAGACCGTTAGGCAGTTGTAACAGTAATCTGATGTGGATACAACACGCTTAGGTGTCCTTAGGTTCACGCTCTATAAGGGCAAATGTCGCTATGCCCCATTATCCCGATAGACGCCCATGCTCGCAATCCAGCTTCGGTTAATCCGTCATGGGAGTGGCGGCTGATGTATGTATGCCAGATGCCGGTCCAGAACAGGACTAAGCCCGGATTGATGTCGACGAACGTTGGTCCTAACATGTCTGATCATGGGACTGAGCCTGAAACAATGTCGGCGCAAGCAGACCAGAAATTGGTCCAGAACAATTTTTATACCCCTCTCTTAATAGATTAACTTTACTACTAACTCTTATAGATTACCACTATATATATATATATATATATATATATATATATATTTCTCACTTGGTGTACTTAATCATCGTTTCTTACTCTTCTCTTATTTAGTTTTTGTCTCTTCTTGAAACATATTTAATCTCCATATAGATCTTTAGTTTCTATTTTCCTTTTTTATCTTCTTCTCATCATTTTATGGATATGGTGACACAGGTAAAACATTTATTTGGAGAACAATTTCAGCGGGCTTAAGATTAAAAGGAGAAATTATGCTAACTGTTACAACAAGTGGAATAGCAACTTTGTTAATTCTTGGGGGAAGGACGATACATTCCAAATTGATGAGAACTCCATCTACAATATAAAATAATGAACTCCTTTGGCTGAACTAATAGTAAAAGCTAAACTTATTATATGGGATGAGACTCACATGACTCATAAGCATTGTTTTGAAGCTGTTGATAAGACTTTTAGAGACATACTTTGATTCACTTCCACATAGTGCCTCTTCCTTTTGGATGAAAAGTAGTTATTTTTTTGTGGTGATTTTAGGCAGATCCTACCTCTGATCCCTAAAAGAACAAGACAAGATATAATTGGTACTACTATCAACTCTTCATATATTTGGAATTATTGCAAGGTGTTAACATTGATTAAAAACATGAGATTGCAAACTGCCCATTCAAATTTCATGCAGAAGAATTGAAAAGCTTTTCTGACTAGGCATTGAGCATTGGTGATAAACAAAATGGGGATGAAGTTAATGACGAGATCCATATTCAAATTCTAGAACATTTGTTTCTAAAAGATTCAGATGATCCTCTTGCTTCTATTGTTTAAAGTGCATATCCTACGTTATTGGAAAACACAAAAGAACCAAGTTTCTTTCAAGATCGAGCTATTTTAGCACCCACACATGATATTGTTGAGACTTTAAATGATTACGTGTTATCATTCATTCCTGGTGAGACGAGATCTTTTCTTAGTTTTAAAAACCCATGTCCAGTAGATGCCCACTTTAATAACCGTGACAATGTTCATACTTTCAAATTCCTCGATACAATAACTTCATAAGAACTTCCAAATCATGAGGTTAAACTTAAAGTAAGTGTTTTTGTCATCCTGCTGAGAAATGTAGACCAATCTTTTGGATTGTGCAATGTGACAATACTCATCATTACTCAAATGTGCACATATATTTTAGAAGCAAGAGTCATATCAGCAACAATGTTGGAGAAAACGTTTTCATTCCAAGACTCTCACTAATTCCATCAGATAAACAGATCCCTTTTAAATTTCAACAAAGACAATTCCCAATTACAATCTCATTTGCAATGACAATCAACAAAAGTGGGGGACAATGTCTTAAACATGTTGTAATTTTCCTTTCAAGGCATTTTTTTTCATGATTAGTTGTATGTTGCACTCTCAAGAGTAATATCATGTACTAGACTTAAAATTTTTATAAGTGATGAAGAGGGAATTTAAACAAACACTACATCAAATGTGATTTTCAAAAAGGTCTTCTAAGATTTAATTTAGGGAGAATGTGTTGGAAACACTCCGCTCGCTACTATTGTACGAGAAAATTTACACACTACAAATATCTAATTATCCAATCACATTATTCCTTCTGAGGAATATCGCGGCGGAGTTAAAAATTGTAAACCTTAAAAAGAAAGACACGTTTGATCGTGTAATCCCCTTGAGTAAACTAACAAATTGGTCCTTAACTTTTTTAGGGTCATGCAGTTTAATCCCTAAGAAATAAAAAACCCCAATATAGTCTGTCTTATTTTTTTTTCTTTCACTATAGTCCAACTGTGTGTTTCACGTTAATTTTTTTACGTGTCACGTTTAGTGACACTATCTATCTCACTGTTTGTCACTATAATGTCCACTATGACATAAAAATAATGTGATTTTGTCAAATTTATAGCTTGAAAGGCTTCCACTCCAACCATTGTATGCTTCCCTATTTCCCCTTTTTCTCTCTTCTCCCCATTTTCATTAGAAGGTCTCAACTCCAATGACATTATTTTTGTGCCACGATGGCAAATAGTGTGACAGTGTCACGAAACGTGACAATTCATAAAATAAATTAACGAGAAACACATAATTGGACTATAATGAAAGAAAAAACAAGAAGTCAGGGACTATATTGAGGCTTTTTATTTCTTAGGGACTAAAAACTGCATGACCTTAAAAAAGTCAGGGACCAATTTGCTAGTTTACTCAATCCCCTTCTTGATGACATGAGTACATAATATTACAAAATATAGGGTGCGGATCAATTCATCAAACATTTAATATCAAATAAGTATTCAGCAAGCAATTCATACAAGATACAAAATAAGTTTGGAATAGAATAATGTTATAAGGCAATCATAAGAAGCTAGTCAAATAAAAAAGGAGAAAGATAGGTTTTCCACGAGACACGAAGAGAAGCAAACAGAAAGTATCATAGGATTACAGCACAAAGCGGAAAATTGGAGCTAAACTTTTCAACTATAACCTATTTGCTGCTGTTGCTGAGGAGGTTGGTAATTCGCATACCCTTGATAACCGCCATACATATTGGGGTCCTGTCCAGCAGGAGCATAACCATAGTTTTCATAACCCTGAGCATATCCATAATATCCACTAGAATTCCATTGGTTTTGATCTGATTGAGTCTGGAAATCATCCAACGAATCCAAATCCATTAATCAAAATTAGTAAACACATAGCAGCAAATGCAGGTCAGAATTACAACAATCACTAAATTTAGTTACCTGCTTGTTTGAAGGACTTCGGCCCCATGAAAGCCGAACATTTTGTCCCCCCAAAACCGTACCATTTAAAACCCGCAAAGCCTCCTCTGCACAGCTCCTGATAAATGAAAAACATGGCACAATCAGTGCGCTGCATAGACTGGGGAAGTAATTTCATACAAGATAAATATCCAAATGATTAATTTACCTGTCCGCAAATTGGACAAACCCACATCTCTTGCCTGCTGGAATCTTCACATGAACTAGCTCTCCATACTGCCCAAAAACTTGTCTCAAATGATCATCCGTGACATTAGGATCCAAATTGCCGACAAAAATCTGCAATAAAAAAAATAAAGTCACCAACACGCACAATGGAGAGAAATTTCTGTGTTGCAAAGAAGTACGCACAGTTGTATTATTTGGATCATTCTCGTTCTGTGCCCCTTGAGGATTCTGATATGATACTGCATGTTCAAAGTACAAGTAAAAAGATGAATAACAAAAAAGAAGCCAGAGCAGTTCATGGAGAAAGACACTGAAACAAGAAAAAAGACAAATATACAATAACAGCAATTAACCACAGATATAAACAATGAATAGCATGTTGAGAAACAATAAAATAATCAATGCCTTACATACAAATATGTTCAAATATGACAACACTATTCACAAATACAAACTACATCATGCATAAAAAAATTAACCACAGATTCAGACAATTACACAAGAGAATTCAACAGAAATAGTGGTCATACAATGCAAAGGTAATATATTTGGTAAAGTTTGGATAAAAATAAATATATGTAGAGGAAGAAAAGTAAATGTTATGCAAGGAGAAAGGTTGTTTCTGCGTGTGCAGGTGTGTGGGAATCGAGTTGCTCCAAGAGTAACTTTTTGTAGACATTAAATTAATAAATCCAGTACAATCTGACACAGCAATGATCCTGCTTAGATCCTATCTCATAAATATTCCAGTATTTAAGAAAGCTATGAATAATCAAAGTTTTCCATAGAGACTGAAAATAAGAATAGAGCAAGAAGCTGTAATAAGCTTGTGCATTCTACAAAAACTTCACAACTCATTTACCAACATATTGACATTTTTACAGATTAGGCTACCCAAAGGACTGAGCAACATAAAGTGATATACAACTTCAATTGCATAGTGAGCTGAGAAAATTAAAAAGACAAAATTGGGGGCAGACCATAAGCTTCATGACAATAAAAAAGACATGATAACAAACAACCAGCCTGCACGGCAGTTTCAACAGAACCAAACTACCAAAGTGCTAAACACTGGCACCCCAATCTTTTCTCCGTTGATTAGAGATTGCAGACTTTAACTAATAAAGCATTAGATAGATGAACAAAAGAAATAAAAAGTAAACAAGATCTGCTTTAGAGCAAGGGAAAGTAACAAAAGAAACTAAAAACTGTAGCTCTTCCAGTAAAAGCTCGAGAGTATAAATAAAGGAGCAAAGATTAAGAAAGGTGGACTGAAAAAAAGTAAGTAGCTAGAATAGTTGCACAATGTAATTTAATTGCGCAAACTAGGCGGAAATGTAACGAAATGAAATAAAAAGGAAATAAAGAAATTAGAACGGCTGCTCAATGTAGGCGGAAAAGAAAATGCCATACTAAATAATGGGCAAACATAAACGGATAACTGACCTACGCAAGGCCATGCACTAAAATGGTAACCATTTCAGCTGAAATCAGTTCCAGGCTCAGAGATGATAGAGCCTCTTGACACCCTGCTTTGAGACAACACGAGTTCAATAAGATTTTATTGTTCTATATCATTTATTTGGCCCAAATTTTTAAAGGAAATTACGAAGAAATGAGTTTGCTCTGCATATCTTCAAGAGAGTAACTGAAAAGAATCTTAAATTAAACGATAGGATATATGAAAAAAAAATGACACATAATATGAGACAACGCATTAAATCCAACAGATATCATTAACACCTATAGAAAAACAGCTCAAAACTTTTATTAAGCAGCATATCAAGCACACAATTTGCATCAAAATGGCCAGAACATAACAACTATGAAAGAGACAAACCTTTTGACTGAGTGCCAGGGTTTTTGTTAGAGGCTGGTCCAATACGCATTGGTCTTGTTGAACAGAGAACCCCTTGCATTTCAGTCATCGCCCTAACTTGTTCACTCTCATCTCCAAACCTAACAAAACCATAACCCTTTGTTCGGCCTGTGAGCCTATCAATTACAACTTTGGCCCCCTTAACTGAGGGATACCGGGTTCTAAATGTGTCCTGCAGAAGATAATCTGTAACATCCGCAGCCAAGTCGCCAACAAAAATGGTATAATCTGGACTATCATCATGCCGCCTCTCACCAGCACTAAAAGTTGCCCAGTTCAATCTAAAGTTCTGCCCACCATTTGGCATAATGGTGCCATTATATGTTTGAAGTATTCTCTCAGCAGCCGCCCTACTAGTAAACTCAAGAAATCCATAACCTTCTGATTGACTCGTTTGCTTATTCCTAATTACTTTAACAGAGGCCACCTGCAAGCAAACAACACACTTCCTTCAGTTAACAGAATGAACTTGAACCATCACCAGTTGTCTAACTATTAGTTTCACCAACAATATATTGATAATCCACCAATACATCATGTAACCAAATTATCCAGGATGGAAAGTCCACGAAATCCTATATTCATAATACTACTGAGCAATCGATGTTAAAAGATCCATGAAATTACATTTAATAAAAAACAGTATATTCGTTTTCTTTCTGGTCCGCATAACTTTCTTGCTTGAACTAAAAAAGTAGCGAGTCTTTGGTTTGGGCATATTCTATAATCTAAAAACATATCACAGCAAATTTTGAGTTCAAATCTAACTTTCAAATTTAAGAAAAAAGGAAAAAAAAAAACATAATGTCTTCATGGATTTGAAAAACATGTGAAGGAAAGAAAGGGGAGAGAAGGACGTTATACCTCACCGGTGTGAGCGAAACAGTTGTAGAGATAATTCTCGTCCATCCAGTACTGCAAATCGCCGATCCAGAGGGTACGGACCTCATCGGCGCTGGCAGGCTGAACCGAATGTGGAGGAGGGACCGACTGAACCGGAGGCTGGGCAGATGGGGCCCACATCGGAGGAGGCTGAGGCTGAGGCTGTGGCGGCATCATCATGTAAGGTTGTTGCTGCTGTTGATATTGCTGATTGGGCTGTTGGGCCATGGTCGGTGGAGCCATACCAGGCTGCATCGTCTTGAATCTCAAATTCCAGAGAGAGAGAGGGAGGGGGGAGGGGGGGGGGGGGGGGGGGGGGCGAAGGAGAGATAGAATGAAGGGACGAAGAGCCGATGAGGAAAGGAAGTTGTGCGTTTTAAAGAGTGGTTGAGACTCAAACCCTAGCCGTGAGGCGTGTCATTGGTTGTATCTTACCAATTTACCATTGATTTTTTTATTCTACTCTATTTCTTTTGTTTTTTAATGGAAGAAAATTTGTTATACGAGTAAATATTAAATATTCCGTGCCTCTCTGTTTTTTTTTTTTTTAAATAAAGTCGTTTGGTTTGTTTCCTTCGCTTCGCATATGGGAAAAGGGATTTAAGCAAAACCTATCAGGGAGCTTATATTTTAAAAAGAGGACAGAATATTTTTCTTAGTATAAATAATCACTTTTATCCTTGAAGCACAATTTATCCAAAACCATGACTTGAAATCAACATACAACAATTGACTCACTTTGACATTACAATTAGATGATTTGGCAAGGTAGAAATTAAGTCCGAGTTTATTTTAAGGTATAAAAATATATTACTAAGAATGATGTTCTCAAGAATCCTATTACCAAGAATATTATTACGGATAAAATTGATATATATTATAAAATGAAGTTTCCTTATTTGTTACCATTAAATTGATATATATATATATATTTGTTAGGTATGTATTTAATATTTCCGGAAATATTTTTTAAATTGATTTATTTTAAAAGTTTAAAAAAATAAAAAAATAGAATAAATATTAAAAAATGAAGTAAAAGTGGGAAAAATACATATTCTCAAGCTTTTAAAACTTGAATCAAACATGGGAAAATTATATTCTCAAGCTTAGGATATGTTTGATTTGCATTTTCATTTCCTGTTTTCATTATGTTGTTTTTTAAAAAACTTGAAACAGAAAATGGAAACAATAAATAAAAATAAAAACGAAATAGACCCTTACTAGCGTAGAAATATTTTTAGATACCTTGAAACAAACATTATTAGAGTTATCTACTTGGCTAAATCCTATTCATGCTTTGATTCCAAGATATATAGATATAAATATGGACATTGGATAGAAATATCCACCTTAGGGATGGACAAAATGCAATCTATTGGTATCTAAAGCTCATGTTTGAAACTATGTGCTTGGTTAAAGCAAAAATGTGACTAACCTTCATATAATATATGATAAAATTTTGTAATCGGTTATACAAGCGATTAATATAATACTACCTCTGTTCCTATTTAACTGTCCATTTTTAAAGAAAAAATTTGTTCCTATTTAACTGTCCACTTACAAACCCAATGCACTAATAAATACACTTTTCTTCATTTTACCCCTATGTTGATAAATGGTCCACTAATAAAAACTAATGAGAGCCAACGATAGTAAGAAAGATAAAAGGGTAAAATAGAAAGTTTAAAATTTATTTCCATGAAAACAAGAGTAATAATTGCATTCCTTAATATGTGTGTTTTAGTCAAAGTGGATAATTAAATAGAAAAAGGTAGTATATGATAAAATTTTGTAATCTGTTATACAAACGATGAATCATGAATTATCGATCAAAGGTCAATCCTAAATCCACGAGATGAGGAAAGTAGGGAAATAAAAGCCAAATAACGCTCTATTTCTTGCATATATTCAACAACTGCATTGATTCTATAAAATTTTGTGGTGAAAGGATGGTTTCTAAGTTCAAGGCTGAGGAACTATAACTTCTCACATGCAAAATCAAGTCTTGCTCACTTGATTGAAAAACAAACTTCAAGCGCGTTTTATCAGCTTCAGAATCTCAGAAGCCTCCTTAAATCTTCTCTCTCTGTTCTCTTTAACAAACGGACAAGAACCCCTAGCATTTCTGCATTTCCACAAAACAATTAACAGAAAACAAACCCAAGTTTCCTATTAGATTTACCTCGTCAAAATTTGTCTTTAAAAACAAACATCCCAGTAGCAAAAGTCTGACCTTTTCTCGTAATTGGCCTTCCTAGTAAGCTCCTCAACATGACTGTGCAGTCGTTTTAGTAGGGCAGGGGATTTTAGTATCGTCTCAACGCCTTTGTGAGTTGAACATATCTTCTTCAGAAGTTCAGAAGCAATGAAGTAACCGTCTTGCTTATTCCTGGAAGAAGTCTTAAAAGTTACGACTTAAAAGAACATACAAGAATCTTACATCATCTTTCAACGACTAATCACTATTAAATATTGAAACCTCAGTAATTCCAAGACAATTGTCTGCACAGAACCATGACTTTGGATCAGCACTTCTAATAAATGAGGATAACGGGCAAGGTTTCTGAGAGTTGACAAAGCATGCTTTAGAACCTCCTGATCAGGTATACTCCGGCTAACTGATCGAGTAAGCCACAGCAAGGTATCAACAGCCCCAGCAGCCACAAGTTCTTCACAACATCTCTGAGAATGTCTTGTAGCCATATCTGTGAAAAGAAAAATGTATAAATTAAAAAAAAAAAGAACAAGAACAAGAACAAGGTCACTTGCAGAACTCATGGGGAGAAATCAGGACAATCTGAATCACGGTTACTGTGACTATATTGTCTTGGGTCCCCTAAATAAATTCGAAGATATCAACTTCTACATGTTATACAAATTAGAATTAGAGCACGTATTTGTGGAAACTAAACTGAATGCTTGAGAAGCCATCTACGTATTCAAAAACTACAGTGATCGCAACAAAATCTAAAATTAAGTCATGTAGCTCTTACCCAGTGTTGAACAAGTATGAAGGATATTACTTAGACTCTTCATATTAAGTAGCTCTGACAGTGCTGCCAAGAGTCTGTTTATAAGTCGCTTGCTGTCATCCACATTTCTGGCAGACTCTTGCACTCTCAAGCGCAAATCCAATAGCTGTTCTTTTGACTCTCTACGTGCAAGGTAACCTTTCCAGTGGGACTACAAAAGGTATAATAAAATTAAGATGGAACTACGGAAGATTAACACATGGGAAAAATATGGAAATCGGCTTTGCTGCAGTCACCACTTTGGTGTAGTCAAGCTGAAGCAGTTAACCAATCCGGGCCATCCTATAAATGTCAACATGATTAAATCAAATTTAAAAATAATCTCAGCATCTGCCCAGATTTGTTGACTGTATGACTGCACTAAAATAGTGACAGCAGGAAATCTGGATCCCAAAATGTGGGGAACCAAAAGAAACAAAAAATGAGATTTTGTCTTGGGCAAGTTAATATCAGTATAGCATGCTCAAACTGCCATCATTATGGGAATAACCAGTCAGACAAAATATAAAAGAAATACAGCATAGTACATCATGATAAGTTTATAACAATTAAAATTTCATACTTGGATGACAATAATACGATGTCTATGAACAGTGGCCTTTCGCCTGGCTATCCACCCACGAGCACGAGACTGAATAATAATGGCAGACTTTGTCATTAATTTATGTAACAAGAGACTTTTCCACCATTGTTGCAATTTAACAACTGAAAACAAGAAGAGTTCCAGCTGAAAACTACAACAGCCAACGGGTCTTGAAATGCAACCAGCAGAAATGACTGCACGTAGTTTAGAAGCACCGCCTACATCACAATAACATGACAATATGACATAATAGTATACTCAGTTAATGTGAAACTACAACTAAATCATGCAATTACAATTACTAGCCTAACAGGATAAAGTCTAAAACACTGGTAAAATGCGAACAGATTACCTAATATCCGATTTCGAGTTAAATGCCCCCTAATATAGCGTTGGATCTCCAATGCGGCATGTTCCTGACAATTAAAAGTCGTTAGAAACATGTAGGAACAAACAAATAAAAAAGTAAACTGTAACTGTACCAAGAAAGGGGCAAACTAAAAGCAGTTGAAAATTGGGCCATAGTTACAAACAGTAGCAGTAGCCTCATAAAGGATTTGATTGATATAACATGCAATGACATATATGAAACTATATCACAACCCCCACGCTTTTTATCTGAGTAAAACTAAAAGAGATTTAGTGCATGTTTGGTTGTCTTTTTGGAAAACCCCAAAATCTACTATCCTATAACTTTTGCGGTTTTGCCCAAATTATGGTTTTGGAGCTCAAACAAGAAACCAAACATACTATTAGACTTATACAACTCAATCCACAAACACAAACACATAATTTGCTCCGTTTCATCTTTCTAGAGATAAACGAAGCATATTTTCTAGATATGTCATATCTGCATGCTTCAGCTCAAATTTCCCTATAAATTACAATTCCAGTAAACCAATAATAGTATAATACTATTAGCTGGCTCAAATTACCATGAGCATGTGAGCAGCCACGTCAAACAAAATACAAAAGAACTAAAGAATAGTATGACATGATAACGATTAGAACATCATACTTGCATGACAACAACATGGCGTTTGTGAACAGTGGCCTTTCGTCTGGCTATCCACCCACGAGTACAAGACTGAATAATGATGGCCGACTTATTCATTAGTTTATGTGACATGAGACCCTTCCACCAGCGTTGCAATTTCACAACTGAAAACATGAATAGTTCCAGTTGGAAACTAGAGAAGCACATTGGTTTTGAAATGCATCTAACAGGAATGACTGCGCGTAACTGGGAAGCACTACCTACATCAGGAAAATATGAGATAATAGGATTAGCAAGATAATGTGAAACCACAACCATAGCAAGAAAATTAACTCCAAAAAACGTGCACTATTAACCTAAGAACCGATTTCGAGTTAAATGCCCTCTAATGACGCGCTGGATCTCCAATGCAGCATCTTTCAGACAATAGAGAGCCTTCTGGCATTTCAGGCTTCGAATGACACACTGGATCTTTACTATAGCGTCTCTTTGGAACAAAAAGTCCCGTCTCAGAAGCCAACCACGGCAATGCCTCTGGAATCATATACAGTTAATTTGCCAATTTTATAATATTCTACAACAAAGTTAAGAAAATGGATGGCGTTTCTCCAAAATTCAGGAAAACCACACCAAAAAAACAACTGGCATTACGAATTTATGAGAACAAACATAAGATTGGAGACAATCCAACAGTGTTGATTGAGATATTAAATATTATGAAACGATCAAAATGCCACTTCCTTTAATTGACCAGTATGCATTCTGCCTTGTATAAGTAACATCAGTAAACCACAATAAGGTTCCCGAAAAAGTAATATTAATTAATTTCGTCGTGCTAAACTAGAAATTCATACAAAGTAAATGCACAGAAACATGATGAACTCAAGAACATAAGCCAATGCCTTACCTGAATTTCAACAATATGATTCCTACGTGCATAAGCATCCTTCCGTGCAATCCAACCACGTAGGAAAGATTGAATGACAATAGCTGCCTTAGACAGAATTTTTAAGTGCTGAAAAGCATTTACACATCTCCACATTCGAAAATAAGATTGAACTTTTATAACAGCTTGAATTTGATTTAGAAATCTTTTTCTCAAGAACCACCTTCGGAAATTACATTGAATTTTAGTTGCAACAAAGTGTTGCCTCTGAGAAGACTTGTAGGATATGAACTTCTTCCAAGCAAGCTGAATGCTAACAGCAGCTTTTGTTTGAAGTTCAAATGCAATTTTCTGTGCGGCTAAATTTAAAGCTTTCTTTTTCTGATCTAGTTGACGAATATATCTCGATCGTGCCATCCAACCCCGAACAAATTTTTGAACTGTTGTGGCAGCAGTCACTGTATCTGTAATCATAAGAACAGGACTGATACTACATCCATGTTGATGCCTCGAATAGAGCCAACTCCTAACAGCTTGCTGGATAAGCTGTGCTGACCTCTTCAAGCTCAAAAAAGAATGCCTATGAACGAAAAGCATGGCATATCTTTTATATGTTTCTGATTGCTTCATTATTTCTGTGTGATCAAACAAGCATGACATGCCAATAAGTATTGAAACATAATACCAAAATATGTTTGAGACGAACTGATAAAGTTGCGTACCACATGCAAAGTCATAGACTTGAACGGTAGTGAATATCATGCAGACGGACTCCTTCCTCACTTTTAGCCAAGCTCTGAGAACAGTTTGCAAGAGGGTAACAGCATTCACCATCTGCAGAAACTTGCGCCGTACAACCAACCCTCTGATATGTGACTGTATTGTTCTTGCGGCATTTTCTGAAAACGTAAAGTAACAGTTGTCAACAAGAAAACAAAGAATAACAACAACACAAGTGTTGCACGAAATTACAACATATAAGAGTGGAAAACAATTATACCATTCGCCATTCCTACGTAATGCCTAGGAAAAAGAAAAGGAACACCAAAGACTATGTTTTCCATGTCAAAATATCATAGAAGTATAACATCTGCTTCAATCCTAATGCAAATACCCAACCAATACCGTCATAAATAAATACAAGTTAGGGATTGATAAGAAATCAACTAAGGAATCCTTATTTTCAATCAAGGGATGTAACACTGCACTATACCCACCCTGCACTTTAGAGGAGCCAAATTTTTTTCAGGAATACTTATCTAGGAAATAAAAAACCACCAGATATATAGTATTATACTTTTCACAACTGTGGTAACTTTATGTATGGCGACATAGTAGCAAAAGGGACTGAGTAAGTTTTACTGATTACCTCTTCTATTGTTGGTAATGCATTCAGTGGTTCTGGATCTCTGCATAATAGAGACAGTTGGTTTTATGATATGGTTTTGTTCAGCCATACCTTGCCACCAAGCCTGGATGGCCTTGAATTTTCTTGCATAATCTGTCTTAATAGATGACAGGATTTTGATCAACGATTTATATGAAATGAAGAAAGAAAATCAACTGTTTCTTGAAAAATATCATACCATTGTTATATTTAAGCTAAGATATTTTGTTTTGGGGCACTACTATTATGATCACTAACAAAATATTGCCACAGAACATGTGAAATGAAACGGAGCACACTGTTTATCTACTCAGAGCCAACTATCATGCAATGCAAGAATTGCAAATGGGCGAGCATTAATTCCAGGAAGAAACCTACATATAAGGAGATCATATATTTTAAAGATAAATCCCATCTAAGGTTGAACAGTCTAATATTATTTTAAAACATGAATTCTTCTCACTTTTATTCATGACACAATAGTCATACAAATCCAATGGATACAACTATGATCACAATAAAGCCTAAATAAGTAGTTATATGTTAGTGGCAGAATCATTTGATATTTGTTATAATAAGATAGCAGCCTAATATATGCAAGTTATTGCATGTATCAAAATCAAATTTATTGATATATACATAGAAGCAAGCAACACAAGAAATACAAACAAATGCACACATAAATAATTAAAGCTCACATCATTGGAGATGAAAGGCACCGTATCATCCTCAAATGACACTAGACTAGACACGCATAAAGAACAAACCTTCATCAGAATGCACATCTGAAGCATCCGGATTTTTTACAGATTTAGAACATGAAAGGCACTGTATCATCCTCAAATGTCTTTGGTTCGGACTTTGGCAATGATTACCCAAAAGCTTGTGAAAATTCAAGTGATCCTGGAAAGGAAGAAAAGAAAAGGTGATACAACATAACACAAATTCCAGAGTACAACAGTAACAGAATGTGACTAATCTCTGTTCTGTTTACCATATTTTTCTTGACAAACAATTGGCTTGCTAGGAAAACCAACAATATCACCACACTTTGATCATTGCAAGCGCCATTGTATTGAAGTAGCTCACTTATTTGAAGTACCTATAGAATAATATGCCCAAATTACATTATACCATCAACAGTATCAAGTGAGACAAAGCAAATGTATAACTCAAAGAATTAGTTCCATTATACTATAAGAGTTCATATGTCAACCTTGAAGTAATTCAAACATGGATATATGTAGTCTCATGCAAGTATTAATGCATTGCATACATAACTATAGCATATTTAACCTGAATGCATAACTAAGGTCTAAGAAAAACCAATTTTTTTTCTTTAATCGGCCCATAGTTTCATATCTTCCACACCAATTACTTATAGTCAAATTTTAGCACATATTTGGGAGGCTTGTGTTTTTCCCAGGCTCAATCCCTCAAGAAAGGAAGTATTTACAATTTTATTAGTTTGAATCAGTTACAGGGCTGATATTAGAGTAGATAAGTAAGGCTATATATCAGAAGTAGTATGTGTTTTATCAATGCTTGTGATATAAGTGATATGACCATCTCTTATGACCATAATTCCAACATGTATGCAAG
The DNA here is from genome assembly GCA_026901365.1 of Sesbania bispinosa. Lineage (NCBI taxonomy): Eukaryota > Viridiplantae > Streptophyta > Magnoliopsida > Fabales > Fabaceae > Sesbania > Sesbania bispinosa. The sequence goes on from QLOH01000253.1 coordinate 722,078, forward strand.
TAGGCATTTACACAAATTAGGGTATTTACCTCTGGAAAATTCCCCAGTAAAGTTGTCAACTTCTGGGACAAGATAAAATTGTACAGTGCATCTGAATATTCATTGACTGACAAAATCGATGCCTTGCCACTTTGTTTATTAACTTCCTGAAAACAAAAAGAAAAAAAAAGCTTATGAACAAGAAGTCATTATCAGCATTCAGCAAGAATCTAAAGAAGTTCAAGACCTTCAATGAGCAGGAATCATCAAGTTCCTTCTGGAAGTAATAATCAAGTAAGCACCAGATTGCTTTGCCATCAACAAGGGAATGAAAATTGTCAATTGGACAGTCATAATTGTCACAAACAGCCTGTAAAAAAGGAATCACAGGGTTAAAATGCAGATAAAATAAGGAAATAATTTTATAACTATACACCAATATCTCACAAGTTACAGATGCACCATCTGAAGCTCAAGCAAGAAAATAAAACAAAAGCTGAAACAAAGTGTAGCAGACTAACAAGTATCAAAGAGCAATGAGCTAGGAAACTGTACACACCTAAGCAAAACAGAACTGCATTTATCAAATTATCCACCGGCACAGTTACAGAAAAAAAAAAAAGGAATACGAAAGACTGAATCAATACAAGCATTGAGATAAATTTGGAAGAAACATTATGCCCAGCAATCTTCTGCCATACAGTTTATGATCCAGAACAAGCTAGCTCTCTGTATGATAACTACTATATTATTATGTAAACAATATTACTGATGAGCCACTTTTAGAACAAAGAAGAAAAAACATCTAGGCAAATTACTATGCTTTTCTGTAATCATCCCTTACTAGTTCTCACACCATACTGTAAGGTGTCAGCAGAGGCATGAATTGTGTGTGGGTACTAACTACTAAGAAGTCTAAGAAAGCATACAAGTTTAAAAAAAAGAATCAGATATTATGAAGGATTCACAATGTTGTTGGTTTTCTGAAGGAAACTCTCTAAAAAAGTGTTGGACTGTACCTGAATCCAATTCAAAAGCAATTCCAGAGAAGTGGAATTTGCACAGTCTATTAGATCCTGTAAGATGGAAGAAAAATCAAAACTCAAGTATAACAGAAGATATGAGCTTAAGAAAAGGATAACAAACAAGTACTGTAGATATTCCTTTATAACTAAATCGAAACACGAAACTCATGTAACACGGTACATACCATGCCAAGTCCTTGAATTTTTGAAATTTCCTTAGCTAAACTTGTTTTATCAACCAAAAGAGGTAGCTGCAGGTCCAAAAACATAGGAAATTACATTTCTGCCCAGGTTAGAAATTAATAGTAATCAAATCCAAAGGCAATAATATTACAGAAACTTTAAAAATAAGGTAAAATAGAGCATCCACCTGCAATTGAACAAACATATTCCAGAGCAAGGAAAGTATAAGTTCTTTATCTCCATTAACAATATCATCTGTCTCAATCATCGTGTCATCTTCATCAAGTAGCGACACACCAGCTTGCCTGAGATAATGTAGGGCAAGTCCACAGTTCGCCAGATTTTTCTTAGGAGTATCTGAGGGAACTAAAATTTTCTGTCCACACCATGATGATGCATCATAATTCTTAACTAATTCCAGAAAAATAATAGCTTTGGAAGTGTCAAATATGCTGATATCAATTCCAGTATATAAAAAAGTATATAACCAACCTTGAGGATAGAAGAATTGTGTTGCAACAGCTGAATAGCTCTACACAGTTTTAGTCCATCTTGGAGATCCACAAATAAATCTCTGACCCTGAAATCATACTCAACAAGAGGCCCCTACAAAATCACAAAAGAGTCAGATAAAACTTCATCAAAAAACATATCTTGAACTTGATATGATTCCCTGGTTCACAAACTTATGACAGCATAAACATTGAAGTGAACTGTTTATTATTGTTATAAAATGGACCAAGACCTCCAAAAAAAGATGTTGCACATATGCAGGTGGAAGCTAAAATGTACTCAGATTAACAGGCAACAAGTAAACAATGCACAGCATATGGAAGGAATAACCGACCTGTTGATGAGATACTTTGTAACCGAAAATAACCAAATGTGCTAGAAGATTGCCTTCTCCGTGCATTACATCAGACGATAGAAATTCTAATTTCCAACCAAAAGAGAGAAAAGTCAACCTACAACGTAAAAACTGCTGTTACAAAAATATTAACAGAAGATAGGATTGAATCATAAACAAAGACTTACCATAGATTACTTGACTGCTTGATTTAATCCAGGATTCTGCTTTGAATAATAAAGGGGAACCCCCATCCAATCCGTCAATACCATACTCAAGCGGGAGGCAACTTTGACATTTAGCTTTATCCAGGATAAGCACAAGTAACAAAATTCTCTTCAAAATTACATTCCCTAAATTCTCATAGTATCCTGACCTATATACTCCTTCAACCATCTTGTTATATGCATATGCTTTTGCTAAACCCTCATGTGAGAAAAATAGTTTGTCAATGACCATTTTCAAAAATATGACATCTTGATCAGAATCCATATCCCCATTTAACACCAAGGAGTCACCACCAAATATTATATATAATCCAATTCGCAGCCAAGTTGGATTATAACACATAAGAATTCTCGTGGCCTTGTCCTTCAACCCAACATCTGTAACTATCGGGCAGTGGGCCTTCAAATTTAGCCTTCCTTCATCAATTGTCTAAGAAGCAAAACAAAGGAAATGAACACAAAATTCAATGCCGTATAATTCGACACTCCATAGTAAAAGTTCTACAGAGCAATTCAAACCAATTGGCAACAACCACATGATCAGATCAGATTACAGCATAAAGTTTTTCAAAATCAGAAAGCATTAATTATCCCATTCGGTCTCCTATGTCAAGTAACAGAACCATAATAACTGAAGGTGCACTGCACGCGATAGCTATGGAGAGAAAATTCAAATTTAAGCGAAGCTAGTGGAAGAGAAAACATACCTTTGTCACCCGAGTCATCACTCGGAAGATATCTTCACAAGTTCCGAGGCTCAGATAAACCATCATTCGCTGCTTCATATCCTCGAAACTGCAGATATCCTTCAGTGAATCCCTCAACTGCGAAAACGAGCTATTCGGCAACTCGACCGCGGCATTTTGCTTACCAACACTCGACCACGTTTTCCTCTGGCGCTTGGGAGTTCGCCAGGTCGAATCAACTCCGACTGAGATTCCCGAGCCAGTGCTCCGCTTCCCCTTGGTCACCGGAGTGGCGTCGGAGATCTGGACTCCGGCGATGGAGAGGTCGCAACCGCAGGAGGCAGGGCATTCGAGCAAGAAGTTGAGCCAAACGGTGAGGGACTTTGCTAGGGATTTGAGGGACAGTTCCTTTTTGATTTGGGCCTTTCTGGAGGACTGGGACTGCTCCAGTTGGAAAGCTCTGAGTTTCCTGGCGGCGGTAGCTGATTTCTTGGGGCGGCGTTGGAGAGTGGTTGGTTTGGAAGCAGTGAAGAATTGGGTGGAGGGAGATTTGGCAGTGAGAGAGAGGGGGGGGCGTATGGGGGTTTTGAAGTTGGAGATGTCCTTGAGAAGCGAAGAAGAAGAAGAGGATAGAGGGGGGAAGGGTGAAGGACAAGGAGGATCGTCACCCTCCATTGTTACGGGCGTTGTATTGTCGGAATCTGGAAAGTGGCAGAGCAGAAGGAGGAGGATTTCAGATTCGAATTTGAAATGGTGTGGCGGAGAGCGGTAAATCCCCAACGTTCCTTCTTGCCATAAAGGATTTGAGTAAAAACTGATTTTTTTTCTCTAAAGTTTTGTTTGAATTGACGTGATAAATTGTAATTGTTACGTTAAATACAAACTTACTTTATACGAGAAGTTTTTAAATGTATATTAAGTGTGTGTTTGGATTCACGTTTGTAAACTTGAATTTAGATGAACGTGATTTGGAGTGAACTTGAGTTTGTATAAACGTGATTTTATATTTGGATAATTTATTGTAAACATGAGTTTAAGAAAATGAATGTTGTTTGAGTGATATTTTTTAAATCACATTTGGAGATATAATTACTAAAAAAACATGCTTTTGTTTGTTATATAGATTTCCATGTTATATAAATTTTTTTAATATTAGGTGAGTATAAAAATCACATAAAAGTATTGTTCAGCATAAATTCTCTTAACAGTATTCATATTCCTAAAATTCATAATATTACGGTTATAAGCGAGTAGTATTGAAATTTATATTATTTAAAATTTTGAAAAAAAAAATACTCAATAAAATATAAACTATTCTACTATAATCTAACATTTTTTCTTTGATGGATTTGCATGTGATTACATTTGAGGTCATTGATGAACAACACACATAAGCAAAGTCGCTAAGCTTGCTCTAAAAGGTTTGCATCTAGGAGAATATTTGAAGGTTTTGAGTCACCATGCACTATGTTGTGAGGTTTACTGGAGTGGAGAAACATGAGAGTAGTGCATAGTTCTGCACCAATATGAATTCGAGTTTGCCGTGATAATGGAGGTGTGTTATCCTTGCAGGCAAGCGGGTTTTCTAATTTAAATGCTACCAACCAAAAATATGTTGTTGAAAAAAATAAGATGATTAAACTATCACACAAACTAGTGCGGTACCCGTGGACGTTAGGTAGTGGGTAATGCTAATTTTTAACTATATTATTATTTTTTTATTTTTATAATAAAATTAACTTATGAAATAATCATATACTACATCAATGTATGAGAAAAAAGAAAAAGAAAAATGGTAGGAGCAAAAATAATTACCGTGATTCATAAAAAAAATACATTTGTTATGGAATAAATTAATAGAAACGAATAATTAAAAAAAATATTTTACTATAATAATAAAAAAAAATGAATGTGTGATAAAAAAATAAAAGAATAAAAATAGAAGGGATGATATATTTGAAAAATCACATTAAATTTAATGTAAATCTACACATTTATTATGTTTCTTAATGGTGTTTTATGTAATGAAAAATTAGGAATGGATAATGACTAAATCTGTTTTAATACAATAATAATAATAATAAAAGAAAAAGGTAGGAGCAAGACTGTCTCCCGTGAAGGATACTCGAGGTTCTTAAAAAATTACTTTTATAATGAAACAGATAAAAGATTAATAGAAACAAATAATGAGAGAAAATGTTTTAATATGATAAGAAAAAAAGAAAATGAATGTGTGATAAAAAAAACAAAAAAACAAAAAAAACAAACGACAGGAGCAAGACTACCTCCCGTGGAGAATATTTGTGATTCATAAAAAAATCACTTTACTAAAGTGATAATAATAAACCAAAAAAAAATAAAACACAAGTGAAAAAACAGATGAAAGGAAACGGTAGGAACAGGACTGCCTCCCGTGGAGGATACCCGAGATTCTTAAAAAATTACTTTTATAATGAAACAAATAAAAGATTAATAGAAACAAATAATGAGAAAAAATGTTTTAATATGATAAAAAAAGAAAATGAATGTGTGATATAAAAACAAAAGAAAAAAGCAAACGACATGAGCAAAACTACCTCCTATGGAGGATATTTGTGGTTCATAAATAAATCACTTTACTAAAGTGATAATAAATAAACTAAAAAAAATAAAACCCAAGTGAGAAAACAGATAAAAGAAAACGGTAGGAGAAGAACTGCCTCCCATGGAGGATACCCGAGGTTATTAAAAAATTACTTTTATAATGATAAAGATAAAAGATTAATAGAAACGAATAATGAGAGAAAATATTTTAATATGATAATAAAAAAAGAAAATGAATGTGTGATAAAAAAACAAAAGAAAAAAGCAAACGGCGGGAGCAAGACTACCTCCCGTGGGGGATATTTGTGGTTCATAAATAAATCACTCTACTAAAGTGATAATAAAGAAACTAAAAAAATAAAACCCAAGTGAGAAAACAGATAAAAGAAAACGGTAGGGGCAGGACTGCCTCCCCTGGAGGATACCCGAGGTTATTAAAAAATTACTTTTATAATAAAAAAAATAAAAGATTAATAGAAACGAATAATGAGAGAAAATATTTTAATATGATAATAAAAAAAGAAAATGAATGTGTGATAAAAAACAAAAAAAAACATACGGGGATCAAAGATTAATAAAAACGAATAATGAGAGAAAATATTTTAATATGATGATAAAAAAAAAGAAAATGAATGTGTGATAAAAAATAAAAGAAAAAAGAAAAAAACAAATGACAGGAGCAAGACTACCTCTCGTGTATATATGATAGAAAAAGAAACTTTAAAAATCATTTTACTAAAGTGATAATAAAGAAACTAAAAAAATAAAACCCAAGTGAGAAAACAGATAAAAGAAAACGGTACGAACAGTACTGCCTCCTGTGGAGGATATCCGAGGTTCTTTAAAAATTACTTTTATAATAAAACAGATAAAAGATTAATAAAAACGAATAATGAGAGAAAATGTTTTAATATGGTAATAAAAAAAGAAAATGAATGTGTGATAAAAAAACAAAAGAAAAAATAAAAAACGCAAACGACAGGAGCAAGGCTACCTCCCGTGGACAATATTTGTGATTCGTAAAAAAATCACTTTACTAAAGTGATAATAAAAAAACTAAAAAATAAAAACCAAGTGAGAAAACAAAAAGAAAATGGTAGAAGCAAGACTGCCTCCCGTGGATGATACCCGAGGTTCTAAATAAATTACTTTTATAATGAAACAGATAAAAGAATAATAGAAACGAATAATGAGAGAAAATATTTTAATATGATAATAAAAAAAATGAATGTGTGATAAAGAAATAAAAGAAAAAAGCAAACGGCGGGAGCAAGAGTACCTCCCGTGGAGGATATTTGTGGTTCATAAAAAATCATTTCACTAAAGTGATAATAAAGAAAGTAAAACAATAAAACCCAAGTGAGAAAACAAATAAAAGAAAACAGTAGGAGCAGTACTGCCTCCCGTGGAGGAAACCCGAGGTTCTTAAAAAAGTAGTTTTATAATGAAACAAATAAAAAATTAATAGAAACGAATTATGAAATAAAATGTTTTAATATGATAATAAAAAAAGAAAATGAACATGTGATAAAAAATAAAAGAAAAAAGAAAAACGCAAACGGCAGGAGCAAGACTACCTCCCGTAGAGGATATTTGTGGTTCATAAAAAAATCACTTTACTAAAGTGGTAATAAATAAACTAAAAAAATAAAACCCAAGTGAGAAAACAGGTAAAAAAACGGTAGGATAAAATAGAAACGAATAATGAGAGAAAATGTTTTAATATGATAATAAGGAAAAAAAGTGAACGTGTGATAAAAAAACAAAAGAAAAAAGAAAAACGCATACGGCAGGAGCAAGACTACCTCCCGTGGAGGATATTTGTGGTTCATAAAAAAATCACTTTGCTAAAGTGATAACAAAGAAACTAAAAAAATAAAACACATGTGAAAAAACTGATAAAAAATGGTAGGAGCAGAACTGCCTCTCATGAAGGATATCTAAAACTCGAACTCACGTTATCTTCCTAACTCACATCTCAGATGCTAATCCAAACATCATAGGAAATACTCAACTCATGTATTTATGAAGGAAATGCACGTACGAGTGGCGTGAACGCCAATCCAAACACACCCTAAGTCACTTCAAACTCACTTTTATATAAAATCAATTTTACAGAATCAAAATTATTTAAATTAAAATTTATAAATATTCATCCAAACACACATGTATTTTTAATAAAATCTATAATAAACGCATTCTTTGGTTGACACACATTTGTCAATTTTTCTTATAAAGATTATTGTACAAGATAACAATTTTTATTAAAATATAAAACAAACATATTTTATGAATAAATATTAGGTCAATTAAAATATAAGTTTATTCACTAAAAAATTTTGAGTTTACCCTTTGTTAACAGATTTTACCGTTTGTGTTTTTCTACTAAGATAACATGTTTGATCAATACTTCAATCTTAATCTTTTTACATTCCACTCTTTCACATTTTTTTTATATTTCATTTTTCTATTTTTCTCTCATTTTCTTTTCTATTATATCACTTTTAGGGTAAAATATGTTTTTTGTCCCGGTAAAATAAGCGAATTTTGTTTTTAGTTCATATAAAAAAAATTTGTTAAAGCATCCTCCCAAATTTTTTTTTTTGCAATTAGTCGCTCCTCTCAATTGGGTGCTGATGTGTCACACTCTCTTCTATGTGTCAATTTTTTTAAATTTCTGGCGGTCTTAAACCGCCAGAAAACCCACCTCTGTTTCCACACTCTCCCTTCTCCCCCACGCCCTTTCTCCTCTTCCCGAAAACACCCGCCCACCCTTCTTCTTCTCTTGTAAGCATCACGGTTCAAAGCCGGTACAGGACAACAACTGTCCATTTGAAAGCGGTGACTTTCCATTCCATCATGGAAGGGTATTGGGCAGCACCGTGGGAAGGTGTTGGCTGCATTTTTTAAGGCAATTGGAGTTATCATTCCATTGATGGAAGCCCTATATGCCAGTTACTATACTAAGGAAGTCATGCTTGTTGGGAGAATTGTTGAGGATCTTAAAGATGAGAGCGAGCCTTACAGACGAATGGATATGGAAACTATTGAGAAGGTGGTCACTAACTTGGGAGCATCGAATATAGATGCCCGGTTGGAAGAGCTTTTGATTGATGGTATTATTTATGCCTTCCAAGAGCAGACCGGTGATGATGCTAATGTGATGCTTAATGGGTTTGGTACAGTTGTAAATTCGCTTGGGCAGAGAGTGAAACCATATCTTCCTCAGATTTGTGGTACCATCAAGTGGCGGTTAAACAACAAGAGTGCAAAGGTGAGACAACAAGCAGCAGACCTCATTTCCAGGATTGTTGTTTTCGGGAAGGGGAGAAAGGGCGTGGGGGAGAAGGGAGAGTGTGGAAACAGAGGGGTGGCTTTTAAAAAAATGGATTAGGGAAGAACAAGGGGTGGGGGAGCGGAAGAAAGGAAACAGAGGGGTGGGTTTTCTGGCGGTTTAAGACCGCCAAAAATTTAAAAAAATTGACACAAGAGAAAGTGTGACACATCAGCACCCAGTTGAGAGGAGGGACTAATTGCAAAAAAAAAATTTTGGGAGGATGTTTTAACAAATTTTTTTTTATAGGGACTAAAAGCAAAACTCGCTTATTTTACAGGGACCAAAAACACATTTTACTTTCACTTTTATCATATTTATCATCTTTTTCTCTTCCTTTTCTTTCCTTCCTTTTTGTATTTTTCTCCTCTCTACACTTTAATACATTTTTATCCCCAACAAACCATGGTTTGCATAAATGGGAAGTTGCTTTGTCAAGTGATGAAACCCCATTTGTCGATAGACAATCCCAAAGTATTCTTCCCATTCTACTCTCCTTTACTTCTTCTCTATTTATTATTCACTCTAGTGTTTTTTTAAGAAAATCATTTGAAGAGGTTTGCATTAGTCCTTGTTAGAATATCTCCTTTACATTAATTGTGTGCTATAAAAATGTCTTTAATTATTCAACACCATTTCAAGTCAAAAAAAAAAAAAAACAAATTTAGTAAATTAATTTCTAAACATACAATTCAACATAATAACAACTAACTTTCGTTAGTCAAATGCATGTTTAGAAAACTTCCCAACTATAAAATAAATGGGCTCTTTCTCTTTATCATATGAATTGGGAAAAAATGACTAATCAAAGCTACATCTCTTAAATGTGAAAATATAATTAATAAGGTGAAAGGAGATGATAATAAGTCCCAATTATTTTAAGAGAAACTATAAAAAATAATATAAATAGTCCGAGTGAAAATCTGTAACAGAGGATTCCGACGAACTCGTACGGTGGTTGACAGAGGAGCACGACGATGGTGCACCTGTAGGGACTCCAATGCTCAAGTCAGTAAGTATTCCAACAGAGTTTTAGTGAAGTTAATGAGAAAAATGTACCTGGTTCTATGCAAGGGTGTTTATTTATAAGTGAAAATAGGCGGGAAATTTTGTTATGTCGTTATAACAGAATATGCATGGTAGGATCACGCGCCTATTTGAAGTGTAACTCACGCGCTAAATAGGAGACATTTGTCTGGAACACTATGTAAATTAACTGCCGAGAAAGCGTATGAGATTGTATATCTGAGTTGTCTTGTTATTATTCTGAAGTCGAATGACAGTATAGATGACCTCGGAACACTAGATTCTATGTCGGTGCAGATTGACCTCATCTTAATATGCAAATCGGTGACAATTTATTACGACGGTAAAAGTCCGAGTTTAATGTCGGTCTAGAACAGAAATTATTAACAAATTTAATACCACTAGTTTAACCAAAATTATTAATCCATGTGAATTTCTTAGAAGGTCCTATAAAAAGTTATGTAATAACATATATGTTAGAGCTCGAACATTTGGTAGCACAACCCATTCATTAGCCATACAATATTTTTTTCCTTTCACCAATTCTTCAATAGGAAATCTAGCTTATTTATATGGAATTAAATACTTTACTTAGCCACTTATGGGCCCGTTTGATGGCCATGATATGACAGGATAGAAAAATGATAAAAGAGTTAGATAAAGAGATGATATAACAAGAGCATGGCATTGAGGAGTTGGGAGAGAGAAGTGTTGAGAGTTTAGGGCAAAAGTAAAAAGAAAAAACCTATCACACCATATCAATCTCCTAGATAGCCCAACGTAATGGTCTTATTTTATCTTATCCCGTTGCTAGAAATAGAACAAGACAAGACATCATATCATACTTATGACCATCTAAGAAGATTGAGGTACTTATGCTTTATTTCTTTTAAAAAACTTTTTTTAATTTATAACAATATTTTTAACCTATGCAACTTTACACATGATAATAAATCAAAAGGGAAAAAATTTTATTAAAAAATATAACATTTAATATTACCAATGCATTGAATGTTGTGATAGTTGTAATTTCCAATAAAATTTTTTCACTTTTAATTTACTATCATGTGAAATGTTAGACAAGTTAGAAAAACTTTTTTAAATATAGAAAAACTAAAAAAATATTGAGTTGATTGTTTTTAGTAATTATTTTGAAAATAATCAGTTTTGAAAGTAAAAAAAAAAACAAAAATAATCAAATGTTATTTTCAATTTTTTGTCTAAAAATGTCTTTTATAATAAATAGTACACAATATAAAACAAATTAACAAAACAATTTTCAAAATAAGTTTGAGTGTGTTTGGTAAAACTAACTGAAAATGATAAAATCACATATAAGGACATAATTAATTATTAAATAATAATGAGTGAGAGTTATTGAATAATAAAATTGTAATAAATTTTCAGTTAGTAGCTGAAAAGAGGAATTTTTTTTTTTAAAAGCTACCTCAAGAAGTTTCTAAAAAAACTAGTAGCTACTTAAAAAAAACTACTTTATCAAACACGGATGAAACTATTTCCTTCGACCAAATGCCTAAACTATTTGAACTACTAATTTTAACTTTCATCCAGGTGAAATGTCTAACCAAATACACTCATGAAAACTTGTATTTCCTTCGTAACCTCAACCCCATCCCTAGAGCATGAACCAATGGTGATGCAATAGCTTATAAGCGTTAGATTTATTATATTAATAATTAACGGTGCAGATCGGTTACTGTCCACCGACTATAACAATTCTAAAAAAAATTAATTTCAATTGGTGTAAAGATTAGGTATTTGTTGATTCATCCTTTATGTCCAATTTTGTGTGCAAAGTTTTTCGAACATGCATGTGCACAAAACCTGCAGTTGCTATTGCTATAGAGCTGCAAGCTACCTTGTGAAGGTGAAGTGGATGGAGTTAAGGACCACACCCACAGAAGTTAAGATTTCATGGACAATTGTAATTAACGAACAAAGATTGTAAATAAAAAACAATTTAATTTATGATTTTTTTGTTTGGTATCGATTAAGGGTTTGATTTTTTTGTTTGGTAAGGGTTTTATATCTACAGTAGGTTTTTTTTTTTTTTTCCGGTTCTTAATTGTTGTGAATGAATGCCGCAGAGAAGAACCCAAAGGTTGCATATCAGTGATTCGAAATGTAAAGCGCACCCAAATACCCCTCCTCGTTTAATCAAATCGGCCCAAGAAACAGGATGTGAAATAGCCACGATGTTCCTTCTCAACCGTAAATCTTAATACAAAGATTATGTGGGATAGATCTATCTCGTAGAGATTGTGTGGGATTTCCAGAGAGCTTGCAAGGCGAACTTCCATGGTGAGTTGTTAATCCCTTTGTTGGCTTGCGATCTCATAAGTCACAACCAGCTCCCAACTTCTCTATGCTTCCTACAAATCTTCCCAGATCCCTTGTACCAATAGAGTCTTCTTCTTTGGTAACGTCAAGTCGCACGTCCCCTATGCTTCTACCAGTGCCGTCTTCTGTGTCGAGATGGAGTTTTCTTGTATGCTAGCTATCTCACAACAATGGCGACTTCTCTGGTTGTTTTAGATCCCCAGTACAAACGAAGTCTTCTTCTTCTTCTGTGTCGAGATGGAGTTTTCTTGTATGCTTGTGCTTTCTTCTTCTTTGCTGGAAATCTTTTTTCACAAGCACAGCGAAGATATGGAGGTTGAAGAACTATGGTTCACAATTATGTTTAGGTACTGAGACACTAAATTGCAATTTTCAGAAATTTATTTCTACTTATTTTTTTAATTTTTTTAAAGCAAAATACCGGAGGAAAACTGTCTGTCACAGGTAAAAATTGGTGCAACCACCGGTGGTACACATGTTGTGTAACCCACCGTAGCACCCACCATGGACAAATAGCTGCAGAAAGTCTCTCTTGCTCATGTGACTTGTAATGGCATGTAACCCCACAAAATGTGAATCCAAATTATTCTTCCGATGTAGCAACTCCTGAGTATCTCGCATGTAAGAATTGCTGCTATGAGACTATATCTGTATTTTTTTTTTCTTTATCTACTTCTCCTGCTGAACTTCAAGTATCTAACCAAGAACCGTTAAAATCATTGCCAATGGGCAACTTAATAAATTACGATCTAAGATGCACTACAGTTAACGGATAGGGTGATATTGGGCTGATATCCTCTTTGGGGGCAATTTGCGCAGGATGTAGAGGACTAAAGCTGAAGGCAGGACCTCAACCAGCTGTATTTTGAAAACCAAAAAGTGAATTCCAGGTACCAAGAGAGAAATCAAAACTTCAGTGGCAATCAACAAAGAGGAATACTCAAGTAATATACCATGTAGTAGATCAAGTCCAAAATAGGATGATTCAAAACATCAAGAGAAGCATCTGAATCAAATGCAGACAGAAAACCCTGCATGTATATCAAAATGTGATTAAGAAAGAAGTTACTCTGGTTGAAGAATAACACGATACAAATCATTATTTAACTTTTAACTCTACATCTTTAGTTCTCATGATAATGATAAAGACTTGACGCATCTGTCTTCCCTTTTCCCTAAAACTGAATATCCACACAAGACATGCTTTGCATTTGACCACTCTTATCGTGCTGACTGGTGATCACCACAGGTTCTGTTTGTGCTCTTTTTATTTCCATCTTTTCCCTCCAACTTTTTTTCAAACTAAATTTGTTTACAAGCATGTCTAACAGTATTGCACTTCAAACCCATATTATTGATTCTCACATCCAAATTAAATTAATGTCACATTTAAATACTTGGAAACAAATTTATTGACATTTTTATCCTACTCATCATCACAATCTACACCTCTGATTAACTAAACACGTATACATAATTCATACTTTCAATTATTATTGTCAAAAGAAAAACTACATTTCCATTAATCATGCAACAAAAGTTTTTGGTATGGAGTATACAAGAAAGTATTAGCACAAGTAAACCCTTAAATTAAAATGGTTTATAACTTCCAAGAAACCTAAATATGCCATGCATAGAATATATCAAATGTCTATTACTGCATTCAATGTGGGAAGAAACGTTCACACTTTTTAGTGTGTGTCTGTCAATCTTAAACCCTCTTGCTGCAACTAGAGGAGAGGAGGTTACCATATTAATGGTGTAACAGAACAACATAGAATGATATGCAGAAGACAAGTAGACAAGAATTATAATTCTATCCAGGTGACACACAAGCTTGAGAAAATGTTTAATTAAACATTTCAAAGATATCTATAATAATAAAGCCAGAAATTACCATAACGCATCGAATCAAAAAACAGGTGAAACAGATGGCTGTGACAGATCCGACCTGCAATACACAGACCATGTTACGCGAATACAATTAAATACTAAGATGAACAATTCCTTTTCAATTTTGTCTTGTAATATATTAGGAACAGAACACGAGATGAAAAGCGAGAAGGGGTTCTTCTCAGTTCAAAAAATGAAGCGGTATGAATCAAGGGTACATATAGAAATTAATCTTATTGTTTAAAATGGGTATAGACCATGAACTATAGAATTTAATATATAAAAAAATGGCCATGCTTGAAAATGGAAAGTACTGTTTTGTTGTAATTAAAAAATAGGAAAATGAGCAAGCTAGTTAAAACTGATTACATTTGTAGCACAAATAGTTGCATGAAAATGAAAATGTATGATTCATTCCTTCCCATCATTTTCTTGAAGATTCTGAAGTGGAGTACAATTTGAATTTTTTTAGAGGATAAGCTAGACATGAGGAAGATAAACCAGTAAAGGATGTGCAAGAGTTCACATGATTTATCCTCTAAATATGCAATGGACAAAGGCAATAGAGAAACTCATTATTGATAGGAAAAATTTCAATAGTGATCTCCTCATTCAAAGCTAACACAGACAGTGTCAGTGAGTGTAAATCCAGACACTTCATAAAACGTTTAAATAGCTGTCTTTCATCATTGATTTTAGCTGGTACACATTTAGGACTTTAGTTGTTACAATTTACAAATGAAAGAAACTAAATCCTTTTTCTACTATAAAAGTAGTAACTAAACTAGCTCAAAAAACACTATGCCACGTCCCTTGCCAAACCTGTTTCTTGTGTGTATGGTTGGAAGATCCATGTAGTACAAGAATAGAAAAGAAGAGACAACAAAAGTGGAAAACCGTTTGCTATCAAAATACCCGCATATGGACCAAATTGGTAAAATACTAAAATATCATGGGGAACCTGAATATAATACAAAAGTGGCAGAACATAATTTGCATGATGACATACTCCAATAGACACACCGAGAACAACAATGCTCATACCTCATGAAGTTTCTTCCTTCTCCCTTTAGACTCGATTGGGAAATGCCTCAGCATGAAAAATAATCTAAAAACATTTAATGTGTTCAGGGAAGAAATCAAAAAGGCCATCCATAACAACCATCAATTAACAGTGAGTAAATGAAACAGAGGCTGCAGAGACATTTCATAGACCATGGCAACACAGACAAAATGTAGAAGCCTCACCTTCCTCCATATATCAAGAAGCCTAGTGCAGCCACAAATGACACAACTGAAGAAAACAAAAAATCATTTTAAAAACTCATTATTAAGTTCTCAAGAGGGTGTGAAACATAAATCAATCTTTTATTAGAATGCGAACCTGCAATGAATATCTTTCCAAAGAACTCCACAACATTGTTGCCATCTATCCAGAGGTATGCCCAAATACAAATCTAAATCCAAAGCCACACTTACTGTACTATGATTATTAATGTGGCAAACATCATGACATATACAAAATAAAGAGAACTTGTCTATGAGAATACATAGGATATGAATGGAAAAAGAACACAATGCTTCAAAGTTCAGGCAGATAATTTGGTACGAACAGTCATGGTGCAAGTGCAACCATATTGCAGTTGCTGAGATGTCATCATGCGTTGCTGGAGGGTATTGGAATGAACAATGGGTATATACTAAAATAGTGCAGACCAGCTCACATATATTGTGTGAAAGAAGAAAACGAGATAAATACCTGGATGATATACAAGGTAGCGTTTATTGAAATATAAACTATCCTGAGCTTATCAGTTGGTAAACTCCTTGCCTGTTCAGACATTGGAATAAAAATTAGAATTTCCTAATAAAAAGAGTGAAAAGAATGAAAGGGGAAAAATCCTTGATCCTGCGAATTTTTATTTTTGGAGATTTGGTTTTATTCTATTCAATAAAATGAGGTATTCATTCATAACAGTTAAAATAAATAATTTAAAAGAATAAAGAGAACCTCCACTTGCCTGATGATAAATTTCTGCCCAAAAAAGGGCTAAAAGTGTATATGTTGAGAAAAAAAGTAGTCCCGGCAGATCTAATAGAACTAAAGTCAATACCTAATTGAACAAGCAGCAATCAATGTCAGTATACCAGCCTTCCCATCAGTCAAATATCGCGAGTGCAACACTAACCTTAGGATGCAAAAGAAAAACTAGTTTATGTAATCCAAACACCACTGCACGCACTGCAATATTAAAATGCCAAAAAAATAAATAAATTGGAATGCCGAAACAAACACATAACATAAGAACTAAAATCCAGAAAGCAGCAAGAGTGTTTGGAGTGTCACCCCACCTCCATTGACAATGAAGTTCATAAGATGAAAAATTTTCTGCGTTGTCCAACCATACTCAGGTACTCTTAGTTCAATCCTTACCAATTGAATCTGCAACGTTTCAACACCAGGAATTAAAAGCAGTGCAGAATAAATAAAAAAACAACTGCAGTCATCTGAATTTACCTCCTCTAGTTTTAGACTATACAGCACAAAAAGTTAAAAAAAAAAAATAAACAGAAAAAAAGGAGCCTATTATTCCAAGGAGGAGTATAGGTTTTGAAAAGAGGATAAACTGGAAGGACAAAGCATCAAATTGAAATTCCTGGAAATAAGTTGAAAAAACTTGGAAAGGAGGGATGAATTGTGGTTAGGCAATGCCGCAATTGTAATAAAATAGTTGATACGATCCTGCAGTGTGTAAATAGCGAAAGCTAGCACTGAATGACTGAAGCCTATTGGTGACGAATGCCGGAGATGCGTATCATTGTATGAATTGATAAACAAAAAAATAAACTAGTAATCAAAGAAATTGGATGATGAAAATGAAGGAGAGTAAGAAAAGCATAAATGTGTTATTATATACCAGAGCGACGGAGGAGACGAGAGCATAAGTTGCGCAGAGGAAGTAGAAAATAGCGTTCTGCCAACGAGTGGAGTTGTTGATTTGGTCCCACCACGACAGAAGAGGTGCAATCTCCATGGGCATGTTCCTCATTTTGCGCAGAAGGCTGAGTGAGACTGAGACTGAGAAGAGAACTCAATATTCGAAGGAAGCAGAGCAGAGAGGGATGAATGGTTTTAGTCTACCAAACAGTCCACGGAGAGTGTGTGGGTCTTCTTTAATCTTTATATACAATCAGCTTTCGCGCGCTCTCTTCTTCAACTCTCAACTAAGCTTCTTCGTTCGAGTTGAGTAGCACCTAGCAAACGTGGTGGTTGCACAGCATTTAAAATTTTGAAGTGACATAAAAAAGAATATTGAAGAATTTAAATAATAGTCGTTAAAAATATAAAAGAATTTAAATAAAAAAAATAAGTGACATAGATATGCGTGAGAGGGATATGGGATTTACTGGAACCGATTGTGTTAATTTGTTTGGGCAAAGTAATGGAACGCTAACTTTCTCTATTAATAACTATTGGATTAACTTTCTGTATTAATAACTATTGGATTAATCTCACGCTTCAGATTTTATCATCTCTGCTAAGTTTTTAATACATCTAATTTGATATATCTAATTTATATAAACTGCGGCTATTCTTTATAGGAGACAGACTTATTCCTATCATTTTATTTTTTTTCACACATTAATTTTTTTTATTATCCTTTTTACTTTTTTTTATTTTTTATTTTTTTATCAAAATTATATCTCCATTAGTTTATCAAAATTTTATTTTTCTCACACATTAAACACTATAATGGAAGTTAAACTAATGGAGATATAATCTTGATAAAAAAATAAAAAGAAAATAAAAAGGATAATAAAAAAAAATTAATGTGTGAGAAAAAATAAAATGGTAGGAACAGGACTGTCTCCCGTAAGGAATACCCGCAGTTCATATAAAAATTTCTTTTATAATGAAACATATTAATAAAAACGAATAATGAGAGAAAATACTTTAATATCATAATAAAAAAAGAAAATAAAAGTGAGATAAAAAAATAAAAGAAAAAATAAAACGACAGGATTAAGACTGTCTTTCGTGGAGGATACCCGTGATTCATAAAAAAATACTACAATAGAAACTAAATAATTGGAGATATAATTTTGATAAAAAAAATAAAATAAAAAGGATAATAAAAAAAAGAAAATTAATATGTAAGAAAAAAAATAAAATGATAGGAACAGTACTGTGACGACTAAGTCCTAAATAGTACTGCCCCTTGTAATAGAGGATACATATGGTTAACACAAAAAATAATACATTATATATATTAGATTAGGAGAACAAAACTGGGCGAAAAAAATAATTCATAAGAGCTTGACACATGGCAAGAAAGTGGTCTTATATTCTTAAAATGTATTAGATGTATTAGATTAGATGTATTAAATGTACGTGAGATTAATCCAAAGGTTATTAATAGGTGAAAGTTACCATGACTTTGCCCAAGCAAAGTCACACAATCCGTTCCCTGGAATTTACCGGTGGTGATTGAGATTAGGCATTTTTACACTTATAGTGCATAATAATTAAATTCTTTTTATAATTAAATACAATAATTGGAGGCTTATCGTCGTTCACAGGTGATTATACAAACTGAGAGAACGAGAACCCCGTTGCTTATCAAGATTCATAGTTTGGACTTAATTACTTAATTTTTATTATAGGTATATTTAGTAATCAGTATGCAACTTACATCAACCGGATCCGTGGCGCAATGGTAGCGCGTCTGACTCCAGATCAGAAGGTTGCGTGTTCGATTCACGTCGGGTTCAAATCCCTAGGGTCCTATCTTTTCTGTTTTTTTTTTCCGGTTTTGTTCTAGGCTAAAATTACTAAATTAGCCTTCCGAACGTGTAGTCTTTGCATTATTTATTTTCGCCGGGAAGGAATACTCAAATATTAAAATTTTACATGATCTAAATTTTGTAATTATGTTTCAATAATAAATTTTGATAAATTTCATTTATTTAGTATTTACAAAAAATAAACATGAAAGTTTTACATATTAAAACTAAAATCTTAAGATGAAAAAAAAATCATTCTCCTTTTCACACTTTACATTCTTTATTTTAAGGAAACATATATATTGATTCTCATTCTCAACTGGAGTTAATTTGACAATTGGTCTGTTTTCATCTCAGCTAGATGTTTGGTAACAAACTAAGGACGCCTGATGTGAGATCAAGGTCCACATAGCACAATAATGTAAAAACATGTACGTGTAAGCTACTTTATTTTATCATATATTGATTCATATTGTATGGGGAAATTATTGACAAGTGTCTCTTGTTAAATTGAATTCTCACCAGCCCTATTTTTTTAGCAAGGAAATTATCACGAGGTGATTATTCAAAATATTCTATCAACATTTAATGAAAATTCAAGATGATACACTGCAGAACACGGTCTATTGGACTCTTAATTTGGTTATTTTTCTTTTGATGAACATTTGTCAGCTACTTGATCTCTTGCAAACAATATTTGTAAACATTTCTAATTTGGACTACTGTTTTCAAATATTGGCTTCTGTCATAATTTACTCTGCAACTAGTCCTTGCCCGTGCCTTTGGTCATCCCTCCGTATTTTAATGGAAACTCAACTAGACCGAGTTTGATACTACTGAAAATCTCCTTAAATATTGTGCTCCATATGCTGCAGTAGTTGCCATTGTTGTTGAAGCCACTAAATAGCTGCACCAGAAAACAAGTCAATTTCAACATTTGGGAAGGTTTGCTAGAAGGGAAATAAAAATTTCTAGCCTAATTACCTCAAATAAGTTATATATGATTGAGTCTCTTGGGTTCCAAACTCTGGTTGAAGAAGAGCTGCAGCAACTAATGCTAATTGGAAAACGGTATTCACCTGTTCAAATTTGTATTCCTCCTCAGAAAGTAGGAAAGATAAAAGGAAATTGTTGACAGGTTCTACATGGGCATATTCTACTTCTCTAATATATGATTTTGTGAAGACACTGTTTTTGTTTTCATTTTTATATCTATAAAAAAAATCTAAGGATGTTTTTAGCTGTTTGTGTCTCTGTGCATGTGATTTTTTTACAATACCTCAATCTTAATCCTAAACATTCAATAAGGAGGGCAACAAAATAAGCAGATGATACCACCAATATGCATAAGTTAGTCTACATTTAATGTCCTGCGCCATGCATTTTGTAATAAACTCAAAACACCCACAAAGCTTACCTTGCTTAAAAAGAGTGGTTCAACCTTCTGGCGGCAGGTTCCATCTAGGTTAAAAAAATCAAACCAGCTTTTCCACTGAGAGAAACACACAAAATCAAGGTTTCATCTTGATGACTACACAACTTCTAAAGCAAAATGGTAAACTTGATAACCACATTGTTTGTACCTTCCAACCCAAGCTACTTGCTCTTAGAAATACTGCACCACCAACCAGGAAGACATCTCGGAACACAACAAGTCCAACAAGTCCAGCTTCAAAATGAGAAACAAAAATGGATAGTATTACACAACACAGATGGGATGCAGAGTAATTCTGCATTCTCAGAAAACATCAATGTTTAATTCATCTGATTGCCAGACCAGAACATGACATAACATATCAGGTTAAAGGGGCTTCTATGACAAAATGACATATTAACTAATTACAAATAATACATAGTACACATGCTGCTATTCAGAGAGAGGGAGAGATATGCATATCCTATTCTTAAATTTGTAGCGATAGCCTAACACTATGGCAACATGAGGGTTTGATTTAATTTACCTCTATGATCTTGGCTTTGTTTCTCATTTTCCTTTTAATCTTTATAAAACCATAAATGCTTGAGCAATTATTGTTTCTTAAGTTAAACAACTCACAAATATACACAAAACAAGAGGTACCAGAAAATTAGAACTACTTACGTTGAAGTAGATGTTTATCCATCATTGCAAGAGCAACACAACCAATAAGAACCTACAACACCAACGGAGAAGAGAGAAAAAAGGATGAAACAAAACACAAGCCATGGGCAGAATCAATCTGAGATAGGAAGGAAGAAGAGGCATTACCTTGTCAGCAAGGGGATCAAGGTAGGAACCCACTACAGAATCAATCTTCATCTTCCTTGCCACATATCCATCCAGCTACAATCAATCATTTACTTGGCATGTCATTTTTGTCAGAATGAACACACTTTGATAGCAATCAATCAAAAACCAAAAATTATTTGACTTTATACCCAATCAGTGGCGCCAGAGATGGCCAATCCTATCATTGCTGAAGTATACATCTCGTTGGTGATCATCCTGTACAAAATTCTCAATCAAACCACCACATTATTTTCAAAAAAAAAAATTGAAAAATAGAATGGAAAAAAAGGAAGGTACCATCCAAGAAGAGGGCCTGAAAGTAATCGGGTAAAGGATATGAAATTGGGAAGATTGAGGAAGCTGTGGTTGGAATGGAGAGGTAAAGGATTAGGAGGGCTTGCAGGGGGAAGCAAAGTGAAAGGGTGGAGCTTGGGGAAAACGACGACGTTTGGGCGCAAATAGAGAGGGGTGGCGAACTGAGAGAGTTTCCAAGGGGGCCAAGTGAGGAAGAGAGGGCCCCGCTGACTCTGAAATGGAGAGAGGGATCTGTCCCGCTGACTCTGAAATGGAGAGAGGGATCTGTCGTTGGATGGAGATACTGATGGATGGTGATGGTGAAATGGCAATGGGAATGTGGTTGTTGAGGTGAGGAAGCTTCGAGCTTTGCTTTTGGTTTTGGTGTTGTCGATGAGTACTGCTTTACAAACCTAAAGAGAACCATTATTCAAACATTTTTTTCCAACAGAAATTGAGTTTGAGGGTGCTAATTGGGGTTTTTAGAGTCAGTAAGGTAAAGAAGAACAAGGCGACGATACGTGTGTTTTCGTGGTTGAAAGTTGAAACAAATGTCCGAGGTTGCTGCTGTGTTGGTGTCCTGTTCAAAGTTACTTTCTTTCGGGTTGAATTCTAAGTTTTGAAGATATCGCTAGTTGTTTAATCCCCCAAATACTATTAATTATTAAGCTAAAACGCTGCCATGATTTTAAGCACTAAGGACAAACTCACAGGATATGCATTGGAGATTTTTTTTATTTGCTGTCATAACACTGTGATTTGTCACTGGTTACAGTTTATAAAAAAGAAAAAAAACTAAATTGTTAATTTTTTTCTCTGATAAAATATGTATAACATTCTTTATTATCAGTAGAATGATATTTTGAAATGATAAAAAAAAAAAAACTTTGAGAATCATTCATGAAATAGCTGAGTGAGGAGGCAGCTAGAGGACTTTGAATATCTGCATGGGACTTTGGACATACAAGGAGGCAAGGTTTGTTATGTGGTTTCAACTTTGAACATTAATATTAATAGTCTAGGAACATGATATTTATGGCTGTATTTGTTGTAATTTCGAAGGCACAACCTCTGTTTGAAGACAAGGAAATTTATTGTAATGGCTGACCCTTAGCTTAAAAATAAGTTCCATGTGGTGAGTCTATTTTAAGCCCTTGTTGTGGCTGCAATGTGTCTCCAGGAGGAAGCAGAAACACCACCTCTCATGAGTGAGGTTGTAACAGCTTTTGAACATCTAGCAGTGCACAAAAACTAAAGAAAAAGTCATCCTAAGTGATCCGTAAAGATATAGAGGTGGAAGTTCTCGTGGGGGTTCACTTAAGTTTGAGTAGAACACACACACAAAAAATAAAGGAGTTGTAATGTACTAAATGAATCAAGACTAAATCCTTAATTCATCTGTTTGTTTAACTTTCATCTGCACTTCCTGTTTCTATTTTCTGTCACTCATAAAAACCTCATGTTCAAGTCCAAAAATATTAGTGTAGGCACAGATACAAATATGTTGATAAATACAAATGAACTCTTGTACTTGAATCGTTTGTTCAGAAGTACAAAGGAGTCATAGATCTGAATATGATACATACATCGACAATGCCATTCATTTACTATCTGATCCTTAATCTTCTTGGCCGCATCATATTTCCAATGAGCTGCATTATGTCAAATCTGCTTATTCAAGCAATAGAACACTGAATTTATATTTAATCTCAAAGCCAAAAAAGGCAGCAGTCCCAAAGGCTGATGATGATCAGACAGAGAACCTGGCAGAGAGAGAGAGCTTGAAATCAACATGAACCCCAAAATTAAAAAAAAAATCCCCAATCTGGCAACACAAAGTGAAAAAATAACATGAACATGCTGCAAGTTTTGGTCACTCAAGAGTCAAGAAACTCCAAAGATTCTCTTAGAGCTGAAAGTTGTTGATGTCATCCTTGAGGATCCTGTAGCTGTAACCAGGAATCCTGTTCAAATTCAATTGATTGTTTTCTGCTACTTCTGCAACAGAACATATTTTTGGAAGAAATCCATGTGTACCTCTTCGTTTCCTCCTCTTCCCTGTCATTAGCAGTTCCCAGAAACTAGGCTTGGATGTGGAATAGCCTCTGTTAGAAACCATGTCCACAAAGTGTGGCTGAGGCTTTTGTGAATTCCCTAGTTTGTCTAACTCAAACTTGGCAAAGTATTCAATTTCCTTTCTAACAAGAGATCCAATTGTTCCCCTTGTGCCTATAGCAACTGGAGTAGGAGCAGCCATTCTATCTGGAAATTTGGCTTTAATGGCAGTGGTGCTGATTTTATAGTGCATTGATCTTACAGTTGAACTGGACTCATGGAGGAGGCTTCTAGATGAAGATAGTTGTGATCATGATCTTAATTTTAATTTTCAATTTGGAGCATCTCCTTTTGATCTTTACTAAATTGTAGATAATAACATGCTTTATGAAAAGCATAAACTTCCATTATTGAAACTTTAAAAAGTAAACAAGGACATCATATTTTCTCCCAATGTCTGCAATAAAAACTCTCTTATTTTCCCGGCATCACACTATAACCTTTTGACTTCTTAGACTATATAATGGCTTGCTATTATGCACACTAGTCAGATGTAAAATTATTATTGATCATATAGTACATCTGAAATGGGCTTTCTGATATCTGCACCCTTAAATTCATTCACAAATGTTATATTGACATATTTAAACTCAAACTCAATGGTTCACCTTTTAGTTTATATTGATTCGAAGTTACTCTCCACCTATCATGCCTTGGCTAAAGGAAAGAGGTTCATCTTTCATTGTCTTGGTGTGCTTTTGGGGTATGGGGGTCCTATTAACATGCTGTCTTGCTAATAATTCTTCTATTCGAAGATTCTTTTTACTTTAAATTATAGTCTATTATTAAATTTATTTGAAATTAAATGTGCATTATTCTGTGAGCATTTGTTCATCCCAGTGATTGGAATAATATTAATCTTCTGGCAATGGAACAGGATACTCACATTACAGTCACACAGGTAATTCGATTAACTGATCATGTGTGGAAAAAAAGTGAGAACACAATAAATCAAAATTAATAAATAACTTTTTATGTCCGCTATCTGTGTCACTTATTAGTTATTATATTCCACAGTCAACCATTATATATTTATATGCATTCAAGGACTCATAAAGCCTATAGAAGCATGGCATAACCTCTATCATTTGATAAACGTTCCTTGGTCCATGATGGAAGCACAACATAATGGACCACTTTTTCTCCTTGGTTTCAGCATTAGATTTTGGAAGGAAGAACCGTCAACATGAACATATCCTTTTTTATGGACCCAAAAAAATGAACATGCCAAAAAACCAAAGCTGTGGGTATTCTCACCCTGATGAGAAAAATTCAATTTGACCTGGATTGTGATCGGGGGGTCAAGTTTTCTTGATATATAAATGATAGGATGAAGGAATTTGGGAGAACCCAACTAGTACTAATTAAATTATAACAATCGTAAATGATCATAAAGTTGAATTTATATGCTGCATAAAAAAATTTGATTTTGCAGAGCTTTCCCTAGAGGATGTAAATTAACTCTTGTTCTGGGCTTGTAGGCTGTAGTCCCTTTGGCCACCAAAAAAAATAAAAAATATGATTTAGTATTCATTATTATGTTTAAGTCGAAGTTAGATAATATTAAATATAGTGGTAATTACTTGTCTTGTATTTATAAATTAGAAACTAGATACTAATAAAGGACTATAAACGATAATAAAAACAACTTATCTTTTAATAAATAGGTTTTTGACCGACAAAAGCTGAGAAAAAGGTGGGTTGAAGATTAAGGAATTTAGTTTACAAGGTAATGTTGCTCTTTTAAATTAAATTCGGAAAATTTTCAAAGGTCCTAATGAACTTCCGGCGTAATGCCATAAAACAATATCTAGAGACTAAACTATGTTCAAGTGAAAACAAACGAAGGAGAATCTTAGTAATGAAACATGTAGGGCAACTATAAATAAACCCTCCCAATAATTTTCCTTTTTAAGATTGAATTGTAGTCCTTTTCTTAAGAATGTCACTCTTCACCAAAAAAAAAACAATAATTGAAAAAAAAACTACTTAAAAGTAATTTAATTTTAAAAGTAAATAAGTATGCATTCATAATTAAGTTTTGATAAATTAAAATCTCAATATATAAACTTAATAATAAATAAAACATTAATGCTTAATTATTTGAAAATAAACCTACTTTAAAATTTTTTTAGGTTTTTCAGTGCACTTAGGGAAACATTACTTCTTAATGTGTAATTTGAGTAAGAAATGAAAGTCATGGCAACCATGTGAGTAATGTAACAAGTCTAGAAATCTATGACAAAAATTATTGATTTAATTACACTTTTAATTCCTCTATTTTAACCAATAACTTTTTAAATGAATTTAGTCTCTTATTTTTTTTAATTATTACAATCAAATTCATCCATTTTTTTTAATTTAAAACATCAAATTCTCATTTTCTATTTGAAAACTTCGCAAATTAGATAAATTAAGTCATTTTTAAACCTTATTCGATTTAAAATTTATTAATTAACATATCAAATTTCACTTAAAAGTTAAATTTTCTCCTTTTTAAACCTAATCTCACATTCTGTAAAATCCCTCAATTTTTATCAAATTTTCATAATTTTTTCCTTCTAAATTTTTAAAACAATTCCATACCTCAAGTTTATCATAAATCCCAAAATTTTGAAATAAAAAAAATGAAAATATGAGTTTTCTTCTATCCTAAGGCACTCAAATCCAATACCTTAAAAGAAAAATCAAACATTTACCACTTAAACTAACCATCCATTAAACTAACCATCCATTGATTAGAAATTTAAGTTTTAGGTAGATACAAATTAATAGAGAAATTTAATTAAAAAATCACAATTAAGCCCTAACTCAATGGTATTAAAGTCGCATAGGAATAGGGAAAAACACTAAAATAACGAAATATCATGAAACAATGCACATCTTTCTTTGTAAGCCTCAAAATTTGTTATCTACAGACTACAGTAATTTTATAAGATCACGTTCTCACACAGATAGATTCTCTCATCCTTTGTTTTCCTTTCTTTTTTAAATTATTCTTTTTGTATAAGATTAAGTGAACTAATTATTGTACGCCGGGGAGATGGCACACATACCCCATTTTTCTATGTGAGGCAAGGGCATGTTGCAATGCAACATTGATACTAGCACCCTCCCTGAATAATGAATCATACAACTGACAGAGAAATTGTGACAGTTCCTCTTCATCATCGTCCAAAAAAGAAAAAGATCGGTCCCCATTTTTCTCAGCGTCACTATCTTCCCAGTCACTTCCTGGACTGGCAGGTATGGCCTCGTCATCTGCTTCATCCTCTCCAATTTCAAACTTTCCATTTTCCATTACATTCAACTCTTTGGAACCATCAAAGGTCGTCAACTGACACTCTGGAGGTTCATTTGACGGACATATAACAGCTTTGGCACCGGAGTCCAGAAAGGCCTTAATAAGAGCAGGAGTAGGTCCATATGTTCCTGTGCATATTATAATCCTGTCTCGCCAAGCTCCAACCTAGGTTATTCAAGATAACAATAAAAGGAGAAAACAGTAGAGTCAGAATATTTCCACGTATATTACAAAGGATCTAACATCTAAGCTTCAAATGGTTAGCACTTAGCAGTCTCTCTACCCTAGACCTCCTACCCAGGGGAAAATGCGGTTGTACTAGAGAACAGAGATGCCATACAATACAAACTCCACTATATCTTAAATTGAAACCATGAAAAAGGAAGCATGGTTCAGATTGATATTAGAAACCTGTCCCAAGTTATTATTGTGATACTGTCACTCTTCTTCAAACCATAGATCATTATTCTCTTTATATGATATAAAAAACTAAGATGTTTATCCCCACTTTTCTAGAAAAGTATACCAAAAGAAAAAGATTTGACTAATAAAAACAGACCATAATTGCCAAAATGATGGCTGAAGATGATCTTTAAATCCTATAGCCTCACCGTCCAGATGCTTTAAAAATCAGCCAATAAAATTATAATCCAAATAGTGGGAATAATGTGGGATTGCACAAAATGCTATTTTCTTTTAAGAAAAATTATTGTACTCCAGCTTTCTAAGTTGCTACTCAATGTATTCACCCATATAAGAATTCCCCGTATGCAACCAGATTAAAGAATCCCTCAAGAATGAAAAAAAAAATAACAGAGACAAATTAAGCCACATAAAAGTGGACCTAGACTTATAAGGTCATAATCATACTTGCAAAGTATAAAAGTGATTAATGTATAATGAAGTGATTAACATCCAACTATCATTCAATGGTAACTTTTAGCACAATGGTACATTATAGTTTCACTAGTACTTTTTACTTTTTGTCTCATTTTGTTCTACTTTTAATATGTACCAAATATAGAATAGAATTCATATGTTTTGTTTTGTCTTGCTCCACCTTGTCTATTAAACGTTACCTACATCTTAAATCTCCAGACCACATAATGAAAGTGAACATTGGGTAGCAGCTCAATAAGAAAGCCCTTCACAACTTGAGTGAAGCTCCACAAAATGTACACCCAGAGAGACAATAAGAAAATCAAAATGGGAGCAAAGCACATACCATCCATCGTACATCATCAGGTGATAAGTGCATAGAAGGGACAGTCCTACGAAACATATATGAGCAAATTTCTTGATCATCTTCCATAACCTACATAAGAGTTACCAAAACTCAAGTTTCTAATGGATGTATTAATTTGATTTCTATAATTTATAGAGAAGGACAAGGGGAAGAAGATATACTAGGGTTTGACGGCCTAGATAACGGTGAACAATGCCTCCAATTTGTAAATAAGGTTTAAAGGCAACTAAATCAGAAATAGTAGAAATATTGGCCAGGAGAGATGCGCCCTTTCTGCGATGGCTTCTCATTGTTGACAACAAACTGAATTTAATACTCTGTAGAAACTTCTCAGCAAGCTCTCCAGGTTCAGCCACCACAAATACATCATTTTGCCAACTAAATGAAAGGCCAGCATTATCATGCTTCCATCAGTGTGGAGAAAAAGAACTGGTGACAATGAATAGGAATTCATAAAACATAGTAGCAAATACCTCACAATTAAGCCATCTGAGTCATTTTGAAGAGCCAAATGTATAACACCCACTTGTGGTGAATTCTGCAATTTCTCATGCAATGTTCTGACAGGTAAAGAGAGCTGCCTAAGTCCTCGAGGAGACATTGGAGGTGATGCAGCTGTTTTTCCCAATTGACCATCTAAACTTAAAGGTGGGACCAGATCAATTCGTCCAATCCTCTGACCAATATCAGGACTATACATAAGTGGACTCGAAGGGAAGCTTCCTGTGAACAGGGGTGATGCAAATGGAGTTGGGAATGTTGTTGATGGCACTGTCTTTACAATCCCAGACAAGCCTTGCATGAGGGATAACCGTATGCCATGACGAGCACAAAATGACTCAAGTGACCGGGCATGGTGGATCAATCTTCCAGAATCTGGATTATGTGAAGCTTCAACAAGTAATACATTACGCCTCCATCCTAAAGTGGGGCCATTAGCACCTGATAAAACAGAATACAGAATCTTAGTATTTAAGGGGATTAATGAAAGTGAAATTTTACAGTATAGAAATCATATAATCCACAATACCCTCAATTGAGTCCTTTGTCTTGGGTAACTTAGATCTCAGATTCTCTGACCTCTTCTCCTCAAGCTGGAAAGGAAGAAGCAATCTCTCACATGCACTTTCAAATGCCTGGTGATCCTGTTGTATATATTCTTCAATTGCAGATTCCAACTTTAGCCAGTTAGTTGGATCTGTCTCATCAAGTTCCATATCACACCGTTCATCAACTGTGAGCCAAAACACATAGAACACATATTGAGAATTACAGTCCTTTCCAAGAAGCAAGAATAGCTACTCTGTAAGGACGCTTCTCTATCAAACAAGGAAAAGAAATGAAGTTAAAATTGAAAGGGAATAGGAAATTACTGAAAATTGATTCCAATAGAATTTGAAGAAGGCAAAGGAAGATTCTTCCATTTTCACACTCCAAAATACAAGCACAATACCTGGATTGAAGCGAAAATATTGTATCTCAGGAAGCATAGGTAGCAATGTACTTAAAGCTTCCTCCACCCGATCAACAGAGCATGCACTCTCAATTAACACCTGCCCCGTATCCAGATACCGCCAACCACCTTTTCGCATCTACAACAGTAATAATGTACAATAATAAAATAAGTAACTCAAGAACTTCAATAGTCAATGACAAGTCTCCTAAAAACAAAATTACTAATCACATTCTAAGTTTCATGTTTACAGACTATAGAAGCAAATGTGATATTGGAATAACTATCAAAGATCATGGTCTTCTTTTCCAAATACAGAATATTATTGCAGAACTAAAACAGAGAAGATTTGTTACCCTAGTTGGAACAGAACCACATCCGATCGAAACCAGACAGTCAATTTTTGTGTCAGGCCACAGAAGTTGTGCTTCTCTAATGGCAAAAATTGTAGGATTGTTTGCCACTATTGCACCATCTTGCCAGCGGTTGACATCTTAACGCACATTGCAAGATGAAAAGTTTACATGTCAAAAACAATACAGAAAAGGAAATAACTAAAATACAACTAACTTGATGTAAACAATAGCAGAGAAATCAATACCAACTGAGAAATCATCAAGATAATAAGGAGCAGCAGATGATGCTCTGATAGCCTGCCATACTTGATGTTTACAACTTCCAATGAATGCACTGCGCTTATAGCCAGCTTGTGCACCTACAGGTGATGCTAATACAGTGATCCCTGAACTATCTGATGTTGCAAGAGCCACCTCTGGTGTTCCAGCAGGATACTGCATTGTAGATAGTAAAAGTAAGGATGGAGAGAGGGCAAGATAATTAAAGACTACCAAGAAAAAAACAATAAACAGCCATGAGCAAGTGTATTTAATAGCCATTATAAACACCAATAAAAAAATATTAGACTCACACCTGATAATTGCGAAATATAAAAGGCTGTGCTGGCATCATGCTCACTAAGGTTGATACAACAAAAACTTTGGGCACATTTTTCACAGCAGAATCAATCATTAGATCCCCATCCTCATCAGCACACATTTCCTTTAACAGCCTCTCGAACTGATCTGCACTGTGCTGCAAGACAATAAGTCATAATACTCCTTTTAGGGCATAGAAATACATAGCTGATAGATATAGGCATATAGCTGTCCAAGTGGTTAATAGCATCAGAGAAACGAATGCATTACACACTTTGTCTTCAAACGTAAAATAAATTGCATAACATAAACTTTAATATTGTGAAGCATCTCATTTCCATTCACAGTTTCTAAAACACATGCTCCTAAGATAGTATTTATGTATGTGTGTGTGTATTCAAGAAATAGAGAAATGATTTAAAAAGAAACGCCAATTCAATAACATAAAGGAAAGAAATGCATACTTTTGATCCATGAACAACAACTCTAAAACTCTGTGATGAGCTCTTATAAAGTTGATCTAACTTTTCTCTCCAAGATGCAGCTTCATTGTCCTTCGGAATGGGTTCAGTAAAAACAAGCTTCCCTGATTCAAAAAAATGTTTTGAATCAGTTATCTAAAATTGCAGGGCATATAAACAGATCGATTAAAGACGTAACACATGCCATTCTTAAGCAATATCCTCACCAAGGTTTTTGTATATATTTTCACATTCTTCCAAAGTCATTAACTTAATCCCAAGGGCAACAGCTAGCATTCCACCCGTTGATGTGCCGCATATTAAATCAAACAACTCATGTATTCTTTTTCCAGTTCCCTTTTCAATTTCCTTTAGCATTTGCACAGTTGCTAGACCTTTCATCCCACCTCCATCCATTGAGAGTATGCGAAGTCCTTGCTTTGCCACTTGTCTCCCTCTTATTGCACGCCTCAGGTTTTCATTTTCCCCTAGAAAAGAATAAAAATGAAGAAGTCCATTCAATAATCAGGATAAAACATCCTATAAATCATAGATAAATTTAATATCCAGAGACAAACCAAGAATTGCCAAAGCACGGGCTGCAGCTTTATAAACACGTGGTTCAGTTGCAACAGCCAAGCGTAAGAGAAGTTCTCGCAGGCTTTCAGAAGTAACAAGTATGCGACGATTCTCCAGACAGAAGGCCAAATTCCCAACAGCTAACAGAGCTAGCCTTTGTACCTATAGAAAGATAAACACTAGAATTAAAGGACCATATGATATAAGGAATCGATCAAACCATCGTAATGAAAAGAAACTAACTTGCCTCTGGATCTTTATGGGCACATAAGATTTTCAATGATTTCAAAACATCCTTGGTCAACATCTTCTCAGCCACAGTATCAGATGTGAAAGCCAACTTGACCACAACTTGCAATACAGATATTACCTCTTCCCGACCTGCAGATTTCAGAACTATTCCAATTGGTTGCATGATGTCTGCTTTCATCAGCTGGAGTGCGACAGAATCATCAGAGGCAAGGGCTGAAAGAGCAGAGCAGGCTTGCTCAACCTGTAAAGTATTAAGAACAATCACAACCACCAAATATAGCAGCAGAATAAATAAAAAACTTGCGATCCCTAGACTGTTAAAACATACCACATGACAGTTGTCACTACTTATCATACTTATAAGCTGCCGCACTGCATTCTCATCTTTACCTACAAATGCTCTATTTCCTTGGTCTTGCATTATCTTTCCTAAAGCAGATGCTAGTAAAGGGTGATGACAAGAAGAAAAACGGAATATAAGAGAGAAGGCAGCACTGAGTTTATGCCTAGATGCACCAAAATAAGAACTGTTCTCCATCTGCAATGACCAGAAAAAGCATGTTTAACTGAATATGTAATATGTTTTAATGTCAGAAAATATCACAATAGTGTAGTTAGTTTGCAAAATGCTACCTCTATTTGCACATTCACTGATCTCAAATTTTCATCAGCCACAATCCTAATATTTGCAAGAGAAAGGTGACGAAGTTTGTGGAGGGGCAAAATTTCAGGAAGAAACTCAAGAGGATTTCCATATAGCCTGAGAACACGTAGTTCAGCCATAGCCCTGCCATATGTGGTAACAATAAGACCAGAAGAATACATGTAGTCTAAACCAATTTATACAAGTTTGTTGTGTTCCAGAAACCTGAAGTCAAGAAGGGGCCGAACAAGCTTATTGTGTTCCAATGATAACTCCACCAATTGCACACACTGTCTCAGTTCCACTGCTAAAAAAAACTAAAAAATCAGATAACAGGGCTTCTTTTGCAAGAAACACTAATCTTAAGACCTCAGTTGCTTTAGGAAATATTTCAAAAGTAAATACTAGAGGGATGGACATTGGATGTGCTCCTTGAATCCAAAAGGTTTTTTGAATGCATTGCTGCACCAAGTGGGGCTAACTTCCCTTACCCAATTCAATCAATATTTCCATATTTGTGTATCTAACATTGCTCATTAGTCATTACTTTCAGGTAGTGGTGTCTGCTCGTGTTTACTCAGTATACTTATTAGAGGAAATAAATATAATAATGTTTCTACTTCTGCTAGGTACCCATGAAAACCACTAGTTTACTACTGTCCTTACATGGTGTCCTTACATGGTATGAAAAACTTACCAGGTACCGAGACAAGCGTGTTGTTGTCAGCTCTAAGCACTCTTAAGCTTCGTAGCTCACCAAGCTCAGGTGGCAAAACAGTCAGCTTGTTATTATCAAGATAAAGTTTCTCAAGGTGTGGCAAATGTGTAAGCTCTACTGGAAATACCTGTACATAATTACAGTGTGTTAAAAACATCCCTGATCCAATTCAATCATGTTTGACTTCAGCCTAATTTATAAAATTCAATGCACTTCCAGAGCACCCAGAAAGAGGGAAAAAAAGGCAAGCGGACATAATAACACAATTTAAATCTTTCATTTGTTACTGTAGAAATAAAGAAGAGAACAAACAAAACCAGTAACTAGTTCCTTCAATTTTTTGAAATTATACATATCACCCCAAAAACCAGCACATTCACAAAATTAACTTGCCATTAGTTATAGCGCCATGAATCGCAAAGGCAACGCCTATCTTTCTTTGCAAATTAAAGGTTGAAATTAACTTTCAAACACACACAGATTGAAATCTATTGCATAAAATAATTCCAGAAGAAACTACACAAACCAAAGCAACATAAAATGAACAGAGTAACGCTCAGAACTTCGAGTCGCATTAATTAAGTTAATAAGGAGTTAGGGACAAAGTGACCCTCACCGTCAAGCCACAGCCACAAATACTGAGCACAGCAACACTCGCCCAGTGGTGGCCGCAACTGGGAACGCCGTCTCCAACGTGCGGCGGTGTTGAGGAAGGCAAATCGGAGCGCAACAAGCGTATCAAAACCCCAGTGCCATCACTTTGCTGGCCAGAGCCAACAGCCTTGGTCATTGTGACAGTCCTTAGAGGCTCCCTTCTCTTAACAACCTTCATACCCAAATCCACCACATTCTCATCGTCCCGAGGCGTCAGTTCAACCACAACAGTGTCCTGCGGCATCGGCAGAGCCACCATAAGCTGCGACTGAAGCTTCAGTGCAACCTGATCCTCGTCCTCCGCCGCCGACCAATCCAATTCAATGCGAAAACCGAGGTCCTGATCCTGCGAGAGGATTGAGGAAGAGGAGGAGCAGGATGATGACGACGACGATGATGAACGGGAGGATGTTGAGGTGCGGGCGAGATTCTCCGGCGGATCGTCGGTGCCATAGCTGAGAGTGAGGTGGAAGATCTCGGAAGGCCTCTTCCAGCCCAATCCCCAAGACATTGTTGATTTGCGATCAGATTCGCGAATCAGTTACGCCATCGCCTCTAGGTTGTTCGGTACATTCGGATCCGAATCGAATCCGAATGAATGCTGATTGCCGATTGATGGTTCAACAAATCAGGAATCTCAGAATGAAGATGCCACGGACTGAGAATTATGCAAAGAACAGAAATGTGCTCGAATTATGCACAAAGATATGGAGAGATGGCGAGAACGAACCGAAGCGCTGTTGGTGAGGTCTTAACCCGTCAACATGTCCCATAAAATTCAGATTCAGTGTCCTTTTTTTATGTAAAAATAATCAATGATGATTTGATAACATTAGTTCAACGATGTTCGGTATTTAATTATTATTTTTTTAATTATAATATTTTATAAACTAACAAGCTTGCAAAATGTTAAACTTAGGCTGTTGTATTTTAATTTGGATTTGGTTTTTAATTTTTATGTACATTTAAAGGAAGAAGCCATGGCCGGCTATCGCGCAGAGTTCAGTTTTTAAATTTGAATCGATACAGAAATAAATTTATAAGCAGTAATATAGGTGTGTAAAGTGTAAACAATTATTGGATACTCCAAAACATATTATTAGTGCTATTGACACTTTTTAGAGTTTAATTTTAATATAATATTAATGTAAAAAATTTATATTATTATTTAATAATATATTATCATGTTATTTAGTAAATTTATTAACATAGTATTAATGTATTTAAATTAAATTTTTTTATAAAAATTCTTTTCTTTATTAATCAACTTTTAACAAACACTTTTAAGTACCGTTTGCTTGGAATAGAAATGAGGATGAGGGTGAAAATGACATGAAAAAAATTGGTTAATAATATGTTTAATTTATTCTAAAATCATGTTTGAAACGCGGATTCGGACAAAAGTTACTGACGTGATTTTGCCCGTGAAACTAATCAAACTTAAATTTGATTCTTCAATACAATTATTTTTAGCGTTAAAACGTGACTCAACACTAAACCAAACATGCTCTAAAATTTATAAATTGTAATGAATAAATTGTCATGAGTTATTTTGTTTTGAATTTAAAAGCTGCCTTTATAAATATTATTTCTAGCAACTCAAGTGTTGCTACCATTATTTAACCTTTTTAAATTTCTTCACAATCATGTCCTTCCTACTTCCTCCTGTCTTGGCTTTAAGACTTCTATTCAACTTATCAACTTATATCAATTAAATTTCTTCCTTTTCTCCGCCTTCAGTAAAAATATAATAATAAATCATTTTTCTTTTCCTTCCTCTCAACCCGAAAATCAAACAAAGTAAACAAAGAGAAATAAACAATGTTATTTTCCCTCTCCTTGCTTATCTTTCATTAAAATTTCTCCCATCACTACTAGTATTTCTAAATTCTAACCAAAGTGGATGTAAGAGTCACAAATACATACAAGAATCTGCACAGTTTTCAAATAAGTTCAATATGAGATCCCCTTTCATATTTTCTACCAAGCGATGGCTCTGACCAACCTTATGTAATCTTCCGCTATTTAAGGGAAAAGAAGTTGCTGTATAATTGAGGATTATTCATAATCCTATCGGTCAAGAGTTTTGTCGGCGTAACGAGTTATATACAATTCACACTTAAAATATTATCAACATACTACTCAATAAAATCAGAATCTAATTTCAATTACCTAGGTTATTTAATTGCATATCATCAGATCAGTTAATAAATTTAAAATATCGTATAATGTCAAAATCATTAAATGACACAATAACATGATATTATATTGTATTATACTAATAGTTCATCAAAATTAAATTCAACTTGTTCGATATTTATTTCAAGCTATATTACATTTTTTTGTTCAAAGGATTTTAAGCATTTACATTGAATCTTGTACATAGTATATACTACATTATCCTTTACAGAGTTAATTGCCAAATTAATACTAGCAGATATAAATACTAACTATTAAAGTGTCGTGATTAAAGAGGGTTACTGTAGGACAGTGGAGCCTAAGGGTCAAAACTCATTAGATAAAGGGTTGTTGTCAATTTGCGTTTGCTTTCATATTATTATGTCTTAACAACTTAACAGACACGGAAACTCGTAGCTTGTCCCTGGATGCATGCCTAAGAAAGAGTCTTTTGTTGTATTGTATGGCATAATGGACGAGTTCATTCATAGCCGCCCATTTCTAATGGTCAAATATAAAATTTGGCTAATTGCAGTCACTTGATCAATGAATTGACCATCTCCAATTTCACTGAATGGCTCATCAATTGAGACCTCCTAGAAGAATCCCTTGAATGCCTGATTTATAAAAGCCCTAGCCAACCTTGTTAACTCATATTATCCAATATAATATAACGGCTATAAGTTGTGCCCATCAGTCTAATCATGTGACCTAAACACACATCCCACACTGAATGATATTGTAATTACAGTTCCAGATTCTTTGCTGCTAAATTAAAAAAATTTCTTAAATCATCCTTTACTAGATTATCTGCAAATATAAACTCAACAGCATTCTTTGATAGCTCAAACATTTCCTTCCTTCCAATGCCTAGATAATAGACAAATCAACAAGAAGTCAGCAAAGTTTATTAGCCATTAGCTTAAAATCCAACAAAGTGCAGCAAAGTGAAACCTACCAAGTGAAGAAGCAGCAATTTTGTATTCGTTGGAGAGACTGGTAGAGAACACACCTGAATCATCGGTACACAGGACTAAAGGATGTTTTGCATTATACAAATCCACTGCATCAACAAAAGCATGATATTAAGAGAGGGTGCTTGAAGCTAATTCCCAAATGAAATACAACTGAATGGAGAGCAAAAATGCTTTTCTAGTTCCATTAGGTTCTTTTGAGGAAATCTAGCTTCAAGAGGGGAAAAAAATAAAAGCTGAAAGCAGGTATTCTGTACTTCTGTTTTAGAGCCAAAACTCTATACTTTCCCAAAAATTCTCTCTTTCATTAACCAAAAAGAAATCCTCTTTCATGGAAAAACAAAGCTAATTAAAATACAGAATCACTTTCAAGCCTATAAAATGTTGAACAAACAGTGAACTGAGGTTCTTTTATCAATTCTATAATTATGATTGTCAATTTAAAAATAAACAAAAGAACCTACCAAAATGATGAACATCTACTGATGGAACGGACAATGTCCTAAGGTTTGATGTCAAACAAATTTCAACCTGAAAATGGGGAAGATGTTATACATGATATGTAACTTACCTGTTTAAAAAATGGGAAATGGGAAGAGACAATATCATATGAAGCATTCAAACTTAGTAACGATCAGAAGCCCTAACGAGATGATCAGTAAAAGCAAGAAATCATACAGTTCCACTTATTCCAGATCAAATACAATTTTAAATTTCACAGCAAAACCTTTGAAGAGTATAATAATCTTTTAGCTGACTGATTTCGAACAAGGAACCTCTGCTTGTTGCCACACAAATCATAATACAGTATGATTAGTTTGCTTTATCATTAAAAGTCTAACCGGAATGTTGGAGGACTTCAGCTTTCCCCAGTGTTCCTCCTCAAAGAAACAAGCATGCCCAATCCTATGGGGAAGAAAGTCAAGCATATCATGTATCTCCTTTGAATTAGGTACCTGAAAACACAAAGTCAGAAAAACAAACCAGCCAGGGAAACACCAATAGTAACAGGTACAGGAAAAGATTCAGACACCTCTCCACAGTGAAGTGTTACATAAAGACCTTGTTCTTGAGCAAATTTCAATGCGGGCAAATATGTAATCCTGGAAGGATAAAAAGGAATTTTAGCTTAAGCATCAGTTTTTAAATTTTAAAATAAAATACCACACTAGAGTCCTAGATCAAGTTGATATACCATTCACCAACAGCTGGATTCCCAGATAGGTCAATTCCAACGACACCAAAACACCTCATTTCCAGTGCAAGCATGACCTGCAGCACAGAAGTGGAGTGCTCAGAGGCAGTAACAAACAGACTTAATAAGTTCACTCAAATTACTTGTGTATTACAGCTTACAGTTTCCATTGCCGCTTCAGCTGTCTCCCTGCGGTCAATGCTCAAGAGAAGCCTAACAAAGATTTTTTTCCTAGTATTTCCATTACATTTATCATTTGTGGTTGAGAGTACATGATTTGGAATTGGAAGAGTTCTAAGCTCCTCATTGTGAGGAGTGAAAGCCACATCAACTGAATTGACAGCTCTTAGACCTTCCAGTACAGCTTCAATGTAAGAGCGTTTGCTCATTCCTAGGGAGTCATTTTTCTGTATGGAATTAAGCAAACATGTTCTTCATCAAATGAATGGAAACAAGCAAGCACAGAATTACCAACTGAACTCCTTTAATTACCTTTGGAGTAGTTCTCAGCTCCAGATACACAACATTCTCTGACGCAAAATCTTCAACAACCTACTTTGAGAAGTTACTAGCATGAATGTAAAGGCAATAAATTTTAATGATAAAATACAGAACAAATAGTAATAGTATGCATTTAGCAAGCAGACATACTTCTTTGGTAATTCTTGTAACACTGGCATGATCAGTCGTAATAATGTGGATTACATCAAACAACTTGAACACCTCAGCTAATGAACGATCATCTGTGTTTAAAAATCCATGATCAGTATTAAGCTTTAAAATATGGGTCATTAAAAGTGAACTCAGGAAAACAAATAAACCGCAAGAGGGTCAAGATCTTCTTGGCAGCAGATATAAAAATTTTGAATTCCAGGAACAGTTCTATAAAGAGCATTTTTTTTTTCAAAACAACTAATTAACCATGTCTCATATATGTCCTAAAAGCAAATTCGAAAACTTAGATGGTTCTATTCCTATGTTTCTCTTATTATTATGTTTTCTCCCCTTTTATGGTGACGAATTTCCTGTTGTTCTTTTGCAAACGAGATCGAACAGCCGTATATAGCACAAAGTCAAACGTTAAAATGAATTCCAAAATCAATATGAAGCTCCTTAACACCGGTAAAAAGGGGGCACATTGGAAGACAAGAGAGGGATATTGAGCATACTTTTAATGATAACATACTCCACTTGGGAGAAATCTATGACACCCTTGTCACCCAAAGCTTTAGCAAGTTCTCTGTGAAATGAAAAATACAAAATTTCAGAGTGCTGGGCATAAAGAGTTCAAGGGACGAGAGTTGATTAAAATAAAAAGGAAAGAACTTACAAAAGTGTCGAGTCTCTGATGGATCCATTGAGGTGAGCATGTAGTTCTACCTTTGGCATTGACACCCACCACTCCATTTCTCTTCTCACTCTGCTCTTGTTCCTTACGTGCTCTGGCGTTTATTTTGCCCCCAGCTCTGTTCGCACTGTTACCCCACGCACCACACACATTGTTATTTGAAACGCCCATCTTGGTAAAGGAAAAAGAGTAGACGGCTAGATTCGTCCTAGACTTTTTTTAATCATGTTTTTAAGAAATATAAAATCTCAAATATTGTTTTTTCTTTCACTGTAATTTAATTATGTGTTTTTTGTTAATTATTTTATGAATTGTCACGTTTTGTGATAGTGTCACACCATTTGTCATCGGGGCACAAAAATAATTGAAGTTGAGACCTTTCAATAAAAAAGAGAGAGAAGAGAGAAGAGGAAAATAGGGAAGCACACAATGGTTGTAATTGAAGTCTTTCAAACTATAAATTTGACAAAACCACATCATTTTTGTGTCATAGTGACACTACAGTGACAAACAGTGAGACAGTGTGACACGTCGTAAAAAAAATTAACGTGAAACGCACAGTTGAACTATAGTGAAAGAAAAAAACAAGAAGTTGGGGACTATGTTGGGGTTTTCTATTTCTTAGGGACTAAATTGCATGACCCTAAAAAAGTCAGGGACCAATTTACTAGTTTACTCAAAGGAAAAATATAGTTCCAAAACCATCTTTTATTAAGAATAATAACTAATAAGAGTGTGTTTAATAAAATATTCTCAGTTACATGAGCTATGCAGGGAAAAGGGGCTATGACCCTCCCTCAATTTTTCTTTTTTTTCTAAATTATATATATATATATATTGTTGGGTAAATTTGTATAATAAAAGTCAAAATTAGCAAATAAGTTATTTTTTAAATTGATAATCTAACTTGTTAAATTATAAGAATTTGATTTAATTAGTTGATCAATATAAAATGACATAGAAAAACATTTTTACATAAGTTTTATAATATAAATTTTATTTTTAAGAGTCCTATAATTTTAGTTGGGATTGATGAATTTAATATACTACGAATATGATTTATAATTATGGTATTCTCGAAAATATATTTTTTATAAATATAGTCATGTACTTTTAAATAAATCGAGTTCTAAATAGTTATTTTTTTTTTTTGCCAAAAAGTTCCAAATTGGGAAGATGTGAGAAAAGATATTTGCAAATTAGTTCATGGCATTTTTGCTAACCCCCAATCTATTTTGACCATAAATGATACATTACTTACTCTTATACCTAAGGGGGTTGTTAATTTAAGTCAGTTTAGACCTATAAGCTTATGTAATGTCTCATATAAAATTGTAACTAAGCTTATATCTC
The DNA here is from genome assembly GCA_026901365.1 of Sesbania bispinosa. Classification (NCBI taxonomy): domain Eukaryota; kingdom Viridiplantae; phylum Streptophyta; class Magnoliopsida; order Fabales; family Fabaceae; genus Sesbania; species Sesbania bispinosa. The sequence goes on from QLOH01000253.1 coordinate 762,978, forward strand.
AAAGATTAAGATCTATTGTGAACAATCTAATTGGCCCAAATCAAAGTAGTTTTATTCCTGGTTGTCAGAGCGGAGATAATATTATTATTACACAATAAATTATTCACTCTATGAGACATGAGAAAGGTAAGCATGGATGGATGGTTATTAAGATTGACTTAGAAAAAGACTATGATAGGCTGAAATGGGAATTTATTTTTGATACATTAATGGAAGTTGGATTACCAGATCATCTTATAGAAGTTATCCAGTCTTGTATTAGCACTCCTAGGATGAGGGTGATGTTTAATGGTGAGGCCCTTGACACCTTCTCTCCTTCTAGAGGGATAAGGCAAGGGGATCCTATCTCACCTTATTTATTTGTTTTATGCATTGAGCGTTTATTTCACCTAATTAATTTAGTTGTTGATCACAAATTCTGGAAGCTTATTAAGGTGGGGAGGAATGGTCCAAAAATTTCTCATCTAACTTTTGTTGATGACCTTATTTTATTTGTTGAAGCTAGTCTTGATCAAGTGGAGATTATTTCTACTATTTTGGATTTATTATGCTTTAGTTCTGGCCAAAAGGTCAGCATTCAGAAAACTAGAATTTTTTTCTCTAATAATATGTGTTTGCAGGTTAGAGAAGGGATTTCAGAAGCTTTGGGATATCAAAGAACATATGACCTTGGTAAAATACCTTGGTGTTCCTATTATTCATGGGAGGGTCTCTAAAAATACTTTCAAGTCTACTATCATTCAGACTAAGCAAAAAATATCATCTTGGAAGGCTAAAAACCTATCTCTTGCTGGCAGAATAACTCTCTCTTATACTGTTCTAAATGTTGTTCCCCCTTATCTAATTCAAACAACCATGCTGCCAATATCAACTTGTGAGGACCTAGACAAGCTTTGTCGTAATTTTTTGTGGAGTGACTCAGAGAGTTGCAAAAGGATTCATCTTGTTGGCTGGGATAGGATCTGCACCCCTAAGCCCATGGGAGGCCTTGGGCTAAGGAAAAATGGAGAAGTAAATAAAGCATACATGATGAAACTGTGTTGGGGTTTAATCCATAATCCTCAAGATCTCTAGGTTCAGGCCATTGGAGCAAAATATAAATGTGGTACTGATTTGATCCCTACAGTTAAAAAGAAAGCAAATGCATCTAACACGTGGAGTGGTATTTGTGAAGTTTGGTCTTAATTCTTAAAATAATGCACTTGGAGAATTCACAATGGTGAACTGACTCACTTCTGGACTGATGATTAGGTTCAAGGATTCGATCCTCTATTACAACACACCACTCAACCAATTACTGACCCTGCAAAAAAGTAGTTTGGTTAAAGATTTTGTCTTCCAAATTGGAAATTGGGATATGAGCAAAATTGAGGAATTTTTGCCTGCATCTATTTGCCAAAGTATTCAAGCTCTACCTCCTCCTAACCCAAACTCAGGGATGGATAAGTTATTGTGGAAAGGAACAAGGGATGGTTGGTTCTCTATCAGCTCGGCCTATGATTACATCTCTTCTACAAGGACCCCTGAACCGGATAAACTAATGAAACTGATATGGAAATGGCAAGGTCCCCAGAGAATTAGAATTTATCTTTGGAAAATTGCTTCTTAGGGTTTGCTTACTAATGTTAATAGAAAACATCGTCATTTAACTACGAATGACCTATGTCCTCTATGCCAAACAGATTCAGAAACTACTATTCACCTATTTCGTGATTGTGAGGATGCTAGATATACATGGAATAGCTTTTTTAAAGAAGACTGCCTTAAAAAAATGCTCTCTCAGAGTAATTTGCGTACCTGGCCTTTGGAAACCCTAAGCATTTTTCCTGTCGATGGCGATTTTCTGAGAAGTGATCTCACAATTGGTTTCATCCTTGAGGGTTTATGGAAACACCGTAATAATTTGGTCTTCAACAGCATTCGGCTTACTAGGGACGCGCTCAAATTCTAGATCTGCAAGCAAGTGCATGCATCTATCGAAGCCCTGAGTAAGGTCACTGTGAGTGTATTATACTTGGTAGATGAGAAAAGATACAGAGAAGAAGAAAAAGAAATGAATGAAACTTTTCTCTTATTCAACTATGTTCAATGAAAGAGCCTTTTATACAGAGGAAACTGAAAAACTAACTGCTAACAACTAATAACTGATTAACTAACTAATAATAGAAAGATATAATACTGTACAATACTCCCCCTCAAGATGGAGTGAAGATGTTGAGAACACCCATCTTGCTAATTAGAGATTGAAACTGTTGGTGAGGAAGAGGTTTAGTAAACACATCAGCTAACTGGTGCTTGGAAGGGACATGAACAAGCTTTAGATCTCTAGAATTAACCTTTTCTCTAACAAAGTGACAATCTATTTCAATGTGTTTTGTACGCTCATGGAATGTGGGATTAGTAGCAATATAGATTGTTGCCTGATTGTCACAAAAGACTAAGGATGGCTTAGGAGAAATACCAAAGGCTTGTAGTAAATTGTGCAGCCAAGTTAACTCACTTGCTAATGCAGCCAAGGACCTGTATTCAGCTTCTGCAGAGGAACGACTGACAGTAGTTTGCTTCTTGGACTTCCATGAAATGAGAGAGTCACCAAGAAATACATAGAAACCAGAAATGGAACTTCTAGTATCCATACAAGTAGCCCAATCAGCATCGGCATAGGCATGTAAGTTCAGTGTGGAAGAAGCAGAAAATAGTAAGCCTTGTCCAGGAGTACCTTTAAGGTATCTGAGTAAGTAATGAGCAGCATGTAAATGGGGTTCTCTTGGTTGAGAAAGGAATTGGCTAAGCTTGTGAACTACATAGTTGATGTCAGGTCTGGAGATTGTCAAATAAAGAAGTCTTCCAATGAGTCTTCTGTAAATGTTGCTGTCAGGGAGGATAGGGGTTCACAGATAGAAGGGCACTCAAAGAAATCAGATTGAAGGTAAATGAAGGAATATAGAAAACATTGGATAAAGACAAATGTGAGGACAGTTTGATGTTGCCAATGCCTTCAATAGGAGTTTGTGTTCCATTTGGTAAGGTGACATATGAATTGGACAAAACAGAAAGAGAATCAAACATGTGTTGAGAAAAACAAATGTGATTTAATGCACCCGAATCTAACAGCCAGCAATAGGGAGAAGAAGAAGGTGATTGAGTAATGGACAAAGCAATACCTGAGGAGAAAGCTTGGTCATCAGGTTTATCATTTGAAGTGGATGGAGCTGTGAGCTGTGATGATAACATATCAATTAATTGCTTGCATTGTGCAGCTAAAAGTTGATTAACAATGCCAATGCTTGAATCTGATACTTGAGCAACCATATTTGGACCTTTGGACTTGTTCTTGAATCCGGGAGGGTAACCATGGATCTTAAAGCATTTGTCAATGGTGTGACCAAGAATTCCACAATGAGAACATAGAGGTCGGTCTTTCTTGCCTGGTTTATGAGATTTCAAAGGAGCTTGAACAGCAAGCGCATGTTGTGATTCAACAAGAGAAGAGGTAGACATCCCTATTTCACGCTGCTTTTCTTCTTGAATAACGAGAGAGAACACATTGTTGATGGGAGGAATAGGATCCATGAGCAGAATTTGACTTCGAACATGAGAGAAAGAATCATTGAGTCCCATTAAAAAGGACATGACATGCTCAGTTTCGAAGCAGTCAAGCATGGGACGAAGTCCTCCGCATGAGCAGTTGTAAGAAGGCTTGAAAGCAGTTAATTCTTCACAGATTGATTTGAGCTTGGTATAGTATTGACTAACAGAATCATGACCCTGTGAAAGAAGCACCAATTCTTTGCGAAGTTGGAAAATTCTGGGACCGTTTTTCTGCTGGAAACGAACCTTTAAATCATTCCATATTTCTGAAGCTAGACGAAAGTACATGATGCTGGCGACGATTTCTTTGGAGACTGAATTGTATAACCAAGAAATGACCACATTGTTGGTGCGAAACCAGGCAGCTAACTGAGGATCATCAGCTGCAGGTCGAGGAATTGAGCCGTCAACGAATCCGAGCTTGTTCTTGACGGAGAGAGCTATGATCATGGCACGGCTCCAAGTATTGTAGTTGGAACCGGTGAGAGGCTGAGAAACAAGATTGAGGCCGGGACCATTAGAGTGGTGAAGAAAAAGAGGATTTGAAGCATCTTCCATGGTGATGGAGAAGAAGAGAAACGTGCGGAAGGATTTACACTGATACCATATTATACTTGGTAGAGGAGAAAAGATACAGAGAAGAAGAAAAGAAATGAATGAAACTTTTCTCTTATTCAACTATGTTCAATGAAAGAGCCTTTTATACAGAGGAAAACTGAAAAACTAACTGCTAACAACTAATAACTGAATAACTAACTAATAACAGAAAGATATAATACTGTACAATAGAGTGGAAGCTCTCTGAGAGATGGTGTCGTTCTGGTTAAATAGAATCCTCCCTTTGAAAATTGGGTCAAGCTGAATACTGATGGCGCTAGGTCTCCGAACTTTGGATCGGCAGCATGTGATGGAGTAATTCGTGATCATTGGGGAAGATTCATCTTTGGTTTTGCGAACAATCTGGGCAATTTCTCGGTTCTGGAGGCAGAAGTTTGGGGGATTCTCAGGGTTTTGAGGGTTGCTTCTCAACAAGGTTTCAAAAGAGTTATTGTTGAAACCGACTCTCAAATGGCTCTCAACTTTGCAAATAATGGGTGCCCTGTAACCCACACTTTTTTTGAACTGGTTAGCAGAATTAAGGAGCTGTCTAAAGATTTTGAAGATTTGATTTGGTCTCACACTTTTAGGGAAGGGAAGGGCTTAGCTGATTGTTTTTCTAAGCAAGGTCTAGAAATGATTGGAAGTTTTAGGAATTTTGGGACTCTCCCAGCTTTTACTACTGTTCAATATGTTTTAGATTGCTCTGGATCTTTGATTCAGAGGTACTTAGTGTTTAGGTAGTTTTTGTTTGTTTTTGCTGGCCTTTTAGGCCCTTCTATTCACCTAAGAAAAGGGTAGTTTGGATTTGAGTCGCTTCTTGGAATGACGTTAATGAATCCAAACGTTAACTCGTTTGTATTAAATAAATAAACCTAAAACTTCTAAAATGCACCATTTTGATTGGGGGCTTTGTTTTTTGCACCCATTTTTTATTAAAAACACCGCTCCATCTTGTTACTTTTCCCTTTTTACTCTTTCGCCCCTGTTCACTCTCACTCCCCATGTACTTTACCATAATAGCACCATCCTTTTTAACCCTGTCACTTCCTCCTTCCCCTCTGTCTGCTTTCTCCCTCTCTTGCATTTATCCTTTCTCTCACCCTCTACACTATTTGGTTTCTTTTTCCTTGGCTTTAATCTCAGAGTCAAAGGTGGGAAAAGTAAAAGCAGCAACAACTACAAAAACTATTGCCATGTCAACGAATAAATCTCCGACAGGTGGTCAGCCACCAGAGTTGGACAACAAAAGTGATCAAAGTGCAGAATTTTTTTTTGTTGCACCGCGTCTTCGTGTTGTGTTATGTTGTATTCTCTGTGTTATGTTTTATCTCCATGTAAAAAACACTTTTTTTCCCGACTTCTTTCTGTTAAACAATAGTAGATTTAAAAAAAAAATGTTAATTTTTTAAGCTCTTTGTGTTCTCTATAATGATGGAGGTTTAAGCTATAATGTCGCGTGTTCAACCTCAACAGTTGAATTAATTATGCTTTGTTAGGTTTTCACTATTTTTGAAGCTTTTTTTTGCGTGTAGTTACATTTTTTTAACTCAAAGGTCAATATACTGATTCTAAGATAAAAACATGAAAAAAAAGCCAAAAAAGGGAGAGGAAAGATGGATATAGAAAGGGATTAGAATAAAACACCGGGTGATGCTAGACAAACAAAAATAAAAGGGTGTTTCAGTCATAAAGAAAATAAGGGTGGTATTTAGAATTTTGGCAACCGTATATGTTCAGCAGCAACCTTATACTTTGGTTTGGATTTTACTATGAGGTGGAATTTTAGCCTACCATTGAGAGTCTTTAATTGTTGTCTTCAATGTAGTTTAGGATTAGTCTCTGTCTTGATTTTTTTTTTACATTACTCTTTGGTCTTGTCCTGTGGTTGGGATTATATCTCTTGTAATTTTGTCTCTTAATTTTGTATATGAGATGGAGTACCCCTGTACTCCCTTTTAATATATTTTCTTTTGCCTATTTTAAAAAAAGAAAAGAAAATGGGGGCGATATTTTTAATAAAAAGGGGTATAAAAAACAATTCCCTTTGATTGGCCCAATAAGCAAATAATAAGAGTGTCACAATGTGAAGGCCTGATTTCGGGGGCAAGGGAGTTGCTTTTGGGACCCCCTGGATGTTCCAGGGTGGTTCTGGGTGTAATCCGAGATGTTCCATGTTGTCCGAGATAGGGATCCACGATGGTCCGAGGTTGAGATGCGGTGATTGTTGCCTTGAACAGTAGCTCCGGTGGAGGAGGAGAGGGTGACCTGCGAAGACACTCCAACGCCCAAGTTAGAATGGGTTTGAGACAGAGTGTGAGCAGGGGAGAATGAGCGTACCTGACCCTCCAAGGGAGGGGGTATTTATAGCATGGGGTCTAGCCAGAGCTAGCCTGTGGTGTAGCCCAACCTATGCCTGATTGCTTGTGTCAATGGGTAAGTTGCTCAGTCTATGTGATGGGAAGTGCCCTTTATTGGTGTCAGTCTGTGTAGGCATAGGCAAGTGGTAGAGTGAGGAGCTAGTTGGTGGTCCCCGGGCTGCACAGTTGTTAAGTGTCCATGCAGCCTAGATGGCTGAGTTAGGCCGGCCGAGATGGTTGGTAGGCTAGCCGAGGTGGCTGTGGTAGGCCAGCCGAGGTGGTTGTGGTAGGCCATCCGGGGGTGGCTGTGGTAGGTCATCCGAGATGGCTGGTAGGCCAGTCGAGATGGTTGTGGTAGGCCAGCCGAGGTGACTGTGGTAGGCCATCCGAGGTGGCTGTGGTAGGCCATTCGAGGTGGCTATGGTAGGCCAGCCGAGATGACTGGTACTAAATTCGAGATAGCTGAGGTAGGCCAACCGAGATGACTGGTAGGCCAGCCGAGGTGGCTGTATGATAAGCATAAATCCGAGGTAGCGTGTAGGCCGCTAGACCAGCCGAGCTAGTTCCAAGTTAACCTCCAGATCAAAACTCACTGAAAATTTCCAGACAGCCATTATGCAGTACAGAAACATAGCCACACCACTTCACACATAAACTTCGAGAGCAAGTGAGCACTGGAAGAAAATGAGGTTTGTGGATTGAATTAGACTGTTTTTTATGATAAAGATTATTATTTAGTCATGGCTGCTGGCTGTACAGGGGACGGGATAGAGAGCCTTTAGATGAGGTTGTGGTTTCTTCTTCCTTTTATTTTTCTTTTCTTTTAATAGATGTAACTGAACAATAAATTCCTAACTGAATTCGCACACCTACTCTGTCAGTGGCTACCTGCTTCTTTATCTTTCTTTCAACCTCCACCATGCCAATCTAGGCATATATGTACCGACGCTCTCTGTGGTACACAAAACCAGCTTATTGACTGACACGTGGCGGTGACTAAACTTGCTCGAGCAATTTCTAAGTTTTATTTCTGGGACATTAGTTTTTTGAAACAAGTCCTGTTGACATTGAGTTATTCTTTCTGAGATTTGGAACTTAGGGTGAACATCTAGGGCCGGCGTTGTCTTTCATGCGCCGGTGAAGGGAGGTGCTCGTTGTTCTCCGTGCGCCGAGTAAGGGTGGCGGCCGCGGCCGCAGTGATTCTCCGTTGTCTGACGAAGGGAAGCTACACAACATGGAAGTGGAACCTCGACCCAGTAGATTTGTAGATCTGGACTCATTTTGTTCTTCATTAGCGTTAACTCGAAGCAGACGCCATTGTCAGCATCTCATCGTACTCGGAACCGAAGCTAAGTTGTTGTTCGTCATATTTATTAAATCTATGTTATTCTATATTTATACTCTTTGACCCATTCACTGTTATCACCAATCCACCGGGCCAAACTGAAAACTATCGGCAAATCCACTTTCGTCATTCACACACAATACTCTGCATCGTTTATTTAATGAGACACACTTCACGAGTTCATCAACAAATAAACCCAGCAACTACAACGAAAAAACAAACTTAACAGAAGACTACAAAATTCTCCGCTTCAACTTAAAAGTCATACTACTTATCTTCGTCTACCTAACCAACCCAGTCTTCATCAAATTGTCCAACTTCTGTCTACATTTACCATCGATGAAGCAATTTCATAACATGTCCACTTCAAGAAGATGAAGAATCAACGGATAAAATTTTAATAACTAAGGTTCTCTTGGCAATATGTCATACTTGTGCTACCAGGGACCAAAAACAATTTTGCAAAATATAAGCCATCCAACTCAGCCAACAACCAGTAATCAATCTGGGCCGTTGGCATTTAAAAGCCATATATCTACGATCATAAATCCTTGTGTACCGGTACAAGTTTTTCAACTGGTGTACCGTAAAATTGTCCGTAGGAGCAGTACTCTATCTGAAGTTAATTGCTCTCAACTTTCAAGGGCTGTCTTCATTTGTTTGCCTGGTAAAATGATATTGGTACCCGCGCATACTAGCAACCGGCTGTCTTGTTAAAATTTAATACATTCAGTACTCTGTTTAAAAAATATCAAACTAAATAAAAAAAAAACCTTGAAATATATCAATTAATTATAATTAATAATATCATAATTTTAAATTCATTTAAAAGTATTCTTAATATTAAATACTTAAAATATAAAAGGAATCTATAACTGAAAATAATGCTACTTTTTTATATTTGGAATTAAAAAATACCATTTTATTTCTTATAAATATGATAAAAATAGTAATTATCTTATCATTTTAAGATTTTGTGTATACTAACAAAAATTTATAAATATTTATAAAAACACCGATTTGCATTAACAAAAATTAGCATGTGGATCGCTACGTGGGCCCATAATCATAGCTAAACGCTTTCAATCGTTTTCCTCCTATCATTAAATTCAGTGGAATGGAACTTGTGCTCCTTAGCTGTATGTTGATGACTTTTGGGATGTTGGTTCACCAGAAAACCAGGGCACCTTTATGATATGGGTGAGTCTCCATGGGCTAAAGAAATGGTGACATGGTGTACCATACATTAGGCTGTAACCGGTTTAATTTCCTCAGGGAAAAAAAACAGAACTACAAATCAAAAGAGAGAAAAAAAATATCCCAATAAAAAACTATACGCAGGAAAGAAAATTAACGCAACGAAAGAGGAGAGTAGGTCGCCGCCCGCCGGCAAGTGACTATTGGAGAGCACCGGCGGCAATATAATATAATGACGTGCAATTAATAGAAATTATGTTTTTAAGAGAAATGCTAAGGGCATCCATTAATTAGAGTAAGGTGCTGAGTTTTTAGTTTTCTGTTTTCAAAATATTTCAATCAAATTTTTAAAATTCAAAATAGAAAATTAACAACTATTTTTTGTGATTTTTAAAATGAACTTTTTAAAAACCATATAAAATTATTTTTAGTTTTAAGTTTTGAGTTATAAAAATTTAATTGAAAACTTAAAATTAAAAACTGAAAACCCGCGACCACCCAAATAACCCTTAGTTAACAAAACCTTTTTAATTGTGTGTTTATGTCATGAATAAATAATTACTCTTAGTAATAAAATTGTTAAATTGTACTTTTTTTAAAAAATAATTTGATAAAAATTAAATCTTTCAAATTAATTTTTAAATGTAGTTAAAATATAAATTGTTTTTTAATCCTCTTCCTATCCTTATTATTGATTTTATAAAAACTAATATAACAATTTTTTTTTTATTTTCACTAACAACATTAAACTTTCAGCTACTTAGATAGTGGAAGACTTTAATAATAACAATGAAAGGAAAAAATAAATATTGCATAGGGAGGACTGACTTTTAAAATTAACTAGCGGTGGACCCGTGCTGATGCACGGGTTGTGTACAGGTTGACTGATATATCTATATATATATGGTATTAATTTAAATTTAAGAAAATAAAAATAATTTATAACAAATTATTATACTTGAGACAATATATCAATTGTAAGAAAATTAATGAGAAAAATTGTACTCCAATAATAATTTAAAAGATCTCTTCTTGTATCTTCAACAATTTTATTATGCCTTCATCTCTTCATCCCACATAATAAAACAATTCATATAAAGAAAAAATATTAGAATGAATTAAGTAAGCATACACTCTCAGTAATTTATTTTGCTTATAAAAAAAGTAAGCATGTACTGGAATAATTTATCTCTTAGATATCCACTTCATATATGTATTTATAAGTCTTTTCTTGACATGCAATAAATTTAAATGGGTGGAAATGAATTTTATTAAATGAAAATGAAAATTGTATAAGTAAAAATGAGAGTGAAATTCTTACCAATTATTTGCATATCTTTAATATTATATGCTTTTACAGAATTCACCAATGCCAAAGTAAAGTGTCTGTATAAGGAAAAGAATGAAAAAATAAATAAATAATAGTATTTTAATATTATATATATATATATAAAATTAATATGAGCATCAAATCATAGCAGATAAGTTTCCATTTCTTAATGTTATATACTTTGTACAATCATGTGTAGAGTTGTCAAAATGGTATACTTCTCCTGATTATATATTAGTATTAAAAATGCAATGGAATAAAAAAATAAAGCATAAGTCATATTGTAATAATATTTGAGGTTTAAGATACTGACCTATTATAGATTTGGAAGACCTCTTTGAAGACAACATTGGCATGGTGTTTAAGGCTCTTCCTTCTTTATCATGTATCAATATTTTAACCCTTGTTTGCTTTGACATCTAGATATTTGCAACATATAATTGTCCATGACTAAACACTGGTTTAGGTAAATATAAACCAACACTGACTAGTGATTGACCTTGAGACTTATTGATAGTCATAACATATGAAACAACTAAAGGAAATTGTCTTCTTATAAGCCTAAAGGGCCATGGTGATTAAGAAGGAGACATAGACATTCGAGGAATGTATGTTAAATTCCTAATATTCTTTCCCGATATGATCTTGGCTTCAATTACATGATTTGTCAACTTTGTCACGATTAATCGTAGTGTCATTACACAATCCTTCAGATTGGTCCAAATTTCTCAACAACATAATTGGAGCACCAACTTTCAATTTGATTTTGTGACTAGGTAGACCTGAAAATTGAAGTTGGTTTTAAAACTCAGGAAGTAAGTGCCTCAAATGCAGGATTGTTAAGTGCTTCTGCTTTGTTAGTTGAATCAGAGCTTAGAAATTCTCTCTCATCACCTAAAATCAAAGAAATATTAATCATCAGTTTTATGAACAACTTCAATAGTTAATTCTTATCATAGTTTTATATATTCATATAATCACCTGGTATCAATGAAAGAACATAATCATTAATTTGATCACAATCTCAATAGTTGATGCTAAATTTGCTCTTCACTGTAAAAAGTCTACATTTAAGTATTGTTGCACCAAGTCAGGATATGTATTTTGAACTATAGCATTTAGAGGATTGTCAAAATCTGTGATTAGCAATGTTTCAGGAATTTGTATTGTGGCATAACTATCATTTGACTCACCAACTTTTCTATCTCCAACATCTAATATCCACTGTGAAAACTCTTTGAGATCTTCTACATTGGGATTGTTTACATCATTTTGTAGACGCATATTTTTTGTGAGTGTTAATATACGACAATGGTCCCAAAGATAAGAAGTATTAATACTTGCATTGACAATGTCTGAACGACTTCCTCTTGGTACCACTGGGAGAATTTGCCTAAAGTCTCCTCCAAAAACAATGACCTTTCCTCCCAAAAGTGAGCTTGTATTATTAGAATGCTTTATAATGTCTTTGAGACTTTTGTCTAATGCTTCAAAACAATATTTATGCACCATTGGAGCTTCATCCTATATTATTAGTTTGTCACTTTCAATAACTTAGCTAACTCACTTCCTTGGTGTATATTGCAAGTGGAGTTTTCCATAGTAGGAACTGGAATAACAGACTTTGAGTGTGTTGTTCGTCCTCCAGGTAATAATAGAGATGCTATGCCACTTGAAGCTACAGTCAAAACAATTTCACCTTTTGAACGTAAGGCGAATGCCATTGTCTTCCACATAAACGTTTTTCCAGTACCTCCATAACCATAAAGGAAAAACATCCAACCACATTGCTCATTCACACTTACATAATTGTTTTCAAATATGGTTCTTTTGCTCATCTGCAGTAATAAATAATTAACATTAAATAAACATTTTCTAAATTTAATATTTTTAGCTATTTACCAATTTTGTACTAATTTAGAGTTTATTGGTAGAAATACGATATATTACCTGTAAGAGAATTGAACAAATTATTGAATTGCTCATGCAAATTTGACTTATCATGATCAAGCTCAGCATAATAAGTTTATTACCCCACTGATTTGGGATATTCCCTTTTGGATAAGGCATTGATGGATATTCTCAACACCTTTTCTATTTAATTGCAGTAGCTCCTCAATTTTCAAAAGAGTTAAATTTTGCAATTTCAAATCATTAAGCTACAAGTCTGAAAATAAATGAAATGCCAATTGATAAAGAAATATGATAATTTATACTGAAATGATTTTGATAAAGCATTATATAGGTAGAATAATTAAAATGAAAGAGTGTTTACCTTGATTATTGGATATTTTCCTTTGTTCATAAAGAATACCATTATCTAACCATTGTCAAGTTTGTCCCCATACATGCTCTGGTCTATTAATTCTATTTGAGATAAGCATTGTCACAAATAATTTTCGTAAATAATGAACAGATCCCCAATCTTTGGCTTCTCTGATAGCTTCAACATATTCTTTATCATCTTCTAAAATTGCTCTGGTCTATTAATGCTATTTGAGATAAGCATTGTCACAAATAATTTTCGTAAATAATGACCATATCCCCAATCTTTGGCTTCTCTGATAGCTTCAACATATTATTTATCATCTTCTAAAAATCCCATTGCAAAAATGTCTCCCTAAAATTGTATACAGAATATTACCAATATGACAGTGAAAGTTCAAATAGAGGATAAAGTGTATAACAAAAAGGATAACTTCTGTTTTGTTGGGATAAGATAAGCAACGTCCAGTTTTTTCTGTTTCATTCTTAAGATAGATATCAATCTGTCTTGTAAAAGATAGCTTCTGTTTGTTACACAAATTATTCTCTATCAGTTCAACTCTAGCATGATAAAAATATTTAAAAATTTTAACAACATTCTTAGCCTCAATTCTCTTCCAATCGTGATTCGATTTCTGATACTCCTCTTTCTTTTGCAAAAAATAAATTTAAATATTGCCTCTCGTGAAAACTAATTTTCATCTTTAATTTATTTTTAAATTAATTTTATCTTTTATATGATTCAAAGTTGAATGTGATGTGTTTTTCTGTTTCTACCTCATGCAATAATAAAACATATGCACACCGACATTTTCCCAATTATTAGTATATCAATTTTATTCTATTTTTTTAAGTATCACTTCTATGTTTTTAGAAACAATTTTAGTTGGATTATGTTGAAATTAGTCATTTGAAATTAATTAAAAAATAATGATAAAGTTAGTTTAGAATAAAATTCAAGTTTCAACTAACTTAATATTGTTATTCTATTTCAATTATAAAATTTATGTTTATTTTCATCAAATAATATTTAAAATTAAATTGGATTGCCCCTATTGAAAATACATAAAATTATATCGATAAACACTTTAATTTGATAAATAGATTAATGTCAATTAGTTTTCTGATTACGAATATTTATAGACATTATATTTAATTTTTTTCTTCATTTATCCTCTTTTAGTTCATAAAGATAATTTATAAATATTTAATTTTAAATTGTTAAATGTACATGTTTAACTTTTTTCTCAAATAAGAAAACGTGAAAAATAGAGATAATATTAGGTTCTTCCGGAAGAAAGCGTTAGTAGTTTTGGATTATACACCAAAATCCTAAAGAATTATTACTCATTGTAATCCTTCAAATATTGGCAGTATCAAACGAAAAAGTGGAAAGACGACATAAAATATTAAGATGAATAAAAGTGCGTACATAGTAACTAATTCAACAATGTAAAATTTTGGAAAACATATGTATTGCCCTCTTCAAGTATAGTTTTCCATTTATCAATATCATTATCTTTCACAGTAGCTTGAATTTTACCACCCTATAACAAATATTAAGAAATCAATCATAGCAATTAGTATGACTATTAAATAGAAATCTAAAAAGAAATTATGTAGAATTTAATAAAGAGCACTACCTTTTCATCCATGAAAATCATCTCAATAAAATTTGATTTCTGAAAACTTGTATGCCACAGATTTGTAATTCTAATTGCTACTTCACAGTTTTCCTTTGTGTTATTAATTTCTTCAATTAAGCTAAGTTTACGTGCCATATATACCTAACCATGAAGTTGATTGAGCAGGTTTTTAAGAAAAAGAGGAGAAAGAGTGACTTTCTGAAGAAAAAAGTGACTTTCGGAGTAAGATTAAACAAAAAAAGTAGAGATGCTTTATATATAGTAACTGTCTGGGTGTAGTTTTTGCTTTACAAAGCCTATACATGGAGTGTGGTTTTTTTATCCTGATACTGTGCAATTATTGGAAAAGTTTCTGCATATTACTGTACAGTTATTGGTGATTTTTAGCAATATTCATCTGCAGTCAGTTTTCACATATTAGTTATTGGAGATTTTTTAGCAATATTCATCTGTAGTCAATTTTCACATATTAGTTATTGGAGATTTTTTAGCAATATTAGTCTGCAGTCAGTTTTCACACTCCAATAACTGCACACTAATATTAATTTCTTTATTAAATAGAAGGGAAAATTTTAAGGGCTAGAATTGTGTGAGATTGTGGCAAAACAAATCTGCATATTAACTTAATGCGGTTTTTATATTAAAATATTAAATAAAATAATATTTGAGAATTGTTAACATAACATTTACTATCAGTAACATGATAGGATGAAATAAAAAAATTTGAAAAATTGAAAAAGCAACGTGTAAAGCTGAGTGTGGTTTTTATATTAAAATATTAAATTAAATAAAAGAATATTTGAGAATTGTTAGCTTAACATTTACTATCGGTTACAGGATATGATGGAATAAAAGAAAAAATTAAAAAAAATTAAAGGGCTAGAATTGTGTGAGAATGTAGCAAAACAAACTGCATATTAGTTGAGTGCAGTTTTTATATTAAAATATTAAATAAAATAATATTTGAGAATTGTTAGCATAACATTTACTATCAGTTACAGGATAGGATGAAATAAAAGAAAAAATTGAAAAATTGAAAAGCAACATGTAAAGTTGAGTGTAATTTTTATATTAAAATATTAAATTAAATAAAAGAATATTTGAGAATTGCTAGTATAACATTTACTATTGGTTATAGGGATAGGATGAAAATAAAGAAAAAAATTGGAATGAAAAATTGAAAAGTAAATTAGATAGAATGAATAAAAGAAAAAATTGAAAAATTGAAAAGTAATATAGAATAGAATGGAAAAAAAAAAAAAAAAAAAAAAAAGAAAAAAAAGAAAAATTTGAAAAACAACGATTTTATAATTGAAAAATTAAAAAAGATATTTGTGTGAAAATGTGACACGTGTCCTAGGAGGACTCAATTTTACTAGTAGTAATAGATTTAATTAAAATTCAACCAAACTAATTAATACTAGTATTATTTTGATTAAATGGAAAACTGAATTAATAATGTATTAACTTTTTTTTTAAACGTCTTGTATTAATAACTTGAAGAAATATTAATGATGTAATACATCGGGGTAGTACTTGCTGTAATTCACACATGTTTTATACAACAAAATGAGCCCTAGTAGACTGACATGAACGATGAGGCTGATGCCAATATTGTCAGAATTTTCCCTGTTGGGCGCGCGCTGCCATGAAGTTTCAAGTTCCGATTTGAGAGATCCACTTTTAGGTAGCATTTTACATTGTGTTTAATGTTTATAATCTCTAGAGATGAGAATAATTTAATTTGATTCAAAAATATATTTAAATCAATTTAAAACTTAAATTTATGTCCTAAATTCCTTAAAAAAAATATTTTTATTTTATTAACTAAGCTTTAATAAAATTAAAATAATCATTATATATTAAATTTAAAATAATTCAATTTCCATTTAATCCTATCAATTCAACTTTTTATATGTTTTTTAAAATGTCAATAAGATACCCACGATTTCTATATTCTCAATTAGAAAATCATGTGTCACATTTTTTTCTAGAAAATCTATTTTATTCGTTGACGGAGAAACTCATTATTTTCTTTTGGAAATATTTTTCACATACCTCTTTTTTTTTAAAGATTTAATTTTTAGCATTCCTATGAATATATCTCATCCTCTTAAAAAATTAATATTTTAAAATCTAAATATTGATATATTAAACCTTTAATTATTTTTTTTTCTATTCAAAGTCTTTTCTACTTCAAATTCAATTCTCACTATTATCATTTAATAATAATATAATTTAATCATATAGTGTCATTGTTTATTCGTTGAAATCATTTCGTGCCATATAGTTGAGCTTTTTAAAGGTATTTTAATCCACACACACCCCAACATGAACACTCACCAATTTACATTCTTCATTTCTTCCTATTTCTCTATTTCTATTAGATCACACAGATACATTTATACCTCTCTTCAAGTATCTCTCTGGTGCCTACGTACTTCTCAAGGAGTGTGGACCAAACATTTTCCATTAAAAGAGGCATGAGATCACATTTTACAATATTTATATACATTTTAATATATAATAAACAGAAATTTAAAAGAAAAAGGAGTAGTGTAGAATATGAGGGTTGATGGCATGAAAAAAATAAAAGAAAAAATAGTACTATTATAGAAAGTGTAAAGAAAATTGTCCTAAGAATAAAAGCCTAAATTGATAAGTAATATTGCAATTGTACCACTGTTTGTGACAAAAGTAAAAACTATCCAAATCTCGTCTTTTTATTTATTATTTATATTTTTTATATCACAAATAGTGGTACAATTACGGTACACATTATTTGTGTGGTACACGACACTTTATGGTAAGAATAATATAGCTTTGTTACTTACTTTCCTATTATATCTCTCTACTCTCATTCTCTTTTTTCATTAATTACTCAACAAACATTGTATTAGCTAGAAAAGATAAAGAAAAAAAAATGAATTATTCATTGATTTTATAAAAATGATTGTTGAATAACACATGGAATGCATATAAAAATTTGATAGTATGCTATATATTGTATAGATATATCGCGATATCTGTTGTAACTTGCACTTAAGGCACACAGCGCAACTGCAACGTAACTAGCTAGCAAGCAAGCAGACCAATGAAGCCTTCTGCATAGTAATGTTCATTTTCAGTCAAACAAACTAGCTAGTACTGTAAACAAGAGTCTAACCTAATTAAATAGATCTAGGCAGCATAACAGCCTTGAGAGGGTTCTTCATGACAATAGTGAAAGCAAAGTCTCAGTCGGGTCGGGTGGAGCATTGGGAATAGGCAGCCACTTGAAAGCAAGCACCATTTTAGCCAGCAACATATTTATATGCAATGTCCCCAGTGTCCATGCTGGACAAATCCTCCTTCCCACACCAAACGGCATCATTTTCACCCCTTTGGTTCCAGTGATATCCACATCCACCCCATCCCCACTCAGGAACCTCTCGGGTCGGAACTCATTCGGATCCTCCCACATATCCGGATCCTCTGACAACCACGCAGTGTAAAACTCCACACTCGCATCCTTCGGGATAGTGTACCCACCCAACTCCGTCTCCGCCGTGGCAGCGTGCGAAAGCACGAAATGGCTCGGCGGATGTCGCCGGAAAGTCTCCTTCACAATGGCCCCGAGATAAGGCATTTTTTCCACGTCACTCTCAGTGATCACACCCTTCTTCCCAACACACCCCACAATCTCCCTATATAACCTCTCTTGAATGTTCTGATCCATCACCATGTGAAGCAGGGCCCACTCCACTGCCGTGGCGCTCGTGTCAGTCCCTGCGCTGATCACCTCTGACACCAGCGTCACAAGCTCCTCCTCTCCCAACCTCCCTCGATCTGGAACTTCCAACCCAAACAGCGAGTCCACGTAAGCAGCACCAACCGGACTCACCATCTCAGGATTGTCCAACGTCCCGTTGCTGTCCACGTAAGCTTTCCTGCTCCTTATCAACGGCGCCAACAGCTCCACCTGCTTCTTCCTCAGCTCCCTCGCTTCTTTCACCTGACGCCTGAACAACGGCGTCAACACTGGCAAGAAGTCTGGAAGCTTCGGAAGGGTTATGAGCATCACGTCTTTCAAAATACTCTCTATGCTTTTGATTCTGTTTCTGTGATCTTAGCGCCGAAACAGAGACAGATGAGGATGCTGCAAATAGTTAGCCTGCGGACAACAGCATTTTATTAATAAGAAAAAAATGGAAAAAGAAAAAGAAAATACTGTTGTATTTAATTTGTAATATATACCTGCAATTGCTCATGATTTCGACAAAGCCGTTTTCACGGGCCTCTTGTTGGATCCTTCTCATGTGAGCTTCCATGGCCCATTTTCTTATCCAACTACACTGTTTAACCCTGAGGGGAGATCATCTCCGTGACGAAGTTGCGACGGAGAGAGCGCCAGAGAGGGCCGTATTCAGCGGAGTTGATGGCACACTTCCCCATGCTGAATATGAGGCGGATCGGTGAGTCCTTGGGCCGGCTCGCAAACATAGGGCCTCGCTGGATCAAGGCTTCGTGGATCAGGTCCGAGCTCGTAACGATGATCAACGTGCGCTGGCCCATTTGCATGGTAAAGATTGGGCCGTACTTTTTACGTAAGTCTCGAACCACATAGATGAAGTGACGGCGTTGGAGGATCACTTGGAAGAGGTTACCCACGATTGGCCATCCCGGTGGCCCTGGTGGTAGGTTCTTCGCCCCTCCGCCGGTGGTGGACCAGTAGCGCCACCACCAGCGGGCGAACAGCAAGGCCAAACATAGGAAAATAAGATCTATTAGCTCCATACAGTAGAAGAGAGCTATTGGCTATAGGGAATGAGGTTGAAGAGGAAAGTCGCATGGGAGGGTGGGGGTATAGCGACACACATTATATAACAAGAAAAAGGTAACCTGATTTGATATGGGAGTGAATGAGTTTGGTCTACGTTGTAAATTGTATTGAATAATTTCGGCAGAGGTAATTACTACAATAAGTACGACCGGTTTGCTCAGGGTTATGACAGATATTCAACGATGGAGCTGTCACCTTGATGAGGGGCCATTTTCCTATTATTTACTTTTGCAGCTCACTTTCATTTTATTTTTAATCACAATTTTTTTTTCCTTTCACATTTAAAATTTGTAAATGTACTTTTCATAAGTCTTGCCCACAAAACAACTGTAGCTTGGAAGAAATTTATTTTTATACATTGAATCACAAGCCACGAAAGGATAAGATTCAATTCAATAAATTGGATCTTTATATGGAGCGTTGTACAGAACAGAGCGTATAGGAAGTAATAAATTTTCTAACTTATTATACGTGCCTAGGTTGTCCGGTTTTAAATAGATAAACTGAAAAGAATACACAAAATGACAACTGGGAAAAAAATTTATTATTATTATTATTATTTTTATCTTCGTGGGGCAGGTGGGAGTTGAGCTATTGGGTGGGACTGCCAAGGAGCAATCAATAACGAAATTTATGAATTTGTCATTGGATTGACTTTTCTCTCTCAGGAATTCATCATAAAAATTTTATTACCACCTCTATTCCTATTTAATTATCTATTTTGATTAAAACACGTGTATTAAAAAATGTAATTATTACTCTCGTTTTCATGGAAATAAATTTTAAACTTTCCATTTTACCCTTTTATCTCTCTTACTGTAATTGGCTCTCATTAGTTTTTATTAGTGGACCATTTATTAACATAGGGGTAAAATGAAGAAAAGTGTATTTATTAGTGCATTGAGATTGTAAGTTGACAGTTAAATATGAACAAATTTTTTCTTTAAAAGTGGACAGTTAAATAGGAACGGAGGTAATAATATTTTGAAAATTGAAGTAATTATATGTGTATTTATTATATAATATATCAAGTAATAAAATGATACAAAATCATAAAAAATAAGGTATATAAAATTGTAAATTAACATAGTTGAAAATAATAAATATTTATGTGTAATTTTTAAATATGTGAATTTGTTTAACTTAAAAGAATTTTAGATAAAACAAAAATTTTAGTGAATAAATAAATTTGAATTTTTTAAAAAAGAACCGGTTCACATCGGTTCTCAACACCAATTTTAGTCTGGTTATGTGCTCCACCAATTTTAGGATTGAACGGACTGATTATCAGATTGGTTCTGATCGAACTGGTCGAACCAGCCATTTCGGTCTGGTTTAAAACTATGCTATCTAATATCTAGTCTAATCTAATATATCTAATATATTATAGGAAAATAAAGCCCCTCCCTGCCACATGTCACTTTCTCAATCAATTTATTTTCACCTAAAAAACATCATATCATCATTTTTACTTCTTTTTTTCATTTTTTATCAAAATCATATATCCATTTATCATTCACTTATAATATCGTTTTTCTTCATTCTCACATTAGTAAAGTGATTTTTTTATAAATCACAAATATTCTCCACGAGAGACAGTCTTAATCCTGTCGTTTTTTTTTCTTTTATTTTTTCCCACTTTCATTTCCTTTTTTTATTATGATATTAAAACATTTTCTCTCATTATTTGTTTTTATTAATATGTTTCATTATAAAAGATTTTTTATAAACTGCGGGTATTCTCCACGGGAGACAGTCCTGTTCCTACCATTTTTATTTTTCACATATTAATTTTATTTTATTATTATATTAAAAATTTAATGAACATCGACACATTTATTACATTTCCTAATGTGTGTTTTTATGTAATAAAAAATCAGAAATGGACGGTGGTGACAAAAACTGTATCATCCTTTTTACTTTCTTTTCATTTTTTTTATCAAAATTTTATCCCCATTTATTTAGCTTCTATTGTAGTGTTTTTTTCTTCTTTCTTTGTTTTTAATTAATCATTCACTTATAATATTATTCTTTTATCTATCTTTTGTAGTGTTATTGCCTATTCATCATTAATAGTTAAATATGTTTTTGTTCCCTGTAAATTAATAAAATTTAATTTAGTACTTTTTAAAATTCAATTTATTTCAAACTCCTTCATTTAACAAAAATAGTGTGTTATTAGTAAAGTGGTTTTTTTATGCAATGAATCACATGTTTCCTCCACAGGAGACAAACTTGATTTTGTCATTTTCTTTTATTTTTATAGCACTTTTGTTTTTTTTTTATCATTTTAAATAATTTTCGCTAATTATTCGTTCCTATAATTTGTTTTATTACAAGAATAAATTCTTATTAATGAACCACGAGAGGCAGTCTTGCTCCTACCATTATTTTTTTATTATATTAAAATAGATTCTCTTATAATCCATTCCTGATTTTTCATTACATAAAAATAAAAACAAAATTATGTAGTTCGCACACATAAATCTTCATTATTCATAATATAGTAATTTGAGATTACTTTACCCAAACACAAAATATTCACGTGTGCATCGGGTAAAAAGGATGTGATATTTAGAGTGCGCTTGGTAAAATTAGCTGAAAGCTTAAAACTAGTTGAAAGCTGAAAAACTCGCTGAAAGCTTAAAGCTAGCTGAAAGCTGAAAAGCTATTGAATGTGTTTGGTAAAACTAGCTGAAAATGGTAAAATGACATATAAGGACAATATTAATTATTAATAATGATAAGTGGAGGTGATTGAAGGCTAAACTTGTAATTAATTTTCAGCTAGTAACTGAAAATTGAAGCTTTTTAAAAAAAGTTACCCCAAGTACCTTTTCAAGAACAACTAATAGCTAACAAAAAAATACATTACCAAACACAGCTGAAATGGTTTCAGCTACTAATACAGTTTTCAACTAACTGAAATGACTTACCAAACACACTCTTATATAGTAATTGATATGATTTTTTTTTTTTATCTCTGTCATATTACTTATTAACTCTCATATTTTTTTTTTATATAAAATGATGTAAAAGTAAAATTTTGATGCACATGCAATAGTATCTCTCCACATAAATAATAAAGATTCGGATATCACTTATTACCTCTCGTACTTTTCTCTCTTTTTTTTATTATATAAAATGATGTAAAACTTTGATGCACATGCAATAGTATTTCTCCACATAAGATAATAGGAATTGGAGAGCGTTGGAACTCTGGTTTGTATTTTTATTTGTTTTTTTTGTTTTTTTTTAATTTTATAAAGGAAAAGTTGGAAATGCTGAAAATAAAAATTGTCATTTCTAATATTTTTAATTGTTTTTTTGTTGAATAAAAAAAATTGTTTCTTTATATAATTTCAAAAAACAGAAAATAAAATAAAAATAAAAAATAAAACATAGAATGAAAATGCAAAGCAAAGATACCCTTATTTTTAAGGGAAATTTTAGGGTACTCTCTCGTGAGAGAGGGTTTTGGTACCTTCTTTGATCATTTAATCAATTTCTCTCAACTTTTTTAAATGTTATACTTATAGGACAATATTTAACTATTAGAATTTGTATTTTAATTTTTGAAAAGACTTTTTGACCCCTAATACTATTATCATGTATTTTTTATTGTATTCCCCCATTTTTTCACATTCTCATTTGCAATACACATGTGTCTCATTTAAAATCTATTTTATGTCTTTGAAATAATTTAGGATGGAGTACACGACTTGTTCCTATGTAATTTTGGCCTATTTAATAAAAAAAATGACAAGAAAATACCAAAACTCTATCTAACGGGAGGGTACCAAATTGCGACTCTATTTTTAATCTTTACCTACGAGCCACGACTTTTCCTTTCACGGACATCCCATCCCATCCCAATCTCATTTACGGGATTCCGATAAGATTTTGACCAATATCCATCGTTATGTGACTGCCGTTGCCAATGCCACCTTTATTTTCCACACATCTTTAATTAGTAAACAATAATTAATTAATTCAGTGATTGGCTACCCGAACCTGACATCAACCCACAATTGCATGTACCACATTTATGTATTTCCTAAATACTATACGTTTCCTTTTTAGGTGGTGGATGGAAGAATTGATTTTGTAATAAACAAAAATAATTCATATTGGTCATTATTCTTCAAATTAGGACAATCTTGATGTTATATATATATTTCTTAGGATGTTGTGGCATCATTTTCAGTTTACATTTTAATTCAAACTAAATTGGTATCGATTTTCTTTAATTCATATTTAATTTTGTTCAATTAGTTGAATATTAATGAATGACAAATATGAAAAAAAATAATTAATTTACCTAAAAATCTGCAAATGGTCTTATATTAAGGTACATCTAATTCTTCTAGAAAGAGTTTTATAAATAGGGACGGAGGGAGTAACATTAAACATATGAGATATTTTATAAACTACTATTAAAATAATTTTATATTAATCAAACTAATTTTTAAGATTTCTTAAAATTAAAGGTTTCAAATATATATAATTTTTTATTAATTGAATTAATTTTATTTTCATATTTCATAATCATTAATTCTCATGCTTGTGTTTTTGTTTGTACAAAGAAGAAGATGGAGCGATGGAGCTGCAACAGCCAACTACGAGACTAAGAGATTTAGAGAGTGGGAAAGACTTCCTCATACGTACTCTTTAGCGTTCATGCATAATTAACATTCTTGCTGCTTGATTATTAGATTCCAGAGTAAAGCATACTTTGGTTGTAATCTTAATTTTTTATATTTGAAAAAAATTGAGTTCCATAGATGCTGAGTAAGTAATAATTTCAAAATCCTACAGAGAAAGTAAAATTAATTAGAACTTTTGAGTCAAAATTAGTTAAATAAATTTCAGTGCCAAAATATAATATTACTATCAAGTGTTTGTGTTTAAAACTTTAAACACATGTCTCAATAATTTAATGACATGTAAATGACTGGACCGGTACCCATAATATTTTAACTGGACCGTAGAATCTACCTTTAGAAGATATTGACGGTCCTTTTTATAAGACACTTGATAATTTCTATGAAGCATTTAATTTTTTTCCTGATTTACCCTTATTAAATTCTTCCATCATGTATTTTGCTAATTATTCATTAACGAGGTATTATAAATATTGTTACATAGGTGACCGAGAGAGAGTTAAACCTTTGCACTTTTCCATATACATTTGTGTGTTCCAATACAATTGATAGTGAGAATTAGTACTATATTTAGTGTAGAATTTAATCTCAATTATTTAATGAGAGAACATACTAATAATATTAAATAGGGGTAAAAATGGAATGTTGTATTATTTTTTATGAAACCAATAAAATTAACCACTTAAACTACTTTCCCTTGTCGATGTAATTCGGTTAAAGATGCCTTATAAAAAGGACCGAAGGGAGTATATATTGTCAGTGAAAAAAGTTTTAATTACACATCATTAAATGATGTGTTGACATGCTACCTTCGTTTCTATTTATTAACTGTCCAATAAGACAAAAAAACACACAGATTAAGAAATGTAATTATTACTTTTATTTTTATGAAAATAAATTTTAAACCTTCTATTTTACCCTTTATCTCTCTTAATACTATTAGGTCTCATTAGTTTTCAATAGTAGATCGACATTATTAACATAAGATAGAATGGAAAAAGAAATAATTAATATTGCATTGGGTTTGTAAGTAGAAAGTTAAATACTTTAAAAGTGGATAGTTTAATTGGAATGGATGTAGTACCATTTAATTAATGGGCTTAATAATATACTCTATCCAATCCTATTTATAAGATAATTTGAATCAAATCACACCTATTAAAAAAAGTAATTAATGCATTAATTTTTACAATATTACTCTACAACATTCTAAATTCACCCCTATTTAAGATTAAACTCTAGATTTACTATCATAGTATTTGTGTCAGTTTAAAAACTTTAATGGTCAATAAGGGTAAGTATGAAAAAATAAATTGAATGCTTCTAAATTTTTGAATTTTTTATTTTATATTATAAATGAGACCATAAAAGACGTTTTCTTAAAAATACGATCAGAGAAAATTTCATATTTATAAAATGATGTTGAGACGTCGTTAAAAGTCAGTCTAACAGCACATGCCAATTAAACTCCAATTTTTTTACAGCCAAATCAATTACACACGCATGATAGAACACATGGAGTTGGACAAATCTTTGTGAAAAGTGCATGACTGAATATATATTTTGATTAGAGACAGAGGCACTGATTAGATTACGTGAATTATTTATAAATGTAGCTGATAAGACAATAAGCCTTTTAGTTGTGTCAAGTGTTTTGTACCAGTTTTTCTAGCACTGTCATTCTCGGTGAAGAGGTTTCTTTATATTTTGCAATGAATTGCTGATACCAACTTGCTGATAGTCTTGGAGTTCTCTTGAGCGTGGCATAATCCACATGGTGGAGTCCATATCTTAATGTGTATCCATATATCCACTCAAAGTTGTCCAATAAGGACCACGCAAAGTATCCCCTCACATCTGCTCCTTTCCTGATCAGAGTGACAGAGAAAAATGAAACAGAAAATTATTTCATTCTTAAATGTTACTACTATATTGGTGTCAAATTAAGCAAACAGACATGAGAATGATGTTCCAGCATTTGATTAGATAAATTTAAAGTAAGATGCTAGGGTAAGTGAGTGAGTAACAAAATAATGAAAATTGAAATCTTTTTTAAATTTATTTTGTATTCTTACCTTTTTGCTGCTAACAAGGCCTCTATGTGATCCGTCAAGTACTTTATTCTCTTAAAATCATTAAGGCACTCTTCCATAGTGAAATTTGAACTATCTTGGTCGGCATACCCTAAAAATGTTTGGATTATCAGAAATGCACAGAACTAAAAAGCTTCATAGATCATAGGCGTTGCTTACCATTTTCAGTAATGAAAATTGGAATATTGTTGTATCTATCTTTTACATAGGTAATAGTTTTCTCCATGCCTTGTGGGTAAATATTAAGCCAACTAAATGGAGTCTGCATGACATTAGAAGTAGAAACTTCAGAATTAGTGAAGCAGATGAAAAAAAAAAATCAATTGTTAATATATTTTTCTTTGCAAGAGCACAGACAATCCTGTTCGAGTCGGTTAACGCGATTATGTATATGCATAACAAACTCATAAATTTGTTAAAAGTTTGAGGGTACGTACAGGTTCTCCGATTGAGACACCATTTTTTTCTCCACTTTTCATGTATGAACCCTCTGTTGTGGAGGTCCCAAATCCTGAGCTACACGTGGAGTATAAGCAGTCTTGGACATAGTAAGCTGTATAGTAATTGATGCCGATGAAATCCAATCCTTTCTTGAGTTTCTGTATTTCGTTGCTGGAAAATTTGGGTAAGAGGCTTCCAAGAACATTCTCCATCTCTTTGGGGTACTTTCCAAACATGATTGGGTCCAAGAACCTGCATTATATAATATAAAGTCTCCACAGTAATTAAGAATGAGATGAGTGAATAAATAGAAAAAAAAAGCTATTAAAGGAGGTAGAATTATACCAATTGAAGGTGAATGATCTTGCTCTTTCGGTTGCCAATTTGTCAGCTGTAGAATTGCTGATTGGTTCAAACCATTCATGATGAAGGACTATACCAATCACTCCTCTTTGCTTACTCTGATGTTGTGTTGATGTTGTTAATTATATAATTCCTATCTTCTATTTTAGGCTAGGAACTTAACTGTATATAAGTAACATTACCTGGTATTTGGTTCTATAGATATCAACAGCAGCTGCATGTGAGAGGATAATGTTGTGGGCTGCTAGAAAAGGCTCCTTTTCTGAATTCCCTTCTCTGCAGTTAGCAATTGCCAATGAGCCAGAGCAACGACATGGGGGAAATATACCTGAACGGTAACCGTGTGGCACTAATAAATTTGGCTCGTTGAAGGTGACCCAGTACTTGACTCTATCACCAAATGTTTTAAAACATAGGTCTGCATAAAATCTAAAATCTTCCCTGCTCGTAAAACATATATAGAAACAAATATTGAACTTAGTCAAATGATTAGTCCTTTTTTCATGTACTAGTAATGTAGGAAACTGGTTGCTTACTGTGACTGGGGACTTAGCCAACCCCTATATCTGTCCTCCAGTTCCTGAGGGATGTCATAGTGACTAAGAGTCACAAAGGGTTGGATCCCTGCTGAGAAAACAAACAAAATTGAATGTGTAGAAATCAAATAGATCCATTACAACAAACTTGTACTCTCAAAGAAGTCAAATTTCTTTGGATAACTATCTTTACTCTAAGGAAAATAAAAAAATTGAAAGCTATATACCTTTGAGTAGTAAAGCATCAATTAGTTTGTTATAGAAGTTGATACCAGCCCAATTGACATCTCCAAATCTACCCTCTGTTCACAATCAATATACCATGAATATCCATGTTACAACTTAAATTTATAATCTTATGTGGAACATTTCACTTTGATTTTGACAATGCAAAGGAGCATACTTGGTAGAATCCTTGCCCATGATATGGAGAATCGATGGCTGTTTACTTCCGTTGCTTCCATTAGATCTATATCCTCCTGTACATTGACACACATTGAAAATAGAAAATTAGATATAGACACACGCAATGTGCAGCCCCATAAGTTTGTAAAAATAATAATACATTTCTTGAATGTGTAAAAAATATTTATTAATGATTCATTGAAGTAGGAAATGATAAATAAATAAATAAAATGTAGAAAAAAATTGATACCACTATGTTTGCACAAAAGATATTACGCTTTTATTTCATATAATCAAACTCAAGCTCAGCATTTGTTATGAGTGGGGAGTGACAAGGGGAGTACATATTATTGATAAAGACCAATAAAATAAATAAAAAAACTACATATTATTGGTCCATAAAGATTATGTTGGGTTTAGGTGTTGGCATTGCATCAGCAAGTAGACATTTTGCTTATTCAGAACCGAAAAAAAAAAAAGAAGAATCAGAGTAGATTCCGGGCTTATTAAAAAAAATGGGATAAGCATAAGTTTTAGTTAAAACTCTTTTTTTCTCAAACGAAAATATACAACGGGGTTAAAATAATAAAATTTGTGGAAAAGATAGACAGTGTTAAAACTACTTACTGTATGATACACATATTAGTCATAATTAATTGAAAAATGATACTCTTAATTTTCATTCCTTTTCTTTTATAAATAACCTATTGATAAATAGAACTTCCAGAAAAAAAAAAAGAAAGATTTTTGGGTCTACAAAAGTAATTTATTAATTGAGCGAATCCTCATTACGTGATTTTCTAAATGTACCCAGAAAAAAAATCTTCATTATGTGAGACTTGAAATTTTTGTTGGCGTACAAACAAGAAGTTATTTTTCTAAGAAAGATCATTGTTTTGTAAGAAAGATCATTGTTTTTCTAAGAAAGATCATTTCTCAATGACAAAGCACAGGCATTTTATAAAGGGGGGCTTTTAGGGTGTGTCACCCACATGAGTGACATACCAGTATGACACCTATTAAAAATCATTTGATCACTTTCATTTTTGAATAAATGCAGCCTTTATAAAGTGCCGTTTTTTTTTTTGTCAAATAAAGTGCCGTTTTTATCATCGTTTTTCCTCAATTTGTATTTGGGCTGAGTGTTTGGGCTGATTGCTGCTTTCGGCCTGTCAGTCCTTTAACTCATAAAAAAAACTCTTTGACCAAAAAATATCTGTAACAAGTACTTTGTATGGTCTGCACGAGGAGCGCATGGATTATACTATATTATTTTTATATTCTAAAGTGATGACGATTTTGATAAGAGGACAATCATAAGTGATATCAAATATTCAAATTCATATAATCCAATATCGTCACCTACGCGTCGATTTGGATAGTTTAGCATGTGTTCAATCTTTATTACTTGTTTTGTAAATAAAAAAAAATTTAATTCATATAATAAAAGATATACAACACATTTTTTTTATTTTTTAATTATATCACATATTACATCTTACAATTTGTTTTTTAATCTTTAAGTTGTATGTTGTATATGTTCCATCCATAACATTACTCCAATTATAATAGCGGGGCACGTGAAAATTAATTATGGTTAATTAGTTGGTTTTAAATAAACATGTCAAACAAAAAAGTCGTCCCTGCATGGATCCCGTTGAATCTATCCTGATTTTGATAGAAAAAGTTTACATTAACCGAGATTTTTTTTTTCTACAAAATATGAATGAATATACTTAGTTCGAAAGTCAAGTCGATTACAATTAAATATTTATATTAAGGGTCCTGATAGTATGATTTAGCTGATACGAGAGCATGTTACTCTAACTTTGGTTTGGAAGCAGATTTAGAGAGAGAAGGGGTTGTACTATACCTGGAAGCGATGATAATGATCAACCGCAATATCCCCATTACTTCCATCGAGTATTCTATATCTACCTGCATTTGCATGGAGACATTGATGAAATTGCTAGCTAGTTAAGAAAGAACCCATTTCATTGAACAAAATAAAAATTAATTAAATATATTTGGGCCGAGCATCTGGAAAATATTTTAGTCTATTTATAAAAGCTAAAATTGAAACAGATCATTTAATTAATCTTATCAAACAGACAGACCAGGTTCCATGAGTGAGTTATCCCAGTTTCTTGGCCCTTTGCCGGCACTCTCATAAGCACCTTCATACTGCCAAACATTAAACAGGCTAAAATTTTCTTAGCTACCCTGCACTGGACTTAATTTCTTATTGGGTATGTATGGGATTGATTGAGTGGGTGGAAGAATTAAGTGATGATGCATTAGTATTACTCAAGAACAGATAGTATAGAATCAAAATTAAGAAAATGAACCTGGTAAAGAAGAAGCATCCCGAATAGGAAATTGCTTGGCAAAAGAGACAGATCCAACTCTTGGATTTTGAGGGAGCTGCCGAAGAGAAGCATCAAGAATATCTCCAGAAACAGAGGTTTCAGCAATAATGTGGAAAACCCCATTGATAGATACTAGTAGATAGTATTACTCTTCTTGAAGCACTTCAATCATGGGCTAATATACTAGTACCCATCATCACCCATGCTACACACGGTTTAAGCAATAATGTAATGTTTTTTTTTTATTTGGTTAATTTATTCACGTGGCTGCAAATTATATAATATTAATCTTTTTAATATTTAATTTTTTTCATGTAACCATAGATATCTCTTTATTAATTTTTTAATATTTAATACCATATCGGTATAAATATACATATTTCATGATAGTGAAAGTTGTATATTTATTTTCAAAATATAATAGTGAAATTAAAAGGAATTTGGTTTAAATTAACGTGAAATAAGTAAATTAAATTATACTTTCATCATCATAATAACAATAATAATTAGTCAACCACCTTATCTATGAAAATTGTGATGACCACCCACTTACCTTATCCGGCCATAACCCTTTTTGTTTCCCAAAAATAGTGACACTTGTATGGATTGATCAATATAAATTTTAACTTTTAGTAAATACTCCCTTTATTTTTATTTATATGTCATTTTAGGATTTTAATTTATTTTTAAATAAGTGTTATTTTTAGATTTTAAAACAATAATAAATGTTATTTTTTTAATTTTATCTTTATCCTAATTTGATTTTTTATTTTAAATATTTATTATAAAGTTATATTATAAATGTTTTAAAAGTTTAAAATTTTAATAAATGTATTTTTTATGTTTCCAACAAAAAAAATTATGTAGGTTGAAATGAAAACTTTTATTTTATATTAAAAATGGTGAGGGAACCCGAATAGGATTGCCCCCGGTAATAGGAGATACTTATGGTTTAATACCAAAAAAAAAAATGGTGAGGGAAACTCATTTTTCATTGAAAAAAAGAGAGGTATTAAATGCATTAATAAGAGAAAGAGAAAGTGCATATTTGAAAAAAAAAAAGGGCTAAGAAAACAGAGTTATTGCATTCTTAATCCTTGTGGCAAAAACCTTAAACGTCAGATAAAAAACGGAGGGAGTATTAAAAACAGTACTGTGTCCCATAGTATATTGTTAGCAATTCCCGATTGTTTACTGTTTAGCTATTCAGAATCAACCCCATTAACAACCAATTTTGGGCCATTTTAAGTGTATACTGGTGGACAATAATTACATAGTAATCCATTGAAGTTGCGACTTCTATTTTGTAAAATGTATTGATATGAGACTTTTTTTATTTATGAGTAATGTTGCTCCAGACATAGCTGAGACAGATCTCGACCAGGTCAAGATCTAGGAATCAATTAACACCTACAACATGACAACGCGACTACCCCACCAGTCTCATCGCATTTAATGCGCCCCATGCTTTACTTATATGAGCGACATGACTACCACTGACATAAGTAATCTGATTAGTAGCTATTACAGAGGATTACAGCTTGATGCGGCAAATGTAAATCATCCCCCACGCCCTCAGCTATGCATGCTATGACAACTAAAGTAACCTAGAAAGCTCATATATATATATATATATATATATATATATATATATATATATATATATATAGCTCAATCCTCATAGGACAAAGGTAATACTTCTAATTCTAACCCTACTACCACCACCTTGAGTGTCAGAGTGCCTTTTGCAGGTACCACCCCCATTGTGCTCCGCTATTAGAGATTCCACCCAAACACTCCAATCCATCCTCAACACCATCTCCACCCGGACCATCGGTGCGTATCCCAACCACAATCAAATGCATTTACACACAAAAATATTTTGTCATTTGAACTATTTTTAAATAATAATAAAAATATTTCAATACAACACATTCTCTTCATATTTCTATATCCAAAAAATACAATAAAAACTTATGTGAAAATTTTGATGTACATTAATATCATTAGTCTTTATTTATTTATAGTTACTTTTGGGTTGGGTTTCTCTTAGCATTTAGTTTGGTGTATGAATTAAGAAAAATTTATTTTAGCAGCTCGTTAGAGTTTAATATTTATGGAATTTATAAACTCTTGATAAATTGTAAATACCAAATAGTATTTTTTTTAGTGGAAGTAAACGGTGGCCTTAGTCAGACCTTACTTGTAATATAGGGTTTAAATTCTGGAGTCATCATTCTTGAGAGACTTTACTAACTCTACCCCATCGAGGATTAAATGCACAACATATATAAATATAAGACATGTTAAAGACAAAAAATATATTTAAATTAGAATTAATAATTAAAATCATAATATACATTAAATTAATATCTAATAAAATTACTCTCATTGTTCTTGCTTGTTCATTTCATATTATTACTTTGGTGTTCAGACGACTGGTCTGCTTACTCGTTCTGCATCCAATATTCCAGGGGAAAATTATCCCTGCACGCTTTAAGCGGTTAAAAGAAAATAAAATAAGTAAAAAAAAAATCACACACCGAACAGATTGTGCTTGTGCTTAAGAAAGCAAAATGAATATTGGTCTAAGTGGCTGATTGTTGGTTGCAAACTTGCAACAAGTGAATTCCCCAACCAATTAATTAATGTGAAGCTTATATGCATCAAGTGATGGTTTCATCAGGCCTTGGACATGAGACAAATTATTCAAAATTTTTCATTCTAGAGTCCTAAGCTTGGTATTTGCCTTGAACTGTTTGTTCCAGTTTTCTCTATTCCCTGCTGTCATGTTGTGGGCATGATGCTCTCAGTTTTATGCTTTGCAATGAAATGCTTGTACCAACTTGCTGATAATCTTGGAGTTCTCTTAAATGTGGCACGATCAACATGGTAAAGTCCAAATTTCACTGAAAACCCAAATTTCCACTCAAAGTTGTCCAGCAAGGACCAGGCAAAGTAACCTCTCACATCTGCTCCTTCCCTGACCACATGACCAACATAGAAATCCTCGGGAATTTATTTTTTGTTTGTTAAAAAACACAGAATGGGATGATTTATGTATTGTTATATCATATATGGGTGGGCAATATTTTTTTTTTTATAGATTCGTACCTTATTGCTGCAAGTAGATTATCCAAGTGATCTGACATGTAGTTTATCCTCTTAAAATCATTAAGATATTCTTCCTCGGTTGATCTGGATCATACAAATAGCCATATCCTACAAAACGTTGGGTTTAGTCCAGAAACTCAATGAAAATAGTCCTAACTAATCTGCCGCATGATTAATTTACTTTAAAATCACATTTCAAACGGTGGATCTGGGTTAACACTAGAGTGACGTCTGCCAAGATGCACTTTTAAAAGGTGGTTTTGTGATAAATCAAACACATTACTAATGTGTTTTGCTTACCATTTTCGGTAATGAACATTGGAGTGTTATTGTATCTGGTCTTTGAATAGGTACAATTTTCTTCATACCTTGTGGGTAAACATTTAACCACTCAAATGGAGTCTGCATAAACAATAGAAGTTTCAGAACCAACCGGCCAGATCAAACAAGGTTAAAGTTAAGTGTGAGGAATGATGATAATCAAAATGTTGAGCTTGAAGTACTTACAAGCTCTCCATTGGGACCACCCATTTTTTTCTGCACTTCGTTGATATAAAACCCTCTGTTGTGAAGATTCCTATCCCAGATTCACACACTGATGACATGCAGTCATCGTACATAGTAACTTGCATAGTGATTGATACCAATGAAAATCCAGTCCTTCCTTCAGTTTCACTTGGTCATTACTTGGAAAATTTGGTAGTATAGTTCCTAGAACCATCTCCATCTCCTTTGGGTACTTACCAAATAAGATTGGATCCAAGATCCTGCATTATATTATAGATAGTTGAATATTTATATGCTTTGATAAATCAAATGCATGCCAACTTATTGTGTTTGGTTTGGCGTTAAAACTTGCAAACTCAATTTGGATTCCCTAATGCAACTATTTCTAGCATGGAAACATAAAATTTATCACGTCTCAACGCTACAACCAAACATGCTCTTATTTGTGTGGAGTTGAATGAGCTATGAACAAAGGGGAAATTTTACCAATTTGTGCTGAATGTGTGCTCTTTTCAGTAGCCAATTTATCTGCTGTGGAATTGCTTATCGGCTCATACCAATCGCCGTGTACCACAATGCCAATTTTTCCCCCCCCTTGCTCAGCCTGGATGTTCCATCAATAACTAAGCAAGTTTATAAATGCTTTGAATGAGTGTCCCTTATATACTACTGTCCCACTTTGAATTTGTAAAACTAGCATCATAATGTTATTTGATTGGCTTAATGGAAAATCACAGATTTGAGTCCCTAGCATGCTAAAAATCTTGACTTGCTGAGATCTTCTAACCCAATTACCTGGTATTGTTTCTATAAACATCAACTGCAGCTGCATGTGACAGGATAATGTTATGGGCTGCCACAAAAGGGTCCTTGTCTGAATCTCCCTCACTGCAATTTCCAATTTGCTAGAGCAGCGACATGGTGGGAAATCACCTCTACGGTAACCAAGTGGGACATGAGATCTGGCTCATTGAAGGTGACCCAGTACTTCACTCTGTCACCAAAGGATTTAAAACAGATGTCTGCAAGGAATACAAAATCTTCCCTGTATATGTGAAAATACATATATGTTAGTACCATTGTCTGGTCTAGCTTTTTTAGTCAATATATCTAGTAGGAGTAAATATGGCAGTGGTCTATTGAAATCAGAGCAAATTAATGAATTGGAGAACTGGTTGCTTACTGTGATTGGGGACTTAGCCAACCTCCATATCTGTCCTCAAGTTCTTGAGGGATGTCAAAATGAAACAATGTTACAAACGGTTGGATCCCTGCAATGTCAAGCACAGTTGAGAATAAATGCATGCCAAAAACATCTAACCCTTATGCTATTATTTTTCTGTGTCTCAAGGGCCATAGAAAATTGAAATCAAACCTTTGAGTAGCAATGCATCTATAAGTCTGTCATAGTAGTTGATACCCGCCAAGTTGACTTCTCCAAATCTACCTTCTGTTCACAATCATTGCAAATTCTGCTTGTGAATTGACTGGTACTTAAGTTGGTATCACTCACATTTTGTTAAAGCAAGAAGCATACTCGGTAGAATTCTCGCCCATGAAATTGAAAACCGTAGCTGTTGACTTGATAGCTTCCATTAGATCTATATCCTCCTGTTTTTCAATACAATTGAAATTTGGAACATCTATAATTTTGCTTAAACCTAACAGAATCCAATGCTTTTTTTAGTTTTTGCGGTATCTGAGAAAAGCATTCAAACCGGTAAACAAAAAAAATAACCATGCAATGTTTGAAAAATGAGAGATGATTGTTCATTTTGTATTTAAATATTTTCCTATGCTAATAAGAAATATTATGTTGAGTGTATTCGTGATAGAACATAAAATGAGGCATGACTTATGAGTTAGTAGGTCCACGTTAAACTTGTGCTTTATGATGTTCCTTTTACTCCCTCCATTTCATATTGATAGTCGTTTTAAGCAAAATAATTTTTTTTTCATAATATGAGTCATTCTCTAGTTTCTATGTAAGTATTAATGTTAATTTCCATTTTATACCCTCCCACTTTTATGGGAAAAGAAACTTAAAAAAAACTGTGCACCACACTACTCATTAATATATTTAGGTAAAATGAAAAAAAATGTGTAGTAAATTAATAGGGTAATTTAGTAAGATTACTATGTTTTTTAAGTCATTTATTATTATTCTTAATTTGTGTGTAGAAACCTTAAACGACTGTCAAAATGGAATGGAGGGAGTATGATTTAATGGGCTAACATAGGGGCTAATAACACTTATAATGGGTACAAGTACAACCCCTTTTAGATAGTATTAACGTTGTGGCCTATTAATTATCACTTTGACCAACAATATCCTATACATATAAATTTCTATGTAATATATAGAACTGAACTTAATTTAATATGTGTACCAGATATCGATGATATTGATCAACGGCAACATCACCATTACTTCCGTCACCTATACTACCTGCAATATATTGACTTTTGAAAAATACATAAATGAAAGTGCAAATTACATAATTTAGGTAATAGAAAGGCAAATGACTTTCCCTTTTCGGAACATATAATCAAAAAAGCATTTTGGTAGTTTGACAGAGGAAAACAGAGAGTTCACCTGGTTTGTGAGCGAAGACATCCCAGTTGCTCATCCCTTTGCCATCACTCAAGTAAGCTCCTTCAAACTAGGAAGAATATTAAATCAAGCACCATTAGAATATATACGAAGAGAGACTTCAGTGATCGATGTCCTTAAGAGCTATGATGATTGGTTGGTGAACTGAACACACAAATTAAACGAAGGCAATTAATTAAATTAACCAACCTGGTAAGAAGAAGAAGCAGTGCCAAAGAGAAAGTTGGTGGGAAAGCCTCTGACTCTGAGATTGCTGTGAGAAGATATGATGTGAAGAAGAACAAGAGTATCTCCATAGACGGCAGCTTTCTGGGTTGTGGATCTACACATCTTGTGTGTTCTCAATGTCAATGGAATTTAGATTCGTATTGGTAGATAGTATTAGTATATGTCAATGTGAATTAATATTAATATTAATATTAATATTAATATTAATATAATATACAAAATAAATGGTCCCGCCTCGCAGCTACCAGTCCAGCAAAAAGTAGTTATTCCGCACCACAGAATATACACTTTTACAAATTGAGAGTGCGAAAAACTTTGTTAGCTAATTTTAGCCGTGTTTATGAGTCATTTTAAAAAAAAGTTAATTATAAATTTATCTCCCAATCATCTTAATTTATTATTATTTAATAATTAATGATGTTATTATATGTCATTTTATCATTTTTAACTAATCTTACCAAACACCTTCAATCAATTCAGCTAATTTTTAGCTTTTAGTTTTAACTAATTTTCCAGCTAATTTTATCAAACACACTCTAACAAAGTAATTTTTATTAGAGACGAAATTCATGTAACTCCACCACTACGGCTTTGTTGGCGAAATTAAGAGAGTGAAAAAGGAGGCGGGTGAAATAAAGATGAAAAAAAATTGAGTGACTTTTACAAAGTTTGTTCGTTTATTTTTAGAAAATATTTTTTTTATTTTTATTTTCTGTTTAATTATAAATAATGTGAGTTTTTTTAATTTTATTTTATATTTTAAAGTTTTGTATAGAAAAATATAGAACCTGATACAAAGTTATTTTCACTATTTCTTTTATAAAACTATGAAAAGAGTAAACATAATTATATATTTATAATCAAAATTGAAAATATTTTAGCAATTAAAACTAAAAATAGGAAATAAAAATAAAAAAAAAGATTTTTTAAGATAAATGAGAAAGGGTAAATGAAAACAAGTTTTCACTTTTATTCTGGGAGTGGAAAATTTTTATAGTCATTCCTTCAATTTTTCTTCCTTTCTTTTTTTTTCTTATTCAAATAAATAAGGAAAATCGAATTATTTACTTTGAGAAATATTTATTATTTTCATTTCCTATTTTTTAATTTAATTACTAAAATATTTTAGTTTTAATTATTACAACATAATTTTGATTTCAGTTATTAAAGTTTTGCAGAAGAAACTGTGAAAATAACTTTATATTGATTTTCTATTTCCTATACAATATTTTAAAACATAAAATTAAAAATTACATTATTTATAATTAAAACTAAAAAATAAAAAAAATATTTTCTGAAAAGTAAACTTACCTTTTTTTTTTCACCCCATTTTCAATCGTCTTGTTTTTTTTCTTATTTATTACACCTTCAACCAATAAAGTGTGAGAGAATGGGTTTTATGGCGACACACCATTAAATATTTGTGTAAAATTTTTTACGCTGATAATATATATTAATTAAATCCTTTAAAGAATAAAGAGGGAGGCATATGATTTAACTGGACTCACTTAAATTTCATCAATGTGTACTATAATATCCGTTGTTTAACTAAAATTTAAGATTAGTTATTGAGTTTTTTTTTTTTAAAAAAAGATTAGTTTATTGAATGGGTTAATACCAAATGAAAATAATAAAAGAAAATTAATTTTAATATTGCTGTAAAGCTATTTTTCATGTTAGCTTTTCTTAATTACTCATTTTAACATGTTAAAATAATTTAAAACCCAATTAAAATAATAATTAATCATTGACTAATCCCGTAGATTTGGATAAGGATCCCAACAACTCGTGAAAACTTATGAAAGGGACATTAGGGGCCCTAGTTTTATATCCTATTCCCGTTGGAACTTGGATATAAAGCAATAATATACGTTCTAGCTCTCTGGCTCTGGCCTCACCGTCCCGGAGCCGCATTTGACTTCGTTGTTTTTTGTTGTGTGTTTGTGAGTTGAATTTTGTAGAGGAAGAAAGGGAAGAGATGGGTTTATTGGAAGTCCTTCTCTCCTTTGTGTTTGTGAGTTTGAGTATTTTACAAAATTTTTTCCTCCTTTTTCCCCTCTCCCTTCTCCCTCCAATCCTTTGCTTTCCCTCCTCTCTAAACTCACAAACACACCCAGGGTTTCAAGTATTTTATGAGTGTGTTTGACTTGCCATTTCAGCTAGCTGAAAGTTGAAAATAGTAACTGAGACTATTTCAATAGTGTTTGAGAATGTGATTTTTTTGGATAGTTACAAGTTTTTTAGCTAAAATTTAATTATAAATTTAGCCCTCAACCACCTCCACTTATCTTTATTTATAATTAATGTTGTTCTTAAATGTCATTTTACTAATTTTAACTAATTTTACCAAACACATTCAATAATTTTTCAGTTTTTAACTAGTTTTTCAGCCAGTTTTAATCTTTGTACTTCAGTGGTTAAGTGGTCCTCTACTAGCCAGTTTTTTTTTTTTTTTTCAATATACTAGCCAGTTTATCTCGTGGATCTCTCTGGATGCCAGTTGTATGGGCTCTGACCCAATTTCTTTCATCAGTAATACAGCTTCTGAAAAATAAAAGCAATACTATAGGTAATGATTATTCTTCACTAATGTCTTGTCATATCTGAATTGTAACAATTACGGTTGCTTATGTGTTATTAACTCATTGAGCAATGATATCGTACAGCTAACAGTGCTGACTGTGCTGTACCGCACTGTTGCAATGCTTTTTTTTTTTTTTTAATTTATTAGCTAAATATACTATTTTATTTATCATTTTTATTTACATAATTAATCTAATAAATTAAATTAATCAAATATCTTACTCTGTTAACCGCTAATGTATACACCATCAACCTCATTTAAAAAATATATTTACCGTTTCTGAACACATAATTACCCTCGTGTTAACATGAGATGCAATTAATCTCACAAAATCAATTAACCAAAATCATATTTTGTTAACCACAAAACCAAATGGATACACCTTTAACCTTATTTTTTAATATTTTAATCGTTTCTTACCACATCATTAACCTCGTGTAAACATGAGTTGTAATTAAACTCACAAAATCAATTAACCAAAAATCGTATTATATTAATCAAAAACGAAAACACTATTAACCTCGCTTTTTAATAGGTTCACCCTCACATAATTAACCACGTGTTAACAGAAGTTGCACTTAACCTCGTGTTAGCAGGTGTTGCAATTAGCCGAAAATCATATTCTGTTAACCACAAATGAAAACACTATTAACCTCATTTTTCAATATGTTCACCGTTCCTGGACACTTAATTAACCTCGTGGTAAGGTATAACTAAAATTAATTACAATAATAAAATAAAAAAAATAAAATTATTTAAAAAAACAGGACTAAAAAATGGGGGGAGGGGCTAAAAAAAGGGGAGGGGCATTGAAAAAAAAGGGATAGGGGGGCCGCACATTTATCGTAACTCTTTATCTATCTCACTTATATTATATATTGTACTATGCTGTACTAAAATTTCTATTAGAATTAAATAATTATATACTTTCAGTATAAAACTGACATCCAATGACATCATTTAACCTAAAAATTATTATATTTTTTTTTTAAAAAAAATGAGTGGCTCATTGGCCAACCGTTTGGTTTGCAGCCTGCAAAGGCTGGACTGGACTATCAAATTTTCAACTCATTACTGAATTGGGTCAGTTCAGTCTGCAAATGTATTGGCCTATTGTGCACTAACCAAAATTGACACTCCTAATCACAAATAATGTTTCATTGACCAAAAAAAAAAATTGACCAAAAAAAAAATCACAAATAATGTTTCGTCCAAAAAAAAAAAACCACAAATAATGTAGTGAAGAGTATATAGAAAACAAACATGTTGCTAACATTCCTCTAATTATTATGTATTACGTGGATTATATATTATTTTATAACTTTAAAAATAATAGTATTAAAAATTTAAAAATTATAATATTTTAATTATAAATAAATATATATGAATTGTAAAAATAAAATATTTAAATTATGAAAAAATATAAATATAAATGATATAAATTAAGAAATATTTGTATTTATTATTTTGACATGATATGTCATAGTTAAACTTATAGTTATGAGAATTTTTAATACAAACAAGAAAAAATGTATTAGTTAATTCAATTTAAATAATAATTTTTAAGAAGAATAAAAAATAATATATAGTGATTGTTTTTTCTATTTTCATCTTGGCAGTCTTTGTATGAACATATATAATATACTTGATGAATTTGGTCAAGAAACCCTTCACGTACTCTCACGCTCATCCGACTCATCATTCTTATTTAATGCAGTACATTAATTCTTCTCAACCTCAGATTACAGGAACGAAACAAAAAGCTCATCTACACTCAAAACCAGATCAAATCGTGATTAGAAATGTTGTCTGTAACTCTGGCCTCAAAGAAAGTAGCTTGAAATCCTATACTATATTGACCACTCATCAGTGACACTTGAAGCTCCACCCATGATTCATCACTCGCTTGGTGTTACATTACAACTTCTAAACCACACCTTACTGTTTAGCCTGCTCAAATAATTAACACAAAGTTAATTATTAGTTGTGTCACAAAATATGTTATGTAATGAATGAAACCCTGATTGAGGACTACACCATTTTATTGATGAAGAGCATAGACTAAATAAATGCTTTAAACTTTCACATATAACAGGTCAAAGAATAATGATTGCGATTTTCCCCTATTAAGAGATGTGAAAATTATAAGGTAGTATACAGTATAAGCAAATTACAAAAATAGAAGACATGAGAATGCACCTGTGAATAGAGGAAGGTGCCAAGAATTGCAATAGCGGCACCAAGGGCATTGACGGGCTGAATTGGCGTGTGGAAGATAAGGATGGAAGAGACAATTACTGAAATTCTCTTCATTGTGTTCCCTATGCTAAATGTTAAGGGAGAAATCTGATCAAGGGACATGTAAGACACTTGATTGTACAAGTGGTAGAAGACACTCTGGGCAGCTACCCACCTGTAAAAGTTTTTTAAAAAAAATCCATAACTTCATTAGTTAAACATTTGATTTGATGAAGAAATTGATTACAGAAATCAGAAATGATGATCAGATTCAGTACATTCAAAATTCTACTAGACAAAAAGCTAAAATACTATAAAGAGATAAAAGGATAGAAAATAGGAAATAAATAAACAATGCAGTGAGGTTTAATTGTAGATTGTTGTTCTGCTCACCAGACAAAATTGGGACCAATCTAAGAGAGGGTTGTTTGCCAGCCAGCAGCCCACATCTTTGGGCCCTCCACAGCAATGGCAAAAGGTGTGAGAATCAATAATGATAAAATGGAAAGGCAAGCATAGTAGTTCATTCCACTAACAGACATCCCCTTCATTCCCCTTTTGAGAATATATTCCGAAACACAAAGGCCACATTGGATATCATAGCCCCCATAAAACCTGAAAACATAATTAAAGAGAAGAGGTCTATAATCTATTCAACTCCCACAAAACTCTGTTTTACTTTTAGCATTTGAATTTCAACCATGTAATTCAGTCATGGACAATGTCTTACCAATCATATTGAAATTGAGCTCAGTCACAGCAGCAAGTGCACAACCTCCAATAATAGGCAACAGTGACAGGTAAACCTGCATAGGAAATGCTTCCCCAAGCAGGAACCTTGATACCAGGACACTGAAAGCAGGCTCTCCACTCTTGATGATATGGGTAAATGAAACTGCAACTTTGGACATACTCACAGTCGCTGCAACATGCCCAATTGTGTGTGCCACCGCAACCTACAATTGAAATTCCCTAA
The DNA here is from genome assembly GCA_026901365.1 of Sesbania bispinosa. Taxonomy (NCBI): domain Eukaryota; kingdom Viridiplantae; phylum Streptophyta; class Magnoliopsida; order Fabales; family Fabaceae; genus Sesbania; species Sesbania bispinosa. The sequence goes on from QLOH01000253.1 coordinate 805,263, forward strand.
TGAGCACTAGATCAAAGTTTCCTTACCATTATAATACTTTATTTCCCCCTAATCTCTTCACTATCTTGCTATATGTAATGTAGACACTGCAGATGAAAAATTATGCTTCAAATGTTCCCGTGTCCGTTTGATTTAGTGTTGATTCTAGAAAGTTACATTGGACGAAAATGATTTAGTGTGTGTTTGGTTTACTCTAAAATCCCACATTTCAAACGTGAATCCACGTTTGCACGGATCCACGTTTAAAACGTGGTTTCGGGATAAATCAAACATACTAATAAATTCTGTAAAATTGATTCTGCAATAGAAACTGTTAACAAAGAGGCACCTAATCTCACAATGATTATTACCATGGTATGAAAAGCTATAGAATGAAAATGAGATTTGCTTACAGGAAAGAGGGCCTTCCAAAAGTCCAAGTTAACTTTTGGGACATCAACAACCCTTGTGGCCCATGAGATTAACATCATGAGAGAGCCAGCAGCAAGGGACAAAGTGGAAGTAAGCCATGGGTAAGGAAAAGCATTCAACACCTTCTTGTTATATATATTGAATACTACATTCAAAGCCCACCATGTTGCAAAATACAAACCAATTTTGAGCCTTTTAGCTGTCTCCAATCCTGCCTGTTCATCAGGAAGGTCAATGTTAATATCTAGTGGTCGTGACCTATCTGCTTCATAGGCCTTGCACTCTGTAACGCTCCTTCTGAGAGTATTTGACAATTTGAAGTTCTCAGTGGATGAAATGTAAAGAGGTTTTAAGGAAGAGAGTTAGGGTTTAGTGCTTTGTTGAACGTTTTGAATAGAGGGTAATGTGCAAAGTTGAGGCCTTGGAATAGGACTTGAGGATGCAGAGGTGCTCAGGGGAGAGGCTGTGTACTTGACTAAGGATATCATGATGATTAGATTAGCGTATCTGAATGTGTAAAACAAAAGAAGCTGAATTTGTAGATGAGAAGAGTTCGGATGTGTAATTTGATAAGATTTATGTGTTGTTGTGTAGCCTTGAAAAGCTTTGAGGTATAACAATGTGGAAGAGTTGAACGATTATTGCGAGGAAGGAAAAAGTGGAATAGTTGACAAGTTAAAGCAGTGGTGAGGGAAAAGAGGTTGGAAAACTTTGGAGTTAGAAAGGATCCAAGAGAAAGGAAGGAAGAAACAATTTTTCCTAGAAGTACAAGAGGTTGCGGTAGAGGAGACATTTATATAGGGTGAATGAAACATGGTTGGTGTGGTAACAACTAAACATCCTAGGCAGATTTTCCACGCTGTCCAACCAACTTGAGAATTTTCATAGCAATTTATTAGTTTAAGTTATATCGTAATTAATTAAAATCTTATATGCGCAAAAAAATTATAGATGCAAAAATTAAAATTACAAAACAGAACTTTCAGTCAAATATTAGGAGTATGATTTCCCCCCCGCTTTGTCAGGCAAGAGCAAGACCCAAAAATCGTAATGCCAAAACTAACCAAAACCAAAATAATAAACGATATAAACGTGTTGATTTTTTTTTCTTCTTTCAATTTGATCTAAATTCCAAGAAGATTGAATATCATATAGTCTGATTATTTGACTCAGTCTATTAATTTTTTATTTTTATTTTTCTGTGGGTAGTTTTTGTTTTTCATTAAACCTTAAATTACTGATTCTTCAATTTTTTTTACATGGATTAGCCGCCAGGTGGATCTTCAAATTTCAAATTATTTGTTTACAAATTCGTCTTCATTGGATACACATACATACTTATGTCATTATTTATTTTCACAAAATTTCTCATTTATTTGTTCCAGTTTTTAATGATGTCTTTGAAGACATTAAACAAAGAAATCAATTGATACATTGATTTTGCAGCGTTCCTCATGTTGAACCCCACCAAAATGGTCTCTGCTTGTATATATCAATAATTCTTCTTAACATGTAGCACAAGCCCATTCCTCACCGCAAATTCTATTGCAATTGCTCCATGGACCTCGAAATCTCTGCATCAAACGACAAGCTACTAGAGCTCACTGATTGAGAGATGGAAAAAAAATCTAATGAGAAAGACAGTACCACCTGATGATGGTGTTTAATCACGCTCCAACTTGCTCATGTAAAGCAGCACAAGGTGATCCTGAATCCTGATCACCAATGTCTTTTCACTTTTCAATGCGTACATTTTTCATGCTACATTTCTCTTTAATTTTGTGAGATATATGGACGGATGGAAATTTTTTTGGGATTCAAAGTATAAATTGACGGCGAGTAGAAGGGGTACATGTGATTTGGGTTTGGTCCAGTGTGATTGAAAAGGACAGGGCTTTTTTGTTTGCATTAGGGAATGAGTGACTACGACTATTATTATTAGTTTCGACGAAATGGATCCTCTTCTGTTATCATAATAATGGTCGATTGTTCAGTTTAAACACACGGTTATGGGTGTTTTTATTGGTGCTTACACTTTTTTCCCCCATTTTTATAGTTATGGAGATTAGCTGAAATATGCATGTTGCAATTTGAATTTGTTGGTCTTAGTTTGAACTTGTGACCATTAACATGCAAAAGGAGACCTTCTCACCTTAGGAAGCTTGCATGGATGGTCAGGTGATCTTAAAGCATTTTGGGTGATTCAAACGAGGTTTGCCTATTTATTTGTTTCTACTTTCTAGTGTGTTGCTAAAATCACGAAATAGAAATACAGGGAATTGATAACAAATCATCGGTGGAAGTATTTGATGCATATAATCTTTGTTTTGTTTCATATATAGGAAATTAGTGAGAAGAGACATTCTCCTTGTTTCTAACTCATGGTCACAGGGTGAGCTTTTTTTAATCTATGGGGTGAACTATTTCAAAATCATGAGTCCATCCATATTCACACATATATTTTAAACCTTAAATCCTAAATTCTAAACCCTATAAAATTACACAACTCTTATTATGCATAGACATAAAATAAAAAAAAATAATTCATCTAAATTAAATTCCATGTTCTATGATAGACTAATTATAAAAAATATCATTAAGAAAAAATTGTCAAATATCTCTATTTTGCAGAAAAAAGGTGAAAAATATTATTAAGTGAAAAATATTACAAAAATTCAAATGATAAAATAGTGTTATGTATCAAAAAAATGATAAAATAGTGTTAGACAAATTTATTATGATTTTATAGATATGAAATACGATCCCACTTATTTTTTAGAATAATTATATTAGCAAACTACATCATTTTATTTGAACCATATAATCATTTCTTTTCTTTCTAAATTAATTTAAAATGGTGTATATTGTTCACACAAATTTCCTTTGAGTCGACGTAGATGGAAGAAAAGTATAACTCAAGCCTAGAGGTTGAGATGGTGGATATGACTCTATTCTATTCTTTTATTTATCTATAGACTCCATTCTATTTCTTTTCTTATCTCTAAAGTCAAAGGCTAAAAGATATGAATATGTGTTCATTAAGTGCAGATTGATATGCAACATTAATAAGGAGTGTTGTGTTTTGGGGATATTGCTTGATTATAGGAGAAAAGACGTTGACCTTTATCATTATTTTCCTTTATGTCTAGGATTTAAGGTTATCAACTATGATTGCTCCTATTTAATGTTGGTTAATCTCCTAAATCATAATTTTTTTTTTTTTTTGCAATTAGCTAGTTTGTCGAGGTCTAGAGATAGTCCATGCTTGGCCAAAGTATACTTAGCCAAATGGAGGTACTTGACCAAGATAATCCCTAAAACTCCGAGCTCTGATGAACAGAAGAGCTTAAAATCTCTAACTTGGCAATATAGTTATGCTTAGCCAAATGGAGGTACTTGGCCAAGGGAATATTCGACCCTCAAGCTCCAAGCGTTGATGAGCGAAAGAGCTTGTTATTTTGTGCATGTTATATTTGTGTGCTCCTCGTGGCCTTTTACTCCCTCCGTCCCTATTTATAAGACCCCTTCTAGAAGAATTGGATGTCCCTTAATATAAGACCCTTTGCAGATTTTTTAGGTAAATTAATTATTTTTTCCATATTTGCCCTTCATTAATATTAAACTTTTTTATTCCCCATATATTGATGAGTGTGAGTAATTAATGAAGTTTTACGCATATGCTCAACTACCCCATTGGAAAGTGAATTTTGGAGTCTTCCACCATGACACCATTAATGTTTCTAAAATATAGTGACTTTTAAATGGGGGTATATTTGGAATGCTATTATATTTTTGAAAAGACCAATACATTAACCAACTTTTCTTAAACTGTGTGAAACGGTTGAGAGAGTCTTATAATAAAGGACGGAGGGAGTATAAGACACTTCCTATAAGTTTTTGTGATCCGCACTTTACAATTTCAATGAAACATTCATTACATTTTTCCTTGTTACCCTTATTAAATTTGATGTCTTTCCGACTATCAAATGGTAGTGTAGTTAATCAATAATATTAAATAAGGGTAAAAGTAGAAAATTAAACTATTTTGAAAACTCCAATAAAATTAACTAACTTTAATCATTTTTATTAGTACGTGTATTTCGGTTAAGTGAACCTTATAAAAAGAATCGGGTGGAGTAGTTTTATAATGTGATGAGCAAGTTTGTGTGTTGTGTTCTTTATGTTATAATCTTCATTGTCTTTTTAGGAAATTACGATAAACTATTTCATCTATATGTTTCACTTAGTGGTGTTTCTTGCGGTAGTAGCCTTTTGACTTCCATTATTTAGTGGCAACATATATGATGTTGAGAAACTTCAAAAAGAGTTAGACTTAGTAATTATAGCAATTATGGTGGCAACACTTAATATTTATAATTTTAAGTTGTTTTAAAAAAAGAAAAAAATGTGTAATTTGCTAATTTACTCCTAATGAAGTGAGGATATATTAGCTAATTTTGTAAGAAAACACAAATAAAATTATGTTGGATTTTTTTTTGTCAAAATAACAATAGTATTAAAGCTCAAAAGACTGAAGTCCAACAATACAAGTAGGCCAAGTCCAAAACGATAAAGGTACTGCAAATCTATCTAATGGATACACAATCTAAGTAAGATTTGAGTCATTGCTAATCCCACCCCTTTTTTATTTTCTATATTTCCTTAACTACCTTACCTCTTCTCCTTTTCCCCCACCTCCACCGCCGTCACTACCCCTCCCCTTCTCCTCATCGCCACCACCACCAGCCCCCCTTCTCCGACTAGGTCTCATTTTCCGGTGGCTTTTCATCCAACTAGAGGATGCCTTCAGTGACTTTTGGCTCATACCAAAGGTCAATGTAGGGGAGACACTTTGGCCAGGTTTTGGTGGAGCTGGCGATGCTGAAGATGTGGGAGATGTTGGTAGGTTATTATTTGATGGTGATGGAGGTGCGGACGGTGTTGAATGTGTGGCTTTTTGACAAAGTATTTGATATATGGTGATAAAGTTCACGATTTGTTGGTGGGAGTTATGGGATTTTGAGGGTTGAAACAGAGGTTGACAAAGTATGCATGATAACAGAAAAGATTTGAGATTAGAGGTGAACAGAGTTTTTAGGTTTTAGCTATTGGCTTTTGGAGAAGAAGATAACGAGAGGAAAAGTGAATTTGAAATTTGATCTATGGACATTCGTGTCCGGAAGCCAACTCCGGGCTCTTATGTCCAGAAGGCAAATTTAACATTTGTGTCAGGAAGTGATGGGATAGTTAGAGAAAAAATTCAAAAATAATAGAAGGGTGGAATAGCAAAAAGGGGGGTGGGAATAGTGATCCCCCAAGATTTGCCCTCTATGCCAATAAACAAGTACAAGAAAACAAAAACCCTAGATTTTTTTTTGGACGATACAAAAAAAAAAAGCTAACAAGCTAGTGAAGGACCGGAGGATGAATCTAAATATCTAATGTACCTGAGTCCAAATATGGTTTGGGAGCTTCAAATGGGCTTTTATTGTTGGATTGGGTCAAGTCTATTTACCTGAGTCCCAATAGGTTGATGGATCTTCAGAAGGGCTCCACATCCGTTCTGCTATCCCTCCTCAGTCACTCTTACCTTCAAGAAAACCAATTTTTCCCACTGAAAACCAAAATTGAAGTTGGAAGATTATAGCGTATAAGGAATCATTCCAAGCATGCATGCACCCAAATGACAAAATCCCGGAGCTAATAAACCCATAGAATATTCGTTAATAGATCATTACCAAACAAAATCTAAGGACTAAATTGTCATTTGACATGTGTGCTTCTTTGAGCACTTCCGTGACCAAATTGGTGGATGCAATTGAATTTGGATAAAGTGGCCCAATCCTCCAACTCTATGCATGCAAGCAAATCTCTATTCTCTCTACACAACCTGCTTCATGACATGTGTAGGACATTTAACAGACACACAAGACAAGGTCTTTATTAACTGTTGAAATTCCCATTTTCTCCTTCCGGTGACCGGAAAAATGGCAGTTTCTGCCGGCGGCCAGATAATGCTCTCGTCTACCGTCCAGTTACGTGAACCAACAGGACTGGCCTGTAGGAAGTGGAGGCTTGTGAGGTTTTGCAATGGGGAAGTCATGGGACGTAAGCTTAAGCTACAAAGTGGTGTTGGTGGCAGCAATGGTTGCACTAAGAATGTTAGGCAACATATATGCATGTCTCTCACTGCTGACGTGTCCACCGCATCCAAGGTTTAGCTAGCTGACTCCTTTGCCTCTTTGGCACCGTAATACAAGCAAACTCTTAGTCAATTAAGAAAACATGAAAGTTGAAGCATGAATCTTGGTGAGGTAGAAGAGATAGAAGAAATTTAGCACAATAGTTTTTATGTCACGTTGGAATATTCTTGCCAAGGAATTGTTATTTCAATTCTTATTTTATTAAATAATAAATAAGTAGTAGCTTCAGGAAAGGTTTTCGCAGTCTGTGGAATTTCAGTAGTTCCAACAATAACCTTTTATCTTAAATTCACTTGTTTACTTCCGTATGAAACTTTTACTTGTCATAGATTGAAGGTTCTAAAGTGTAGTGGTACTTGAACCACACATAAATGTTTTAACAACTTTTAGTGTGACTCTATGAAACAGCTTAAATTCAGTGCAGCCATAGGATTTAATATTTGTGCATAGTTTGTAAAATGTTGGTGTATGTAACATCAATCAATGGTTTCTGTATGATAAATGGGAATATGGGGTAGTGCAGTTGAGAGACCTAGATATGGAAAGAAGGGATGCAAGGACAGTTGTGGCAGTTATACTAGGTGGAGGAGCTGGAACTCGTCTCTTCCCTCTCACTAAGCGACGAGCCAAACCTGCTGTAAGTTTCTATCCTTATTCTCTTACGATTTCATAATGTTATGCAGCTACATATGAATTTGACCATCTTCTCTGGGGTTTCTATGGCAGGTTCCTATTGGAGGTGCTTACAGGCTGATTGATGTGCCAATGAGCAACTGCATCAACAGTGGCATCAACAAGGTGTACATTCTCACTCAGTTTAATTCAGCCTCACTCAACAGGCATATTGCACGTGCTTACAACTCTGGTAATGGAGTCACTTTTGGAGATGGCTATGTTGAGGTATCTCCCATGTCCCATCTTTTACTTACTTTGCTTGCATTCTAAGTCAGCTTATGTATGTGTAGCTGACAAGCAGCCAGCAATTGATTTTTAAATTATCTTTACAAAATGGATTAGTAGATGAAGAACTATATGCCTGAAGATTATTCAAGTGTGCTTGTTCTATTTCAGGTTCTTGCAGCAACTCAAACTCCAGGGGAGGAAGGTAAAAAGTGGTTTCAGGGCACTGCTGATGCTGTGCGGCAGTTCCACTGGCTCTTTGAGGTATTAGGCTATAGCGATTAGAAAAACAACAAAATTTATATTGGAGCTCCTTTCTTGGTCCAGGTTATGTTGTTTAATTGTATGGGCTGGGAATGAATAGAGATTTTTCTACTTCAGATAACTCAAATAGTCCCACACTCTGCTAGGTTGATTCCAAATTTGCCAATACCCCACTCCAGGGCTGCAGGAACTTTCTTTGGTTCACAATTTAAGGTGTTGAGATGTGACATATGCAAATGAATCAAGGAGCATTTAGATGTAGGGGGAGGGGGGAGGGGGTTACATTGTGAATTGCTATTTGCTAGTTTTCTATCTTGAGAGTAGTCTAATACTCTAATGATATGTTTCCACAGCTAAGCTGAAAGAGTTGGAATAGAGATATAACCAAACATACTAAATTATACCAATTATTGATATGGATTATTTTCATGTTGTAGGATCCCAGAAGTAAGGATATTGAGGATGTCTTGATTCTTTCCGGGGATCACCTTTACCGCATGGACTATATGGACTTTGTTCAAGTAAGGCAACATGTCAACCATTCAAACAATTCTGTGACTCAAATTTTTTACTTTGTTCAAGTAATGCATTCAAATTATTGACTCTCAGATGTTTTAACTCACCTTCTTATCCAGAATCATCGGGAGAGTGGTGCAGATATCACTCTTTCTTGCCTGCCAATGGATGACAGGTAGGTTGCTTGCCCCACTTAATAACTTTTTTTTTCAATGTAGAAAATGGTGGAAATTTTGCAGCTGTTTTCAACATATATAATCACTTAGATGTAAACATACCCTAAGCAGTTGAGAGGTTTTGTGTTTGCTAATGTAATGAATGAGATAATCAAGTCAATCGATTTATGCAAGCTAAATCTGAATTGGAAACTAGCATTTTTTTATTTTTTATTTCTGTTATGACTCAAGCACAATAGGAAAATTCTACCCAAAAGACTAGCCTACTCGACTATTCATATTAATCTTTAAGCTCAGTTAGTTATCATATATTATTCTAAAACTTTACTGTGCAAACATGATAGCCGTGCCTCAGATTTTGGTCTGATGAAGATAGACAACAAAGGAAGGATCCTTTCATTCAGTGAAAAGCCCAAAGGAGAAGACCTGAAAGCAATGGTAAAACTCATGTTTATCATACAGCTAAAACACCAGCAGTTTCATGAATTACATTCACCTCTAATAATGCTTCATAATTTAGCAAGTAGATACAACTGTTCTGGGCCTTTCAAAGGATGAGGCTCTAAAGAAACCATACATTGCTTCCATGGGAGTGTATGTCTTCAAGAAGGAGATACTTCTTAATCTATTAAGGTACTGATTGTTATCTTCCATGTGGTTCACTTCATCTATCAATATATTCTTTTAAAAATACAGAAATATGTACTGAAAAGTGAAAATTAATTGATCCTATTGCAAAGCTTGTTTGCTAAGTGCTACAAATTAATTTATTTTAGATGGCGCTTTCCAACTGCAAATGACTTTGGATCAGAGGTCATTCCTGCCTCAGCTAGAGAATTTTACATGAAGGTATGATCGGGAAAAAAGCACCTAGGAACAAATATTTTACTCAAGATTTTGCCTATGGTGTGACGGTGTTAATCATTCTTCTTTAGTGTAAGAGATATTAGCTCACTTGTGCAATGGACAGAACCAATGTGCATATCTCTGTTCAGTCTTCTGATATGCACACACAACACACACACACCTAAAGGATGAAAATCAAAAGTTGGGAGAGATTACAATCAAAACTTTGGCTACTTCATGTTATGGATCAAATATAAGGACCTTCTAGAAATTTAGAAAGTGGAAACTTAACTTTGGGTCTAGAAGAAAGTTCATTTTCACCTATTATGATTATTTATAGTAAACATTTACATGCAGGCTTATCTCTTCAATGATTACTGGGAGGACATAGGGACAATCAGATCATTCTTTGAGGCAAATCTAGCCCTCACTGAGCATGTGAGTGTCAAATTTATCTGTACTGTCACTCTTATTGAGCTTCAAATTCAATACAATGAATGTATCGAATTCACTTGTAATTAGTGGAAAGTTGTTCTAGTGTTAACCTAAGAAATGAATTATTGTTCCAGCTTTAGAAACTCACCTACAAACATAATTTCAATTAATCATTTTCATTTTGGTTTCAAAGAACAGTTTACTTTGTTTCATGATTGAGATCTAAAATCTTAGTCACTTGGAAATGCTTACTTCTGTAATTTTCAGCCACCCAGGTTTAGCTTTTATGACGCAGCAAAACCAATGTATACATCAAGGAGAAACTTGCCACCATCGAAGATTGACAATAGCAAGGTCAGTTCTTCAAACTTGCTCTTTGAGAAATTTTATAAGAAATTCACACTAAAAGCACCAAAGCCTTATCACTTGAAGGCGATCTTAAGCAGACAACCAAAACCATTAATTTAATATATTGATGCATGCCTATATTATCATTCTTCGAGAGGGGTGAGGAACTTTAACTATGACTAAGCCCCGAATAGGATTGTACCCGATAATAGGAAATACCTATGGTTTACAACAAAAAAATATATAGTACCTACTAACCTTTAGTAATTCATGTGGTTGGATGTCCGACATTTTCATTTACTTACTTTCCTGTTGTATCCCCCTCCACACACGAGGCAACCACCTCTTTTCCGCTGCAAAATCTTAACCTATAAGATGTGTAACTCGTCTCCGCAGATTGTTGATTCAATCATATCACATGGAAGCTTCGTGAACAATTCCTTCATAGAGCACAGTGTAGTTGGAATCAGATCCAGAATAAACTCAAACGTTCATTTAAAGGTTTGGTGTACCAATCCTACCATCTCGGAGAATCAATACATATTGTTGTCAGCATTACCATAGATACCTGATTTATCGGTTTTGTTACAAATTTATAGGTTAAACATTTAACATTCCATTAGTTTCTGTTCAGCGGAAATATACTACATATTCTTAGTAGAATATATATTTTGGTATGCTTATTTCCTATGTGTGCGCTCATCTAGCTCTATCACGTTACATTTCTATGCAGGATACAGTGATGCTTGGTGCTGATTTCTATGAAACCGAGGCAGAAGTGGCAGCACTGTTAGCCGAGGGGAGAGTTCCAATAGGAATAGGAGAAAATACAAAAATCAAGTACGAACTGTATCCCTCACTCTCCAAACCAGTAGTCCATTAGTTTTTCCCGTTATTGTTGCTCACTTCTTCTCACATATGCAGAGACTGTATTATTGACAAAAATGCTAGAATCGGAAAGAATGTTGTAATAGCAAATTCAGAGGTATGCTTCTAAAACTATCTTACAGAAGTGCATTAGGACCATGTGATACACCACCCATGATCCAACCGATACCCAACTACCATTATTTGGAGTTATAATATTCCATACTCCTAACATTCAGTAAATCATTGTATAACAGCTGAACCCCGCTTTAATTTTCCCTTACAACCCTCATGACTTTTTATATGATGAAATCTGTACTAAATTTGCTCTTCCATGAACTGCAGGGTATACAAGAGGCTGATAGATCTTCACAAGGGTTTTACATCCGATCTGGTGTTATCATTGTATTGAAAAACTCAGTAATTGAAGACGGATTGGTCATATAATAAAGTCTACCACCGTTTATTTGATCCATTTTGCCATGGATTTGAGGATGGAATCTTTTGGTTTTTATGAATTATAAAAAATCAAAAAAGAAAGCACCAAAGTGTAAATGTGCTGTGGGAATGGATAGAGATAGATTCACATATCGTACATCTTAGATTCCGATTCCGCAAAGCATTTTTGAGCTTGTAATTATATATCAATTTCTAATTTTAGTACACTTTTTTACACAGTAAAACATATGATACAATTCTATTGTCCGGAACTAACTCTAAAACCAAAGGAAGGAAGGAATGAGCTTGAGCTTTCTCAATTTTGGTCAAGAGAGTTTCTCAATTTGAAGCTTAGGTGACTTTACCACTTCGTTTGGCATGGGGAAGAAGATCGAGTAGAGAGAGAGAGAGAGAATAAAGAAAAAAATGAGATAATTTTATATATTTTTCTAAACAATCAGGTAAAAGCTCCTAAACACCAATCCGAACATACCCTCAGTGTCCATATGATGAAGATTACCCAAAACATAAACGATTTTAAAGATGAGGGAACTAAGAAGATAAATCAAGCACATTATATTAAAAAGTCGATCAAATTATGTGAAAGTCTAGGCAAGGTTTATGGTATAAGCTCTTCACAAATAAACATCAACTCATTTTCATATCTCTGCAGAACAAACCGCTCCTCTGAAACTATAATGCTAGTAACAGTACAATTCATGTCAGAAAAGGGTTTTCTACAAGTCCTCCCTGCTCGATGAAGATAATCTATGGCAGTCTTTGGCAGATCAAAGTTGTATATGTGAGACACTTCTGGAAGGTCAACTCCTCTAGCAGCTATATCTGTTGCCACAAGGAGATGGCCACCTCCTTTTCTAACCTCCTGAATAAAAGTGACAGCTAAGAGTCGTTACCAACCTTTTTTCCTACTGAATTTAACTTGCCTTTTACTCACAAAATGCAGATTTTAATGCTACCATCCTTAAACTAGCATACTTCTGGGTGCATAAGGTTGCCGAACCAGGCTTAAGAAATCTTTTCATGAGAAGGTTTAATTCTACAACAATAGCACTCACATTAAAATTTTGGTATATTTGAGGCTAAAGATTGGCGTAACTTTCTAGCTAAATTTACCCCACTTGTGGTTAAAGTCCCCTTGAGGATAAGCATCATCCTCAGCCAGTACTCACTGAGAAGTTTTAATCCCAAGACAACAATGTCAAAGTTTTTATTAAAATTTTGTGTGTTAGCTAAAAAAATAAACTTGCTGCTTTGCTGTTAAACCGGTAAAACCAACCAGTACAATCTGGTTATCAGAAAGGATTGTGACTTTTTAATGAAAACTTGTTTTAAAACTCAGCTATAAGGTACATAGTAGTATTTACTGATGGATGACAGTTAAAATGAATTTGGATGCAGAATACAATGGTCAATAATACGAGGATACTTGAAAATTGGGAGTTACCAAATAAACTTTCTATTAATATCAATCCACTGAATGGCACTTACCAACAGAGAAGCTGCTCGTGAATTGAAATTCATGTCATCTTCGAGAAGGAGGATATCTAAAGAACCTTGATATGATGTTTTCAGAAAGTCAATAAGAAGGGATGTGGATGGAGCATTTCCAGCCTTTTTTGACTTCTCAGACTGCAAAATAGAATATGTCATATTAGATGATTGATAACTTCATGCATATTACCTTAACCGATTCAAACAGACATTAAATGCAGACACGTTGGGTAATCATTTGAAGGGTGTGAATTGTCAAGTAATAATTAATGCAAGAAAGTGAAGAAACCAAGTCCTATGCCACTAGCTTGAGAGTCAATACAGCTGAGCTCTAAATACTAAATAGATTCCCAAGCATATGATGTGTATGGATTTTAAAATGTGTTAAAAAAATTATCATAAAGAAATAAGAATTTATCATCTAAAGTGGAAGTAGTAACTACTCATGATAAACCAGGGTTACTTATAACAAATTTATATTGTTATCACTAAAGTGCACCAACTAATTGAGGAATACAGATTTCAAATGGCAATACAGGCAAAAATCATCAAAAAGAAATAATCAATCCAATCCAACAGTACCAGCACAGAATAGCATTACAACATAGGAAAAACATATCTATTATAATATGCATTAGATAATAATTATGCAAGAGCAGATGACATTATTTTATCAGTGAATAATAATGCAGTTTATAACTATTTTTCATGCCTGGGACTAATGATCTGAAAAATTATAAATGAAAGTAACTTATGTACAAATGTAAAATGTTTAATGTAAATTTCACTCCACTCCAAAGGCACAACCTACAGACTGCACAATCCAATTAACGCGGAATCATTATTGCATAATCTAATTGAAGGAGGAGGATGAGGTGATAATAAGAAAGATATTCTCTGCATACCTGCTCACCAACAAATATAATGCCAGACTCAGGTGCATCAGATTGTATCAAGGATAACAGGGTTTGTAGCTTTCTTTTCTTATCACATATCTGATGATTGAAAATTTGAAATAGCATTAGAAATTTACTACTACCTAAAATAGGTCTCTAATAAATAAGTGACCTACAAAAAAGATGTGATTGGAGTTTAACAATTCCATATACATCTTTCCAAGGCCAAAGGGTGGCAGGCAGATAGGCTATCAATGCATTTAAAATACGACATAGATAAAGTTTTTTATTATAAGGTAGAAAAATTAGAAATAAATGAAGTTTCCTTAATACTTAAGAGTCAAAATCTCTTACCATAAATCTATGATATAGGCGAGATGGCATGGGCTCCACTGCACTGACATGAATATGAATCACATCACTCTGGAAAAGAAATAAAGAAGTCAAAGTGAAATTTTAAAGTGCCTCAGAGACAAACAACTAATCAAATCAGCATACCTTAGTCCATTTTTGCTGCACACAGTCATGAAGAAATCGGTTGTGCTGTGGTATAGATGCACTGGCAAAAACCGTCTGGCGGTTATTGCAAGATGAATATGAAGTCAAAATTTTCCGAAGAAAACTCACTTGCTTTGAAGAATTGAAAATGAAGTCAACCTAAGCAGACAAGAATAAAATCATAATAAATAAATACTCACAATTTACAAAACTGCTCAGGCTAGAGAAAAAGGAAGCTGGCAGGGCTTATATAATTCCAGGTCATATAATTTTTATATTTCTCAACTTATAATTTCCTAGAGGCATGAACACCCCCTTCCAACTCATGAAAACGTGGAAATATTGAAACCTAACATACTAGAAAACCAATTTGAAACTGTCTTTAATTTACTTCACTTGCCTTTTTCCCATTTCCTTAACTGCATTAGATTGCATTGATGGATGAGAATGGGATGAGTAACTACATATCATTTTCAAAGCAATGATAGCTGGATGAGGGTGCAGCCATATGTTTTAAAACGCACACAGAGACACTGAAGATAAGACAAACATGGAAAACTGCTTTCTTACCTTAAACAGTACATATTATATACAATTACCAAAAAGTGTGCAAAGACCAGAACTTTTACCTCATCAACAACCAGCACCCGCACAGTTTCAAGCAAAAAAAGTTGTCTATCAAGCATTTGGCATAAACTCCCAACTGTTGCAACCACTACTGTTGGAGGCTCTGCCTAAAATTTGAGAAAGTTAAACAAGCATGAATGAGCAGGAAAAGGGTCTTCTCTAGAAGACTTAATCTAGCTAGTGTCCAGCAACCATTTGATAGTCACCAAATCTATTTGGTTGAAAATACAGTAAAATACAACTTATTGAAGAAGAAGATGAAAGGTTTCTACCTTTAACCAACTCTTGTGTCTTCTCAATGTTCCTCCGTCTAACAGAGCCATTATGGTACATGACTTCTGCTCTCCCTCAACTCCAATTGGCTTTGCTGCCAACATCCTAGCAACCTTAGTGACCTTGTCATTAAAATTTGTTTGGACACAGTAATTAGCCCTTTCCAAGGGAATTCCACCTGATATGTTGCATTCAAGATAATTAACATGTCACCTATGACAGCAGAACTCATAAACATTCTTACTTGCATGCCAAGTTCACGGGTGGGCACCAAAATCAGGGCTTGCACAGAGGATTTTCTGGCGTTGATGATGGAATAGATCAAAAGCAGGTATGTAAGTGTCTTCCCAGAACCTGTCTAGATAAGAAATAAAATATGGTTACACACCTACCTCTTGTTATTTCACAATACATATTAAATGCAGCACAAGGGAAGATACATGGACAGAGATGGGGACTGAGGAGGCAGGTCAACATGGTAGGAGATACATTTACAATTTAACAATACTAAGTTCAAATGTAAATGATATGGTAAACATTTATATGTATACTAGATCTAAATGCTAAAGAGAAGTCCTGCAGCTTTCCTTTTGTGATTTTGGTGCAAAATATATTTAAAGCTTAAACATCATCTACCATCCTAAAGAAAACATAATTTTTTTTAGATGCAAATGAATTAGACGCTTCAACCTCTGAAAACTTTTTTGTTCAACTTTCCTTTCATTCTATTTTTTAATAAACTCTTTCCCCTCCCAACTAAGTTGTTGTTCTCCTTCATTTATTCCCCTTGTTAGGAAGTGAGCCCTTTTCCCTACTTATCCATCATCCCCTCATTATACAGGCGTATAAATCGTATTCATTGTAAATGCCACATCAACAGTGATCAGAACATGAGTATAGAAAAAATAAAAACTCAAAGGTGCAAAATAACCTGCGCATGAAGTATGCAGTCACGCCCGGAAAAAAGATAAGGTAATGCTTGCCTCTGGATATCTGTAGGCAAGACATATCCAATCTCTTCCATCCTGAAACATATCAATGAAACACTTTATTCATGTAAAAACACACGCACGCACGCACTTTATTAGGCACAGTATCAAGTGTAGCAACAATTTGGTGCATAAAGTGTGGGAATGTGTTCAAAAAGTAAGCCAAGCAGAACTGAGTTAAATTTAACCAAATTAACAATAACTGAATAAATATTGGATTCTAGATAATGTAAAAAAAAAAAAAAGACCATCAGGTCCTTTTCTTTGGCAATAACCAATAGTAAAGACTAACAATAAGGGAGAGAATAAAACAGTAAAGAAACAAAAAGGAAAAAAAGTTGGAATTGCCTTTGCAGTATATTGTCGGGAACATGAGATTGGCATAATTCTGTGAGAGTGGGAGTGGTCACTGCATCATCGGCTGTAGGGGTTATGGGAGAAGGGTTTACGATGGCTCGCGGAGTTGTGAACTTGGAGAGGTTAGTGGAGGAGAAGAATCTAAGAAAGTGGTTATGTGAAGGACAAATGTAACAATTATGAATTGGAGTTGGCTTCTGAGACGAAAGGACGCGCGAAATAGGAAGAGGTGAGAGTAAAGAGAGTGTGCCAGTGTCCATCAATACTGTGTACTCATAGATCAAAGATGATGATGAGGTGAGGATGATGACCGTCTGTTCCAAACTACAAAGTCAAATATAAAGACGAAATGGGCTGGATGGATTTTTATGTTGGGTACGGCCCACGAGATTTTTAACTTTGGGTTGATCTAGAACCCTACCTCTTTCGGAGGTTCCTATTCACACCACCCTCTTTTTTAGTTTTCTGTCATTCCTTAAATACTCATCCTCTTCATGGTTTCTTACTTTTCAAAAAAAATAAATTTCCGGTACATAAATACTTTTTTTAAAATTGTACACTACACGTTATTCATAATTATGGGAAAGGAAGGGATTTACGGGAAGGGGGTAATTTAAGGATAGAATAAAATATAAAAACAGGGTGGTGTGAATAGAAAAAATGAGTGGTATGATGTGAATGCATATTAAAACAATATTATATAAAATATATTTATGAATTTATAAATATTATTTTTATTGTTAAACTTGAATATATTGTCATTTTTCTTGAGTATAAATTCATGTAATTTTTAATTATCAACAAATCAACCGAGACTGAATTTTTACCAGTAAATCAGTATTTTTCACCCCGGAATATGCTTAATTTATGAATATATTATTACTATTTCCACGTTTATAAATTTTAGAGTGTAATATTTATAAATTTTGATATAGGTTTTAACTGATTTAATCAGGCCCTTGTTTTATGTTCTTGCAACTTGCAGTTCCTAAAGTCCCAGCCATTCACCATCAATAAAATGCACCTATACATGGAAAAAGGAGTATAAACAAAAAAAAAAAATAAAACTTTATTCATATTCTCCAAACACACTGAAATTTAAGGTAATTCAGCTGCTTATTCACGAGGGCATACATAAACCCAAGAACATGTACACCAGTTTATAATTAATAGCAAATAGCTGACATTGACAATAGCAGTAGTCAGCAAGCATTATTAAGATTAAGCATTGACGATCATTCCACCATTTGGATGAAGGACTTGGCCAGTGAAGTAGAAAGAGTCCTGAAGTGATGCCAAGAACAAATAACACGGTGCAATCTCACAAGGTTGAGCTGCTCGCTTCATTGGCACCTCAGACCCCAAATTCTGAATCATCTCAGCAGGCATCGTAGCGGGTTGTACTGGTGTCCACACTGGACCCGGAGCCACAGCATTGACCCGAATTCCCCTGTTCACTAGCTGCATAGCAAGAGCTCTAGTGAAAGCCACAATGGCTCCCTTTGTGGCAGTGTAGTCCAGCACTTGAGGATTCCCACCGTAGGCGTTCACTGAAGTTGAATTGATGATGGAGCTCCCTTCTTTCATGTGCTTCAGAGCATGCCTGACCAAGAAGAAGTGTGAAAAGATGTTGGTCCTGAAGACTCTCTCAAGTTGCTGTTCAGTGATTTCCTCAATTGAGTTTCTCATATGCTGCTCGGCTGCATTGTTCACTAGAACATCGATGCGGCCATATTCTCTCACAACGAGATTAACCACCTGTTTGCAGTTCTCATCAAATCCAATGTCAGCACCTATTGCTAATGGATCTTTTGCATCACTAGTCTTGGCTTCTAGAAGCATCTTCAGAGTATCATCCTTGTCCTTGTCCTCATGGCCCTTCACGTATGTAAACGCCACCGTTGCCCCCTCTTTTGCGAAAATCAGACACACCGCTCTGCCGATCCCTGAGTCACCTCCTGTCACCAACGCCACCTTTCCCTGTATGTATTAATTTCGCATCACATAAAAAAAAAAAAAGATTAAATTATTTTTGTAATTAATTAATTAACATTAGAAATTGTGATTTGGTAATTAAATTATGGATGGTGCGCGCGTACCTGGAGCTTATTGGCGGGCTTGTGATCAGGATGTATAACTTGTGGGAGTGGTTCCATTAGATGCTCTTTGCCTGGCTGACTGTCCTGGCTCTGAGGTGGGAACTTAGTTTCCTTGCTCGCCATTTTTGCAGAATCAAAAACAGGTTGTGAAGGAAATTAAATTTGTGGTACTGTGTAGGTTGAGTAGTGTATAATGTGAGATTATATAGACGTTTTTTGAGTTACATGACATCTGCGTAGGTGTATTTTGTAAGGAGGAGCCAAAGCTGCCAGGTCGAATGTGATGGCATGCCACGTACAAGTGCATGCTGCTAACGTGTCATATGTGATCCAGTGGTCCTCACACATACAAAGGTACTTTGGCCAAGCGGTGGAGTTCACCAGCATGTGACATAGAAACAAAAATAAAAGAAGAAATTTTAAAATAAATACTATCTAATATTTCATAAAATGAAATTATAAGTTTTCTCCTGTAACCAAAAAAATTGAAATTATAAGTTATTATAATATCTAAATCTAAAATAATATATATGTGTATGTGTGTGGGGATGTGAAGAGCAAACAAAAAATTGTTCGATTTAAATTTATCTATCCTCCAATCAATAATTTAAATTCTTAGGATAGTTGATTTATGATATGGTATCACAACCTTTTATGATCAAGTGGTCAAGAGTTTGATCTTTGAAAAAAAGGGTTTAGAGTGTGTTAGTTAAAATTAACTGAAAAACTAGTTGAAATTAAAGCGGATAGTTAGGTGAAAGTTGAAAAACTAGCTAATTTGATTAAAAGTGTTTGGTAAAACCAGCTGAAAATGTTAAAATGACATATAAGAATATAATTAATTATTAAACAATAATAAGTGGAGTTTGTTAAAAGATAAACTTGTAATAAATTTTCAGCTATTAGCTGAAAAGTGAGTTTTTATTTTTTAAGTTACTTCAAGTGCCTTGTTAAGAAAAGTTAGTAGCTACCTAAAAAAGTAACATTATCAAACACTGATGAAATTGTTTCAGCTACTAATTTCAGCTTTTATATTGCTAAAATGTCTTTCTAAACATACTCTTAATTTTAGCACAAGATAGGTGCCCAACTCTTGTGTGAGGAGACGTGTTAATTCATTCATGTGTCATCTACCTAAGAACTTATACTTTTAGGATAGTTGATTCATGACACAATGTAACAACTTTGTGATACTTGTATAAAGATTCTCTCTGGCCTCTTTAGCCAAGTTTAATTACAAAATAACTACAACCTAACTACAAATTTTTATTTCCTAATTATCCCATAGCTCTTTTATAACTAAACTTGGCTCGAGGCTACTTCATGCGGACTGACATCCTCACTAGTGAAAAAAATCTAGACAACATCTTGGTCATTCAATTTTCTAACGCATGAATTGAAAAAAAAAAAGTCAAAAAAATTGATACAATATTTTGGTCCCCCTATTATTCTAAATTCGCGATTTTGGTCCCTCTAACATATAGATTTTAAAAATAGGGGACCGAGATTTTGAACTAAATCGCGAATTTGGAATAATAGAGGGACCAAAATCACGTAAAAAAAAATAAATGACCAAAATCGCGGATTGATGATAATAGGGGACCAAAAGTGCAATTAAGCCTAATTAATAATAGAATTTTTGTTTTTGAAAGTGCATCAAAATCTTATCATTAAGTCGATAGAATAAACTCCGGGAGAAAATAAGGGCTCTGGAGGCATCTTTGCGGCTTTGGTGGTTGTCCGGAGTTGTGGGACCATCGCTGACTCGGTCCCTTATTCATTTGTTGCGAAGATGACCAAATTAAATTGTCGTAAATTAAATTAGGTTTAGCGAATGAACAAAATTGCATGTACGAGGGCTTGGCTTGTGGCCGTTAATCTCAAGTACTCTCAGATGTTATGTATGACTTGTCCTCTCATTGCTTCATTGGGTCCCTTTCGAAACATTAATAAAAAAGTCAGTCAAGAAACATCCTGTTTGTTGATAAAAAAAATCTTGAAAATTGCAAACCAGAAAAATTCATCAGAATATTCGATGTGTGCTTAGATTTTTTTTCCCACTCAAACCGTACAAAAATTGAATGCAAATGGGATATCGATGAATGAGTTTGATATATATATATATATATATATTATATATATATATATATATATATATATATATATATATATATATATACGGTGAATGTAAATAAATTTTACATAGATATCTAATGATATACTTTCATATCATTTGTTGAATTTAATAATATATAAGGTGTCATATTCATTAAATGATGTGACGACACATCATTGAATATTTGTGTAAAAAAAATTTGACTGACAGTGTATATCAATTAAATCTTTTTGGTATAGTCTTTTTCATAAAATCATTTAAAGGTTTAGAAGTATTTATTAGTTTTTTTTCTTTTTTATCTTTCATGATTAATGAACTTTTATATTAATTTTTAATATATGGTTAATGTTTGGTTCCCCTTATAAACAGTGGGAAACAATTCTTATGTAATTGATTTTAAATTACTTCTATCAAATGCATCTCATAGATCGTGTATCATTCATTTTCCTGTAATTGATTTTATAAATATATTAAAATCAATTTTGTCCAACTGTAAACCAAACGAACCCTAAATAGAGTTTGATTTTAAATATGAATAAATTTAAAAGTTAGAAAAGATTTTTAAAAATCAATGCAATTAAAACATGTTTTCTTGGATTTTAAAAAATCATGTTTTCTTAATATGTGTGTTTGAGTAAAAATGGTCTTATAAATAGGATCAGCGATAGTACTTTATCACATAGGGATTCCCTTCGCAACAGCACATAGGGATGACAATTGGTACCCTCTGGGCAGGGTATCATAGTGTCTGTCCTTATACCCGCGTTTTAAAAAAAAGTTCGTATTCGCGCTCGTACCTGAGTGAGAAGCAACCTTAATGCCCGTCCTCGTACCTGCTGGACACCTATAGGCTCATACTCACGCCCGTTACCCGCAATTTATCTAAGTGAAAAATTAATAACTCATTAAAAAATATTAATTAAAGAAAATTATAACTCAATTATAACACAATATGATAATATTTTAAACACAACACATGATCTACTGTTTAAAATTTTAATTAAATATTACAATATACTTTCATATCATAGGTTAGTATTATCTAAGATAAAAAAAAATTATTAACACTAATTAGTTATATATTATAAAAAAATAAGTAACTTTAAAAATATATTTTTAATATATCAATTCAAAAGTAGCAGTATGTAAAACAGGGATAAACTCATCAAAAACCAGATGACAACAAAATTACGCTTGTCCACATGGTGAAGTGTTACAAAACCTTCAGGTAATCCTTGCTATAATAGCCTAATAAGTATATATGTGGCATTCCCGTGTACATAATGACCTGTATATAATAATTAATGTCTAAAATTAGACATAGAATCATTATCTAAAACAAACTAAATTCATACAATAACGTATATAATACACTTTTATTCTCTATTTCTTTTAATCATGTCACACATCCAATCTCATATTTCTCATTTTTCTCTCTCTTCATCTCTCTACGTTACATTCTTGGTGTACAGCAAACAACAATTCTCTTACCTAAAGGCTAAAGACTAAAGAATTACATCCATAAATAATTTAACCTGGCAAAGTAATTGATCAGTAGAACTTTAAAATATTATGCAGAAGGATCCATGTGTATATCCTCATCCAATTCTCTGTTTGAGAGAATTTTTTATAGGAACTTGAGAAACCATTCTTGTATCTTGAGACTGCTTTTGATGATATCTTGCATATGAAGAAGTAGATCTTCCTTTCCTGCGCTTCCTTCTTGGCTGAGTTGACTGAGGAATAAACACGCCTGTCCCTTTGCTCTGTCTTGCCAAAGGCTGCTCATAGAGGAAAGCAGACTGTGGAGGAGGACAGATTGCTCCAGAGAAAGACTGAAAGGTGAAAATCAGTATAAGCTTGTTAATTAAAATCACTCACAAGCATATTGAATAGCAAAACCTCTGTTCAAATTGGAATAAAAAAAAAAACACAAGTTAGTGAGGATGTGTGGAGGAGATGCAAGGAGTGAAAATTAACCTGAAGAGAGTCTGCAGGACAACAAGCAAGAGGGTCTTCATCTTCATCCATAATCAACAGAGAAATTTGCTTGCTCAAGTCTGCAAAAAATAGATCATCTTCAAGTTCCACAGCAACTTCCATACTTGTGTAATCAAAATATGGAAACTAAGTATTAGAGTTGTCAATCTCTTTCTATCAACTTTGATATGTTAATTGATTTCTTATGTTGTCCCAAAGGTATGGGATAGATATATAGGTTTAATATAAGGAGAAAAAGGGTAACTAACTATGGGTGAGTTGAAATGTATAGGATGGGCATGTGAGTTGGTGGGGTCAGTGTCACAGTTGGCCAATCTGGCTAAGACCCACTAGCTAGAATCATGGAAGTGTATTGTGATATTATCTTAGTTGAGTATAAGAGATGAGGAACACAACAGGCAACAACCATCTAATATCCAAGATAGATAGATTAGATTCAATCCCCCAGTCAGAATATACTTGGTTGTGGATGGTCCTTTCTCTTTTTCTCTCTCCCTCCCATGAGTTATGCCTCACATCATATTCATAGCCCTGGCCCTTGCATAGGTGACAATCACTTTTTGTCCAAAGCTTCTTATCTGTTTTGTATCTTGTAGCGGTTGCTCATGGTTAAGATTAAACCAGCGAGACGAATCATGCAATGTAACCGTCACTGGATCTTCATGTTTAACAACTTGATAATGGACCCCACTGGTTTCAATCAAAAGTATTTGGCACCTTTTTGGAGTAATAGAATAGACTAATAGTCGAAACAGGACAGGACAAGGGGTTTGTTTGATTTGATTACATTACATAATAAAAGTGATTCTCACTACTTGTGTTGCTTTACAAACGGCGCTAATTCGTCATGATTGATGCGGGTTAATCTAAAAATAAGATGAGGCAAAGTTGACTAATTTTAAGAAATGAGTTAAGAACATCGATCAACCTTTTTTTATACTCTGTCAACCTACTTGAATAAAAACAATCAATCGGCTTAAAATTGGACAAAAATATATAATAATCATGTAATTATCTTACACTTAACTCAATTACAGAAGAAAAGTGACTAAAGGGTTAACTGACCCCGCCACATCATAAGTGATATAGGATGGGTTGGCCCCTCAATAAGAGATCACATTATTTTATCGGTTCTAATTTATAAATAATCATGAAAATAATATGCATGTGAGCTTTTTTTTTTTTTTTTTAAGGGATGGGAAAAATCCCGAGCTACAATGAAAAATTACGATAGAAAGCAACCTCAGCTAAATCATCCCTGAGAATGGGCCAAAGCCCCAGGGGAGGATCAAGAATTACATGGTGACCAAGACTAAAATTGAAAGCATACATGAGCTTTTTGAAATTCATCCAGGACAGGAAAACATTAAATACTAGATACTTACTTACACATGCATCATCTCAAAATTTCCTGATTTCTATTATTTGATTGCTACTAATTCCATTTCATTTTCTCATTACCAACGCGTGACTAGGCTTGTGACTAGGCTTATAAATGAGCTGAGCTATGCGTAAATTATTTGAGCTCGGCTCGTTAAATGTTCGATCAAGCTCGTTTGTTTAATTAAACAAACAAACTCAAGCTTAAAGTTGAGCTCGATTATTTAAATGAGACAAGCTCAAGCCTTATAAGTTTGACATTAAAAGCTCGTGAATTGTTCGCTTATCATATATATAATAATTAATTAATTAATACAAATAATTAGTGTAAAGTAAGATTAATAAAAAATAGAAAAAGAAAATATACAGTTATAAATTTATTTTTAAAATGAAATAAATACTCTATATATTTAAAAATAAGTATTAAAATATTTCATATAGTAATCAAGAAGTCATGTATTGAATTTCGAATAATATAATATTTTAGAATTTTTTAACTATATATATATATCATATATTAATAATATATTTTGATTTTTATATTATAATTTAATAGTAAAATATTTATTACATATTAAATTCATAAACCTTAAAAATGATTTAAAAAAATTTTCATAAAAGCAAAATCAATGAAGCTATAAATGAGCTAAACAAGCCAAGTCCAAGCTTTTTTTTTTTTTTTTAACAAGTCAAGCTCAAACTTTAGGTTTGACTCGTTTAAATAAATGAGTCAAGCTTGAGCCACCCATTTTTTTTCACAAGTCAAGCCTGAGCTTCAAGTATTCGGCTCGGCCCGGCTCATTTACAGCCCTACCCGTGACACAAGGAGATGTACTTTTTTTTTTTTTGTGCAGTGGAAAAAAAACAGAGATATAGTGATATACTTCCTGATGATACGGAAGAAGTATTATTCTTTTAGACCATCCCATCTCAGTGTTGTTTACTTGTTTTCCGAACAGCCATGATATTTTTATAATTGAATTTGTTTGCTTTTCTTTTCTGTTTAATTTATTGATGATTTTAAATTATAATTATGATTATGTTGCAATTACATTTAGATTTAGAACACCCATTACACGGGTTTGTTTTCTTATAAAGCAGATATTCATAATAAAAAAGAAAAAAAGAGCATAAAACAATAATATAGCCTAGTTTGGATAAATTTCTCCAAAAGAACTTTTAAGTGAGAAAAAAATATAATGAATCAAAAAGGACAAATGAATTTAACTCCTCCATAAATTGAAATCAATCTTTATAGTTCACATTCTCCAAAAGCTCTCTCATTTAACTTCTCCATTACCAACTAATTCAACTTATAAAGAAGTTAAATTCATTTGTGCTCTTAATTTGATTCATTCTATTTTTTCTCACCTAAAAATTCTTCTGCAGAAGTGCATCCAAACTGAACCTAAATCTGGGCGGAAAAGTATTAAACGAGAGACTGATACATGTATAACGGTAAAAAGAAATAGAGATTATAGACTGACACGTATATCACACGGAAAATAATTAGGCAAATTTATTAAGAGTTAATGAATTCATATAACCAAAATCATACAACAACTCAATTTTTTCTCTCTACGTCTCTCCATTATATCACTCATCACATCCTATATTTCTCTCTCTTTGTTCTCTTCATCTCTCTTTGGTGTCTCTTTGTTCTCTTCATCTCTCTTTGATGTATGTTGTATTGATGTATAAATATGATTTCTCTTTTATTAAGAGTTAAAAAATATTTCTAATAATTTCCCTCATGTTTTCTAAAATAGAAGGGCCCAACTCCTTTTATCTAGCTCGTACAAATTATTTCACATTTATTCGACGATCTTTTCCCCTTGTTATGCTTGAGATATCACAAATTTGAGTGTTCATTTCCGGCATAGGTCCATAGCAAATAACAACTGAATGTGTTTGATTTTTTTATAATAATAATAATAAAAAAATTGACCCAAGTGTCCAACCCAACTGTTCACCGGACCCACCTACACCCCTAGTTAAGCACATAGCCGGCTTTTTGACCACTTTAGGGTAAAAAAAGATAAAAATTATCAAAATAATGCGAACGAAAAATTATTTACCGGTCTAGGGTAGTTTGGGACAAGTGTAAAGGAGAAGCGCAAAATGAATTTGCGCTGCAAGAAGCGCAAACCCTTAAGCCCTGAGAATCGCAAAGTGAGTTTGCGCATTATGCAAGAGGCTATCATTAATTATTATTATTGTTTCTAAAATGGTTAGATTAGAATGGCAATGAATGGAATGGTGCCCGTGCTTGTAAAGTTGGATGGCTTATTTTTTTACGAGCCTGGAATGATTTTGACTAATGTTAAATATATCTCATGTTGAGTATAAGGATTTGTTTAAGTAATTATTTGTTGACTTGAATTCTAGATAAAATATACTCATATATATATATATAAAAAAATGAAGTAATTTTCAAAAATAAATTTTATCAAAGGTACAAGACCAAAATCAAAATGTCTCCAATCTATCATTTCTAGGGTCGGCCCGAGGGGAGGCTAGTAAAGCAATCGCTTTAGGCCTCCCTTGTTACAAAGCCTCAATTTTTTTATGAGTCATGATCCATTGACACTAGGTGTCAAACTTCAAGATTTACACCAATTAATAACTTTTTGTAGAATGTGAAACTGAACAATCCAACCGTTGAATTGAAAGTTCTTATAAAGTAGATCAAGCTTATAAAATTTCATTAAAATCGAAAACTAATTGATACTTCATCAAACGAATTTATTTTAACGTATAATATGTTTTTAAAATATAAGTAAAAGTTCACCATTAGATAACATACCTACAAATGTGCAAATTATCTAGAATTTTATATACATAATCATGAAGGTAATATAATGTGATTTAACGGTTGCATTGATCAATTTCACATTTCTAAAAAAAATTATTAATTGGTGTAAGTCTTGAAGTTTGACACCTGGTGTCAACGGATCCTGACTCTTTTTTTATATATACTTTATATATTAAAATTAAAGGTAAAATATGCTTGTAATTTCTGTAAAATTAAATAAATTTGATTTTGATTCTCATAACTTAAAATTGGTGTGTTAAGTCTCTTTTTTAAATCACCCCAAATTAGTTTTTATCAGGTGTGTTTTTAGTCTCCAGTATTTCTTATCAAATGTATTTTTAGTTCCTAACGAGAGGAGTATTAAGGATTAATTTGAGGTGATTTAAAAAAAAAGAGAAGTTCAACGCTTTAGTTTTAAATTATAAGAACCAAATCCAAATATGCTTAAATTTATAAGAATTAAAAGCATATTTTACGCAAAATTTAATAAAATCTCTATATTAAATATAAAAATATTATTATTTATTAGTTAATATATAATAATTAAAAATATTTTTCTTATAAAAAATAATATTGTAATTTAATATAAGTTTATTTACTTAAGAATAGACTCATTTAAAAAAAAATGTCATTTCAGGTTTTGTACGTCTTAGAATTATGCCTCTATATTATAATTTGCTTTAGGCCTACATATATGTTGGGCCGACCCTGATCATTTCCAATCTAAATTAACATTCATTAAAAAAAAATCTTCTCCTAAATTAAAATCAATATTTTATATAAAAATTCTCTCAAAATCAAAAATCAATTCAATCATCATTTTTCAGAACTACGTGCCTTTGATTTCTCCATTGCAGCTGAGGATACATAGGAGTGGGAACCGAACCGTCAAGCCAAAATAAATTTTCAAAATAATTTCCCTTGTTAATAAAAAGCCAATCATTTTCTTAAATAAACTTTTCTCAAATTGTTATAAAAATACATAAAAATCAAAATTTGAAAATATCAAAAAAGAATTTTTCAAAAAGTCATTCTCCTTTTCAATAATAAAAACCAACCATTTTTCTTAAATAAATTATTTCATTTACTCAAAAAATATATAAGAAAAGTAAAAATAAAAAAACTATAAAAAAATAGTTTAATTTCTTTTTCAATTTTAATGGGGTAAAATAAATATTTTCAAAGTTAACCAAATTTGCACAATTAATTAAAGGTAACCGTCTTAGGACAGATGTCGTAGGGTGCTAATACCTTCCCTACGCATAATCCACTCTCGAACCCAAATTTGGTTCCAAAGACCATTTTCTTTTTAAAAGGGTTTTCCTAAAATTTTTCTTTTAAAATAATTTTGGTGGTGACTCCATTGAAACCATTTAAATTTTTCCTCCTTATACGGCTCCTATAATTGCTCAAACAAATAATTGCTCAAACAAAACCTTATACTCAACATGAGATATATTTAACATTCCAGGCTCGTAAAAAAAATAAGCCATCCAACTTTACAAGCATGGGCACCATTCCATTCATTGCCATTCTAATCTAACCATTTTAGAAACAATAATAATAATTAATGATACCCTCTTGAATAATGCACAAACTCACTTTGCGGTTCTCCAAGGCTTAATACGCAAATTCAGTTTGCGTTTCTTGTAGCGCAAATTCATTTGCGCTTCTCCTTTCCACGTGTCCCAGACTACCCCAGGTTGATAAATAGTTTTCCGTTCGCATTATTTTGATAATTTTTATTTTTTTTTACCCTAAAGTGGTTAAAAAGCCCACATAGCCACATATGATAAAATGGAATTGCCAAAAAAAAAAAAAAATCGTCTTGTTATGTGGGCAACAAATTTGCAGTATCAAATGTTACTTGGTAGTTATATATGAATAACTTTTACAGGATAGCTGTTAACATTAATTATGCTTATGAAGACTAAAAATTTTCATGCAGAAAAGCATAAATGGATGTCCTAAGTTATGCTCCTCCAGCTGTATCCATATCTGTAACCCCATCAACTCCCTTGAAAACAACCCGTAATTTTCTCAAACAAGAGAATTTTTGGTCGTTCTTGCTTGTTGTACCATTCACATGCACAACGTCCTTAGGCAATTTACCCATGAGGTTAAAAAGTGGTAAACTCAGGTTTGATCGAGTCATTTCTTCCAATACAGGGGGAGCTTGCATGTAAAGATTCTTTCCTCGATGTGTAATACTAGCTTTTGACAATCGCAACTTAGGATGTTCTTCCAGAAGATCCATGAACTGTTACCACAATTTGATTAAAGAAATGGATTAGAAGGGAATGTGCTAAAGATGCATCAATGATAGGATGAAAATGTATATACATTACAAGCATACAAGCTCTACACAGTACTAATTTTATTGATTTGGAGTCAAGGTGCAAAATGTTTCAAACGTGGCACAGAATACTTCACAATGAAATGCGTATTTCATGAAATAAACGAGGCAGGTCTTGCCGCAAAAGGAAGGACTCTTCACCCTAATGTGAAAAGGAAGAAGGTGGGTTGAAAATAAATTCACAATGAAACCTTCAAGATTTTGACACACAAACATCTCCTCAACATAAAAATTTAAAAGCCTACCCAAGAGCATAAAGTTAATAAGTTCAAAAGCATTTTAAAATTCAATATAACAGCTGGAGACGATAGTATCAAATGAAGAGTCGCAAGAGCTGGAAAAAGCTGTATGTATTAGGTATTTGTGGCCATTTTCAAGGTCAGTATGGCTTTAAATTTTAAATAGCTAGCAAGCAAACAATTTTAAAATATAATTTTAATATTCTTTACCAAGGAATGTTTGGGGCCCTCCAAAGACAGGGAATGGTCATATGCTGCATTCCTTGTTAATACATATAAAGAACTTAAGGAGTTACTGATAGAAAAATTACCTTTTGTAATGTGATTGAAGGGTCCAGTTCAATTCGTATGCCAGGACCACACACAAGACAGTCTTTGTCCCTTTCAAATTCTGCCACTTTAGTATGGAGGCCTTCTGACCCATTATACCTACATGAGGTATGAACTAATTAATAATATTTATAGCCAAATAGCAAATGATAAGGAAGATAAAGAACATACGTTAAGTAGTTTGACATAGTTTTGCTGCACTCTGTTGCAATCTTCAATGTTTCCAGTGCACATGCAGCTGATATAATTGCATTTGTTGAAGCTATAGCCGGTATGATGTTCTTCACAACACCCTATTAAGATAATTAATTGCTTAGCAAAGAGGAAAATGCACTCAATGATCACAAGGAAGACAATAATAAATGACATAGACATCAAACAAGTCATAGGAGTTCATCATTATACATCAAACTAAAATTCAGAATTTTACTAGAGAGAACTAGTATTCCAAATCATCTATATACCTGGGTAAGAGAATAAGTAACTCCAGGAATGCCAAAAAGCTCAGCCCTCTTGACAGCCTATAAAACATAAATGATGAAACTAAGATAGATGGGCCAAAAATGTATATTAAAATGGTTAAGAAACTCATTATGAAATGGTGGTTACCTCGTTATAGACCCATTTCATATGCTCAGGGTTATCTGGGTCAAAAGCCACTCCACTATGAACCTATACATTAAATTTAGTTTAAAGAAATGGATGATAAAAAATAACAGAAAAGATGAATTATGATTTACCTCATTCCATTTAATTAAGTGAGCATATTCAATACAGTGGGCAGCAGTTCTAGGGGTTTCTGCCAGGGTACACAAAGGAAACTTCACTTGAGGTGGAAAAAGCCAGATGGTACACTCAAAGCATGGTGTGATCCCTGGCAAAATAACCCTAGCGTGGCCCTTGAAACCTTCAGTTCCACCATCCACCATAGGTTTGATTGTCTCTTCTCGTGGATTATCATCAGAATCATACTCTAGATTTATCAGTAAAAAGAAAAGAAACTAAAATTAACATAAGCAGTCTGCAGCAAACCTTAGGGGAGGGTGGAAATAAAAATATACATACTTGAAGTCAGATATGAGTACAACATCCACAAATGGACTTATACAGAATGAAAATCTTTAGGTCAAAATCACCAAATGACCAGGGCAGACTAAATAGTATTATATATAATTTATATTCATACAAAGTAAAAACAACCAATGCATGATGACAACTCTCTCAAGAATTGAAACACAACCACCTTTTCTCGGACAACAAGTAAAGGAACATAAAAAGGCAAGTAGTAACAAGTTAAGGGGATACAGCACACCTAGAAAACTACAAGCAACAGTATTGATATAGCTCCGTGCCTCAATGGAATCAAGACCAAGGGCAATGATGTTAAAATCATTATAAAATCAATATCTTTGTCCTCAATCCTGCAAAAATGAGGCACAATATGTACACCACTAATTCTTTCCATGACACGCTTGGCAGCTACCTCAGCTTTTGGTTTGCCAACATCTTCAAGTCTACAAAAAAAAATAAAGAAATGTATAAATCAAATACCCATCTTCTCCCTATGACACAAAACTAATGGTGTTACAGAAGTAAAACGAATTTTTGAAAAAGATACGAAATTTAAGCAAAAGGGGTTTACCTGAAGAGGAATTGGCGATTGAGATTAGTAACTTCTATGCGATCCATATCAATAACCTCCAGGTTTCGAAAACCAGACAAGGCTAAATCTTTCAACAATTCACAACCCAATCCACCTGCCCCAACCACCAACACTTTGGCGAAGGCCTGAAGATCATCTCTCAACTGCAACAGAACAAGAATAAGGAAATACAAAAGAACCCTAAAACCCAACATCAAGCATGACCGATAGAAAGAGAGAGGATTGAGGAAGAATCAAGAGAGCACCTCAGCGCCAGGTTCAAACCTGGGACCAACGAGATTGCCAGGTCTCAGAAGGAGCTTGTCAAGGTCCCTCGATCGGCTAGGTTGCACTGAGGTATCTGCCATTGCACTTGAGTTTGAGTTTGAGTTTGAGTTTGAGTTTTGCTGCTAAAATTCAAAACCCCCACTGAGTGATTTTCACAAGAACATGGAGCCAAGCTGCTTGCTTTTTACGCTCATTCGACCTATGCGTTTCCCACACCTCAGATTATCTTTCTACCGTAAATCTTTTTTTTTTTTAAATAAATAAAATAAAATAAAATTGCTCTTGGGATATATTTGCTATTTGGATTGAAATTGATAGAATAGAACTGGAATAAAATAATAAAATCCGACACTGAAAATAATAATTAAAATTATTGATAGAAATAGAATAGGATTGGATTGGAAGGGGTTTTATCTCACTTTATTTAATATTTTAACATGTTAATTTATGTCATGGTATGTAAATTTCGTCAAATTTAAATTCAACAAAATTTATTGTTAAAGAGGATCTTCTAACCAAACAAAAATCTTCTTTTAAAATATAAAATAGAAATAAATTGGAGTTTAATTGGTATATATTATTAGTATAAAAAATTACAATGTCATTTAATAAAATGTTATTGCATTATTTATTGAGTTTATAACATATAAAATAATGTATTTCTAAAATGATGCACAGAAACATCATTGAATAGCATTGCAAAATTTTTACTCTGACAATATATATACACTAAATTCAATGAATTAACACATGTTTTCTAAGGATATATTTTGAAATGTCCAATAATTTAAAAGGTATCATCTTCCTTCTTCCTCTTTCATTTCCCCTCTAGTCCTTCCTTTCTCTTTTCCTTAGCATTCTCACACATAATTTTTGTGTGTTGGGATAGAAAATTTTAGTGTAGGTTTGATTTGGCGTTAAAAGCACTCATACTCGAGTTTAAGTTCCGTGTGTATTTGGTTTAGCGTTGAAATTGGTCAAACTCAATTTTAGATCCCCGCGCACTTATTTTTAGCGTTGGAAACGTGAGTTTACCACGTTTCAACACTAAACCAAACATGTTATCAATGCAGCTATTTTTAGTGTTGAAAATGTTGAGTTATCATGTTTTAACGTTAAACCAAACATGTATTTATAATTTCAAAGTTGTGAAATTAATTATGAGTGATAATTAAAAAAACTTAAGTGTGAGAGGAATTGTGAATAATAATTAAAAAATTTAATATAACAAAGAAAATTTAAAATTTTTTCTTGTATCATTTGGAATTACTTATCCAAATACAAGATAAAGAAATTAAGAAATATTTAGCGCATGCCTATATGGTACTTTTTCCTTCTATGTGACAAATATGCCACTTTAATCTTTTCTTTTCTTTTCTTTTTTGGAATATACCTCTTAATAATCTGACTGCTACGAATTTGAAACCATAACATATATAGAAGAAAATTGAGTGCCAAATTAAAATTCATAAGTTATTATGCTTAAAAAGAAGATGGATCAGGCGGAATGGGCACGTCAACAGACCCTTCAAGCATTAGTAACACTTTCTTCATGGTTGGTCTGAGTGATGGATCCTCCTGAATGCACCATATAGCAGTCATCACAAACCTTTCCACCCTCTTCATGTCCTCCAACGCTTCCTTATCATCTTCCACCACCACACTCACATTACCATCCCTGAAGGAGTCATATGCCCAATCCGCCAATATAACCATGTCATCAGCATTTGCTTCAAAGTTCTTCTTACAGCAAATGATCTCCAGCAACAAAATTCCATAGCTATAAACATCCACCTTCACACTAACAGGAACATTTCTGAACCATTCAGGGGCAACATACCCTTTAGTTCCTCTGACTCCAGTAGTAGTTCGAGTCTGCTCAAGCTTCAAAAGCTTGGCTAAACCAAAATCAGATATTCTTGCTGTGTAATTGTTGTCAAGAAGGACATTTTGGGGCTTGATGTCACAATGTATGATCTGTGTGCGACACTCATCATGCAGATAAAAGAGTCCTCTTGCTATTGCCAATGCAATTTCCTTTCTTTGATACCATCTTGCCTTTTGTGCTCCAAAAAGGAAGCTTGCTAAAGATCCATTGCTCATGAATTCATATACTAGTAATCTGTGTTGCCCTTCATCACAGAAACCTAATAGTTGGACAAGATTTCTATGATTTGTTTGACCAATTGTACTCACTTCTGCTTTAAATTCTTCCTCTATTCCTCTTGACTTTGTATCTAGCTTTCTTAACAGCAACAAGGTTCTCATTCACTCCTGAGATAACTCCTTTGTAAACTGTTGCAAATGCACCTTGACCAAGTTCTTCATTGAATCCATTCGTTGCTTTGCTTAACTCTTCATAAGTGTAACTTCTGAGATTGAGCTTAGTGATGACTTGGGATTGGGAAGACTCAGCCACCTTAGAATTCCAGTAGCCAAACCGGGATGCAGCTAAACAAGCCACCACTATGAAGAGAAAGTTCAGCAGCCCGGAAATACTTAAAAACACAGATCCAATGATAATCTGCTTTGAATTTGATGCATCATCATCATCATCATTCTTGTTAATAGGAAAATCAGGTTTCAGAGTAGAGTTAGCTTTTCTTATTTGATAAGAGCTTTCCCTGTAAAGTCAGTATCTATTCTTCCATTGGAGAGGGGTTGCCTCTTAGGCCAACATTTACCATCTTTGAAAATGGCAGCAGCACAGAAACAATCGTTCAAGCAGGCCTGTCTGCACCAATCCTCAGTTACAGATTCAAAACCTTCAGCATCAGCTCCAGGGAAATCTGCATTTGGGATATCATCCATATAAAAGAGAAGTGAAGGTTTCATCACAGCTTTGTGGAACAAGTCCTGTTTGCATCCTTTCATCACATCATTTGGATCAATGAAGCTGTACCCACGTGGACAGTGGCATCTCTTAGTACCATCATATGTGCAGTAGCTGTTGTACCCACATGCTCCACCTCCCATTTTCTCCTATAATAGGCAGACAGATATTTGAGGGTACTGTGACTGATGAAGCTGTCCAATTGGACCATCTTTCTTTACTGGAACTAGTGTTCTTAGGGTAGACATAGTGCCTGAAAACTCCATCATAATCAAGAATTGCTCTCTGATAGAAATCTTTGGTGGAGAGACCAGTTGAAGATATCATATTGATTGTGCTTCCATTACTAAACTCAAGGAAAATATATCCAGATTGGTTGAAGACCCACCTAAAGCTCTTGGCAAAAACTTGAGTAGACCAATAAGCATAATTATTTTTATCTTGTGGGAAATGTTGTGTGTAGAGCACAAGATTCCCATCTTTTTGTAGAGAAAACTGGAATCTCCCGTTAGTGAAGTTTGATTCAAGATAGCGTGAAATGAGCCTTGGAGATGGTGATTCTTTTGAGAGAATCTGTCCTGGTAAAAGTGTGTCAGTTGGATAATCAAAACTCTGCCACATAGTGACAGAATCTTGGTCTACCAACACTAGGTTGCCACTATCAAGCAGGGCTGCATGAGAAACTTCATTGAAGTTAGGAGGATTCCATATCTCCTTGCCACTGGGATCTTTGAGCCAGAACTGCCCCTCTGAGGTGAGTTCCACTTTAGAACCCTTTCCTACTAAGTTTTGACCATTGGCATACCACACAATAGTTCTTTCTGGTATTTTGTTGAACCAGATAGCTAATAAGAACCCATCTTCCTCAACCTGCTGGAAACCAAATGCAAATTCACCAGATGGTGATGTCCAAGAGTTGTTTTGCAGCGTTGTGAGAGAGGAACCCAATGAAATGTTCCTGTGAGTTTGAGCAACAATCGTAGGTAATGGAAGCAATGTTAGGAAAAGGGTCAGAAGCAACCTCAGAAGATGCTGCTTATGGTGAAAGACAAAGGCCATGTTATAGACAACTAGAATACTAGTTTTTGGATTCACAAGAAAGAAGGGGTTATTGTCCCTGTAAGTATAACATTTGCCTTAAATTTTGGTGAATACATGCTTGATGCTACAGCCACTAATGAAATTATATAGAGTTGCAAGTATAAGAACACTTTAAGCCATTGGATGAATGGTAGCCTTTGAAAAAGCCAAACATTAGGAACGCATTTATGTTTGAAATGATGACAAGTCTCAAACAACCAAGTCTTGAGGTGAGATTTCTCCTTTACATTTATAATACGCGGATTAAATTATTGATTATTGGACCAACAATGATACAGACGTACACTAATTTAATTTAGAGAAATGTTGCTAATAAGTTAACAAACAACATGTACAATCAAGAGATAAAGAGATAAGAGAGAAAAGAGAAATGTGTGAAATGTAATGAGTGATATAATGAAAAGAAATAAAAAAAAAAATATGTTATATAAGTTATTGTATGAATAATTAATCTCTTTATTTTATACACCTATTTAACACTTTCATCTCTTTCTTTTTATTTCTCATTATCATATCACATGTTTATCACCTCTCAGTCTTTATGATATTGGACTATTGGTGCCTTCCAGTTTCATAGATGTTTCCTCAATGACTTGTTCACCGTTGACTTGTTGACTTAGAGTCTTAGACCCAAAAGTTTCGAAGACGTCAGGGAAGAAATTGAGTTGGAGACTTCCACAAAATATAAAAATTGAGTTGGAGTCTTAGACGCAAAATATAAGGTTCGGAATAATAAATTATAATACTCTTTGCAGAGGTGAAATACTTAAAACATAAATATCAAAAGCTGTTGTTCAGATGTTCAGGCTTAATGTTATGATCCAACATAAATATTTGCAGATTTGCGTGAGGTTAAAACCACACAATTATAAAACTCTGAGATTGAAGCAAAGGAAAATCATATGGGAGAACTTGGAGGCTTTTGTTTCAAACCCTCTAATTTGCATAAAGAAGAAAAAAGCGAAGAAGAATAGAAAAGCAAAGAAAAGGGAAGAAAAAGATAAGGGACCACAATGCAGTTTGGTCCCTGACATTATCAAAAATTTTGCACTTTAGTCCTTATTGAGTGACACATCAACAAAGATTTAACAGAAACTTAACGTTTGGACTGAAGTGCATGACGGAGGTTAAAGTCAGGGACTACGGGATCAATTTAGCAAAGTCAGGGACCTAATTGCACGACGCTCACAAAATCAAGAACCTAAGTGCTACTTTACTCCATTTTCTTATAAATAACTAGCTTATTATTATGTATATTTTTTTTATCTAAAGCACAAGTATCTTTTAGAAGAGGCTATCCCGCTAGAGAACATTCATATTATGGTGGAACTAGTTATTCCAACGGTTTTTATCCATATTATCATTATTATGTATATTTGAATTTGAATTTACTTATTTTATTGAACGCAAAATAAAGTTTTTGAAAGAGAATTTTAAAAAATAAAAAGATAATTATTTCTTCGTAAATAATAAAATCCGAACGTGCTATATTTCTTTGTAAATGATATAGCCAGAAACTAATAATCTTTGTGAAAGGTAACTAACTAACTGTTTAAACAGCAGCAGTTAGCATATCGAGTTTGCAAGAAGCACTTCTCTCTAATAATCTTTCATTTTGTATCAAAACTGTATTCATAATAACTTACAAATAAATTGATGATTACAGTCTGTTCCTTGCCTCATCTAATCACAAGATAACCAAAAGTGAGAAACTATTGGTTTCATTGTATTTCAAAACTTATGTCCATGCCCCCAAAATGCTTAGCTTAGCTTCTTCTTAAGGCAAATAATTCTGATAATTTATTCCCTCAGTGCAGATCTCTCTCTGCTGTAACATATCTCGTGTTGTGTCTTCACAACACTTGTAGGAAAGAATTGGTATATTCCTGCACATAAAGCTCCATGAATCCATGCAGCATAATAGTAAAGAAGAATTCTCAGTGAATCATACCCACAACTGTTATAAGTTCCAACTTTGAGAAGCTTCATATTTAAGGAACATTGCATAAAGCAACTCATTCCATGTATCAGGCACACCAGGCAGACACCAATGACTGCAATCTTGGCGACGGGGAGTTGCAGGGCCCACAATACGACCAAGATAATAGATAGATGAATGTCCATCTCTTCTCTGAGAAGTCATCTGGGTAACATTCAATACCTTGAACTTCATAATTTCAGAAGTATTTGTATGTGCTGTTAACACAGAATTGGCTATTTTGAATCGTGACCAGTTGTCATTAGGCACCAATGAGGAGCCAAACTCTGGTAGTGTTTCCAAATGACAGTTTCCACCATTTCTCCAATCCCCACCTCTGCCAAGCATAGCATATCAGAGCAATTTAGTTTCTAAAACTGAAGAAGACTACGTGAGCAATCTATGAGCCAGACTGAGAAGAAAATGTAATGAATGAAAAAGGTAAAATGAATTCAATTTCTTCCATAAGCTCTCTCATTTAACTCCTCCATGAATAACTAATTTCAACTTATGGAAGAAGTTGAATTCATTTTACCTTCATCCTTTTTATTTTTTTCTCCTAGAAATATTTCTACAGAAGTTTTATCCAAAACTGGCCCTATATCATTTATAAAACCATTAGGGGAAAAAGTAATACAATTAACTAATTTCAACTTATGGAAGAAATAACTAATTTCAACTTATGGAAGAAGTTGAATTCATTTTATCTTCTTCATTCTTTTTATTTTTTTCTCCTAGAAATACTTCTACAGAAGTTTTATCCAAACTGGCCCTATATTATTTATAAAACCATTAGGGGAAAAAGTAATACAATTAAAGTGCAGGGAACTCATCATTGAATTGTCAAACAAACCTGAAGTGAACAGGGGCTAAAGTACGAAAGAAAACCTGCCTCTTGCTAGGATTTACTGTATCTTGTATCCAGTTCAAGACTGTCTCAATGGATCTCTTGTATGCATCTTCTACCTGCATTTTCAACTTAACTTCCATACCTTCTTGGAAATAACAACCCCTGAACAAATATGGATATATTTCAATCATTGAAATTCAAGTCAAGGAATTATTAAGAGGCTGACACATGGTTACTCTTTTAAGTGTGTGTTTTGTTTGGCGTTGAAAATAATCAAACTCAAATTTGAATTCCCTAAGGCAACTATTTCTAGCGTTGAAAACATGAGTTTACCACGTCTCAGTACCATAGTTTGCTCTTATTCCAATATGATCAACCCAATTTTAAATACAATCCTGTTTGAACTTTTTTCTATAAACATGTTTTGACATTTTAAAGCTAAACTAGTGATAGGAAATGGTTAAGCAATAAAAATGTGGGAAGGATTTAAATACCCTCGTATTGTTTTCTCATAATTCCACCAGTGCCCTGTGTTAAGAACCAGAATATCTGCATCTCTCCACTTCAAAGAATTCCAATCCATTTTATCCACTTTCAGGGTTTGTCCTAATCTTTTCAGGAGTTCCAGCAGGAGGCCGGCTCTGCAATACAAGAAATGGGGCTCTATAGTATTCCACTGTACAGTTAAAATCTCTAAATTTGAACACCAAGAACCCCTTGTGCTTTGTGATTGGGCTTCCATTCACTTCATAGATTGATTCCTTGTTAGGAACTCCAGAAGAGAGCATGCATAAGAGGGATTCCCATTGGTTTCTCCCAATTGAGTCACCAGCAAACACTATTCGTTTGTTTTGCAGTTTTTCCAAACATGATTGTTGCATTGAATCTGTTTTTATTAAGTGATAAATCAAAGATGTAAGTTTACTTTTGCATTTAATCAGAGAAAACAAACAAAATTAAAAATCAATATAAATGAAACAATTGAAGACATAGTCACATAGCCACTGATTCGTCCATGTAACATCATGATTCATCGGTCAAAACTAGCGGAGGAAACAAGGGTTGATGTTTATTACATAAAAAAGGAAAAGACAAACAAAAAAATATAGAAAATGATGTGGAACAGGAAACAAAAGACAAATATTTACTGGTGGAATAGTAATGGTACTTAAACTACATTCTTCCACTGTTAATAAAGTGCAAGAGAAATTGAATAATTCATCTATCAAAATAGACTTCAGTTTCTGCATACAGAATGTTGTCATTTTCAGGGAGCTGCATGTCCCAGTAGCCTAAAGTTACAAAAAGTGATTGTGAAAATAACGGATAACCAAGTGCAACCCAACCGATGAGTCAATGTCAAGATGGCCCGAAAGGATAGTTAAATAACATTCAAAATCACACACAGTTATTTTTTCCCATTCCAATTTTCCAAATGCTCAAAATTAAGCATAAAAATTGTTTGTTGGCACTTGGCAGCATGATACCCAATGACTCTGTTCCATAAAAATTCAATTGAAACTACCAAACCAGTGTTGATCCTTTTTTTTTTCAGAAGCCAAACGACCGCTGAAAGCAATGAAAAAAATATTCAATTTGAAAGTGCTAAAGTGAACTTAGTGAAGAACAATGAACAAGCACCAAATGAACGTATACCTGGGTAAGCTGCAATGTTTGGGTTGCCATCTCCATTTGGTGTAAAACAAATCACTTCGTCCATTCTCAGAACACCGAAATCCTTCATCCAGAAAGGTGCAATCTTTTGACTGATACAAGGGGTAGTTCTCATCCCAAACCCAATTCCCATCAAACAAATCACACCCACCACCCTTTTCTCCAAGAAACTCAACTCTGCGTTCCTTAGTAGTAGACCCTTTTATCCGCAACCAAGTAAACCTCTGGGGTTGATCCAAAAACCGAACTCTCGCAGCAAAATCTCTGTTATCCGAATAGACGAAGCAGCAGATCACAAAGACAGTAACAACAAACCCAAGAACACCGACAGATGGCTCAAACAACCTAAAGCGCTTAACCCTCCTAAAAGCTTCAAAAACTGGCATTGCTTCAACTTCTTGTTGTGATGAACCATTGGGAGAAGAAGACATTTAAGTAAGAAATAAAAAAAATTAAATTTTGAGACGGTGGGTATGACTCTAACGGTCGCAAGGGTCAAAAGAGAAGAAGGGAAACTTGTAAGAGCAGAAGGGTGACATGGAAGTAACATCAATTAAACAGAAGATAAGGAGAAGCATGTTTTGTTAGCTTTGCTTGGTAGGTCGGTTTAGTAAATACAATCAATGAAAATAAAGCCAAAAAGAAAGAGATGGGTGTAGAGGAAGCAAAGGAGCATTTATTAGTAAGACAGAGTGAGATTTGGTGAAGTATTGATGATTAATAAACAGGGTCTGCTACTGCTACTGCTACTAGCAAACACGATTTTGCTTCCAAAATCCAACCCAAGAGAAGTGAAGTGAAGAGAAGAGTCTCTCTCCACTAATATGGAAAGTGGAAGGGAAATAGTGTAACGGTAAAGGACACGTGTCCAACATTCGTTTGAAAAGAGTGGAGAAGGTCTGGCTTGTGATTGGACCGTGGATACACGCGCGGGAAATGTATAACGTGGCTTCGTCCGTTTTTTTTTCAATTAGCATCGTGTAATCTAATTTTGGGCCGGCTCCAAACCAGGTCCGTGTAGGATGGATCAAATGCAAGGTAAGTATCAGGGCAGGCAAATAGTTTTATCTTATCATTCATCTCTTGACTACCAAAAAAAAAAATCTCATCATTCATCTAATCTAATTTAGGATGGACCAAAAAAAAATCTAATCT
Source organism: Sesbania bispinosa (assembly GCA_026901365.1). Taxonomy (NCBI): domain Eukaryota; kingdom Viridiplantae; phylum Streptophyta; class Magnoliopsida; order Fabales; family Fabaceae; genus Sesbania; species Sesbania bispinosa. The sequence goes on from QLOH01000253.1 coordinate 846,676, forward strand.
AATTTAGGCTTATTATAAATGGATTGCGGTGGGTTATTTATTTTAGCATGTTAATTTATGCTTATTTAATTATATGATTAGTATATATTGAAAGAATTTTTTTTATTTTAAGTAAAATTTAAAGATTATAAATTATTTAAAATTGTTAAAGAAATAGCATGAATATTTCATATAAAATCTCAAAATTAAAAAGGAAATATTTTAGATATGAAAATTATGTATAATTAATTAAAATTAATTAAGTTTTTTTTTTTAAAAAATGATTTAGAATGACATGATTCATATTTTAAGGGAGAATATATCAAGATATTAAGTCACTCTAAAACTACTCTAATTTAGTTTTTAAAAGTATATTAGAACCTAATAATCGTCAAATTCAAAATTTAATTAATTATCTTGTATTAAAAAAATAAAATCAAATTTTCAAAAGATACATAGTCATTACCTAAAATCATTTTTTTTAGATTTTAGTTAGAGAATCTTCACCGACAAAGTTATAAAGTTAAGTACTCACGTTGGAGTAGAGAGATAGCTAAGTAAATTGCATCTCTAACATAACAAATCCATAATTAAAACTCTTAAAATTTCAAGGGAAAAAAAAACTCAATTAGGACCACAATTCATTTCCACTACAATTACCAACAAATGGGTGAATGGGTTGTTTAATTTTAAACCTCAACAAGGTTACAAATGGCTCGCCAAAATTGAAGACAACACAAATCAACAAGAAACAAATTGGAGATATTTCCTAAACTGTAATAGGAATTTCGTCTTGTGTGCTTCTTTTGTCTAACTCGCTAATGTGACCATGAAATTATGATCCTAAATGCATGTTTTGATCAATCTCTTTTTTCTAAAAATTTTGATGATTTCCTCGTCTCACCTTTGTTATTTGGTTAGGAAAGGCACAATCATCAAGCAAAAGGGGTTAAGCTTTCTTTTTCAACAAACCAATGAACACGACAACGGACTTCTGGCGAAGCTCCCGTGGTCCAATTGAAACCTCGACAAACAAAGACGACTGAGACCAGGGGATGGGCTATGCTTGTAGCAAGGATAGAGGTGACTAGCAGTGCTTACTAGTTGCAACGAGAAGGGGGGCTTATGATGGGAGAATGACTCCAACAAGGGTGAAGTATGTTGATGTAATGATGGGAGAGGTTTACCGGCGATGGCTTCAGAGACTAGTGATGGGAGGAAGGGTTACAACACGTCTTGGTATGGGTGGTGTCTGCACCCAATTTTGTCCTGAAGCTATTTGCAGCTCATTTTGATTTGTAAAAAATAAATTCACATTTTTTTTGTTTTTATCCAAAATGTTAATTAATTCACTAATTATTCAGTAATTAGTCAACTAATTAATAAAAAAATTTGATAAATTAATTAATTAATTATCTAATTGATTAGCTAAATTAATTAATAAAATGATTATACATAACTGTTTAAAAAAAAGAAAAAAAAGGAAAAACTCAAAATAATAGTCTATTATTGTCTTATTTTGTTTTGGGCTAAAAAGTCCATTATGACAAATTCTTTTTATTACTAAAACAAAAACATAAAAAAATTTACTTGGAGAACAAGTTACATTTGACCTATAAATAAGGAGGGAGAAAGGAGAGTAGAGGTGAGGAACCAGAAAAAAGGGGAGGAGTCTCTATTCAACAAGTGAAAGTGAGGGCAGTCTCTGAAAGTCCCAATTCCTTTGGAGATCAATTTTTTTTTTTTAAAAAAAAGAGGGAGCCATGATAGGAGAAGAAAAAACACTTTCCATTAAAAATCATCTTCATTCTCCTTGAGTGGAAATTAGAAGCAAATCAATTACTACAAGGAAGGAGGAGGAAAATTTGTAAGTTGGTATTCTTTTTTTTTTTTTTTTTGTATTCTTTATTCTTTTTTTTTCTTTACCTACTCGATTCATATAGCTGTGTACCTTATTCATTCAGTGTTCATACAATGTAATAGATTAGGAGTTCAGAAACAGTCCCATAGGAGATAAACAATGTCCACAATTTAAGGTTTAAAAAGTCCAAATGTACAGAGAGTAAAAATAAACAGAGAACAATGTGCAGGAGATATACAGAAAAATTCAAATGAATCCCTCTGTAAATTGCAGCCCCCACCGAGAACCACCACCACCATTCATCATCATTTTTCTTTCACCTCCACCACCTGCAATCAACAAAAACACCATCATCAGTCCAAGAATTAAAACAGAATAAAAAAGGGAGATACAGAACCATACTAGTAGCCATAAGTTTCCACCATCTCCATCCCTCTCCTCATCCCACCAATACCTTCCAAACGAAAGAGTAGGAAACCCAAAAAACAGAAAACAAATTAAACAAGAAGAGGGAAAAATCAAAGAAAATCAGAGTAAGAGAAAGAAACAGAGAGAGAGAGGGAGAAGAGCCCCCTCCATTCCGCGGCTGTGCTCCGGCCACCACCGCGGCGCGCGCGCCTCCGCCTCCCTGCGTGGCCGCGGCTGTCTCCCCGTTCATCTTCCTCGGCCAACCATCGTCAACAGCGGCAGCCCCGCCGCACGAAAACGCCCCACCTGCAGCCGCGCCGTTGTGCGCGACCATCTCCCCCCTCAGACCGCGGCTCACCGCCGCGCGCGTTTTCCACTTACCAGCTGCTCGCGGCCGCGGGCTCCTCCCCCTCCATGGCTGCTGTTGCCTTGGTCGCTGCCTCCCTTTCTCTATTTTCTCTCAAACCCTATCAGAAATTAGAGATGTGCGAATGTGCTTGCTGTCCTAGGGTTACCCCCCCTCTGTGCCTTACTGCTGATGGGTCTTAGACCAATATTTTTGCCATGATCTGATCGACTTTTTTTTTTGTGTGTTCTTGTCTGCTGGCCCGTTAACCCTCTCCCTTTTTTTTTGTTGTGAATTTGGGCCAGTGATGTGTAGCTGAGGCCCACTCTTTTTGTTTGGTTTCTGCTGCATTTTTTATGAATTTAAGCCGGTGATGATATCATAGGCTCACTCATTTTTATTATATTGTTCATCTATCATTGCTATTATTATTACTGCTTTTATTATTATTATTATTGTTGTTGTTTCTTTTATCATTAGTATTGTTATTATTTCTTATTATTGTTATTATTTTTGTGTCTTGTTTATTATGTGTTCCATTTCATATTATCATCGTCCATTTATGTTAGTATTTTTTTAATATTTTATATTTGTTTAATCTATTTAACTTGTCCTTTCGTGATTGTAAATATTTGTTCATCATTTTTAATGTGGTTTTAATAAAGTCCCTTTTTAAGGTTCTATTTCCAAAATCTCAACAAATATAAAAAATCAAAACAAAAATCTTTCAAAAAATTATTTTTAGAAAATTAAAATATCAAATTTAAAATGTTTTCAAATTCCCCTTTTTCAAAAATTAAAATCAATCATTTGCCCTTCAGAACTACGTGGCTTTGATTTCCTCATTGCACCTGGGATACGTAGGAGCAGGACTTTCCCGTCAAGCCAAAATAAACAAAAATGTTTTTTTTCCTTTTAATCCATCATTTCGTTTCTTTTTAATAAGTTTTGTCATTTATTCTAAAAAATAACCAAAAATATTTTAATGTGTTGAACTTTTTTAGAATTTGGGAAAAATAAATATTTTTTAAAGTTAATCTATTTTGCACAATTAATTAAAGGTAACCGTTTTTAACGGATGTTGTAGGGTGCTAACACCTTCCCTACACATAATCGAATCCCGAATTTGGATCTCTTGTTTGTAGACTGGTTTTCAATTTAAAATCATTTGGTGGCGACTCCATTATTTTTATTTTCCCGGCTCGCCGACCCGTCGTGGCCCTGGTTGCGACAGGTGGAAATATGATTTTTCGTAGGCTTGAAGTCTGACCTTTTTAATTAAACATGTCTTTTAAAAATGTTTAGCCTGACCTTTTTAATAAACAAGGCAATGCGATAAACAGGTTAGGCTGCAAGTCCCTAACAGACTGGCAGACCTACTCCCATCCCTACATCTCGGGTCTTGTTTAATGGGACTGAAAGGAAGGTGTAGGTAAGGTGAGTGCAATACGGCCTGAGAAAACAAATGGGATGTGTAGGAGAACCGGGTATTTTGGAAAATTAAAAATAGTGGGATGCGTGGGTTAAAATATTGTATGTGTATAAATCAACTCCCTAAAAATAATGAACAAAGAATCTTAATTGGGTCCGTTCTAACTAAGCCCAAATTGGGCGCCATGAATGAGTGGAGTTAAGTGGAGTTAAGTGGTCCAATAATGGGGTTAAATATTATCACACAGGGCCAGTGTTAAAATATTGGGATGTGTATAAATCAACTCCCTAAAAATAATAAACAAAGAATCTTAATTGGGTCCGTTCTAACTAACGCCAAATTGGTCCGTTATAACCCAAGCTCAGAAGTAGTTAAGTGGAGTTAAGTTTAATAATGTATTTAAGTAAAAAAAAGTTGGGCGCCATGAATGAGTCATATAGACTCCTTCATTTCTATTTAAAAGCACTTCATAGAAGTTTTTCGTGATTATAAGTCACTTTATAATTTTAATAAAGTATTTATTATCATTTTTTTATTTATCTCTATTAATTTCAATATATCAAATAATAATAAAGTTAATTAATAATATTAAATAGAAGTAAAATTAAAAAATTAAGCTATTTTTTAAAATTTCAATAAAATTAACTAATTTTATTCACTTTTAATAATATTTGTTAGTTATGAATAAGAAGTGTGACTTATGAAATAAGAGGTGTGGGAGTATGTGAGTATATGACCTTCCCAAATCCCATCCAAATTGTAGCATGTCGGTGTATATCAAATAGTAGTTTCTCATGTGAATTGGTTTTGATCTACTAGTTCTGTAAAACATTTTATATGTTACTTTCACAATGATCTGCACAGTGAGATAGCTTCATCAAATACCAAGTCATTAACAAAAAAAAAAAAACTTTTCTAACACTGAACCTTAACCCCTGTTTGGTGTTGTAGAAATAGGGAGAAGAGAAATGAGTGGAAGTGGAGGGAAATAGACCTACTTATCCTGTTTGGTGGCACGGTGGAAATGAAGAGAAATGCACTTTTTCGGTGGCCCCCACGCCTTTTGTATTTCTCTCCAAAATTGTGGAGAAATGCAAAGAAATGGAGTTGTGGTCACGCAATAATCGATTATTTTATATCAATAATCGATTATTTTGTGTGATTTGATACAAAAATCGATTATTTTGTATCAAAAATCGATTATTTTGGTTCTATTTCTCACCTATTTCACTCACCAAACAACCTACTTTCACATTTCTCTTCTATTTCTCACTCATTTCACCCACACCAAAAAACTCTTATTTCTCCTCTATTTCACCTCCATTTCTCTTCTTCCCACTTCTCTTATATTCATTTCGTTTCTCTCTATTTTTCTACTCCCACCAAACAAAACAAATTTTTTGCTAATACTGTTCAGTCTTAATTACCTTCTAGGATCATGCAATTGTCAATTAAAAATGAGGGAATAGAGGATCGGGCACACGATCTGAAAAATGAATATAGAAAAAAATATCTTAAAATTGATGACGCTCTCACGTGAATCCATATTAATTGTCGGTATTTGATGTACTAAAATCAAGGACCAAGAGATTAGGAGGCTGAGTCAATCACATGTGGCTCGTTGATGAGTCCATCACAACGGTACTGGCCATGGCACGTCCTCATTTAAGGATTTGCCACATCGATCATCTGGGTGGGTAAGTTCCAAAATTAATTAGCTCAGCTGTCACTGTGTGCCAATTATAGGATCAATATCGGAAAGACAAAAGGCAAGAATTGAAGGTATCGGGTGAAGTCAGTTTAGCAGTATGCCAAAGCAGCTTGGAACCCCACGAATCACTCAGCTACTGTTACTATTAGGCAAAGATATAGAACAGAAGAAAGCAGTTTCAAATTCTTCCATTTGTGTTGTCTGTACTACAGGACTATTTTTCATATAAATTTAAAACAGAAAAATATTGTCTCATTTTCCAAAGTAATATTGAAAGTAGAAAATAGCATCCATTCAAGACGAAACACAGCAGAGGCCCAATCAGACGATAAAAGGCCATGTTGTATTCTTCAGGGTTCAGACTGGGCTTCTAGATGCCCTTCCATGTTAGCCTTTGGGCTTGTAGTAATCTTGTCATTAATGACCCAACCCAAAACTAAAAAGAAAAATTTAAGAAAAAAAGGAACATTCTCATATGAGTAAAAAAAAGGGGCTACTAAATTCTGAATAAGGAGCTAAACCATAACGGTGGAAGCCAAGCCAGCTGGATCGTAAAACGGTGGGTTTTGGAGCCTTGACTCTGCTATAAGCTTCTGTGGGTTACTGTCTTGTGTCGTCTGAAAATTTTGAGTCTCTATCTGCTTCGAATTCAAAAACTTACTTGTATCTGATTTCAATCTAACTTTCCAAGGGACTGTTTTTGAAAAAGTCTGGTTTATGTGTTTTGAGATGTTGCAGGTAAGAAATTGAGTTGGTTAGTTGAAGAAAATTAGTAATATACCGCATAACGCTGATATTGACATGATTACCATTATACTTGCTTGCTTTTATCATTGAGAAATTAACTTTGCCATTTAGTTCTTGTGAAATGAGCATTTTTATTTTAATTCAACTCCCTTGGACGGTTGGACCATATGATTTGTCAAATTACTAACACTCATTCTGCTACACATAGTAGTTTTTAGTACTGGTTTTAAGTTTTGGAAGTTTAATAAGGATTGCTTGGGTTGTTAATAGGGGATTGCTGTTTGCTCATGTTGATGAAACATGGCATGAATTCCCAGATAGCCTTCTTCAATTGTGCAAAAACTTGTATATTGGCTTCTTCTTCTGTTTTCAGAAGACAACAATTCTTGATAAGATCTCTGGGAAGCTCTATTGATCATCAAACCCATTCTAGAGATATGCAAGCCCTAAGGTCTTTTGAGATTGACTCTGAGAGTGTTATTCGAGCAATTACTCCTGCCCTTGATCCTCGCAGACATAAAGGCCAGGCAGGTATAAGAACATTCTTGTAATTCTCCATGATCCTTATTTTTTTAATAAATTAAACAAAAAGTAATAAACTAATATGTCTTCCGCCAATCACTCCATTTTGCAATTTTCTTATTATACAAATATGCTTTTTTTTCCTTGCCTATGTGATAAAATTGTTCCCCATTATTGCAAAGTATGCCGGGGTAGTTTTCTGTATTTCTTTTTTCATTCACTTCATGTGGTTAATTGTGTTAATTTAAGATAGATAATTCAGAAAGTTATATTATATGATGTCAATTATGACTGGAGAACACTGGCCCTGTGTGATAATATTTTATTGTGGCTGAAGGAAAAAAAAAAGAAAGAAACATCTAGTCATCTAATGTTTCCTTCCCTTGTGTTTGAAATCAGGAAATATAGCTGTTATTGGCGGGTGCCGTGAATACACAGGTGCTCCATATTTTGCTGCAATTTCAGCCTTAAAAATTGTTAGTACTTGCACCTTTTTGTCTATTTAACCCTTTCCCCCTCGTACTGAATTATCCACCAAGTTACCTCATACAGATTACTTTCTTCCTTCTTCAAGTTTCAATTTCTTTCTACATTTGGAATTGGAAGTTACATTTGTATATTTAACCCTGCAAAAAAAAAAAGAACCTAATTCCTGTAAATTCATTCAAATCATCCTACTCTTTTCCCGCCCATGCAGGGTGCAGATTTGTCCCATGTTTTTTGTACAAAAGATGCTGCTCCTGTCATCAAAAGCTACAGTCCTGAGTTGATTGTTCACCCTGTTTTGGAAGAATCTTACAATGTCAGGTACAACTTCCGTTCTTCTAATTAATCTTCATCATTCAGATTGAACATTTCAAAACCAAGTAGATGTTGTTTTTAGTTAGAGACTATTTTCAGGGAGGAATACAAGGGATCCATATTAAGCAAGGTTCTTGCTGAAGTTGATAAATGGATGGAAAGATTTGACTGTCTTGTTGTTGGTCCAGGCCTTGGAAGAGACCCATTTCTTCTGGTATGATTTCTCTTGAATGCTTCACAGGATACCATTTTTATTACACACATGGATATGCCTCTTTAACTTACAGTGTTTACTCTTGGATTTCAAGTGTTATCTTAAGTCCTGTACTATTCTTTCTCATTTTCAGTGTGACTCTGCATTTTGTCTTTTAGTTATATTTCTTTTGACCAAACTAGATGTGACATTAGTTGGGGCTTGGTTATAACTACACAGTTAAACCTTTCCCTCATATGTGCAATATGTAAACGTGTAAACCACATGCATTCTTTTTTCAGTAAGCATGTATTATCTCATCTATCCATGTCATATTAATTTCAACCATGGATGATTCTATCCCAAATTTAAAATCAACTATGCCATATAATGATGACTAAGACTACTCATTATAAGAAAATAAAGAAAATAAACTATTGGAGAAGAACTTTTTTCTTTTTCCTTTCACATGAAAGTTCATTTGGCTTAAAATATGTTAAAGCTTGAGCTCATAACTCTTAAAACTTAATACTACTTTATACTGAAGTTCTGATGATGTTTTTCTCCTTACCTGGTGTGGTATAGACAATACATTTTTTTCCATTTGAGTTCTGTGATATTGTCTTATATGCTTTTGACCTTCCTCTTGCCAATGTCCATAATCTTTAATTCAACATTTACACAATGTTGTCAGGACTGTGTGAGTGAAATCATGAGACACGCAAGACAGTCAAACATCCCAATAGTTATAGATGGGGTATGTATATTGAGGTTTGGACACCTGACACAAGGTTTGATTACCATGTGCAGATATGTGTTAATTTTGTGTTCAAATTTTGGGTGTTGTTCAGGATGGACTTTTTCTTGTTACAAATAATATTGACCTTGTTAGTGGCTATGCCTTAGCTGTTCTAACACCAAATGTCAATGAATATAAGCGTCTAGTTCAGAAAGTACTGAAGTCTGAAGTAAATGATGTAGATGCACCTCAGGAATTGCGATCTCTTGCCAAACAGTAAGTTTCCTTGTTTCATACTACTAGTTTTTTTTCCAATGTTTTCAGGCAATTGAACCTTGTTTATAATGTTATTTATAGATCATGTATCAAGATAGTTAGTTTGGGCATGCAAATTCTGTACTTCCACACATGCACCATACTAACAGAGATCTGAACAAGTATCTGCTGTTTGTCTGCATTCTGCATTGTGAGATACTGAGATTTACTTGCTTGAGAGCACTGTGTGATATGTAATAACAGATTATAATCTTTTTGATGTCTTGCTAAAGGAACATTAGCATCTTTTAGCTATAAAAGGATTTAGACAATGGCATAGTAGTTTGCTATGATCCCATTCCCATTTAAGTGAATTCTCATTATTATCTGTGATTCAGGATACCATTTTAATGACAATTATGGACTGTTCATGGACAGGATTGGTGGTGTTACTATCCTAAGGAAAGGAAATTCTGATCTCATAAGCGATGGTGAGACAGGTAGGTCTTTGGTAAATATGTCTTGTTTTTTGATTTTGGGAGGAAGGAATGTTCAAGATGAACTTAGTTTCTTGTTCATCATTCTTTCACCCAAACACTTTGCAGATGTGATAAAGAACTTATGTTGGGTGCCTCCTATGCCTGAACTGAATAGGGGCTTTAGGTTTTGGAACAGACAGAAATGTCTTACCAAGCATGACTTAAACATAGAGATGGTACAATAGACTCCCGTATGCCCATTATACCAGAATACAAAATATAATAGATATTTGCAGATGTTAGGAAATCATTTGACTGGCTATGTTATCATTGATGCAGTCAAATCAGTGAGCATCTACGGTTCCCCTAGACGATGTGGTGGCCAAGGTGACATCCTTTCTGGAAGGCAAGTCTTTTAAAAAAATCATGCTGGTTAATTTTATGCTATGAGTTTAGATGGCTCCTCTGTGTTTGAGGCAGAGTTTCCTTTATTTTCAGTCATTGATTTTAACACCTTCCCTCACCTATGCTATACATCTGTTGCAAAATTTGGTGATGTACCAACAATTAGGATATTGATTTTCAATTTAAATCAGTTCCACCCCCATCTATTGGACTTAAGTAGATGTGATACTTAAATAGAAACTACATGAGTTTTAAATTTATGATGTTGGCTATATTTGGATTGATTGAAAGAAGTGGAATGAAATGGAAAGATATTACTTATCATTGTTTGGATTTTGAAAATATGATGGAATGGAACGTGGAGGAATTCGGTCCATGGCTTCCATCCCATACTTCAAACCCCCCCCCCCCCCCCCCCCCTTCCCAATTTTAGGTTTATTAAATTACACATTTGTCCATAAACCCTAAACAATTTTAGGATTATTAAATTACACATTTGTCCATAACACTAAACATTTGTCGACTGCAGTTAAGGGTAATATGGGAACAAAATTATAAGTATAACTCTTACCATTCTATTTATTCTCTTGATTAAATTCCAAACAAGATGATAGAAAGTTTAATCCATTCCATCATTAGATATCCAGAGAATGGCATGGGGTCTTTACAGTATTTCGTCAGATTCCTCTCCATTATATATCTTTCCATTCCATCAACGATCAAATATCCAAACATTGCCGATGGAGTTTGATATGTTTTGTAAGTATACTTATCTTAATTTGGTGCAGTGTAGCTGTCTTCTTGTCATGGGCACGTCAATTTGTCTTAGCTGCTGATCCAAATTCGAATCTCAGGTTCTATGTCATAACTTTCCAGATTCAACAAGAAATGTTTCTGTTTTGCTTCCATGTGCAGGCCCATCTCTGAATACTGGTCATACCATAACTATATTTTTGTTCCAGTTATTTAAATCCAACAGTTTTGGGATGCATTGCTGGGTCTGCTATATTGCGGAAGGCTGCATCACTTGCTTTCTCAAATAAGAAAAGATCAACAGTCACTGGTGACATCATTGAATGCTTGGGGGGAAGGTAGCGTATTCTAGAAAGACATTAGTTAACTTTTATTATTGTGACCAGGTTATTTTTAAGCTTTTGCATTCTTTATTGCAGTTTGGAAGACATTTGCCCCGCCAGTTAATTCTGTTTGTGACATACAGACACTCTTTTCGTTGGCAACCAATTGGACATCATCATGCTGGAATCTTTTCCTTCTTATCTGAGTTTTCTCCATTCATGTCTTTATAGTCTACTTCGATTGTCTATGGTTTGTCTCTGTTTGTTGTGCCGTGATGAATAGTCTAAAGAAAGTTTGTGATAACTCTGGTTAAAGATTTACGTGAAAGGTGTATGATGCACTTCAAGAAATAAGAAGTATAGATTAATTAAAGACACAAAGGTTGGTGTCTTGATGAAGTGAGGAGTTCATTATCTGTCCGCATGTTATAGACTTTATTTTTATATTATCTCTGCATTACTTTGCTGAATCGGGAAATCTTAACATAGAATAGAATGAATTCCAAAACCAGACTTATTAGATTGAAAAGCGTAACTGTACATTGATAGAAACAGTAAATTCTCTATCTAATGAACAAGGTTACACCCCCTACTACTTTGCTTCACTCCAGTCATCACTCATCAAGCTATTTTAATTACATTGCTCCACTGACTTATAGTTATAGCAAGGCCTACTCTCTGGCTGCGAGCACTGCTGGCCCTTCCACCTGGTATTTTATCACACCAATTTGATAATTAGCACAAAAGAATTGGACATTGATGGAGAGCAAAAAACATTACATTAAAATGCTGGCAACTAACAATTTCTTTTAACCTTCCCTATCTGAAAGGAGAATGGAGCACAGTACCAGCAATTGTGTTTATATCCATATCATTTTGTTACCTTGAAGGTTGCACCCCAAATTTCTTCTTCATTAGCAGGTACTGCAGTAATCTTATTTTTAGGATTCTCATAGCACATCAATTGTCCAACAGCTGTAGAGTAGAAACATCCTGTCCAATTAGGAAGCAACAATGTCAACAATTAATGAGAGGGAAACTCCTCCAATTTGGGGGAAAATAGAAACACAACTGAGAGAATGCTATTGTTAAAAACATATTCTACCCTAAGCACATAATATCTGAAGTTGAACCCACCTTGAGGGAAAGATGCAAGTGACTTGCCACAAGCACCTTTAAGCAGTTCTGCATCATCAGCAAAAGCAACGTATCCTTCAGCAGTTATTCCCCAAAACAGAGGTACCTTACCAAATTGATCCTGTCACAAATCATGTAAGCAAAATATGAGCAATAAACAAAAGCAACGTGGTAGGTAGGAAGATTAGGATTATGATAACTTACAGATGCCACAAAGAGGGTAGAAGTGGATTTGTCAAAAACTATGAAAGCAAAGCTGCCACTGAGATGGCCAACAACGTGATTGGCAGGGTAGGGTGCTCGGTCACGTAAAGCTTTGTAAGCCTCAATGACCAAAAGAACTTCATTGGCAGACTTGGCCAGTCCATACTGTTGTCTCAAGCTGCCCAAATTGTCAAGAGCTCCCTCAAACATGCAGAATACCTCATCCTTCACAGCAAATGATCTGCCACTCATTTACCACTCAATATTTAGATATTAAGATAGCTAGAGAGGTAAATTAACAAACATTACATAATATATTCCATATAGCAAGCATATCGTTGATAACAGAATATAATAGTTATTCTAGTTGTACCACTAAAGAACAAGGTCAGATAAACCATGTCAAGTACTGACTATCTCATCCACTTCACTCCTTGTTTTAGGCATTATGTCAATGGAATGTGGTAGTTTCAATGCCTTTATGAGTTATGAGTTATGACAATGTTTTATAAATCAAACCAGAAACTAAATCGGTGATACCTACATGGCATAGTTAGATTTGTTAAAATGATTAAATTTGTTGATGAACCAGATATTTTTTAAATAAAAAATCAGAAATATAGCCAATTCATGATCCCTGATAAATTCAACCAGCTAATCTAGTCCCATTAATAAAAAAAATGTGATATTTATATGGTTAAACTCTTAAGTTAATGAAGTGAAAAAAAGTCCATTAAAAGAAGTTACCTACTAAGGATTTACTTCTTTGTTGCAAGGGATTCACTTTAAACAGTGAAATGAGGTGTTATAATTAATGACTGGACTAATCGATGAAATGAGGTGTTATAATTGATGATTGGACTAATCAATGGTTGAAGTTTACATGTAATTATGATATAAACCATTAATTTTTTAATTAGTGATATAAATTCTTATTTTATCTTCTAAAATAATCACTCACTTAAAAAAACAGTATTAACTAGTGAAAGATTTGACTTCCCCTAACAAAGATGGAAAAACATTTTAGTACCCCTACAACACAAACTACTTTCGTGGTATAATTTATACCTAACTTTAAATTTACATGGTTAGATTTTGCATTTTTTTAAAATCTTTTTCTGAGTAAAAATTAAAAAACGATTACATTTGATGTAACTAATTATTAAGAGAAGGTTCAGTACCACGAGAGTGGTAAAAATTTCTCACGAAAATGAAAGGAATAATGGAAAAAATATCATCTTTCCGATAAGCAAAGACTCATAAGCCAATATTTTTATGTTCTTTTTTTTTTTTTCTTTTTGGACAAATATTTTTATGTTCTGACTTCTGATTCTGAGAGGTTTACTGCCCACAACAACCTTGTCAACTACCTACTATTCTAGGAAGTGTCAAACCGAACAGCCTAGGTTGGGACGGACTTGAGAGGTCCAATTAGTTTCCAATGATTAGATACTATTTCAGCATTAACCAAAACAAAAATAAGAATAATCGAGCCCAAATAACATTGGCCCGATGTAGAATCGGAGGATGGAAAATTATTCAACACAACCGTTAACACGAGTTCTAATAATACATCAATAAGAAGTAGCATTTGTTGTTATAAAGCAAATTGACGTTTTTTTTTTTAACTATATATATCCCCTATTACCAGGGTTAAGGCTCCTCACCCATTTCGAAGAATGTGTTTGTGGGGATCGAATCCGGGAACTCTTTCTACAATCTCAATCTGCGTTACGAACTGCTCTTTAGTAAGTAAATTGACGTTTGAACACTTGCAAATTTTTTTTCCTAATTATAAAAATATCAGTATACTTTACATGATTTCTCGTTTTCAGTATGTACTATGTAGTAATAGGATACAGATCAAAATATTATCTTTTATTATTTGTTTAATAATTTTTAAAATAAAAAAAATTAAGTAAATTTATAAATATATGTATATATATAATAAAAATGGAAAATATACAAAACCCAACCGATTTTGTAACTCAAACCAACTTAATCACTCAAAATATATATTTCCTAAAATATTCCACTACAAATCAACATGGTTTCAATTATTTTAAAATGCTCAGTGAAAAAATTTCAGAAAAGTAGAAATGAAGTTAACCTGACCACATGATTCAAATTAACCTATCCATGACCAAGTTGAAATAGATTTTCTCCCATCAATAAAAACAATTATCTCACTTATGAGTGACAATTTTTTTTTTTTCTGAAGTGTGTTTTTTAGTGTGCCAATATTTTTTTATTGGGGAACAGGACTCCCTCCGTGATACTCCTGACTCCTGAACCACGGAGCTAGCCCATCTGGTCTGCTTCATTCTAGCTTTGTCCAAAAAAACAAAAAGGGATCTGGTTGGTTGCAAAGAAAATCCATAAAATTATGAGTTTATGACAGCGAGATCAACCCTACTATCGGCTGATCCGATCGGCTGATTTACCCATCACTAGTACCGCGGATTTCCCCTTATTCTATGAACCATTAATTTCCTGAATTAAGATATATACCCTGCTTTTTTTTTAAAAAAAAAAAAGTCTTCAGTTTTATGTTATTTTACTTTTTAAGTTTAGTGATCATCAACAAGCACCGAAACTGAGAGGATGATAAGGAATGGATAGATATCCGACACAACGACGTCGCTTAGGCGAGTGTGATCATGTTTAGTTACCTGGGTTGCCAAGGCGACTCGTTGTGGTGGCTATATGCCAGCTGGACATGCTCCCCGATCTGCACCGAAACTGCAGACCCCTTGCTCTCTACGAACCGCTTCAGCAGCTCCCCCGCCGTCGTCTTCGGCGACGGAGTTCTGCTGCCGGCGGCCACGAGCTCATCCGGCGGAGACACGATAGAGCTGCTGAACACACCCAACATATCTATTCTATTAATAGAAATCTAATTTACTTCTTTGTATTCACAAGACAATAACGTATTCACGGAATGGGAAAATGAGCAGAGTGTGGATTTCATTATATAGAGGAAGAGGACGAGGGCATCTTAGTCATTTCATGTGATAAATTGTAATTAAGGAGTATCTAAAATATACTAATAATAATCTAATAAGGATTCCGCAAAATTAAGGAATTGTTAGGACGGGTGACACGTGGGATCCAAGCGAGCGATGATTTTTTTGTCACCGGAATCAGACAAAGTAGGCCCCACTGAGCACGTCTCTGTCTGATTTGAGACTCATCTCATATTGCTCGCTCGAGTGATCTGATCTCCTGCGGAATCATCCAGAATTTCTTGTGGTGGGAACCTGCCCTTGTTGCTTGCCACGTCATTCACTGTGAAATTTTCACCTTCCATTTTTTACGGGGCAGAGATCCTCTCCAGTTATTCAGTTTAAAAAAATTGGAGAATGTCATGTTTTCATCATTCAATGGTTGCTTTCTTTTCAGTTAACTTTTTTATTTTTTTTTAAATTGTGAATTGAAAATTTAAACGGCCGAGATTTTATCCAGTTTAAAAAAATTGGAGAGAATCCCGACCCATTTTTTATTTGTAAATATTTGTGTATATTTAATTTATTATAAAATTATATTTTAAAAGTTATGTTAGAGTAGTATTAATTAATATTCACTTACGCTAAATTAAATATACACTTAGTCTCATTAGTCTTATAGAGTTTTGTTGATTTTGCTCTTTTTCCTTTATTTTATCTTTGCAAAATAAATAAGTTTTAAAAAAAGTTAAAGAAAAAGTACATAAAAATGAAAAATTGAGAAGGATTGCGACTTCTCTAACACATTCCATAAATGGCTATACCAGGGATCCCTGCATTTCTTGATTTGTCTTCTCTCTTCTGGACGTGGATATATATATATATATATAAGTGGAGGATTAATTGACGATCTTCAACATCTGAGAAATGATAGCCATTAAAGATGATTCAAGTAGAAAAATATAATTGTTATAGTACTAAACTTTAACAATAACAACGTTACAAAACATTTTCACGTAATTGTCATTTACTGTGGTGACGGACTTTCATATAAAAATTTTAGCTATAATGTCATCGATTCCAATTATAACATAATGATTGGATTTTTTTTTAATATTAACCACAAGTATCCCTAATTACCAGGGACTATTATGTTCGGAGCTTAGTCACAGTTAAAGTTCTTTATCCCTCTCTAATAGTATGTTTAGTGGGGATAGAACCCAGGAGTTCTTCCCACAATTTTAGCCCGCGTTGCCAACTGAGCCACAACTCTTTGCTTCATAATGATTGGATTGATAATCAAAAAATATATACCGTAAAAAAAAACAAAAAAATTATGTGTTGAGTTCGATTTTTGAAAATTTTACATAAATAATGAAGTTGGATCCTACATATCCAATCATCCAGTAAATTAGCTATAAAATATTTAGGAATTAGTTATGAAATCACCAACTATTTTGTATTTACAGTACTAGAGAGGGATAGAAATAAACCAGTCGGTCTATCAGGACTTTTTGGCCTAGTCTGTATATGGCCTAACATGACCGGATTCATTTATTGAAATTGTCATGCTAAGGCTTTTTAAGATGAGTGTTTAGTTAAAGAGGTCAGTCTTCAGGTCAATAAAAAACCTATTAGGCTTGACATGCCAACCTATTTAATATAATAATATATAATATATTAAGTTAATTATATAAATAACTATATATATAATAAAAAAATTAGAATATAATAAAAAAAATTATTATATTAATTATTTAAAAATGTTTGTTTATGGGATAGGGTTATAAATCTGGTGACATGTTTGTAGATCTTGTTATGAAAACAGGTTTTTAAACAGGTTTACAGGTCAGCTATACTTTTATACAAACCAGGCCATGACCACACCTTAAAAAAATATTTGTAACAAGTAACAGGGCCCGAGTTTAGACTCAAGAATTAGGAGTCAAGTCAAGGCTGTCAAAGTCTGGTTTGGCCTGATCTGTTTCCACCACTAATTAAGTCAACTAAATAAGATCTTTAAACAAATATATGTTTTGGAATATTTTTTAACGACCATGTATATAAATCTTTCACTAGTCCATGTTTCACTAAACAAAAAAACAATCATGTAAACTCTCGATTAAACAAAGGTATTTATTTGAGGATTGAGGTGGATTCATTTTGAGTAAAAAACTTATCTTATGAAATATAAATTTAAGTAATATTAATTAGATCATTTTTTATTTTTTATTTCACCTTTTTAAAAAATTATGAAATAAATAATAAATATTTCAAAAACTCATTTAAAATACTAAATACCTCATTTTAAAAGTTAATTATGACAACTTTCAAATCAATATTGTTTATTTAAGATAAAAAAGGTTATATAATATCATAGTTATCATTTTAAAATAATAAATTTTATGTATATCTTTATTGTTTTTAATTTACACCGGTGTAAATTACATCGAGTATTACACCGCTGAATAATCTTTTAACATATCATTGTATTAAGTAATCCACCGTTAGATTGAAAATTACTATCATATAGATTATACACACGAAATTTTACGTTAATATGAAATTATTTGATATGTCATTGAGATGTCTCAAGATTAACATTATATATACATTTGAAGTATATAAAAAATCCAACCATTTGATTATTAAGTTATTAGTGCCAAAATTTTACGAAATTTGACACATATAATCATGATGATTAATAAACATAATTCAATGGTTGAATTACTTAAAAACATATTCGATTTGTAGTTATTAGCGGTGTAATATTTGGTGTAACTTACATCGGTATAATTTGAACCCTCCTCTATATGTATGTGTGTGTATATATATATAGACATATTCTATCTTTTTTACACATATTTATTAAAAAAATTATGTAAAATACAACAGATAATGAGAACATAAAATATGGAGGAAAAATTGAAACTGAAATTTATATATACCCATAAATACATTAAAAATGATAAGATATAACTTAAATAATAAAATAAATTGGTAGAATAATTTTATAAATACATGCTCACACAAAATTTAAGTGATCATATGATTTTTTTATATTAGTGATGTGATTATTTTATAAATAATATATATATATATGTTTAATTTAGATTAAGTTAGATCTTTTTTAAAAGTTGAATTAAAAACTAACTTTTTAAGTAAAAAAATATAATATAATAAAAAATCTGATTTTTTTTTATTTTTGATTTTCAATTTGTTCAATTTCCAACTTCTTGTTTTAGTTTTTGATGTTTATTAGGGGTGGGAATAGGTCGGGCGCTCGTAAGTGGCCTACAGCTTTATCTACATCAACCCCAGGTCAGACCAGACCAATTTATTAAATAGATAGGGCGAAGATTTTTTTCAAAAAAACTTATATAGAAAAACAGACCAAATTTATAAAGTCTATTCAAATACATGTTTATGATATATTCAAGTACCTTACTATAAAATAGGCTTTTAATCAAACTTTCAGGTCAAGTCATACTTTAAATAGGTGAGACTCATGCCATAAAATAAAGTCTATATTAGATAAATAGATCAGACTCGATCATACCATAGATTCAAAGTGTAGGTCATACTCTTGGAAAGCCTAACTCATTTCGTCTTATTCTCGTACCTATTGTTTATATTGGATTGCATGGCATCTCTACAATTAAATGCATATAGTCGATTAAAATATGATGTATAATATCAAATTGTGCTTTATATTAAATTAACTAATATTTGTTGTTTAAATATCATTCCTAGACTTCATTAATATTCTTCTCTGATCTCTTCTTGCCATGTAGGAGAAACGGGTCAAAATTATTATTGATCAAAACCATGGGTGAAGGGTGGGGTATCTATGGGTTATATGAGCAACTTGAACCTAAATTATAATTTACAAGGAGAACTTGCTGCTTGTTCTTATAATAGCAGTACTAGGTATCTTGTCTATTCTATATATCAACATTATTAGATTAATAGCAATAATCTAATCAGATTCTAACACATGGGACAGCAAGGACAGGAATCTAATTCTTTTTTAGACTAGTCGGTGCTCTTAAATCAGGTGATTATATTAATTAACAAGTATATATTTTTTATATTATGCCAGTATTTTTAAATTTGCATAAATTACAAAATATCATTTCAAATATTTAAATTCACTAAAAATATACATAATTAATTTTAAAAAATAAATATTATTTTATAAATAAAATAAGTATATTTATTTGATATGATTTAAAATTCATATATAAATTATTAAAACAATGTATATATGTTTTTATAAATTAGACTACGAAGTCATATCATTTTCAAGAAAATATATTTTAACTTAATATGTATAAAAACGACTTACTAATTAAAAAAAGTATAACATTTAATACAACTAATACATGTAGAACTTAATTCATATTTCTCATTCTGTAACAAAATGTACAGGAGCTTTTCTTGTTAGTTGTTATAACTTTAATTTAACGGAATTAATATTCAACCCATAATCAATGTTAAATATTTAAAATTAATCAAAAGTTTAAAAAAAACTCAAGCCTGCAGAATGACTCAAATTAAATATTATGAGCATAATTTTCGTTGAAATTATATTCATGTGGAGCAACATATATATGTTATTAATATAATATGGTATTATTAAGAATATAAACATATATCATAAATAATTTCTAGGAGGTATTATATTTTGAAAACATTGAATATTTTTTCCTTAATGTCTAATGGTCCTTTACTATTTTTATGATTAAAAATTTAAGTGATAATAAAATAATTATTATAAAATATTGAGAGCATTAATATATATACACATATATATTTTTGAGAAATCAAATCCTAGTGAGGTAATTGCCCCCACATTAGCACACATAGATCCGCCCCTGATTATATTATAGGGTCGGTCTAGTGATAAGTGATTGGGTAATTTACTATCAAGTATTAGGTTCAAACCACATTGTATTTTTTGTAAAAAAAAAAAAACATATGCCGTACTAAAAAAGAAAAAAAATGAAAATGAAGCATGCAATTTTGAGCCTGAATCACCTACAAACATATAGTAGTTTGAACGATTAGCAGTCTTGCCAAACTTGTACATTAAAGTGTGGATTTGGGTAAGTGTATATAAAATTAAATTTAAAATAAATTAAAGTAACTTATATTTGATATTTTTATAAAGGTGAATTAAGGAAGCAAAAACACTCAACAAACATGCTAAAAGTGTAAGACCAAAAATCCCCCACTAAGAAATGCCGAACAGTTAACTACTTTAACATTCAATTAACATATATATAAATTTAATACTGCTCATGCCAATACAAATAAAAACAATATATTTATCATTTATTACTTTAGAGCGTTTTATCTACTTAGGAGGATTTGTCTATTTAGGTGCGTCATGATATTCTACAACAAATTCAAAACTAATTAATCTATAAATCATATTACACCGTAGGAGTAGTAGATTAGAAACTAATTTAGTGTATGGTAAACTAACTATTTTGGAAACGTGTGATGAAGAGTACTGTATTGTATGGTAAAGTCTCAAAGTCTACAATTAATGTATGCGGTGGATGATGAAGGTGCATTGTCAATGACGTGGTTGAGTGAACCATGGAAAACAAACGACTAGTGAGTCGTGTCTAAGATAATAAATTAAAAAGCAAGAAACTGATGTGTAAGTGATTCTTTTTGGATAAACATATATATATATATATATATATATACTTTAATTAATTAATTAATTTATAACTTGAGAATTCTTCTTGCCTTCTCCTGAAGGTGACGCCCACGGTTTTCACAGATGCCCGCAGATTGAAGCTGACGGAGTTTAATTATTAAGAATTTTTTTGTCCCATACTGAGGCGTTTATCCCTTGTGCGAGAGTGTACGTGCTAATATGCTCTTCAGTTCATATAATCATGTTGATGCAACTTGCAACAACCATTAATACCCTTTATTCTGTGTAAAATTTACTGTGCAATGCCAATAATATCCTAAGTAGTCTTTGTTTATTTTGTGCGTCTTACTCTATTTTTAGAAACCGATCTATTACAAATATAACATGATAAAATCAGCTTGAAGAATGAACACTGAAAAGATGAGAGTCAGAGAATTTGAGAGAAAGAATTGATTCATTGAACTTGATTAATGAGGAGAATACAATTGAATATATACAATGGAAATCAACCAAAAAACAGAAACAGTTTGTAACTAATCAGTTGTAACTGAAAGTAACAGCCTAAACTGAAAACAGAAAAACTGAACTTCAACACCCCCCTTCAAGCTGGAATGTGAATGTTTATCATTCCAAGCTTGCATTGTAAAGATGTAAAAGGACCAGGTGCAAGAGCCTTTGTGAAAATATCTGCATGCTGCTCTGAAGATGAAATAGGAAGTAAAAGTAGAATGCCTTCTTGAACCTTGTCCCGAATCAAGTGGCAATCTATCTCTATGTGTCAAAGCTCCGATCCTGGAGCTGTGGGAATTGTTCTTGAAGATGATTCCAATATTTGATGGAAAAAATGCTTATTGGTGGTTGATCAATGTAGAGCAGTATTTTGATGGTAGGGGAATACCAGAGGAGGAGAAGCTATCATGGGCGTGGTTGGCTATGGAAGGTCGGGAGGAAATTAAGTGGTGGTATCGCTGGAAATCAAGCAAACAGAATGCAATGTGGTGGGATTTTGTGAAGGCATTGCTCAAGAATTTCCAGCCAAAATTTGATCCTGATATCTGGGTTCAAGAAGAGGGATCAGAATCTTGGGAGCAAGAGAACAGAGGAAAAAATGAAGCTTTGAAATTCAAGAACCAAGTTGGCAAGGAAGAAGCAATCCACAAAGAAGTGGAACAAGTAAAAGAAACAAATATTAAGATAGTTATGGCAGAGAAAGAAATGGAAACAGAACTGGAACTGCATGCAGGGACAGCAGTGGAGGTTCAAGAAGCTGATGTTGCAGACAAGATTGAAGGGGAAGAGAGTGACGCAGATTGGGGTTATATAAACACAAAGAAGGAAGGCTTCAAAGAAATGACTACAAGATTTGAGAACTCAGACGTCTTGGATAAACATCCCTCACAAGAACCGCCTGATTGGGTTGCTTTTGTGGTGCCAAAAACTACTCCGACAGAACAGGTTGTGGTTCTGTTGCAGAGGACTGTCCTTCGTAAGGGAACAAGATCTAAGAGTAGAAAGAAGTCAACCAAGATGGTCAACTGTCAACCAAGATAGATTCTTTGCAAGACATTTAAGGGGAGTTGGCAGCAGAAGGGTCTAAGGGGCTTTTCATTTGACCCTGGTGGAACTTGGCTCTCAGCAGTTACTGTTAAGGGGTATGGCACCATAGCTAAACCATTGACTGATTTACTCAAAAAAGACAGCTTTTCATGGTCACAAACAGCTCAAGAAGCATATGACAAATTAAAATCAGCCGTAACAGCCTTGCCAATGTTAGCAGTTCCCAAATTTTCAAAGCCATTTGTGGTGGAGACAGATGCTTCTAGCAAAGGTTTAGGGGTTGTTCTGTTACAAGAAGGGAAACCTCTAGCTTTTTGGAGTCAAGGATTGTCTGAAAGAGCTCAACAGAAATCAGTATATGAGCGAGAATTGATGGCAGTTGTTAATGCAGTGCAGAAATGGAGGCATTATCTGTTGGGGCGCCACTTTATCATACTTATGGATCAGAGGAGTTTGAAATTCCTGATAGATCAGCATTTGCTCAGTGAAGAACAATTTAAATGGGTTTCTAAGCTGATTGGTTATCATTTCGAAATAAAATATCGGCCTGGAAGGGAGAATGCGGTTGCTGATGCGCTCTCTAGGAAAGGAATGTTGGCAGTTATCACTGTTCTTAAATTTGATGTTGGAGATTGGGTCTATCTCAAGCTACAGCCCTACAAACTGAAGTCCCTAGCCCGGAAACCAAATGAGAAGCTGAGTCCTCATTTTTATGGGCCATATCAGATGTTAGACAGAATTGGGCAAGTGGCTTACAAGTTGAACTTGCCTGCAGATAGCAAAATTCATCCTGTTTTCCATTTTTCTTTGCTGAAGAGAACAGTGAAACCTCAACACACACCCCTGCAGCTGCCAACAATGCTGTCCGAGGAGCAAGAGTTACAGGTGCAACCGGAGGATGTTGTTAATGTCAGAGAAGATTCCTATGGAAATGTGGAGGTGCTTATTAAATGGCAACAGTTACCAGCATGTGATAACAGTTGGGAATCTGCTGCAAGGATTCAGGAGCAATTTCCCCATTTCCACCTTGAGGACAAGGTGGCACTTATAGGGGGTATTGATAAAGCGCCAGCACCAGCACCACTTAAGAGAGTCTATGTTAGGAAGAATAGGAGAGTAACAGGGGATCCAAGCCCAAATGTAACTAATAACAGAATTTAGTTACTGGGTGGAGGGGGTTATAAAGAGAGAATAGGAGAAGGATTGTTCACAGGATATGTGAGAGTGGTGTTGTGGAGAGTACATGTTCTCTCGAATAACCTGAGGGTGTACAATTCTTTCATTTCAATACAGATTCAGTTTCTCTATTCCTTTTCTTTTACCTAATTTCTGCAATAGTTCTAAATGAATTCACATAGTGAGAAGCATTAAGATTCAAGCTAGGACTAGACATGTATCTTTTGATAAACTTGTTGCTATGAAAGATGTGTATCCATTCATTAAATGTAATAAAGACACTGATGCTTGTGAAGTGTGTCATTTGGCCAAACAAAGAAAACTGCCTTTTCCAAATAGCCATTCCATATCAAAAAAGGATTTTTGATATTGTTCATATGGACATATGGGGACCATTTCACTGCCCTTCAGTCTTTGGTCATATATATTTTTTAACTGTGATTGATGATAAGTCCAGGTATACATGGATTTTCACGATGAAACAGAAATCAGAAGCTTCAAACCTTGTTAAATCTTTTGTTGCCTATATTGATACTCAGTTTGGGACCAAGCTCTGATACCATATTACAAATATAACATGATAAAATCAACTTGAAGAATGAACACTGAAAAGATGAGAGTCAGAGAATTTGAGAGAAAGAATTGATTCATTGAACTTGATTAATGAGGAGAATACAATGGAATATATACAATGGAAATCAACCAAAAAACAGAAACAGTTTGTAACTAATCAGTTGTAACTGAAAGTAACAGCCTAAACTGAAAACAAAAAAACTGAACTTCAACACGATCTGTAAATAAGATGCATGAAACCAAAAACTACATTAATTAAATTTAAAACAAGACAAATTAAGAATAAAATGTGTAAAATTTTAAGAGAGCTAGAAAAATTAAAAAGTCAAGTCATTCTCAATAAAATACAAATTAAATTTAACATATTTAGGTGAATTACAAAAAATAAGTATTTATAAATGTATTCATTTTATGTCTATATATCTCTAAAGTAAGAAGTACGTGTTTTAAGTTTTATATAAAAAAAATTAAGTTTTATAAAAAATTCACTCCCAAGGTGAGGTGAAATGAGTTTTCACTTATTCTTCTATTTTTCATTTTTTTTTACTTATTTTTTTTGGGTCAGAAACTTTTTTTTTACTTATTTTTGTTCCAATCTAAACAATATAAAAATCCCTTTCACTAAACTCATTTTTACTCCACATCCAAAAGCTGAAATGTTTCAATGAATATTTAGATAAAAAACAATTAATTAAGTGTATGTTTAAATTGCAGTTTACCATTTTAAATTAAAGTTTTGAAACGTAAATTTTTTTTAATGCGTTTGAATTTAGGTTGGAAAATTACATTTGAATATAACTTTTATTTTAAATCCATTTATATTTAGAATAACGTATTCTCAATACTTAATGTATTTGGTTTATATTAAAAATCACATTTTAAATATCGATTCGGAGAGAAACTATTCTTAATCATGTTTGTCTAAAACGTGAATTTAGAATAAACAATCACATTAATTGTTAATTGTTATTGTCTTAGCTAAACTTTAATTCAAACACAGTATTATTTAGATATATATTTCCGTAATTCATTATCATCCACATAACACCTTTGCTGTTTACTTTACCATACCAATTGTTATGATGGTGATGACGGAGCTAGGAATGGAGAGTGGAGACAAGACAAAGCAAACATCGGTTGGTGGGGGTGGGGCCCAATTGCACAGAAGAAGGAGAAACTAAATACTAAAAGGAAGGCAATAATGAATGATGAAAGGAAAGGAATTAGCGAGTGAGAGTGATAGAGAGAGAGACAAATACAAATGGTGGATTCCAAATTCCTAGCTACTGTTCCACCAAACCAAATGGCCGCTTAGTCTTGGATTTTCACCCACAACCACAACTCTTTTGTTCCTAAATCCTAACCAAACAAAAACCTTCTATTCATTTTTGTTGAAGCAGGGTCTCTGCCACGTATATTTCTTCCTCTTCCATATGGCCATTGCTCGTTTCCAATATTCGTCTGAATATTGAAAGTAGCACGCATGCATTACAATAAAAGAATAAATAAAGATTTCGTATGAAAATTACACCCATATTCAGCGCGGGAGAATTAATACTCGTAGTATAACCACAAAATCAATAATCAATTCTGTTTATTTTTCTTCTTGTTTTAAATTATTTTAAAAGACTAGAGATATGGTGTGTACAATGAATTAATTTTTAGTATCAAACTTTAGTTTATCTTAATATTACTATATAGTATATCTATATCTATATCTATATATATATGTCGCGACCGGGGCCACAACGGGGTCGGCGAGCCCGTGAGAAAAGATAATGAAAAATGATTGAATTTTGGGGAGTCGCCACCAATTTATTTGGGTTGGGAAAATTGGAAAATCCGAAAATGATTTAAAATTAAAAACTGGTCTGCGAACAAGAGATCCAAATTCGGGAGTCGATTATGCGTAGGGAAGGTATTAGCACCCTACAACATCCGTTAAAAACGGTTACCCTTAATTAATTGTGCAAAATTCATTAACTTTTAAAATGTTTATTTTACCCTCTAAAAGAAAAGAAACAAAATTTATTTACATTCTTTAAATTAAAGAATGATGAGAAAAAATTAATTTGAAATCAATGGGACAAAAATGTTGAAAATTTTATTTTGGCTCGACAGGAAATCCCGCTCCTACGTATCTCCAAGTGCAATGGAGAAATCAAAGCCACGTAGTTCTAAAAATGTGTTTTAAAAGAGATTGGTTTTAATTTTGAAAAGAAAATGATTTTTAATTTTTGAAAATAAAATAAAATAAAATAAATGAGGAAATTGATTTTGGAAGTGTTTTTAATTCAAAGAAAAAAAAAGGATTTTATTTTTTAGCAGAGTTGTTGCTAGCAAATGGCTATACAACGAACCCTTGAAATTGTTTTGACGACATTATTGATAGAAATGTTATTCAATAAACGTCATTTATTTTGAGAAGAAAACATTTTTGAGAAAAGATTTAAAATTCCGCATTATTGGGTTAGCAAATGGCTATACTTAATATTTTCCTTTTTACGTTATTGATAGAAATGCTATTCAATTAACGTATTTTTTTGAAGAGAATCATTTTCTTTTTTAAAATGAATTTGAAATTTCACGCATTATTGAGCTAGTAAATGACTATACTCAATATTTCTTTTTTCACGTTATTGATAGAAATGTTATTCAATTAACGTAACTTTTGAAAAGAAATATTTATTATTTTCATTAAAAGGGTTTTAAAATTTCACGCATTATTGAGCTAGTAAGTGACTATACTCAATATTTCCTTTTTACGTTATTGATAGAAATGTTATTCAATTAACGTAACTTTTGAGAAAAGAATTATTTTTTTGGAAGAGGTTTGAGATTAAGCACATTATTGAGCTAGTAAATGACTATACTCAATATTCCTTTTTCTCTTAAAACTATACGTTAGAGGATAGAAAGACTATTCTATCAACGTAATCGATTTGATAAACCAATTTAAAAAATGTTTTTTTTATTTATAAACGGGCAAATTATTGAGCTAGTAAATGACTATGCTCAATTACTTTTATTTGAAATGACGTTAAAAGATAGAAATGCTATTCTATTAACGTCAAAGATAAAAGGGGATAAATTGAATCAATTAATATTTACATGCACACAAAATTAAAATTACAAATAATCGATTATTTACAGAGAAAGAAATAAATAAATATTTACATCCACAAATGTTAAATAAATAATTCTAAACAGTTAAAAGAAATACAAGATGGTGGATCTAAAATAATTTACAAAAAAGAGATTATTAGTAATAAAGAAGAACACATATTTAAAACAAATAACATACAATTTTTAGTGAAACAAATAACAAAAAATAAAAGAGGGGAAAAATAAATTGGGCCTCAGTTCACATCATTGGCCCAACCACTATCCAAAAAAAGAGAAAAAAGAAGAAAAAAAAATAAAAAAAATAAAAAATAAGAGGAAAAAAAAAGGGTGTAAGACACCAATGGGCCAGCAGGTTCGCTGGCCCAATTCACACTTAAACCTAAGGTCAGCCAAATCAAAGGGTAAAATAAACAGATGATTAAAAAGTCTCCAGACCCTTCTCCTACCCTCTGCTAGGGTTTGTTATTAGGCAAGAGAGTGCTCATGATGGGAAGCAAGGAGGCGGCCTTGCATGGCCGCAGCGGCAGCCACATCTGCTCATGGTGATGGCGCCACGACGGCGCACAAGGGAGTTGTGCGGAGGAGGTCGCGCGCAGCAGCGGAGGGCCGCGACAGCGCACCCGCGGTGGAGAGCGGCGTTCGGCCGCATCACCGCGACGAGGGGAGAGTGCGCGCGAGGGGCGCGACTGTGAACGGCGGTGGTGAAAAGCGCGGCTGAGCTCGCGGGGGACCAGGCTGTGGTGGGGGAGCCACCCAGCGGCGGCGGTGTGGCCGCCTGCAGGAGAGAGAAGCCGCACGCGACGGCCGCGCGAAGGGGGGGGGCGTGCGGCGCTTGGCCGTTGCAGCCGCGCAACAGCGACGCAATGGGAGGGACGGAAGCGGTCCCGCACGGTGGTGCGGCTGCGGACGAGGGATGGTGCTTGGTCTACGACGGCCAGATGCGGCTGCGCGACGGTGGCGGCTCGTGGTGGTGAAACGGGACAGGGAGCGGTGGCAGCACCGCGCCATACCGGAGGCCCTCTCTCTCATTCTCTTTTCCCTTTTCAGTTTTTTTTTTGCTTTGTTTTTGCCTGTTTCAGCTTACAGTTTGTTGGCCTCTCTCTTTGCAGGTTGTGGCCGTGAGGAAAGGTAGAGGTTCATGGTTGGTGAGGCTGCGGTGGTAGTCCGGTCAGAGGAGGGGAGGTGTTGGCCTTTCTTCTTTTCTCTTTTCTTTCTCCTATTTAGGTTTTCCATTATGCTGATTGAACCTTTCTCTGTATTTTATTCTCTATGGCTTTGATCTTGGGCAGATAATGTTATTTAGATAATAGGTGGTACTTTGATGGAGGTTGGGGCTGCTATTTTTTCTCTTCTTGTCATGTTTTGTATAATGGGACTGTGTATAAACCTATTAGAGACATTGTGTAATTTAAATTGAGAAATGAAACAGGAGATGTTTATACATACCAAAGAGTGTAGGTATCTGAAATCTGAATGCTTGTTTCGATTATATGATGAACACCTCCTTTGGTGCGAAACCTCCACTTCTTCTCCCTGTTTTTTAATTCAATTCGTTCCTTCCTGAATCCCTTTTCTTGATGTGGAAACCCCCCTATTTATGCAAATTCTACATTCACTTTATCTATGCAAGTTGCCTCTAATTTATTATTTTTCCTTCTGCTGCCACCGCCCAATATAACTGCCCATGCTACCGTCCATACTGCAAATTGCAAGGAGCTTGATGGAGGATGCAAGTTGTAGTGAGCCTCCACTTTCTCTTTTTTTTTTTTAAAATCAATTTTTACAAATGGGCTATGTTAGCCCAACAGTTTTTTTTTAATTTAAGATTCACAAATAATGGGCCTCAACTGGCCCACTTAAAAATATGAATTCTTCTTCTTTTTTTTAATAAAATGTTTAATTAATCAATTAATTAATTAACTATTAATAATTAATTAATCAACTAATTAATTCATTCATTTTAGTTTTTTAAATAATTAATTTTTTTTGGATTTTTGATGCGAGAACAGAATGCTTAAGGACAGGAATATAAACATGAAAATAAGATAAAATTGCCGGACAAAATTGGGTGCTGACAGCAGCCCCCTTTGCTTGTTCTTTCAACCGAAAGAATAAGCAAAACAAAGAAGCAACCAATTTTGTTTCGGACAAAACACGATTAGGAAAAAAAGGATGCCTAGAAAATCATAAGCAACTTGATGAAAGTCTTGGTAACTTTGGAAAACGCAGCCTGGAAAATCACAGGCGCGTCAATGAGAAAGTGAGGAAGAAAGGGAAAAGACCTGGAAAACTATCAGGTCAAATCGATGAGACTCCCGGAAAAGGAAAAGACCTGGAAAACCATCAGGTCAAACTGATAAAATTCCTGGAAAACCATCAGGAGGAAAGGAAAAAGACCTGGAAAACCATCAGGTCAAACTGATAAATTCCTGGAAAACCATCAGGAGGAAAGGGAAAAGACCTGGAAAACCATCAGGTCAAACTGATAAAACTCCTGGAAAACCATCAGGAGGAAAGAAAAAGACCTGAAAAATCATCAGGCCAACTGATAAAGCTCCCGGAACCAACATCAGGAGGAAAGGAAAAGACCTGGAAAACCATCAGGCCAACTAATAAAACTCCCGGAATGAACATCAAGAGGAAAGGAAAAGACCTGGAAAATCATCAGGTCAAACTGATAAAACTCCCGGAACGAACATCAGGAGGAAAGGGAAAAGACCTGGAAAACCATCAGGTCAAACTAATAACACTCCTGGAACCAACATCAGGAGGAAAGGGAAAAGACCTGGAAAACCATCAAGTCAAACTGATAAGACTCCTGGAAAACCATCAGGAGGAAAGGGAAAAGACCTGGAAAACCATCAGGTCAAACTTGATAAGACTCCTGGAAAACCATCAGGAGGAAAATGAAAAGACCTGAAAAACCATCAGGTCAAACTGATAAGACTCCTGGAAAACCATCAGGAGGAAAAGGAAAAGACCTGGAAAACCATCAGGTCAAACTGATAAACTCCTGGAAAACCATCAGGAGGAAAAGGAAAAGACCTGGAAAATCATCAGGTCAAACTGATAAACTCCTGGAAAACCATCAGGAGGAAAAGGAAAAGACCTGGAAAACCATCAGGTCAAACTGATAAACTCCTGGAAAACCATCAGGATGAAAAGGAAAAGACCTGGAAAACCATCAGGTCAAACTGATAAGACTCCTAGAAAACCATCAGGAGGAAAAGGGAAATACCTGGAAGATCACAGGTAGTTTGATGAAAATAGAAGACACTAGATGTCACAATGTCGAGCGGGCTTCACAATACCCTAGAGAAAAGAACTAGGTGTCCAATACCTAAAATGGAAACATGGGCATCACACTACCTAAAAAAATGATAACTCGACAACTCAACATCTGGAACAAAGGTTAGGACAATGCCCAACAGTCGGTGCAAAATGCTTGCAAAAAAAGAAGTTGAAAATTTGGACAACAATCTGGATTTCAAAACTTGATTCTTCCGTAGAAACTTGGCATGAATTTCAAATCAAATATGAAAAATTCCAGGAGAGACAACATCCCCAAAAATGATATGAATTTTCTTTTCACCATTGAGTTAAAACACTCATTCAATTGTTTATGGACAAAGGGTGGTATTATGGTGTAGGGAGGAAGCAAAGAATCCTTTTCAAGGTTTTTGAGATTAAAGGGGAGGAGTATGGGAAGGGAAGGTAATTTTCCACTGTGACATGGAAGTATAAGTGAAATATGGATCTAGCCCCCAAGTTAGGCATGAAAGCATGACTTTCTCAAAGAGATGGAAACTTGCACAATTCTGGCGAGGAGGAATAATGAGCCCCCAGATTTTAGCTTCAAGACATCTATGACACCCAAATCCTTTTGATGATTCTTGCTTCAAATGCCCAGTGAATAAAATTAACATTTGCTTCCGCTGCAAGTGCGCTTTTCCTTCATCTTTTGTACTTTTATTTTTTTCTTTTTTTCTTCTTCTTTTTTCTCTCTCTCTTTTCTTTTAGGAGCCAAATTTACAAGCAAATGCAGCTTAATCAAGTCGCTTTGTCTCAAAATTAAAGATTAAGAAAATAAAAAGCAATCAATCTTTGATCAGGATGGACTTTATTGGGCTTGTAACGTGGCCAAGGGTTAAATGGTTATGAAAGAAAAGGATATTAAGGCCCAAAATGAGTGTTTACGGGTTTATTAGGACAAAGGATCTGCTGCACAATGATACATTTTGAAACAGATAATTCAATTAAAGCGATGTTCTCAACATTTCCATTTTCACTTTCTTCAAATTTTTCATCCCTTTCTTTTTCATTCATTTTCATCTTTCTCTTTTCTTTTTATCTTCATTCTTTCATATTTTCAACTCTTCCTTTCTTTATGAACGAATAACTTGTGAAAATGGAATACAACTTGTACGAGTAACATCACAAATAATTCATGAGACTTGGATGAACACATTGTAGCAGCCCCCCAGTATGGAGGTGATCCTTATCAAGGGTTAATTGAAGAAAAAAAAAATTTAGGCTCAAAGTGGGCAGCAAGGGATATTATTCAACCGTTGGATAAAGAAACAAGGCCAAACTTCATTTCAAATCTTGATTGCTTGTTTTCAAAAAGTTTAATTTAGAGACAAAGTCTCTTGAAAGATGCATTTGCTCATTTTTCACTCCTTTTCTTTCTTTTGGAATAACGACATGAACAAAAGATAATTTCATTGCTCATAATATGACGAGTACATCATTGTAGTAGAAGCAAAAAAGATAACCATTACACTTAAACAAAAGAAGCAAGATAAAAAGCGAGAAATTGAAAGTCATCCAATACTACCGACAACCTAAAATGCATCAGCCAAACTTCATTCTTAATGCTTAAGGAGAGGATCTTTGTCGATACTCGTCCCTGTGGATTTCCCTTCTCCTTCTTCAAAAAACAATTGTCCTGCATCCCTTAACCTTTGCACTCGAAGTTTGAAGGTCAAACATTTTTCTATCGAGTGACCCGGGGCTCCCATATGATACTTGCATGCTTCAGCTGGGTTGTACCATTTGGGGGGAGGATTGGACACTGGTTGTGGTACCTCTGGGGCCACCAAATGTTGTTGCAACAAAGTATCATAAAGGTCAGAATAAGGGATTGGCACGGGATCGATCTTCACTCTCTCTTTTCTTGGCTGATAGGGTGGATTTTGGAAGGTCGGTGGCTGGTTGGGAAAGGAAACATTGTTAACTTGTGGAGGTGCGGAGTTCCCAACTTGGGATGTTCCTCCCTGGTAAGGATTGTGGAAGTTTGGAGGATAGGATGGGTAGGGGTATGGATAAAAGGGTGGTAGGGAGTATGGTGAGGTTTGTTGGACGGGGTGATGGGATATGGTTTTGGATGGGTAGTTTCCAGTGCCAACTGCATGGACCTCTCCTTCCTTCTTTTGAAAGTTCGGCTTTTTGGGCTTGTCATGAGGATTATTTGCCCCATGTAGCTTCCCTTCTTTAATGGCATCTTCCACCTGTTCTCCAGCAATGACAACATCTGAAAACCGATTGGTGACACATCCCAACAATTTCTCAAAGTATGCCCCATCCAGAGTTTTCACAAAAAGTCTAACAATTTCTTTTTCATTCAGAGGGGGCTGAACCTGAGAAGCTTTCTCTCTCCACCTTTGAGCATACTCCCTAAATGTCTCCGTCTCGGCCTTCTTCATCCTTTGAAGCTCGAATCGGTCAGGGGCAATGTCGGTCACAAACTGGTACTGTTTAATAAATAATTCCGCCAGATTACGCCAACTCCTGATTTGCTTCTTATCAAGCTGTAAAAACCAAGTCAGAGCACCTTCAGCCAAGCTGTGCTGGAAACAATGAATCATCAGCTTTTCATTGTTATAATGTGCAGCCATGCTTCTAGTGTACATGGTCAGGTGGATCAACGGGTCAGTTTTCCCTTCAAATTTCTCAAAGTCCGGAACTTTGAATTTTGCAGGAATCTCTATGTCGGGAAAAAGGTAAAAATCCTGCACATCCAGCTTCCCGTAAACATCTATTCCCTGTAATGCTCTCATTTTTTCTTCCAACATCTCCATTTTGTCCATCATTTTAGCTTCTTCCTCCCTGACCTTCACCTCGGGGCCTGATGACTCGGTGACAATCACAACTTTGTGGGGATTTTCACCATTGGTTTTAATAGATGGACCCCCACCGTCGTTGTCGTCTCCGTTCGAATTGTCGTTGATCACTTCCTTCTCAGGGATCACAGTCTTCAACAATTCTAAAATTTGGCTAAAACTCCCTTCTAACCTTTCCATCCTCTACTCCATAGTAGGAGGGCTCTCACTTGTCACAGGGATCTCAACCATTGTTGAATGGTGGGGAACTGTCTGGGAACGAGAACGGGTTTGGATAGGACTGCGTATGAACTTGTGCTTTGGCGCAATGGTGAAATCTGATAAAAATTTGGAAAGAATTAATTTAGGGGAATGTTATTTCAAAATTGGAATCATTTCAAAATTTTTCAAAATTTGCTTGAATTATACACAAAAGAAGACACGTGATTTTTCAAGAAATTGAAAAAGGAGAAAGAAAAGACAAACTATTCACAAAGTTTATAGATGCAAAATATATCTTTTTGTGCAAGGATGAGATACTAAAATTTTGTACAAAAAATGTGGAGATTAAAATTTTGAGGAAAAAGAAATAAGAAAAAGATTAATGCTCCTTTTGTTCTACAAGGGCGAATCCTAGCATTGGATAATTCTATTGTCGGACAAAAATCCCTATTCAGGTTTGGCAATTATAGATAAACTACCCGTGCACAGATTTAGGGATGAATCTAGACCTCTAGGGACCATGGTTCCCAGATTGCCCTCATCACATTGACAAGGATCCAGTTCGTGAATTAGTCATACGTAGGGATAATCCCTCTCAATATAACAAATCCAGGATACCGGTAGCAATCTGAGTGGTGAATCAACTAATGTCACGTGGGCATCAAGCCCCTCAAAACATTTGTTGAAAAACTCCTATGCCTTAGCTTGCACGAGCTCGGGTATAAAGCCAAAGTTGTGCGAGGAGACTGACAATGAAGTGCCTGCTTAGAGCATAGAAACCTACAAAACAACCTCACCTGCAAGAGAGACAGATAACAAATATGTACACAAATAATAGTCTTCTAACCTAAGGTTGAAGCAAAATATTTACAACAGCAAAATATGTACAATGGAATTCACAAAGACATAAGAAAAAGTATTTACAATAGGATATATACAACAAAACGAAAGAGGGTATAACAAACATAAAAGTTAATAATTTTGCACAAATAATTAATAGGCTTGACTCTCAAATTCCCCAGTGGAGTCGCCAGCTGTCGCGACCGGGGCCACGACGGGGTCGGCGAGCCCGTGAGAAAAGATAATGAAAAATGATTGAATTTTGGGGAGTCGCCACCAATTTATTTGGGTTGGGAAAATTGGAAAACCCGAAAATGATTTAAAATTAAAAACTAGTCTGCGAACAAGAGATCCAAATTCGGGAGTCGATTATGCGTAGGGAAGGTATTAGCACCCTACAACATCCGTTAAAAACGGTTACCCTTAATTAATTGTGCAAAATTCATTAACTTTTAAAATGTTTATTTTACCCTCTAAAAGAAAAGAAACAAAATTTATTTACATTCTTTAAATTAAAGAATGATGAGAAAAAATTAATTTGAAATCAATGGGACAAAAATGTTAAAAATTTTATTTTGGCTCGACGGGAAATCACGCTCCTACGTATCTCCAAGTGCAATGGAGAAATCAAAGCTACGTAGTTCTAAAAATGTGTTTTAAAAGAGATTGGTTTTAATTTTGAAAAGAAAATGATTTAATTTTTGAAAATAAAATAAAATAAAATAAATGAGGAAATTGATTTTGGAAGTGTTTTTAATTCAAAGAAAAAAAAAGGATTTTATTTTTTAGCAGAGTTGTTGCTAGCAAATGGCTATACAACGAACCCTTGAAATTGTTTTGACGACATTATTGATAGAAATGCTATTCAATAAACGTCATTTATTTTGAGAAGAAAACATTTTTGAGAAAAGATTTAAAATTCCGCATTATTGGGTTAGCAAATGACTATACTTAATATTTTCCTTTTTTACGTTATTGATAGAAATGCTATTCAATTAACGTAATTTTTTGAAGAGAATCATTTTCTTTTTTAAAATGAATTTGAAATTTCACGCATTATTGAGCTAGTAAATGACTATACTCAATATTTCCTTTTTCACGTTATTGATAGAAATGTTATTCAATTAACGTAACTTTTGAAAAGAAATATTTATTATTTTCATTAAAAGGGTTTTAAAATTTCACGCATTATTGAGCTAGTAAGTGACTATACTCAATATTTCCTTTTTACGTTATTGATAGAAATGCTATTCAATTAACGTAACTTTTGAGAAAAGAATTATTTTTTTGGAAGAGGTTTGAGATTAAGCACATTATTGAGCTAGTAAATGACTATACTCAATATTCCTTTTTCTCTTAAAACTATACGTTAGAGGATAGAAAGGCTATTCTACCAACGTAATCGATTTGATAAACCAATTTAAAAAATGTTTTTTTTTTATTTATAAACGGGCAAATTATTGAGCTAGTAAATGACTATGCTCAATTATTTTTTATTTGAAATGACGTTAAAAGATAGAAATGTTATTCTATTAACGTCAAAGATAAAAGGGGATAAATTGAATCAATTAATATTTATATGCACACAAAATTAAAATTACAAATAATCGATTATTTACAGAGAAAGAAATAAATAAATATTTACATCCACAAATGTTAAATAAATAATTCTAAACAGTTAAAAGAAATACAAGATGGTGGATCTAAAATAATTTACAAAAAAGAGATTATTAGTAATAAAGAACAACACATATTTAAAACAAATAACATACAATTTTTAGTGAAACAAATAACACAAAATAAAAGAGGGGAAAAATAAATTGGGCCTCAGTTCACATCATTGGCCCAACCACTATCCAAAAAAAGAGAAAAAAGAAGAAAAAAAATAAAAATAAAAAATAAGAGGAAAAAAAAAAGGGTGTAAGACACCAATGGGCCAGCAGGTTCGCTGGCCCAATTCACACTTAAACCTAAGGTCAACCAAATCAAAGGGTAAAATAAACAGATGATTAAAAAGTCTCCAGACCCTTCTCCTACCCTTTGCTAGGGTTTGTTATTAGGCAAGAGAGTGCTCATGATGGGGAGCAAGGAGGCGGCCTTGCATGGCCGCAGCGGCAGCCACCTCTGCTCATGGTGATGGCGCCACGGCGGCGCACAAGGGAGTTGTGCGGAGGAGGTCGCGCGCAGCAGCGGAGGGTCGCGACAGCACACCCGCGGTGGAGAGCGGCGTTCGGCCGCATCACCGCGACGAGGGGAGTGTGCGCGCGAGGGGCGCGACTGTGAACGGCGGTGGTGAAAAGCGCGGCTGAGCTCGCGGGGGACCAGGCTGTGGTGGGGGAGCCACCCAGCGGCGGCGGTGTGGCCGCCTGCAGGAGAGAGAAGCCGCACGCGACGGCCGCGCGAAGGGGGGGGGCGTGCGGCGCTTGGCCGTTGCAGCCGCGCAACAGCGACGCAATGGGAGGGACGGAAGCGGTCCCGCACGGTGGTGCGGCCGCGGACGAGGGATGGTGCTTGGTCTACGGCGGCCAGATGCGGCTGCGCGACGGTGGCGGCTCGTGGTGGTGAAACGGGACAGGGAGCGGTGGCAGCACCGCGCCATACCGGAGGCCCTCTCTCTCATTCTCTTTTCCCTTTTCAGTTTTTTTTTTTGCTTTGTTTCTGCCTGTTTCAGCTTACAGTTTGTTGGCCTCTCTCTTTGCAGGTTGTGGCCGTGAGGAAAGGTAGAGGTTCATGGTTGGTGAGGCTGCGGTGGTAGTCCGGTCAGAGGAGGGGAGGTGTTGGCCTTTCTTCTTTCTCTTTTCTTTCTCCTATTTAGGTTTTCCATTATGCTGATTGAACCTTTCTCTGTATTTTATTCTCTATGGCTTTTGATCTTGGGCAGATAATGTTATTTAGATAATAGGTGGTACTTTGATGGAGGTTGGGGCTGCTATTTTTGCTCTTCTTGTCATGTTTTGTATAATGGGACTGTGTATAAACCTATTAGAGACATTGTGTAATTTAAATTGAGAAATGAAACAAGAGATGTTTATACATACCAAAGAGTGTAGGTATCTGAAATCTGAATGCTTGTTTCGATTATATGATGAACACCTCCTTTGGTGCGAAACCTCCACTTCTTCTCCCTGTTTTTTAATTCAATTCGTTCCTTCCTGAATCCCTTTTCTTGATGTGGAAACCCCCCTATTTATGCAAATTCTACATTCACTTTATCTATGCAAGTTGCCTCTAATTTATTATTTTTCCTTCTGCTGCCACCGCCCAATCTAACTGCCCATGCTACCGTCCATACTGCAAATTGCAAGGAGCTTGATGGAGGATGCAAGTTGTAGTGAGCCTCCACTTTCTCTTTTTTTTTTTTTAAAATCAATTTTTACAAATGGGCTATGTTAGCCCAACAGTTTTTTTTTTAATTTAAGATTCACAAATAATGGGCCTCAACTGGCCCACTTAAAAATATGAATTCTTCTTCTTTTTTTTTAATAAAATGTTTAATTAATCAATTAATTAATTAACTATTAATAATTAATTAATCAACTAATTAATTCATTCATTTTAGTTTTTTAAATAATTAATTTTTTTTGGATTTTTATGCTAGAACAGAATGCTTAAGGACAGGAATATAAACATGAAAATAAGATAAAATTGCCGGACAAAATTGGGTGCTGACAATATATATATATATAAATGACACAGTATTAGAATCACAGAAATTAATAAAACCCAATAAAAGATATGCTCATTTGCTTAAACAGTTGACGTAGCTGAAATTGAGGTCTGAGTATTTTTTTCCCATGTCTCTAATTCGAACTTTCCATAGAATAAACAGAGGATAATTGCATCACTATGAAAGCCAGAACCACAAGATTAAGTCAATAATGCAAATTTAGCAATTAATGGAGAAAACTGAAAGTGAGAGGTGAAAGTAGAGGGGACCAAATTAAATGGGTGCCGACCTTCCAGGGTGTATGGAAGAAAATCCTTGAGCTGTCGTAAGCTTCAGATACTTGTGATTATCTCTTTTTTCTTTTTTCCCCTTTGTTTGGTGTGAAAAACCAGACTTTTATTTTATATATATATTTTCCCCGTAGGAGTGAACTGCTGGACTTAATTAAGGCTTAAGTTAATTCACCACAAAAAGATATTTTAATTTTTATGCTCAAAAGTGTATTATATATACGAATATTTTTATAAAATATAAAAGTTTTATTTAATTGATAATTAAAAATTATTTTCATGAAATATTTTAAAAATTTAAAACTATTATATATTTAAAGTGATAAAGTTTACATATATTTAAAAATTTACAGTTTAATTGATTTAATGTGAAAGTTTAAAACATATGTATATATCATCATACAGAAAGACTCATAATTTTATTATAATATAATAATATGACTTTGTGATAATGATAACACATTACGAGATTAGCTCACTGATAATAATAATGTAAAGTTAAATTTAAAATAATAGATTAAGAGAAATTTTTTATCCTAACTGTCTGACTTGAAAACTTAAGAGAAAACTATAAGAAAGAAAGAAAATATAGAAAATAGATAAAATTTAGGGAAATGCTACGAATGTTTACACCCCTTAGTTTTTTTTATTTCTTTTTTAATATCACATCACCCATCCTATTTATGAATTATTTATTGTGCATGAATGAATGATTTTTTCATATATAATTAGTAAATTGGTTTGTTTTGTACTCCAAAAGGAAGAGCCATCTAATTTTGTAACTTGTGGCCTCAGCTTCATTAATTAATACTATCATTCCTGACTCAGCATTGAAAGGGGCTTTAACTCTTTCTTCTTATGCTCTAATTATGACCCACAGATTTGCTCATTTATTGGATGCCTGAGGTTGCAAAACACAATAATATATCATTCATAAAAAAATAAAAAAATAAAAGACTCGTTTAATTACTTGATCGGAAAATTCAGTATAAATTAACACACGTATGTAATCATGAGAGAGAAAAAGAGTAAAGAGCTAGAAGTATGAAATGTGGTGAACTATGTGATTGATAAAGATAAAGAAAAAAAATATTATATGAATTATTGTATATTTTAGTTGTATAACTCTTTAATCTATTAAATGTATGAATAAAAAACTAGAAAAATCAATTCAAAATTACTAAAAAACCCTAAAGAGTTAATATATTTGTTTTAATTATTTTTAAAAAATAAAAATGACTTACATGACATCAGTTCAAATATTATATCTTATTTTGATTTATTTGTAAATATAATTATTAATGTAAATTTATAAAAAGGTCTTAGTATTAAATACCTTAAGGGTATATATTGGTTAAAAAAGCAATACACATTTTTATTAAAAATTATAATATTTGTTGCATTTATCATAATAATTACTACGTATTTTTATTTGTAGTTTCTTAATCGCTCCTTGGCATTTCTTATTTATAAATAAATACTGTGTCGATTAAAGCTCATTATCATATATACTACTTAATTAATCATAAACATATATTATTTTATAACGTTATTAATTTATTATTTAATACATATTAAATATTTTTTTAAAAATTGTATTTAATCATTATTAATTTGATTACGATTCATAAAAATGAATTAAGAAAGAGAAGGTTGATTCTCGACTTTTCAACTTATGTTAAAAAACTTATGTTTATAAACTGATTTTTTTTATATGTAAAAGAATGTGATTTAGATGTATCATGCAAAGGTTATATAATTTATTTTTTACTTAACATATTAACATTTTTTTCTTTTTGTTTACCTTTATTTTTTTAATCCGTCCTAATAATGGGTCCGGTGATTTTTATATTAAAATAAATATAAGATATTCAAAGTTAAGCTTAATGTACACATTGTATAGTGCGTGTGAAAGAAAAATGATCATTAAAAAAATATTGTTTCACACTTAAAATATAGGTGTAGAAAAAATAGAGATAAAAAAAGAAAAAATGATGAATAATATAATAAAAGTATATAAAAAAAGCTTAAAATAAGCAAAAAAAAAAAAAAACTCACATTTGGTGGATTAAAATATAAGCAAATCTTAACTATTTTTACCCTATTTAATGAGATAAACCCAAAATGCCCTTTGATTTTACTTTCCAACCACTCTATTTAATAAATCATGTGCTAATAGAAAGAAAGTATGTCCACTTGAAACAATTTTCATTAAAATTGAATGTAGGGTAATTTAGATAATGTAAGTACTTTTTACATTATATACCAACAAAATTTAATGAATTTAACTAACTTTCTTAATACGTGTGAATTTAATTATTTTTATATATATTTAAGTCTGGAGTAATTTTTACTTATATTCAAATCCGGAATAGAAAGAGTTAACCAAAACAAAAAAACGGAATGTGTGGGGAAGGTCTTTGTTCTAAGTAAAGAAGGAAAAATTGTCTTCCCAAAGACTAAGGACAACAAATCTCAAATATTTATCATTGCCTCCTAGGATTGTGTGGGGAAGGTCTTTGTTCTAAATAAAGAAGGAAAATTTGTCTTCCCAGAGACTAAGGACAACAAATCTCAAATATTTATCATCATTCAAAAACACGTGTGCTTCACTTAGGGTGGAAGTCGGCCCGGCCAATCTAGGCTTTGCAGGGTTCAAATCTGAACTGCATTATATTTTTGTGGCTTAAGTCTGTTACTTTTTATAGGCCATATTTTAGGCTCAATCTAACATGTTTCAAAGTCTGATTTGACTTATTAATTTGTTTAAAAAATTATTTAATATTATGACCTTTAAATAGACCAATAAATTCATGAGATTTACAAATAAGTAGAATTTCTCTTTTTATAATAGGCTTACTGACATGTACTTTTTTTTAATTGACACTACAAGCGATCTGACCAGTTGCACCCCTAATTTCACTCGCTTAGCTTGAAGGGACAGATGACATTAATCTTCTTCAGTTGTTTGTATGTACTATATATATTATCGACAGTGTTCATCATTTGTAGAACGTATATTTCTACGATAAAATTCTGACGCTAGTGTGCAGTATATGCATAAGTATGGTTGCAGCAATAAAGATGAGAATAAGGGAATCTAAAACTAGACAGAAGAACCAACTTCATCCATGGATTTCGGGTTCTTTCAAAGTACCATGTCACATCAGCTTTTGGAATTCTTTTATTTCATTCCAAAAGGTTGTGGAGTGGAGCTATGATCAGTGGCAAGCTGTTCATTTCTTACAAATTTGTGAAGATCAAGATTCACTATAATTTGCCATCACGAAATATTTATCTACATACATGTGTACTATAATTTAATCATAATATATTAAGAAGAACAAAAATCACTAGTCGCTAGACATGGTTCTCTAATTAATTAGCTAAAATACCACAATTTCCTATCAATTTTTAAGTCATACATTTAAAGCATAAAATTTATACGTAGAAAAAAAAACATAAAATTTATACAAGAAAAGTTTTTCAATAAGATCACTCAATTCAAAATGAGATAACATATTTATACAACCAAAACATACAACAAACCCATATAACACACTTTTTCTCTCTATATCTCTCTATCTTATCGCCTATCACATCTCACAATTCTCTCTCTTCTTTCTCTTTTCTCTCTTTATCTTTCCTTATTGTATGTTGGATGGTTGTACAAATTTCATTTCTGTACAAATTTCATATTATAAAAAAGAGTTTATCTAACTTAAATAAAGTTGATAAAAATCTGATTTTTATAGAATTAGATAATTTCAACTTCATTTCAGTAAATTCAGATTATGAACTAACCCAAATTCTACCGAAAAAATCTCCTATAATAAAGAAAAATAAACAATAGAACATTTGCATATAATAACCAAAGTGACCATATAATAGAACATTCTGGAGTTGGATCATCATACCCACGGCCCCAAGTGGCCAATTCTTTGACTGGGCTGTGGCCCCAATGGCCCAACAATGTTGTTTCGGTTGGCCCAATACAATGTTGTTTTGGGTCCGTGTGTTCCAATGTCTTTTCTTCTGGACCCGGTTGGGACTTTGTTCTTTGTATTGGGCCTTTGGCCCTTTTTCCTTCCTTCAGTAATGCAGCTCACTGTTAACCAAAAAAAAAAAAAGGATACCTTCTCCAAATTAATTTAGATTGATGGTCTTTTATCATGTTTAAATTGACAAGAAGGGAAATGGGGTACCAAAAATGAGTACCTTGACACCTTTCATTGAATTACATAGCTCAATCTATAAACCCTTTGTTCAAGATTTCATCAAGAAGGCTCCAGAAAGAAGAGTGATGAGAGTGGCATCAGTGCCACCGTTTAAGGCATGCTTCGATTTTCAAGCACCATTGGCAATTCTGTCACTGGCCTAGCCATGCCAACTATTGATCTAGTGCTACCTGGGGGAGTGCCATGGACTATTTATGGAGCCAATTCCATGGTAATGAAAGAGAAAAATGTAGTTTGTCTTGCATTTGTTGATGGAGGGACGAATCATCTTGTGGTGAATAATGATCCTTCTATATTTCAATCCAGTACATGATTATATATCAAACCACAAGATGATCCTAATATCTCAAGCTCTGTTAAATTAATACAACAAACAGTACAAAAACAACATTAAGAAACCTACATAAAAGCCAAGTTCTTACAAAATTAATTAAGAAAGTTGAGAAACATGAATTAAAGAAGAAAACTAGTAGTATATGTGGTTGTTTCTGATTTGAACATAATTGTTTTTCGTGGATATAATATATGTGGTTCAAACAAAAAATAAGTCGACTTTCATTTCATACAATAGAGCCGGTAAAAAGGGTTAGCCCAATCGGATTGGTCCACAAAGTAAAGCTCGTAAAAATATACGATTCTAGGCTTTTTTTAGAAGCTCAAATAGCTCTCGTGGTTTTTAACCCGACCCGATAAAGCCCACAACGTGCAAAAAAGGGTTGCCTGCAAAACCCGTAAAAAAATGGACTACCCGCAAAAAACTCACAAAAATATATGACTCATATTTTTATTTTAGAAATATGAATAATTCCCAGATTTTTAACTTGACCCGCAAAAACCCGTTATCCACATCGAGACAAGTAGCTTGATTTGTCAGTTCTTTACATACTCAAGATTGCATATCTTGAAAATTTTATAGAACTTTCACCGACATTATCTTTTCTTCTTTTCATTCTCTCCATTAATTCCTTAAGAACTTAAAAAAAAAATAATTGTCTTGCTATTAACTACTAACTAATTCTTGCTATTAAAGCAATAAAAATGTTGTCAATCAAAACAAAAACTTGAGTTCAAAGAATAAGAATTCACTGAATCCTTTTATTTTTGTTATTTTAAATTAACCCTGCGATTGAGATTAATATCTTAAACCAATATCTTAAACCAATTTCATGTTGTCCCTAACCTTTTAGAGTCGAGAATCAAGAGAATTAGATCAAACAATAATTTCTCCATTCTCGCACTGTTTGACAATC
This sequence comes from Sesbania bispinosa, assembly GCA_026901365.1. Taxonomy (NCBI): domain Eukaryota; kingdom Viridiplantae; phylum Streptophyta; class Magnoliopsida; order Fabales; family Fabaceae; genus Sesbania; species Sesbania bispinosa. Next base: position 890,630 of record QLOH01000253.1, read on the forward strand.
AAGAGCAACTAATTTGTTGGATATACTAATAAATAAGGACTCCATGAATGAATTGGTCTTAATTAGTTTAAAAATTTGAAAGTCATAATTCATATTTCCTAAACTGTAATAGGAATTTCGTCTTGTGTGCTTCTTTTGTCTAACTCGCTAATGTGACCATGAAATTATGCTCCTAAATGCATGTTTTGATCAATCTCTTTTTTCTAAAAATTTTGATGATTTCCCCGTCTCACCTTTGTTATTTGGTTAGGAAAAGCACAATCATCAAGCAAAAGGAGTTAAGCTTTCTTTTTCAACAAACCAATGAACACGACAACGGACTTCTGGCGAAGCTCCCGTGGTCCAATTGAAACCTCGACAAACAAAGACGACTGAGACCAGGGGATGGGCTATGCTTGTAGCAAGGATAGAGGTGACTAGCAGTGCTTACTAGTTGCAACGAGAAGGGGGGCTTATGATGGGAGAATGACTCCAACAAGGGTGAAGTATGTTGATGTAATGATGGGAGAGGTTTACCGGCGATGGCTTCAGAGACTAGTGATGGGAGGAAGGGTTACAACACGTCTTGGTATGGGTGGTGTCTGCACCCAATTTTGTCCTGAAGCTATTTGCAGCTCATTTTGATTTGTAAAAAATAAATTCACATTTTTTTGTTTTTATCCAAAATGTTAATTAATTCACTAATTATTCAGTAATTAGTCAACTAATTAATAAAAAAATTTGATAAATTAATTAATTAATTATCTAATTGATTAGCTAAATTAATTAATAAAATGATTATACATAACTGTTTAAAAAAAAGAAAAAAAAGGAAAAACTCAAAATAATAGTCTATTATTGTCTTATTTTGTTTTGGGCTAAAAAGCCCATTATGACAAATTCTTTTTATTACTAAAACAAAAACATAAAAAAATTTACTTGGAGAACAAGTTACATTTGACCTATAAATAAGGAGGGAGAAAGGAGAGTAGAGGTGAGGAACCAGAAAAAAGGGGAGGAGTCTCTATTCAACAAGTGAAAGTGAGGGCAGTCTCTGAAAGTCCCAATTCCTTTGGAGATCAATTTTTTTTTTTTAAAAAAAAAGAGGGAGCCATGATAGGAGAAGAAAAAACACTTTCCATTAAAAATCATCTTCATTCTCCTTGAGTGGAAATTAGAAGCAAATCAATTACTACAAGGAAGGAGGAGGAAAATTTGTAAGTTGGTATTCTTTTTTTTTTTTTTTTGTATTCTTTATTCTTTTTTTTTCTTTACCTACTCGATTCATATAGCTGTGTACCTTATTCATTCAGTGTTCATACAATGTAATAGATTAGGAGTTCAGAAACAGTCCCATAGGAGATAAACAATGTCCACAATTTAAGGTTTAAAAAGTCCAAATGTACAGAGAGTAAAAATAAACAGAGAACAATGTGCAGGAGATATACAGAAAAATTCAAATGAATCCCTCTGTAAATTGCAGCCCCCACCGAGAACCACCACCACCATTCATCATCATTTTTCTTTCACCTCCACCACCTGCAATCAACAAAAACACCATCATCAGTCCAAGAATTAAAACAGAATAAAAAAGGGAGATACAGAACCATACTAGTAGCCATAAGTTTCCACCATCTCCATCCCTCTCCTCATCCCACCAATACCTTCCAAACGAAAGAGTAGGAAACCCAAAAAACAGAAAACAAATTAAACAAGAAGAGGGAAAAATCAAAGAAAATCAGAGTAAGAGAAAGAAACAGAGAGAGAGAGGGAGAAGAGCCCCCTCCATTCCGCGGCTGTGCTCCGGCCACCACCGCGGCGCGCGCGCCTCCGCCTCCCTGCGTGGCCGCGGCTGTCTCCCCGTTCATCTTCCTCGGCCAACCATCGTCAACAGCGGCAGCCCCGCCGCACGAAAACGCCCCACCTGCAGCCGCGCCGTTGTGCGCGACCATCTCCCCCCTCAGACCGCGGCTCACCGCCGCGCGCGTTTTCCACTTACCAGCTGCTCGCGGCCGCGGGCTCCTCCCCCTCCATGGCTGCTGTTGCCTTGGTCGCTGCCTCCCTTTCTCTATTTTCTCTCAAACCCTATCAGAAATTAGAGATGTGCGAATGTGCTTGCTGTCCTAGGGTTACCCCCCCTCTGTGCCTTACTGCTGATGGGTCTTAGACCAATATTTTTGCCATGATCTGATCGACTTTTTTTTTGTGTGTTCTTGTCTGCTGGCCCGTTAACCCTCTCCCTTTTTTTTTGTTGTGAATTTGGGCCAGTGATGTGTAGCTGAGGCCCACTCTTTTTGTTTGGTTTCTGCTGCATTTTTTATGAATTTAAGCCGGTGATGATATCATAGGCTCACTCATTTTTATTATATTGTTCATCTATCATTGCTATTATTATTACTGCTTTTATTATTATTATTATTGTTGTTGTTTCTTTTATCATTAGTATTGTTATTATTTCTTATTATTGTTATTATTTTTGTGTCTTGTTTATTATGTGTTCCATTTCATATTATCATCGTCCATTTATGTTAGTATTTTTTTAATATTTTATATTTGTTTAATCTATTTAACTTGTCCTTTCGTGATTGTAAATATTTGTTCATCATTTTTAATGTGGTTTTAATAAAGTCCCTTTTTTAAGGTTCTATTTCCAAAATCTCAACAAATATAAAAAATCAAAACAAAAATCTTTCAAAAAATTATTTTTAGAAAATTAAAATATCAAATTTAAAATGTTTTCAAATTCCCCTTTTTCAAAAATTAAAATCAATCATTTGCCCTTCAGAACTACGTGGCTTTGATTTCCTCATTGCACCTGGGATACGTAGGAGCAGGACTTTCCCGTCAAGCCAAAATAAACAAAAATGTTTTTTTCCTTTTAATCCATCATTTCGTTTCTTTTTAATAAGTTTTGTCATTTATTCTAAAAAATAACCAAAAATATTTTAATGTGTTGAACTTTTTAGAATTTGGGAAAAATAAATATTTTTTAAAGTTAATCTATTTTGCACAATTAATTAAAGGTAACCGTTTTTAACGGATGTTGTAGGGTGCTAACACCTTCCCTACACATAATCGAATCCCGAATTTGGATCTCTTGTTTGTAGACTGGTTTTCAATTTAAAATCATTTGGTGGCGACTCCATTATTTTTATTTTCCCGGCTCGCCGACCCGTCGTGGCCCTGGTTGCGACAGGTGGAAATATGATTTTTCGTAGGCTTGAAGTCTGACCTTTTTAATTAAACATGTCTTTTAAAAATGTTTAGCCTGACCTTTTTAATAAACAAGGCAATGCGATAAACAGGTTAGGCTGCAAGTCCCTAACAGACTGGCAGACCTACTCCCATCCCTACATCTCGGGTCTTGTTCAATGGGACTGAAAGGAAGGTGTAGGTAAGCTGAGTGCAATACGGCCTGAGAAAACAAATGGGATGTGTAGGAGAACCGGGTATTTTGGAAAATTAAAAATAGTGGGATGCGTGGGTTAAAATATTGTATGTGTATAAATCAACTCCCTAAAAATAATAAACAAAGAATCTTAATTGGGTCCGTTCTAACTAAGCCCAAATTATCCCCTCGACCCAGTTCGAGTTGACAACCCTGAAAATCTTACCCCATATTGCTCAGTTGGTCGCTCCCAAGCAGGTCCGAAAGACGAAGACACCTTTTGATTTTTTGGCTTTTGACTTTTGAGTTTTGCACTGAAATAAATTGAATAATAATAAACGCATTGTTGGCGAGTTCTTCTCCTCATTCTGACGGTGTAATTGTAATTGTGATTGCTGCTTTCATGAGAAAATCTTGAATTGTTGGTGCTGCATTCATATTCAATATTGTTCGTGGCTATTTTATTTTATTTGGAAAACTAAAAGGTATTAATATTATCGATTATCATTCTTCACGTGATCGGAAATGTTATTATTTGATTGTACCCTAATTGATCATCATCACCAATGTAAGTATTTAATTCGTGGGAATTTCAATTGTTGTTTGAAAGGGAGAATCGAGAATGGCCGCCACCTCAGCAGCCATGGATCAATTTGACGAATCCATGAAGAAACAAATGTCATCACTTTTGCGGGCTATGTTTGTAGTTAAATCCCTCAAAGAGGACAATACTCCTTGCGAAATTGACGAGGTAGAGTTTCTGCTAATTGCTGCTCCAATTATTATCACTTTGTTTCTGTGCATTTTGTTAGTCTTATGGATATAAATAGGGCTTTTGTTATGCCACTACTTTGCATCATGCAGGGTCTCTTTTTGGGTTCCGTTGGCACTGCGGCTAACAAGGATGGTTTGAAAAACGTGAATGTCACTCACATTTTGACTGTGGCTGGTAAATTGACACCTGCGCATCCTGGGGATTTCGTCTATAAAACTATAGATGGTACGGTGGTTTCCCTTGTGATGATTAATCAACTACTTTTGACATTGATGCAGTGTTATTCTTGATTGTGTTTTGTAGAACCAGATAGCTTTATGATAGATTTTATTATCTCAGAATGTCAATTGCCTCTTAACTTAGTCATTTAGTATTGTGTTCTATTCTATATAAAGGAGACTGAACAGCATTTGCGAATTACGATCTATGTTGCTTGTAATAAAGGTTCATTATAATTCTATTGATTTCACTCAAACTACTGAATGAACTGAATGTATGATTTTTATTATCCTCATAAGTCTGTCAAGCATCCATACTAAAGATATGATTTTGTTGGAAAATTGAGGCAGTTGTTGACAGAGATGATGCCAACTTAAAACAATACTTCAACGAATGTTTTGATTTTATTGATGAAGCCAAAAGACATGGTGGACGGGTTCTGGTTCATTGTTATGCTGGAAAATCAAGGAGGTTAGTTTCACTATTCCTATCTTTCTCCCCTGTTTACATGGGATCATTTCTTGTTCTTTGTGAATACTATTATTTTTATTTTAGACAAATGACCCAAAATAAACTTATTTGAAGCCTGTTTTATTTATGTCTTAACCATTTCATGCATTTTTTTTAATTTAAATTTCTGGAATGTTGTTCCTCAATCAAACCTGGAGCAGCATGAAGCTCATTGGAACTTAAATTAGGTTCCTTGAAATCCTACTTTATCTCATATCAGCAAGTTTATTATATTATTTTGTTTGTTATTTATTTGTCATCCAATGACTTTTGGAGGTTGGTTCCTATACGAATAATAACATAGGAAATGGCACATGTGAAAGTAACATGTTTTACTTGTAAACTTTGGGAAATATCTTGGAAGCTTATAATTTTATAACAAAGACTGTATTAGGCATGACACTAATCTTTATTTTGGTTGAAAAATTTCTTTTCAAGTAGTGTTTTATGATAACGTTTCTTGAAACCTATTGTATCGATGAATAAGTTATGTTATCATATATGTGTGATGCCATATAGAATATGGGGATGTGATCATTGATGTAAATGTTAAATTGTTTAATATGGAAAACTACAAATCTTGTAGCCTTGAAAATTATATATATGATTTTGTTGTTTTCTCTGTTTCATTGTTCTTTTCCTTTTCAGAATCTGCTTTTGTGTGGATTTTCCGGTTTCAAGTACTGAAAATTTGAAAGAATGATAAAAGTGCTTGCTTCAATATTATTGACCATCTTCCCAATGAAATAGAAGTTCAAATCATTTATATAGCATGAGTTAAATCAACCTAAGATTTTTTTGCTTCTATTTGTGTAATGCTATCAAATATTTTAATTGTTAAGAAGCTAAGCTAGACCTCAAACTCTGTTAACATATGTAGAATGGAGAGTTGGGGACGTGTCTTGAATTTTAAGAATGATAAATGATCCCGTTCTTTACTCTGGGCCTGTGAATTCAGTTCTGCACAAAGTTTATGCTTGCATTTTACTACTTCCTTTTTCAATGTTCATATTGGAACTTAAAAAAAAAAACATATTGGTATTTTTATTGTTCATATGATTATTTCCCTTTTCATTCGCTTAACTGGGCAAAATTGGTCGTAATATTTTTCCTCTTTCCAGTGTGACTATTGTAGTGGCATATCTGATGAAGACTCGTGGAATGAGCTTATCTGAAGCTCTGCAGCATGTAAAGAGCAAACGGCCACAAGCAGCTCCCAATCCTGGTTTCATTCGTCAACTGGAGGAGTTTGAAAAATCTCTTCAAGGTGCGTCTGAATTGCATTAGTCTTATTTACAATTTCAACCAAACTTGGTGGCTGGTGCATTATTCATGAATGCATATCATCATCATCAACACAAAAGATACTTTTACGTCTTTAAATATATTGTGAACTGATATACGTCTGTTACCATCAAGATAAATTTACAATTGTACATTAACACATGAAAGACTTTTTATGAAATATAAAGAAGTAAAATTTGTAATAGTGTTGAAACTGAAAGAATAATTAACTTGTAAACAATACGTTAACCTGGCAGAATGTGCATGGCAGAGGAAGTAAAAATGGTTTTTTTTTTAATTATTTACTAAACTTTTTTGTTACTATTGTCAAACAATTTTTGCATACAATATTGTCAAACAATTTTTGCATACAAAGATACAATCGTATAATACTTCAATTAATGATCATGCATCATAATACAAATGCAAATCTTTCACTACAATATTTAACAAGAAATTCAGTATATAGGCACGTTATGCTGTGAATCTTTGATTTCACCACTTTTTCTTTCTCTCTCTCTTTCTGGGATATCTAAATATTAACGCACAAGATGAAATTCATATAAATTCAATGTTGCAAAAACTATTCTTTGGCTTCCCTACGCCGGCAAAGTAACTGGAAGATACTTCTGCACAACCATCTAAAATGGAGTTTCGTGATTTTTCTAATGGTAGATGCGATGTTTTATTTTATACAATATTTTATTTCTGACTTTGAAAATACCACTCTTCTCCTTTTTATGTTGTCTTTCTTTTCATATACACAGTTACAAATTATTTTATACATTAATTTATGTCTGACTTTGAACATGCCATTGATTGGATCTAATTTGTTTTTGGAAAGACATCAAAGTGCCTGAGTAGAGAACATGATGGTGATTAGACAAGGTAGTGTAGATAAAATTTATTTTAACTATGGCAATCACATGAAGAGAAGGCAGCATGAGTTAGAAATTGGAACTGCAACTTCATCCTCAGGTGTGCAAGTCCCTCTAGAAGAATAATGAATTGCGGCCATTCTTATCAGCCTATTTCTATTCCATGAAGTGTTGAATTCAATCTGCCTTGTATTTTCTTAGTGCTTAAAAAAAGAAGAAAAAGTAGAACCTAGTAGAGTATTTATGTTTTATAATCAAGGGATGCGCCTAAAAATGCTTTTAGTTTTTTAGAAGTGAATAGCACAAGATGGAAAACGCCATATGCGCAGTAGTAGGCCTACTTCAGATGCAACAAAATATGGTTAATTATCTAATTTTAAATGATTGGCTTTTTAAACATCAACTTATTTGCACAGGAACAATAAATAAATAAGGTACTGTGCCTTTTCATAAAATGACATAAAGATGGAGTGTTATCATAGGATAAGATATGAAGTTTGTGATAGGCTTCACAATGCTTCGATACAACGTTTACCATTTGAACTTGTTAAAGTGTTAGGATCCGTTGAGACCAAATGTCAAGTTGTAAGAGTTACATCACTTAATAACTTTTTTGTTTAATGTGAATTTGACCAATGTAACCGTTAAATTACATTATAGTACCTTTATGATCATGTATTTCAGATAATTTATACATTCGTAGGTATATTATCTAATAGTGGATTTTTACTTATATTTTAAAAACATATTATACGTTAAAATAAATTAGTTTGATGAAGTATCAATTACTTTTTTATTTTTATGAAATTTTATAAACTTGATATACTTTATAAGAACTTTCAATTCAACGATTGGATTAGTCAAATTCTCATTTTACAAAAAGTTATTAAGATGTGTAACTCTTAAAGTTTGACATCTGGTGTCAACGGATCTTGACTCTATATGTATGTATACATACATATGTGTGTGTATATATATATATAATCAAATTATACCCATTTCTAATTATATAATATATATATAATTCTATTTTATGTAAATATTTTATTGTACTTTATATTGTTAGTTCATATCCATTTGAGCTTTAAGAATTAAGACAAGAGCAACAACATACATATAATTTTGTTGACCAAGAAACACAAAAAAAGAAAAAAAAAAAACTTTACAAGAGACAAACTTTGCCTAAATCAACGTTTATGACTCACCAAAAACTAAACCAAACATTATATGTCGTTCAATTTAGGTGATGGGCTCAAATCATGTTTTCGGGTGTTACCAATGTTTGGGCTAGGATCTATTTGTAGGTCTCATACAATAATATAATGTGCTGGATCATTTATTTGCACTCAAACATATTGTCCAAAAAAAACTAAAACATTGATGTTTGAACTAGTTATGACAGAGCTAATTCATAATATATGTATATTTTTATTTTTTAAAAAATTTTGATGATAATAAAATCTATTATATATTTAGATTTTTTAACTGAAATGTGATATTAATCCAGTTTATTTGAATTGTATTAAAACGTTACTTTTATGGAATAAATTATTAACATAAGTATGAAATGATTTAAAATATCACTTGGTAATGGGAAAATAATTATTTTTGTGATCATTTGTGAAATAATATAAAAATGATTACCTTAAAATTACAGCTTAAAAATTGGTTTCTAATGAAAAAATGAATTAAGAACTTTTAATCTAACTAGTTTAGTGCCCGTGTCATGCACGTGAGTATGTGACATGATATATTGAATTAATAAAATAATATTAATGAAACAATTGTATATTAAAATATGAAATAAAATAAACAATTGTTTAATACAATGTCAAATAGAATACAAAAGTGAAGTTATATATAAGACAAATTATAAATTGTCTACGTTGAAATTTAAAAGCAATACTTTTATTAGATGAAATTAATTAAAACATTGAAATTAAAACCTTTTATCCAACATTGTTTCCAAATATAAGCCATCATTTGTAAACATATAGGTTCATCTCAATGATTGTAAGTAATGTGTCATTTTGCACAATCTAAAAGACAATTCTATATTTCTCAATAATATGATATGAATACTGCTTTCATTTTAATTTTATGGTTTAGAATTTTTGAATAACTTATTGTACTAAAAATTTAAAAAGTATAAATATCATCAAACCCATCAAATTCTGTATATGAAAACATGGATTGTTAATATGTTAAAATATTCACAAAGAAGTTATATTTTCAAAATAAAAATAGTAATAATTAATTAAATAATTAAATATTCATTAAAATCATATTTTAAAAGACTTATATGTGTGTGTGTAATAATTTAGTTTTTAAAAAAATAAGTAACTTCTTTTGAACATCAATAACCGTAGTCCGTAGAACCTATATTTTAACTTCTCCTCTATTTTCAATCATTTCCTCCACCATTTCTCCTATCATGAAACTCTTATTTTAATTTTTTTTAAGTCTTACTCTCTCTAATATCCTAATTTCTATTACGATGCCACATCCCATATTTAACTAAAAGAATTTTACATAAAAAAAATCACATTTGACTATCATTATTCATTTTCATTTGCTGAAAAACGTTTAATTTAATAATATATCTTATTATGTATTCTTAGCATCGCCCCTACTTTTTGATTTATGAATTTTATCACAATTAATTAAAGGCACTTTGCATTTCTTCTCCACCATTACAACAACACTCTCTAATTTTTTTTTAAATAGAATATACAATGTTCATATAATTCTTATATAAAGAGAGTAGAACCAACCGGTAGAAAAAATAATATCATCTAATCAATTAAATATTTAATTTATATTTAAAAATAAAATATACTACTACCTAATCAAATAAGAATTTTGATAATTTGACTATAATTTACCCAAACTCGTACTTCTTTTTTTCATGGATAAAATTAATATTGAAAATATAAGAAGATTTTAATATTTATATTAATAACTATAGCTAAATAATTACTTTAATTACTGTTATTGTAATTATCAATATTTGTAATTTATTACATAATTAAAATATTTATTTTTATAAGGTCAAGATTAGCAAAAGTTGTAGACTTATTTTTTTCTAGATATATTTGATATTGAAAATATAAAAAAAAACTTTAATATTGATATAATAACTCTAATTAAATAATTACTATAATTTCTATTACAATAATTCTAAAGTGATTTTTAAGTGATTAAAAATATTTTAAATTTCATACTATATTTTTATTCTCCATATATATTTCATAAAATATGTTATAAGACTTTTTTAATAAACACTTTAAAATACTTATTTCATTTTTATATTAATATATATAATTTCAAATTATATATTTAAACATATCGTCTCTTATTTTCCTGGGTATATTCAACGTTAAAGACTTTGTCCAAAAAAAAAACATTAAATTTATACAAAAATGTTTAATATTGACATAATAACTTTTACTAAATTAATATAATTACTATTACAATTATTATAAAGTGTTTTTTATTAAGTGCTTTATCATATTTTAAATTTCATATTATATTTTTATTTTTGTTATTTATTTCTTAAAATATAAATGCTTTAAAATATTTATTTATTTTTAGGTTTTAATATTTGTAATTTCTTAAACAAATTAAATTATTAATTTTTATGAGATAAGTATTAGCAAAAGTTCTAGGTTTTTCAGTTGAATTAGAGGACATATTTTTTTATTTTAGAATGAAAATAAAAATAGAACTTATTTAGTTCAAATCAAATAAAGAATTTCAGTCATTTAACTATAATTTAGCAAAACATATAGGTTTTATTTTCGATAAATTTAATATTTAAAATAGAAAAAGAATTTTAACGTTGATATAATAACTATAACTAAATAATTATTATAATTACTATTATTGTAATTGTAAAGTGTTATTTTGTTAAGTTTAGCATATTTTAAATTTCATATTATATTTAACTTTTTTCTTCATATATATATATATATTTCATAAAATATGTTAAAAATGATTTTTTTAATAAGAGATTTAAAATATTTTTATTTTTAAAAACAAAATATTTATTTACTTTATAGGTATATATATAATTTCTAAAATAAATTAAATTATTTAATTTAATAAAAAATTAGCAAAAGTCATAAGCTTCTCAAGTAAATTAGAGGATATACTATTATTATTATTATTATTATTATTATTATTATTATTATTATTATTATAAGCTAGTAATAATAGTGATTTTTCATTAAATAATTAATATAACTAATTAATAATGCTAACAATTTAATGTGTAAAAGTGACTTACTATTTTTAGAAATTTACCATTTTATCCTTCTTTTAGATCTCAGAATTATTTCACCACCTTACTTTTATATATAATAAAGATAACTCGAGCAATTTAGTTCTAGAATAAAGTTTCTTTTTTTTAATGTAAAAAGATTTTAACCAAAGATTCAATAAATCATGAGAAATTTTGAGATGTTCATTCGATTTGAATGTACAAATATGCATAGCTTATACCAATAACTATTAGTACGAGTATTGTGAATAAAAAAAAAGGCATTAAAAAATTCTTGGTCCCTTATTCACCCTCAAATTAATTGCAGTGTAACGTGACTTGTGGATATCGAGGGCTTGTAAAAAAAACACTCCCTATAGTAGTATGTGGTGCATACGTTGTTGTAATATAGGCCTTTAATTTGTGATGTGAATTTTTTAAAATGAGTTTGCTTATGAAATATACAAATAGAGTGTATTTATTCTTAATTTATATTATTTTACACTCATAAAAATAATTTTAAAAAAATACTCTTTACATGCTTCATATAGCATTTTTCTTTATATGCACAACAACTTCGATTACATCACCATTCTATAATCGTGACATTCGATTTTGTATAATTGAACATGTTGGCCCAAACTTTATCGTATGTCTCAAAAATTACTCGAAATAGACGCGTCCATATATTATGTAAAAGGATTAAGAGATGTTCAGAGTGTAAATAAGTTTTACACAAATATCCAATGATATATTATCACATCATTTAATGAATTTAATAACATATGAGATGTCACACTCATTAAATGATGTGGCTACACATTATTGAATAACTGCGTAAAATTTTGAACCACATTATTAGATGATTGTGTAAAATTTATGATGTAAAATTTTTACACAATTAGTGTGTACTAATTAAACTCTATGTAAAATACCTGATATATATATATCTTCAGTTCTTCACCCTAATGCAAATGCAGATGCGTGATTTTACTTTCCTTCCATTATATGATTTTACAAGATCTTAGCAATCTTATAGGAAATTATGCCATATCTCTTTGTTTGATAATTTTTTTTTTACGTAAAAAGTGAAAACTAGCATATGATATTGTTCTTTCTATGACTTATTCTATAAGAAAAGGTGAAAAACTATAAGATGTGATTTACGCATTCATATTTAATAAATTTCGTACTCGATAAAGAACAAAAAGTGAAGCCGAAAGTCAAAACTATCTTCCCTTCTCCTCTTTACCATGATGAAAGAAATTGTTAGGGTGTGTTTGTGAGTTTAGAGAGGAGAGAAAGGAAATGATTGGAGGGAGAAGGGAGAGGGGAAAAGAAGAGAAAAACTTTATAAAATACTCAAATTCACGAAAACAAAAGGGAAGGGCTTCCAATAAACTCTTCTTTTCCCATCCATACCCTTAGGCAGCACTCTCATTCTCATATATCAATATCATTTTCTATATATTTTCCCTCCCTTGGAACCTGCTATCATTCTTGACAGACCCTTCTCTAAATTATTGCTCGGTATGGACCCGACCCAGGCTTAGAAAATTGATGGACACAATGCAGTCACACTTTGTGTTCTGCTTTTAGGACTCTTATCTTTTTTCATATGCTTACACGTGATTTAATATAATTAATTATTGATCATAATCATTGAATTGGGTTGCCGAGGCATGGGTTCATGTGAAAGAACTTGATCTATATATGAAAGACTTAAAGATCTATATAAGGTCAACAAAGAGCCACAGAGATAAAGATATAAACTTTGATTTCCATTAATTCCCTTTTTAAAAAATGAATTTAAAGAGAACTGAACAGGAGTTGTTACAAATCAATGAATCCATCAAGGTATCAAGCAGAACATCGAAGCTTCAGCAGAAAAGAAGAACTCAGAGATTTCAGAGAAAAATGAGAGAGAAAGAGCGTCTGAGAGAAAAGCGGGAAAATAGCTTATATACAGAGAAAAGCGGGAAAAGAAACTAACAGAAAATCTAACCTCTAACAGCTATCAACTATCTAGCTTTTAACAGAAGCTTTACATAACTTAGCTTCTATCGGAACAAATGAGGAGGGGCTTGGTAAGAATATCTGCCAACTGTTCTTCAGTAGAAATAGGGAGAAGATGGATAAGTCTCTTCAGTAGAAATAGGGAGAAGATGGATAAGTCTTAACTAAACCTTTTCGCGAATTGTATGACAATCAATTTCAACGTGTTTGGTTTTTTCAGGAACATTGGATTTGCAGTTAGGTGGAGTGCTGATTGGTTATCACAGAATAGAGAGACTGAAGTGAAATGATTGAGGCCAAAATCAGTAAGAAGATACACCAATCACCGAGCTTCAAAATTGGTTTGGTTTGATGTGGGCAGGTCCATGTTGTTGTGGAGACCTAGCCGGAAAATACTGACCACAAAAAGGCCTTCCTAGTTCCCACCCAATTTGACCAAAAAAAAAAGTTCCCACCCAATCAATAAAAATCATATTCTAAAAATAGAATTTATTTAACTTAAATGAAGTTGATAAAATTAAAAATCTGGTTTGTATAGAATTAGATAATTTCAACCGAAAAAATCTCCTAAAATAAAGAAAAATAAACAATACAACATTTCCATATAATAACCAAAGTGGCCATATCATTATTCTAGAGTTGGATCATCATGCCCACAGCCCCAAGTGGCCAATTCTTTGACTGGGCTGTGGCCCCAATGGCCCAACAATGTTGTTTCGGTTGGAGCTGAAGGACATCCTCAAGCTGAGTCCAAATTTTTCGACCAAAAAAAAAAAGTTGAGTCCAAAATTCTCCAAATTAATTAAGATCGATGGTCATTTTGTCATGTTTGTCCATTGACAAGAAGGGAAATGGGGGTACCAAAATGAGTATCGTGACTCATTTCACTGAATTACATACCTCAATCTATAAACCCTTTGTTCAGGATTTCATCAAGAAGGCTGCAGAAAGAAAAGTGAAGAGAGTGGCATTTGTGCCACCATTTAAGGCATGCTTCGATTCAAGCACCATTGGCAATTCTGTCACTGGCCTAGCCGTGCCAACTATTGATCTAGTGCTACCTTGGGGAGTTCCATGGACTATTTATGGAACCAATTCCATGGTAATGAAAGAGAAAAATGTAGCTTGTCTTGCATTTGTTGATGGAGAGACGAATTATCTTGTGGTGAATAATGATCCTTCTATCTTTCAATCCAGTACGTGATTATATATCAAACCACAAGATGATCCTAATATCTCAAGCTCTTTTAAATTAATACTGTTGGGTAAGAACAAGCAATTGAAAGAGTAGAAGAATAATAGAATAAAAAAAACACGAAGAAAAAGAAGAAATATGCAAGAAGAAAACGTTTCTTCTTATTTCAGACAATCAGCACCTCAGACAGTACACTCTCTGAAGGTTACTTCAGACGGTTCTCAACAATCGTTTCCCACTTACATTCTCCCTTTCCCTATACAGCAAGATACTATATATAGGCAGTTTAGAGAGCAACGACTAACCACCTAACTGAAATAACAAACTAACTGAAATAACAAACTCATTCCTAAGTCATAACTAACAATCTCCACCTTGACTTTGGAATGACAGCATTCAGACGAAGCCCACCAAGTTTAAGCATCTCTCAAACTTGCATCTTGGCAGTGATTTGGTCAACATATCAGCAGGATTGTCTTCAGACGCAATCTTCACAATCCTCACTGGCCCTGTTTCAACCACTTCTCTGATAAAGTGAAACTTCACATCAATGTGCTTGGTCCTTTCATGGTACATCTGATGATTGGCCAAGTGAATAGCACTCTGACTACCACAATGAATCTGAACACACTCCTGTTCAATTCCCAACTCATTCAACATGCCTTTCAACCATAGACCTTCCTTCACTCCTTTAGACAACGCAATATACTCAGCCTCTGTTGTAGACAACGCTACTACTGATTGAAGGTTTGCCTTCCAACTCACTGCAGTTCCAAATAGAGTAAACACATACCCTGATAAGGATTTTCGTGTATCCACACACCCTGCATAGTCTGCATCAACGAACCCTTCAATTGCAACTCCACCTTCTGAGAGGTACCGTTTCTTCTGATATAGTAATCCTGAATCCAGGGTTCCATTCAGGTACCTGAGAATCCACTTCAGAGACTCCCAATGTGCTTGTCCAGGGTCTCCCATGAACCTGCTGATAACACTCACAGCATGAGCCAAGTCTGGTCTAGTACAGACCATCCCATACATGATGCTTCCAACCCCACTAGCATAGGGAACAACATCCATCTTCCTCCTTCCATCTTCTGAATGAGGAGCTTGACTCCTTGAGAGTTTCATGTGGTGTCCCAAGGGTGTGCCCACAGGTTTAGATTGATGCATCCTAAACCTCTCCACAACCTTCTTCAGATAGACCTGCTGAGTTAGGCGCAGTACACCCTTTGACTCATCTCTTACTATATCAATGCCAAGTATGCATTTTGCCACCCCAAGATCCTTCATCTCAAATTCTGAATTTAACCTTGTCTTGAGCTCATTGATCATGTGCTTGTTACGGCTAGCCACCAGGATATCATCTACATACAAGAGCAGGTACAAAATGTCTTGTTATTCTCTTAAAATGTAGACACAACTGTCATAACTACACCTGCTGAAGTCCATTCTCATCAGAAAATCATCAAACTTCTTATATCACTGCCTTGGGCTTTGTTTTAGACCATACAATGATTTTTGAAGTAGACACACTCTCTAATCCTCAGCAAACCCTTATGGTTGTTCCATGTAAATGGTTTCATTCAGATCTCCGTGCAGAAAGGTTGTCTTGACATCCAATTGCTCCAGGTGCAAATCAAATTGGTTTGCAATTGACATCAAAATCCTGATAGAACAGTGCTTTACAACTGGTGAGAATATCTCATTATAATCCACACCCTCAACCTGAGTAAATCCCTTAGCCACAAGCCTTGCCTTGAACCTCGCTTTCTCAACATCAGGGATCTTGTCTTTCTTCTTAAAGACCCACTTGCATCTGATTACCTTCTGTGCCTCAGGTAAGTCTACAAGTCTCCATGTGTTGTTCTTCTTCAGCGAATCAAGTTCCTCCTCCATGGCACGTTGCCATTGCTGCCTCTCTGAACTCTCCTGGGCCTCTCTGAAGTTTCTTGGTTCATCTAAACCCTGTATCTCTTCAGCCATACTAAGAGCATAACATATAAGGTCAGCATGTCCAAACCTTTTGGTAGGTTTTGGAACCCTCCTTTCTCTATCACAAACTAGCTGATAGTCATTCCCAACGCGTTCTAACCTTTTGAAGTCTTCTAACCTTCTGAAGTCTTCAGACCTTCTGAAGTCTGAACCTTCTGAAGTATCATCTGATGTACCTGCTAAAGTATCATCTGAAGTAACATCTTCTGAAGTCTTCAAATGATCCTCCCTGAGTTTGCTCGTAGATGCCTCCATCTCAATGTAAGCTTTTTCCCTCCCATTTTCAGAGTCTCCACCAAGCATTCCTATTCTCGTCTCATCAAATGTTACATCCCTGCTGATAATAAGCTTTGAAGGTTTAGGTTCTAACCTCCATGGCCTATATCCCTTGACTCCTTCAGCGTATCCAAGGAAGATACATTTCTCAGCTCGTGCCTCCAGCTTATCCTACTTGACATGTGCATATGCCAAAGCCCCAAACACCCTCAGAATAGAGTAGTCAGCTGGTTTTCCACTCCAAACTTCCATAGGTGTCTTGTACCCCAAAGCAGACGAAGGGCACCTGTTAATCAGATACGCAACAGTGTTAACAGCTTCTCCCCAGAAGTTCTTAGGAATTCATGCTCCCAAAAGCATGCATCTGACTCTCTCCAGAATGGTCCTGTTCATCCTTTCAGCAAGTCCATTTTGTTGAGGAGTCCCTGCCACAGTTTTATGCCTTTTGATTCCCTGGTCCCTGCAAAAATTGTTAAACTCATCTGAAACAAATTCCAACCCATTGTCTGTTCTTAGTACCTTCAGCTCGGTCCCCTGTTGATTAGCTGTCTGAACATACCATTCTCTGAACTTCTGAAATGTCTCAGCCTTGTTCTTCAGAATGTAGGTCCAAACTCTCCTTGAGAAGTCATCAATAATGCTCAGAAAATAAGATCCTCCACCATGCGTCTGAGTCCTGGATGGACCCCAAAAATCTGCATGAGCAAGTTCTGCTGGAAGTGTGTTTACCTGTCCCAAACTGCACTCTCTGAGACTTACTCAAAACACACTGGTCACAGAAATCCAGCTTCTGAAGCTTATCTCCCATCAACAGTTGTTGCTTCTCCAACTCCACCAAGCCTTTCTCACTAACATGGCCCAAACGTAGGTGCCATAGTTTAGTCTTGTCTACCATTGACTGACTTGCAACTGATGCATGTGCAATGACAGTAGAACCTTCCAGAATGTACAACCCATTACTTCTTCTCCCCTTAGCAACTATAGATGCTCCATTGGACACCTTCATTATTCCATCCTCCACCTTGGTGGAATACCCCATAACATCAAACATGCTAATGGACATAAGGTTCCTTTTGAGCTATGGAACATACCTCACATCCTGCAGCAGCATCTCTCTGTTATCAAACATCCTCAGTCTGATTGCCCCAATGCACTGCACCTTGCAAGCTTTGTTGTTCCCAAGAAGTACAGACCCATACTCCTTTAGTTCTAAGGTCTCAAAGTAATCTTTCACAGGGCACATGTGATAGGTACACCCTGAATCCATGACCCAACTCTTCAGAGAGTCTTCAGACGAAGCTACCAAAACACCTGCAGATTCATATCCTTCAGAAGCCTCTGCAACATCTGCAGTTTTCTGTATCCTAGGCTCCTTGGCATCTTTCTCAGGACAATGCTTCTTGATATGACCCATCTTCTGACACTTGTAACATTTGATCTGTTTCTTGCCTTCAGACTTTGCCTTATTTCCTTTATTCTCTGACTTCTTTCCCTTGCCTTTCACTGTAACTAGACCAGACAGAACCTCCTCTACACCCTTCGAATCTTGAAGTTTCTGCAACTCCTTGGTTCGAACTGAGGTCACAACCTCCTCCAGAATAATTATCTGATCTTTCCCGTACAGTAACGCATCTCTGAAATGCTCAAAGGTCTTAGGTAAAGAATTGAGAAGGATAACGGCCTTGTCCTCATCTTCAAGCTTCACACCAATGTTTTCAAGGTCATCAACAATCTTGCTGAAGACTGCCAACTGCTTTTCAATCGTTCTTAATTCCACCATCTTGAACGAGTAAAGTTGTTGCTTCAGACAGAGTCTATGAGCCAAAGACTTTGTCATGTACAAAGATTCCAGCTTTGCCCACATGCCTGCAGTTGTTTTCTCCTTTTCCACCTCTCTGAGTGCCTTATCACCAAGACACAGAATGATTGCACTTCTTGCCTTGTCTACCATATTCTTTTTCTCTGCCTGCGTCAAAGATGATGACATGTTCATCTCCCCCTTCAACGCTTCCTCGCACCCTTGTTGTATCAAGATAGCCTCCATCTTGATCTTCCACAGCCCAAAGTCATTTGTTCCAGAGAACTTCTCAATATCAAACTTCGTTGCCATTCTTGATTATCTTTTCCCTTCAACACTCCCCACAGACGGCCCCACTTGTTGGGTAAGAACAAGCAATTGAAAGAGTAGAAGAATAATAGAATAAAAAAACACGAAGAAAAAGAAGAAATATGCAAGAAGAAAACGCTTCTTATTTCAGACAATCAGCACCTCAGACAGTACACTCTCTGAAGGTTACTTCAGACGGTTCTCAACAATTGTTTCTCACTTACATTCTCCCTTTCCCTATACAGCAAGATACTATATATAGGCAGTTTAGAGAGCAACGACTAACCACCTAACTGAAATAACATACTCATTCCTAAGTCATAACTAACAATTACAACAAACAGTACAAAAACAACATTAAAAAACCTACATAAAAGCCAAGTTCTTACAAAATTAATTGAGAAAGTTGAGAAACATAAATTAAAGAAGAAAACTAGTACTATAACCTCATCATCAAAGTGATAGTCAGTCAATAGTTAAACTGATTCTCAGGCATGAAACCAAATTCAAAATCAGAATACACGGTATTCTGTGTCAAAAGGGAAGAGCTAAATCCTAGCATGGAAGTAGCTAAATCAAGCTGCACTATGACATCTTCCAATTGATATCCCCCTATCACAATGGGATTTCTTTGGTTCAGACCTCCATCCAAGAATCCCAAGCACATTACCTCATTGCTCACCCTCACCATCGAATTCCTTCCATATATGCTCCATTTCACCATCTCACTCTGCAGCACCAACTCAATTATTGGCACACTTGGCCCCACTTGTGACTCACCAATGTCTCTGGAGCTAAAACAGAGCTCAAAGGGCGCCACCTTAGCCAATCTGGTCATGTTCATAGACATAGCAGCTTCCATAAAAGCTGTCTTGAAAGTAGCATAGATCGAGCTCTGCATGGCAGTGTAGGGTACAATTGAGCTCAACCGAGTTAGAGCACCCCCATTACCCTCTTGGTTCAAAGACAATCTTTTTCCATTGATTTTGATGGAATTGACGTTGATGAAGTATTCCTGTGATAATGGGTATCTATGGTTTTGATTGGTAATAAGGGGTGTGAAAGTTAGAGACTTTAGAATCTCAGTTTCATAGGCCATGTTGCCCAACAGAACAACCCCAATTGATGATGAGAGGCAGAGAGTGAGTTTTCCGTGAGTGCTTAAGGAATCAAAAACCTGTGATGGAAGCGAACTACGAGATCTACCAAGACCTACCATGCCTCTAGAACCCCTTGCCAAGTCATTCAAGAGCATGGGGGGTGAACAGATGAAGCGTACCAATTCCTGAGCTGAATGGAGTGCCATTAGGTCTTCTACAAACTCTCCTCTGGCCACTGTCCCTGTGATGCTGTTTTCTTGGAGAATTTGACACTCTTGATCATCTGTGGCACTAGACAGAAACGAAGTAGCCTCAACTTGATGGGGTGTATCTGTGAGGCATTGAATTGAATGGTGAGGGGTGGTAAGGGTAGAAGATGATGGTGTGTTTCTGGGAGCACAATCAAGCCAGAGGAGAGGACCTCCAAGATCAAGCACAAGCTTGGTGGGTACAAATGGGGTGCCATAAGAAAGGGTGGTTAAGTATTGGAGGGTTGAATTGTCCTTAGTGACTGGGAGTAGAAAAGAAACTGGTGACTGAGCATGAGAGAGTTTAGCAACAAGGTAGAGAAAGGAGAAAAAGAGAGGAAATGAAGCCATAAAAGAAGAATTCTAAGAAAATTGAAAGTTGGTTCTTTTTGCACAATCTCAAAGTAAAGACTCTGAATTTTTGCTGGCTACATAGCACGGTGTGAGCTTATCTTCAATTTCAATCTTCTTCGGTTTGTGCACCGGGGCATGTCACCGTTTTTGCCTTAAGGGGTCACCATCACACACACCAATTTCATTTTTTCTTTTTTGTTTTATTTGAGAACACTTGCCTTTGTTGATGTTGGGCACGTATTGTGTTGAAGCGAGCCAAAATGAAGAAAAAAGAGATGACGGAGTAATTAAGGAAATTGACACTTGTATGTAGGACATGAAAGAAACACCAAAGATTCTCTCTTTTTCCTCCATGTCCCTTTCATCTTTTGTCTACGAAAAGTGCTAAATGTTAATAATTAATCTTTTGATGATAACAGAGAAACCAAATAACATGAATGAAAGAAACACCCCTTGAACTTAGGAGTTTTTTCCCCTTCTCTCTAAGGTCGCCTTTTCTTGATAGCATGCAAAATAAAGAGAAATCATCCTTGGGTAGTAATTTTGTACAAATCATGTAATTAATGGAGATATAAAGATTATGAGATGTGATGGAGACATATAATAAAAAAAAATGTGTTGTGTAAAAAATAAAATTCATTTCACCGGATATCCTATGTTTGACAATTTTCTAAATTCTAATAAGTATTTTTTGTTAATATTTCAGTATAAGAATAAGTTATTTTAAGGAATGGGATCACATGCAATGCGTAAAATAACTGCAGGGAACCTGATCCTGTCCTGTGCAACCATGCTACCCAGAAAGAATGGGATGATAACCCCACGTTATTTCCCGGCCCGTAGTCATAGTCAACGCCTTGCTCCTTGTGCATTTAACTTTGACTTGTATTTTTCTTCCCTCTTTATTGGCCTCATTTATTAATCACACTAAAAGAACTAGACCTCATTAATGATAGGTGAATTGCAGACGAAGAAAGAAAATTTCAGATCGAGTTCATTTAACAATAATTGGCACATTGTAAAAACAATTCAAGTTTACATTGTTATATGTGTGTGTGGGCATAAATTGATCCCACCTTTTATAAAAATAATGGTTCGAGTTCACATCATATTGATCAAATTCATGAAAAATTGTAGTATTTTGAAATCAATTTGTTCTCTTTTGTGGTGCAGGGTGAATGTGTTTAACTGTTTTTTGTTGGGATTGTGAACGAATCAAATTACAGAGAACTTCAAATACATGGTTGGAAGCTGAGGTGATTGAGAAACCTTTTCTTAAGTATAAGAAATTGAATGGAAAGAAATGAAAATGCTTGTTGTCTAATGTTCATAACGAAATACACAACTAAAGTTAGTTGGGTTCACCATAACATACTGGGAGTGAAATGAGCACTTATTCCATACAACTACACTTAGAATTGAAGGTGTAAATAAAATGTATTCATCACCAAACCAAACTTTTCTTAGAAGACCTTGAAGTGGGAACACTTTGCATTGTGGAGTAGAAGGGAGGAACTAAAACCAAGTTTTGAGGAAACCAGATCAAACTCCAGAAGATTGTCTTCCAACTGATGCCCACCAATAACAATTGAAGTTGCTATGGGACTTCCTGGCTCCAAACCTCCATCCACAAATCCAAGGCACAACACATTCTTAGCAACCTTAACCATTGAATTGGCACCATACATTCTCCATTGAACTCCCCCCTTCAGGATCAGATCAATTGTTGGCACAGCAGGTCCAATGGTGGTCTTCCCAATGGTTCTTGAATCAAAACAAGCCCCAAATGGTGCCACTGCTGTCACTCTTTTTATTTTTCTAACTCCTGCTTTCTTGACAAAATCATTCACAAGTGGCTGGTATATTAAAGAGTGTAATTTGGTGTGAGGAATTACTGTACTAAGTTTGGTACCCCCATCTCCTTGTTTGTTAATAGACAACAGGGAAGTATTAAAGTTGACAACTTTGCCATCAACCTTGATTGACTTAACATCAATGAAGTACTCAGTGGAAGGATCATCATCAAAGATTGGGCCTGTGCTGTGAGGGTTGATAATAAGTGGGGTGTATACAAGAAATTTGGAAGCATCATGAGGAGGCAAATGATAAGGACCCCCACCAACAAAGAGATCCCCAAATCCATTCTTTTTTGAAGCTGAAGGTAAACAAAGGGCAAACTTATGGTCAAGCTTATATTTAGTTGCAAGCTGTGTTGGTAATGAAATAGCAGTCCTTGCAAGGCCTAACACACCTTTCTTTCCCTTGGCTAGGCCCTGAAGAAAGCCCTGAACCCCAAATTTATCAGGGTACACACAAGAAGAAAGGAAGCTTGGCACATGTGTATTGGAAAGTGCTGTTGCACCATCTGTTGAGTACATAGATGACAAGGTATCCTCACCCATGTCTCCACTAACAAAAAACTCAGCAAAGGAGTTGAATGGTTGAACACCACAAGTGTTGTTGGTGCATCCTGTTTTAAGAGGATGATTGGTACAAGTAATGCAATCTGTGCCTTTGGCTTGCTTGCATTTCCTTGAGCGGCATGGGACAGGGTGGTAGGTTGAGGAATTGTAGGCATTGTCACACTCAAACCATAGAAAACGTTCTCTAATATCAATTACTAGATCTAAGGTGACTGGAGGGGTTCCCATGTCAATGGAAGTTGAGTACTGAAGAGTTGCTGGGTCTTTCTCAATGGGAAGGATAAAGGCGTGAGGTTTATTAGGGGGCTTCAATGCAACTGATAAAGACAAGAGTGAAAGAAGAAGCACTGAGAAGAGGGCAGAAGAAGTAGCCATTGTGAAAATCTGTTGCCTATTGTTTTGAATCTGATGAACTTCAAGTATTGAGGGGTCACTGTATTATATAGAAGATGGATGGATGCGCAGGAGGAGTCATAGTCTTATTAATTAAATAAAAAAAAAATCTGAACATGTGACCATATACTTTACTAAATAAATTACTCAATAGCTAGCGGTTGATTCAAGTGATCTATACTTCCCATCACCGCAAAAAGATTGTATAATTAGTTTCATAATAATAATATTATTATTATTATTATTATTATTATTATTATTATTATTATTATTATTATTATTCAAGTAGCAACTTGGTCTTGGTTGGATACGCAGATCCTGGTTGACCATCAAAAATGGCAACTGTGATAGAAGTGAGTTGAGTCAAGGGCGTTTATATATTATTGCTGTTTGACTCGGATTTTTATTCATAATGGATTAGATTATTGATATTTCTTTTCCTGCACGGTGGTGTTTGTATTTAGCATGTAATTAATTATTGAGATATTATATTTGTAAAACAACACCATATAATATACACGTGGCAGCTGCATCAATTGGTGAATTATAATTTTTTTTAAAAAAAAAAACTCAATTAGTCACGTCCCATGAAAAAAACTGCAACACCCATCACAATAAAGTTGTTTCTTGGTTAAAGATTAATAAATAAAACAAAGAAAGTAAAAAAATTAAAAAGTGGGAGAAATTTAAAATTCAATTTTCACCATTTCTTTTTGCAAAAATCGTGCTTCTCTCATTGTAGCACACACATTCCAGTTTCTTCATGTTCAGTTTTTAAACAAGTAAATTAAAGTTTATAGCTTATGAACAATCAGTTTATAACCAAGTAAGATAAGGTTTATAATCTTTTCACATTCAGTTTATAACCACCTTAAATAAGTTCATGACTTCTTCACATTTTGCTTCTTTGAAACTTGTGGAAGAAGAAAAACTAGAGAATGGAGGGAGAGGCACAGAAAAAACGCGGGTACTCTCTTTCTCTCACTCCTCTTTTTTTTAATATTTCAATTATCTTTTTCTATTTTTTTTTTTTGAGAAAAACAAATCGGTCACGGGAAAAAATTTTGTTGCATTTCTTTTTTTCAAACTAAAACTTACTGTTTATGTGATGGGTGGTGCAGCTTTTTCAGGTTTTGGGACGTGACTAATTGAGCCTTTCCTTTTCTTTTTTTCTTTTTTTAAGTTACAATTCACCAATAAATGCATGTCTGCCACGTGTATGTTGTATGGTGTTGTACATAAATTTGCTGGAAAAATATAATATCTCTTAATTATATCAACTGAATGTACATACTCCATCAATGCATTCGTCCTGCACCAGCTGATCTCGGTGGATATATATGACGAGAGATATTTTGTATAACTAAGAGAGTTAGAAATATATACATATATAAAATTATGATGAAATTAAAAGAGATTAAAAACAATGTGTCATACAAAATGTTATATAAATTTAATATATAAATAACACAGCTCATGTCTCACAAAAGTAGACATTGGATTGGAAACCAGAGTTGTTTGACTCAATTTTTATTCAACTTAAACAAGTTGAGTTCGCACGTGCCTGTGACGCACTCTATTTTTCATTTTATTAACCTGTCTATGTTCTAAAGATTTAATGCCACATGCCCAAAAAATGAAAAAGACAACACAATGTTAATATTTACTTTGTAGCAACCAAAACAGTTAGAGAATTAAAGAAAATAAGAGGGATACAATGCAATGCACAAAATTTTTAAAAGAAATTTAATGTGTATCTGAATTATTATATATATATATATATACAAATTTAAACTATTTGATATTTTTAATTAAATTTTTAAAAAATTTACGAGAAGGAAATTCATTTCTAAGAGCATTATTTATTGAAGTATGATGAAAGTTCTTTAGTATGATAAATGAACTAATTAATAATAGTTTACTATATGCTGAATTTAAAGAAGGTTGTGTTGTTTATAAAATTCATATAATTGATAATATCTCATATAATTACTTTTAATTAAAAAAGGTATATAAAAACCAAATAATGTTGATAAAAAGTTATAAATTTGTTTGTGTAATAGTAGCATTAAATATTTAAATATACCTCAATATACTAATTGTT
Organism: Sesbania bispinosa; assembly: GCA_026901365.1. Classification (NCBI taxonomy): domain Eukaryota; kingdom Viridiplantae; phylum Streptophyta; class Magnoliopsida; order Fabales; family Fabaceae; genus Sesbania; species Sesbania bispinosa. Next base: position 916,135 of record QLOH01000253.1, read on the forward strand.
CTGAGAAATAATTAAAGCCCGGCCTAGCTCATTATTCCTCTGAAACCCATCCATCCAAGTTAATTTGACAAATTTACCATTATACATCTCACATTTATTATTTATTATATATTTTATTTCTTTTAAATACTATTACTTATATTTTGATGAGTTATATATTTTATAGCTGTCAACTTCATTTTTTTTATAACTATAAATTAAGAATTTATAAATTTAAATTTTGACATATTACATAAAATTAATAAATACAAAAGGTGAGTGGCTAAAATGGGTTAGCCCAATGGGATTGGCCCACAAAGTAAAGCTTGTAAAAATATGGGATTCTTGACTATTTTTAGATGCTCAAATAGCTCTCGTGCTCTTTAACCCGACCCGATAAAGCCCACAACGCGCAAAAAAGGGTTGCTCGCAAAAAACTCACAAAAATATAAGGCTCATATTTTTATTTTAGAAATATGAATAATTCCCAGACTTTTTAACTTGACCCGCAAAAACTCGTTATCCACATCGGGCCAAGTAGCTTGATTTGTCAGCTCTTTACATACTCAAGATTGCATATCTTGAAAATTTTATAGAACTTTCACCGACATTATCTTTTCTTCTTTTTATTCTCTCCATTAATTCCTTAAGGACTTAAAAATAATAATTGTCTTGCTATTAACTATTAACTAATGTCTTGCTATTGAAGCAGTAAAAATGTTGTTAATCAATACAAAACTTGAGTTCAAAGAATACGAATTCACTGAATCCTTTTATTTTTGTTATTTTAAATTAACCCTACAATTGAGATTAATATCTTAAACCATTATCTTAAACCAATTTCATGTTGTCCCCAACCTTTTAGAGTCTAGAATTAAGAGAATTAGATCAAACAATAATTTTTTCATTCTCGCATTGTTCGACAATCAAAAGCAACTAATATGTTGTATACACTAATAAATAAGGACTTCATGAATGAATTGGTCTTAATTAATTTAAAAATTTGAAAGTCATAATTCATATTTCCTAAACTGTAATAGGAATTTCGTCTCGTGTGCTTCTTTTGTCTAACTTGCTAATGCAACCATGAAACTATGCTCCTAAATGCATGTTTTGATCAATCTCTTTTTCTAAAAATTTTGATGATTTCCCAGTCTCACCTTTGTTATTTGGTTAGGAAAGGCACAATCATCAAGCAAAAGGAGTTAAGCTTCCTTTTTCAACAAACCAATGAACACGACAATAGACTTCTAGCGAAACTCCCGTGGTTTAACTGAAACCACGACAAACAAAGACGACCGAGACTAGGGGTTGGGCTATGCTTGTAGCAAGGATAGAGGTGTCTAGCAGTGCTTACAAGTTGCAACGAGAAGGGAGGCTTATGATGGGAGAATGACTCTGACGAGGGTGAAGTATGTTGCTATAATGATGGGAGAGGTTCACTGGTAATGGCTTCGGAGACTAGTGATAGGAGGAAGAGTTATGACACGTCTTGGTAGGGGTGGAAACATGATTTTTTGTAGGCTTGAAGTCTGACCTTTTTAACTAAACATGTATTTTAAAAATGCTTAGCCCGACCTTTTTAATAAACGAGTCAAGTCAGGCCAGACGATAAACAAGTTAGGCGAACAGGCTGGCTGACCTACTTCCATCCCTACGTCTTGGGTCTAGTTCGGTAAGACTGAAAGTAGGGCGTTGGTAAGGTGAATGCAATACGGCCTGAAAAAACAAATGGGATGTGTAGGAGAATTGGGTATTTTGGAAAATTAAAAAGAGTGGGATGTGTGGGTTAAAATATGATATGTGTATAAATCAACTCCCTACAAATAATAAATAAAAGAATCTTAATTGGGCCCGTTCTAACTAAGCCCAAATTATCCCCTCGACCCAGTTCGAGTTGACAACCCTGAAAATCTTACCCCATATCACTCCGTTGGTCGTTCCCAAGCATGCCCGAAAGACGAAGACACCTTTTGATTTTTTGGCTTTTGACTTATGAGTTTCGCACTGAAATAAATTGAATAATAATAAACGCATTGTTGGCGAGTTCTTCTCCTCATTCTGACGGTGTAATTGTAATTATGATTGCTGCTTTCATGAGAAAATCTTGAATTGTTGGTGCTTCATTCATATCAATATTGTTCGTGGCTATTGTATTTTATTTGGAAAACTAAAAGGTATTAATAATATCGATTATCATTCTTCACGTGATCGGAAAATGTTTTTATTTGATTGTACCCTAATTGATCATTATCGCCAATGTAAGTATTTAATTCGTGGGAATTTCAATTGTTGTTTGAAAGGGAGAATCGAGAATGGCCGCCACCTCAGCAGCCATGGATCAATTTGACGAATCCATGAAGAAACAAATGTCATCACTTTTGCGGGCTATGTTTTTAGTTAAATCCCTCAAAGAGGACAATACTTCTTGTGAAATTGACGAGGTAGAGTTTCTGCTAATTGCTGCTCCAATTATTATCACTTTGTTTCAATGCATTCTGTTAGTCTTATGGATATAATTAGGGTTGTTGTTATGCTACTGCTTTGCATTATGCAGGGTCTCCTTTTGGGTTCCGTTGGCACTGCGGCTAACAAGGATGGTTTGAAAAATGTAAATATCACTCACATTTTGACTGTGGCTGGTAAATTGACACCTGCGCATCCTGGGGATTTTGTCTATAAAGCTATAGATGGTACGGTGGTTTCCCTTGTGATGATTAATCAACTACTTTTGACATTGATGCAGTGTTATTCTTGATTGTATTGTGTAGAACCATATAGCGTTATGATAGATTTTATTATTATCTCAGAATGTCAATTGCCTTTTAACTGAGTCATTTAGTATTGTGTTCTATTCTATATGAAGGAGACTGAACATCATTTGCGAATTACGATCTATGTTGCTTGTAATAAAGGTTCATTATAATTCTATTGATTTCACTCAAACTACTGAATGAACTGAGTGTATGATGCTTATTATCTTCATAAGTTGTAAGTTTGTCTAGCATCTACTACTGCATCCATACTAAAGTTATGATTTTGTTGGAAAATTGAGGCAGTTGCTGACAGAGATGATGCCAACTTAAAGCAATACTTCAACGAATGTTTTGATTTTATTGATGAAGCCAAAAGACATGGTGGACGGGTTCTGGTTCATTGTTATGCTGGAAAATCAAGGAGGTTAGTTTCACTATTCCTATCTTTCTCTCCTGTTTACGTGGGATCATTTCTTGTTCTTTGTGAATACTATTATTTTTATTTTAGACAAAGGACCCAAAATAAACTTATTTGAAGCCTGTTTTATTTATGTCTTAACCATTTCATGCATTTTTTTAATTTAAATTTATGGAATGTTGTTTCTCAATCAAACAACCTGGAGCAGCAGGAAGCTCATTGGAACTTAAATTAGGTTCCTTGAAATCCTACTTTATCTCATATCAGCAAGTTTTTTATATTATTTTGTTTGTTATTTATTTGTCATCCAATGACTTTTGGAGGTTGGTTCCTATACCAATAATAACGTAGAAAATGGCACATGTGAAAGTAACATGTTTTACTTGTAAACTTTGGCAAATATCTTGGAAGCTTATAATTTTATGACAACGACTGTATTAGGCATGACACTAATATTTATTTTGGTTGAAAATTTTCTTTTCAAATATTGTTTTATGATAATGTTTCTTGAAACCTATTATAACGATGAATAAGTTCTGTTATCATATACGTGTGATGCCATGTAGAATATGGGGATGTGATCATTGATGTAAATGTTAAATTGTTTAATATGGAAAACTGCAAATCTTGTAGCCTCGAAAATTACATATATGGTTTTGTTGTTTTCTCTGTTTCATTGTTCTTTTCCTTTTCAGAATATGCTTTTGTGTGGATTTTCCAGTTTCAAGTACTGAAAATTTGAAAGAATGATAAAAGTGCTTGCTTCAATATTATTGACTATCTTCCCAATTAAATAGAAGTTCAAATCATTTATATAGCATGAGTTTAATCAACCTAAGATTTTTTTGCTTCTATTTGTGTAATGCTATCAGATATTTTAATTGTTAAGAAGCTAAGCTAGACCTGAAACTCTGTTAACATATGTAGAATGGAGAGTTAGGGACGTGTCTTGAATTTTAAGAATGATAAATGATCTCCTTCTTTACTCTGGGCCTGTGAATTCGGTTCTGCACAAAGTTTATGCTTGCATTTTACTACTTCCTTTTTCAATGTTGATATTGGAACTTAAAAAAAAACATATTGTTATTTTTATTGTTCATATGATTATTTCTCTTTTCATTCGCTTAACTGGGCAAAATTGGTCGTAATATTTTTCCACCTTCTAGTGTGACTATTGTAGTGGCATATCTGATGAAGACTCGTGGAATGAGCTTATCTGAAGCTTTGCAACATGTAAAGAGCAAACGGCCACAAGCAGCTCCAAATCCTGGTTTTATTCGTCAACTGGAGGAGTTTGAAAAATCTCTTCAAGGTGCGTCTAAATTGCATTAGTCTTATTTACAATTTTAACCAAATTTGGTGGCTGGTGCATTATTCATGAATGCATATCATCATCATCAACACAAAAGATACTTTTACTTCTTTAAATATATTGTGAACTGATATACATCTATTACCATCAAGATAAATTTACAATTGTACATTAACACATGAAAGATTTTTTATGAAATATAAAGAAGTAAAATTTGTAATGGTGCTGAAACTGAAAGAATAATTAACTTGTAAACAATACGTTAACTTGGCATAATGTGCATGGCAGAGGAAGTAAAAATGGTTTTTTTTAATTATTCACTAAACTTTTTTGTTACTATTGTCAAACAATTTTGGCATACAAAGATACAATCGCATAATACTTCAATTAATGACCATGCATCATAATACCTTTATACAGATCTTTCACTACAATATTTAATAGGAAATTCAGTATATAGGCACGTTATGCTGTGAATCTTTGATTTCACGACTTTTTCTTTCTCTCTCTCTTTCTGGGATATCTAAATATTAATGCACAAGATGAAATTCATATAAATTCAATGTTGCAAAAACTATTCTTTGGCTTCCCTACGTCGAAGTAACTGGCAGATACTTCTGCACTACCATCTAAAATGGAGCTTCGTGATTTTTCTAATGGTGGACTGTAGACACGATGTTTTATTTTATACAGTATTTTATTTCTGACTTCGAAAATACTACTCTTCTCCTTTTTATGTTGTCTTTATTTTCATATACACAGTTACAAATTATTTTATACATTAACTTATTCCTGACTTTGAACATGCCATTGATTGGATCTAATTTGTTTTTGGAAAGACATCGAAGTGCCTGCGTAGAGATCATGATAGTGATTAGACAAGGTAGTGTAGATAAAATTTATTTTAACTATGGCAATCACATGAAGACAAGGCAGCATGAGTTAGAAATTGGAAATGCAACTTCATCCTCAGGTGCGCAAGTCCCTCTAGAAGAATAATGAATTGCAGCTATTCTCATCAGCCTATTTCTATTCCATGAAGTGTTGAATTCAATCTGCCTTGTATTTTCTTAGTGCTTAAAAAAGAAGAAAAAGTAGAACCTAGTAGAGTATTTCTGTTTTATAATCAAGGGATGCACCTGAAAATGCTTTAGTTTTTAGAAGTGAATAACACAAGATGGAAAACGCCATATGCGCAGTAGTAGGCCTACTTCAGATGCAACAAAATATGGCAAATCATCTAATTTTAAATGATTGGCTTTTTAAACATCAACTTATTTGCACAGGAACAATAAATAAGGTACTCTGCCTTTTCATAAAATGACATAAAGATGAGTGTTATCATTGGATAAGATATGAAGTTTGTGATAGGCTTCACAGTGCTTTGATACAGTGTTTACCATTTGAACTTGTTAAAGTGAAATATATCAATAAGTTGACACCAGATGTAAAATTGTAAGAGTTACACCACTTAATAACTTTTTGTAAAATGTGAATTTGACCAATCTAACCGTTGAATCACATTATATTATCTTCATGGTCTTGTATATCAAATTTCATATAATTTGGACATTCATAGGTCTGTTATCTTATAGTGGACTTTTTCTTATATTTTAAAAACATATTATACGTTAAAATTAGTTTGATAAAGTATCAATTACTTTTCATTTTATGAAATTTTATAAGCTTGATCTACTTTATAACTTTTAATTCAACGATTGGATTAGTCAAATTCTCATTTTACAAAAAGTTATTAAGAGGTATAACTCTTAAAGTTTGACACCCAGTGTTAATGAATCTGACTCATATATGTGTGTGTGTGTGTTAAAATAATATTCATATTATACCCATTTTTATTATATAATATATTTGTTTGCAGTAATTGTTTATAAACAATTGATATGTTCACAACTTTATATAGTGATTCTATTTTATGTAAAAAAAAATTGTTAGATCTTTTACCGTAATTATATTTTCATAGTTTCATTTTGAAAAAAATAAATAAATATTACCACATACTTCATTTGATGCTATAACATCTATCAAAATCAATGCATATACTATTTGGGCTTATTACTGTCTGTAGCGTTTTTTTGTATCGATGTTTGAAATATGATTTTGGGATAAACTAACACATTGTGTGTTTGGTTACGCCAAAACCACGTTTCAAACGTGGATCTGGGTAAACACTACTAAGTGTATGTTTGATTTACTGTAAAATCACGTTTAAAATGTGGATCTTGGCCAACGTTACTCTCTAGCGTTGACCAGGATCCACGTTTTAAACGTGGTTTTACAGTGACCCAAACACACACTAAGAGTATCCCAAAATCACGTTTCAAACATAGATATGGACCAGGGCTGTAACTAAGAATTTCGGGGCCTTAGGCAAAAATTAAGACAGGGGCTCATGTTAATATAAACTAATAATTTTTATATTTTTTTTTTTTTGGCTTTTTGAGCTGCAAAATTATTTATTAAAGTTTTATAATCAAGTAATTCTAACATCTCACTCTCAATAGATAATATAGCTAACTCATTCAATCTATCTTGTAGCATAGTTGATCTTAAATATGATTTAATCAATTTTAATTTTGAAAAGCTTCTTTCAGCGGTCGTGACAATTACAGGTAATGTTAATAATATTCTATAAGCAATGTATGTATTTGGAAAAGAACTTAATTTTTTATATAATTCAATATTTTTAATGGTGTGTTAATTTCATTTCTTAGAATTTCTTTCAATAACTTTAATTCTGAAAACAAATCAAGACCATCAATATCATAATGGTCCTCAAGACTCAAAAACTTTTCAAGATTGATACAATGTTTTTTCAATTCATCTTCCCCTAAAGTTTTAAATTTATTTTAATCAAATAAAAATCCAAACATGTTTTCATATTCTAAAAATTGTTCAAATCAACTCTCAATAGAAGGAATAGACTGATCTAATATATGCAAAAAATAATCAATGCGAAAAGAATATTCAGCAGAATGAGCTATCTCATCACTAACAATGTCATCAAAATGTTTTTTTTCCTATAAATCTTACGTTTTTCATTGAACTTGGGCTCTACATCGATCCCAATAGTCATTTCTTTGGTGGATTTTAATGCAGATGTAAAACCATTTTCCCTATAATTTTTTAAATAAGTTATAAGGCCTCTTAAGTGATCTATAGCATCATCTATATGCATATCTTTGGATTGCATGATCTTACTTACGGAATTAACCGCAAAAAGTATATCATACCAAATATTCATTCCCAATAAAAAAAATGAGATCTAAAAATTGTAATTTGTACATGTTCATTCAATTTCAATTCAATCAATTACTTTATAAAAAGCAAAGAAAATGAGTGAAATGATCAAACCTGCTGAGATGCTATCAACGTGTGTGAGTGTCTACTTGATGTCACTTGGAGTTGGTCACTTGATGTAGGGGTATACCAATTCACAAATTAGAATATGATTATATGAAAGCTGAAAAGTCAAATAATTGCTTGAATATAGTAGTAGAGAATTGAGAACAAAGAGAATGAGAAAGAGAGAGACTGAGAGGAAACAGAGAGGTAGAAGATCCGTAAAAGACAAAAGTAAATAGTGATTTTTTATTTTTATTTTTTGTCAAAGAAAAGTAAATTGCATTAATGTGGTAACCGTACAAGTAGCCAATAGATCATAGGCTCAACAATACTACTGATAGAGAAATTACATTTATACAACATACAACCATACAACTGAGAGAGATAAAGAGAGAAAAGAAAAAGAGAGATAAATGTTGGATGTGATGGGTGATGTGATGGAAAGATATAGAGAGAAAAAGTGTGTTGTGTGAATAATTAATCTCCTACCGATATAAAGAAACTCACTGTTGAGTGTTGAGTGACTTTTCATTTGCAAATACTAATAAATAGATTGTGGACTAGTAGTTTAAATGATGAGAAAAAAAAGATATAAAAAAATATAAGATATGAGCCTTATAAAATATTGGGCCCTATCTCAAATATTATTGATTTTTTAGAAAATAACTTATATCAATAATACTACTATTAAAAAAAATTGGGGGGCCTTATAAATTTGGGGGCTCTAGACAATAGCCTTAATTGTCTTATTGAATATCCGTCCTTGATATGGACCAACACTATTATCTGTAGCATTTGCCCAAATTCTTGTTTGCAACGTGATTTTGCTGTAAATTAAACTCGCTATAACTCGATTTCAAAATCAAGTTCATGTCCATTTGAGCTTTAAGACGAGCAACAACAAACATTTAATTTTGTTGATAAAAAACAAAAAAGAAATAAAAAAGACTTTACAACAGAGAAGCTTTGCCTAAATCAACGTTTATGACTCACCAAAAACCAAACCAGACTTTTTTTTTGGTCGAAAAACCAAACATCGTTCAATTTAGGTGATGGGTCCAAATCATGTTATCGGGTCTCTGCTACCAATGTTTGGGCTAGGATCTATTTGTAGGTCTCATACAATAATATAATGTGCTGGATCATTTATTTGCACTCAAACATATTGTCCAAAAGAACTCAAACATTAATGTTTGAACTAGTTATGACAGAGCTAATTCATAACATATGTATATTTATTTTTTTAAAAAAATGTTGATGATAATAAAATCTATTATATATTTAGATTTTTTTTAACTGAAATGTGATATTAATCCAGTTTATTTGAATTGTATTAAAACATTACTTTTATGAAATAAATTATTAACATAAGTATGAAATGATTTTGAATATCACTTGGTAATGGGAAAATAATTATTTTTGTGATCATTTGTGAAATAATAAAAAATGATTAGCTTAAAATTACAGCTTAAAAATTGGTTTCTAGTGCCAAAAATGAATTAAGAACTTTTAATCTAATAACTCGAGCAATTTAGTTCTAGAATAAAGTTTCTTTTTTCATGTAAAAATATTTTATACAAAATAATTAATCTTTACCGAAGATTCAATAAATCATGAGAAATTTTGAGATGTTCATTCTTTTGAATGTACAAATATGCATAGCTTATCCAATAACTATTAGTACGAGTCTTGTAAATAATAAAAAAAAAAAAAGGCATTCAAAAATATTTGGTCCCTTATTCACCCTCAAATTAATTGAAGTGTAACGTGACTTGTGGATATCGAGGGCTTGAAAAAAAAAATACTCCATATAGGCCTTTAATTTGTGATGTGAATTTTTTAAAATGAGTTTGCTTATGAAATGTACAAATAGATTGTATTTATTCTTAATTTATATTATTTTACACTCATAAAAATAATTTTAAAAGAAATACTCTTTACATGCTTCAAATAACATTTTTCTTTTTCTTTATATGCACAACAACTTCGATTACATCACCATTCTGTAATCGTGACATTCAATTTTGTATAATTAAACACGTTGGCCCAAACTTTTTCGTATGTCTCAAAAATCACTCGAAGTAGACGCGTCCATATAATTGAATCAGTGAACCCTTTCCTTTCTCTCTTTTTGGTTTCATACTCCTTTCATTTATCATGATTCATGAAATGAAATGTTTCCTTCCTCATTACATCACGGGGATAATAATATAATGGATTTGATTTTGAATTTTGTGAGTACCAATTGTTTTATGTTTTTATTTAATTAAATATTATCAAATCATTAAAGAATTTTGACTATTCTGGTTATTATTTTAAAAAGCATACTATTCAATGATGTGTCCATGTATTATTACATATATGAAAATAATTAAGAGTAAACTAGCAAATTGGTCCTTGACTTTTTAGAGTCATGCAGTTTAGTCCCTAAGAAATAGAAACTCCAATATAGTCACTGACTTTTTGTTTTTTCTTTCACTATAGTCCAACGATGTGTTTCCGGTTAATTTTTTTATGACTTGTCACGTTTAGTGATACTCTGTCTCACTGTTTGTCACTATAGTGTCCACTATGGCAAAAAAACGATGTGGTTTTGTCAAATTTATAGCTTTAAATGTTTCAATTCCAATCGTTGTGTGCTTCCCTATTTTCCTTTTTCTCTCTTCTCCCCCTTTTTCATTGGAAGATCTCAACTCCAATGACGTTATTTTTGTGCCCAGATGATAAATAGTATGATATAGTGTCACGAAATGTGACACATCGTAAAAAAAATTAACGGGAAACATACAATTGGACTATAGTGAAAGAAAAAACAAGAAGTCAGGGATTATATTTGAGTTTTTTATTTCTTAGGGACTAAACTGCATGACCCTAAAAAAGTCAGGGACCAATTTGCTAGTTTACTCAAAAAATTATATTGTCAACACATCACGTTAGAAGAAAATAAATTTAACACATCACTTTTTATACATTATTTATAATTATATTTAAAAAACAGAAAGAAAATGTATTAGAAAAAAAAATTAAACAAAAGTTATGTAAAAGAATTTAAGAGATATACAGTGACAGTACTGTCAGTGTATATCCTATGGATTTGCCTATAAATTTTTTCTATGCATTTATCCGTGATAATTTCATATAGATTTATTTATGGATGTTTCTTGCAAATTTACCTAAAAAATTTTTTCTTACAAATTTACCTTCAAATATTTCCTATAGGTTTATCTATGAATTTTTCCTACAAATTTATCTATAAATTAATTACCCACAAACATATTTTCTATGGAGGAAAATTTATAAGAAAATCTGTAGGAAATGCGTTTCCTACAGATTTTTGACGAAAATTTGTAGAAAAATCCGTAGGAAATAAGCAAAATTTTAGTAGTAAGTGTAAAAAAGTTTTACACAGACATTTAATGATATATTATTATATTATTTAATGAATTTAATAACACATGAGACGTCACACTCATTAAATTATGTGGCTCCACATGATTGGATGACCGTGTAAAATTCTTTTGCATAATCATTATGTACTGATTAAACTCTATGTAAAATACGTGATGTACATATATATCTTCAGTTCTTCACCCTAATGCAAATGCAGATGTGTGATTTTACTTTCCTTCCATTATATGATTTTACAAGATCTTAGCAATCTTGTAGGAAATTATGCCATCTTTGTTTGATAATTTTTTTGTACGTAAAAAGTCATGAAAACTAGCATATGACATTGTTCTTTCTATGACTGATTCTATAAGAAAAGGTGAAAAACTATAAAATGTGATTTACTGCATTCATATTTAATAAATTTCGTACTCGATAAAGAACAAAAAGTGGAGCCGAAAGTCAAAACTATCTTCCCTTTTCCTCTTTACCATAATGAAAGAAACTGTTAGGCAGCACTCTCATTCTCATATATCATATCATTTTCTATATATCTTCCCTCCCTTGGAACCTGCTATCATTCTTGACAGACCCTTCTTCTCTAAATTATTGCTCGGTATGGACCCGACCCAGGCTTAGAAAATTGATGGACACAATGCAGTCACACTCTGTGTTCTGTTTTTAGGACTCTTATCTTTTTTCATATGCTTACACGTGATTTAATATAATTAATTATTGTTCATAATCATTGAATTGGGTTGCCGAGGCATGGGTACATGTGAAAGAACTTGATCTATACGTTAAATTTCTTTGGGTAATGTATGTTAAGCATACTGGTTAATTAAGAATCCATCAACAATAGATTTTTATTAGAAATCATGGTATTAGTGACATTTATAACATTAAATGCTACCCACTTCAATAAAAAAAATTATTTTTGATTCCTTAACATGTATTTTTAGGACATTCATTAGCATTTCTTAATATATTTATAAGGTCAACAAAATGCCACAATTAAAGATATGAACTCTGATTTCCATTAATTCCCTTTTTAAAAAATAAATTTAAATAGAACTGAACAGTAGTGCCAAGAGATCATAGATAATTTATGTCACCAGAAGCTTAAATTAAATGTTACTTTACTGGTCATCACAAGAATGTAAATACTACTCCCTCCATTCTATTTTGACATTCGTTTAAGGTTTCTACACACAAATTAAGAACAATAATAAATGACTTAAAAGACATAGTAATCTTACTAAATTATCCTTATTAATTTACTACACACTTTTTTTCATTTTACCTAAATATATTAATGAGTAGTGTGGTGCACAGTTTTTTAAGTTTCTTTTCTCATAAAAGTGGGAGGATAAAAATGGAAAACTAACATTAATACTCACATAGAAACTAGAGAACGACTCATATTATGAAAAAAAAATATTTTTCTAAAGCGACTATCAATATGAAATGGAGGGAGTAATCAACGTCGTTCAAGAAACAGTTTATATTTTTAAAAAAAAAATGTATAGCATAATGATATTGATTTAATAGAAATTATAAATGCATGGCACGAATTTAATTATCTACATTCTATAAAAAAAATTACTGGACGTGAAAACAATATTTTGCACTCAGCAGGTTATAGCAAAAGCTCACCACCTGGGTTGTACTGTACTTGTTTCAAAGATATAGTTCAAAGTTCAAACTAGCCCCTGTGACCTCATGAGATGGGACCCGCCAAACAAGGTTTGAGAAATAATTATGATGTGAGTTGAAATTGTTTTTTTTTGTTGAATTCTAAGTTGAGTTAATTTAATAGTTGTTTCATTGTGTACCCCTTAATTTAGGGGTATGTTAGTAAAAAATATTTTTAGAATTTATAATATGGTCTTTAAAATATTTTTAGAATTTACAATATGATACTCCAAGAGAACTATATTACAAATTCTAAAAATATTTTTTTTATTAACATACCTCTAAATCAAGGAATACACGGTGAGACACCTGTTAAAGTACCACACACGGTAGAATTTCCCTTTTGGTGATTGAACTTCAATTTCAATCAAATATACTTTTTGCCTGATGAAGCATCCAGCCATCCATTGAATCTATGAAGCAGTGTCTCTTTCATAGCTATAATTAGTAGGGATTAGGACTGCGAGACTGTTTGTTCATTGATTACTTTTTATCGCAAGTAATAGTATATTTAGCACTAAGCAGTGGACTAATGAATGGGGCCTATCAACCACGATTCTATTCATTCTCTGTACAACATCGCTTTTATGTTTTAGCTTTTGGTTTACTATATACTTATCAATAATCATTGACATGAAAATCGGACGACACGTGACCTGTCAGTTATGTTAGAAAATCATGAAGTTGATGGAGAACTAGTGATTTTTGAAAATTCAGAACTGGTGAAGATTCGATTTAATATTTGATCGAGAACTAGTAGTGATGAGAAATATTTCTCTCAATGAAAATATTTTTTTAAGTCCAATGAAAATTAAATATTCATTTAATTGTAAAGACTCATACATGAAATTCGTGTATAAATTATTATTTATTATTTTATTATCTTATAAGATATATAATATAATTTTTATATTAATTTAAAATTTAATATATATTGTATAATAAATATATATATATATAATTATTACAATATCAGTCAAATATAATTTAAACTAATAATTGTGTGTCATTTCTTTTCTAATTTATTGATCCATCATTAAGTTTTAAAAATATCAATAGATTGTCAAAGTAAGCTTGCCAGGCGCATGTTCATAGAGTCAATCAAACTGGGTTGACTCACTTTTTTAATTGAAAAAAGTATCAACCCGATTTGACTTATCATGGGTTTGTGAGTTAAGCGAGTTGACTTACCGAATTTTAGGAAATAATTAAAAAATCATAAAAATGACAAAAATTAGAAAAAAAAATACAAAAAAATTAAGAAATGCAAAAATAATCAGAAGAACAAAACGGAAGCAAAATATAGGTGAAATAATCTCAAAACACAACAAATTGACTCAAACTTCCAGTTGACCACGTTAATTCAAACTTTCAACCGAACAAGGATAAAAGTTTGAATAAAAAGGAAAAAGGATGAATCTCCCATTAGACCAAATTGATTCACACTTCAAAATAACAAAAAAAAAACAATTATGGTAAAAGGGCAAAATTTGTAGAGAGCATGATGGGAGCAGAGGAAGCGAATTGCACAACGGTGAACAAAGTAAAAAGAAGACAACTGCAAAAATAAATTGGACAACTTGTGTGGTGCCAATGAACGTGTGTGAGATTAACCGACGGAATGCATGATCGATGGTCAGTGAAAAGACTTGTGGGAGTGTGTGAGGATTGAAAATAGGGGGTGCTTTCGGTTGTTACTTTAAGGTGTATGTTCTTTCAAAATTCAAAACATTAATTTAATTATAATAAATTAAAATAAAAAGGAAACAAATTGGTTCGCCCGACTCAACCCGACCGCCTTAGCTCGCGAGTTAAGTGAGTCGGGCCAAAATGACCTGGGGGATGTGAGCCATTATTTTCCTAACTCAACCCATCAGTGAGTTGGGTTGAGCTTTTTTTTAACACCCCTAGATATCCCCATAAACTTTTAACCTTCTTTTTGCAATAAAAGACATGCATCATTGGGGTATGGAATCCCTACATTATAACTTAGATAAAAATTATTGGAGAAATTTTTTATACGAGCCATGATTTAAAACTTTTTCAAGTGCGCATAAAAAGTATTGGATGAATACGGGGTTGAGTTGGGTCTCTTTGAACTATTTTTCAACCCAATATGATTACATATATCGAGTTGGGGTCAGACCCAATGAACTTTATTTTGCAAACTAGATTCGACTTGTACCGAACCTAATATGAATGAGGTTAGGTGTTCGGGTTGCAATAAATAGAAAATAGGAAAAATAGGTGGAAACAGAAGTTTGACAAAAAAATTACAACTAGTAATGATGAGGGGATGAGTAGTTGTGAGTGGAGGACTAGAGCTTGTAGGAGGGGGTTGGTGCAGTCGTGCATGGAACTTGTGCGTGTAGGACAATACTGGAGCATGGAGGGGAGAGTTGGTGCAGTCGTTCATGTAAAAGACCGGAGTCTGGAGAAGGGAGTTGGTGCAGCATGGTTGTGCAGAATGAATAGAACAGGCACAATTGCACAAATCTAAAGTTGGCATTTCGGGTTACCCGGCCCGGTGCGATGCAGGTAGCGGGCTTTATCAAACTGAGCTAAAAAGCCCGGGAGTTATTCGACCTTTTAAAATACGTGCTCGAGCCCTACATTTTTCGGGTAGCCCAGTTTTGTTGCGGATTTTTACGAGCTACTCAACCTTTTTTCGTGTAACATACTTTATCGGGGTAGGTTGAAACTGGTTATTTGGAAATCATATCCATGGTCCTTCAAGAAACAATTTCACATTCCAACTAGAGATTTGAAATCAGAAGCATATGGTAACTCCAATATCAAATAAAAAGAGAACAAGAGTGCAATCAATCACCAAAAGGAGCAATTATGACAATGAAATGATTCTAACCAAGGAAATTTTTCTCTCAATTCTCTCTGGTGAGTGTTTTTCTCAAATTTTCACTGAAAATTGCACAAATCAAAATTGCCAGTAATTTCCAATCAAATCACAATCACACATTTGGCATGGATCTTAAGGTCTTGTAAAGGTTCTAATGAGGCTTGGCTTCCAAGAATTATGGTTTTTTTCAGGATATTTAAAAGCACAATTCAAGAAAAGAGAGCATACTACATTTCATTTCAATTATCATCAACTCTCCATTCTTAACACCTCAATGCACCAATTTCTCATTCACAATCTACTCCTTTTTATTTTCATTGTTTTTTCATTTTTCTTTTTTCTTCTTCTTTTTTTTTAAATACATATTAAGGAGTAGATTGTATAGATATAGCCAAACCAATTTTCTTTTATGAACCCATTATCCTTGTAATGATACAATGTACCTATGCTCTCATTCCTTTAATGTGCAAAGGTAGGATAGATTTTTGAATTTAAGGTCAAGGTACATAATCAAAGGAAACTTAAGCTGTAATGGGCTTATTACAAAAAGTGATCATTTTCAGGTAGGTTATTTGGCACTAGGTTATTTCCATTTAACAAAACTTTCCTTAATCATTTCCATGCCTCTTGTGTGATGTTATCAAAAAGGAAACTCAAGCAATATCAACTGACTAATTAACAGTGAAACTCTTAGTCTGTTTATGGATTCACACACTCACTGGGTTATCTGTGGCTTATTTCCTTGATTATATCACCTATTGTTATGATTACTTATTTTGGTTAATTATCATGCACCGATGTCCTAATCCTATTTGATTATGCAATCAACCATATTTTTCCTTTTTCTCCTCTTTGTTCAGTTTGTTCAGTTGTTCTATCTTAGGACACTTACTGAATCCTGATTTCTTTTTAACCAATTTCCTCAAGAAAAATTTTTCATTGATTCCCAAAAAAATTTTACTATATCTATCAGTATTATATCCAAAATACTAAGTGAAAAGCAGTGTAAAACAGTTAATCCTAACTTACAAAATAAAGTAACAAGCATCTAAACCAAAACAACTAATACAAATATCACAAAAACAACTACTATTTAAACACACCAAAACATTGCAGTACTAACGTTATCTGCCAACATAATCACACAAACAGTACTAAAGTATAAGTATCAACAAAAGAACAATGAAACCATGTCACATAGTTTTGAGAGATGGAATAGTAGGGTATGTCAGTCTCCCCTCAACACTCCATCTATTCCTTCTTCATCTCCAGCTGCAGCTCCTGAGGGTCCCTCTCCTGCTGGTATAGCTCCAGAATAGCCCACATCATAATAGCAACTCCACTCCCCCTGGAAAAATTGGACTGTCCCCAGGCCACTGAAAGTAAGTCTGAAATTCCTCTGGTGTCATGCCTGGGTAGGGTCCCTTGGGTAAAAGATTAGTTAATATCCTCCAATTCCTTCTGATAATGCCATGCAAGAAGGAGTCATATTATGTTGTGGTCTTTTTCTGGCCATTTCCTGCATAATTGAAGCAAATATCCAATAAGATCAATTAGGCACATATGCTTCAAGTATGCATACAAGTTATTATGACAAACCATCATTAATTCCAAACCATGTTCACAATAATGTAACAACCACAACAGCCAATTACTTTCAATATACATTTCACTTGCATTTGTCCTATCATGTGAACATTCTAACACTCAAATGCAAAAGAAGAAAGAAATCACTAAATCATCATGTATCACAAACAGTTCAAATGCACAATGTAATTTTATCAATTGAAGCACATTATGCACAAGTTCGTTTATATTGCCATTCAACAAGTCATCATGCATTAAGAACAATTAGGGTGATTCTTCCCTCTTTTTAAACTCAAATGCTCAATTTCAAATGTAAGCAATTCACTTTTAGAATGCACAACAAGTGAATGATAGTTTATAAAAGTGAACATCTTACTGGTGCATTTCATCAAACACTTGATATGCATTATTCATAATTTCATTCAAAACTCAAATTTGTTCTCAAATATTTCAACCCATAGTCATTCAAATGATTCACAGCACACTATTAACCACCCAGTCAGTGTTTTTCACCAAATCAATCACAATTTCAAAACTAGAGCACATGTCTCCTACCCTAGGGTTCAAGTCATCAATCATTCATACAATTATTCGGTGAAAAAGGGTTGAAATCACATAAAACTTACCTTGAGGAGCTTTTTGGAACAATTAGTGAGGAATGGGGAATGTGATTGTGTGAATTGTGAAGATTGGGAATGCCCTAGGGGGTTTGTTCGCGCGAGAGAGGGAGGAATTTGAGAGAAGTGTTTGAAAAATGAGTGATTTCCTTCTGCTGCGCGTCCCATACAAGCACATAAGTGACTTTTCGCTCAAGCGAATAGGAATTCGCTTGAGCGAATTTCATCTAGAGATTATGAAAAAATACCCCCATATTCGCTCAAGCGAATTTCTATTCGCTTGAGCGAATTTCGTCCAGAGAGCCTCAATTTTGACCCTTAAATTGGCTCAAGCGGATCCAAATTCGCTTGAGCGAATTTTGTCCAGAGGGCATCATTTTTCACCCTTAAATTCGCTTGAGCGAATTGAAATTCGCTTGAGCTAATTTAGCAGAAACTGCTTTTGTCAGTTTTTCTGCATAATTCGCTTGAGCTAATTGCTTTAGCTTGAACGAATTTTCTGAACTTTTGTTTCTCAAATGCTTTTACACTTTGCAAAATTTTTTTCACTTTCAAACCTTCAATCCTTAATCATTGCTCTATATTGGACTCTAATTCACTCTTTAATTCACTCCCTATACCAACCTCTATGATTCAACAAAGTTTCATCAATTCATAACCAAAATCTAGGATTAAAAATCCCATTTTCATAATTGACCACATTTAAGGCAATTTGTAGCATCCAACTGTCTCAATTTAGCACCAAAACTCTTTTTCATGCAAAACAAGTTCAAATAGCTTCAAAACACTCAAATACACATGTTTGGGCCAATTGAGACAATGAAATGCTAAAAATTGACTTAAAGCACACAAACACACAAATATGTACAGAATCACAAACACACATGAAATTGGAATCTAAAATGCAAGATAGAATTTAACACTGGGTTGCCTCCCAGGAAGCGCTTGTTTAACGTCACATAGCTTGACGCCTGTTTTCATCACGGTGGTTGAAATTGAAACATTGTGGTGAGCCTCAGTGCTGCACCACCACTTTCTTTTGACAACAATCCTTCAAACTGAAATTTTGAGGTGAGCCTTGGTGCTACACCATTAATCTCTTGTGAAAGCAAACTCCAAGTTCCTATTGCCTCATTCAAACATTTGACAGGAGTTGCCTCTAACCATCTTGACCTCTTTCTGGAATTAGACCATGCTGCTGATTCCCTTGGCCTGATTTTTCTTTTCCTTGGTCTCTTGTTATAACAAGCACTGGTCTTTTTTCTCTTGAAGCTTGGGAGATTTATGATTGACAATTTTCAATTCCTTTGCTTCATGCAATTGTGGCTTACTCGCTGCAAGAAAAGCTTTATCAGACATATCTACTTTAAAGTACTCTAGTTGATCCTTTGGGTGCTGAATAGCTTCAAACACATTGAAATTGGCTTCTTCATCTTGTGTCCTGACCTTTAGCTCACCATCACTAACATCAATGATTACTCTAGCTGTCTTCATAAATGGTTTGCCAAGGATCAGTGGAACTTCAATATCTTCTTTGATATCCATGATCACAAAATCCATTGGAGACACAAAATTGCCAACTTTTTCCAAATCAAGTAAAGCTTTTTGCACTGAGAAGCTTTCAATGTTCACAAGAGTGAGACTGCCTGGATCTTTAAATTTTTTAGGCAAAGATTTTTTACTGATTGGATTGCACCCTACCTCCAGTTCTACTGTTTCTTCTGAAAATCTTCCTTTTTTAATGAGAAGCTCTTTCATGAATCCTGAATACTTCGGTATCTGCTCCATAGCTTCTATAAAAGGAATGTTGATTTGCAGCCCTGTAAAACTATCCAGATATGTGCAAGCTGCATTTCTCTATCTTTCTTTGAAGGAGTTTTAGGATATGGCAATCTCTTTAGTTGTGGTGCTCCTTCCCTTCTTTTCTCCTTCTTTTTCTCATCTTCTCTTTTGTCACTCATTTTCTCATTTTCTCTATTTACATCATTTCTTTTTTCATCTCTCCCTCTTCCTCACAACCACTTATTTTCTTTTCACTCCTATTCTTTTTCTCTCACTCTCTATTCTCTCTTTTTCACTCTCCTCTATTTCTTTTTCGCTCTCTCCTTCTTGCAGCACTTCTTCCTTAGCTTCCAATTTAGCTGAAGGTTTAGCTAGCTTTCCAATTTGAGCCTCGACATTTCTTACCGATGTTTCTATATTTTTCTGACATACCATAGAAACTTGCATGAATTCCTCAAGAGCATCATCCAATTTTGATCTTCCTTGTTGAACTGAAGAATAATCTTGCTGCTGTTGGAGAGGAGGTACCATATAAGGTGAATCAGCATATTGTTGCCACCCAAAACTCTGACTCTGGTAACTTCCCCAACCCTGCGAAAAATTGTTAAGATAATGATTGTTGTTGGAGAAGTCATTAGGAGTTGTCATGCTAGAAAAGTATCCCAATCCCTGTTGGATAGCATGATCTCCAAGTGTTCTTCTTGGTGGACATAGCCATTCACCATCCATGATTGGTTCAAGAGTTGGAAGAATTGGTTGTGATTGTGGAGTAGAAAAACTTCTTGGTTCTTCTCCTTGAGTGGTTTCTTGTATGCTTCTTTCTTGCCTCAAAGAGGTTTAAAACACTCAAACAAGGATAAGTACCAAGTAGCAATTAAAATGAAAATAATTATGAACAAAGAAAACTAATTACAAAAGTATTTACAATGCTTAATAAGCTAATTAAGAACCTTAAAAGAACACCGTTCCCCGGCAACGGCGCCAAAAATACTTGTTAACTCCTAGGCAAGCTTACCTATAGTCAACTGTAGTATAATGATTTTTAAGTAAGAGTGTCGAACCCACGAGGAACGGATTCAATTAAACTTCATAGTTCAACTCAAAAAGCATATAAACAAAAGCAATGGTTTGATTCATGATTAATTTCACTAAACTAGACTAAATAATACAAAAGTAATAGGAAAGTTAAGGGAAATTTCAATAAGAGAAACTGGGATTGAACTTCATCTATCTCACTCATCTGTATTCTGGGTAAATATAAATACATAGCATTTGAGACTATCAATATTGATGCAACACACAAAAATCATTTATATTGATTCCTCAAGTATAAAATTCATAAGATTAATCCCCTGAATATTGATTCCTCAAGTATTCAATGGATTATCCAGCATTACGTTCAAGTGTTAGACGCAATCGATATATCGAAATCTATTCCTAGTATTACGATATATTGAGTATTTTCGTTCAGATCGGATTTTCAGAAATACTTTCCAGTTAGATCTAAAAATCAAGTTCAATAACTCTATTGATCAAATAGAATCAAAGATGAAGAACAGAACGATAATACCAATATTGATCGAAACAAGATTACTATATAAATATCACCAGAATACGTCTGAGTTCGAGTCGATTACATTCAATCCCACTAGAAAAGATTAGCTACTCATGGTAGCTTTTACAACCAAGAATCAAAAGGAGATGAAGGATTGTGCTTCCGCAGCTTCCGTTCTCTTCCTTGAGCTCTTCGTTATATTTTTGGAAAGTGATGAACTGTCGAAAACCGATTCTGAAACTTGTTTTGTGTTGCTGCGTAAGTGGAAATTCGCTTGAACTAAAATTTTTAGCTCAAGCGAATGGAATTCTTCATGGTGAAGAAAAGTCAATTCACTCAAGCGAATGAAATTAGCTTGAGCGAATTAAGCACCTCAAAAACACACTCTCGGGTCAAAATTCGCTTGAGCTAATTAAAATTCGCTCAAGCGAATTTACATCACTTGAACTCCTTCTTTTCTTCTTGCTAATTCAGTTCTTCTGAGCCTGGTTACTCCTCTTCTTGATTTCCTGTATTTAAAGCACAAAATGGGATTAAAAGACTTCAAATAATTCAAGACTCAGATAATATCTGCTTTAATTCAAACTTCTAAAATTGGGAGAAATTAATTGTTAAATATAAGCAATTAATCCAAAAGTGCCATAATTTTCATACAAAATATCCTAATATTTGGCACTTATCATAGGTTAAAAAACTCAAAAATTATTCGGGTTTCTAAAAGAAGTTCCCAAGCCCAACGTTTTTACGGGCTTTGCAAGCCGACTCAATCGATGGATGGTGCAAATGAAGAACCATTTTGTCGGCTTCACAAAAAACTAACCTCGACGAGTAGGTGGATGGTGCAAATGAAGAACCTTGGGTGGATAGACGATGAAGCTTGGAGAGGTGGAAACGACGAAGCTTGATAAAATTGAGTGAGAGATAGAAAGAAGAAAGGAAATTAAGAGAGATAAATTGGAAGATATGATAATTGATGTGATAGGTAAAGAAGATAGAAGTACAAAAATAATAGGTGTAAAATGAAATGAAAAAAAAAAGTGTAAAACTGGAACTGTCGTTGTATGTCCAAGAAACAACGACGGTTCCAGTTTTAACCATTGTGGTTTCTAACTTATAACAACGGTTAAAGCTGGAACAGTCGTTGTATGTGGAGGAAACAACGACGGTTCGCACAACAACCGTCGTTGTTTCCTGGACATACAACGACGGTTCTAGCTTTAACCGTCGTTGTATGTCATGTGGATAGTGTATACCCAGAAATTTTGTAGCTAATCCGTAGCTAACAGGGGAAAGCATAATTCTAATACTCTTAGCCCAAAGAATCCGCTACTAACTAGTATGACTCATCCTTAATAGCAATAGCGATATAGAAAATAACTTATTGCCAATTCTTGCTTGCTAACAATTTATAGAAGTCAATAATCCAAGGGAAAAACATATAGGAAAATCTGAACACTACCCATGCAAACAGGAAAAGTTGGAATGGAAAGAATAGACCAGAAGCAAGAGGTAAATGAGTCCCAAAACCTAAAACTATGTATGATACCCACCACATATTCGTTGAGCAGAAGTCAAAGAGAACTAGTTTTCAGCTTGTTCTCTGTCTGTGACTTCTTCTTCGCTTTCCTGAAATACAAAACAGCATATTTAACAGAAAGCTTCAAAGCAAGGCATATAAGGAGTTAGAGCAAAACACAGTGCATAGTTATTATTAAAATAAATCAAAAGAATTTTGTGAGGTAAGGTATCAAAAGATAAGCACCAAGAGCTCCTAGGCAAGAACTAGAAGGCTACAAGGTTTGGTTATAAAGATATTGAGAAAATGCCTCATAATCTACCGAGTGAAGCTCCATTAGTTCCTGGAGGCAATTACTAAGGAACACTTTCTTGATGCAAGCTTTCCCTATAATGTGAAAAAATAAAATACTAGATGGATAAAAATATTTTGCATTAGCTGAAATTGAATCAGGAAAATCTGCACACATGAGCAAAAATTAACATTTATAAAATATATTATTAAGATAAAAACTCAACCAACATTCTCTCATGTCCTAGCTATTGCAATGGTAAACTGACACCATTTACTAACCTTCCTACCTACTCAACCTCATGAACAATCAATATATGTTTTTTTTGTCTAAAAAAATCAATATATGTTTGAGTTATCATAAAAGGAAATAATCAACCTACTGAATCCAATGTTTATATCCTTTAGATGCAAACCTTTCATGACCCAAAAGTTATTTCGTGTTTTATCGTGAACTAAATTACTTATTAATTAATTAGTTCACACGTTTCATGCATGGGAAACATTTAAGACAAATCACATTATTTCAAGAATCAAGATAATCATTCCAAGGAAATGAATAATGATCTCTAACGTTTTGCTTTTGTTCTGTTTCTCTTTCTCGGTTAGATGTTGCATGACTTAAAATTTGCGCTTAACATTTAATAAGTTAGCTATGCATGGTATAATTGTGTGATTACGTAATGGGCCAACATTGTCTTAAAAAACAAGTAACCTTAATTAATAATTGAAGATCCAGGGTTCGTTTATTTGTAACTTTTAAGTTATTTAGAAAATCTCAATGAAATTATTTTAACACATTTCAAAATCTAAAAATAATCACTTTTAAATTTTTTTTACAAAACACTGTATCATAAAATGTTCTTTTTTTGATAAGAACTTAAATAAACAAGCCCCATTAAAATTAAATTCTTTTATATTATGATATATATGAGTATAAATTAATTTAATTATTGAAATGAATATTAACTGGGATGCAGTTCCTCTGTTTCTGCTTTTTACCCCTATGAATTGGTGACATTATTTGGCTAGTATTTAAACTCTTTTTGAATTACATCAGAAGTCTCATAACATTTTAACTAGTTAACTCCCTCTTTAATTACTAGAATATTTAAATCTGACACCTCTGTCACTTGCTGTTGAAAAGAAATGAGTTTAATTTCAATGTTTTCTATCCTATATAATCTGTAGTGATAGACAAAATGGCCTATAAAGAGATACAACATGCAAGGAGAAGAAATACAAATGAAAGAGATTTGGAAAAATGAAAGCAAATACTTCAACTAATTAGAACAAGCATATCCATACAGAAATACTGTGAGAAGAAATACAAATGACACATAAAGGTGCATGTGATGTATAAAAGGATCAGGAAATACAGTATAGGAAACTAAAAATTGAACCCACTTAGATATGTGCATGTAATATACTAAACTACGTATAAACAAACCATGCATTTTTGTAGAAACTTGGAATTGTGCCAGCTTCAGCGCTTTTCTTCTGCTTTTCTTTAAAAATGTCAAGCAAAATTCTTTTTGTTTCAAGCTCTACAAATCAAAGTTACAAAAAAAAAAACAGAAAGAGAGTTTTAGATTGAGAGACAACACATGTCAAGTACAAGGTCTAAGTATTATTGCATTGATCATATATTGAATTTGTCATTTTATGAGATAGATAGGTATAGCACCCTAAGTCAGAGCACCTTTATTTCTAGTACAGGGTCCAAGTATTACTGCATAGAGACCCACAATTGTGTAGTGTATATCTCTCTACTAAATTCATAGAAACCAGTTAGGAGCTAAAATTAGAGGATCCCAATATAAATAATGGAATGATTTGCTTGAGATTTGCACACTTCAAATACTGTACAGAAGTTAACTTGAAACCGGAAACCATGGAATTCAAAGACAAACCTCTTCTTTGAAGTATGTGTTATCGGTAATATAACAAAATTCCTCCACCTGAGGTGCACAAATCTCCTCATATTCCAAGGAGGCGTGATAATGAACACTAATTATAGACATGTTGTTGCCAAGAATAATGTATCACTTAGAATCTTAGATGTTCTCAATTGCAATTTAATGAACTTCACATATATCAAAACTCAATTGTAGGGTGTGAAAAATCCACATGACTAATTAACTATCAATAAACATTACCTCCACGAGCTAGCCAATCAATCAATATAGAATGCATACCGGCATTAATGTCCTTCTAAATTTTCTCCATGAAGTCTGTAGCAGGTCTTTTCTTTGCCTAAGATTCCAGAAATTTGAAAAGATAAGAATACTAAGAAGAAATCATTTCTATTTTGTTAGCTACATTTGTTATGTTTCTGGTCGTGAAAACTAGAATAAATAACTCTTTTCTTTACCTCACATGCATGCAGGTGCTTGCAGATATCACAAGAAAAGGATGCACAGAGCTAGGGATCCATGTGATCAATATCTATATTGACAATTTTCTCCCCCTTTTCCAACTCAACAAGAATGTCTCTACTATAGGTATTGCCTGCGAACAAATCAATAATACTATTAGAAGGCACTAGTACTACCAAGTGAGTAAAAGAAATCATGATCCCCAAAATTGATTAACCAAATTTTTATAAATTTGACCAAACAATCAACCTGCTGACTCTTTAGTACCAAACAATTCCTTTCCGGGAATGAAGTAACCTTAGGAACAACAACTGAGGTAGATTTAACATTTGGCAAAGTAGTTATTCCTTTCCGTAAGACAAATCATTCCATATCCTTCTGTCTTTCGGTCTTTCCATAAGAGCAGAGTTCAACTCTTCCTCTCCATTGTATAGCCAATAATCATCATCAGATGGAGGAACCTCCTTACCATTAAAATCATCCACTAAATAAGGCAAAGCAAGAATTTCATCTATGCGTTTAACAGGAGCATTTACCAAGTCACTGCAACAAACTTTCAACTTAGCAATGATAGAATAATAACAAAAACCTAGGAATGATAAAATAACAAAAGCCTAGATATACAAGGGGTGTTAAAAACAAATAATATTACAACCTAAGGACCAATCCCCAATCCAACCTAAAAACAAAATTTGATTTGAATCAATGTCTTTCGTCCAATTCCAAACACAACAGATATCTAAATCCAACTGCTTTATTCTATCCAATCCAAATGAGTCTTCATATAAGATTCCGTAATGCAAAATCAAATCATACATATTGAAAAGAGCAGCTCACCAACCTGGCCCTGGAGTGCAGAGAAGTGTTCCTGTAATACTCTTGGGCATTCTGCATCAACCTATGATACTCATTGGAACCCAGAAGCAACCCTTGGAAGTAACCACTTTTCTTCACGCTCTCCTTACTCACTTCCTAAGTAGCCCCCTTCTCTTCCACCCCATCACTCTTCCGAAGGCGTCAGGGTTGAGCCAACGAGGGAGGTGTCGGGGTTGAGCCAACGAGGGAGGTGGAAGGCAGCTTCAATGAGGAGGAACTCACCGTCGTAGTCCCAGAGGCAAAAAGATAGGGAAGGGAAACGAAGGGAGATGTGGAAGAGAAGGAAGACGGTGAACCATTCGTCGTCAAAGGTATTAGGGTTCTTCAAGATTTGGGGATTTATATGAACAAGAAGTCGAAATAAGAGAATGAAGGTGAGAGAAAAAAGGGGTGAAGGACTTCGCAGCAGCGGCGGAGCACTTGTACGAGGTAGCAGCGGTGGGGGAGGGACGCACGGTGAACGGGACAACGGTGGTGGGAGAAAGACGAAAAGGGACGAGAGAAAATGTGAGAAAAAGGGTGAGAGAGAGAAGAAGATGGGGACGGTGCGGGTAAACTGAAGAAGGGTTCAGGGCTGGGCAAAAGATAAAGTGATAAACAACGACATTTCCTTAATAACTATCGTCATCGTATAACCTTTCCACGACGGTTCCAAAGAAAACCGTCATCGTTTTGCTTGGGAAAAGGAGAAACAACAACGGTTTCATGTAAAATCATCGT
The DNA here is from genome assembly GCA_026901365.1 of Sesbania bispinosa. Lineage (NCBI taxonomy): Eukaryota > Viridiplantae > Streptophyta > Magnoliopsida > Fabales > Fabaceae > Sesbania > Sesbania bispinosa. The sequence continues at coordinate 943,224 of QLOH01000253.1, forward strand.
TGTTTGACTTTTTAACAACGGTTAAAAGGAAACCGTCATTAAAAATTTCGTAATAATTTCAAAAATATCGCCGCACAATTTTTAACCACGGTCCTCTTTTAACCGTCGTTGAAAGCCGTCGTTACAGGCTTTTTTGCACCAGTGATTATTGATAAAAATTCTAGTCATCATTGATGCTTTTTGGATAATTGTAAATACACACTCAAGAGTTGGAATTCACCTCTAAATAAGAATAACAATAGAGAAAGTAAGAAATATGATTGATGATGTAGTGAAAAATAAAGAGGGAGATTTATAAAAAGAAATGAGGTGGAGAAAGAGATAAAAAAAATCAGTGTATGAATATTGTTACTGATTTTTTAAAAAAATATATTTATTTTAAAACCAATTTTCATCTCTATATCCATAAATTAAAATAAAAGTGACCTGAGAGTAAAATATAAATATAAATATAATCTAACGTAAACATGTTTTATTGTTTTATGTTTTTAATTAAAATATCTTCTCAACCATAGAGGAAATCAGGAAAAAAAAGTAGGAGAATGCGAGACTGGTGCAAAATTGCAAATAATGCGAAAACCTGAGCATAGCCACTGTGCATATCTGACATAAAACGACTTGACACTCTTAACACAGCAAAGCACACCGTCGTTTCCGCGCGTGACGTCATGAGTACTATCACAATCAAGGAAAAAAAAAATCCAAGTAGTATAGGAAAAGAAGCCCCCGTGCATCGTGCCACGTGTACGCAGAAAACGACGAACATTTTCTCTTTTCATGCCCATCCCGTACCGGATCTCTTTCCTGACTCCTGAGCGCCGCGGGAAGTAATAAAGTGAGTATAATTGAATCACTGAGTTTAGGAAAATAAAGTGCATTATTTTTTTAAAAGTGAGGGATTAATCTGAATTAAATTATTATGTTCAAAGGTTGATTTTATGTGTAGCATCTATAGTAGAATTTTATAAAATTATTGAAAGATGTGGAGTTCAAAAATAAATACAATAGTATCATAGTTAATTAAACCACTACACTATAAAATTTTCTAATTCTTCCACCAAAATCCCAGTATAAACCCTAACAAATAGAACTAATCATTAGATTACACAACACCAAAATTGTTCAACTTAATTTCCTGATCTCACATTGCAATATATTTAGCTTCCTTGTCACATTATTCCTTCACTCTTCATCCTCACTTAGTACGAATGACATGCTTAAATGTAGCTTCACCTATGTTTTCTTCAACGGTAAAATCATTCTCCACCAATTAGAAAGATTGGTATATGTTTGCAACCTATAAAATTTCAAGCATTTTACAAGATTACACAACACAAAAATTATAAAATTTTATATAAAAAATTATAAAACAAAAAATGAGTAAAGAGTATTCTCAGTTTGGGACATCCATAGAACAACCTCTCTAGAATTTTTTTCCAGTTTTGGAGACCCTAATAACTACTCTGAGATTGCAGTAACATTTTGATCCACTTCACCCCTTTGCAATGCAACATTTTGTGAGGACCTTGAGCCACCATTATTATACCTCCTTTTGGTGATGCTATTCATGAATGATATGTGAGTTTCACACAAAAAAAGCAAACAAGAACATAAGTGAGGAAGAATTAGCGGTAGGGTCAAATTCGCATAATTGAAAAAATTGGGAGACCAAAGTAAAAAAAAAACTATGGGGACCAAAATTGAGTAATCAACAAGATAGTGGAACCAAAATCGCAAAAAAAAAAAAAATTAGGGGTGTCAAAATTGCAAAATCCGTAAAACCAAAATCGCGAAAAAAAAATTAGGGGTGTCAAAATTGCAAAATCCGTAAAATAAAGGGATCAAAAATACATTTAAGCTTTTTTTTCACTTTTTCTCTTTTTATTTCATTTTTTTTCTATCTATATTTTATATTCCTCTCACGTTAAACAATTTTAGTGTGAAAATTCTTTTCTGAAATCTTTCTACTCGCTCATAAAAGAATGATTATGATTGTACATCCCAAATTTGGGATATAGAGATGGAGGGAAAGGGGTATTAGAAAAAAAATAAAGATAAAAGTGATAGATATGATAAATGATATAATATAAAAAAATGAAATATCTTTTTTTTTTAAGAAAAGAATGTATAATTTACAAGTGTATGAATATCATAGTTGTTAATAAAACGAAATTCTGGTTTAAAAAAAATACTACTATTCCGTAAAATTGATACAAATAAACAACCTTTTTAAAATCATTATTATTATAATTTTTTTATATCCAATTTTGTAATAATTTCCTCACTGAATAGTATTACTATTGTACAGATTTAGCTGTAAATAAGAAAACTAATCATTAAAGTTTTAATCGTTAATTTTGTAGTTAATATTTATAGATATTCAATTTCGCATCATATTAAATAGTTCATATTTTATTTCATATTTAAAATTTTTTAATTAATATTAGAGATATTAATAAATAAATGTACTTAAAAGTTTCTTCTAACTTAACAACTTTTATTCAGTTCTTTAATATTCTTTAATAGTGTGCAGCATTGATTCTAAAATCAAAGTTACTTTTTTTTTATTCAAAATCAAAGCTACTTAACTATAAATTAAACAAATACTTAAAATATTAATAATATATCTTAATTCTCATGTCACAAATTTAAATCATAAATGTCAAATATAACGGGATAGTTGTAGTAATCTTTAAATTTTTGTACTACTACAAGTAAAGAATATCATAAATTTTAATAAAAATATTTTATTTATTATTTTTTACACGATTAAATTTTATTCAAAATCAACATATTTATTATATTTAAAAATTAAAAATTATATATTTTAATTAAAAAAATGTATTTTATTTGTTAATCAATGGGTTAAGGCACTTACTAATATTTTTCTATAAATTAATATCATGATCGTTGACCAACTATTCTAAAAATTTATTATTCTGTGATTATTACTACTAAATTTATGTGATGGATCTGATTTTGAGCATTCCCAGACACCCTGCGAGCACAGAACAATCTCTGAGCCAAAACAGGAGAAGAAAAAAAATGGAGAATAAAAGGACAAGGGAAATGAAAAGATAAGATTGAATTCCGTGTATGGATGGAGCAGAATTGTTTATGTGATGGCATCTAATGTAGTACTTGGTGTGTTGCACGGAGAATATCTTCTCTAAGATATTCTTCCTGAAAAATCCCTCTCACTCACATTTACCATCACCATTATTGATTTATTTATCTTATTGCCAATTCTCCTCGTTACACAATAAAAATTATCCAATCTTGAATATTTTATATATTAATATACTTTGAATTTAATCAACAGTAAATATTATCCCATTTAAGGTGAATCTAAAGGTCCATGAATTTTAAATTTATGCGCCTCTACGCAAGTAAAATGATTGACCTGTGGAGGGTGATAGGATCTGGATCCTCTTTTGCTTTTTCAGTCTCCAGCAAAATCAGTTTAGGAACAGTTAGGGAATCCCTAGGTAATTACAATTTGTAGCTAATGTGAAGCTATTTCGAAGCTATTTGCTGCTGAGAGACAACACCACTAAAGATAATCCTTACACGGTTGAAATGGTTTGCATGTTTTGTTTTTTTGGAAGTTTTAAAAATTACAAAGTAGACACATATGTGTGTGATATTACGAAATCAATTTAATTTGATTTTGAAAATTTTAAAGAATTTACCTCCTTTCCATAAATAAAAAAACTAATCTAAAGCTAAGAAGACGTAACGAGCAGGAAAAAAACATCTTGTGAAAGGGTACGATAGTGTGCATAGACCACTTCATTCTCAAATGACAACTTAAGGGTATGTTTGGTTTACATTTTCATTTTTTGTTTTTATTCTGTTTTCTATTTTCTGAAATTTTATAAAGGAAAAACTAGAAATGTTGTAAACGACGATTTTTTGTTTCCAGCATTTCCAATTTTTCCTTTATAAAATTCCAAAAAATAGGAAACAAAAATGGAAACAGGAACTAAAAATGCGAACTAGGCCCTAAGCCTCCTTCTACTGTCAAACATAAACTTGGAAACAGAACCATATCACCAACTTTTTAAACACAAATCAAGGTGAAATCAACCAACGGACAATACCCACATTTGGAACGCAAATAATACGAAAAGAAAACAGGGACACAAATCATAATAGTTAAAAAATGGCCAGAGGGGTTGTGGTCTTGTGGAAAATCCTCATTTCACACGAGGGCAGACACACAAAAATCACAAACTTTCTCTATTAGAACCTACTACGGGATTTCACATCTACATATGCACCATTGAATATAAAATTATTATATCCGGTGGCTGGGATCTTTAAAAACGGGATCGGTGATTAAAATGGTGAAATCATTGGTTCACGGTTCAATGATTCAACCGTGGTCGAACCGGTAAAAATTAAATATATTTTAAATATTACATAAAATTTTAAATAATAAAATAACTTTATTATAAGTTTTATAGAATGAAAATATTAATAATTGATAAAATAATAAATATTTATGCGTAATCCTTAAACATATGTCTTTATTTATTTTAAAATAATTTAGATTAAATAATTTTTTTAAAAAAAATTAAAAATTTTAAAAAAGGATCGGTTCAACCGATTTTCTGATAGCGATTATGTAATGGTTCAACATGTTTTTGATCGGTTCTCACCGGTTCTGAAGAACACTGATTTTTAGGGGTTAATGGACTGGTTACCAAGCCGGTTCTCGATCAAATCGGCCGATCTGGTTCGATTTTCAAAATCATGGCTGGGATAAATTTATGCACACTTACCTAACTCTTGTTTTGTGTGTTAGAATGCGCCTCTTGTTCACTCCCTTTAAAAACAGGCTTGTCGTAAAAAAAAATCTCTCCCAACACTTTGTCCTCTATTATCTAGGGGCAATATAAAGGTATAATTAAGAAAAACTCAGTAATATTACATTAGGCGTGTATGATAGATAAATTGGAACACTTTTTACCTCCTCAAATAGACATATAATTTGGAACGATGATAGTTTAATAGCAAATGTGTACAATTTCAATAGGAACAACGCCATAGATCCAATGAATTTTAACATATTTTTGTATTGATTGATGGCTATTATCTCAATTTCTATTTACTCGTTCAATGAGATAAGAAAAACACACACAAATTAAATAACACAATTGATATTATTATTTTCATACAAAAAATTAAATTTTCAAAATAATCTATTTATTTTACAATATTTCTCCTCAATAATGGAGTATATCAACTTCAACTCTCTACCAATTGGGGTTAGTTTAAGTGGCGCATGCTTGATTCCCCTTAAGTAAGGTTTTAAGTTCGAGTGTTGTGCATGAAAAAAAAAACCCTACTGGGAGAGTTAGCTCCATCATGATGTAGATCACTACAAGAAATCAGTGATTTAACGGCGACCGGGGTAGCGTCGGCCACGACACCGTCGCTAGTAGTGTCGGCCAGGCCGATGCAAGGCCGATGCAAGGCTGACACTAAGTTGATTTTTTTTTTACATTTCTTTATGTAGCGTCGGCCATGTCGACGCTAACTTTATTAAATAGCGACGTCTAGCCGACGTTAATGGTAAAATAATTTTTTTTATTTAGCGACGCTAAAGGCAAAAAAAATAGCGTCGACTATTTCTTGTTATTTTTTCAATATATATATATATATATATATTATTTTGCACTATATATTTCAAGAAACAGGCATAGCGTAACAATAATGTTTCATCTTGCTATCATGTAGGTTGCAGGTTTGATGCTCACAATTGATAAATTTGGGGAGAAATGTTTTTTTTTTGAAAAAAATTATTAGTGACAGTCTGGTCGTGGCTAAAGGCCGTCGCCATGGAACTAGCGTTGTCCTTGAGCGACGGCCAAACCGTTGTTACATAGCGTCAGTCGTAAAATGTCGTTGCTACTGCATTAACGACGAGACTTTTAGATCGACGAATGGTGAGCCGTCGCTAATTATGAAATAGTGACGGTTTTTCCCTTGTAGCAACGACTTTTACCGTCGCTAAAAATCGATTTTCTTGTAGTGAATGTTCTCAGCTCGAGCATTATTGCCTCTCATGGAGGATACATATGGTTTAAACCTAAAAAACTTCTACTCTTTTATATTATAAATTTGATACCTCACCTTAGAGACTCATCCCACTCTACCTCAACGATTTTTAATATTCTATCTCTTATTTCATTTGATGGTGAATTCCACACACTACCTGTGAGAGTGAGATTCTACCTCTCAATCCTTAAACTACCCTCGTCCCTATTTAATTTTCCATTAAGACAAAAAAAACACAGAAATTAAGAAATATAGTCATTATTCTTGTTTTCATGAAAATAAATTTCAAACTTTATATTATACCCTTTATTTCTCTTAGTACCATTGGGTCTCATTAGTTTTCAATTGTGGATCATTTATTAACATAAGGGTAAAATGGAGAAAAATGTAATTATTACTACAAAGGATCAAACCCTGTCAAGATTTTTAAGGGACCCAACTATCTACCAAATGTGTTAGATAATTTATTACTAGAATTATCATAGGTATATAATTGATGAGATTTAATTAATATTGCTTTGAACTTAATTATAAATGAATAGATAAATATGAATAATTTTTATTCTACTCAAGTGGGCAAATAAATAGGATAATAATTAGGTTTTGGTTCCATCATCATTTAAATTAATACTCATATTTTTTAACTAAAAAATAAATCATTATTTATTAGAGAATACTAACAAGTGTAAAAAAATTTTATTGAATTATGTAGCATTTAATATTATTAGAGTCTTGTTAATGCATTATTTGTCTTGTTAATGCATTATTTAATGACACTGACGATATTGATTATATTTATAATATTAAATGATGTAAAATACTATAATATTCAATAAAAATCTTCTAGTTTTGTAACCAACGAGGCTTAACAGTAGTACCCATTTATTTTAGAACTAGAGCGCATATATACATGAATTATTTATGAATTATGATACGAGATAAGATTCTTTTATTTGTAATCTCTCTTCTTCAAGCATCTAGTAGACAAGAAGTCAGAACCACTAGGAAAAAAAAGTTGTGTATGCACCTAATTCAACGGAATAGAAAACACGTGAATTTGACCTTGAGGGGAGGGGATGGAGGGTCAGATGAAAAGTAAGATTGATGAATATTTGTCGCGATTTTCTAAGAACTACTAGGGACACTAAACAGAGGACTACTTTTGGCGTTAACTTAGACCCCGTTTGCGTGGTGGCAAGGTTTTAATTTTTTATTTTTAAAAATATTGAATTAAAAGTTTTTAAAACTCAAAATTAAAAATTGAAAATCATTTTTTGTGTTTCAAGATGTCTATTTTAAAAATCATAAAAAATGATTTTCAGTTTTTGATTTCGGGTTATAAAAACTTGATTGAAAATTTTTAAAAATAAAAAACTGAAAACTTGTAACTACCCCAAACAGCCTCTTAAGCATTAAGTACAATTGGATTAATAGCAAGGGATTTAGGTCATTGACCTATGTTTGGTAGAGTGAAAAGAAATAAAGTAGAGAGAAATAGGGAAGAGGGAAATGGAGTGGAGAGAAATAGGTGAGAAATAGTGAAGAAATTGAGTTGTTTGATAGGAGAAAAATAAGGGTGAAATAGAGTGAAAATATAGTACTATTTCTATCTCATCTTGTTTAGTAAAAGAGAAATAGAAAAGAAATAGAGTGAAAGACAGTGTAAGAGTGAATTTCCACTCCATTTCTCCTCTCTTGAGGAGAGAAATTCTTTTGGGTGGGACCCACACCTTTAAATTTCTCTCCTCTCTAATTTCTCTCCTACCAAAAAGAAAAATATTCTTCTCTCCACTCTATTTCTTCTTCCTCCTCTCTATTTCCTCTTTACCAAATAGGGGTAGTATATATAATATATTTATTGGGATTGGGTCCATTGAAACCGATACAAAATTTTAATACTTACACTAATTAATATTTTTTATAAAATTAATTATTTCAACCATTTAATTAAAAGAACTTATATAATAGATTAATTTTATAAAAACTTGAGCAGCTTTGCAGGAATTTTGTTTGGGGTGCAGGTAATGGTGATAGAAAATTTCATTCTCTAGGCTGGACCATTTCCGCCTTCCTAAGGAATTGGGTGGCATGGGATTTAAAGTTCTATTCTCATTCAACAGAGCTTTTATGATGAAGTTAGGTTGGGGTTTGGTGGATAATCCTTCTGCCCTTTGGGTTAGATTTCTTCGTGCCAAATATAAAGCTGGTTCACATTCCATCCCAATTATGAGGCGCTTTGATAATGAATCCTCCACTTGGCGTGGTATTTGTAGCTCCTGGGATTATGTCTGTAAAGGGTTATGCTGGGGTATTGGAGATGGATTAGCTACTAAATTCTGGATTGATTGCTGGCTTAAATCAGGTACTGTTCTTAAAGATTTAGCTCTGCAAGATATCCCTCCTTCCAGACTTCATGAATCTGTCTGGGGAGGATGGCTCTTGGTTGTTTGATAGAATTTCTCCTTGGCTATCTGAGCAGTCTGTTGCGAAAGTTGTTGGTTGCTTGGCTGGAAGGGATGATGTGGCCCTGACCGAATTATTTGGAGACATTCAAATGATGGAACTTTCACTACTAAATCAGCTTATAGCAGTCTTCGTGATTTTCCTCCCACTGCAGACAACTCTAATTGGAGACATCTTTGGCATTGGGACGGTCCGGTCCATGCCAAATATCTTCTCTGGCTCATTATCAAAGGTGGTCTTAAGACCAACCTTCTTTGTTGGGAGCGTGGGTGCACATCCTCGGCTAATTGTCCCCTGTGCCTTTAGGAGGTGGAGTCTACGTCCCATATATTGCGAGACTATGTGAAGGTGAAGCCTATTTGGGAAGCTTTATTCGGTCAGGAGGTGGTCTCTCTTTGCATGGATTCCCCTGTTGCTTCGTGAATTTTCCACAATGTGGGGTCAAAGGTAGTTCAACGGGATGGCACTTCTTAGAGCTTGTTATTTGGCACTGCATGTTGGATTATTTGGAAACACAGGAATGAAATAATTTTTCAAGGGGCTGCTTGGGATCCTAATAAAGTTTCTCACCACATCTGGGTTGTTGTGCGTGAGTTCCATGCCGTCTTGGACTTTAAAGTTGGCACTCAGCATGAGAAGAATTCTATTTGTAAGGCTCTGCGCTGGGAGCCCTCGGAGGAAGGTTGGGTTAAATGGAATCTTGATGGTTCTGTTCACAGCCAGGGTGTTCAAGCAACTAGTAGGTGTGTTATTCGTAATGAGTGGGGTAAATGGATTACAGGGGTGACTAGATATATTGGTCAAGCTACTATTGCAGAAGCTGAGCTTTGGGCTTTTAAGGATGCCTCTCATTTGTCTCTTGTCAGGGGTGATCAAAATGTTTGGTTTGAGAGTGACTCCATTACTGCTGTTAATTTTGTGCGTCATGGAGTGTCTTACAATCATCCTTGTTTTGATTTAGTGTCGGCGATTCGGAATGATATTGCCAAAATTAGTAGAACTCATATTACTCATGTCTTGCGTGAGGGTAATTATGTGGCAGATGGTGTTGCTGGTTTGGGTCACTACTTTCCTATGGGGCCTCATGTGCTTTCTAAGCCCCCTGCTTCTGTGTCTCTTTCTATTCTTGCTGATGTTTCTAGTATTTGCTTTCCTAGGTTGTGTCTTGTTTAGTGGGGCTTAGTCCCCTCCCTTTTACCAAAAAAAATTTTAATATTTCTTCATACCACTTTATTTTAATGTATTAATATATTATATAAAATATAAGTAAATTTTAACTATTTTTTAATTACAAACCGGGCTTATGTCCAAAGAACTCGAAAAGAAAACTACAAGATAACAATTGAACGAAAGTAACTCCCTGCATATCTTCTCTAACTACAGGAGCTAATTGAGGATTAGATTATACTTATAAATATAAATTTGATATACATAATCATAGATAATTTAATTAAATTGTTGGTTTGATTAATTTCTTATTTTCACATTACATAAAAATAGTATTAAAAGGTGTAACTACATACACTAAATATCAATTCATTATATTCTTTTATTCTTAATACCTTTAGCATATCTTTTGCACAATACTATCTTTTGTCCCATTTTTTTAAAAACATAGAATTAAATAATCAAGATCAAATAAATGTCTTAAAACCAGTTAGTTGTAATTAATAATATTATAATTTTAAATTTTATTTAAATAATACTATTAATATTAAATACTCCATTCGGTCTTATTTATAAAAATCTCTTTGACTCAAACACACATATTAAGAAAACATGTTTTAATGTATTGATTTTAAAAAAACTCTTATAACTACCAAATTTACCCCTAACTAAAATTACTCTATTCAAGTTCCCACATTAACCAACATTTAAAAACTACAAAACTTCATTAATTATGAAGGGTAAAGATAACAAAACTAATAAATGCTTCTAAAACTTTTTAAAAGGTCTTGTAAAAATGACCAAAGCAAAATTCTCAAGAGGATCTTATAAAAAATGAAAGGAGGGAGTAACTACAATAGTCGCAAAACTACTCCTAATTAACGCTATCATTAAAGTAGTAACTCATGCTCAAATAGTTGATCAATAAAAATAGCGTATTACATCCATTATTATGGAAAATAAGTGAGTAGTGGACAATAAATTAAGGGTATACAGTGAACTTTATGATTAATACAATTCAAATAGTACTATGTTTCTTATATATATATATGACTAAAGAAAAACATCTTTTTGTTTCTTATAAATAGGGCCAGAGTAGTACCTCATCTGATCCTATTTATAAAATAAATTAGACCAAATCGCACATATTAAGAAAAAAAAATTAATGCATTGATTTTCAAAAAATTATTCTACAACATTGCAACTTTACCCTTATTTAAAATTAAACTCCACTACCATGGTAAATGTGTCAATGTAAAACCTTTAATGGTCAATAAGGACAAATATGAGAAAAAATAATAAATGCTTCTAACAATGTGTTTGGTAAAACCAACTGAAAAGCTTGCTAGCTGAAAGTTGGAAAGTTAGATGAAAGATTAAAAACTAACTGAAAGATAAAAGCTTGCATATGAATGCTTGGAAGTGTTTTGAAAGACTAGCTGAAATTGGTAAAATGACATATAAAGACATCATTAATTACTAAATAATAATGAAGAGTGAGAATGGTTGATGGATTCAACTGTAATAAATTTTCAGCTAGTGGCGGAAAATAGGAGCCTATTTAAAAAAGTTAACTCAAGTAGATTCTAAAAAAAAGGCTACTAAAAAGCAAGTAATTACTGAAAAAATCACCTTACCAAACACAACTAAAATGATTTCAGCTACTAGTTTAAGCTTTCAACTAGCTGAAATGTCTCACAAGACACTCTAAATTTGAGTGTGTTTGGTAAAATTAGCTGAAAGTTTAAAACTGATTGAAAGTTGAAAAGTTAGCTGAAAGCTGAAAAGTTATTGAATGTGTTTGGTAAAACTGACTGAAAATGGTAAAATGACATATAAGAACATCATTAATTATTAAATAATGATAAGTGGGGTGGTTGAGGGATAAACTTGTAATGAATTCTCAGCTAGTAGCTGAAAATTGGAGTTTTCTTAAAAAAGCTACCCCACGCACCCTTTCAAGAAAAGCTATTAGTTACCAAAAAAAATTACCTTACCAAACACAGTGAAATGATTTTAGCTACTAATTTCAGTTTCAGTTAGCTGAAATGGCTTACCAAACATACTCTTTGTGTGTTCTATCTTATAAAAAAACCATAATAAAATTACAAACATTGTGTTATAAATAAAGAATATAATATTAAAGTCGTTCGGTTGCAAAATAAAGAAGTAAAACCATCCCATAACGAGAAAAGAAAAACCAAAATGTTGTCTCATTAAGATTTCGTCATGTAGTACTATATCAAAGAGAGATCGAATAACTCACATAGTCACATGTGACATTATACATCATTAATTTGTACTCATAATTAATTATAAGCATGATTCCTGCTTAGTATTCAGCGATGAACCATTTTGTCTAGTGATTGAAGAACGAATTTATATGCAATGTTGCAGAGGTAGAAAAACCGTTATAATAATTAGAAAAATACTATAAATTAATTAGCTAGACATTATTAAAGAATTAAAATTAAAAAGTTCTTATTAGATTGTGTAACATTTAATATTATTAATATAATTAATATGATGATTTATAATAAAAAATTACTCCCTCCGGTCCTATTTATAAGACAATTCAGACAAAAATACACCTATTAAAAAAAGTAATTAATGCGTTGATTTTCAAGAAATTATTCTATAAGATTACAAGCTTATCCCTATTTAAAATTAAATTTCACTATCATGGTAATTGTGTCACCTTAAAACCTTTAATGGTCAACAATGACAAATATAAGAAAAAATAATAAAGGGCTTCTGGATTTAGGCACTTTGTCTTATAAATAAAACCATAAAAAAATATTAAACGTTGTCTTATAAATAGGATTAGAGGAAGTACTATATATGAATTATTAACGAGTCTATTGTTTATATATAAATTGTTAACCAATATTATTAGTACACTGATTAGATTAAAAAGACATAAAAATTATGTTTCCCATAAGTATAATATACTACTATTCCATTCACCCATACTTTGAAACAAAGACTCGGAATTTAGGGTCTATGTCTTCCAACAACCTCTTGATTGTAGGGTTGACCTATCTATCGAATTAAATGTCCTTGGCGGTGTGCTCAGCTGCATTTAACAATTCTGTTCCGAGAAAATGTTAGTAAGTGTTAAAATATTAACAATGATAGCGAGTCTTAACCGTGACTAAATCTCGAATGTGATTACTCTAACAATAATAAAAAAAATATTAGTAAGTGTTTTGTGGGTTCTATTTAAGAGATTAAAATAATTTTTTCATTAAAAATGTAACATTAACTATCATTAATATATTAAATATTATATTTTTAATAAAATAATTTTATTCATAAGTACTTTTACATTCTTAACCAATATTTTTTTACGGTACAATACTATCTTCGATTCTGTATATTCGCTCTGTCTCACTTTATTTGTCAAGTTGTCATCTTATAATAAAAAATTTAACACATTTTACTTGGCATTATATAATTTTAAGAAGCATTTAATACTTCTCTAACAAATATATCCTTGGTATAATGATAAATGACAATTCAATAATAAATGATAAATGGTATAATAGAAAATTTGTTAACATATTTTTATGGAATTTAGATAATTAATTACATTTTTTTAATTTTCAACTTTAAAAGACAAGTAAAATGGAACGGATGAAGTATTAATTTGTTTTATATATAAGAACCACGATACCATTTTTAGTTACACTGATGGCTAAATAGTACTAATACCTTGTACTCATCCTGTCCCATTTTATGAGATGTTTAAGGTTGTGACACATGAATTGAGGAATATCATTAATGTTCTAAGTTTCATAACAAATATTAATGAATTTTTTATTATACCCCTTGCCTCTCACATGAAAAATACATATCACTCAATAAATACATATTAATTAATTAATAAGGGTGTAAATGAAAAAAATATTTAATAGTGTATTGGTATTATAAAATGATAAAAAATGGGACAAAGAAAAATATCATATAAAATGAAACAAATGGAGAATACTATTTATTTATATATTGTGAGTGGTTAACTAGATGTCCACTCATTCAATCATTTAATACTAAAGACATTAATTTTTGAGCGAGTGGTTAACTAGATGTTCACTCATTTAATTTTTTTTATTAATTAATTAGGTGAATACAAGATATAATTGGTAAAATTGTAAATTATATTATTTTAGAATCATAAAATGGAAAATAAACAAAAAGAAAATATTTTTTTTTCTAAAATACACTTAAAAAGACATTATAAAATAATTAAATAGAGGTGACAATATAATTAATATTCCCATAATTTTTAAAATAACAAATAACAAAAAATAACATTTTTATTGAAATAAATCTTGAAAATGTTAAAGAAATATGTTTTTCATGGCTCAACAATAAATCCTCTCCTGATCTGATTTGATTCTTTTCAAAAATTTTATTTGAAAAGTGTCTTTCAATAAAATTTTATATTTAAATTATTAATAAATGCCTTAACGGTATTTGTTAACTTTGTCTAAAATATTTAACAAATCCTTCCTAGTAAATTGCATTATTTTTTTGTAAATTATTCCATTCATCTCAAAATAGGTACCTTCTTTGATCCTATTTATAAGATAACATTTGAAAATTTTTCTATTGTCCTATTTATAAGACAAAGTACACAAATCTAGAAACATTTATTATTTTTTTTTATATTTGCCCTTGTTGACCATTAAAGTTTTAAAGTGACACAATCACCGTAGTAATGAAGTTTAATTTTAAACAGGGGTAAAATTGTAATCTTATAGAGTAATATCTTAAAAATCAATGTATTAATTACTTTTTTAATATGTGTGTTTTTGTCTGAATTGTCATATAAATAGTATCAGGTGAAGTATCATTTAGGAAAAATATTAAATATTTTCACTTTTTAAAAAATATATATTCATTTTGATTGTATAACTTTTTTGTTCTTATTTCATTTAATGAAAATAAAAAAACAGAATTATAAAAAATCAATACTTTCCTAATTTAGTAAAATGACAAATAATTAAAAATAAATTTAAACTTTTAAAGTCTGTCAATTATTTAGGAAAAAGTGGAGTAAATAACTAATTTGGCTTGTCCTGTAAAATTGGCTTATAAGTGTAATTATCAATTATATATGAGATGGTTGGTCAAATTAATGATTTCAATTATATATGGATAACTTGGAGATTAATTTACCGATTGTCAACAAGTGATTAAATGAGTTCAGTGGCAGGAAGCAGCCTATGGAAGTGAAGATTCCCCCATCAACTCTCAAGACTCGTGAAATTGTACCTTATAAATATAATACATGGTCCTTACTCCCTGGTCTTCAGCAGAAAAGAGACCGTCAGAGTGACACTATAGACTAAAAGTCTAAAATTATTATTATTATTTTGGGTTTTTCCATGTGTGATGATTTATTTTAAATTAAAAACGACGCGATCTTATGTTGTTTATGTTTTTGGTGTTTTATTGTGAATTCCCCATAAGCATTGTGGATTAATTTAACCCTTAAATCGGAGGTGGTGGTTAGATAAAACTCTCTCAAGAGTAGTGATTTCAAGATTCGAATCTCTAACCTCCCTGGATTATAGTTCACTTCCACCGTGACCAACTAGTGTTTGGTTACTTTATAGAGCTTGTGTATTTGTCCCTTTTTAAAAGCATATTTCACTTGTTTATGGACTCAATCAGTTAGGTGTCGTTTGGGGTGGTTGTGAGTTTTCAGTTTTTGGCTTTTAAAAGATTTTAACCAAGTTTTTACAACTCAAAACAGAAAGTGGTTTTTAATTTTCAGTTTTGAGTTGTAAAAACTTGGTTGAAACTTTTTAAAAACCAAAAACTAAAAACTTGCAACCACCTCAAACGACCCCTTAGGGATACTTTTTTCTTTTTAAAAGCATACTTCTCCCGTTGGTCAAAAATCCTAATAGTGTCAGACAACAAAGAAACCTTTGAAGTAATCAATTTCGGGAAAAGGGACCGGAGAATTACAAGTATAATTGTTGATATACTCACCATGAAGTCCTTCACCCCTCAGTAGGGTTTCTCTAGACTCACAGGGAAGGAAAACTCTGATGCGCATAATCTAGCAAAGTATGCAGCAAACTCACCTTCACAAATCAGCTCTATAGCTTTCTGTACTGGACTGGATGTGGAACCTGGCAGCAGCAGAATCCCCCACATAGATCCCCAATTCTTCGAATTTGCCTCAATGAAGGGTTTGCCTCAGCCGCGTTTTCATATCCGTATGGTAGAGGTTATTCTAGGGTTCAAAGTTTAGTGTTTATGCTTTCTATTTACTTCAATTGTACTTCAAGAGCTCGTGAATCCTGATTAGATTAGATATTGTACTCTTAGATTTTGCATAGGAGCTCCTCTTATCCGGATCTATGTACCCGAGTTGTTCCCTTGTTCTTGTTGGGCCTCCGGCCCATTATCAATGAATCAGTGCACTTTTGACCAAAAAAATCTTTTAGTTTACATATAGATAGAATTAATTTTAAATTTGTTAAGATTAAATATATTTTAATCCCTAAAATATAGTCAATATATGATTTTAGTCCCTATAATTTAAAACAAGTGGTCTTTATCCTTCAAAAATTGAAAATGTACCAATTTAGTCCTCATTGCATAGTTTTGCTACATATTTTGCTATGGATTTTCTATGATTTTTTTATCGATAATGATTGAAAGATGGTATTTTCACTTTTTGAGGGACGAAATCCACCGATTTTGCAATAAAGAGACTAAAAAAAATATCTTGATTATATTTCAAGGACTAAAAACATATTTAACCCAAGTCAATAATTTAGAATGACTTATATATAAATTATGATACACGTTTAATAGAAGTGATTTCATTTATTTCTTTTTTAAAATTGAATTTATATTATTGGAATTTTTTTGTCCAAATGAGTACTTAATTTAAAGAATTTTTTATTTTAAAATTTTAAAAGCATTATGATATTACCTCTCCTGTAACTTTTCCATGGATGGTTATGTAATTTTTCTCTTTTTGGACCTATGGCTCAGTGTATTAAAAAGGTTATTATTTTTGGTATTTTGACTATTTTCACTTAATAAATAAAAATAATTGACTCTTAATATTATAATTTTAAGACATTATCTTGGAGAGTGAGACATCCACCCACCCTACTCTCTCTCTCTCAATAATTTTTAGTATTTTCCCTTTTCTCTCATTGGATGGTGAATTCTACACAATACTCGCGAGAGTTGATTCTCTCTCTCTCTTAATTCTTAATATTAATATTTTTTTTATAATAGTCGGGGCAAAAAGCCAAAAAAAGAAAACAATGGACTAACTCTTAGGAATTAATCTAGGGAAGCAAACTCCCCTGCTATCCTCTATCAAAACAGAATTAATGACACTAGGAGCAGCCATGTAAGACACCAATCCAATATTATGATTCTGTCCCAATCCAGCAAGAAAGTCTGCCCAGCGATTCTCTTCTCTAAAGACATGCCTCAAAGAAAATGAGGGGTTCTCAGCCGGGATTCTTTTAACTTTCCTGACTAAATTAGAAAGATGATGGGAAGGACCACAAAGACCTTTCACTAATTGAATAGCAGCCATAGAGTCCATGTTGATAATGACATTCTTTAAATTGAGGGAACAAACAAGTTTGAGACCATGGTAGAGACCCCATAATTCAGCTTTTGTAATAGAGCTGATACCAATATTGCAAGAGAATCCCTGCACAAAATCATCATTGCTGTCTCTTATGATACCACCACAACTAGCCTGAGAGCTTGAAGCAATAACAGAGCCATCCACATTTAGTTTAAAAAAAAATTGGGGGAGGAGGATTCCAGCCAATTAAATCCTCTTGTTTATAGATTCTGTGAGTTAGAGGGCAGGGAGATGCCACAGCTTCAATAATACCCTTAGCAAAGCTAACAATTTTGAAAAACAGGTTTCCAAGAAGATCAGTCTGCTGATTGAAGATTAAGGAATTTCTATCATTCCAAATGAGCCATATAGTCACAGGAAAGATAAAGCTCTAATGAACCCCAGCTATAGAATGGTTGGGAGAATTCAAGTTTTTGTTCAGCCATTGGTCTTGACCCATACTGAAGAAGAAGGCCCAATCCTTGTGATCAATTAGAGATTTCCATAATTCAGCCACCATACCACAGGCACGAAGAGCATGCATGAGAGTTTCTGGATATTCATCACATCTAAGGCAGAAGTCATTTTGAGTCATACCTCTCTTCTTCCTTTCACTGTTTGTAAGCAGGCTACCATGGATTGTTTTCCATATAAAGGATGAGATTCTGGGGGGGCCAGGCCAGGACCAAATCTTTTTAAAGATGTTGTCCACCTGATGATCATTAGAATTTTGAGAAATTAGGAAATTATAAGCAGACTTAATAGAGAATTCTCCATTTATAGAGAATCTCCAGGCTGGGAAATCACTTCCACCATCATGTTTGGGAGGCTCAATGCTAACAATATGGAGCAACACATTCTGAGGGAGAGAATTATCAAACATATCCCAATTCCAATCTTCTTCCTCGCAAAAAGCAGCCACAAGGAGGTTTTTCTTCCAATCAGGAATAGTGTCAGTTGCATGATGTATGAGGGGACCACGATTAGGAATAAAAGTGTCAGTCCAAAATTTTGTTGAAACACCATCACCTAAAATCCAGAAAGTGCATTGGCCCAGGTGGTCCAAATTCTAGAGATGCCCTTCCAGAGAATAGAGTCTTTGTTAGCAACCTTTAGAGGATCTTGAGATGATTCAGGAATTCAGTACTTGGCCTTCATAATTTTCACCCAAAGTAATTCCGGGTTTGAGAGGATGGTCCAGACCAATTTCATGAGGTATGCCTCATTTAAAGTGTGAAGGGATCGAAAGCCAAGGCCACCCTCCTATTTTGGTTTGCAAATTTTTTTCCCAAGAAAGAAGGTGGCATTTCCTCTTCCCTTGAGTAGAACCCCAAATAAAATCTCTACAAATCTTCTCAATTTCGTCACATGTTGAAATCGGGATGACAACAGCTTGAAGGAAGTAAGATGGGATGTTGTATATGCAGGATTGGGCTAAGGATACCCTGCCAGCAAAAGAAAGACAATTGGATTTCCAATTTTGAAGCTTTTTCCTTACCTTATCCACCACATGATGGTAGGTTCCACAGGAAACACGTTTATGAAGAGCAGGGAAACCAAGGTATAGACCCAAATCATCCGTTTTGGGAATCCCAAGAGAGACAGCTAGATGGTCAATAAGGGCACTATCTACATTATTGGAGAAGAACACCTAAGATTTGGACAAATTCACCTCTTGACTAGAGGCTTGACAGAAGAGCTCCAGGACTCTCTTAATAGTATTAACTTGATCTATTGAGGCCTCTCCAAAAAGCACAATGTCGTTTGCAAAAAGAAGGTGAGAGAGAGCTAAACCGTTTCTAACAAAAGTTAAAGGGGTCCAATTAGAAGAGATCATTTCATGAGAAATCAAGTGACTCAGTCTCTCAATACTAAGAACAAATAAATAGGGAGAGAGCAGGTCACCTTGTCTAATGCCTTTAGAGGGAGAAAAGGGATAGGATAACTCACCATTCCAATTTATATTCATTGAAACATAACTGATACAATTAAAGATCAGATTAACTAAAGATGGGTGGAATCCAACAAGAGATATAGATTCAGTAATAAAGTTCCATTTAAGCTTGTCATAAGCCTTGGCTAAGTCAAGCTTGATAGCCATAAAGCCTTTTTTACCTTTAATTGATCTCACAGTATGAATGGCTTCTTGAAAAATAATAACATTATCTTTAGAGTGACGACCAGGAATAAAACTGCTTTGGTAAGGACCAATGAGCTTAGGGAGGGAAGGAAGGATTCTATTAGCCAAGATTTTAGTAATTACTTTATAAATAACATTACACAAAGATATAGGGCGAAACTGAGAGGGATTATCAGGATCATCCACTTTGGGAATAAGGGTAATCGTGGTTTGGTTGACATAAGCTATCTTAGTTGGGTTCATGAAACAATCAATAACAAAAGAGGTAATATGATTCTGAAGCAGATCCCATTGGTTTTTGAAGAAAATAACATGGAAACCATCAGGTCCAGGAGCCTTCAAGTTACCAATGCTAAAAAGAGAATTTTTAATTTCAGTTAAGTCAGGAATGCTGAAGGAGGGGAGGTCTTCCACAGGGATGGTTGGGTAATTAGGCATGTTATTTGGCAAGGGAACAAAAGATTGATCATCAACATAAATATTTAAGAAAAAAAAAAGAAATAAGTCTTTTATAACCTGATTGTCATAGACCCATTCACCATTACTGTTTCGGATTGCCTCAATTCTATTTTTTCTATGTCTCATCATAGTTGATTGATGAAAGTAGCTTGTATTCTGGTCTCCTAACATAAGCCACTTGCTTCTAGAGAGGTGGTACCGGTAGGCCTTTTCATGGTCAAGGACTTGAGCATATTCATCCCACAGCTTGCTACGCAGATCAGTTAAAAAAGGGTTCGGGCCAAGCAAAAGCTTTTCCTGAATACCCTTAAGTCTAGATAAAATCCTTTTCTTTTCTGGAAGATGTTACCGAAGACAGAAGAATTCCAATTAGATATATTAGCAGTGAATCTGTTAATATTACTAGTCCAGGTATCGCTAGCAATCCAAGATTTTTCAACTTGGGTTTGAAAATCTGGGTGTTCCAACCAAGGGGCCAGGAATCTAAATTGAGAGATTTTGTTATTCTGGGGATAGCCTGAGGGGAGTTTAAGCCACAATCCAGAATGATCCGAAGAGGGAAGGGGCAAGTTGATAAGAGAAGCAGATTCAAAATTTAATCTCCAGTTTCATTAACCACCAATCTGTCCAACCTTTCTTTTAGGGAGCTTATGCTCCAAGTGAATTTTAGACCTTTAAAACCCAAGTCAGTTAGGGAGCAATCATCCAAGCAATTCGCAAAATTTGTGATAGCAATTCTATTGGCAGGGCCTCCACCGGCTTTCTCTGAATCATATAGGATGGTGTTGAAATCTCCTCCAACACACCAAGGGATATTAGGGTGAGAAGAATGGAAGACGCAAATTTTCCCATAGGTCCATTCTCCGAGCTTCATTTGGGTTACCATATATCACAGAAAGGATCCAAGGGATATGAATCCCATCATTGATGCAGAGGTGGACACTTTGACTGGAAGTTGATATCAATTTAACAGTGATAATATTTGGGTTCCAAAGACACCAAATCCCACCAGAGAAACCCCCTGCTTCAACTCTTTCACAGCTTTTCAAACCAATCTTCTTAATGACATTCTCAGCACGGACACCACTAATACGAGGTTCCAAGAGAGCAACGAAGGATAACTCATGGATCCTAATAATATCCTTAAGAAGGCCAGGGAAGACCTTGGCACCAACACCCTTACAATTCCAAAACAAAAAATTCATAAACTTAAATGTTAAGGAAAGGGTGGAAGGATCAAACCTGAGAGGCGGGACTAGTGGTGGAAGGGACATCTTCCTCCATCTGGGCTGGCTGAGAATCAGCATCTTCTATGTGCATAAGTTGAGCATTGTTGCTGGTGGTTTGCGCACCATCATCCGGGGCTAAGGGATGGGTGGGGACATTTGACACTTCAGATTGAGGACCCCAGCTTGAGGGGTTCCGGACTCCCCCTAAAATGTCAATAATACTGCCCCCATTATTGTACTGGTCATATAGTCTCTTTTGATAGATGCGCATCAACTCAAAAATTTCCTTTTCTTTTTTCTTTTGCTCCTCTTCTTCTTCAGCAGTCCTATGAGGGGGGGCGCATGGGGCATTGGAATGATTACCAACCTGACTCAGAGAGGGAAGCTTTGATGGGATTGGAGGTTGACTCTTCTTTGAAATTGTTGGCTTAAGGGCTTGAGGGATCTCTTTCTTTGCTGGCCTAGCTTTAGGGGTAGGGGCACACTTGGGGGAAACATATTTTGGGGGGGGGGGGTTTACAATCTCCACATTTTGGTGGGGACTTTTATCAAACACATGTTGGGTCTCTGACTGTTCAGCAAGAATATCAAAACGAGAGCCACTAGGAGTCTGCTTAAAGGATGTTCCATCCTTGAATTGATCTATCTTTTTATCCCTCTGTTTCCGGCGTTGAGGTTTCTTGGCCATCATCCATGGGCCAAACATTGGAGTTGAGTCATGGATTTGAGAGGAGGTAGCATCTGCATCTTGCATATCTTGATTGTTGATTTGGTCCTCTACGGTTTCAGCAGAGTGATTGGCGAGTGGGGGGGTTTGGGGGTCAGGGTTCTCCACAAATGGAGGAGATTCTGGGCAACCTTCTTCCCTATGACCGTACTTCCCACATTTGAAGCAAATAAGGTGGAGGCCTTCATATTCAATTGAGAAAGTTTGGCCCAACGCTGTGATGTGAGGAACCAGTTTACGTCGGATGTCAATTTCAACGCAAAGCCGAGCAAAACGCCCCTTGGAGTGAATAGATGTCAGCTCATCAATCTTTAACATAGTGCCAATTTCTTCACCTGCTCTCCATAGGAAATGCGGATTGTATAGCTCCATAGGGAGTTGAGGGATTCTAACCCACACGACAATTTTCTTTACAACATCATTTAATGGCTTGAATAATGGTCTCCAGCGTTGAACTAGGAGATAGTGGTCGGCAATGAGCCAGGGTCCTTCAAACAAGGCGAATCTATAGTCCTCTTTGCTGGAGAATCTAACAGAGAAGAAGTCATCATCCATATCTACGATTTTGATGCTTCCATTTCTTGCCCATAGGCTTTGGAGTCTAGTTATCATAAATTTGAGACCCGTTATTTTTCCCAGGAGACGAACAATGAGCGACTTGCGCCAGGGTTCACACCAATCTTGAAATTCTTCTCGGGAAATTTTAACCCCAAGCTTAGGATTGTAAGCTTTACCATCAACCATATCTTCATCTGATTCGAATTGTTCCGAGAATAGGTCGTCACAAGAGTCCCAACTCAAATCATCTTGTAAATCTCCTATTCCATCCGAGATTACCATATCCTTATAGGTAGGCTTGGATTGGTGATCATCAGAGCTCTGGATCGGATCACCTGGAGAAACAACATCTTCCTCCTTGTTAACTTCTGCTGAGATTAATTTGACCTTCTTCGTGCTGCGATCAAGAAGATCTTCTTCCTGCTTAGAGGGATGCACAAGGTTCTCCATGCTTTTCTCAGAGGGATTCTTGATAATCTTGGAGAAAATTTTTTAAAATCTCTTTCAAGTCAGATTTCCTATCTTTTATAATCAGACTATGTTCATTTCATATATCCACATTTTTCACTGGAGCCTCTTAATATTAATATTTTATCTCTTCCTATTTGAATTTTTATATATCCTAATCAATTTTAATTCTAAATCTTTAAATTTATTGAGACTAATTATCTTTCTCTCTCTATTTAATTATTTCATTGTGTCATACTCTCTCTATTTATTAATTACTCACCTAACTTCACTAATAAGGTATTTTTATCAAAATATAATTAATGTACCGGACAATCTAAAAAGATTTTATAATAAGATCCAAGAACAATTCTTCAATTTTTTTATAAATACGACTAGATGTTGGAAAAAGGTAAGGAGGGCGTAGTATTCAATCTATTGGAAAATTGTGCAAAGATATCAGACCTTGATCTTATTACATAGTAGTTAGGGTATTTTGCAGTAAAAAAAAAAGAATCTGGAGTATTTTTAATTTGGGTAAAATAATTTTTTAGTTCGTGCAAAATATCTGAGTTTTGATTTTTATTTATAGAATTTTTTTATTTCATCCTTATAAAATATTTAAGCTATTTTTTAGTCCCTGATATTGATTCTACCGTTAATTGTGGATGTGTTGAACATCTATAATAGTGATCAATACTTGAGAAGTACCCTGTCACATTATATAAGAGTGTTACACTCCTTAAACTTATTCGGAGAGTCAAATTTCATGTCCGACTTGAGTTGAAATTCTTTGTACATTTCTTCCTTCCTGTATATCATAAACAATCTCTGAATAAATATACATATGTTAGCAATGTTTATAATGTGTTAGGGTGTTGTACATATGATTATTAACTCTGATGTGCATTAGACACACCCACATTTAAAAGTAAAATTAACAACAAAAACTAAAAAATAATTTAAATATTTTATAAGGATAAAATAAAAAAAATTAAGGACAAAAATAAAAAATTAAATATTTTATAGGGATTAAAAAATTATTTTATTTTATTTTTAATTTTTAACCGAAGTGAGACCCAAGCGAAGAGTGAAGACAGCTTGCGCACCCAGTGAAGTGAAGCGCTCCCCAACCCTTTCCAGCATGGGCTTATGGCTCCCATGTGATTTCACTACTCATGCTCCATTCTTTGGTCCATGTGCTTTCATCTTTGAATTCCTAACTTTGACTTCTATGGTTTTACTATTACTATTTTTTTGACTTAATAGTAGTACTATGCGCTACTACACCTTAAAATCTCCAAATAATTAGTATACACTACCACAACTATTTTGACTTAATAGTATCGGTTTTTCTAACTTGTGCAATCTTGCATAGGATAAGAAAACAAAAGTGAAAATGTTTTATTGGAATTTGCAACTTTTAATATTACCAATGCATTGAATATTGTGGTAGTTGCAATTTCCAATAAAACATTTCCTATTTTGTTTTCTTATCCTGTGCAAGGGTTGCACATGTTAGAAAAACCCTAATAGTATACACCACCTTAATGAGATTGTCATTAAATACGACTCCTCGTTGAATTCTTTCGAAGTCATTGGATTCTTTTCCTTGTTCGAGAATCTCCCCCTTCTTCCACTCCGTCCCGAAGAATAATTAGGACCAATTCAGTCACGTTTTCATCTTCCAATTGAACACTTTCCCTTTTTTATTATTCTCAAATGCTATAAGAATTAAGAACAATGGTTAACTAATTAAGAATAAATTTTTCATTAAAGATTATAACATGTAATATTACAATTACAAGTATAATAAATATAACGATTTAAAAATAATGTTTTATTTATTAACTTCTTATTTTTTTTTTGGACATCAACTTATTACTCAATATTATTAAAATAATGGTTAATAGGATTCTTATTTCAATTTATAAAATATTGGTGTGTATAAATTAATCTCTAAGATCATAAAAATATTCTTATTTCAAGAAAAGGTTTGTTACTTGTTGTTACGTACCAAGCTAAGCTCATATTTTCCCTCTCTGAACAGCTCGATCAAGAGAAGCTCGAGGAGGCCGACCTGATACTCCCTAGCAGTATCCCATGCTTGACTAAAGAAGGGAATCTGACAAATAAGGAAAGAGGTGGAGTTATGCAATCTGACAGCAGGATCAGCGCACGTTGTCTCCTAATCAACAAATCATACCATAAACAGAAGATACCCCCAACACCTATAAAAGGAGGGACGCAAACAGCGTCGAGACACACACTAGCTTCTTCACTTAGCATTCTTATACTGTATGAGTAAAAATTAGGCTTTATAAGAACACTTGCAATTTAGCATTGATATTTTTTATTTACTAATTAAATTTAATGACTATAAATAATTACCGACTTAAAAATAAAATATAAATCATATATAAAAAAGTTAAGAATATTGTAGCACTCCTATAAAAGAACACGGTGGCACCTTAGAATATACTCGGTGCACTAATATACATATCTAATGCACGAAAAAAGTGTGTACATGTTGTACCAAAAAAAAAAGTGTGTATATGTTTCTTACTTTCTTTCCTTTCAAATCATAAAATAAAACCATTTTACTATTTTTTATGTTTTATTTCTCAAATAATTCTTCTTGTGGAAATACTATTTCACATAGATTAATTTTCATCTAACTTATTATTATTTTATTTTTTTATAAAAGCATCTTGATAATTTATTTTGGTCTTTTTTATAGAATATTTATAAAATCTTAAAAACATTTATTTTATATTTATTTTTTTATAATTAATGAATTTGTATAATTTTTATAAACTAGTTAAAGTGAGAATTAAATAGAAGTTAATTTTAAATAGAGATAAGTTCAGGAGTTAGAAAAATATTTAAAAAATCAGCATATTAAAAATATAACTTTTAATACGCGTATTTAAGTAAAAATTAAATAAGACAAAAAGTAATAATTTATTAATTTTCATTTAATTTTAACTTTCATCTAATTTTTTTTTTATATTTCAACGGATTTTCAACCAGGAGTTAGAAAAATATTTAAAAAATCAATATATTAAAAATATATTTTTTAATATTCGTATTTAAGTAAAAAATAAATAAGACAAAAAGTAATAATTTATTAATTTTCATTTAATTTTAGCTTTCATCTAATTTTTTCTTTTTATATTTCAACGGATTTTCAGCCAAACATTGACCATACAATTCAATGTAACCCATATTCATATTAACTTGATTCAATCTTTGTTCATTTTCTTGTCTCTTTCCATGCTTTTGTCTTGCAATTATAGCTCCGGCCAGTTCGTAATGCTTTTCTTAAATTTCTACTCGTCTCTTTTTAACGCCGTTCTTTGTCTGCCTCGGTCACGCATTCACACTTCACCGTTTCTTTTCTTTTCTTTTTTTTTTCCTAAGCAACGCTTGATGCACTTATTATGCAAATAAATGAAATAATACCGTGTTTCAAAAAAGAAAAATGAAACTCAGATGAGAAAAATACTCAAAATAGCGAGCTGAGATGGAAAAGGAAAGCGATAAGTTTCAAAGAGAAAGGGCCGGGCCCACGTGATAAGGGTTTAATTGCGGTCAAAACTAAGGGGGGCCCCAATAAAAGTAGGGAAAGAAAGGTGCTGCGAAACTAAACTACACAAAACATGGAACACCTGCTGTATCTTCCTCTCATCTTATCTCATCTACATACAAACCTTCACACGCCACACCACCGAAACCTTTTTCCCCATTAAGTACCTTCGCCTAATTTTCGTTTAAAACAATGTTACGGTCTAAACCTAAGGTCCATTGATTATGACGGCCCAAAATTAATGTAATTATGTTACCAAATATCCATAATTACCCATATATTTACTCACTTTATTACTGTATACGTCAACTTACCACATTTATGCAGGTCAAATCCTCGGATATTAACAATTCATAAGGTACGCAATTTTTACTCAGTCAATCATTTTGACTGTTATACATATCTAACTTGGGTGTCAGATTACCCAAGGTCGAGTTCTATACCAAAACAGAACCACTATAGCGAAAAAGAAAATATTAAGATCGTTAGTTATTTTGAAAATGGCTACTTCCTTCATTCTTTTTTATATATATGTTGTTAAAATTAAAAGTAATAATATATAAATTTAAAAAATATAATTAGTATTTCATATATATTAAAATTATGTTTCGATTTTTTTCTTCAACCCTTTCATAAGTTATTTCTCTTTAGCCATATATACCTTCCTAATTAATTAAGTAAAGTAGAAATAACATTTAAAACGATAAATAAATGAATAAGAATAAAATTTCCTTTTAAAAATTACAGAAGCAAGGGGGAAGTAAAAATTTTCTGGAAAGGTGAAATCAGAAATGTGCAAGTGTGAATGCAGTAAGTAACAAAAATGGCGCAGACACGCAATTTGTTTGTTGTTAGGTTTATGTAATGTAACCCTGCGCCGCCCACATACATCTAATCCAAACACTGCGCACTATACCTCCATGCGTATTGCATTTTTCATGTGACTCTACTCCTCATCCTCACTGATAATTAATTAGTGAAATTATTAATCCAATTCCAAACAGAAACTTACAAGAAGGAGAATTAATAGCATTCAATCAAACCTGTGGATGGATGAGTTTGGTTCATGGATCGATCCCACCCTCATACCCAAACAAAACATATTGGATGAGCAAAGCAAACCGAACCGAACACACTATTTACTGTACTGTAGGGTGTAGCATTCACTTAAACACAACATTACTTAGCATGATGCAGCCAGCCAGCCCAGACCACACCTCACTCCGTAATTATGAGAGTATGGAAACAAACCCCACATCAATCACCACACCAGAGAGAGAATATTGATTAGATGAGATGGATGGATAGGATGACCCCATAGTCATCATGTTATACCTTTCCCCTCGATCCATCATCCAACCAAACCACATCATGATGGATGGTTATTCACACCACACCATATACAGTATAGGAGAGGAGAGTGAGTAGGTCCCACGCATCTTCATTTCATTTAAATTATAAAGAGAGAAACATGGTGGTGCTGTGTGTGGTGAAAAGACTAGACGCTTCCCAAAATTGGTGGCAAAGTGTCAACGCCGTTAGATATAAAGTAGTTAACTTGTCCCTATCAACAAAAACCTTCTACGCCTACATTACATACATCTCAATCTCATCTATTCTTGTTAGTGTTACGCTTCCTTACTTCCTCCCTCATATATAAATAATATACACACACTACTCTCTACCTTACATACATCTACCTTCTTTCTCTGACACTCCACCCATCACTGCATTGTCTAGTGTTTTTCAACTCTGCCTCAACCCTCATCAACAACAGAATTTGTAGATAAAATATCCACACTAGCTAGGCTCGCTTAAGAACCAAACCCCTGACCACGAGAAGCTGAATTCGGTCTCGGTGTCTATCACGATTGTGCGATGGCGACGATTATGGTGTGGCCCACCCACTCCACTCATTAATCGGAATGGACTAAAAAACACTGTTTTGTTTTGGTTTAGTTTGAGTTGGTGGGTCCAACACCGAATGGCTAACTTCGCTAGGTGTGTGCACCGCACCACACAAACATCCATGATTTCCCTTCCCTCGCATTGCATTGGAACAAGGGAGACAACAAGCTAAATAATGCTGGAGCTACCAATCTTTAATGGTGATAATGCCAGAACATAATAAATTACTAATATTAAAATAAAAAATTGAACTTCCGGAGAGAAATAATGAGCAAGAGAGATGGGAATTCCGTTCCATTCTCCATATTTTAATTTTTCTTTCCTTCTGAAATTTTTTATTTCTCTTTCCAACATATAAACACATATAGACATTATCATAGTACTACCCAAAAACATAGTAATAACATTATAAAATCTATAAGCTACTCCCTATAGTGATTAAAACCCCCTAATTTAACTTAGGATGAAAAGGGGAAAAAAAAAATGAAAATCAAACTAAAAATTGAAAACTCATTTCCATGGGGTATAATATTGCATCATCAAATTAGAGGGGCAGGAGCCATCCATCCATGACTGAACCTGAACCAGCCAGCAGCATCACATAACATTGCAGCTTGAAGTATTCTCATCACTGAAAAAGTGAGTGTATGGATCTGGAGGAGGATAAGGGTAAGGAGGGTACATGTAATTGACGGCAGGAGGTGGCCGAGCATACATCATTGGTTGGAATCTGTCATTTCCCATTGCACGTTGTTGGTTCATCATAGCAACCATGTACTGTTGTTGTTGCTGCTGTTGCTGGTGGTAAGGATTTCCAGGCATAGCATCTGGACCAGCACCTTGGAAGTAACCACCGGCGGTTGCTGGTAGGCCTTGTACGGCTGGGATGTTACCCATTTGGGGGTTCATTGGCATGCTCATGTTAGCCATGGGCCCCACATTACCCCCAGCCATAGCAGGGTGACCACCCATGTTTGGGAATCCATTGTTCATAGCTTGAACTGGAACACCTCCACCTCCACCACCTATTGGTATTGGGATACCCTTTTTGCCCCCATTGTTGTTGTTATTGTTATTCCCTCCATTCTTGTTTCCTACACCATTTTTAACCTCTGGTGTGCCACCTCCATTTTTGCCACCATTGTTTTTGTTACCTCCACCTTGATTTTGATTGTTACCTCCACCACCGCCACCACCACCTCCTCCTTTCTTTCCTCCATTACCATTTCCACCACCCATGCCATGCACTTGAACAGGCACAGGTCCACCACCACCGCCACCGCCTTTCTTTCCGTTACCTCCACCGCCATTGTTCCCACCCCCCTTCTGAGCATTCATGAACTGTTGAAGATTACCATTCAACATCATGTGAGCGCCATTCCCCATAGGGGGTTTCATCTTATTTGGTGGGGGAAGCTCGTCCATTTCATCATCATCAAACTCGTCATCAAAATCTTCATCATCAAAATCATCCAAGTCATCATCTGTGAAGTCGTCATCTTCTTCAGGCATATCAAATTTGACAGCTTTTGTGTTGGGGTTGGGGTTTGGGTTCTGATTGGGCAGTTTCAGGCCCTTGAATTGAGGTAGATTCAGATCTTGGAACCCTTTCATCTGTTGAAGTTGCTGCAGCTGCTGCTGGAGCTGAAGCTGTTGTAGCTGCTGAGGATTTGGTCCTTGCTGACCACCACCCTTGGGCTGGTTATTTCCAACCTTCTGGTTCTGGTTCTGATTCTGACCTTTGTTGTTGTTTCCACCACCTTTGCCGTTGTCAATTTGCATGTTCTTAAACTGGTTAGCAAGGTGGTTATGGATATTATTATTGTTGTTGTTGTTTGCTTTGGGTGCACCCCAAAGCTCTGCATGTTTCCCTGATTTTGCAAGCTTCTTGATGAGAACGTTGGGGTCCACATTCCCTGAGACCGTCACCTTCCCCTGCTCTGCATCTATCTCAGTGGTAAACACCCCTGTGAATTAATCACAAAACACAACCGCAGATTCAAGATTTGTGTGACAAGATAAGGTTTTTCTTTTCTTCAGAAGATAACAAATGAAAGCACAACTTTTTTTCTTCCTTTAAAAAGAGCAAATGTGAATCATAAATTTGCTAGCACAAGAGTAAATGCAATGGATTCATACCATCAATTTTCTGCAAGATTTTCTTCACTTTGTGCTTACACCCGTCACAGTGTATGTTCACTTTAAGGACACATTTCTGCATGCACAAGCAATCCCAAAATCCGAAACAGAACAATAAGCAGAGGCTTTCATTGTTAAAAAAATGAAGAACTGAAACGGGACAAAACTTCTAACTTTATCAGAAAATGTCCAAAACAAAAAGGCTAATAAACTACACACCCATTAGGACGTACAGGCTTTTAAACAACTGTTCAACTGATAAAGCAAAAGCTTTGAACCAAAAAAACATGGAGGGTGTGATGGGAATACCTGTATCTTCAAAATTTCTTCTTTACTCATGTCTTGCACCACCAACGGAACAAAAGGTTGTAACTTTCAATAATGAAGATCTGGGCAACAGTGAAAGGGGGTGGTAATAGATCTGGGCAACAGAGAAAGGGGGAAAACAGAGAAGGAATGACAGAGAGGAAAATAGAGCTTCTTCCTTGGTAGGCTTAGGAAATGAGAGAAGAAGAAATGGTTCTGAGTCTCTGAGCAGAGACAGGGAACCTAACAAGCAAGGCTCAGGCTCAGATACAGTGGTGAGTAGTAGCCATTGGGAGAAGGAGGCAAGAGAGAGAGAGTGAGAGGGCTAAAGGAGAAGAAAGGTGAGTAGCAACACAGCACTGAGAAGATGGTGAATGGTGCTCCAAGAGTTGGATATTTGTTTGGTGCCTTTATTTATTGGTATTTTGCTACGGTGTTGTGTGTAGACTTTGTAATTGTAAGTGTAACTTCCATGGATCATCATCACAATTTAACCGTGGCCATGTGGGACGTTTGGCTTGGCTAAGAATCTACCTTTGACGCGCTTCTCTTCTCTCTCTTGTCTATAAGTGAAGACTGTGAGGTGGGGATGCTAAAAAAAAATCATAAATGGCAATGACGAGAGAGGAGAGAGAATGTGTGAGTATATCTGATGTGAGATTTGATTTAATATATCTCTCTTGTAATAATTATTATTAGGAAATATGAATGTACTCTGTCAGATATTTTAAGCTCAAATTGGGGTGATACAAGTAATTTAATGGCATTTATTTGGGAGTGGCTGGCTTGTAAATTGCTTTTTCTAGAACTGCTTTTTGGTACATTTCCACCACTTCTCTCCCACTGAATTTACTTTTCTACTCCCTACCTCAATGCTAAAGAAATTTAGCTGTATCTACCCACAAAATTTCTCATTTCTGGCATTTCCTTGTTCTATAAAATGAGATATACGTATGGTCCCCATATGAATAATTAGATCAAATTAAATTTACCTTGTTCAATAAAAAAATTATTTGAATAGGAAAACATATATTTATTGATTTAATTACATAGAGCATCTATTTATTGTTCGGTGCATTCCATTATTCAATTCACCTAACAGAAGCTCTTCTATTTTTGGCTAACAACAGAAATGCATTACAGAGAATGGGGGGAAGAGCTGCCTCATCTTATCTGAAACAATGTCGCACTCATTTAATAAAATGTATTTATTTTTGTATTTTTCTTTCCTGTTTGGTGGATAAGCCAAACAATGATGAATTCAAAAATAATAATTGTGATGCCATGATTCTGTAGAAAACTCTTATACTCAAATGAGTGAAAAACCATGTCTTGGATAAACAACATGTTTTTTTTTTATATAATGTAATGTAATTATTCCAATCTAATATGTCATATAAAGAGAGTTTTAAGATTAGTTTTGCCAACATGTGAAATTTCGTATAAAACACATGTATTTTCTGTGTGATAAGTAATCACATTTTAACTTAAAACGTTCACATTATAGGAAGATTAGCTATTTCACCATAGTTTTTTTTTTCATCTGCAAGTGAAATTTCATATATAAACTATCTCCATCATTAAAGAGTATAAATTTGTATAAAAACAACATTTATAGACATAAACTACAAAGTTGAAGATGGTTAAATTAAAATGCCGGACATGCAGTTTAGACAATCATAGTTTAAAAGTTTATGATTTTAAAGGGCGCTTTGATGCCATAGTGAATGAGGGTTTTAAATGTAAGGTTAAGGTTGAATGAATCATACATTGTGTTAAATGCAATTCGTTATGTTATATGCTATTTTTGGCTCGAAAAGCCATTAGGTGGTTGTACCTTGTGTTAAACACAATCCATTATATTTATAGATTATTTTTGGCTGGAAAAGTCGTTAGGTGGTTGTAGTGGCGCGCGTGGGCAGTTAGAGTGCCACACGCCTAGCTATAATTGATGTCTCCTCTACGTGATGCCACCATTCCCTCCTTTTGTATGTCAGGATATCAGGAGACAATGTCAGCGTTATTAGATGAACTTGCTTATTAGTTTAACGGTTTCGAAAAAAGACAATAGACTTGACGAATATTGTTGATGTCCGTACACGTGGGGTGAATCTTAATTTTGAACAAAAAATAATATTAAATTTCATAACAAAATAACTTTTAAAATAAAAATTTTAAAATATAAATCACATAACAACAAACTCATTTTTAAGAAAAATTAATTATAAAAAAAGCATGTATTGAAGCCGAGGTTTAAAAACACTCGCCCAAAAATAGATATGAAATGTTTTGAACACATGTAATGAAGATGATTAATTATCTATCCTTGTATATTAAATTACAAAGTTTACAAATTTATGATGGTTAGATTAAAATACAGGCCATGCGGTTTAGACAATTATGGTTTAGAAGTTTATGATTTTAAAGGGGCGCTTTGATGTCAAAGTCAATGGGGGGGTTTAAATGTAAGGTTAAGGCTGAATGAATCATACATTGTGTCAAATGCAATTCGTTGTTTTATATGCTATTTTCGGCTCGAAAAGCCATTAGTGGTTGTACCTTGTGCTAAACACAATCCATTATATTTATAGGCTATTTTTGGTTGGAAAAGTCGTTAGGTGGTTGTAGTGGCGCGAGTGGGCAGTTAGAGTGCCACACACCTAGCTATAATTGATGTCTCCTCTACGTGATACCACCATTCCCTCCTTTTGTATGTCAGGATATCAGAGACAATGTCAGTGTTATTAGATGAACTTGCTTATTAGTTTAACGGTTTCGACAAAAGACAATAGACTTGATGAATTTTGTCAATGTCCGTACACGTAGGATGAATCTTAGTTTTGAACAAAAAATTATATTAAATTTTATAACAAAATAACTTTTAAAATAAAATTTTAAACATATAAATCACATAACAACAAACTCATTTTTAAGAAAAATTAATTATAAAAAACAAGCATGTATTGAAGTTGAGGTTTAAAAACACTCACCCAAAAATAGATATGAAATGTTTTGAACACATATAATGAAGATGATCAATTATCTATCCTTGTTTATTAAATTACAGAGTTTATGATGGTTAGATTAAAATGCAGGCCATGCAGTTTAGACAATTATGGTTTGGAAGTTTATGATTTTAAAGGGCGCTTTGATGCCAAAGTCAATGTGGCTTTTAAATGTAAGGTTAAGGCTGAATGAATCATACATTGTGTCAAATGCAATTCGTTATTTTATATGCTATTTTCGGCTCGAAAAGCCATTAGTGGTTGTACCTTGTGCTGAACACAATCCATTATATTTATAGGCTATTTTTGGTGGAAAAGCCGTTAGGTGGTTGTAGTGGCACGCGTGGGCAGTTAGAGTGCCACACGCCTAGCTATAATTGATGTCTCCTCTACGTGATGCCACCATTCCCTCCTTTTGTATGTCAGGATATCAGAGACAATGTCAGCGTTATTAGATGAACTTGCTTATTAGTTTAACGGTTTCGGCAAAAGACAATAGACTTGATGAATTTTGTCAATGTCCGTACACGTGAGGTGAATCTTAGTTTGAACAAAAATTATATTAAATTTTATAACAAAATAACTTTTAAAATAAAATTTTAAACATATAAATCACATAACAACAAACTCATTTTTAAGAAAAATTAATTATAAAAAAAAACATGTATTGAAGTCGAGGTTTAAAAACACTCACCCAAAAATAGATATGAAATGTTTTGAACACATGTAATGAAGATGATTAATTATCTATCCTTGTATATTAAATCACAAAGTTTATGATGGTTAGATTAAAATGCAGGCCATGCAGTTTAGACAATTATGGTTTGGAAGTTTATGATTTTAAAGGGCGCTTTGATGCCAAAGTCAATGTGGCTTTTAAATGTAAGGTTAAGGCTGAATGAATCATAAATTGTGTCAAATGCAATTCGTTATTTTATATGCTATTTTCGGCTCGAAAAGCCATTAGTGGCTGTACCTTGTGCTAAACACTTTCCATTATATTTATAGGCTATTTTTGGTTGGAAAAGCCGTTAGGTGGTTGTAGTGGCGCTCGTGGGCAGTTAGAGTGCCACACGCCTAGCTATAATTGATGTATCCTCCACGTGATGCCACCAATCCCTCATTTTGTATGTCAGGATATCGGGAGACAATGTCAACGTTATTAGATGAACTTGCGTATTAGTTTAACGGTTTCAACAAAAAACAATAGACTTGATGAATTTTGTCAATGTCCGTACACGTGGGGTGAATCTCAGTTTTGAACAAAAAATAATATTAAATTTTATAACAAAATAACTTTTAAAATAATTTTTTAACATATAAATCACATAACAACAAACTCATTTTTAAGAAAAATTAATTATAAAAAATGCATGTATTGAAGCTGGGGTTTAAAAACACTCTCCCAAAAATGGATATAAAATGTTTTGAACACATGTAATGAAGATGATTAATTATCTATCCTTGTATATTAAATTACAAAGTCTACAAAGTTTATGATGGTTAGATTAAAATGCAGGCCATGCAGTTTAGACAATTATGGTTTAGAAGTTTATGATTTTAAAGTGCGCTTTGATGCCAAAGTCAATGGGGGTTTTAAATGTAGGGTTAAGGCTGAATGAATCATACACTGTGTCAAATGCAATTCGTTATTTTATATGCTATTTTCGGCTCGAAAAGCCATTAGTGGTTATACCTTGTGCTAAACACAATCCATTATATTTATAGGCTATTTTTGGTTGGAAAAGTCGTTAGGTGGTTGTATTGGCGCGCGTGGGCAGTTAGAGTGCCTCATGCCTAGCTATAATTGATGTCTCCTCCACGTGATGCCACCATTCCCTCCTTTTGTATGTCAGGATATCGGGAGACAATGTCAGCGTTATTAGATGAACTTGCGTATTAGTTTAACGGTTTCGACAAAAGACAATAGACTTGATGAATTTTGTCAATGTCCATACATGTGTGGTGAATCTCAGTTTTGAACAAAAAGTTATATTAAATTTAATAACAAATTAACTTTTAAAATAAAATTTTTAACATATAAATCACATAACAACAAACTCATTTTTAAGAAAAAATTAATTAAAAAAAACATGTATTAAAGTCGTGGTTTAAAAACACTTGCCCAAAAATAGATATGTAATGTTTTGAACACATGTAATGAAGATGATTAATTATCTATCATTGTATATTAAATTACAAAGTTTACAAAGTTAATGATGGTTAGATTAAAATACAGGCAATGTAGTTTAGACAATTATGGTTTACAAGTTTATGATTTTAAAGGGCGCTTTGATGCCAAAGTCAATGAGGGTTTTAAATGTAAGGTTAAGGTTAAATGAATCATACATTGTGTCAAATGCAATTAGTTATTTTATATGCTATTTTCGGCTCAAAACGCCATTAGGTGGTTGTATAGACTATTTTTGGTTGGAAAAGCCGTTAGGTGGTTGTAGTGGTGCGCGTGTGCAGTTAGAGTGCCACATTCCTACCTATAATTGATGTCTCCTCCATGTGATGCCATCATTCCCTCCTTTTGTATGTAAGGATATCGGGAGACAATGTCAGTGTTATTAGACGAACTTGCTTATTAATTTAACGGTTTCGACAAAAGACAATAGGCTTGATGAATTTTGTCAATGCCGTACACGTGGGGTGAATCTCAGTTTTGAACAAAAAATTATATTAATTTTTACAAGAAAAATTAATTATAAAAAAAGTATGTATTGAAGCTGAGTTTTAAAAACACTTGCCCAAAAATAGATATGTAATGTTCTAAACACATGTAATGAAGATGATTAATTATCTTTCCTTGTATATTAAATTACAAAGTTTACAAAGTTTATGATGGTTAAATTAAAATACAGGACATGAAGTTTAGACAATTATGTTTTAGAAGTTTATGATTTTAAAAGGGCGCTTTGATGCCAAAGTCAATGAGGGTTTTAAATGTAAGGTTAAAGTTGAATGAATCATACATTGTGATAAATGCAATTTGTTATTTTATATTCTATTTTCAGCTCGAAAAGCCATTAGCTGGTTGTACCTTGTTCTAAAACAATCCATTATATTTATAAGCTATTTTTGGTTGGAAAAGTCGTTAGGTGGTTGTAGTGGCGCGCGTGGGCAGTTAGAGTGCCACACGCCTAGCTATAATTGATGTCTCCTCCACGTGATGCCACCATTCCCTCCCTTTGTATGTCAGGATATCGGGAGACAATGTCAGTGTTATTAGATGAACTTACTTATTAGTTTAACGGTTTTGACAAAAGACAATAGACTTGATGAATTTTTTCAAATATCCATACACGTGGGGTGAATCTCAGTTTTGAACAAAAAATTATATTAAATTTTATAACAAAATAACTTTTAAAATAAAATTTTTAACATATAAATCACATAACAACAAACTCTTTTTTAAGAAAAATTAATTATAAAAAAGGCATGTATTGAAGCTGAGGTTTAAAACACTCGCCCAAAAATAGATATGTAATGTTTTGAACACGTGTACTGAAGATGATTAGTTATCTATCCTTGTATATTAAATTACAAAGTTTACAAAGTTTATGATGGTTAGATTAAAATACAGGCCATGAAGTTTAGACAATTATGGTTTAGAAGTTTGTGATTTTAAAAGGGCGCTTTGATTCCAAAGTCAATGAGGGTTTTAAATGTAAGGTTAAGGCTGAATGAATCATACATTGTAACAAATGCAATTCGTTATTTTATATGCTATTTTCGGCTCGAAAAGCCATTAGGTGGTTGTACCTTATGCTAAACACAATCCATTATATTTATAGGCTATTTTTGGTTGGAAAAGTTGTTAGGTGATTGTTGTGGCGTGCGTGGGCAGTTAGAGTACCGCACGCCTAGCTATAATTGATGTCTCCTCCACGTGATGCCACCATTCACTCCTTTTGTATGTCAAGATATCAGGAGACAATGTCAGCTTTATTAGATGAACTTGCTTATTAGTTTAACGGTTTTGACAAAAGACAATAGACTTGATGAATTTTGTCAATGTCCATACACGTGGGGTGAATATCAGTTTTGAACAAAAAATTATATTAAATTTTATAACAAAATAACTTTTAAAATAAATTTTTTAACATATAAATCACATAACAACAAACTCATTTTTAAGAAAAAATAATTATAAAAAAGGTATGTATTGAAGCTGAGTTTAAAAACACTCGCCCAAAAATAGATATGTATTGTTTTGAACACATGTAATGAATATGATTAGTTATCTATCCTATTAAGTTTAAGTCCTTAATTTTTAATACTATAAAGTTATGTGGTGCATAGCTTATATGTTAAATAATAATTAAATCAATATTAGTTGTCTTTTTAATTTACTAATCCAATTAAAAGATATTGTTCATTTTTTAATTTCATCAATTAATATCTAATCTTCTTCAATCTATTGATATTATTAAGTTATTATTATATTAATTTTTACCAATGAAATCAATTTGTTAAAAAATTTCAAAATGAAAATTCCTAAATGTTTTATAATTTAATTTATAATTTTAATTTAATTTTTATATTAATTAAAAGAACCAAGGTATTGTAGGAGGAACTTACTAGTTAATTGTTAAAATTATTGAGAGCTAAGCAATTGCATTTTTGTTGGTGAGATTTCCTTAATAAGAATCTGAGAAATATCTAATTTCATTATATTTTATTTTATTTTACAGTTGAATATATCGCAGGGTGCATTTTAGTAATTTTCAAGGGGAGAGAGATAAAGAGAAAGACACATAAATAAATAAAGACATTATAAGTGATTGAAGGAAAATAAAGAGGAATAAAAAGTAAAAGAATGCTTGAAGTAAACAATCAGAATTGTTTTATTATTAAAACACATATTTTGTATGTAAAAACTAAACGATAAACAAATAAATATTGAAATAATTGAAAAAATTCCATCAGTAAAACCATTAACATTATAAACCTATTAGTTCCTACCCCATAATTCAAATTAATTTAAATTTCCTAATCATCTGTCACCCTTTTTCATTTACCTCGGCTACACGAGAACACCGCCAATTCATGTTGTTGCTTGTAAGGATTTGACACTTCTGAAATACTACATCTTACATAATCTTTTGTACTGATTAACATCATTATCAAACTCACTAGTAGACACTCGTACTCAATTCCCTTTGTAATATCATTAAATACTTAGGTCATGGTAGTTACACATTTACTAACATCATTATCAAACAATCAATAATTTTTTCTACCATCCATTAACTTGTCCTTCTATTCTTATTCCGAAATCTAGGCCTTGATTGAGTTTTTCTCTTTTGTTCTTACCTCGAGAAAGCTGATTTCATTCTATCTTTTTGCTCAGTAATGCTTTTGTTTTGAATATACATATAATAGTAATATCTTTTGGTTAAAGATAAAATGAACATTGCACCCCTGTTTTAAAATTTAAACATTGAAATGATTATCCAACAAAGAAATAATATTCCGTGTAAAAAGAGTTTTGCCAAGGGTGGCCTCACCCTAATGGAAGACAGTTATGTATGTTATTCCAGAAGTGGAAAAATCAAATACACAATATTTTTGTGGCAAAGAAAAGTAAAAACGGCCGTATATGGAATACTGTGGGACTGCCAGAAATTATGGGTATTTTTCCTTTGTGTTGGTGCCAAACTTGTGTGAAATGAAAACGGTGTTGCTTGCAGCTAGCTAGTCACGTTTTATGGGCTTTCAAAAAGCAAGTTAGACATATAGGTCATGTTTGCAACTTATAATAAAGTTTTGCTGATTAAATCATGCATGACCTACTTTAACAGCAATTAGGTAAAAGAAAGCAACAAAAAACTAGCTAGCCCCCTCCCTCTCCCTCTGGATACTGATGAATCACGTTCCAGGTTTTTTGTTTTTTTCTTCCAAACAAATTAATTCAAGCTCTTGTGGCTTTTGTCCCTTTTAATTTTCCCCCTTTATCTCTTTGAACATGTCACTTTACCCGTTAAAGGGTATTTGAATGGTGTTGACAAAGGAACCATAGCAAATTGGTTTCCCTTACCCTTGGTCTAAAGAAAGAGACATCAGAATAAATAAATAAATTTTATTAATTACAAGCATGGTATGGGCCTTTTCATGTGTCACAGTTGTGTATAGTCAGTAGAATTTGGCTAATTCTCCTAGGAGTCCGGTTTGGCTTGAAGCAGAAGAGCTTAATTTGAAATATGCTTCTTCTATTTGATGGTTATGGATGATCTATTGTGGACTTTTTCTGACCTCAAACACCACCAAATTCAAACCAACCGAAAAAATAATAATAATAAAGAAACTTTAGTATATATACATGATCGTGACTGGCACAGCTATGATATCATAAATTTTATATAAGTGAAGGAATGATGGGTAAATTTTTTTTGAGTTCAATAGGGCTATCTATATTTGGGATGTGATTTTTACAGATTCTGTCACCCAAGGTTCTATTGGGGAATGACTTGGGCAGCCATGCAAAGTCACTGCTATTTAGGTTGAAGGCTTCACATGATGAACCACATGGTGTTTGGACAGTGATTGATAAGAGAGAATACGGATTTGCACTTGAGAGGAAGTGGGGTGGGGGAGGGAGTATTTATTGAGCCTCACCTAGAAGAGTACAGTTTCAGTTGCAGTTGCATCTCACACATGGCCTCTTTTTTCTATAGCTTTAGATTTTAGTATGGTATGGGAAATTAATAATGGAGTGTAGGTGCTGAGAAGCTTTGACCACAAGGGAAAGTTTTGATTCTTGTACTATTTAACCCTTTGTTCTACTTACTTTCAAGATGGACGGGATCATCCACACACTTTAATTATTACCATTATTCCAATCCAAACAGTTAGACATTACTAGAAAGAAAAGTGGTAAAGGGCAGCCCTACAATTGAAGGACAGATGAATATCTAGATGCTTCCATTTTCCCTTGTATATTCAGGCATTTTGTGAGGTCTTGGACCAGGTTAACTTTCTGGTTCTTTCTTAGTAAAAGATTGCAAAAGATACCAAAATATAATTGAGTCGGTGTCTTGAGATTTGATTATCTTTGAATGGTATGGAGTATGGAGGTACCTTACCCTGTTTCTTGGTTTTTTAACTTTTCTCTTTGCAGGACCAAAAGAAAAAGGTCAATAACTCATGTATATGTGAAGCTGGTCACCGATTTTGTCTCCACTGAGAACTAATAGCTTGTTCTAGGGGAGCATGTGTTTTACAAAGAAAAAGCTCTTCATCTTAACAATAATAAGTAATAACTCTTCCGTAATACAAGTACCATAATTTGAAAGGCAATTTTCATATAAAATCTTTACTTGGCTCAAGTAAAAAACATTCTTTGAAAGAAAAGGAAATGAAGGATTGGCAGAAACTTCCTAAGGAAGGTTGCTTAATGTGGATTGAATATGATTGATAGACAAAATCCATTTCAATTTTCAGTGGATTAAGCTTCCTGATTCTCTCATTTATAATCGGGGTGTAAATTCAATTTTTTTTTTTATAGTAAATAAAATGGCTATACTATTAACCCCCAGACCAAAGGGTTGTAGTTCAGTTGACAACGCAAACTGAGATTGTAGGAAGAGCTCCCGAATTTGATCCCCATTAAACAAACTCTTCGGGAAGGGTGAGGAGCCTTAACTGTAATTGAGTCCCGAATATGATTGCCCCTAGTAATAGGGGATATCTGTGGTTAACACAAAAAAAATACCAGGGAACTTTGGGCCTCATTTTACCATCACCCATAATTAATCTTTCAATAGTTTAGTATTGATTCTAGTCAATTGATGATTAGAGACAGACTTGTAGTGCCTTATAAACCACCTAAACTATGGATATGGTTGAGTCTGATGAGAAGTGAATTGCAAGAAAGACCGTTTACCA
The DNA here is from genome assembly GCA_026901365.1 of Sesbania bispinosa. Classification (NCBI taxonomy): domain Eukaryota; kingdom Viridiplantae; phylum Streptophyta; class Magnoliopsida; order Fabales; family Fabaceae; genus Sesbania; species Sesbania bispinosa. The sequence goes on from QLOH01000253.1 coordinate 984,938, forward strand.
CGCAATAATGAGAGTTGCGGGCATGGAATATAATACTCACAACCATGGGTGAATGCATTGGAAACGGTCATTCTTGGAATATAATACTCTATTGGGAGTTCTTGTTAAAAGCCAAAGATTTTTTTGGGTCAGAAACTTTCTTGCAACTTATTCCAAGCCCAGCCTCCTCGTTTGCTGGTTTAACAGTGGAATATGAATGAATTGTGATATTTTAAGCTAAAAGATATTCAGATATACATGATGCAAATATTTTAATATGAAGTTAGAAGTCCAATTTCAATCTGAACCAAAAAAAAAAAAAATCGTTTGATGTGACTCCCTGGTTAATTGGTTATCAGTTTCCTATCTTAAGCACAATAAAAAATCTGTGGTTGTTCACAAGTTTTTTAACATAAAATATCTTCCCGTTACCCTCTCAATTACCACTTCTCACGGTTAGGTACCTCACCGTGTACCCCTTGATTTAGGAGCATATTAACAAAAAAATATTTTTAAAATTTATAATATGGTCCTCAAAATATTTTTAGAATTTGCAATATGATCCTCCAGAGGACCATATTATAAATTCTAAAAATATTTTTTTACTAACATGCCCCTAAATCAAGGGATACACGGTGCCTCACCGTAGAATTCCCCACTTCTCATTTACCTCTTTAGCAATCTATGTAAAAGGTATGGGGAAAAAAAACACAGTTGGTTTATGATACATAAATATAAAACCATGTAGTGTAATACGACCATTGATTTCCAAATATAGCAGCAATTGAATACTCAGATGCATACACGTGAAACTGATCATTTTTTAACAATCTAGAGGAAATAGTATTTTGCTACACCTCAGCAGTTGCAAACTGGAATGGTCAAAGTGGAAATAGAAAACCCATTTCAAATAAATTGCAGCGACAAAATACTTGTTATATTGATATTACTTTCACATATTCATTGGTTCAAAAGTTAAATGTCTGAAAACCTCTCCGGGCTTACAAGATTCTGATTTTGTACCTACATAAACGGTACCTTGTATGGCAATATTAGTTGACCCTCTTTCTTCTTGTTAGTGAAAAGAAGAAAAAGAACGTCCAACACCTGAAATCTATTTCTTATCTTCACACTATCTACCTCACTCTCATTGATAAACCAACTCTTTTAGCAAAGGCACTTAAGATCAGAAGTTCTAAATTTTTAACCCTGTGAAATATGAGAGCATAAAGAAAGAGCAAGTACGTTGAACAGTAACACTATAGCTTTATATATGAATTAAATTAAAGTTTGATAACTTTCATACATAATTCATTAGGGGAACCTTCAACCTCAAGATACATAAGGGAGGTTTTCCAGAAACCAAACCAAATCTACAAGTGATCCAAACCAAGTCTACAAATGATCCTCTCTTAAATATCACTCACAGACAAAAAGTCAAAAACAAAGGAAAATAAACACCTGTACAATATAGATGATGCGACAGTAACATTCAATGTTGGGAAAATCACATATGATCTAATTTTCTTTTGATGGCATTACATATGTACTATAAACAGATAATTGAGTGCAATTTACATAAAGAAAAAATAAATACCATGCACTTCTGCTTCACATCAGGTGATAAGATGTCATTGGTTGTCATTGTTTATCTTGATCTCTATAAGTTCCTCAATGGGCTGACGGCATATAGGGCATTTATTTGATTGTAACCGCAATGCTTTTGCACACTCACTACACATACACTGGAAAATTCAACAAATGTAATCAGAGAATAAACAAAGTAGTGAAATGAATATAATGCAGCATAGTACACAATATGTGAAAGAACAACTACTTTGTAAGGATCTCTACCTAACAATTAGTATATTCTCACTAGCCAGGAAGAAAGAGAAGCACTAGACAGCAACTTATCCCATGGTATATATTAGTGCTGACATATAACATTGCATTCTACGACTTTAAACAATACATGAATGATATTAATTACAGAGATCAGAACTTTGAAACCATATTGAAGGGGCTGGCAGGGGAGAAAAGAAAAATTTGGGTAATGTAAGGACCATCAAGCAAACCATTTTAGTCAGTTAGAAATATTAAAAACAACTTTGATTTTCTATAAGCAAGCCCTTTTGGTTTTGGATACAAAATAATGTCAAGGTTGTGTCCATGAATCATCATTAATGCATCATACTTATTCCTTGGAACTGAGTATCAGCTCCATATAAAAGTAGATTTGACAAGGAATCATACCATATGTCGGCAAGGTAAGACAGCAGTGTCCTTGGGTTCAGTCATGCATATCACACACTCCTTCCCAGGATCACTATCATCAAAATCTGCTGCTGTTGAACTTCCTATTCCATATAACTCTCTCAGCTCATAACGAACATTATCAATCCACAGAATCTGCCTAACTACTTTTACTTGAAAAGGACCACTGCCATTGCTTTTCTCTAAAACAGCTTGAGTTATTTGCATGTGAGGGGATGCGTCTAGTACAGAATTACCGGGAGTTTCATCTGCCAAAGGAGTTGTCGAATTTGTTTCAGCACATATTACGAGGGGAAACACATCTTCTTCAGGTGAGGGCTTTGAAAGATCATCCAACTCAAAGAAACCCAGGTCAATGCCCGTTCCTGAAGGCTGATAAAATTTCTGACCAACTCCTTTCTGAAAGGGGAATGTGATTGGCTCAAATGCTTCGGGCAATAGTGGAATAAACTTACAATTTTCTTCTTCTTTTGCTAAGTAGAAGATTGTAATGCTGCCCATTACAAATGAAAGGAGTATAATGTTAGACAAGCAAAACAATACTCCACTATAGACATTTGATATTCATTGAATCTTCAAATACTCTCTTTTTAGAACGATCAATTCAAAATAATCAATCAATCAAACTGATTGCATTGCAACTCTAACCCATAAATTGTGGTTTCAAACTGCTCTTTCATTGGCGTGTGGCTTTGTTAGGATAAGTCAGACAATGCAAGATTGCTTTTGATACTTTCAAATAAAACTGCTCATAATCAGAGCAGACACAGAGTAAAATTTAGGAGCATAAACAATTGCAACTGTGAACATTGCTGTATTGTGTTCTTCACATACATGATGATGCATACGTAAGTAAATAACTTTAAACATCAGCAATGAAAATATAAGGGTTTATTGATTCATGTATAAATAACTAAAAAAAAGTGTATTTTAGATGTTTCTAGTTTATTCAATCAATAATAATACAAAACTAGATGACTCAATTCACATGAACAGCTTAATGAAGATAAACACCAACCAATTGCCTAATTACTCATTCATGCTAAATTAAACAAGCGTAGTAAGTAGATATTATTTTGAATGTTAAAAATTCAAAAACACGAGACTCTTAAAACAGTCACAATTGGGATTGATTGCTTAATAGATCTAGCAAAAATTCATTGAATAATAGAAAAGGGGGAGAGAAGAAATGGGTTGACCTACCTGCCATCATAGAGGGCATCAAAATCGAAGGAAATCAAGTGGTGATCAGGATTGTTAGGATCAACGTCGAGGCGCAGAGTATGTTTATGCAAATTGACATCATTCCTTATCTTCTTAGCGGTTTGATGGTCAACATAGGGTGGAGGAGTAACCCCGGGTTGACCCTGACCCGGACCCGGATTTGCATAAAAGGGTTGGGGATGAAGGGGACGGAGCATGGAATTGGCAGTGTAACCATTTGAGTAATACTGAGTATGAGGAGGAGGAGGAGGTGTCACGTAGTTAGCAGTAGAAGGGTTAGTTGAGGTAAAATAGTAACCTTGAGGCGGTGGCGGTGGCAGCAGTGACGGCGGTGGAGGAGGATGAGAGTAATAGTAAGGGGGTGGGAGATGAGGAGGTGGATGCTGAAAGTAACCGTTTCTTCTTCTGTTAGTGTTACCGTTACCGTTACTGCTCCATGAAACACCCATTGCTCTCGGAACAAGCACCAAACCAGAAAATTGGTCAATAGAATTGGAACAAACAAGGAAGGGAGGGAATATAGGTGTCTGTCAGATCCGATGATTCTTAGAAATTTCCAGCAATTGACATTTTTCTTTCCTCAACTCAAACTCAGTCTCAAACTATTAATTGCCAATTTTTAATGCTTACTTTCCTTTCTTCCTTGGTTGGACAATTCGACAGGCGAAGAAGAAGACATTGGTCTTTTTAATTTCTTTTTTTTGGTTATTCAATATATATTTTTTAATATTTATAATATATAAATAAATGAATATAAAATTGAAGGCGGGCGTTATTAAATTTATTATATTTCATTATTTTTAGATACTGTAAATTTAAAAATATATTTAGATAGAATATTAAATATTTTAATTACAAAATTTGTTATATGAAAAAAAAAAAACTCAAAAGATTCTAGAAAGAATTTGATAAAAAGAAAAGAGAGTCAAAATCAATGTTTTTAAAACCGGACCGGTCAAGGAACCGGCCTGGCCACCGATTCAAGGTTCAATGGTCGGACCGGTAGTAAATAAAATAATAATTTTTTATATTTCTACCTAGTAAATTAAAATTTAAATAGCAAAAAATTGATAACCATGACTTCAAAACATTTAAAATTAAAACCCACTAATTTTAATAAAGCACAACAATTTTAATATATATGTTGTTCTCACACTAATTTTAATATTCAGGTTGGACAGGTTCTCACATATTCAGCAACACTAATTTTAAGATAGGGTTGTGGCTGCATTTCCACCAATAGTAATTGAAAGATAGGATGTATATACTAGAACCTGCACAAGTGTTGCTGTGCTTCATCTCCGGTGGCCATGAGGCGTGGCTGGGGGCGGCTGATCACGGCTGGAAGCGGCTGGGAAGAAGCAGATTGGAATCGCACCAGCTGGGACGCGCGCTGACGGAAACAAGAACAAACAGCCCGGACGCGCGCGACAGAAGAAGGAGGAATGGCAGCGGACGGCGGTTGGACAGACGGCGGACGGCTGCAGGACGGGTTGTAGGTTTCTCGGCCGCGAACTGAGAAGGAGAAGAAACTAGAAATGGTTCTCTGTTCTCTCACTCTATTGCTATGCTTTTGTTATGTTTCCAATTAGGGGTAAATATGTAATAGGCTAATAATAGGTGTTTTTTTACTCTCACCTCAGCTCATAAAACGCACAGCAGCATTGTTCAATTTAATTTTTTTTTTTGCAATTTTTAAAATAAAACGACGTAGTTTTGAGGTTTTCTCCCAGAACCGGTAAAAACCGGTGAACCACCGGTTTTGGTCCGGTTCACCGGTTCGGGACCGGTTTTACCGGTTCAGGACCGATTTTACCGGTTCTTCACCGGTTTTCTGCCCATCCGGTTTCCTGGGCCAACCGAACCGCTCTCCCCACCGGTTACTGGTCCGACCGGTCGAATCGGCCGGTCCGGTCCGGTTTTTACAACACAGGTCAAAATTAACAAATGGGCCAGATGTTGGATTGGTTCCTAGACTCTTTCATAATTTTTTTAAAGTAAATAGACCCTTAAATAACTGATGAATTATTAAGCCCCGAACTTAGGATACTAATGATTTAAAAAAATAACTGATGAATTCACTAATTTTTTAATCAAACTAATCAATCCAATCCACTCATTTCATTATTGAATAATATATGACTTAGAGTCTGTTTGGGTGGAACTTCTGCAAGAAGTACTTTTGGGTGAAAAAAAATAGCATGAATCAAAGAGATCAAATGCTTTTAACTTCTCCATAAGTTAAAATTAGTTTTTGTAGACCACCTACTCCAAAAGCTCTTCCATTTAACTTCTCCAAAAGTAATAATTTTAACTTATGGAGGTTAAATGCATTTGACTTATTTGATTTATGCTCTTTTCTTCACCTAGAAGTACTTCTGCAGAAGTTCCACCCAAACAGGCTTAGCAATGGGTTTCACAGTGTTAGCCATCTGAATAACATTCTTGTGATTAACTATCAACTGAAGAATTAAAGAAGATAGATGAAAGAGTTAACATGTTTAAAGCTGTGTCAGCATAAGATGGGTATAACTGTATAAGGAGGGTGCTTCAACTTCACAAAGATTTTTCTTTACGTTGTATTTTATAAAAAAAAAAAAAAAAACAGACTATAGAATCAATCTGTGTCCCGTGATTGAGAAGAAGGTCCTTTGTCATGTGTCTCTCCATGCATGATTTTTGTGAACTCTTGAATCTTTTTCTATTTCGATGAATGAATCCAATTTGTTTCTTCATCCTAAATAAGAATTTTAGTAATTGCAATTTCTGGTGTCGCACAAGGTGAGAGAAGGGTCTCATCACAAGATCAGGGAATACCCATAGGGACCCCAAAATCAGGGAATGTTGTCATACTTGGTTTACATGACAAAATACTAAGCTCAAAATTTAACATTATAATGTAGATTATTATTTATGTCATTAACCTTATCCGATATGCAGATATTTCATGCTTGAATATTATAACTAACCCTTTCATTTTAATTTTCCATTGGTACATATCATCTTCTAAGTCAAATTTTCATTCATGACACAGCTAGATATATACAAGTACAAATTTGACAAAGTTTTGAAAGAAATCAGCGTCGTTACTCATTTCTTATTTCTGCATACAATACAAAGACATTATTTAGTAAATTCATTAGAACTATGTTATCATCAGCAAAAATGATAAAAAGAACTATGTTATCACAAGTACCACATCAAGTGTGTGGCATGGAGTTCATTCTTATGTTTTCAGTACATTAATTAAACACATGGTCATGGAAATTGCATCCTGCAATTAATAGCACACAATATAGGAAAAGAGAATAAAAATGAACCTAGAATAAAATCAAAAACCAAGAAACAAAAATGTCATTTCCAACTCATGACAAAAAAAGAAAAAAAACTTTAGAAATAAGGAAGAGTTAAATTCAAATTCAGCAGAACTCTGGCCTTGTTCTCTTACGAACTGATATGGAACCTCTCTGATGATCCCTGAAGATTCTGATCTCAGAAGAATCCCTCAAATCCTCAAGGCTAATATACTGCTGCTTAACCATCTTAAAGGAATTATTCCCTGTGTCATGAATCCAAATATAAGGGTGGCAAGTTTCATCATAATAATACAACAAGTTCTTCAAGCTCCTACCAGAACTGCCACTAGTGCTAGGCATATATGCCTTATATATGCTTTTACATTTCACTCTCTTAGAAGACCCTGCCTTCAATGTATGAATCTTCTTAAGTATTGATCCCACCCTTATTTGCAGTTCCACTGGCCTATCACTGAGGTTCCATATCCTTGTCCCAAATCCAGAACCTTGAGTATGATCACGGCAGCTATCAAAGCAACCACCAAGAGATAGAAGGCTAAAACCATGCATTTTTCCCATTAGGGACTTGAACTGCTTCTTGTCCTTGGCCATCAGCTTCCAAGCAATATATGTTTTTGTGCTATGGAAAGTAACTTCACTATGTATGTAACCCACAAACGAAGTTTAGTTCTTTTTGTGAATCAAGGTCTCTCAATCTTCCTTGTGGCTCACCCAAGAGGCTGGTAAGCTTTTTCTGAGGCTAGGATTAGAGAATAACATAAAACAGAATGTGTAGTGTTGCACTTTAGAAACCTCACAATAACAGAATAATAGTGTTTACTGTTTAGCCCTTCCATCAAGGAATTGGTAGGGTCCCTTAAACCCCAAGATTCGGCAACAAGAAAGTGGAAAAGCTTCCTTGTGACAACAAAATTTAATAAATTTGCTAGAGCATAGCTTTTCCTTTGTTTCTTTAGGAACGAAAAAGAGGCTATTAACACCAATACTAGGCTTTCAAAGATTCATGATGAGGTTTCATATGATATTGCCTCACTTTTATCACGAGGGGGTTGCTTTTGATTTAATCCAAATCGAATGAATAACATAACATTCCACGTAATAAGAAACGCCACTTAACTCATTTCCTTTCTTGGGTGAAGGCCTTAACTATTTTCTATTACCCTTAATAGAGACAGTGAACCTGGTAAAGAGTATGACGTGAGGCTGTTGGTTGGAACAGAACATAGATATGGTGGTTAGTGTTAGTTGGTGCCAGTCAAATTGTATCATTTTTTTTATATTAAAATTGCAAAGTTAATAATTATTCGTCTATATCAATTACTTTTCCTTCTTTCTTTTTTTTTTTTTTTCTGTTTCATGAAAAACCTAAAACAACAAAATAACGGGAGATTGAATATTCATAAATTCTACTAATGATTTTCATTTTTCTTTGCTTTATGGGATATTAGGGTGAATCACAAAAATCAACCGAGAAAAATAAAATAAAAAATTCAAAACCAATTTTTTTAATTGGATTTGGTTGATTATAAGATTTTATCTTTAAAACTGATATAATCCAATTCAAACTGAACTTTTATTTATATATATATATATATATTATTTTATTTATAAAATATGCATTTATACTTGCATAGGTATATATTTATAAAACTACCGATGCTAATTTTCTTTTTTATGTTTTTATTATCTAAATTGTATAATATCATTTTAATATCCCTATAAGCAAATCAATTTATAATAAGTTTTGAACTAATTGTGACATTGTGGAAATTATCTTTTAGTTTTTTTGGTAAAGAAGTTATCTTTTAATTTAAAATAAATTATGTTAATCACAGGCTTAGTAATTTTTTATGGAATGAGATATTTAAAATTTTAAAATGTATTTTTAATATTTATTATATATCAGATGATTTATTAAATATTTCATAAAGTAATAAATACAAAAATTGAAAACCAATTCAAACCGTTTTAAATTAAATTAGATAGAATTTAATTTTAATTTAAAATCAAACTAATTGGATACCTAAGTAAGAAAATCGATGTAATTGGATCGAATGATTTTACCAATCCAATCCAATATGTGAACACCCCTAGGATACAATCATGAAAACACTGGTCAATATTTATTACACTAAAAATATTGCTAATACATAATGTTAGATGTATAAAACAGGAAAGTACAAAACATAGATTAATTGTAATTAACAAATATTAATTTTCTGCCGTTAGACATATTCAATAACCTCGACTTGATTGTATAATCAACCATTTCTGCCACAAAATACATTTCTGATGATGGAACTGTACAAATCACAAATAAGTAGTAGCTAGCTGCTACTGCTCAAGCATTTTTGCTGAAAAGAATAGCCTTTAGAAGGTGAGGTTGGGGAAAGAATTCACACGGTGGGTTTTACTTTTAGTGATTTATCTTAATTATGAAAGGCTGATTGAGATGTACTGAAGGTTCAGTGAGAATGGGTTGCTCTGGCGAAGATGTAGTGCCATCCATATCTTCTTTACATTCAGCCAAGGCCTTATCTAAAGCATTCTTGGCAACTTTAGTAACACATATCATCAGAACCACTGCCAGTTACCCAAAAAATAACACTTCAGCTTGCCTGGTTAGTCACACAAAATAATGAATTCTTGGTGTCCTAAACTACTTTTCCAAGCTCAACAATTTCTACATATAGATTCTCTAATAGTAATCTAAAACTTCTAACCATGTGAAACACATTACATAAAACATATTAATTATTCAATAACATGCAAATAAAAGAACTACTCTAAGTGAAAAACCTTGTTGATTCCTGACATAACTTACCACACTGCCAAATATTGTTGTAAATCCAAAACAATATAAGGATAAACCAGGTGAGGAATTGAAGCAATGATGATTCAACTATGTAACATGATATAGTTCTAATCTTTGTCTGCCTACTAAAAGTTTCAAGTCATTTTTTTCCCTTGTGCCACTCGAAAAATAATAAGTGGCTTAAGAACCCCGAAAAATAGAACTCCTGGAAACAAAGTATGAGTCTTAAGCTCTCAGCCACTCATATGAGCAGAGCCATTGCATTTGGTTGCAAAAAAAGAGAAGCAAAACACGCAAGAAAGGAGATAGAGAGGGCAACTTCAGGATAGAGCATAGCAGTTTCATATTTTCTATATTTAATATTTATATGGGGAAGAACGTCACTTACCAGATAATACTATACCAATAATGATCAAAGCCTGCATTCACAAGAGAGAATTTTATGTTATATCTATCAAAGACTTATTTGATCCGGTCAAGAAAATCAAAAGATTGCACCCTCTAAGGCATCTTAGATGTTCATCAGAAAAAGATAAAGCAAGAGCTGAAAGGCCCCAAAATGCTCATTAATATAAGGATAGTATCCTTATATTAATGATAAAGGATACTTACCCAATGAGCCTTTGAGAACTTGCCCCAACCATGTGTCACATCAGATAGATCTTTGAGCGTTGTTCCAAGATATACAAGTGCAACTGTTATTGGCTGCAACAGTAACAACATTGGAGGTATTAAAATATCACTGTAACAGGAAGGCTATCTAGTGAACTATAATAAGACATGGTACAGTGCAAACGACCCAGTTTCTACAACAAATCCAAAAGGGGAATGGATGCATTAGTTGTTAAGAAAAGTTTGCACCATCAACAATGACAGCATGAGCACTAAGGAATCTTATAGGGGTTATTTCAGCCCGGTCATGAATTTATTCATGAAGAGAAGACGGTTATATACCAAGATATATACTTCCCAAATATATAATTGATGAGGGATGAAGAAGATACCATCATTCCTAGCCAGGAAGCCAGTGTGTATTCCCCTAATGGAACAGGAGTCACGGATAGGAGGTAATTTAACATGTTAAATGGTAGTAATGGAACAAGCCGAAGCAGTAATACAATCTGTAAAAACAAATTCAGGTATTCATTAGAGGAGAAATGAAAACTAGACACAATGTCACCAATGAATATAGTCCTAAGCAAAGATCTACAGGATAAGTCTTCTTAAACAATGATTGGTAATTGTCAAGAAATAAGTAATTGACTTAGTGACTGATATATTTTAACCACTCAAGAGTAGTCAGAAAATCTTAGTCTTACTAAATAAGATTTGGTCTGATCCCAAAATGAAATAAAGGGATATAACTTGGTTCATGGTGCTTCAGATGGGTGTTAGTGTTAAACTTCAAAAAATCCTTTTCACTGGTACATCTATAGTTCCATGAAATATTGTTCATAACAATTAAAGGAGTAACTATTGTGCATTGGCACCACAGGAAGCTGGAAGGTGGGCAGGCTTAAGCAAATTATCCACTGCATGTGAGTGGCAGCTACTGCCACTAAAGAGTACACATCCACGTGACAAATAATTTCTGGTTTATTACAACTCATTAATATTAATCACCATACCGTGATGGCTTTTAATCAGAAAGTATATTTCTTGCTTGTTTTAACAGGGAATCAAACATAATGTGTCACAATTATAGTCACGTTAAGGTACACATAATTTCATGACCCACTCATTTTACCATGAGCTTTGAGTAATTGAGTCAGAACAAAGAATTCCAAAAGAACAAATAAGATGAAAACAAGTGGAACATAAGAAAATAAACACCAAGTCACCAAAAAAAGAAAAAGAAAAACACCAAAAGACTCAAGAAGTCAAAAACATCATTAACTAGTTTTAGCTAGACATGTAATAAACCCAGTATTTACTTTCACAACTTCACCCAACAGCTTAAACTTTTGAGAAAGTTGGCTTATAACTACTAATATTAAGTGTACAAACCTTAAAGCCAGATCTCTGAATAGCAATTTCCACCAATCTAAACTTTGGATAATCTTTCAACCTAGAAATAACAAGTGATTTCCCAATCTGTACAAATAGACAAATATAAGAATAAATAACCTCAGAGGAAACAAATAACTATATCATAAAACAGACACAGTGGACCAATATGCAGGCAAACTGGAAGGTTGTTGAAATTTCAATAATCATGTTAAGGAAGAAAGAGCATCTTGTACTAATCAGGAAAAACGTAATTAATGATTTGTTCAATAGCAACTACATGACAAAATTTTTACTTTTTATATTTGACAAATAAACTTACTGTTCTACCAAGAAGAAATGCAGCTACAGAACCAATGGTTGCACCAATAGAGTCAGCAACAAAGCCAACCGGAAGCCCAAATAGAAAACCACCGCCAAGCTGAAAAAGGAGTATCAAGTAAGGTGACTCAATAAATTCATTTCTGACCTTGCTTTTCTAAGTTTACTTCTCCATCAGGTACTTTGCAAAATGAATGAACTGTTATAATGCATACACTTTATTATACACCAGAAATTGCAAATGGATCATTTAAGTGATGGGGGTGCTCAGAACTTACATCAAACAATGGATAGATATATTTTGTGGTAAAAAAATAAAAAATAGTGAAATGCAGCAATCTCGCCTAGTTTGTAGAATTTAAACAGGTAAAATGAATGACCCATGACAAATTCAATTTAGAAAACTACAAATGCCTATTGGTGATAATCACAAATACCAAACAATGCAGACACGTCACAAGTGTTATGCAGGTACTTGAGAATTTGAAATTACTCTACAGGAAGTTGAATAAGGTTTGAAGGAAATGTCAGAATATCAAAGATTCTTACAGTGAGTACAGAGGCTGGAACTGCCAAGATAGTCAAAGGAATGTAAGCAACTGCCCTGGAAACCACAATTCATTAAACAAAAATTAGTTCACAAGTTGATGCATCAAGTCAACGGTTATCCAAATTAGCGATTTAACAGCCATGTGATATTTTCATATGCCCACTTGTATATTTATAAGTATAATTATTCTTTTCCATAGCACTATGATTAAAATTAAACTTATCAGACTACAAAGCACATGGACAATTTCCTCTGGAGATTACGTGCCCGTTTGTTTTAGCGTTGACACCGTACAAAACCATGGTTTCGCGGAATTTAATAATTGATTTCTATAATCAATTCTACTCAATCTTAAATCTTAAACCAAATGGGCACTACATTTAAAAATTGTAGTCTAAACTAAAGTGATCACATGAATAGAAACAAGTATCAGGATTATGAGATTGAAAATTACAGCATGAGATAGTTACTAGGTGGAAACTTTAGTGGTAAGAAAATTAAAATTGACTTACAGAGCAAGTGGACCCCATGGCCCAAGATCACGATCAACCCATGTCAAGAAATCCTTCAGAATCTGGAGAGCACAAAGGGGGAAAAGATTCAAAATCTCTGCGTAACCAGAATGTTTGGGTAACTTAGGAGATGTTATCTTCTATTCTTTTTTTGATAAATTCACAAGATAGGATAGCTGACACAGTATATTAGTACGTAGATTTGAAACCAAATCCAAACGAAATCTTCATTCTCCAATGACAGGCAAAAGTGATTATACAAGGTGCTACTAATATTATCCATTGGTTGAAATTCCTGTATACAAATACGACATGAAAAATACTACTAGCTCGAGGCATACAACAGGGTAATGAGATAACCATCATCAAACCCCATTTCATGAACGAAGAAACATATCCAGAAAAAGAAGCCAGAGGAGTGACCCAAAAAGTGATTCAAAGCGCGTGTATCGGAAGCTAATCAATTGAACAGAAATTCATCCACCCCATTTGAACAGAAAGAACTATTCTAAAGAGTTAAACATTTTTTTCTTTCTAGAAAAAAGGAAATGAGAGGGACCCAGAAGTGAAAGTGAATAAAAAAGGAACCTTTTCAATGGGGAAAGTTAAACAAGCAGCAACAATAGCAGCAACGAGGAGAAGGAGAAGAGTGATCCTGAGAGCAGAGGCCCATGTGAAAGTGAAAAACATGGTGAACCTGCGACGCACGGCGAGCTCATTCAAGTTGAAATTCAAATAATAGTTTGCTTGCTTCAGCCTTCAATGATCAAAGGATAAGTTCACTTTATGCTTGCAAATCCAATCCAATATATCTATTCATTCTTATCTGTCTTTGATAAAATACGGTTTCTGGTTCTTGCTTACTTTTGTGACTTACTGCACTTAAAACATCATCCACCTTCTTAAGTTCGTGATGTTTTGGATCATAATTACGTTACTTCTTGTCAGAATACAGAAGTTTAAATAAAGTAATCAGAATCTAACAAATTATTTTTAAATTAATAAAAGTTACTATTTGTTTTGGATCATAAATACATTTTTCTTGCGCGTTTGGTTTACAGTTGAGTTTGGTTTACAGTAGAATTGATTCTAAAAATGAATGATTGAGATGGATAATGTAACATCCTAAATTTTATTAGGATAAATATTAATTAAATAAAATAAATTAATTAAGAAAATAATTAATTTATTGGGAAATAAATAATAGGAGTGTTATTATTATTAGTTTTGTTTCGTAAAGGTAATTTTAATTGAAAATAGAATAAGGGGGTGAGAGTGGGCCCAAGCCCAATTAGTTATTTCTGTAAGGAGGGGTAACAGAGCACCATAATCCTTATTCGTATCATTCGTCACTAAGCGAAACGCTAAGAGGGGAGAAACGGAGTCTCAAGAGAGAGCTGCTGTGGAGTGAACGCCAAGAATCCAAGAAAGGACTTCCTTGCTGTGATCAAGCTTCGCTTAAGGTACGGTGGGGGAGAGTGTATTGCTTGTATATGCATGTAGGGATGATTGGGTAGTAATCTAAGAGTATAATTTCGAATTGATGAATGTATGACCTAGAACGATGATATAATCTGTTGATTTATGATTGAGTGTATGTAAATTGAAGAGTATTAGACGGGATTAAACATGATAATGAGAATAATGGAAAAAGGGGTGATTAGGGATTGAGAAATTGGGGATTTTGATGAATTGATGGTATAATCTGTAATTGATTGTTGAATTACGGAATATTGGATGCTAATAATGATTATGCATGATGTTTAGACGTAAAAGATTGATTAGGGATTGAATGGATGAGTGTAGAGAGGTTTGAAATCGTGAACTCTACGATCTGTGTCGCGGGTAATCGATTACCAGGAGTGGTAATCGATTACCAAAGTGTTCTGGGCAACCCAGAAGCACTGTTGGCTTGCTGGTAATCGATTACGGGGGTGCTGTAATCGATTACCAGAGAGTTTGTCTGTGGGTAATCGATTACATGGGTGCTGTAATCGATTACCAGAGAGTTTGCTTGTGGGTAATCGATTACAAGGGGGTTGTAATCGATTACCAGAGACCTTGTTTGCGGGTAATCGATTACTAGAGGTTGGTAATCGATTACCAGAGTGGATTTTGAGATCCTAACTGTTTAATGATGATTGACGTTGTTTGTGAGTACTTTATAATGAGTATGGTGTTGATGATTAATGATGTTTGATGAGGATTGCGATTCTTATGATGATGAATAATGATGATATTTGATGATGAGTGTGATGATGTATTATGATGACAATTGATGATGAGTGTGATGATGATAATGATGTCGGTGTATATCACCTTATTATGATGATGTTTAATGATGAGTATATTGATGTATGATGATGATGATAAGTGTATATCACTTTATAATGATGATGTTTGATGATGAGCATGTTAACGCATGATAATGATGATTTATGATGATGATGTATATCACCTTTTGATGATGATGTGATCTAAGTTGTGCGGGCCCATAGAGGGGGTACAACTTAGGAGGGATGCCTTGAGCATATGTGATGAGACCTGAATTGTGCGGGCCCATAGAGGGGGTACAATTCGGGAGGTGAACTGAGTTGTGCGGGCCCATAGAGGGGGTACAACCCAAGGGATCAAGATGGGGTGTTCGATGCACGGGCCCATAGAGGGGGTGCAACCTAGGAGTGATTGTACGGGCCCATAGAGGGGGTACAACCTAGGGTTGAATGTCGTTGTGCGGGCCCATAGAGGGGGTACAACCTATCGGATAGTGTGTGGTAACACCGGTAGACCACCTTGGTACTAACTAGAGTGATTGACGAGGTGCGCCCATTATGTGGAGTTCCAAGTCATGATATTTGGGTAGATGATGGGAGGAGTATTGGTGTGTGATATATGATGACGAAATTGTGTTATTAAATGATGATTGATGATGATGGGTATTATGTGTGAGAATAGAATATATGATTACTTGGGTGAATGATGGTATGAGAACTATATGATGATATATGAATGAGGTTATGATGATGATGAGCTTGATGAATGTATAAAGGATATATTTATGTGTTATGAATAGGAATGATGGTATGACATGTATATGTTGATATAGATGATTAAATATATGTTGAGTTTTAGATGAATGTTATTTATCGGTGATTAATGTATTGTTGGCATGATGTAATGATATTGTGGGTGAGGATGAGTATTCTCTATGTGTATGTATAAGTAGTGTTCCTTTTCCTCACCGTATTCTGTGGATATATTTTACAGGTGTTGATGAGGACACAACTGGTGTCGATTATGAATAAAAGGGAATGCTCTGGTAGATGTGACATCAGGGTGTGCTTGGGGGTTTTACCATGTTCCTAAATTAGGAGTATTTTTATGAGCTTCTGGATGCCTTGGATGACAGTAGATTATTAATTGTTTTTATTCCTATGGAGATTTCTGCTGTTTATAATTGATTTATATTTGGAGTTTGAGTTCATTTAATAAAGTCGTTTTCGAACTATGAGATTTATTAAGAGCGTTTGTGGACCTTTTACCCACCGAGGGACTTTACATTTTCTAAATTTCTATTTACGAAACATATAATAGTATGG
Organism: Sesbania bispinosa; assembly: GCA_026901365.1. Taxonomy (NCBI): domain Eukaryota; kingdom Viridiplantae; phylum Streptophyta; class Magnoliopsida; order Fabales; family Fabaceae; genus Sesbania; species Sesbania bispinosa. The sequence goes on from QLOH01000253.1 coordinate 1,001,536, forward strand.
GGTAGAAGGGTGTCACAGATGATGCACACTTTACAAAGTACGTTGAATGGAAGTGATTTAAAATCAATTCTGCATAATTGATTCTGAATGCTTCAAAATTTAAACCAAAGTGTTTACAGTACCCAACCCCTGCCTTCTTTTTGACATATTTATATATAAAAAAAACGCTATTAAAGTATAATAAAATAAAGTAATTGTGTAATTAATATACAGTTATGAAAACAAATTTAAAATGAGTTTATATTTATGATTAAATTTAATAGTTGAGATTGCAAAATATTTTAAATAAATGAATAATTATAAATATACTCTTACTGATCGAGAAATATTTAACATTTTTTATTAAATGTTTTTATTATTCATATAATAAACACTAAATTATTTTATGCTTTTGCGGCAATAAATAACTCTTTTTATTTAATATTTTTTTTACTTTTATTTCCTCAATGTCTTTTTTTTTTCAACTCAATTAATGTCTCAATGCTATATTATAGCAATTTTATAAATTACGTTTTTTTTTGTCAAAGTACGTTTATAAACAAAACTAGACTTTTTTTTTTTGGGTAGAAAAACTAGACTGTTTTAAAAGCTCATGTGTTGGCCCACATTACTAACTAAACGAAGCCTAGATTTTGGGGGAGTTGCTTTTAGAACCCCCTTTTGCTATTCGCACCCACATACCATAGCCCCTTCCCAAATTACCCTTGCCCCCTTCTCCACCGGCCACCGGCCAGCAACCCCCCGACCCCCTCCCCCTTCCCCCTCCCCCTCCCTCTTCCCCACGCCCCATTCCCGTCCCTTCTATTTTTTTTCAATGTTTTGGGTTTAGAGACGGACTCTAAACTCGCCTCTAAAAAAAAAATTCCGGAACCTTCCAGAAAAGAATTTCCGGATATCAATTTTGTTAAAAAAAATTTCCAGAACCTTCCGGACATTAATTTCCGAAACAATTATGCAGCAGTAGGGGAAGGGACCTTGAAAACTTTCCGAACTTTCTGGACATTAATTTCCGGAAGGTTCCGGAAAATTTTTTAGCAGAGTTGATATCCGGAAATTATTTTCCGGAAGGTTCCGGGAATATTTTTTTGTGGAGACGAGTTTCCGTCTCTAAACCCAAAACATTGAAAAAAATTAAAGGGGAAGAGGAAAGGGGCGCGGACAGGGAGAGGAATGAGGGAGTGGGGAAGGGGGAGGGGAGGGGTAGAAGGATGGGGGCGGGGGTGGCTGCCGGTGGGGGTGGGGATAATATGGGAAAGGGGATATATGAAAGGGTGCGAATAGCAAAAAGGGGTTCTAAAAGCAACTCCCAGATTTCGGCCGAGGCAAACTCATGGTCCTAAACTTAAGTTAAGGACATTTAAGATTCTGGGCCTGGCCCACTTCCCACACTTGTTTTAATGTTTTTTAGGAATATTACAAAATTCAATTTAATTATCTCAGAAAAATAGTTGGCTCTGATTTTTCTTGTTTGTCAATAGATTATGATTTTTAAATTTTGGCATTTTGAGTTTATTCAAGTCTCGATGCACCAAATAGGAAATAATGTAGCCGAACAAGAACCTTTGGTTATAAGAGGCATTTATCCATATTTTTTAATGTTGTATCTTCGTAAAATTTCCCAAAATTCAAATAAATAAAGCTTGCTTTGTCTTTGTAAGTTTGCACAAACTCTAATGGGTGAATCTTTGTTTAAAATCTGTATTAATTATAGGGATTGGGAGCAAGAAACTTAGAAGGAAACTAATAAAATACTTGGATGTTTGCCTCATAAGCAAACCAAAAAATAAATAAATAAAAGATTAGTATCAGAAACAGAAAGAAGAATAGAATATGGCAATCCATAGCAGACTTGCCACAAAAAAAGCCAGATAGGAAATGGAAATGGGTTTGATGTCTCATTGTTAGTATTAGAAACTTTGGTAGTTGTTCGGTGCCATCATTAATTGCAGCTGTCAACTGCCAACAAGAAAGACGCAAAAATAATCCATTCAACGTAAGTAACTACCACAAGTTTATATATAGTTGAGAACAAGTCATAGCAGTAATGCTTAGATTTTAAAGTCCATTGGTACTCTAACCAAGAAGCCATATACAAACAAGAATAGCCTTTGCATTATGATATTGATTACCAATACTAAAATGTGTTTTGAGGAGTTAAAATCCTCTGCTAATCTACAGGTGGAGCAATCTCATGTATACATAACTCACGCTAACAAAATTATATGATCAAGAAAGAATGCCAAACCTAATTTTACAGAAATAGCAAGTTTTTAAACATGGTTGGTGCTGTGCTGCCTCAAGATCAGATCTATCTTGCAGATAGAGCATTGAGAAGAACATGAGCTAACATGATATCCACAAAATATTGATGCCCAATTTGACCATCTCTCCACTTCATCTTTGCTGGAGCCCTTCCATAGTGAACTCCATCATTACACCGGTTATCAAAATGCCATGGAAATGTCATATCAAAGTTATCAATCACCCCAGACACAACGCCTGCTTGCTTCAATTTCTCCAACAACACACCATTGAACACCTCCATCTTGTTAGGATTAAATGCTAGTGATCTTGCATATCCACCAGTTGCAACTGTAGTCCTGTAAAACACTCTTGGCCATGCCAGCCCTCTTTGCTTCACTGTCTTCATAACATCTGCCCAAAAGGATGCTGCATAGTCTGCTCCAACAGAGAATGCTCTTATGTTACGCCAGTGGACGCCATCATGCAAGCCAGAGTTCATGATCATAGTGTCTGGAACTGTGTCTTCTGAGAAGTATTTCTTCAACAAATTTTGAAACCCTTCATCCCTCAGAGAATCCAACCCCAGATAGTTTTGTGTTTCATTCCAATGCCCATTGAAGATGCTAGTAATCCTAACCGTTTGAGATGGATCTTTTGGGTTTGAAAAGTTCATGTCAAATCGTCTAGGGACAGCATGTATTTCAGGCAAATCTAAAATAAAATTGAGTATATTACGTATGGTGTCAACATGATTTGAATCACCCCAGAAGAAAATCCATCGATTCTTCAAGCAATTCCAAGCAGACTCAGCTGAATACATCTTGAATGAGCAGTGGGTTGAATACACCCAACCATTACTCTCCAGAATTCCTAAGGAACCATCACACCAAGGAGCTTTGCAAGGAAAATCCGGTGCTAGGCATCTGTATCTACCATCATTACCTATAAGGCAGTCATCATTCTTGCCATGCCTTGTCCACCTTCCACACCAAACATCCATGCCAAAATCAGAAGCCTGGCAAGTGTGTAGTTCTGGTATCTGAACACTGCTTTTGTAGAATCTGATTGCAAAATTACGAAGCACTCGATCATAAGAAAATCTCCATGGGGTGAATTTTAGACCTTCATAGTGTCTATAGAGCAGGATTATTGTTAGATTGTAAACCCCATCAAAATCTGGATGAACTTGCAGTGAAATTGAGTAAGAGCCATTATTGAAATCTTTCACCAAAGGCCTAGATTTCCATGATTCCCCTGAGAGATCAGTTTCAAAGTAATCCCCACCTGAACAGTGAGGCTTCCCTGACTCATCCAATGCTTGAAAACCAAATTCATGCACTTCTCCAGCAGATAGCTCTATCACTTTCTCACCATCCAACCCAGGAATTGCAATTTCCACTGTCTTAGAATCCTTACAAGGTTCACCTCCATGAGCTGACCATCTAGCTAGAAGATTTGAAGTCAAGTTGGGCTCTAATTCACTTGAAATCCAACTTGAATGCCCTTGAACTTGAAGAGATTTATTGGATTTTTACCAAGTTTTTCAGACAGAGTGATGTTCACAGGATTGTGTGATTTATTGGGTTGGTTTTGATCCAAACTAAGAGGAATATGTGGAGAGACAAAAGTTAAATTTTGATGGGAAAGAGAATGAGACCTTACAGCAAGATAATCTTGACGATACCTCCAAGCTTGAATAACATTCTTAACAGTGCATCCATCAATGCTCCAAACAAGGACCATTCCAACAAAAGCCAAAGCAGTGAGCAGCCCAACACGCCACTGAAGTATTGGAATAAACCACAGAGGCCATTGATTAGACGGTGGCGAAATCACTACCTTCTCTGGCATCACAAAAACTTGCACAGAACAAGAACAGATACCAACAAATCCGTTGTTATCTTTTGACGACAACACTCCAAAGAAAACAAATGAGTCTCTTTTAAAGCACAAGTTTCGATTTTCTCGAGAGAACCAAAAAAAAAAAAGGGGAAAACACTCGCGGGGATGGATACTCACTCACAACCACAAGGTGGGTTTCAAATTTCAATGTGCTATTGCTATGAGTGATAATTGAAGGTTGAAGAAGAACACAGACACAGTTAGAGTTGCAGGGCCACCATGCAGCAAATGGCTTGATGGGTGAGTGAGTCCCAGAGAAAAGGAAAGGTCTTTTACACTGTACTCAACGAAAGCAGCTTCAACACATTTCAGAATTTCAGGTCAAAAAAGAAGTTTTCAACCTCAAAGTTTTTTCTCTGAACTTTTTTTTTCTTTTTATTTTTTATAAACTTTGATTTGCTTACAGCTGTGGAATTTTCCGTTTCCCTGTTTCTAATCAAAGTTATCTTTTGCTTTATTATTATTATTATTATTATTATTATTATTAAAATTAAAATTCCTCAGACTACAGCAGTGTGGATGTGCTTTTCTGTCTTAAACTCGTGTCAAAATGGAAGGTTTATTTAACATAAATTTGTTTTGCAACATTAAATACATAATTTGTTTTCATCTTTTTTTAACCAGAGATTAAGGCCTGATGTGACGGTAGTGCCCATCACTCTTGGGGCATCATACATTCTGCGGCGGCTCTATACCGCACCGACAGACGAGAGCTGATAAGAGCGTTACTCACTGATGAGGGCATTTATGTCATTCGGAACATTATTGTAATGGCGAAGCACCGTGCGTGGATGGGCATGTGACCACATGCCATGTCCCACCCACACCACAACTGTTTTTTTTTTTCTTTACACCAAAAGGCAATAATCTAAAACTTTCTGTTGATTCTCGCCAGAACATCAGAGATTAGAGAGAAAGATAGGTGGTGGTGGTGGGTGATTAATTATGATCTGGCTAATTCTTTTTCTATGAATAGTACTAGTACTAGAGTTTACACAAGAAAAATGGTACGGATGTACGTAAAAAATGTATGAAAAAAAGATAGAAAAGACCATATATTAATTTAGAAAGAAAAGTAAAAAAAATAGAGAGAAAATATAAAAATTCTTTCTTGTTACACTTTCGTATAAGAGACAAATTATCTTCTGTACCATTCAATATTTTTCATAATATTATTATATAGTCCTATTTATTTTTTATTTTGATTTTTGGGTGAAACTTCTCTTAATTTTTATGCACAAATTGATGATCGGCACAAGAACAAACTACGGTGCATTCAATGGCCTGAGAAAGTAAGTTATTGACATTTATGCTTGCTTTTCAATTTGAGAGAGTTCCAATGCTTCAATGGTGAAGCAACAACTTCTATTAATGTACATTTATCTCTATATGAACGTGAAATCGAACATAGTTTTAATGCCTTATCAAATTATAATTGAGTGGTCTAAAAAGGATTTCATATCAAATACTCATGTGGAAAGTTTGCTTTACCACATAATTTTTTTCCTAAGTAGCAAAAACTGTAAAATCCAAATTTTGCTATAGTTTTTAACTTTCCAAATTTTAAGCAATCGATAGGTGCACTATTATCAAGATTCAATTTTTTTCACATAAATTTCTTTAAGACCAAATTCAGATGGAGATTCTAACCTTAATTGGTTTCAGAGTGTGAGAGTGAAAATACCTTCTTCAAACCATCTTAATCTTTCTTTTATAGGGGATATGTTAGTGACTGTCTCATTGTGAATTATTGGCTTAAATGTCAACTGTTAATATTTAATGAATTTAAGAAATAATGAGAAAGGTCATGATAATCAGTCTCTCATGTTTGTATGGTTTAATGTGTTCTCCTTTCCATATCCCCATTTGAATATAATACATTTATGAATTAGGCTTTGATGATCAATTTATTTAGAGGGTATACGTGGAATGACATTGAGTCTGTGACTGCCGCATTACAAAATAAATAAAATGATTAACATACTTCAGACACCAAGGAAGTTATCAGATGATTCAAATCCACGGGTTTTGAACATTACTTCAGGTGAATGCCAGACACATGCTATCATATTCATATTCACGGGAATGAGGTGTATTTCCTCCAACAAATTAATTCGACAAACTAAAGTCAATCACCAGAGTGTAACAACAATCCTGGACTACAAAAACAGTAACAGACAGGTAAGAGAGACAGGAAAGGAAATAAAGAAATTTTCACGTGCATACTGCTCTTTCAAGCCAAACAAAATAAATAATGATAACTCAAAAACTTAGTTAACATCATGATGATTAGTTTCCAAGTTAATATTCGCATTGTAAGATAATTTGCCTGCTACGCAGTGGTTACCAATTTCACCAAACAACCACCAACCACTACAAATCATTTTGGATCGTCAAGGTAAGTACTTTAGCGTTCAAATCACAGGAATCGAGAAGTAAAAGGAATATTATTGTAAAATTGCCTGGCGAGTTTCATGCATAAGAAATATGTGAAGCTACCTTGCCCACAACAAGCAATTAGCTATTCTCATGCCCATCGTCTTGTAGGGCAATTATTTATGAATAGCGGGTTTAAATTCCATTTCGTGTCTACATTACACAGTCTCATGGCAAATCCCCTATCTGGCGGGGTAGCCAACAAAGTCACAAGGCAAAAAAAAAAAAAATCTTAATTGGCCAAAATGTAACAAAATTTCCTAGGACTATAATTAATTCAAAAAAAAAAAAAATTCACTATTTTCTGAAGACAAAATATATTAACATCTATTATATTAACAAAAAATAATAAGGCTGCAAATAACAACCCAAAAAAACCAAAAAAAAAAATATATTGGATAAAAATGAAAGATTAACAAGATTGAAAAAAAAAAGAAATAAAAAATTCAAAAATACAATAACAAAAAAAGAATGCATTTGATGAAGACACGTACATTAATTCCACGGATCGTCCCAACCCTTGGGTCCCTCTCTTTTTAAGAAGTCAATAATAGCTTGGACAGCTTCTTCAACTCTATTAGAAAGGGAGTGGTTTCCATATTCAATCTCTACTTTCTCTGCACCTCCCATCGCTCTGCATAACCTGCATGTATTCAAAATGTACCCGTGACCATAGGAACGGTAATAATATATCTCATTCCTCTCAAATTGCAATAACTGCATAATAAAAACTTGCCACCAGATAGGATTAGTGTTTTTACCGGTCAACCAGTGCTTTTTTATCAACATAATCTGGCACATATTCATCAGCCATTGAAAATATAACCTGCCAATAAACCAAGGCATAAGATGACAAATTTCCTGCTAGCCGTTTTCCTTTTTTTTCAAAAAAAGAAACATTTAGGCAGCATCATTTTAGTAGCACTTATATTTCGCAGAATGAAAAGGTAGCATCATTTCACTATGAAGGTAACGTCATTTACATTATTGTTGCGCACCATTCAGACCAATAATGAGCTTGTTGATGATTTGATGGTGGAAAATATTTAAGCCTTCGTTTTTTGGTACATTGGTGGGAATCACCAGCATGTTATAAACTTATGACGTCTATCTAGCTCCCCAACCACATGAGCCAACCCTAGGTGGCGTTTTAGCTTCCAATTTATGCTTCCTTAAGTTGCCAATGTAAGGCTTGTTTGGTTTGAGAAAAGATTTTTTTTGTTTTCACTAGTAATTACAAAAAGTCACTGTGATTTTACCTTGTTTTATGTTTTCACAGATTCAGATAAGCAACTCTAACAAAGTTATTTTCACCATTTTCTGTACAAATTTTTTGAAACATGAAACAAAATGAAAATAAGGAGACACTTTCGTAATTATTAGTGAAAAACAAAAAATGAAAACAAAAGTTATTTTCTCAACTGAAACAGGTCCTTGCTTTTCAAAAGAAATTTTTCATAGGTCTTCCACATGGTCATGGAGTAAAAAGAAGGAAACTTAAGACACACACATATTGTGGTAAAATAACTAGCCAAGGTTTTTCTTAGTCCACCAAAGTTGTAGAGGAAAAGAGAACAAAGACTCATGTTACATAGACATATGCTCACCTGGCAATGTGTGCTAGACATATGTCCAAGTCTCATCCTCAATTGATCATCACTCAGGTCAGAACTGAATAAGTCATCATCACCATTATATGAACAAAGGGAGTGATACCTGCAAAAGTAACTGCTACTTAAGAAGAGAGTAATAGCATGGGACAATAAAGACCTTTTCTGCAGTATATAATCAATGTGAATTTTAGCAAACAGTAAATATTTCTCATACATCAAAATGTCATGCATGTGATATTACTCCAATAAGGAGAGAAATGTAAGAAGGGAGAAGTAAGAGAAGAAAAGGGAGTAAATAATGTCTTGGAAAACAGAGATTACTTAATATGGTACAAGTTGTTTATCTGACATGTGATATAGCTTAGTTCAAAGGTAATATATAACAACTTAAAATCTTGTACAAATATACAGTATAATTGCATGACACTGACTTATTTGGAAGCCTGTAATCGATCACACTTAGCGGTAGAGGAATCTCTGTGTCAAGAGTAAAACTTGTGGCTTTTGGAATTAACATGAATACCAGAAGGAAGGATGTGTGGGTTTACCAACATCATTCTTTGAATGGATCAACTCATAAAAGTAGGTTTGACTGCCATATGTGCAATAAAAGATAAAGAATCATACCAATCAAATAGAAGACATTTAAAAATGGAAATTTCTTACACTTTAAAGTAATCTTAATTAGACATGCTCTACTATAGGCATTCACAAATCATTATTTGACATGTGTAAGATTGTGGGTGTCCATTTTAGAAATACACCTATCTTCAAAATATGTCTTTACACATGTCAAATAATGATTTCAGTGCTTAAGAGATTATGTGGTAGACCATGCCTACCTAAGAATTTATCTATACTTACAACCATTTTGGACTGATAATTAAAAAGCAAATAAAGATTTTTTGGGTCCATTTTAGAAATACACCTATCTTCAAAAATGTCTTTACACATGTCAAATAATGATTTGAGTGCTCAAGAGATTATGTGGTAGATCATGCCTACCTAAGAATTTCTCTATACCTACAGCCATTTTGGACTGATAATTAAAAAACAAAAGAAGATATTTTACAATAGAATATCATCCATTAGTTTCCAAACAAAACTTAGATTAAGCATCTTTGGAATCAATGCAGTAATTGAATATCTGATCCTATTTAGTGATATCCAGGCTTCTCTCAGTATTTCACTGCTCCTACAATATTTATGTGCACTAACCTATAGGCAGTTATTGGGGCATTAGGATCTGCTTCCCGTGGCATTAACTCTGAACCTCGGCCTTCACTTATCATCATAGCAGCCAAGTCAATCATAGAAGCTGTCTGAGGGAGTGTCGCTTGATATTCCCTATCACTGACTGGAGCCTGAACAATTAAATTCAATAGACATAGAAAATTAAGCTTACAGCGAGAGAACAGATGTTATAGCAAGACATTATATATCGACATTGAACAGACAAAAAACATTTACTTTGGCTTTTTGGTTTGGGTAACACTACAATCAAACATTTCAATCCTCAGAAATCGAAATTTAAAATCATACAGACCTTAGGAAACTGCAGTAAATAGTATACATTAGTAGGAGTAACTGAACCACAAAGCAAGGTTCTGAAATCTGGACAGGTCACTAAATTGGTTAAGACTTAAGAGAGTAATTCACAGTTTAATGGTATAATCATGGTGAAACTAATACATTCAATTTTTTTTATATCAATACCATTAATCTCTATAAACAAATTTAATATTATGACTTTTTTAAATCACAACATTATTTTATTAATGTTAACAATCCTGCAAGGTAATATCATAACAAATGAAGCATTCAATAAAAATCAATAAATAAAAACAAAAGAACTGATAAAACTCTTAAAAGTAATCAATAAAAGTCATCATAATTATTTTAAATACATCTTATACTTACACAGTTACACTATATAGTATCAATATAGATACATTATTATATTATATTAGTATTTAGATCTATATAAATAATAATAGTATTTCCTATTTTGCATTTAAAATTGCCCTGGTGGACTTCTCAAAGCATGTAGGAGGTAATATCATAGATGAAATCAATTCATTATATTATGCCTGTCACACCATGTTAAAAAATGTGTGTGCTTCACAATAATCCAAATAACCAACTAGCATACATACTAACAAATATAATTAATCTGTAAAAACACATGATCCATCTGACATAAATATTCCAAGGCTACGGTCAAAAAGCAATGTTGCTTCAAGGGAAGACATTGCCTTTCACACAGATTGTAGGCTCAAAATATTGTCACACCCATGTTAAATATCATTATGTAAGTTAAAGATTGCAACTCAAATCAGGTGAATTAGGTCAGACTAATGCAAAACAGGACTGTATTAGAAAATTAACACCACAATTATAAAAGGCTGTTCATCTGAGTGACATAATTACAATGCATTAAGAAAGGGCTAGAATTTTATAAAAGACAAGAAGGTGACAAAAATTGAAAGAAGTCCATAAACAGATCTACTATCAACAAGTACCTGTAAGATGGCAGCACGAACAGCTCGAGAGCAAGCAAAATTTGTGCGCATGTAATGCACAATATCCTAGATAAAATGTTAAAATGAAGAAAAGTTTATTTAACTTTCTCCATAAAAGTCAGTAGCAAGGAAAGGAGTAGAAGAAACTATGGTTCAGGATTTAAATTAAATAGCATATAACCTGACAGCCAGTACTATGCCCAAGTAATGCCACACCTTCAGAATCTTCTTTGTTAATTAAATAATTTATCAGCTGATCGAGCTCCTTAGCGTCCTTCAACATGAATTCAACGAGCAATCGCAAACTTAAGCATCAAGATAATCATTCTCATCAATCAGATGGAAATACTAACATTGCACTTTTCAGTTAAACTTGAATATGAAAATAGAATATTGTTTTAACATATTAAAACTTGTGAATAGAGGTCTTGAATGGCCACAATATTGAGGTAATATATTCCAAATATATGTTGCTTGGGGTCATGGTCACTAATTTAATGGTCCCGGACTCGCAGGATGTTTAGTTTACCATATTTAATAAAACAAATACATTCTGAATACATTGTTATTTGAGCAATGCCAAAGGTCACTAATTTAACTGTAGAATAAAGTATTTATATAAACTTGCTGTAAAGGAAAAAAAAAAAAAAGACTCTGTCTTCTATTGTCATTGAAATTTCCTTCTTTCCTGTGCTTTTTCCCTATTTCATGATTATCTTATTTCCAAATATAATCTGCTTGTGTTGTATATATGTATTTAGATCTAGATTTGGACTAGAAATACTTGCCGTAAATGATTCATCCAATCCATGAAATATAATCTCTGAAGCAATTCACAAATCAAATCTCAAGCATTGTTTTGGTCTACTAAACAAACAAGATTACAAGAGAGTTCGCTTCCACAAGAAACCTTAGGTAATCACCAAGACAAACATTGGCTTTATATTAGTCACTGGCTCACTGCAAGGTCATGCTTGTGCAAACACTAAGTACACTATATCAAAGTGAAATGCATTTCATTGAACACTGAAATTAAAATAATTTCTTCACATGAATGTTAGAGGCATTATATGACAGCTTACTCTTAACATTTTCAGTGTAAATTATATAAAGAAAAACTAGAATTTTGAGCTCATAGTATGTCAAATTAATAAGCACAAATCTGTTAACTAGAAAGTTTGTAACATTTTACTGTGACAGGCAAAAGCAACATCAGGAATTAAAATTTGATTGTTTACTTGTTGCAAGCTGGAGGTTCCATATCCACTGTAAGAAGATGACATAAGAAATTGAACTAGTGACCAATTCTCACGGTCCAGAGCAATTGCCAGAGGTTCCAAGTATCTACAGGAACATGAAGAAAATGGATGTTAGAAACAAATTCTTCAATGCTTTTACATCCAGAAGCGGAGCTTAAAGAAAAAAGCATTGTGCAGGGACCAGTACAGACATTATATTACAAAATAACCCTACCATAATACCAACTACTAGCAAATTTATCTTCAAATGAAAAATGAAAATCATATAACAATTTAAAAATAAGTTGTCACCTCCTGATAGATTAGGGCCTGGGTGGTGCTATTTAAAATTAAGTTGCATATGAGAAAGTTAAAGCAATCAATTCGGAAATTTACAAAGAATTATATTTATTTAAAGTGTTGCACTTTGTTCTTTCAAAGACACAGATATATAAATATTGAAAAATACTTAATTTGTTTTCCTTTTAATATAGAAAATACTATATACTAATTTTAATAATATAAAAATATCACATTTACTAGATTTATAAGAGAAACAATTACATATCCATTTTAAACATTAAAAAAAAAATCCACTAAAATAGGTGGATAATAATTATCAGATTGCTACTTTTGAAGTTACTACAGTGAGAGGGAACTAACTAAGAAATGGCAAAAGGGTAATAATGAACAAGTTTTGCAAGCACTTCTTTTGCACGTCTTAAAACCAGCATTTTATGTTATTCAAGAATTTTATCTCTTATCTTTAATTCAAGCATGTCCATCATCAAATACTTAGAAACAGTAGATAGGTTCATAAGCAAAGAAAGCCAAAGTAATTGCTAAATTCTTATAAGTACATCAAGTTTTATGTTTTAACCCTGAGAAGTCAAGTATTTGGTGTAGCCCACATGAGAAGACCAGACCATTCTGCTTCCATAGAAAACCAAAATGAAGTTAAGAGTGAAACAGAGGTCAATAGTGAGACACATTGGAGGGAATGAGAAGCAGGGAACAAACATAAAGACTAATGTAGATAAGAATATTTTTTTCTGAACGACTTTTACTCACAAGCTCGCAAGATTATAACGAAGCTCATTCACCAAAATGTATGGGAGTGGCTTTATATTTCTTCTAATATCTGGGAGCATAATATTTTTTATAGATATATATTCCAGTCTTGAAAAAAATTTGAAGGGTTTTGATTATATTTTTTACACTAAGAATTCACATGCTTGAAAAATTCACACTTGCTCCTGTTCACATGTATGACATACAGTCAAAATTTTGCATTTTAGACTATATTCAATCAAAGAAATTATCAGTTAAAAATAGTCTCAAGGTCTAAACTCATTCTCATTCAGTGAAACTCCAGAAGATGAAAGGCATATTGCTTGGAAGAAATTCTGCAATATTACACTTACGAAGTAGCAAGAAAACCATCAGTTAGTCCACCAATAAAAATGACCTGTCGTTTAAAATCACCAGTTTTGAATGCAACCTGCAAATAAAAGAATTTATCACAATGTAGTCTATGAAGAACAGAAAGTAGGAAAAGAGGATTTGAAAAGTTAATAGACAATAGAGAAAAAGTTAGTGACACCATGACAGAACCGAGTTAGAGCAACTCAGACATGACTCATGAGATTCCGTTTGGTTTGGTTTGGTTTACAGTTCAGTAAAATTGATTCTAGAAATGAATGGTTGAGATGGATTATGCACACTTTACGATTTAAAATCAATTTTCAAAACCATGGTTTTGTTTAGGTAGAATTTTAACCAAACAATGGCTAAACGAAAGAATAATAACTCAGAGCAGTTAAGGAACATTATACATGCTAGGGACTGAAAATTTACAATTCAAATTGTTTGAGATTTGTTTCATACTGAAGCAGCTGATATTAATTTTTTCTACACTCGATCAAATGCAAATAAATGAGTGGCAGATTGGCAGGCATGGTAAACAACATCACGTAACTTTGATGCTAGAACCAGAAACCACAAGTTATAAAAACTTGATGACATTAATGCAGCACACTCACTGGATAATTCTTTTTTTAGTTTTTGAAAATTCGGAGATCTCAAAGGTCGAAGGCAATGTAGAAGAGTAGGCGGAATAGAAGATGAGTTCGAAATTAGATTTAGAATCATCCACACAACAATTAAACCAGATCAGAAGCGAAAATTAAAAGAAAAAGGCAATAAGGTAACGGACCTGAATAGGATTAGGACCGTACTTGAAAAGAACCCCTCGGAACTGATTTTTGCGGATAACTGGGCCGGTGGTGTCAGGGGAGGCGACGGCGGAGATAGTGGACATTTTCAAACTGGCGGACCTATTAGAACGACCGACGATTCCAGAGAACCAGGAGGTGGCGGAGGAAGAAGAAGACGAAGGCGACACTGCTGAAGAAGAAGTGAGAGAAGGATTCATTGCGGGTCTAGATTATAGCCATGGTGATGGTGCACACAGTGTAGGCTGGGGATTTTGGAACCGATTCTGAGTAGATCCTTTCAGCTCAGGGAATGAGATTGGAGATCCTCCGTCGCACACAAGATAGAAGGTTACCGGTTACCGGTTACCGGTTAGCAGCATAGAGTGTGTGAGGTGGTTAGTGTTAGCAGCCTTGGCTTGGGACCTCTACGATTGCAATGGCAATGAATGGGGTGCCTTCAGAACTCAGAAGTCAGAAGACTCAGAACTGTCATGAGCGTGTGTGATCACGCGCATGGAACCAAATCTTGCGGAATATGCTCATTGCTTACTGCTGTTTCGGTTTCGCCCTGGTAGGGTTGGGTGAACTATTTTCTTTTCGGTGCATCCAGAAAATTTAAAAATAAAAAAAAAGGCCCGGGAATGGGTATGGGACCATGGGCTCTGTTGTATTGGGACTTCAAATGAAGAGATTTATGGGTTAAGAACCAACCAGCTTGTAGGATGTGTTGGGCTATTTCACTTGAAAGTCATTTGTAAAAAAAAAAAAAGATGGGCATAACAACAGCTTGGGCTTACAATAACTTCATTACAAAGAACATCATAGTCGTCAATAAAGAAGCCCATCAGTGATTTCCAGCGGGCCAGACTTCAAGGTTCGGGTATGTATTTGACCAGAAAAATGTTCGGGTATGTATGGACCGAAAAAAAGGCTCGGGGTATGTGAATATATTCTAATGAATTTTTTTTTTTTGGTAATGAACAAAGGAGGCTAGGAGTCCAAAACAATACTAGTAGTACAAAGTAACTCCACGAAGGAAAATCATGGCAAGTAAAAGGAATGGAAATAAAAGGGGAAAAAACAAAGAAAAAAAACCTTGAAACTACAATTTGGAGGAAGATTATGCTTAACCAAAGCATTTGTCAATTGTCACCATATTTCTTTCGATTAAAATATGCACTCACTTGATCGCACCACATTTTTCTTTTGCCAAATTTTTATGTTTTCCTTTTAAATTTTAGGACAATTAGTTAATTTATATTTTTCTACTTAAATGGTAAACTTTGTTACAAAAATATATTTCTTTCGCAATATAATACTTTGAAGGTTTATTCTATATTTTCATTTTTATGAATTTAACAATACCCTTAACAATTAATTATAATATTAACCGTGAATTTAATTTATTTAAAACACATACAAACCATTATTTTGAGAATTCTCGTTCTATTTACATTGTATATATGTTTAACGAACGTAAAATTCATTAAATTAGTATTATATTCTTTTACTGTCACTTAAATAGAGTTAGGAAAAAGTTTAGACTGCACTCAAATTTTGAGTGTACGAAATGTAGAAAAAAAAGGAGATGGAAAGAAAATTGAAATAAAGAAAGAAAAAAATATGTGATAATTGATGTGATAAAAAAGAAAAGGTAAGTGTATATAAAATGTAAAAAAAAAAGTGTGAAAAAATCAAAATTGTTATAGCTATATATAGTGAATGTATATAACTTAAAGTTACATAAAAAAATTACAGATCTAAAAATTATAAAAAAAATATTTAAAAGTTAACTAGAAATAAATAAAGAGTTTAATTATTATGCACTTATTAATATAAAATTATTTTACATAATCATCCAATGATATGTTGTCACATTAGTTAATGAATATTTTTTCTCATGTGTTATTAAATTCACTAAATAATGTATCAGTATATCATTAGATGATTGATTGTGTAAAGTAAATATATACTGTATAGCTATTAAGTTCATAAAAAAATCATGAAATTTTCCCGGAACATATGCCAAATTATATATCCAATTAATTAGTTTCCTCGACCGCCTGAGATTGTGGTGCATGTTTAAATGTTAATTTAAAAATCCTGTTTCTTTAAAAACTATTACCCAAAAATATTTTCAAATTATCCTACAATTCTAGTTGAATCACTAAAATACTTTTTCAACACAGCAACTCTTTTTGCCTACATATTGAGACATATAAAATCATTTTTATAGTTTGGCCAGCCAGCTAAAAAAAATTAACTAAAAACTAATTTCATTTATAAGCACCAAATTACACATACTCTATTAATTACCTTTTTTTTAATATCACATGAATGCCATGCCCATGAGGGACTAATTAAAACTTAAGATTTCCTTCTTGATGGAAGTTAGAGACACATTAATCAAGCCAATAAATTACGTACCCCTTCCAACTCCAACATGTTGTTCACAATATCCAAAAACAATAACTTAATGAACCTAGGAGCTCACTCATTTCATTGATCAAAAAGACTAGAAATATCCTAATCAACATTTTTTTTTAATAGAATATATAAGGCCGGCTTTGGATACTTTAAAAATGCTACTAATGGGATCAGAAACTGCATCCATAAACCTAAACAAGCAACAATTCTGTCCCCTCATTACAGGTAAGAATTAGTTTTGTTCCACTAAAAAAAATACTACTGCTCCTAATTAGGCCCTGCTAGCTACTCGTGATTACAGAGGGAATGTGGGAAACAAACCCAACATGTCTCTAAATCACGCGTATGTGTGCAGGCCAAGAGAAAATGGAAGCCGCTATGACTCTTTTTTTATATCCGAGACTAACACCTGCAATTTACTTAATCGCAATACTAATGATAACAAAAACTATCCAGCTTCTGCTATACTCATCCCCCACCAATCATATGTACCCATGCATGATGAGTGAAATTAAGCCTAAATATATGTACAACTACTAGCAACTGTATGTACTTTAAACTTTTCAAGCCAAAGAGTGGGAGCTATTGAAACAAATTTAGAAAAGAAAATGCAGAGAAGTGTCTACACACTACTTGGGCTAAGGCTATTATAAACATATATTAATTTAAACATATATATAATCTGTCTAAAATGAATTGTATCATGTCAACCACACTGTCCACACACTTACAAATTTAGCTAGGGCGCGCAATGAGCGTGATTTGAATTTAAAAAATAATTTACATTAGTCGTTAAAAAGCAAACATCTCTGCTTTTGTTGAATTGTTTGACTTATATTTCTACCCTGTTATCCATGTAAATGATGCAATTAAAAATTACATGTGGTCTGTTTGAATTTTTTTTTTAACTAATAATATGTTCTATATATGTGTAATTAAATACATTGAGATATTCCTCAACACGTTGATTGAACAATCGAATTACATATTTTATTATATATAAATGCTACTACTACGCATAAAGTCTATCATATATAACGACGTATCTATACAGATTTGTGGCTCTATATTTAAATGCTATGTACTTGTATAAAGTCTATATAAATGCTATTTCAGCTCTTTTTTTTTCTTATAATTTACTAAATTTTATAAATATGGTGCCTGATTGGATAGACACAATCTTTTTCATTTTATTATTGGTCAAAATTATATTTGCAAGGTCAAAACTAGTTTATGATTTTCTATCTTATTTGGATTTTGATTTAGTTTTCCATAGGTCAAAATTACTTTTGAGATGGTCAACACTTAGTTTGAAAGAAGTTTAACTTTTTAACTTCGGAAAAACCGGCATGTGGTACGCGAGCAAAATTCTCTACATATCCAAGAAGACACCGGCTTAACCACCTCTCAAAGTGAGGGAACTTCACATCAGTTAATATACTCATTCTGGTTCTATTTATAAGACAATTCAGATAAAAATACACATATTAAGAAAAGTAATTAATGCGTTGATTTTCAAGAAATTATTCTATAAGATTACAAGCTTACCCCTATTTAAAATTAAACTCCACTACTATGGTAATTGTGTCACCTTAAAACCTTTAATGGTCAATAAGGGTAAATATGAGAAAAAATAATATAAATGCTTCTAGATTTGTGCATTTTGTCGTATAAATAGGACTAGAGAGAGTATTATAAAAGCTTCCATGATCCCTTTATATACCTACATGCAAGCTCATTACAAGGTACATTACCATTCTATATTTTATCAAAACTTTGTTAAAATATAAACTAACTTTTGGGTTGAGTGCCTTTGTAAGTACCCTTCCCATTTTTTCAAATACTGGTGACGAGCTTTGAGAGCTAAAACAGGAGGATCGTCAAGTACATTGGAGCCCTAAAGATATCCACCAAAGTCCATCGGAGAACATTTGTACTTACAATTAATTATATGCGATATCCATTTTCAGTGTAAAGTGTTTTAAATTGTTATTCAATAATGTGTTGGCATATCACTTAATAATATGACATATCATGTGTTATCAACACATTTGGATGACAATGTATTTATTTATTTTTACAATAACAAACGATAGGGTGGAAATAGGCCGAGCAAAATAAGACTTTGCAAGGCCCAATTGTCTGGTTTGCTTTATAATATTTTCATGGCCCAAGTTGGCCTATTACTTGTCATAGCTATTTTTTTTAGATCTGACGTGTTTAAAAGCCTAGTATGCCCTATTAACTTATTCAAAAACTCATTTCATAATATGATCTTTACATAGGTTATAATAGACAATTTTCTAAATATGCTAGTGAATTTACAGACTAATTAATAGGCTTATTTTTTGAAATGTAAATATGTTACTGGTATAGGCATTTAAATAGGCCAACTGACATATTTCAAGATAGTTCAACATCAGAAATTAAAAAGTTATATATTATTATATTATATATTTATTATATATAATTTTTTTTATATTTTTTATTTAAGATAATATTAATACAGTTTATATAAAAAAAATATTAGAACTTATACCATACACTTTTTTTTTCTATATATTTTTTCTATTATATTACACATTTTTCTCTATTTTATCTTTTTTTTTCTCTTTTCCTCTATGTTGTAACATTACTCTTCAAAAATTACAATCCATAACAGAAGACTTTATCAGTTGCGTACGTTTATAATGATTTAAAAATATCCCAAAAGGACACAGACAGCACAATGTGCAGCAACTTGACCATTTCGTGAGGCCATTGTATAACCTGCATTGATGATTATATAAAAAAGTATTGAACATAGATTAACAACAAATAATAATGAGCTAGGGAGCGTATTAACGAACAATAATGATACCATTAAGCTAAGCGTCGCTTGGCTCACCACGTCATGTAATTAAGCCGCTCAGATGATATTCTTAATTTCTTGTTAAAAAAAAATCGTGGCTGATATAAAATTCTCCGCACCACTTTGGCACGCTTCATCTGCACAAGCCATTCTCAACGATTCTAACACATTTATATTATAAGACCCATTCCTTAATAAGACCAATTCCTTAATTTGCACATGACCAAGGCGTTGACATGGACATCGAACATAAGATTCGTCTAAATTATTAGTCAGACTTGCTTTATTTTTTTATGGTTCTATATATTTACTAGCTAGCTTGTGATGAATAATGATTATGTGCTTGTTTGGTACCGATTCATAGCAGGAGAATCAATTTTACTAGAATTTATTTTTAATCACTTTTATCTAATATATTTTTTAAATTGAATATTATTTATTTAAAATTATTTTTTTATAAATTTATTAAAATCAATTCTATTTAACTGTAAATCAAATCAATAAAGAAAGAGAAAGAGAAAGAGAGGCAAAATGACATACATTGCTGAACAAAACCAGACATCTAGGCAGTAGACTCCGGAATCTGCTCATATTGGCATCCAAAAATGGCACTCAATGACAAATATCCTGCTCACATCGAATTCTATGATGATAAGTTTATTCTTAATTAAGGTTAAACCAGGTTCTACAGCAACTAGTTATATATATTTATGAATATCATTCTATATTGAATATATACAGACACGCATATGGTAGCGGCTAAAATGGAACTCTAGCTAGGACGAATGCACTGAACAATTGTGGGGTCTTTAGGAATCATATGCATAACTCAAAAGTGGCACAAATTAAATATCAAGGAACAACACTTCAATAATATATACATTAATGTGTTTATGCCCTCTTAAAAGTCATTCATTATTATATCATATATAATGGGTTTTTGCACGGGTTGATACTTTGTGGTTATCATATCTGAATTAAATTTTAACCAGATTGATGAACCCATTATTGACTTTATAATTGCCCATGATTGCTTTTCAACATTACTTTGCTTTTTTGCCGAGGATATTATGATCCCCACACCCTAACAGATACTATAATAACTAAACATCAGAATAGAAGTTAGATCGATATTTCGGAAAGTCCAAGTGACTATAATGCCTTTTTGATTTGGTCGATGTGAATTAGTGAATTTGCCCATGATTACTTCAATAAAATATTTTCTATTTTTATTTCTTATTCTTTTACGTTCAGTTTGGTTCTAGCGAGTTTGAGGGGAGAGAGTTACTGAACAGAGAAATTGTAGAGAGTTTGTGTGTCCACCGTGTTTGGTAATTAGGAGAGGGGGTTGTTTTATGTGGGCCCCACGAAAAAACACGTCTCCTCATTGACGAAGAGATTCAAGGGGAGAAGGGGGTTATTTTATGAAATGTCTATTTTACCCCTGATTATTTTTACAATCAATTGTTGTTTTTCCCAATTATTTTTATTTTAAGGGTGGTTTAGTCTTTTCATCTTTTTACACGTCTCTCTCCCTCTCATTTCTCCACAACCAAACAACTATTTCTATCTCTCTCATATTTCTCTAATATCAAACAACCTCTATTTCAATTCTATTTATCCAATTTTTCTCTCTTCCCTATCTCTGTCTTTCCTATTTTTCTCTTCTCTATTTTTTAACATAAACCAAACAGAGGGTTAGATTTATATAAATACCAATTTATTTTCGATTTTAATTATAAAAACATTAATTTTTGTGATTTCTTTTTGAAATTTTTGTAAAGAAAACAGTAAAAATAGCTTTATATTATTATTATTTCTATTTACTGTATAAAATTATAAAACCTGAAATAAAATGATAACAAATAAATTAACATTATTTATAATTAAAATTAATTAAAAAATAGGTAATGAAAAAATAATATGTTTTCTGCAAGTTGACATCGTAGAATTAATGATGCCATTTACACCGTTAATCATTGCAAACACAATTCCATACATATATAACTATGTAAAGGATGACAGAGACCCGTTAAAAATTTGTACATCAACCAGCTTAAAAGAAAGAAAGTATCTAACTAGATTTCTAATAGTACAATCTTTATATATGTTTCACGCTGCCAAAAAAAGTTAAGAGATTAATGATTAGTTTGTGGCATTAATTGATGAGCATTTGAATATTCACAGCATTATTATTAATAATAATAATAATAATAATAATAATAATAATAATAATAATAATAATAATAATAATAATAATAATCGGGTTATTGGTGAAGCCCCTCAGAGATGTTAAATTTATAGTGTGCTTTTTATCTCTTCTCACTATATTTAGTGCGAATGCCATTTTGAATTTGAAATGTAAAAAAGCAACTTTTGATTCAGAGACATAAAACCCCACCATATAATAGTCAAGAGAAAATTAACAAACAAATATTTTGTATAGGGTAATATTAATTATGTGGACAGATATTATATGTAAAAAATTATTTTATAAAATAATTAAATTTTATGTTGATTTATATATAAATGTCAATATATATGTTTTTTTAATTAAAAAATTATAAATATAACGACCCAAATAATATATCATTTTCTAATTTTATGTTCTCTTTATAGTGTTATATTTTTTTATGTAGGGCAACACTCTATATATACTTTCAACTGAGTTCTCACCTAAGTTCTCACCTATGCCTTTTGCACAATCTCTAGAATAAAGTTTATAACAAGTTGGTACCCGTAGATAATGTAAATTATTCTCCTCCTAATGATTATTAGCATGGTATCATGACCAATTCACTTGAGTGCTTTAGACTCGTGATTTTACTACATGATGTTGATTTTTGTGAATTGTTTAAGCTAAGTAATGGAGATTAATTGCTGACAAGTGTAATAAGAAAACATAGACAATCTTTAGTGTTTGTCGCTTTTGTTTTTATAATTTAATTACTAGAGTACAATTAAATGGAATTCCAACTCTGTCCTTAGGCCTGAGTGCTCCATTAAGTAGAAAAGGGACTCATGCAATTTGCCAATATCATTAGGCATATCTATATATTTAAAAGTATGCAGCTACATAATTACTAGTACCTTAATTAAATTAATTTTCAATTGCAAAGATATACCAAAAAGATGTTATTAATTACATTTTGATGTTAAAAGAGTCAAACTGATTATGACCAACTATAATTAAGCAATGGTCTAAATGTCATATTCGATTCATAAACTCAAGCCATTGACAGTAGCCGTAATTATAATGAAGGATAATATATAATATATGATCAAAGTCAAAGCAGAAACTTCGAACAACAGAGTCACGACGATGCTATATATCTCACCTATTGCAAATATAATGTTGCTATATAAAGTATCAATAAATATAGGGACCCTAAGAAACAGTAATAAATTTTGGCAAATTACTATTTTTTTTTTTTTTGAGAATTTATCTACAAACTTTTGTTACAGAAAATTTACTAAAAAATAGGTTCTGTTTAGGGTGTTTCATCAAATGGGTGAAATACTGGTGTGACATTGATTTATAACCGTTAGATTTATTCACTTACTAATAAACGGCTATGATTTTATGATGCTAGCCAGTTAACTGAAATTTGTTATATCTGCTCAGATGCCCTTCATTATTTTTATTAGTAAATTTGTTTGTTGCGTCCATGGTCCCGTGAAATAAGCGTGGCTCTGGTAAATGTGATTGGTGAGAGTTGAAGTCCCCTGTTTTGTGCGCAAACTAATGGAAGTTGGGTATCCATTGCATTTGGTTGTGAATAAAAATGTAGAATAGCGGAGAAAATGTACATATGATAGAAAATTTTACTTGATTGAAGGATACCCAAAAAAAGCTTGTTATAGAGAGGGTGAGACTGCACAATGAATTTTTTTGGGTGTATATAGTTATGAGGATTGGATTGAAGGTGAATGAGAGGAGTATGTACGTAGTAGGCAAGAGTGATATTTTTGGGTTCTTTCTCTACCTCCAGCTTTGTCTTCAACCTTCCCATCATGATGTTCCACGTTTCCTGCACCAAATCGAAGCAGTGAAGACAATGTCCAGTTGAAGTTTTGCCACTGTAAAGTTCTTCATCTAGGCATTCGAAGGTAAATAAGATAAAGTGTTTTGGGGTGATTTTGCGCACTTTGTTTGTCTTTTTGCGGTTAGTTGGATTTGTAAATCTTAACTTTACACTTGAAAGATTCACTCTACTAGTTATATCACAAGTTCACAACAATGTTGTTGATGGTGGGCCATGAAGCTTTCAATCTTCTGTAATTGTTAATGTAGCACGTACAGTGGATACATTAAATCTATCATTGATCATATTACGTACAAGAAAAAAAAAAAAGATGAGAGAGAGCCTGAATTTACACGGCCGATCATACAATGATAAAATCAGTGTATCACTGTTTGTGGTACACTACTAATCATTGTCCTTCAGTCTTACATCTTTATAACGTAATCAGTTACCTTTATAAAAAAATAGTTGCAATGAATTAATATGGTTAAAATGGGGTGAATATAATGTTATTAAGGTGCACATCATACAGGCAGTCTATTATAAATTCCATCATTTTTTTTCATTCACTAACTTCAGAACACAAAATGTTAAGAGAATACAATGAAATCGCATCTCAAGAGTGTTTAAAATGATTTACATTTTTATAAATTTGGTTTCTCTTTTTTATATTAACACCTTTTTTGCAATTTTCAAAAATTATATTATTTATTAAAATACCAAATTCAACCTGCTATTACAAAAAATCAAATACTGGTTAAAATTTTCATAAATCTGCAAAAACAAATTGTGGTTATTTTGTACTAGTGAACAAAGCTGATTAAATAACCAAGCAATAGAAAAAATTATTAAGACATCTAGGAATAAAAAACAAATTAACTCTTTATGACTGTCAAGTTTTCAACAGTCATGCTTAAATTTGTCTAACACTTAAATAATTCCCAATCAATGTGTTTATCATTAATGTTTGAATTTTCTACCTTCTCCCTTTAAATTAAAGTTTGAGTCTCAATATTGATTTGCTCTACTCAAGGGGGGCACAATCTTTTCCAATACTCCACGCATGGCTTGAGACTAGTACTAACCCACTCTCTAGATACTCAATTGAGTCAAATAAACTACCACTCGTTCCTAAAGAGGTGTAGTCAAAGATAGTTAAAAAATAAGAGATATCTCTATTGATATGCTATGTGACAAACTATAATTATAAATTTCACATAAACATTTCGATTCAAAATCTT
This sequence comes from Sesbania bispinosa, assembly GCA_026901365.1. Classification (NCBI taxonomy): domain Eukaryota; kingdom Viridiplantae; phylum Streptophyta; class Magnoliopsida; order Fabales; family Fabaceae; genus Sesbania; species Sesbania bispinosa. The sequence continues at coordinate 1,026,251 of QLOH01000253.1, forward strand.
AAAATAATAAGTATATATATATATATATATATATATGTAAAGATTTTTTTAATTTTATTTCATCTTTATTTAATCAATTCAAAACTAATGTGTGTGATTTCATCATTGCATACTTAAATTTTAAATAGCATAATATATGTTAAAAAGTGATGTGATGATATATTGATTATTTTTAAAATTTTATAAACTTGAATTAATATTGTTTTTTTTAAAAAAGAAAACTGATCTAGCAATTGTATTGATAAAAGTTATCATTCATGAAATGCTATCAAATAGTATATATGAAACAAAGAGTATATATAAATATATCACTCCTTTCTTACTTTTTATTTGTGCATTAATTTTAGTTAGTAAGTAGTAACTCAAAATTATAAAGGAGTTTATCAACTGAATAACAATAATAGCAATAGTCATATTTGTACTTCAATTTTGATATCTACCTCTTAAAGACATTAAATCGATCGGTTGTAGCAAAATTTACTCGTGTGTGAGCAATATATATGCTTTACTATATATGTTGGATGTTTAATTATAATGTCGGCAAGTGGCAAGAGGGTTGTAATCGCTCTCCTAAGTTTTTGCAATTGAGCTAAACATATAAACGAGGAGGTCTAATGTATCCACAAAAGAAAGTTAATTAATTACCTATACGAAGAACCAAATTAAAACTCAGTATCTAATCTAACACACTTACACACCTCTCTCTCCATTGACCTAATCCTCTCTTATCATAGGATAGAATAGATGCACGCTTCGGTCGTGTAAGTACTGTAACTAGCGAGCAACACGTGGAGACTTGTGGATCATTATATGCCCTCAACAATGCTTAACCTTAAATTAACTCCCTCCTTCCATTTCACCGGACAGCATTTCCCTAGTGGTTGTTAATTACAATGTGAGGAAATACATGTGATTTATTATTATTATTATTATTATTATTATTATTATTATTATTATTATTATATACAATGTAGACGCTATGAGTTAATCCTGATCTCCGGTCTTATTTATAAGATAACGTTTGGGAATTTTCTTTGTTAATTTCTACGATACATAAGTCGACAAAGCTCATAAATTTAGAAGCATTTAATATTTATTCTTATATTTATCCTTGTTGACCATTAGAGGTTTTAAAATGACATAATTGTTATGGTATAGTGAAGTTTAATTTTAAATAAGGGTAAACTTGTATTAATATTGTAAAGTAATTTTTTAAAAATCAATGTATTAATTATTTTTCTTAATATGTGTGTTTTGGTTTGAATTGTCTCATAAATAGGACTGGGGGAGAAAAATTTTATATTTGACAATCCATTTGATTATATTACGTTTGTGTATAGTTAAAAACATTTATTTAGTGTCCATTTGATTTACACTCGAGTAAAATTGGTTTTAGAAATCAATTGTTAAAAACAAGTGGTGCACGATTAATAAAACACATTGAATGGAAGTAATTTAAAATAAATTATGTGAAATTAATTCTACACCGTTGATATTTTAAAACAAACATGTGCTCGGTATAATATAATCTCAATTTATACAACCAACATACGTAATTGTTAAATATTTTGATTTTGATATTTATTTCCTTATTTAAAGATTTTAATGCTTCATATATAATAATAATAATTAAAGCAAAAATATTTTCAGTACAATTAACTATAATTCCAATTCGGATAGTATATTTTGAGCATATATGGATGTGAAGTGAAATTAATTATTGTTCGAATAGAAGCTTGAGAAACAAATTATTGTGAATTAACTCACTACGGTTGGCCTAATGGTGGGGGGTTTAGACAATTTAACATGAGATCTTAGGTTTAAATTAAACCTCATAGCACATTCCATGTAAACCAAAAACAATTATAGTGAATTAGTTGTAATGTACGATTTTGTGACTAATTAAAAATGCATATTATGAAAAGAAAAAGATCATCTAATTAAGTTACATGTATATATGTGATGAGTAGTGTTATTAACACAATCTCTAATACATTCTTCTCAATACATTTCATATGATTGATTAAAATTCACATTAATATATACCATCAAATTATATATGTTTCACTCCCAATATGATTGGTACATATGTGATTTTAACCAATCATATAATTAATATGTTAAAAATAATATATTACTAGTACTTTTCATATGTGATATGAACACCTTTAATTTTATCGTCAATTAGCGTTTGGTGAAAAGAAATAAAAGGAACTTTTGATAAAAATGCGTTGTCATCATGGATTTGGATTTGCTACAGTTAAAAATCCGTGCAGTCATGGGATCTGAACCGTCTGATCAAGATTGGACGACTCAGATGCCGAGATGAGTTTAAAATCGGATTTTAACATCTCGACATCTGAGCCGTCCGATCTTGATCAGATGGCTCAAATCCCATGACTGTATCGATTGCATGAATTTTTGACAGCACCATATCTCTATCCTTGTCATCACTGGTTCGTGAAAAATCAATCTGATCCAAAAATTTTCTCTTTCTCTTTTTCAATGGAGGCATAGGCTACTATATATCATTTATATTGAATGAAAACTTGATGGTGACTTGAGTTTTATTAAGCCTTGCTGTCAGTATATTTGCACTTGCATCTCTAATCAAAGTAATTAACTTTGGATCTATGCTGGTACATGAATTGAATCATGAGTAAGTCACATCTTAGACATATTCCTCAAGACACTACTACTAGCTACTACAGTACTACAACTACAAATAGGCATGGAGATAAGGGTACGAATGTGTTTCACCTTTTCGTCCTTTTAGTAAGGTGAGGGTATAGTACTCATTGCAATTTACCTTTGTACGGCCGTACGTACGAGGTTACAGCAATTGCAAGACACGTGCCGCTTTTTTAATGTCAATTAATGTCAATTTTCTTTTATTATCAATCTTCATTTAAGACTTAACACAAAGTTAATGTTCAGATAATAAAAGTATAAAAGAGTTTGATTCTATTAATTATTTTAACCTGTAAAATATATAACTAGCTATATATAGTGTAAACAATGAGCAAAGTAATTTCAACTGGTAACTAAACATATATATAACATGCCCAAATTATTTACAATAAATATACTTTTCAACATTTAAATACATTGCATTATTTTATATTCGCTTCATTTTTTGAAAGGATACTTTTTAATTATTTTTTCATTTTCATAAATTTAATTTCAAAATTTTAAAACATTGTGGGAATTGGAGAATTCTAAAGAAAATTAAAAGGGTATGCAATCTTACATAATTTCATAAAATGTAATTATTTATGCATATATTGGAAAAATGATATGATAACAGAGGCTTCATGAACAATTTTTTAAATGAAAAATTATGCACTCATTATGTGTAAAGTTGAAACTTATATATAACATAATTATAAATAAGTTCTACACAAATATCTAATCATATTTCACCATCTTATCACATTATTATTATTATTTATATATATATATTATCCTTTAACATTATAATGTTACAAAATGGTGAAATATGACTTAGATTGTGGTATAAAACTTATTTAAAACATTAATGTATTGTTATTAAACTCTTTGTTGATTGTTCGTGTTTTAACTTTGAAGTCTTGACTCTAACGATACTTATAAATCATTATATTTTTTAATTTTTAAAAACTAATTTATATGAGAAAAAACACAAATTACTTTCGAGCAAAACTGATAGTTGGTTTATATAAAATAAAATGAGTCATTTTACATAAATAGATTTGTAAATCTTTTTTATATTATAAAATGGAACCGACATGTTATTTTAAGAAGAGTCTCTGGACTCATATGTAATTTTTTTTTTTAATAAAAGCTCTTTTAAAATACAAATTGTTTCACTTTTCTATTATTTTATTAATAGCACTTGTGGTACGCGCTTTAGAATTTCGAATTTCTTGTAATTTCCATTTCTTAATTATTAAGTTAGAATTTAATTTACTATAATCAAATTTTTTACCACAGTAAATTTATAAGTTGATAATAAACCTATGATGAAGTAGAGACTATATTAGTCAACGAGAATAACGTTGTCATGTCAAAAATCAACTTAACACGACCCGACGACAGAAGAAAAAGTAATCGGGGAATTTTATGATCTTATCCTAAGTGGTGTTAATCAATAATGTAATATGTATAATCATTGATTTAGTTTATTAATTAATTATATATTTTTTAATTTGACAGATGATTAATTTAAGTTATGGCTAATCAAAGATAAGTGATTAATCAGTTGGAAGCTAGTGTAGTGTGACCTGAAAGTAACATAAGATCCCCAGCTAATGCTCCGAAGAATAATTTTACACACAAAATTCACAATTATTTACGATGTACGTAGTTAATTATTATTTGTTTCCTTCCAGTCTTTTTATTATTTACTGTTTATGGCAATTAAAAGAATCCTTAACTAAAATCAAATGAAGAAAAATGTAATTACATTCAACCAAATGATTTTACATTAAAATATTCAAAATATTATGATTCAATTAATTTTTAAAAGCACATCGTTTATTAAAAATATAAAAAGTAAAGATAGAATGAAAAAAAGGTCTTTAATTTTTAAAATAATATCTAAATTTAAACAATAGTTTAACAAAAAAAGAGGAACAAAATGAGCAAAAATTTTGAAAGAAAATTGTACTCCCCTTATCTTTCGGCCAACGGAATAAGCCTTGTAAGCTGCACTCCCCCAATCATTGTATCGACTAAATAAGCCCAATTAGAGGCCTCCACGGCTCCACCCCTTTAGGTAGACAGTTACTAAAGGGGCACTGGGAATAGAAGATAGGAGCTAGTGGCCAATAGACGTGGGTTAAGGGATAGTTATAACAAAGGAGATTAAATAGACACATAGGAGGAGGTCGAAGGCAGTTCACAATTTGAGCAAAGCAAGGTAGATCCCAAAAGCATAAGTCTATTCAGCTGAGGGGTCGACCGAGTAATCTTTACTGAGAACAAAAATATTGCAAAAATTTATAAGAAATTTGTACACATATATAAGTAACACATTACTCAACCATATGTACATGATGTCATTTTATCATAAATAAATTCTCTTAATAATGTTGTGTTTGATAGGGTGGATAAAATAGAGTAGAGAGAATTAGAGAAGAGAGAAATGAAATGAAGAGAAATAAGTGAGAAATAGTGAAGAAATTAAGTTGTTTGATAGGAAATAAATAAAGATGAAATAGTGAAAATATAAGAGAAATAAAGTGAAATATAGTGTAAAAGTTAATTTTCACTCTATTTCTCCTCTCTTAAGAAGAAAATTTCTTTTGGGTGGTACCCACATCTTTAAATTTTTCTCCTCTCTAATTTCTCTCTTACCAAACATGTAAATATTCCTCTCCTTTAAACTTTCAAAAAGGTGATTTTATGATGATATAAATAAGTAATTTATTCTTTAGATTTTTTCTAAGTTAGAAATTATTTTTCATTTCTTTATAGTCATAAAACATTTTTTTTTGAAAATTTAAAATATTTTGTGACACTTATAGAAGATGAGAAGAACGGAAAAACAAGTTATTCCTTCTTCTTCTTTTTTTAATTACCAAAAAAAAAAACCTATTTCTTTTTTTTTTAATTTGGGACCAAGCTTTTTCAATTATTTTCGGCCGTTATACATAATTACATATACATATATGATATAAGTGTGCCTTTTTGAGTTTTGTTTGACCCCAATATGTGTGGGCCCATTGCATTCAAAGTCTGATGAGTTTGGTATAAATAGCAGCTGTAAGCTGCATCTCCACACCATTAACTCCACTACTCACTCACAAATTAATCTTCCATCTCTTCCCTCCCAACTTGCCCTCCCTTTCTTCCTAGCTAGCCAGCTCCTTAATTTCCATGTATATATAGAACCGACTCATATTCAACACAAAGAATCATCATATCTACAGTACTCTTTCCCGGTCCAACCACACCTTCTTCCTCTAATTAATCTTGCCTGCCTCTGCAAACAAAAAGCTATCTATCTATCTATATCAACAGGCCTAGCTAATTAAGCTACTTTTGCAAATATTCAACAACTCGCCGCGTGTTCATTTGACATTCGAGGTACGTCTGCATCACCATAATTATAGGTGGTCCATATATGGAATTCAATCAAACTTTTTCTTAATTTACATGGATAAAAACATAGATACATATATATGCTTTAATTTGTCAAAAGGAAATATGGCATTGCTTTTGGATCCATTCTCCCCCTTGCTAGATTCTATTTGTGGTTGGGTTGCAATAAATTAATACCCATATGAGCTGGTTATGCTAGTGCAATTGATAACATAAGTTAATAAAAAATGTTTGGTCAACTTGGCAGGTTGAGTTAAGAAAAAATGAATATTTTTTCGGTATCATCCTCCGCTGCCTGCAAGCCCCTAGTGAGTAATTTCCAACCGGCACTCACCACCATGGATTCCTTGTTTCACCACCGTAAGGAAAAAGTGGTTGTGATATTGGGCGCCACTGGCACCGGGAAGTCGAAACTGGCTATAGACTTAGCCACCCATTTCCCACCGGGTGAGGTTATCAACTCTGACAAAATGCAAGTTTACAAAGGCCTTGACATCACAACTAACAAGGTAACCCAACAAGAGTGTCGTGGGGTCCCACATCATCTGCTTGGAATGATTGATCCTAATTCCAATTTCACTGCCAACGACTTTTGTCACCACGCTTCTCTCACAATTGCTTCCATCCTTGGAAGGGATGGCTTACCCATCATTGCTGGTGGGTCCAATTCCTTCATCGATGCTTTGGTCAACCACCACCCTGAGTTTCGCTTAAGGTACCACTGCTGCTTCCTCTGGGTTGATGTTTCCCTTCCTGTGCTCCATTCCTCTCTGTCTTCGCGCGTGGATCGCATGATTGAGGCTGGTCAAGTGGATGAGGTTCGTGAGTTTTTTGACCCGAAAGAGGACTACACGAGAGGGATAAGAAGGGCCATTGGGGTCCCTGAATTTGATGAGTTTCTGAGAGCAGAGGCCAGAGGAGCAGATGAAAGAACCAAGAAGAGGCTCCTTGAGCCTGCCATTGCAAACATCAAAATCAATAACTGCAAGCTCGCGAACCGTCAGCTCCAGAAGATTCGTCGTCTTTACAACATTTGGAAACGGAATAATTATGTGCATCGTCTTGATGCAACAGAGGTGTTCCTCAAGACTAACCCTGAGGAAGCAGAGGAGGCTTGGGAGGATCATGTCTTGGCCAAGGGCCGTAGGATCCTCCATAAGTTTCTTTACGAGGAAACACACGGTTTTGTGTCACCCAAGGCCGTGATTTCTCCGGCGCCGCCGTCAGCCATGGCAGCGGTAACCCATTAGAGAATATGTTATTGTTAAAAGAAAAAACTTTTTACTTACTCATAACATATATATATATATATATATAAATTAAAAAATCTTTTGTGAAACCTCTATTAATTTGACAGTTTCTATATATATATACACACATAATATATGAAAGTTGTAATGTGTTACCAGTTGTTATTACCACAACCGAAATATACTTAACAGGGATCCGTCCTATTATATTGATTCAATTAAATATATATGTTATTGTTAATTAATGGAGCCTAGCTTAGCTAGCATAGACAATGCCTACATTGTTGGCTAATGTTATGGGGTAATTAACAGGCGCAAACTTGCACTGAAAAAATATGCATGCTTGTTGAGTTCGGTCGGTATTTTAAATTTTTTATAAGGTAAAATAATCATTTGCTATGACTTCAATTTACAAATGTATTGTAGAGAATAAATTGATATGGCGAAATTTCAAATGATTGATGAGTAGTAAATATTTAATAGGATATTGATTGTAGAACAAAATTAAAATTAAAGGATTGGTATGCCTGCTGCCTATGTGAGAGCGTTAACTAGCTACATTTGGCGGCCGTACAGGTGAGAAGCCGTGGAGCAAGAGTGGTGGACTAGTGGATGGATGAAGATCAAATCAAAAGTGTGTCAACAGTGAACTGAAACTGAGCTTCTCAGTTTATATATTGCTTTACTTTTTTTGGTTACTTAATTTCTTTTTGACTTAAGCAGTTTTCTTGCTCGATCGATCGATCTCTCCGTTTTGTGAATCTTCCGTACCGATGGAGTGCGGTGCACCTGCATCCAACAAACATGATATTCGATCGTGGGGTCCAATCCATTGTTTGTAGATCCGATCCTCAGTCATTAATTTCTGATGATGGGCCAATCGCCCCTTCTCTCTTTTGTGTAAGTAGCAGCAAGTGAGTGACGTCGTTTTATTTTGTGCCATGTTATTCTAATATTGGACATCATGAGTTGAGTGAGCTGCACTGCATAATTCCCATCATTAAAGTTTCGTCACTGTAATCTGTACTCTAAATATTGGTCATTGGAATTTCTGTAGAAAGTATGGGTACGGTGTGTTTCATGAACCTGTGCAAACTTCTTAATCGCACCGAGCTCATTCAAGATCGAGGATGATAAAATTGAATGTACAAATTTAACGATGGGATGGATATATAAATCATGAAGAGTTCGATCAGAAGGATTTTTTTTATCAAATCAGCACTTCTAATTTAACTAAATCAGTCACGCACGTAAAATATTCATCTTAAAGAATATTACGCATGTAGACTTTTTAGACAATTTGGCAGTTAATTGATTCTACATGTTAAATCAATTATGTTTACCTAATTAATTACCCAATATATTTAATATATTCTTATGCGAAATGTTTATGGGGAATCTTGAAAATGAGACAAAAGGCGGGAGAAGGTTATAAAAATGGTGGTGGCAATGCACTCTTCTTCCCTTATCCTCATGATTCTAACCATTATATATTTTTTTGGTATTATCATGGACAATCATGCTTGGGGCTTAGTCATTCCTCATCACTTTTTTAGTGGGGGTCAAACCCAAGAGCTGTTCCCAAAATTTCACCCTATATATCAACTTAGTCACATTTCCTTTGATATAAATTATATGTATAACACACAGTTTGCCTTTATACTCTTCCACTCACCATACTCCAATATTTGTAAATGGTTAAATTCAAAAACTAGACCCACAAAAATAAGTCTTGTTTTTAAGCGCTTTTGTTTTAATTCCACCTCGCATCCCTTTTAACTTGAAATGCATAAAGGAGGATTAATTCTAGTTAGAGTGGACCAAATAATATTTGGTCTATTTAGATCAACTTATATTTTACGGGCTACTAAATATAAATTAAGAATTTTATTTTTATTAAATAGTTTTTATATAACCATTTGAGTTTAATTTAAGGGTAGATATAAATTTACAATACAACCTAGGCTGGATGGCTGATTTCACTCAAAGTCTATTAATTTAAAATTAAAAAAAGAAACTTTTATATTACACAGTACTATCAATTTGGATTTATATTTTTTCCATCTAATATATATTTCATAAAGTAACTACAAATCAATTTATCAATCATCAGTAAAATGAACATTGAATATATATAGTAAGGAGTTTAAATTAATTATTATTTACATTTTGAACTATCTAGACCATGATACACGCTACTGAGACCCATCACAAATACTTGTTTTGAGGAAATCTTTTCTTGACAACAAATTGCTTCTAAAATTGATAAAGGAAATGTCGCATTATTTATGAATTAACAAGTGCAAGTATAGTCAAAATCACCTTTAGTAAAGGGGCACAGTCTCTTGGCTTTGCATCCCATTAAAAAAAAGGAAAAGATAAAAGGAGTAATGATTTTCCAATGCTTCCTGAGCATCTTGGTCCACATCAAACATGCATAGAATATATTGCCAAAGTTTATAAGTAAATAAAAAGTATAGTATCTGTTCTTATTATTAGTTCAGTATAAACTGTATGAAAGTGATTTATATGCATTTCAGCACTTGGCTAAGGATCGATATATTAATTAATAGATGTATCATTATCATTGTATATACAAGGTTTTTAAGGCTTCTTTTGCATGACATTTGTGAATAAATCTATAGTATAACTTATAATATATATTATCAACATATATCATTGATGCCAACTGGATACGCAACGAGCCTCTAAGGGATGGGATCTGTGTTTTCTTAGAATTAATTGAAAGCAGTAGGAAAACGCAGTATATTATATATGAGCAACATTCAATTTGTATTACCAAAAAAGTGAAATGTCATGTCTATATCACTCTAAGTAACTAATCCCATTTCTTTAATTAGTGGTGCATCAATGTATAAAATATATGAATTCCCTTTTACGTTTTGCGTATTAACCGAATATAGATAAACAGTATAACTTCTAGTTAAAGAAAAAAAATGAAAAAAATAGGCTTAATTACATTTTTGTCCCCCTATTATTATCAATCCACGATTTTGGTCCCCTACTCTTTTTTTAATGATTTTGGTCCCCTATTATTCCAATTTCGCGATTTTGATTCCTCTAACACATAGATTTTGAAAATAGGGGACCAAAATTTTGAATTAAATCACGAATTTGGAATAATATGGGGATTAAAATCGTGAAAAAAAAAGTAGGGGGACCAAAATTGCGGATTGATGATAATAGGGGGACCAAAAGTGCAATTAAGCCAAAAAAAAGGATAATCAAATTCATGTTACAGTAAGTAACAAAAGGTTTAAAAAAACACTTCAACCTTTATAACAAAGAACTCGTATGAAGATATCTATTTCTTTTATGAAGCATGCATTTTGTAAAAGTAGTTTGCCGCAAATAAATTTTTGCTTTATTTTTATAAACTGGATTTGTTAGTTTTACGTGGATATAAGGCCAAATATATAATGTCTTAGATTTTGAATCAGTCTAATCTAACTTCAAAATTTAAGTGGTAGAGTGAAGATTATTCAAAAATTATAAATTATTATCTCTCACTAATGTAAGACTTTAACACGATTCAAGTTTGTTACATTTGCAAATTAATGGCCTAATATTATGATACTTAAAATATAAAAAATAAAAAAATTGAATTGTTGTGAAAAATGCTATAATCAGATTTCATGATAAGTGGTGTAAATGAAACAATTTTAACATTTCAATTTATTATTACATCTAGGTATTCACAATTGAAAAAACATGAATAAAACATTATTTTTAATTAATGTATTTTATATTAAATTTTTTAGTATACAAATGTTATATAAATAAAGTTTATCGCAAGTTTTTATAAAAGATTTACGATAGTGTTTATATAATCATTTGAGTACATTAACTTGGTGAGTGAACTCTGAGAAACTGTAAATTATAATATATTTTTTTACAATGAAGAGTAGTGAGAGAAACTTGAAATAAGATTTAAACTTGTTATTTTCTCTTTTTTATTATTTATTAAATTAAATAATTACACTTTAATACTATTTTATTTTCATATTATAATAGTTTCCTTCTTAATTATATTTTTTTCAAATTATAAATATTTAATTGAAAAATGAAAAATAAAACATAAAAGGCACATACAATGAAATTATATTAAAAACATAAATAAAAGTATAATTCTTTAATTTGTTAAACTTATAAAATGTAAAAGTTAAAGAATGTTAGAGTTGTGTTGTATTGAGTTTCTATAATGTGTTGGAGTACCCTGTACTCATTTTAATTTAATATTTTTAAATGCTTATCAAAAAAAAGTTAAAGAATGTTATTAACAATTGTAATTTAAAGATATTATAGTTTAAGAATTTTCATATTAAATACCTCAAATTATTGTAAAAATAAAACTTAAATGGCTTCTATAATTCTACTATAATAGATATTAATTATATTTTTATTTTTATTAACCATTTTTTAGTTATATTTCCTTAATTGGAATCTTTAAAATCGTTTGTCAAAGTAAAATTGTTGACTGTTGACTATATTTAGTAGGAAACTTATGTTGTCATTTGTCAGATGGTGACTTCCTAAATTGAAGGGCGTTTTACACGATTGGCAACAACATTATTAAGGTAAGAGATGAGATGAGATGATAACGCACATCTCTATTGTACGTCCCCACAGCTTTCCTAATGTTGCACTACTCTCACAATATTATTGCACCACTCTTTCTCCAACAAGAACAAGACTGGCTAGTCAAAGTATACCTCCACTTTAGGGATGAATCTTGGCAATATATGAGCTCTTGTGATATTTTTTACAATTTTTGTTGCTGTTGTTAAACCAAATAATCTCCCCAAAATAACAAGCATGGATATGATATCTTCGTTGGTCATGATTCATTAATACGAAATGGTACAAAACGCTGGCCACAGAGTAGACGAATTGAAACATAATTACTTTTCTTTTTCTCACAGATATCTGAGGTTTATAAAAATTAATAAATTAAATAATTTTGAATATAAAAAATAAAATATAATTACCACATTTAGTTGGATTATTTTTAAAATTTTTAAAAACTTCATCCCGTTAGTATTTTTCATTTTATTTAATAACAATAATACAAAAAAGAATAAAATAAAAAATTTAAACAATAAGTAAAATAATTTTTTTTTAGAAAAAATAACAGATATTTTAAATATAGGGAATGTGCATTATGAGAGTATGTTGTTCCTAATTTGTCCCAACATGCACCTTGCTGAAAAGTAGGAAAGATATAGCTTGACGATGATAGGGTCGTCGCTCAAGTGATCATGCATCCCAATTCGATTGTATACCATTGCTTTTAAGATATAAGACAGAAAAGGGATCAAAGGGACTTTTGTGAATGATAATATAGAGATGGAACAGTCCCCCATCAATCACAATCTGTGATTAACATTATGTTGGGTGTACTAAATGACAACATACTATTCTTATGATTCACACTGTACGTACGTAAATTATTTCATCTAATAGAAAATATGATATATTTGTCCTATGCCAACCCGACATATAATATTTGATGGGAGTTCTAATACTCGAATACTCTATACCACATTATATGATACTTCTTCATTTTTTTTCTATTTATCGTTTTAACATCTCAAATTTATTTTTAAGTAAGTATTTTTAGATACTAATGTAATACTAATAAATATTATTTTTTCAATTTTATCCATATTTTAATTTGATTTTTTTATTTTAAATATTTATTATAAAACTATATTATAAATGTTTTACGAGTTCAAAGTCTTGGTAAATGTATTTTTTATGCTTCCAACAAAAAATTATGGTAAGAGGTAAAATAAATTTGGAAAAAGAATTCATTTCATTTAAAAAAGAGAAATATTAAATGCATTATTAAGAGATAGAGAATGAGCATATTTGGGAAAACAGGGGCTAAAAAAACATGGTTATTGCATTTTCTAATCCTTATGCAAAAACAGATATAAAAAGAAATGGAGTGAGTATTAATTAAAAAATATTAACATTAGGCTTAAGGCAGTCTGAGTTGAGTTCTCACTAAAGGTGAAGGATCCAGATTTTGGTGTGTCCTCATTCTCCATTTTTTATTCAGCAAAATCAATTAAAAGGATATAGGAGATACCCAAACCCAAATACATCAAATCCAAAAAAAAAAAAATCATCATAAAGATTTCATACGGGATATAGTTCCCTATCCCATTCATACATTGAGAAGTATAACCCTTTCAAGTTAGATCTAAGCCTACTCCAAGAAGTAATTTTAACATTGTCTAAAATAGAAAGATAACAAGAAATATTCATTTAACAAAACTTACTAAAACTAGTAAAAAAATAAATAAAAGAAAGAAAGAGAATCCAAGTGTTAGTGTTGTTGCCTAGCTAGTTGGTGCATTTCATATCTCCATATGAGTGATAAGATCGCATTGTTTAGTGATAAGGCCAAATAAAAATATATAAATTATATAATTTTCACTCTACAAACTAACATTTGGTGTTGAGTTAAATATCTAGATCTATTAACTAACTTAGAAAGTTATGGAATGTACGTATAATTTGATATTCAATATGCAGATTGCTTGAAAGAATATTGCAACTTAGGTCTTGATTTTGGATTTAAGAAAAATGCAGGAATAGGGGTTATGCCATTTTTTGAGTGGATTAATTAACTTCCATGTTATTTATCTACAAAGTTATATTTGATTGTATTTTATTCTAATTGTTGTTCTTTTAGCTCTTATGTAAAATTTTGTATTTGGGCAGGAGTACTACATGCCATTTTTTGAATGGATTAATTTGCATGTTATTCGCCTACAAAGATATCTTATTGTATTTTATTCTAGTTGTTGTTATTTTAGCTCTTATGTAAAACTTTATATTTGGGCAAGATTACTTGATCACTTTAATTCATTCTGCTTAATTACCAAATAAAATAAAATAATGATTATGACAACTTTTTTAACCATATTAATATTAAAAAAGAAACTATTTACCCAAAAAAATGGAAAAATAATTTACCACCATGGAGTGATTTTGAATATGTTAGAAGGGATGAACAAGAGGCGCTGATTGAGATAGCGTCATGTGATTCATACATTTTAGTCGATTTTTTCCGGAGGCGTTGAATCAAGCAGCGCCTTGTGTGCTTTGGGAATCAACACTACATTGTGTCTCACATATTTCTCTTTTTTTCTAAGTTTTTACTATTTCACGTGTGTAGCTTGTTCAAAACCACTGTGATAAACCGCTGTTATATATATTTATTTTGGGTATTTAAGGTGTGCGGAACCTCTGCAGCGCTGCAGGAGCCTACATGACGAGAATCCAAGGGGGGTGGTTCGTTTTACGGATCTATCTAGGTTGGAATGCTCATAAGTAAGAAAATTGGGGAAATTGTTAAACAAGAAAAATGCGTGAATGGAGAAGGCAGAAGATGGAATGGAAAAATGATAGACGTCACACTTCCAAGGATGGAAGATAAGCCTAAGAGTTATACACACAAAGGGATGAAGGACCTTTGATAAAACTCAATTCTTGAATTAACAAGAAAATTAGATAAACACTCTCCAATATAAAATAAAATTCTGATTCAAACTTGTCTTGTAAATTCTGCAGGCATGATGCGCCCCTTTTAAAGGTGCCTACAATCCTTGCATGGCTTTTCACATTCAGCCACTTAATTCTCCTAATAATTCTATTAAAATTTAGAAACATAACAACCAACAAGGATTAAAGTTACATAATTCAGCCATCAATCGGTCGCCCCTTAGGAGAAACATGACGGCTCCAATATTGAATTGTGGCTGCTTCATTCAATGTATAACCGCTATATTGCAATGCTTGTCTCCCCCCTTCAATTTGTAACAACTCTCTTCTTGATGGTTGTAATTTCTTTGTCCCCTTGCATTGATTCAGCCGCAACAATTTTTGTAACTGTCCAGACAAAATAAGTCAGCCAAATAACTCCAAGTTAGCCGCCCACATGTAGCTTCTTGTATAGCCTTCTTATGCCTGGTTGGATTCACATCATACCCTCCTTCTTTGAGAAGATTCGTCCCGAATCTTAAAGCTTTATTTAATTTACTAACTACTGCAGAAACTCAAAAGCTTCCTCCTGGATCAAATACAACTTGAATAAATTCAGATTTGTTCCTTTCCAATGGTTGCAATCCGTGGAGCACCTCTCTTGTCAACACTCCCTCACCTTTCTGCAAGCAATAATGATTACCAATGCACAAAGTATGCAAAATTTCTTTGTCAAGCACATATGATTCGACCCCAAAATGTTTATGAAAATGTGCAGCT
Organism: Sesbania bispinosa; assembly: GCA_026901365.1. Taxonomy (NCBI): domain Eukaryota; kingdom Viridiplantae; phylum Streptophyta; class Magnoliopsida; order Fabales; family Fabaceae; genus Sesbania; species Sesbania bispinosa. The sequence continues at coordinate 1,041,880 of QLOH01000253.1, forward strand.
TGGATACTATTCATAAAAACAAATAACTCCATGTGTTGGTTTTCATCATCCTCAAGAGGTTGTGTTTCAACATCGGGCTGGATGTACAATGGAGCACTTGGAACAATATCAACAAGCTTCCTCTTCAAACATAGGGGTTGGTGTATTGCATTCACATGCTCATCCTCTTGTTCCTGTAATTTAACATCACAAACAGTAGAACAATCGTTAACAAATAAAATTTCCTCGCTCTTTTTCTGTAGTTCTTTTTCTATTTCTTCTCTCTGTTTTTCTTCTCTTTCTTTTTCTTCTTTTTCTCTCATTTTTTCTTCACTCTCTCTTGCTTCTTTTTCTCTCCTTTCTTTTTCTATTTTTATTTTCAATGTCAGCTGATCAGCATGTACAGCGTCAGATGATAGACATATCAACTTAATCTTTCGTCCACCATGCATAAAAGAAATAGAAGGCCTCTCAGGATTTATACTTTTTTATTCAACCATGGCCTCCCTAATAGCATATGACATGTCTCCATGGGTGCAATATCACAAAGAACTTCGTCTTCATATTTCCCAATAGAGAATTTAATCGTTGCTTGTCCATTTGCAGTAGGCAGGTGTAACTTCTCAACCACCCTGCTGCTCACAACATTTCTAAAGTTGAATTGATCTACTGCAACCAAGAACAAATGACCTTCGAAGGAACACCTGGTATAGTAAATTTCCATCGCCATTCCAAACCCAGAGCCGAAGCTTTGATACCAAATGACGAGAATCCAAGGGGGGTGGTTCGTTTTACGGATCTATCTAGGTTGGAATGCTCATAAGTAAGAAAATTGGGGAAATTGTTAAACAAGAAAAATGCGTGAATGGAGAAGGCAGAAGATGGAATGGAAAAATGATAGACGTCACACTTCCAAGGATGGAAGATAAGCCTAAGAGTTATACACACAAAGGGATGAAGGACCTTTGATAAAACTCAATTCTTGAATTAACAAGAAAATTAGATAAACACTCTCCAATATAAAATAAAATTATGATTCAAACTTGTGTGGCTGCTTCATTCAATGTATAACCGCTATATTGCAATGCTTGTCTCCCCCCTTCAATTTGTAACAACTCTCTTCTTGATGGTTGTAATTTCTTTGTCCCCTTGCATTGATTCAGCCGCAACAATTTTTGTAACTGTCCAAACAAAATAAGTCAGCCAAATAACTCCAAGTTAGCCGCCCACATGTAGCTTCTTGTATAGCCTTCTTATGCCTGGTTGGATTCACATCACTACAGCAGATTAGCTACGGAATAGCTAGGGAATAACTACAGATTTTAACTACGGAATGTTTCCGTAGCTGTTCCCTAGCTATTCGGTAGCTAATCCTGCTGCAGGCTCCTGCAGCGTTGCAGAGGATCCGGATCCGTATTTAAGTGAGTTATTTGACATTTATGGTCACTATTATTGTTTGATATCTCACTTATTTTCCTTTATTTTGTCACGGAAATAAAAAGGAATATTTGGTGAGATAAAGAGAGAATCTTCAGGGAGATTTGGTCAAGAAAAGAAGATTGGATAAAATAAAAGGATAATCATTCACAATATTTGGATAAATATTTGATGATGATTTTTTTTTTATCTTGAGTTGCACTTCCACCTTCCAAATTTAGAAAGATAATAAAAGAGGAAATAAAGTTAGAATCAAGTTGGGATACTTGCAACTCTTATAAAAGGAATAATCAATCATCTCATCCAACTATTCATCCTCCTATTCTCTCGTCTTCTCAAGATTCTTCAAGAGCGGTGACTTTTTACAATAGGATTTGAGAAACTCTTGGAGTGAAGCAATTCTGTCAAAGGAGTTTTTCTTCTCTTTTAGTATTTCCTAGTAGTTATGAGATTCTTAGGGTTTATAGTTTTGGTTTATTTATATTTTATTATGAGTAACTAATTACCTAGCCAAAGGTCTATGGTGGATATTAAGTTGTGAACTTGATTTGAACCCATTTTCCCCTTATAAATTATTGTTTTCTTTTTATAATTGTGTTTTATTTACTGTTTTATTTTATCAAGAATTGATCACCCTTGGTAAATCTTAGTTAGTTGGGTAATAGGCAATTGTACCATTCTCAATTAATGGATCTATAAGGTAAAGTGGATCTAGGGTTTTGTATGATCAATTTTAATCCTTTAGGATAACAAACTTATTGGTTCTTTATGGTTTTATTAATTCATTATCTTGCATGGTCATTAGGGATAGTGTTTTAAGGGAAAGATTATCAATATTGCATAATCATTGGGTATTGATGGTATTAGAACAAGTGATTGGCAATTAGATTGACATAATTTATAAGGAAAATTGACGGAAAAGTGAAACCAAATGCCCTTGGCACTTCCATAACTAAATCATAATTGTAATTTTTTGTTGCCGATTTAACTTCCTTTCTCTTTTTTCTCATTTAATTATTATTTTCCCTAATCAACAAATCAAATCTTTATATTTCGCTCTTATCTCATTATTAAGGATTTAATTTAATTTAATATTGTTAATTAATCTACGTGGGACGATACTTGGGGTTTTAAATACTCCATTTTACTCTAATCGACCGGTACACTTACCCGTAGATAAAACTCACAACACACTCCATGGTAGTAAATTGTTTTTTTTTTTCTAATATATAGTTTCTTTTTTAATATTAATTTGGTCAAACCTAAATATGATATCTAAACTGTTATTTAATTTAGAGTAAACTAGCAAATTAGTCCCTGAGAAAATGAAAATCCCAAAATCGTCCCTGACTTATTGCTCCGTTATGCAGTTTAGTTCAAACCCTAGGCTAACGTGTCACGTTAAGTGCCACTGTGGCACCTACCTGGACATTCTTCACCCTATACAACGTCATTTTTCTCCCTTTTAATAGCTCGGACGCATTCGTCCATCACGGTCATCTGGGCCTTTCTAATTACCTCGAATGCAATAGCTCGGATGCATCTGGCCTTGATTTATTGGGCCTTGAACTCTTCTAATTAATCTTTGTTTTATGGTAATTGCATCCATGTTGTTGCATCTGAGGTAATTGGAGGCTCAGATGACCGCGATGGACGAATTCATCCAAGCTATTAAAAGCTAATAACACAACGTCATGTAAGGTGAACAGTTCCAGGTGGGTGCCACAGTAGCACTTAACGTGACACATCAGCTTGGGGTTAACGGATTGGACCAAACTGCATGACAGAGCAATAAGTCAGAGACGATTTTGGGATTTTCATTTTCTCAGAGACTAAACTGCATGACCCTGAAAAAATCAGTGACTAATTTGATAGTTTACTCTTTAATTTATCAAACAATGCAACAATTAATAATAGATTAGTGGATGTGATTGTAAAACTGATAATGTATATTTACTAAGTTTTATATACATAAATATTGATTTTAAAATAATTCTATTTAAAACTAGTATATATTTATCATCATTAGTTATTTCTATTATAAGTGTACTACTATATATACGGAATTACGAATGCTCCTTACACATGTATTTATGTATATATGTGGAGAATAATGTCAAATTATGAATGAGATAAATCTTTATTATATAATAAAAAATAAATTATTAAAACTAAATTATAGTAAAATAATCTTTATTATTAATATTATGTTAAGAATAAGTCTTACCTTTCTCCAATGTTTTAAAAATCGGACCGGTGAAGGCACTAGTTCACGATTTAATGGTTCAATCGTGGTCGAACCGGTTTTAATTAAATATATTTTAATATTATATAACATTTTAATTAATAAAAACATAAAATTATAAGAAATTAAGATTTATAAAGTGGTATAAATCAGTATAAATAACCTTACTATAAGGTTTATAAGACAAAAAATATAGTAATAATTAGTAAAATAATAGATATCCATGTGTAATCCTTAAATATATGTCTTTATTTATCTTTAAAATATTTAAGATTAAATAAAAATAAAAAAATTGTTTTTTTTAAAAGACAGGTTCAACCGATTTTCTGACACCTATTTTTTACCGGTTTTCACCTGTTTTTGATCGGTTCTCTCCGGTTCTGAGATCCTCCGATTTTTTAGGTTGAACAGACCGGTTACCGGGCCAGTTCCTAGTCGGACCAGTTGAACTGGCCGGTGCGGCTCAGTTTTCTAAACAATGCCCTTCTCAACCCGCTCCCCCTTACACAATACAATAGCTACGATTTATTAAAACATTGACCTAGCTAGTCATTACATTGGTGCAATGCAATATTTTGAGAGAGAAATGATATTTATATAACACTATAACATGGCAACAATGCAACAATGAGAGATAAAGAGAATAAAAAGAGAGAAAAAAAGAAAACGAAGAATGTGTAGTACGTGATATGATAGAAAGATAAAAAAGTCTATATGTTATAAGAGTTGTTGTATGTTTTTATTGTATGAATTTATTATCTTTATTAAATTGGCATTAGCTAGGTATGACGTGACAGTAGTCCGTGTGCTTGTTTGGGCATGTGCAGGTGTGGATTCCATCTTATCAACAAGGGAGTGAGTTCTGTTCTAATTAATAACCGCCCTTCATTTTTTGTTTGGTTCGTATAGTAACAGGGAAGGCTCGAAGAGGTGACGGTGCCGTCGCTTTGTAGCTTCAGGACAATACATGCTTAGTGCTTACATACGCACACTTCATTGTTCTCCTCATCTTGATATGAATATGATATGACTCTCTACCTTCTCTTCTCTTCTCCTATCCCTTTCACCAATTGCACGTGTGCATGCTGGCCAAGACAAGTCCTAAAAAAGTGTGGCCAATTTCAGTCTTGGTCAGCTCTATTTTTTATTCCAAATTGAGTTATTTAATTTGTTTTCTCCCTAAACCCTTGTCCACTTTTTTGACACGTAACTCTACCCAATTTGTGCCTTCGTGGAACAAGTTGTTTGTATATATTTTGCTTTGGTCCTTCACTTAATTTGTCTGTTCGCAGCTCCTACTTTGTTTTGTTGTTGGGCAAGGGCAAGTTAATTTGAAGCAAGCATGCGTCCTTAACGGGAGTGGGTGATTGCATTGCATTGCATTGTCCTGTACCGTCCACGTTAACTGCTTTACAACTAAGAAAAAACGCGTACTTAGCTAGTAGCTGGAGATTCAATGAGACACGGTTTTGGAGGTTGAGCATTGGAATCTTCAACAAATCATATCACTATTTTATAAATTAAGCTCCGAGTTAGATCTAGTAGTATATTTGTTACGTCAATTTTTTCACATTAAAAATGTTTGACCTTGTTATCTTAGGTAGATATGGTGTTATTCTCTACGTATGTCTTTCCCCTATAGATTCTTGTTTCCTCTGATCGATATATGTCATTTTGGAGATTGGATTTCTTTGCAAATCTTCCGGGGTCTATATATATATGATCATCGTATCTCCAAATACAGACTTGTCTTAGATTTGCGTTTGTAAATATATATAATTAAAACGTGAAAACGATGAAGGTGCAACCGTGCAAGCTATATGTTGTAGTCTTCTCTTATTTCCCTGTATATATGTTTTTCCATGTTCTAAGTAGTCTTCTCTAAACAGATAAGAATCTTTGAAGCCTTCAAAAGAAGACACTTATGCATTATTGACATTCCGTTTAGAACTTTTATTAGATTAGATTGAGTTGCGAGATTACTGAATCTTTGTCTTACGAACTACCATTTAGATATGATTGGAGAAAGATTTGATGAGTTTGATTTTACTATCTTTTGCAAGCATTATGTTATACATTGCTAAGCTACTTTTATAAAATATAAAAAAATAAATTAAAAATATTTAATAATCAAAGATTGATTTAATTGATAGAAAATTAATTTAATGATAATTTATAATTATTTTTTATATTTAATGTTAATTGAATGAATTTAAGTACTATTAAAAAGTTTAAGATAATATAAAAGATAATATATTTAATTCCTAATTAATAAATATTATTAAGAATTTGATTTAATATAAAAGTTCATTCATCACATGATTTGGTCAAATGGATAAGTTAGAGAAAAATGGAGAATAATTATTGTACCACAAGCAGTGGTACACGGATTGTAAACCAATGTTTGTTGGGATGCATAAAACCAGTATTTTTTCCCTCATTTCCATCATTCAATGTAACCACTGTTGGTACATAAACAATTTCTCGAGAAAAATAATATGCATAAAAGATTTATATAGTTTTACATTATATAATATATATTTATATATTAGGGTAAAATATGTTTTTAGTCCCTGTAAATGGACCGAGTTTTGTTTTTAGTCATCGTAAATGTTTCTTTTTTCTTTTACATCCTCACAAATGTAATTTTTTAAAAAAATTGGTCCTTGCCGTTAAATACTGTGTTAACTTTAACGGTTCTTATTCTTCTCCTTTTCCTCCTTCTCCTCCTCCTCCTTCTATATCATACTTTTTCTGAAATTAATTTTTTGCATATGTATATAGTTAGAGGAACTAAATAAGCGACATTATCATATAGTCAAAACTCTAAAATGAGTTCAAATTAAATCACACTTGAAATAGGAGGAGAATGAGTAGCGAAAGAAGGAGGAGAATGAGAATGAGATGGAACAGCAAAAGAAAAAGGAGAAGAATGAGGAGGAGGAGGAGGAGGAGGAGGAGAAGAAGAAGAAAAATGAGTAATAATTGTAACGACAGGGATGTATTTTTTAAAAAAAAAATCATTTGTAAGGATGTAATAAAAAAGGAAATTCATTTATGAGGATTAAAAATAAAAGTCAAATTGTTAATTATTATCAGTTTTAATGGTAGGGATCTATTTAAAAAAAATTGCATTTGTAAGGACATAAAAGAAAAAAATTATTTACGAGGACTAAAAGCAAAACTCGGTCCATTTGCAGGGACTAAAAACACATTTTACCCTGTATATTAATATGCATAAAAGATGTATCACAAGAAAATTTGTTACTAAATGGTGTTAACTAACTCAAATAAAAGAGGTGCGAGAAAAATGAAAAAGAAAAATTACTTCTTATTATATTATTTATTTATCTTGAGACAAAAAATAATTATCTCTTAGTTACCACAACTATCAAAATGAATTCTAGAATAGGCTGATTTATGATTCTTTTTTCCAGAGAACATTCATTAAAAGAATTCCTAACGCATAAGAAAGAAATCCTAAAAGAGCCTTTTTTTTTTTTTTTTAAAAAAAAAAGCCTTGTATATTACGAAGATTTTTTTCTTGGTTTTTTTTTTCTTTGGTCAGAATGTAAAGTGGACAAAAAAAGGCTTGAGAACACCGTACTGCTTCTGGAACCATTCACATCCATGGACACCGTATTTGGGCTATTTCACTCTGGCCTAAATCGTTATTGTTACTCGGCCCAAAAAAAGCCCAGTCACTTACATGGGTCGTACTCATACCCATAAGCCCCAAGCACAAGCAGAGATTGTTCTCTTCTCCGCTATCACCACCTTACAAGTTACAACAACACGATACGTGTGTTTGGAAATCGAATGGCACTGCCTGTACTTAGTGCACCCCAAATTGTATCGCTTCGGCGATTTGGAATTTCAAAGTTATCAGTGTCGGAGATCCCTCTTTCAACGCCAACAAAATGTCCAAGCATCCTTTCCCTGTCAATTTCTGCATCTACCTTTCTTCGCTACGCGCCTTTTCCACGTTTTTGCTGCACAACCAGCTCTATTCCTTCTTCAACCAAAATCTTTATCAAAGGTAACATTTTCTCTTCCAATCAATAATGGACCTCCTTCAATTTTGTCCGAATTGGCCATCTAATAGCTGCTTGGTATTCAATTTAGATTTTTTTTTTTTTTTTTTTAAGCTAAACACTTGCCAAATGAAATAAGTGACATGCTTGAATACTGAAAGGATAACTCTTGGGAAGAAAGAGGAAGAGAAATGGTGAGGCATTAAAGTTCTAGGTGCTTCTGTCTCTGGATAATAATGTGCACACAAGTGTGTATAATAGAAGGATTTACATTCTTTTTCCTTTTAGGTACCCGATGTAAAGGCTAATGCTTTACTCTAATTTGCCTTAAGATGGTAAACTTCATGCTACTAAAAGGGATTTACCAGTGCAACTTTCTGCGTGAAAATTTCCCTATCGTTGTTGTGCAGATTATTTATGTACATTTTTCTGTGAAATAGGGAAAGTGACATTATCTCTAATGTGAACAAGTATGAGTATATCTAATCTAACCTTAAATTTTAGTGGATTGAGATTATGATACACTTTAAATTAAATGAAGAGTGGATATAGCTTGCTTATAAATTGCACAAGTAAAGGTACATTCTCAAATTTTATTGGGTTAAGATAAACTATATACTTCTTATTAAACTAAGGATAGATGCACCTTTACTTCTGCATTTTTGAGGCAAGGTCACTTTAGAGGAGCTTTGTCCATAGAGATAAGCTCACTTTAGAGGAGTATTGTCCATTTGGAATGCAAAATTACATACTGGAATATCCCAACATTTCCAGAGACTATCCTGGGCAGAGCCCTTTGTGCTTTGGTTAAATAACAATAATAATAATCGAAGTCTTTTTTCACCTGGTAACCTCGGTTACATAATGTCATAAATCTTGTTATGACAATGCCATTTAGTTCAATATTAAGTATTATTTCATTGTTGCTAAAGTTTTTCTGTAGATGTTACCTGTTGCCTTATAACTCATTTCTATGACTGGAGTACGAGATATCACTTCCCCCAATCCACTCTTGTATTGCATTTGCATATGGTAACAAGGTGTTAAGCTCATATAGATTGTCTACTTCCTGCAATAGTCTTAATAAGTTCCCCATTTCCATTTGCAGTGATTACTGATAAGTCATCATACTGAAGTCTTCATGGTGGGCCAATGCAGGGCTTCCTCTCTCAACCTCTGAAGGACGTTTGATGAAGGTGTTTTCAGAGTTTGGTGAAGTTACTCAAGGTGATAATAAATCCTTTTTGGGTGTTAGGTTAACTTTGGATTTAACCTTTATTTTAGTGGGGTACTTGCCCCTTGCTGGAATCTATATGTTTTCCATTAATGGAACTTCAATTTTTGGAAATATTGAGTCTCTAAGGACCTGCAATTTTGATTCCTTTTATCGTATGGCAGCCAAGCTTATGATAGACAAAGAATCTGGGCAGTCTTTAGGATTTGCATATATTTGGTTTGTCAAGGAAGAGTCTGCAGAATCGGCTGTGAAAGATATGAATGGAAAGGTGTGCATGACTTTTAAAAGTTTGAGTTTCCAATTATAAGAGGTATCCTATCCATTCTACCATGTTGATGACCTGGGAGCTGGTTTTGTGGTGCAGTTTTTTGATGGCAGGTTTATTTATGTTACAACTGCAAAGCCCATATCATCAAGAAGTTGGAAGAGGACAACAGCCTACAAATTTTGATCATATTAGCTCTTTCTATGGACCACATCTAGTAATGTATAGTTTTATGCATGTAAAAGGCACTTTGGCTTTGCTGCTCTGTCTTGGGGTTCCTTTTTGGTAAAAAATAGTTTTGTATTTCATGTGTGGATATAGTATAATATGCTACGTTGATCTGAAGTTCGGGCAATCACTGAATAGTGATACGTTCATACGTCGCTGTGTTTTTTTTTTTTTTTTCGTTTTAAAAATGTCTTATTTTCTTTTCATTCTCATCAATTAAACTCATGAAAAGATTTGTATTTTCTGTCGCAATTCTGTTTTTCCGATCACTGATTGTTAATGAGCCACCCAAATCGTTTCTATAATGGAAGTGGAGGGAGACTCTGAAGACCAACAAAATTTGCTAGTTATTTGATTGGAACAAAGTGGTAAAAATCTTGTGGATTATTAATGCCTTAAGAGGCTGAAAGTGTAACTGAGGCCGAAATTGTAACTATTCCCAATTCATTTTACAATTAATTAGTAGGTGACCGGGTAAATTGATGGTATGATTTATGATGTCCGTGCTTCGCACGGGATAAAATCTTAGCTATAAAAAATATTTATATATTAAGGGAATATGTTTTAATATAATAATAAAAAAGAAAATTAATGTATGACAAAAAAAGGAAAAATAAAATGTTAGGAACAAGACCGTCTCCCATGGAGAATATCCGTAGTTCGTAAAAAATTTCTTTTATAATGAAACATTAATAAAAACAAATAATGAGAAAAAATATTTTAATATCATAAAAGAAAAATGAAAGTGAGATAAAAAATAAAAGAAAAAAAAACGACAAGATTAAGATTGTCTCCCGTGAATGATACCCATGATTCATAAAAAAACACTACAATAGAAGATAAATAAATGAAGATTTAATTTTGACAAAAAAATAAAAAAAAATGTAAAAAGGATGATGTGATGTTTTTGGGAGAAAAATAAAATGGTAGGAACAAGATTGTCTCCCGTTCATATAAAAATTTCTTTTATAAAGAAGCATATTAATAAAAACGAATAATGAAAGAAAATAATTTAATATCATAATAAAAAAAGAAAATAAAAGTGAGATATAAAAATAAAATAAAAAAGAAAATGACAGGATTAAGACTGTCTCCCGTGGAAGATACCCGTTATTCGTAAAAAAATACTATAATAGAAGCTAAATAAATGGAGATATTACTTGATGAAAAATAAGAAGAAAGTAAAAAAAGATGATGTCATGTTTTTGGGAGAAAAAATAAAATGGTAGGAACATAATTGTCTCCTATTAAGAATACCCGAAGTTCATAAATAAATTTCTTTTATAAAAAAATATAATAATAAAAATGAATAATAAGAGAAAATATTTTAATATCATAATAAAAAAGGAAAATGAAAGTGAGATAAAAAAATAAAAGAAAAAAGAAAACGACGGGATTAAGACGGTCTCCCGTGGATGATACCCATGATTCATAAAAAAACACTACAATAGAAGCTAAATAAATGAAGATTTAATTTTGACAAAAAAAATAAAAAGAATATAAAAAGGATTATGTGATAATTTTGGGGGGGGGAAATGGTAGGAATAGGACTGTCTCCCGTGGAAAATACCCGTAGTTCATAAAAAAAAATTATAAAAAAATATATTAATAAAAATGAATAATGAGGGAAAATAATTTAATATCATAATAAAAAAAAATGAAAATGAGATAAAAAAATAAAAGAAAAAAGAAAATGACAGGATTAAAACTACATCCCGTGGAAGATACTCGTTGTTCATAAAAAAAAACACTACAATAGAAGCTAAATTAATGGAGATATAATTTTTGATAAAAAAGAAAGTAAAAAGGATGATGTGATGTTTTTGGGAGAAAAAATAAAATGGAATAAACATGACTGTCTCCTATAGAGAATATCCGCGGTTTTTTTTTAAAAAAAAATCTTTTATAAAGAAACATATTAATAAAAACAAATAATGAAAGAAAATATTTAAATATCATAATAAAAAAAGAAAATGAAAGTGAGATAAAAAAAATAAAGAAAAAAGAAAATGACAGGATTAAGACTACCTCCCGTGGAGGATACCATGATTCATAAAAAAACTCTACAATAGAAGCAAAATAAATGAAGATTTAATTTTAACAAAAAAACAAAAAAAATGTAAAAAAGGATGATGTGATATTTTTGGGAGAAAAATAAAATGGTAGGAATAGGATTGTCTCCCGTTGAGAATACCCGCAGTTTATAAATAAATTTCTTTTATAAGAAAATATATTAATAAGAATGAATAGTAAGAGAAAACATTTTAACATCATAATAAAAAAATAAAAGAAAAAAGAAAATGACGAGATTAAGATCGCCTTCCATGGAGGATACTCATGATTTATAAAAAAAACACTACAATAGAAGCTAATAAATGAAGATTTAATTTTGACAAAAAAATAAAAAAAAATGTAAAAAAGGATGATGTGATGTTTTTAGGAGAAAAAATAAAATGGTAGGAACAGGACTGTCTCTCGTGGAGAATACCCGCAGTTCATCAAAAAAATTCTTTTATAAAGAAACATATTATTAAAAACAAATAATGAGAGAAAATAATTTAATATCATAATAAAAAAGAAAATGAAAGTGAGATAAAAAAATAAAAGAAAAAAAGAAAATGACTGGATTAAGATTGCATCCCATGCAAGATACCCGTTGTTCATAAAAAAAAACACTATAATAGAAGCTAAATGAATGGAGATATAATTTTTGATAAAAAAAAGTAAAAAAGATGATGTGATGTTTTTGGGAGAAAAAATAAAATGGTAGGAACATGACTGTCTCCCATAGAGAATATCCGTGATTTTTTAAAAAATTATTTTATAAAGAAACATATTAATAAAAACAAATAATGAAATGAAATATTCTAATATCATAACAAAAAATGAAAATGAAAGTGAGATAAAAAAAATAAAGAAAAAAAAAGACAGGATTAAGGCTACCTCTCGTGGAGGATACCCATGATTTAAGAAAACACTACAATAGAAGCAAAATAAATGATGATTGAATTTTGAAAAAAAAATTAAAAAAATGTAAGAAAGGATGATGTGATGATTTTGGAAGAAAAAATAAAATGGTAGAAATATGACTGTCTCACATAGAGAATATCTGCGGTTTTTTAAACAAATTTCTTTTATAAAGAAGTATAATGATAAAAACGAATAATGAGAGAAAAATATTTTAATATCATAATAAAAAAAGAAAATAAAAGTGAGATAAAACAATAAAAGAAAAAAGAAAATGACAGGATTAAGACTGTCTCCCGTGGAGGATATCCATGATTCATAAAAAAAACATTACAATAGAAGCTAAATAAATGAAGATTTAATTTTGACAAAAAAATAAAAAGAATGTAAAAATGATGATGTGATGTTTTTGGGAGAAAAAATAAAATAGTAGGAATAGTACTCTCTCCTATAGAGAATACCCGCAGTTCATAAAAAAATTTATTTTATAAAAAAACATATTAATAAAAATGAATAATGAGAGAAAATAATTTAATATCATAATAAAAAAAAAAATGAAAGTGAGATAAAAAAATAAAAGAAAAAAGAAAACGACATGATTAAGACTGCTCCCGTGGAAGATACTCGTTATTCATAAAAAAACACTATAATTGAATCTAAATAAATGAAGATATAATTTTTGATGAAAAATAAAAAGAAAGTAAAAGGATGATGTGATATTTTTGGGAGAAAAAATAGAATGGTAGGAACAGGATTGTCTCCTGTTTAGAATACTCGCAGTTCATAAATAAATTTCTCTTATAGAGAAACATATTAATAAAAATGAATGATGAGTTAAAATATTTTAATTTTATAATAAAAAAGAAAATGAAAGTGAAATAAAAAAATAAAAGAAAAAAGAAAATGACAGGATTAAGACTGTCTCCCGTGGAAGTTACTCGTAAAAAAAACACGACAATAAAAGCTAAATAAATGGATATATAAATTTAATGACATGATTAAGACAACTTCCCTTAGAGGATACCTGTGATTTATTTAAAAAAAACACTACAAAAGAAGCTAAATAAATGGATATATAAATTTAATTTAAAAATAAGAGAAAATAAAAAAGATGATGTGATATTTTTGGGAGAGAAAAAAATTGTTTCAAAAATATTAATTAAAATGCTTTAAGAAAGAGAGAAGAAGGGAAGCTCCAAGAATTGGGCAGCTGTATTCTAGTTGAAAGGATTTTATATAGTTAGAATAGATAGATAGATATAGATAGATAGATTTGATTTATCTATGGTATTTTATGAGTGGAAATTTTGTGGATTTTTTTTTTTTTTTTTTTTTTTTTTTTTTTTTTGTGGAGAGGAGTAGGAATTGTGAATTCGAAATTGATGGGTACATGTAAAATTTATGCATAATAGGTAAAGTTTTAACCATAAAATAAATCCAAACCTTGAGTTTAAACTTGAATAATTATTCAAAAAATTATAGGTACAATTGCAAATTGAGTATTATAATAAAATATCTATTAAATATGATTATGAAGATTAAAATTATAAGTCATGTAAGTTATTTTTTTATGAATTGTTTATTAGGATTGGTATCCTTTAAAGTGAGAGTTTCACTTTAAAACGTAACTAGCATAGTACTCGCACGAGTGGTTGGGTTGATAATGATGTTTATTTTTTTATATATTAATAAATTTTTACAATAAAATTAATTTATAATATGATTATATATATTAATCGGTGAAATCTAAAGAGTATACAATAAAATTAATTTATGATATGATTATATATATTAATCGGTGAAATCTAAAGAGTATATTATTATTATGTTTATACAAAATAGTAATCATTCATCGTTAATATAATTATAAATTTAAAATATATTTATATTTGAGATCACACAACCCAATCACTTTAAATCAATATAAAATATATGAAAAAAAATTGTTTGGAGAATTAACCCGACCATTATGTGAATGTTTAGGAAAGGAATAAGATTGTCTTCTATGGAGAATACTCGGTGTTCATCAAAAAATAATTTACCAAAATAAGAATAAAAATATCTTAAAAAACTAAGGAGATGATAAGTAAAAACACTAATTAATAAAATAGAGAGATAAATGACATATTGGAGAAAAATACTTAAAATGTAGATGTAAATTAACACATTTATTTTAATTAGGAATAGATGATGAGGAAAATAGTTTTAATATTTTTGATTCATTACACATTTTTTTTATTCATAGAAAATAGTTTTAATATAATAATAAAAAAAGTTAAAGTGTGTAAAACGGGGGGAGGGGGAAAGAAAACAGTAGGAGCAAGACTGCCTCCCATGAAAGATACATGTGGTTAATTATTTATTTTTTTAAACTACTTTTGTAATGAAACAGATAGGTAAGAACGAATAATGAGAAGTATATTAATATAAATATTACAATAATAATAATAAGAAAATTAAAAGTGATTAAAAAAGGAAAAAATGATAATGTCAATAGCAGGATTGACTCATGTGAATCTGTGATGAATACCTGTGGTTCGTAAAAAATAACTTTTGTCACGTGAGAATAAAGAAACTTAGAAAAATAAATATAAAAAACGTAAATGAAAAAACATGACATGTGTTTTTATATAATAAAACAGATAAACAGAAAAGAAAAATGAGAGAAATGATTTTGATATAATAATAATTAAAAATAAAGTGTGATTGAAAAAGAAATGGAAGGAGCATGACCGTCTCCTGTGGAGGATACTCATAATTAATAAAAAAATCAATTTACTGAAATAAGAATAAAAAATAAAAAACTCACGTGAGAAAATGTGACACGTGTATTGCAGGATAAATTTTAGGATATAGAGTAAATAGACAAATAGAATAGATAGGAGAGATAATAAGTAAAAACATTAATGAATAAAATAAAGAGATAAATGATATATTGAAAAAACACTTTAAAATTTTATGTAAATTAACACGTTTACTATAATTTGAAATAGATGATGAGAAAATTTGTTTTAATGTATTAACAATTAAAAATAAAGAAAATTAAAGTTTGAAAAAAAGGAAAAAAAATAGTAGGAGTAAGATTGTCTCTCGTGGAAGATACACATGATTCATTAAATTAAAAAATAAAACCACTTTTATAATGAAACAGATTATTAATAACAAATAATGAGAGAAAAATATTTTAATATAACTATAATAATAAAAAATATTAGATACGAGAGATAATGAGTGAAAACATATAAATAAATAATATATTGAAAAAACAATTTAAATTTAATATAATTTAACACATTTAATGTGATTGGGAATGAATGATGAGGGAAAATGTTTTAATATGAAAATAATAAAAAGAAAATTCAAGTGTGAAAAAAAGTAAAAAAAAAAAGAAAAAAGAAAACAATAGGGGCAAGACTGTAGCCCGTGGAAGATGTTCGGGGTTTATTAAAAAAAATCACTTTTGTAATAAAACAAAATAGAAAAAATGAATAATGAGAGAAAATATCATAATATAACAATAATAAAAAAAAGGAAAAAAATGTTTTTCATCCCTATAGTTTAGGTCAACTTTGGTCTTCGTCCCTGTACTTTAAATCCTTTGTTTTTTGTCCCTACACTTTCTAAACCCCGAATCCATGGTCCCTGGCCGTTAGTGAGATATGTTAACGTATGAGTTGGGTAACAAAAGTTACACGTTAGTCTCAATAGTGAACCCCAAATAGCTGACTCATTTAATTAATCTTCTTTTAATATTTTTTTAACTATTAAAATAACCATAATTATGAAATTAAGTTTTTTATTCGGTAAAATTACTCAGGTGAAAACCCTAATTTAGTAATTTGGGTTATTTTAATAATTAAAAATTTATAAAAAAGTTAATTAGATGATCACTCAGTTATTTGTGACTCGCTATTGAGGTTGACATGTAACTTTTGTTAACCAGCTCATAACGTTAACAGATCTCACTGACGGGCAGGGACCACGGTTTGGGGTTTAGAAAGTTCAGGGACAAAAAACACAAAATTTAAAGTACAGGGACGAAGACTAAAGTTGACTGAAACTATAGGGACGAAAAACATATTTATCCCTAAAAAATAAAAGTGTGATAAAAAATAATAAAAGAAAGAAAAAAATGATGATAGGAGTATGATTGTCTCCCGTGGAGAATACTCGTGGTTCATAAAAAAAAATCATTTTACTTAAGTGAGAATAAAAAAATTAAAAAAACGCAAGTGAGAAAACATGACGACATGTGTTTTAATGTAATAAAATAGATAAATAGAAATAGATAATGAGATAAACTATTTAGATAGTAATAAAAAATAATTAAAGTGCGATTATTAAAAATAGAAAAATTTTATTGGAAAATGTAACATTTGACGTTACCAATACATTGAATGTTGTGATAGTTGTATTTTTCAATAAAATTTTCAACTTTTAATTTATTATATTGTGCAATATTATACATGTTAAAAAAATCGATATATATGTACATATATAAATGGTGAGGATCAACTTACTCTAACAAACGGTTTTTCTATAATGTGTCCCAGGGCACACTTTAACAATCCTTAAAAGTTGGTTTCCAAGGCCACTTTTAATGTATTTATTATGTGAGAGAATAGTTAGTATTTAAAGAGCATTAACTCTAGTTTTTAAAATTAACTTGCTTCCATTTTTAACCCTGTCGTTTTCACTTCTATCATCTTTATTATTTTCTTCCAAAACACAATAAACTTACATTGTATAGCATTTTTTATATTTTCACGTCGGAAATTGTAAGGTACTAAATTCTAATTTTTTACTCTTGCAATTTTTTATATTATTATTCGCTTCTTTTAAATATTGTGATTAACTTGATAAAAAAGCTCCTGAGCTAATAAAAGAAGCAAACATGCTATTAAAGGGATAAGTTAGAAAAGAGGAAATCTTCAAAAAATTAGAGTTGTAGCTAGAAATAAATGGTGAAATATAACAGTGCTAATTAAAGGGATAAAATAGTGCTAAAGGGATAAAACAATTTTAATTTGAAGTCTGCAATAGTGCCGTTTAAACCAAATTGCATTAAGCAATATAATAGTGCTACAGTTTGAAGTCTGCAATACTGTCGTTTAAACCAAATTGTATTAAGCAATATAATAGTGCTACAGTGTAATAGTTGGTTGTGTTGTGAAAGAAAATAAAAAAGTTGATAGAAGTGAAAATAGTAGGGTTAAAAATGGAAGAAAATTAATTTTAAAAACAAGACTTAATGCTCTTTAAATACTAGTTATTCTCTCACCTAATAAATACACTAAAAGTGGCATTGGAAACCAACTTCTAATGATTGTTAAAGTATGCTCTAAGGCACATGATAGAAAAGTCGTTTAACAAATCTAACCGTTGAATAATGTGATGTTAATATGATGATTATGCGCACCAAATTTTAGATCAATTAAGCATTCATAAATATGTAATTTTAGAGTAAACATTTACTTATATTTTAAAAAGTATATTATATACGTTAAACTGAAGTGATTTGATGAAATATCAAATAATTTTTAAATTTTATGAAATTTTGTAGAGTTGATATAACAAATGAAAACTTTTAATATGACGGTTGGATTAATGAAATTCAATATTTATAAAAAGTTATTAAGTAGAATAACTTCATCAAGAGTTACTCCAGGAGTAAGTTGATACTCACCCGTATATAAACAATACTACTATTGACCCCTGCATTAATTTTCTGGTTCTGTCTCTCATAAACATGACTACTATCATTATCAATCTGTTTGCTTTGTAGTTAAGAATGGAAAAATCGTTTATTAAATAAATGAAAAAAAATTGTGTCTCTTTAACCTGCTTTGAGATTCATGAATGAACGAGTATATACCTATACCTTATCCAAATTGTATTTATTGCCAATGCCATGCGTTCCCCGGAGGAGTAGGGAGATTAATTTATTAATGAACGAGTACTTGTCATTGACTCATTTATGAATGAGTACTGTCCATGTCTCTCCGTAACCTCCTTTTGATGCTATATTTATTATGCCTTTCGATTAGTATATAGTACTAGTACCACTCACCTAGACTCAGATTCATATGACAATTTTTTCATACCAAAATAGTACCACAGTATTTTGATGATTCTATGAACCAATGTTTTAAATATACTAATGAAGGCATCAATGTATAAATTTTTTTTATTAGAAATTATGGTGTTAAATATGTTTATAATATTAAATACTATATTTAGTAATAAGAAATTATTTTTAATTTCTGAAAAGCATTGGCTACTATTTTTCTATTTTATTAAATGTTGTGCATAGTTGTGAACAAAAGCACTGTAAACAAATTTTTATACTTTGGTATTGATTTAATATTTATTTACATTTTGATGAATAGTAACTTAAAATTAAATTGCTAATTAGATCAATGTCCCGTAACGTAAGAAGAGGTAGTCATATATGGAGGTCAGGTCAGGTCAGCACAAAAAGAAGGAACGTACGATGCCGGGGATCTGTTTTTTGGTTGCGCGATGGCCATGATTCATCGTCCACATTAAGATATGACGTGGACTCAGGATCACCGTCCAACCTCGATCGCGTGACGTAATCCAACGATTTCCAATTCCAGGTTTTAATATCACGTGACCAGATAGCATAGGCAAGGAAGAGGAGGAGGAGGAAGAAGAAGAAGGATCAGAATCAGAATCGAAGATGATGAATGTGGTGAGTGCGTTGATGGTGACTCGGATGTTGACTCGGGATCACTCTGTCACTGTTCTTGGCAACGAGGCCATACCCTTCGGATCGGTGGAGTGGTACGCCTACGCCGGCATCTCCTGTTTTCTGGTCATCTTCGCCGGCATCATGTCCGGTCTCACCCTTGGTCTCATGTCTCTCAGCCTCGTTGACCTCGAAATTCTTGAGCGCAGTGGTTCTCCTTCTGAGAAAAAGCAAGCTGGTATTTCATCACCGCCTCCTCAATCTTCTTCCATTTTACCAAATCGGTTAATTATGCGGTTGCTTTTTTCATCATTGGATTAATAATTCCCTTTTTGTGTATATGCAGCGGTTATACTTCCGGTGGTTAAAAAACAACACCAGCTTCTTGTGACTCTGCTTCTGTGTAATGCTGTTGCCATGGAGGTAATTGAACGCAATTCCCCCTTTTACTATAAATTTAAGCTGTTATATTAGCCACACGCTCATCAATTATCTTATTCTTATATTTCTAACACGTCTATCTCTCGCAAGAGCCCTTTCTAACACGTCTTATGATTAAGCTGTTTGGTACAAAGTACAAATTCGTGAATTACTTTATACATCTAACACTTTGTTTATTGGAGAGGTTATTAAAACTCGTTAGATAGACTAGTTTCAGTCCCATGCTGAGGTTTTTATGTCTGCGTGTGTGATGTTATAAGAATCAGTAAGTGGTTGGAATAAATTATCACTGAGGATGTCTATCCAAATAAATTTCTTGCAAATAGTTATTGTTTCTTAAAACGATATTATGGATGGATTAGGAAAATTAAAATAACTTTTTTGAAATGGTCGTGATAGTTTGCTTTTTATTGCTAAATCTGCTTTTCTATACCATAGGCATTGGCTGGAAAGTGGAAAGTGGAAAGTGATTGATTGTATTTATATTTATGCTTAGTATTCATTTTGTATGCAGTATGCACTTCATACTGATTCCTAAACGCTGCTTAACTTTTTAACAGCCATTGGCTTTGAAACTTGTGCAATCTGCAGGCTCTTCCGATATACCTAGATAAACTAGTCAATCAATTTGTTGCTATCATTCTCTCTGTGACTTTCGTTCTGTTCTTCGGGGAGGTATGTGATTTTGCTATATTTGTGGTTGTGGTTTAGCCTCAACATTTGTACCCAATGAATATTATGAAATCCATTTTGTTAAAAGTAATCTACTTCTTTGATTTCAGGTTATCCCACAAGCAATTTGTAGTAGGTATGGTCTTGCTGTAGGTGCCAACTTTGTATGGCTTGTGCGGATTTTAATGGTTATTTGTTACCCAGTTTCTTATCCAATTGGAAAGGTCTATTCTCTTACCCCTAAAGAAGTTCTTCCTTAGCATTCTTTTGATAACCAATATAATAATATAATTGAGAAGCGGACAAAGAAATGGAATTAATAGCATATCATCTCAAGATATTTCCATCATACATCTATATATAAAAACGTTATGTTGATTATGATGCATGAAATATTAAGGTCTTTATGAAGTTGTTTTGTGGAGGCAGTTATATCTGTCTTGCCTAGTTTAAAAGAATGCTTCAGTGTGTTGCCAATAAAAAAAGAGAAATATCATTGGCTTGTCTTTCAGGCTGAAACCCTGGCCATTCTCCTAACAGCTGTAGTTCTTGACCCCTGACAGCATAGAGCTTCAGTTACTCTCATGTATAGACAATGGATTTTATTTTAATCATGATGCTCACAAGTGTTTCTTTGTCGGGCTAATATTTGTTCCAGGTTCTGGATTACGTATTGGGGCATAACGAGGCTTTATTTAGGCGAGCTCAATTAAAAGCTCTTGTCAACATTCACAGCCAGGAGGTATAAATTAGTAATTATTTTTTAATTAACAGAGTCAGTAATGTCAATCTTAGTGAAGCTATTCAACTATGTTATCTAGGTGTACAATCCATAAATGTTGAATTTGCTTGTTTTTAGGCTGGGAAAGGTGGTGAGCTTACACATGATGAGACAACAATTATCAGTGGAGCACTTGATTTGACTGAAAAGGTAAGTGCTGCAATTCACCCACTACGTTGAATGTCATCCAATTTGTTAGTGTTCCATTTCATGCCAATCCAATACATATTTCAATTTATGATATTCAATGCAGAAGAATATGAAGTTTCTTACCTATGTTGAGTTTTAATATACATTGATGATGGTGGAAAGTGGAAACATGTGAAGGTTACTTCATGTACCTGGTAACTTCTGACTAGTGTCTTCTGTTTGGGGATGCTAGTAACGTCAACGGTGTAGGACATGGAATAGGGAACTGGGGTTTATTAATTATTTAACTACATAGTACATACTACTCCACCTCCAGTGATCTTGTGTTCCATAAATAATACATTCTCATGCATACTTGCATTTTTGGTGTTTTTACTTCATTATTAACTGTCATGCTGTATGCTTTTCACTTGTATAAGGCATATTTGATGCTTTTTTTCCAGCTCGATATATAAAATGCCTTTTCTTTTTGCTTTTTAATTTGTGTCTCTGAACAGACTGCTGAGGAGGCTATGACTCCAATTGAATCAACGTTTTCTTTGGATGTTAATTCAAAATTGGACTGGTAAGTTTTCTTAATTTCTTGGTCATAATTCTTTAGTGGGTTGCAAATAGGTGATTGAATTAGTTTTGAAAATGACTTTTCTTTTTTTATGAAGAATTCACGTGCTTCCTCTTTATGACATTGTTTGTTTCTTAATTCCACTGCACCAATTAGTAGAACACGTGGAAAATATATTTCAAGTTAATTTCCACAAACACAAAACTAGTAGGACCCAACTTTGCTTGCTTGTTGGGAGTAGAATTCTTGGTGAGAAGATGCAAAGAGTAGAATCACTCTTTATTTCTTTCCTCTTTAATTTTTCCATAATTTTATTAATGTTGCCAATCTCAAATCAGGGAGGCAATGGGTAAAATTCTTGCTCGTGGGCACAGCCGAGTTCCTGTCTATTCTGGAAATCCGAAGAATATTATTGGGCTTCTACTGGTGTGTGTTTTCCCACCCTTGACTTCTGTTATATCTTAAACTTTATTACTTTTTGGCTTCTTTCTTTCTCACATTATTTCTTTTTAAATTAGGTCAAAAGCCTTCTCACTGTTCGACCAGAAACAGAGACCCCTGTCAGTGCTGTATCCATCCGTAGAATTCCTCGGTGTGCTTGTCTTCATTAATTTATTCTCTTGTCATTTTCTTTCAAACAAATTGTGAAATATCTATAGTTTGTGTAATGGTTTTATTGGTTTATATGTACAGGGTTCCATCAGATATGCCTCTCTATGATATACTGAATGAATTCCAAAAGGGAAGTAGTCATATGGCTGCTGTTGTTAAGGCTAAGGGAAAAGGAAAAGAAACACCACAAAAAATCGATGAAGAGAAATATGAAGAAAACAAAAGTGTTGATGGGGATTCACTACTGACTACTCCATTGCTACATAAGCAGGAAGCAAAATCAGGAAGTGTTGTTGTTGACATTGACAAGCCTTCAAGGCCTCCCATCATCAAAACTGGTTTGCAAAGCAGTGATAGCACAACAAATGGTCCCTCTTCAGAAAATATTGAAGATGGTGAAGTGATTGGTATTATCACGTTGGAAGATGTATTTGAAGAACTTCTGCAAGTAAATTTCTGTCTTCTGAGATATGCCTCTACCTCCCGCCTTCCAGCACTTCATCCTTGTCCCTTGAACTGATTATAGTTGGTTCTTCAATGCAGGAAGAAATTGTGGACGAGACAGATGAATATGTTGATGTTCATAAGAGGTAATAAAGAGCACAGACTTTCAAAATTAAGCTGCAGAGATGGATGAAACTGCTGCAAATCTGAATTTTGATGTTATATAAATTTTATTTTGTAGAATACGAGTTGCTGCAGCTGCAGCTGCTTCCTCAGTGGCACGAGCTCCATCAATCCGAAGGTTGACTGTCCAAAAGGGAGCTGTAAGTGTTTTATCATTACACATGTTTTATGGTTTTTACATCTGTTTCTTGTCTGCCATAGTTGCCCAATAAAATCAATCTTTTTCTTTCCTCTTGAGCTGAGAAAAGGGTTCTTTATAGAGTTTCAGGCCCTGAAATTTCATGATTCTCTGCATGTTTATTTCTCCTATAATTCTAGATGATTTGCATGGCATTGTATGAGTTTAAGGCCATGGATTGAAGTGATTTATATTTAATTCTATGTAGTATCTCTTCTTCCATTAAAAGCTTCAAGTGTAAAGTTGGACAGAACAATTTTTTAGAGTTCAACACTATACAGGATTCGATGATGATATGCATGGGAATTCAAACCTGTTATGATAATCGAACATTATATACCAGAAAGACAATTCTTGTCTCAGTCATATTTCATTTACGAACAAAATTTTTCAAGCATTATCTTTTAATTATATCAGCTTCTCATTGGTTGAGTGGAGGATATTATTGGTGATCCATGCCTCAATATCTTTGGGACTGCTTGAATTTTTTGCTAACTATATTGCAAAAAAGATGTATTAATTCTCAGTACTCATTATTTATATCAAAGTGACAGGGACAAGGTTGATTGGTTATTTATAACATAACTCCATACCTGTTTGGTGTATGAGTGCCTCCTGGTCAATGAAAATAAACAATAATCTCATTATTTATATATATAGAAGTGAAAATTTCTGCTCTGTGTAATGGGTAATGGGGGAAGAATGAAGAAGGAACTGTGGTCCTTGCTTGTCAAGAATTTAGTTTTCATCAAGTTTTTCTGCATCATATCCATTTTCAGTTTACTTTAAACAGGTCTGTAGTTGAGTCATACAATACATTTTTCTTTTTCGGATAACTTAGCTGGAAAGAGTATGCTGGCACAGAAATTGTGTCAAGAAAAAGGGAAAGCCAATATTTAGGCAATTAGATGACCGGAACAGGTAATTAATTTGACAATTCAGAGATCTAATGACTCCTATAGAGGGGTGTGTCATATTTTGTATCACGTATAGCTATATGAGTAGCATGAAGTTGCAGATTCCACCTCCCAAAACCTGTATAATTTAATAATTTAAAAGTTAGTTTCTTTATCTTCAAAGGATATGGGAAGAGTTATGGATATCTCAACCCCCATGTTTCAAAATTTCTTATGCAGAAATTTGAGTTTGATAATGATTTTATTGCTTGAAGGCTGTTACAGTAAATTTCCAGCACCAATGCTCATTGTTTGTATTTCTGTATTTCTGGTCATGTATTTAACTATCCAGGGAGGCCAGAGTAAGCCAGGGCAAACTCCGAAGAAATCTGCAGAGGAAAATGTAATGAATTCTACAAGATAACAAGGAACTTCGTGTCCCTATCGGGTCGCTTTTGTTCCAGCAATATTATGCTAAGATAGAAGCCCTGGAGAGTTTTTTAGTCATTTGATCTTATTATGTATTAATTTAATAACTTTCCCTTTTGGAAGGGCTTAAACGCATTCTTAAATCTTATTCTAGTAGAAGCTTCTTGAACTAGTGCTGCATACCTGTCTGATGCAATTTTATGTTCGAGATAAAATGTCTTTTATCTTTGTTTACCAAAAACACAAGTTTTCGACGTCAAAACAAACTGATCAGAAATGTTAATTATTCAACTAATATATACAAAGTGAGAGATAAAGAGAAGAGAGAGAATTGTGGGATGTGATGAGTAATATAATGGAGAGATATAAAGATATAAAATGTGTTATGAATTGTATAAATTTGTTATATGAATATTATATCTCAAACAAATTTAGCATAATTGTAAAAGACATAATTGACTCTCAAACTGCCTCCTAGAAACTCAATCTTAGGGATGACAATCATATCAATACCCATGGATACTTTTCAACATTATCAATAAATACTTGTTAAGTGCTTGTTTAGTAAGTAGTTTGGATATGATAGAATAGGGAAAGATAAAAGAATTGGATGAAAAAATGATATGATAAAAGCGTGATAGGTGAGGGTCAAAAGAGAAGAGTGTTCATAGGTTAAAGGCAAAAATGGAAAGAAAGAAATTTATCATATCTATCAATTTCTAATTCGGTTCTCCCTTAACGATAAAAAGTTAAATTAGAGAAAATGATATGATAGCCCAATATGATAGATTTATCTTATCATATTGTTGTAACAAACATTGGATATGATAAAGAAATGATAGGATAAGAGTATGACAAATGAGGGTCGGGAGAGAAAAGTGTTGAGGTCAGGGTAAAAACGAAAAGAAAAAATCTATCATATTATGTCAATTTCTAACTTAGATCTCCCTTAAGGATAAAAGTTACATTCAAGAAAAGGATATGACAACCTAACATGATAAATTTATCTTATCCTATTGTTGTAACCAACACTGGAAATAAAATAGTATAAAATGTTAATATTTTAATTTGATATATATTCTAATCACCAAATGAGCCCTTAAATACGTAATACTCAATTTTATTCATATATACACATTTCAAAGCAAGTGGACATAAGAATCGTGTTGGACTAGATGCACATTTCAAAACTTTCAGACGTGAATACAAACAAGTTATTAAACATGCATGTTTCAAATCTCTCTCATTTGAGTCATTTCCATATTTTAGGTAAAATTTAAGTCTCATTGACTATGTATAGATTGTTAAGTCTCTTATCTTTTTCTTTATCTTTATAATTGACTTTCAACATGGATGTTGAAGAGTATTCACCATTAAGTATGAAGTGGCATATGTTGATGTATTTGAGGATTTAAATCAATCTCTAATTTTAAACGAACTCTTCCATAGGTGAACCATGATATTTTTTTGCCTTCACTATTTTTGTCTTTCATATTTTATTCTCCACGTCTTAACTATTTTTTATTGTTTTAAGTCTTAACTCTTAGCTCTTCAATGAATGAACCCTAATTTTACTTCTTTGTAATTTTTCTTTAGTTTTACACGAGCATTGCTATATCTAACGTCTGAACCCTAAATAAGGGAATCATGATCCTTCCTAGTATCAGAAGTAGGGATGGCACCCGCGGGGGGCGGGGGTGGGGAGTGACCCCCCATTCCCCGTCCCCGATTTTCTAACTTCTCCTCGTACCCGTCCCCGATCCCCGTCACGGGGTATAATTGCCCACTGTGCCCGTTCCCCAACTCCCCGCAAATACCCGTGGGGATCCCCAATTGATATTAAATAATTTTAAAAAATATATAAAAAAAATTAGTATTTTTATTTATGAAAAGACAAAAATATTCATTTTATATTATATATATATATATATATGAGTTTTTTATAGATAATAGGTGGGGTGGGGACCCCGCGGGGCAGGGGGTATGGTCCCCGTCCCCGTCCTCGAATCTCTCTCGGGGGAATTTTTCTCCCCATCCCCGTCCCCACGGGAAAAAATCCTCATTCTCAGGGTCCCAAACGAGGCAGTCTCCACGGGGATCCCCAGATTCAATAAGAAATTGACATCCCTAATTAGAAGATCTTATAGGAGAGAGAAAAGAGTCCATGTGGCATGTGTGGGATTTACATCCACTAATGGGACCATTTTCCTAATTTTTTTTATCTTCTCTAACTTTTCTTTCTCTTTGGTAGTTTTTCCTATAATACTTTCCTTTTTCATCGATTATTTACGGATGATGTTAATATTTTTTTTCTACATAGTGTAAGAATGAAAGAAAAAGGCAAAACAAGAAAATAGAAAGAAATTTGCGGGAAAAATATAGTAAAACACTTGCCTTATTAGAACGTGCAAATCAGGAAATGTGCGTCCCAATCCAGAAGTTGCGACGAATCTCAACAGAAGCGCAGCAGAGTTAAATTTTGATTAACTCACTTTGGATGCTTTCAATTGGATCCATTTATATACTTACTAATTTTTACTCTTCTTAGTACAAGTATCTCTAAACACCTTATCTTGGAGCAACTCTCTTTCATTGCTTCTGATATCACTTTATCTATTTTTTTTATTTTTTTATCACTTTTAAAGTTATTTTAAGAAGCAATTAAAGCCCATAAACAACTCATCAAAATTGCCTGCAATGCCAATTTGTCGAGAAGCAGCGATGCTTCATTGACTTTATTGCTTCCTGGGCTACCAATAAAGTTACTGTGAATTTATAGAGTTGGTAATAATTATTTATTTATTTCACCAAGATGCTTACTTGCTTAGCTTATATTTCTCCACCATGGCTGTAGATTATCACCTGCTCTGCCCAATAATTATTTATTTTATTTGGAATCGGATCAACATATATTTATAAATATTGTAATATCTTTCACAATCAGTGTATTTGTTTTGAAATTTCCCATATATATAGGTGTAGAATTAATTCTAAAAATCAATGGTTGAAATGAGTGATTCAGGTACAATTCTTACAATTCTGCGAAACCATATTTTACACTGTAGCAATGGTACAACAATGGAGCCATAATTACTACCCGTCTAACCTGTGTTGTCGGTAAAAGCATTACTGGCCCATACTCGAAGTGTCTACTTTTCATGAGCAGTAAATCTTCCCTAAGCGTATGTGCGATAGAGAAAGAGAGAAAAAAAAATGTTAGTAAAAGCTGAGGTTTCAATTCAAGCGCTTTTGTAATGAGTACATATATTCAAGTTCTGGATTCTATTTGGGGGTTAAAAAAAGAAGATTAATTAAAACAAAATTCTACTATACATGTTTGTTTTTTATCAACAACTAAAGCCATTCTGTGTTCCTCCACAGCTGCCACTTCTCCTTTAAAAGCAAAGTAGCATTAATTCCAGACCACAAGAAAGGAAAACAAGAAAACAAAGCAACTTTTGACATCATATATATAACAATCTGGAGGAGGAGTACTTGGTAATTGAAGCCTTGCAGCAGTTACTCTCTCTGGTGCACATAACATAATGAAAAAGCTCTCTCTATATATTCCCATAACATGATGATGATGATTAAAATCTATCCTCCCATAGAAGAAACACTGTGCACCTCCATATGATATAAAATCTAGTTTTCTGCTCCCTTAAGTGCCTTGAACACCGTTGCATTAACTGAGGCTTTGGAATTCTCATTGACAAGAATTGTCTTGCCATGATACCAAAGCCTAGTGATCTGCCTACAGAACACACAGAGAATATAATATAGTGCTTTTTGATTTTGTGGTTCTTATGGAACAAGAGCTCGTGGCACACATATATATAGAGTGAGAGAGAAGATTGTGAAGAATAATGTGTTATAGCGCGTAGCAAGTGACATGGTTGGGCCCTTAATGACAAAGCAGTCTCTGTCACATTGTCTCCCTGCTAAATCAACCAATTAAATCACTTGCTACAACAACTCATCCTGATAGGAATGGCCAACCCTGTCTGTATACTATTACCCCATTTAGGCATATGTTATTATCTACAACTTTCTAACTCTACGTATAATATAGTATATTAATTGTCAAAACAAGCGCATTTGTGCCTCAATTTCAGGTTGTGTTGCATGTATATATATTCTCTTAAATAATTTTCATCATAATAAACCAAAATATTTTATCATAAATTTAACAATCACATATTCAAGTTAGGATTTTTCACCTTGTGATAGAAGCAATCTTAGCTTGTTTAAATTAGCATGTGTTGCATGAATGCTGTAACAAGATGGCTTTTGCTGAACAGAATGTTGTAACTATTATCAGCTTTATAACATATTATGTAACATAGCATGTACTAGGGAAAAAAGAAAATTGAAAATCAAAGTATTTGTTAGCAGTGTTTGAGATTCTAATTAATAATACATGTAAAAAAGCATTAACAAGGGCAGTAATTTGTAATTGCTGTTAACAATTCTGTATAATTAGTAGCATAAGACAAAGTACAAGAAAGGAATTACACCAAACAGAATATATTTGTTTTCTGTTTTCGTATGTTTTTGGGACAACACAAATATCAGACACAAAAACAAAATTGGCCTCATGGGGGAAGGAGGAGAGAGATTACACTCCATAGATGTTACCTACACAAACACAAGTTCATTGAATGCTAGTGTACTTATGGCTAGATAATAACACCTTAAATCTGGTTGAAAATGCTACAAAATATGTGCTTCTTCTGGCTAAGAGTACTTATGCCAATTAAGAAGCATAGAGATACACACTCTCATAATGTAAAGCTTCCCCCTCTGTTGCCTCACCATTCTCCTCAACTTGGAAAATCTCCCACTGCTACCCATGTTTCCCATTTTGAGTCTCTAATTGCAGTTGAACTTGAACATGTAGCTCAGCTCCACTTCAGGCACAATTTATTGAAGATTAAATCCTCCTACCTCTACCTGGAAGTGGCAGGGGACTCTAGTCTAATGTACTATTGATCCACGTGTAGAGTTGCATGGCCTCATCTTAAGGCTCCACTTGTACTTGAATTTCACATCAATCCCACATGCCTTCTCTTTCCAAATTCAACTCAGACACTTTGTTTTAGTTAAATCATGCCGGCCATTAGTGAATGTCGTTTCTTTGAAAGCGATTAGCAAGTACAAAAAACACCACCCTTATCTTAAATAGTAGCTAAACTTCACATCTTATCCACTCAACCAGAGGGGTCCTCTTTTACTTTCTAGATCATCAAGCAGTTCAAATGAGAGACACAAGTGAGGGCTTGGTTTTCTTTTAAGCCTTGGGAATGAACCCAACAAAATAAACCAAACTTCAACATCAACTTTCTCTTGGGCCACTTTAAAGAGCTTAATTTGCTCTAATTCAAAATGGGTCTAGCATGTGACTTACAAGCTTGTCAAATATTGTCTCACTGTTTAGAAAAAGAAAAAAAAAAAAAAAGAGATTAGCATTAGCACCACACCAAAACGCTCCTATAGTCCTACATCTTATCTTTAAGCAGAAAGTATATCAAAGATAAGATTTTTAGCATGTATAAGTAATCTTTGTGGACCTGTGGGATTAGTCTTCTGATATCCAGCTATAATGGGTCCTAGTTAAATTGGCAAGATCAAAATTCAATCACTAATAGATGCATAGCTACACCAGTAAGGGAGACCCACGTGGAAGGCAGTTGTGGAAGGGTGAAGGGACATGTTATTTCAATTGTTGGGGTTTTGTTCTGTTTTTAGTTTGAAATGAGGGAAAAGAAAGTTACAGGCTGGTGGGGAGTCCTACAGTGGCTACCATCTGTTGGATCTTTTGAAGAACAGTGATGGAAAAAAAGTTAGTTGATCTGAGTATAGTTCAGGATGTGACTAACTGAGACTACACAGGACCAGAGTGGCAACATTCCCTTTAGGGAAACATCATGGAAATGTGTGTGGAAGATATATTATATAGAGAGAGATTTTGAGCTCTATGGGTAGGCTAGCTGATTGTTATCATGAAATATGAGGTCCCTTTGAAAT
Organism: Sesbania bispinosa; assembly: GCA_026901365.1. Taxonomy (NCBI): domain Eukaryota; kingdom Viridiplantae; phylum Streptophyta; class Magnoliopsida; order Fabales; family Fabaceae; genus Sesbania; species Sesbania bispinosa. Next base: position 1,072,359 of record QLOH01000253.1, read on the forward strand.
TGGAACAAGTAGAACATGACAAATCACAACTGAATTATTTTGCATAAAGAGGAGTCCAATGAGTTGTGTTGTTTATTGCCTTATTGGTTAACCTTAGGGACAAGACAAAGCAACAACAGCTTTTAAACTCACCATAAAGTTAAACAATTACTGTTCCTCAGGGAGTATTGCTAACTGAAAAGAGGAAAATTTATGCTTTCACGATATTAGTAGCTCATGTCATGTGATGAAGCAACTGGATTTTGAGATTTTTCTTGTTCTCTCTCTTATTTTTCATGGAATCAAATTGACCAAAATGCCTGTGTTTATGCGGTATATATGGACCCATAGAGGATGATCTCGTGATGAAATGCATTATGTAATGGGCCACATTTGATTGCAATTGGGCTGGGCCGATGAGCTTGGAATGATATGAATTTTGAGTACAGAAGCAAGAAATTCATTAAAGGGGAATAGTTTGAAAGTTTAGTACTTGATTAATTAAATGCATCCATTCTTTATTATTGATTTTTTTTTTAAATAACAATGGGAGTAGCAAATAGTAATGGAGCAGGGGGAGTATGGCTGAACCATAGGAATGTCATTGTGCAAAGTTTAATTTAACCAATGAAGAATGATAGCGAAATTTGGAATGAAAACGAAAGGCAACGGTACCTATGGATGAAGTTTACCTTAAATTTGGAGTGTTTTAATTTGGAGCACATATATACCAAGGCATGAATACGGAAGCATGATGAACCTCTCGAATCCAACGTATGGTCAGATTGTTGTCTAACATGCACTATGAAAATCACAATCAATATAATGTAGATATATAGGATCTATATATGTTGCATATCCTTTGCTTTTGGTGTGGGGACTACTACTGTGATAGGAAACTATAACTGTTAGGAGAGGGAATGTTCATGGAAGGAAATTAATTAAAGTGAAGATACGGATATTGCTCACGTACTGCCAATCAGGGTTTTATTTATCAGCTACTATAGGGATTTGTTTTTAAGTTAACATACGTATATATATTGAGCATTTAGGAAGTTGATGAGGATCTTCATATAACATACAATAAATTACTTGTCTATTTTCCTTGTTTCTTGGGCTATATTGTTTTAACGTAGGAATTTCTTCTTGTAATTGTAATGATATCTTGGCTAATTAATTATGCCAAACATTTTGACATGGTATTCCGCTAGAGGATTCTCAACTTATATTATGAGGTTTCAGTTTTTTATTTTTAAAATTTTTGAATTAAATTTTTACTATTCAAAACCAAAAATTGAAAATAAATTTTTGTGGTTCTCAAAATGTATGTTTTGAAAACCATAAAACAAATTTTCAGTTTTTAATTTTGAGTTGTAAAAACTTAATTGAAAATTTTTAAAAATAAAAAACTAAAGAATAAAAACTTACAATCACCTCGAACAGGCCTTTAGTTCTCTTTTAGGTTGGAAGTTGATAATTTTGATTAATAAAATTATGATATATTTAAAAAAAATATTTCAAGTTACATAAATTAATATATTACTCAAAATATATATGGAGGAAATGGGTATTCCATGTGTATTACATGGTCAAATTTATTCTAGGTATAAAACATTCCCAAAAGAAAAAAAAAGGTTGAGATTCACATGGTAACTTCCATGTTAATTTTCGTTGTTTTTATTCCCAAGTAAATGGTTGAGAATCACGTCTTTGTGTGAAAATCTCAAGATAACTTTTTAATTTCTCTTTGTACTTTTATATAGTAGGGTAAGGCTAGAGTGAACCATCTTATGGGTGAAACACCAGTGTTTCACCCAATTTACCTGATATCATAAGTTGCATTGACCGACTGTCATTAAAATAATATTTAATACCTTTGCAAAAAGGGGCCTCCGTGGAAATTGAAATTTCTGAAGATGCAAATAGACAAAAAGTGGGCACCCCAAAAAGTGAGTCTCACACGCGAAACATACAATCTTAAGGTTCACATTAGGGATTTGGAGTTTGGAAGCTTCTCATTGGGGATTTGTCACCGTAAGTGTTTGAAGTGGTTGTGAGTGAGTGTTGAATGTATGATAGGGAAATAGATTTGGGAAAATATCAAATGGAATCGGTGTTCTTCGTGTAGATCTGGAAAGGGTACAGTCGATCTTCTTCGGAATGGATGTTATGTTCGTCGTGTAGATCTGCGCACAAAAAGTAAAAATCAGAGTTACCTGAGAAGCTGAGGCGGTGTTCGTCGCAGTGGTTGTCTGAGAAGGCATGGTTCACCGCTGACAGCGGAGCGGTGGTGTTCGTTGAAGTGATTGTCTCAGACATTGGTGTTCCCCGACTCTGTGGTTGTCCGAGACCGTATTGCTGTTTATATCTCTGCGCGAGGCGGTGATATCAGAGAGGTATGTAGGTTTAAAGTTGTTCTTTTACAATGTTAATTTGTTCATAACAGATGTTAATATTGGGATTCTGTAAGTATAGAATTTGTTATAGAAATGTATCACGGGATGATGCGATGGATTCGTTGTTTTGACTCTATAATTGTTGAACAAAAAAACAATTGCTCTGCTGAACAGTGTTATAGATGGTAGATGAATAGTTTTAGGCATGTTATTGTTTAAATAATTGGAATGTCATCTTATTGTAAAAGGTTTAGACTGAGGAGGTGACTGAAGAGAAGCATACTCAGATGGATGAGTCAATTCAATTTGATTCATATGAAAATGAAATGGTGAAGGTATGTTAAAAATTATTGGAAAAATAATTATCCATATAGTTTTTAAAAACACATTTGTGGAAGTTTAATTTTTTTTTGTATTTTGTTTGTAGGGACTGGATAATTTATCCTTTTCCACAGATTATGGAAGCAGTACTGGTCCTGAAAGTGAAAGTGGTGATGAAGGTGGTTTAGGTGATGGAGGTGGAACTGGTGATGAAGGTGGTTCAAGTGATGGAGGTGGAAGCGGTAATGAAGGTTATTCAGATACATGGACTGAATATGATGGTAATGTGTCCGATTATCAAGAGTGTTCTGCTAGCGATGGTAGACATGATACACTTAACGATGATGATATGGAAAATGCAACGAAAATTGGGATAAACAGTATGGGTGATATTGGTAAGATAGACTTGGTGACTTTTAGTCCTCATCTGATAACCAAGTATGACTTTCCTAGTTTGGATATGGCATACAAGTTCTACTGTCGCTATGCTAAAGCAAATGGGTTTAGTGTTAGAAGAGGAAGAATCTTACGCAGCAAGAAAACAGGGGAGGCCCTACAGCAAGATTTGTGGTGTTCTAATAAAGGTTTCCGGGAGGATAGGGGCCTTAAAATGGAAGATAGGAAGCGCGAGATAAGACCAGAAACCAGATGTGACTGTCGAGCAAATTTTCGAATTCATGTTGATAAAGTTACAAATCGTTGGTATGCAACGGTTTTTTATGATGAGCATAGTCATCCTTTATTGGACAAAAGGTATTCTGGTATGCTTCCCGGACATCGCAAGATGTCTGAAAGTGATATAATTCAAATGAACAGCTTGTTGCAGGCAGGTATTAGCCCTGCTCACATTTTTGGGCATTTTGCTTTGCAATGCGGAGGTTATGAGAAAGTTGGGTTTAGGCTGAAGGACATATATAATCAGATTGAACGCCAAAGACGAAAGCAATGTTCGGATGCCATGGCTGCAATAGAATATTTGGGTGAGTTAGGTAAGAAGGATGAAATAATGTACTGTGAGCACACCATTGATGAGGAAGGTAGACTTCAACACTTGTTCTGGAGTGATGGAATTAGCCAAAAAAGTTACCAGATTTATGGTGATGTGGTTGCGTTTGATGCTACGTATGGAAAAAATAAATACCTATTGCCCCTTGTGGTCTTTTCAGGTGTCAACAACCATAACCGGTCAACCATTTTTGCAGCTGCTATAGTGACAAATGAAGTTGAAGATACATATGTTTGGCTTTTAGAACAATTCTCTAAAGTCATGAAGGGGAAAGAGCCAAGTGCTGTTATAACTGACGGTGACGTTGCCATGAGAAATGCAATCAAAATTGTGTTTCCCAATGCTCGACATCGTATTTGTGCATGGCATCTAGCTCGAAATGCAACTGCAAATGTTAAAAATACACAGTTTACAGCTGGGTTTGAGAGGTGTATGTTAGGTGACTATGATGTGGGTGAATTTCGTCAAAAGTGGATCGAGTTGGTTTCTAAGCTTGGCTTGCAAGAGCATCCATGGGTAAAAAAAATCTATGATTCAAGGTCAAAGTGGGCAAGTGCTTATTTTCGTGGAAATTTCTTTGCTGGCTTTAGAACGACTTCAAGATGTGAAAGTTTGCATGCTGAGTTAGGGAAGTATGTCCATTCCCGTTATAACTTGACCGATTTTTTGCAACATTATCATCGTTGCCTTAGTCATATGCGGTACAAAGAAATGGCAGATGATTTTTGTTCTTTACATGGTGTGCCTGTATTACAATCGAAGTTTCCAGCTATTGAAAAGTCGGCAGGGAAGCATTATACTAGGAGGGTGCTCAATGTCTTTCGGGTTCTTCTTAATAAGGCAGGTGAAATGATTATTTCTGATTGCAAAGAAATGCTGATGAGTTTAATGTATACGGTGTGTAAGAGGGGAGTAGATGTGAAGGTATGGCGTGTGTCTTTTTATCCGTCAACCTATGAGTTTAAGTGTTCATGTTTGTGGATGGAATCACGAGGTTTGCCATGCGAGCATATAATTGCTGTGATGCATCATCTAAACATTGAAGAGCTGCCAAAGTCATTAGTTTTGAGGAGATGGTCAAAAGGTGCAAAGGATGGTATCCAGACTTGTGGTGCTGAGGACACAAACTGCTGGGACACCCACAAGATTTGCAGAAAAGCTGTCCTTTCTGAATATTGCGACATATGGATTGAGCTAAATGCTGATACATATGAAGAATTTAATGAAGCAAAGGAAAGCATTGCACGTGACATTGAGGGAAAAAAGGCAAAGAAAGCTCAACAAAACATGACAGGTACGTCTACAAATTCAATTAATGATGATGTATTGAGAAACCCATTGCGTGCTAGTACAAAAGGTAGGGGTACTCCAAGTTCATCAAGTTGGGGTGTGAGAGTGAAGAGGAGGACCCATTGCTCATATTGCAAACAAAGTGGGCATAATAGGGTTACGTGCCCAGCAAAAATCCGGAACTCACAAATGACACAGACCACTACGTCTAGCCTGCACCATGGAGATGATGAAACTGGTTATTATGAATCTGAGGGTTTTGATCACAGCAGTGTAAGTTCTATTGCTGCTGCTATGTTGTGTTATTTTTTGTCTTTGTTAAATAGATCATTAATTTGACTTTGTTTTTGTGTGCAGGTTGCTGCAAATTAAGTATTAACGGTGATATGGTTGGCTGTGATGTATTAGAACTCAGGTGTTACATTTATGTTTTCATGAAAACATTGTTTGTGATTATCTCAGAATGTACCGATGGCCTTGGGTTGCTGTCCGATTCTGAATAGGTAGTATGACTTGTTTGTTTTAAAGCTTGAACAGAATGATGGCCTTGGTATGCTGTCGAAATGGGTACTATAAGTTGTTTGTGTTAATGTTTGAAAAAAATGATGGCCTTGGTTTGCTGTCCAAATAGGTACTATGACTTGTTTATGTTAATGCTTGAACAGAATGATGGCCTTGGTATGCTATCCAAATGGGTACTATAAGTTGTTTGTGTTAATGTTTGTGTTAGTGTCCAAATAGGTATTATGAGTTGCCTTGTGTTAATGTTTGAATAGAATTATGGCATTGGGTTACTGTCCAAATAGGTATTATGAGTTGCCTTGTGTTAATGTTTGAATGGCATTAGGTTGCTGTCCAAATAGGTATTATGAGTGGTTTGTGTTAATGTTTGAATAAAATTATGCGATTGGGTTGCTATCCAAATGGTATTATGAGTTTATGTGTTAATTTACCCACCTCTCGTTTCCCTTAAACGTGAAGCTCAACTTTATTACGAGTAGGATCTTTTCGCTGTCCAAATAGGTATTGTGAGTTACCTTTTTTTCCTCTTTTTTCATTGCAATTGACCAAAACCAATCAAAAATAGAGAAACAAAGCGATAAATAACAGTTTAATGGAAATAGTTACATCCATCACCAAAAAATGAGATGCCATAAATGCAAAATGATAACATAGTTCTGGGCTAAAGAAATGTGGAGGCTCAAATCATGGGCTGGTCTTCATAATGAGGGCCTCAATCCAACACGCTCGACAAAAAACTAGTTTTCAAGAACCCCAAAAGCAGGCCCAACTGCGTTAACAACTTGATGGATTGATTTCCCTCATAAGAGTTCCATAGCAGAAATATCCTCATAGGCGTCCAAGACGCTCAAAGCGCTGTTGGGCCCAAAATGCCTTCGACTTCATCTGGAGCATTGGCCAATACTGATTATGCTTCCCACAAAGAAGGTCAAGAGCTACTTTCATGCGCAATACTTCTTGGTTCATCTACATAATATAAATTAAGCCAGTCACATTATTGAAGGTTTAGGATAGGTGTAATTTACATGCAAAGCTTACTTCTCTTGAAATATTTGGTTGAAATGCATTCCTCATGTATAACCAATCCATGACCCAAAGAATGGACTTGCTTCTGCAAAATCGAAAATCAAGTTAGACATCGTTGTATATATGTGTATATAAACACAATTATGCACTTAATTGATATAATTAATTTATTAGAACTCTAAATCATGACATTAATTCTGATTCTGTGACCGCAGGGCCAGTTGATGGTGAAAATGCATCAGATATTTCCCAAGCATCCAATTGTAGCTTTCCTATTGCGAAATTAGGAGGATAATACTCAGTCCCAATAACTTGAGCAATGACAATAGCCTGTAATACATGATACACTATTAACAAAATGAATGATCAAGAAAGAGAATGAAACTTATATGAAAATAAGCCAACATACCACGTTCCTAATTGTTTCACGCCTAGAATGCTCTAATGCCTGCTCAATGTATGGGTCTAGATTATAAATCACTTTGTCTTGAATGGACACCAACATCAAATACCATTGGCCAGCAATGTCCTCAATTGGTACGTAAATCTAGACAATAACAAAATTCTAAATAAATATCGATACCACAACCACTACTGCTGGAAAAAACTACAAAATATTCAGCTACTTACGTATTTAAGATCATTATATATGGGCATCCAGTCTTTCATATATTTATCAATCAAATCTTCGGTGGTCAGTCCCATTCTAACATCATCCTACAATATTTTGTAGACGAAAATTTTTTTATTATGAACACCTAATTAATGCCTTAATATAAAAAAAATGACTTCAAATAATCTTACATGAAATGAAGGGGGAAGACACCACACAGATGGACATTTTTCAGACTCCTCCATCCAAGTAATCTTAGCAGCAATCAACATAACAATCTAAGTCACCAATTGAACACAATTAAACATTAATGATTAACATTGTTTGAAACAATAAAAATTAAACACTGTTAAGTATTGTGACCTTTCTCCAAGGGACTTTGTCTGGAGAAAGTGATTCAAATTCTACCAAAGATGCTCTTGTGTTTCCAATTAGTAAAATTTCCTCACTGCAACATGGAAATGATTAGGTGTCTGTTATTAATAACATCACCTTAATTTAAAAGTTAAACAACCAGTATACCCACTTCAGATCCTCATGAGGGTGAAAGACGTAAGCAGCAACATATAACTCCTCCACGCTTAGTAGCATTTCTGGCAAGACTTTAAATTTTGTTTCCATATACTACAACAACACAAATGGAACTAATATAAACGATGTTCAAATCAGATTTTAACAACTTTATGAATAATGCAATCACCTCTGGCAACACGTGGCCCTTTTGTGATTGAAACATTTTCTGCACAGGGACTCCTGATCCAACTTTTCTTTTTGATGAATTCTCACTGGAAAAATTACTATCAGTTGGTAACCTTTTCATTGGAGTGCATCTTTCCAGTATTTCATCAACTTTTGTAGTCCTTTCCTCTTCGGGTTGTCCTAAAGGACTAAAGGGAGGATTTTTCCCATCAAGTGATCCTTTTGGATGAATACCCTCCTGGTTAAAAGATAATGTCTCTTTTAAAAATCATTCAATGAATGAAAGGATAGCCCTAACAATATAAGATAAAGTAATATGAGTCTATTAACCTAACCTTATTTGACGCATTTCTTCCATACTCTGAGTGTCCAAGCTTTACAGAAAACTTTGTAGATGGACTTCTGCCATAAATCCTATCTCTTTCAGTTTGGGCGAATGCTTTCACCGTAAAACCCGGTACAGTAGGTGGTTTGGAAAATGAAGGGGTTCTAGACTTCCCGCTCTGATGATACTTGGCGTCCTCATCATCTGACAGTTCAAGCAAAATGGCAAAGCGATCTTCTTCTGACTCTTCTCTTCTACTAGTTTTGAGTTTACTTCTTGCTTTTGCCTCGTTGGGAACTTGTGTTTTAGACCTAGACGGTGTCTTTTTCCCACTCTCACAGCCTTGTGCAGTGGTCTGCATTTTCTGTAGCTCATTCACATGAACCTCCATCGTGGTTTGGAGTTGTTTCACAACTTCCATCAAGCATTCAGACTTTAAATCCTGCTGTTGCAAATGAATGCCCATACCCTACAAAATAAAGTTCGGTATCACCTATCAATGCCAACAAAGCTTTCTGACATACAATTATTTTCCACACGATATTAAATTGGGCGTATAAAGTCTGTTACCTTAATCATATCAGTTAAGTGAGTTACTGAACAACATAGACCTTCAATGGTATGTTGCAGAGATGTTATGAGCTACAAAACAAAAAAAAAGGTTGTTCACCATTCACTACACCACATTTATTCACCAAATCCATTTGGTCTGGTGATTTAGGTAAAGTAAAAGAAACAAAAAAACTAACCTTATTATGCGCACAACTCATTACTGAACAGTCTTCACATTCTTCTGATGCTCCACAACTCATTGTCGTTGGTTCTTGCATTAGGTAGAGTAGATGGGTTAAGAAACACTCTAATTTCAGTATCCTTCCATTCACGTTAAAACACAAATTTTTTTAACTTAGTTTTTCAAAGTAGGAACATGGTTCCCAATGAGCCGCAGCCGTTTCACAAATATATCCAGGAACAACTGAGATTGTCGACTGTTATGGACACTTGTCAACTTATGGATGGTCCCTTGCCTTCATAAAGTTGTCACACGTACAATAGGTCTGCGCTGCTGCCACTGTTCTGAGTCTTAGCCGTGTAGCAGAAACCTTTTCATCTCCTATGATGGAGCGTTTGTACTCGAACAAGAAAATTAATTTGTTGATGCACTGTTGATGTCGTACGACCACATGTGCGTTTACAATCTCATCACTTAACATAGCAAATCCATTCAGGAATTCCATCCAAGTAAGATTGGTTAAACATGTAAAAATTAAAAAAAAGAATAGTAAATTTACTTCTCCTAAATCACAAGGTAAAATACAACGAAGGTAAATTACACCATATGAAATTAAATAAATTTTATTTTGGTTCTCATTACTTAAAATTAGTGTGTTGAGTCTCACTCTTAAATCATCTCAAATTAGTTTTTATCATGTATGATCAAGCTCGTTAAATGCTCGAACAAGCCCGTTTGTTTAATTAAACAAACAAGTCCAAGCTTAAGATTATACTCGATTATTTAAATGAGCCAAGCTCAAGCATTAGAAACTTGACATTAAGAGTAACATTAATGAAAATATTTCGCTTATAATAATTAAATAATACAAATATTTAAAGTAAAGTAACATTAATGAAAAATATAAAAAAAAATACAGTTATAAATTTATTTTTAAAATTAAATAGTAAATTAAAATAATTAGTCTATATATTTAAAAATAAGTATTGAAATATTTCTTATATTAGTCAAGAAGTTATGTATTGAATTTTGAAAAATATAACATTTTAGAATTCTATCTTAAATATATATATATATACTTTGATTTTTATATTATCATTTAATAGTAAAATATTTATCAAAATACTAAATTAAAAAATAATGAAGATATAAATGAGCCAGACTTGAGCCACCCGGTATTATCACAAGCCAAGCCTGAGCTTGAAGTACTCGGCTTGGCTCAACCCATTTACACCATGTACTTCTCCATCACTTCCTATCCATTTATTGTTAAATAAAACTTAAACTCTCACCAAAGGTTTCTCACACTCTGCCTATTTTTAATGAGTTTTCTTTCTTTTTCCACCATTTAATTCACCGTAAATTCATTTTAAGTCAAAAAATCACCAAACTTGATTTTAAGGTCTCTCATGCATCCAATAACACTAATATATTCTTATATTTGCAACAAACTCACCTCTGATAATGGGAACCGACCAACAAGCCAACTTATGAGTTAGGGTTTCACATAACTATCTCCACCTTTAAGTGAGACCACCAACTTCAAATGTATTGCTCCCCTTTTCATCACCAATGGACCCAAAACTCTCCTACAAGGTTGGAAATCCCAATTAGATCCTAAATTAATTTTTTGGACATTTTTTCAATTATGTGCCTATTTTTAATGATTTTTCTTTCTTTTTCCACCATTTAATTCACCGTAAATTCATTTTAAGTCAAAAAATCACCAAACTTGGTTTGTGAACACTTCATGCATGTACCATGTTCCCTTATCAAACACTCTCCAAATATCTTCTTCTACACGACCAAAAGTACCAACTCAAATTGCCAAGGTTTACACCATGTACTTCTCCATCACTTCCTATCCATCTCTTGTTAAATCAAACTTAAACTCTCACCAAAGGTTTTTACCCAATAAAGGACACTAACCTCAATTTTCCACAATTTTTCTCACACTCTGCCTATTTTTAATGAGTTTTCTTTCTTTTTCCACCATTTAATTCACCGTAAATTCATTTTAAGTCAAAAAATCACCAAACTTGATTTTAAGGTCTCTCATGCATCCAATAACACTAATATATTCTTACGTTTGCAACAAACTCACCTCCGATTATGGGAACCGACCAACAAGCCAACTTATGAGTTAGGGTTTCACATAACTATCTCCACCTTTAAGCGAGACCACCAACTTCAAATGTATTGCTCCCCTTTTCATCACCAATGGACCCAAAACTCTCCTAAAAGGTTGGAAACCCCAATTAGATCCTAAATTAATTTTTTGGACATTTTTTCAATTATGTGCCTATTTTTAATGATTTTTCTTTCTTTTTCCACCATTTAATTCACCGTAAATTCATTTTAAGTCAAAAAATCACCAAACTTGGTTTGTGAACATTTCATGCATGTACCATGTTCCCTTATCAAACACTCTCCAAATATCTTCTTCTACACGACCAAAAGTACCAACTCAAATTGCCAAGGTTTACACCATGTACTTCTTCATCACTTCCTATCCATTTCTTGTTAAATCAAACTTAAACTCTCACCAAAGGTTTTTACCCAATAGAGGAAACTAACCTCAATTTTCCACAATTTTTCTCACACTCTGCCTATTTTTAATGAATTTCTTTCTTTTTCCACCATTTAATTCACCGTAAATTCATTTTAAGTCAAAAAATCACCAAACTTGATTTTAAGGTCTCTCATGCGTCCACTAACACTAATATATTCTTACATTTGCAATAAACTCACCGTCGATTATGGGAACCGACCAACAAGCCAACTTATGAGTTAGGGTTTCACATAACTATCTCTACCTTTAAGCGAGACCACCAACTTCAAATGTATTGCTCCCCTTTTCATCACCAATGGACCCAAAACTCTCCTACAAGGTTGGAAACCCCAATTAGATCCTAAATTAATTTTTTTGACATTTTTTCAATTATGTGCCTATTTTTAATGATTTTTCTTTCTTTTTCCATCATTTAATTCACCGTAAATTCATTTTAAGTCAAAAAATCACCAAACTTGGTTTGTGAACACTTCATGCATGTACCATGTTCCCTTATCAAACACTCTCCAAATATCTTCTTCTACACGACCAAAAGTACCAACTCAAATTGCCAAGGTTTACACCATGTACTTCTCCATCACTTCCTATCCACTTCTTGTTAAATAAAACTTAAACTCTCACCAAAGTTTTTTACCCAATAAAGGACACTAACCTCAATTTTCCACAATTTTTCTCACACTCTGCCTATTTTTAATGAGTTCTCTTTCTTTTTCCACCATTTAATTCACCGTAAATTCATTTTAAGTCAAAAAATCACCAAATCTGATTTTAAGGTCTCTCATGCGTCCACTAACACTAATATATTCTTACATTTGCAATAACCTCACCATAAATTCAACACCACTTTTTTCAAGATTTAATATTTTTTTTAAATTGATGTTTATACAAAAAACATTCTTTTTACGTGGGCCAAGGCCATGACACTCATATACCAATTTCCTTATATTTTTGGGCCTTACACTTAGGCTCATTACGTCTTTTACAAGTCTATTCACTCCACAAAACCATAACCCATCGGGTTTTAATACAAGAACGTGACCCATCATTACTTTCACTTAACCAATAACTCAGCACTCCGAACACACACAAATCAACCCATTACTTCGTCCAAAAAAAAAATTTCAACCCATTTCAGTAATTGCGTTGTCATCTCTTTCAACGATAAAGGTACAGTGCCGTTGTAAAAACGGTCATCTGCTACATTCAGTCCACACTTTTATTAAAGTTTTTTTTAAATCACATACAACTCATACTACTGTCACGAGCTTCTTACAGGAATCACAACCTTCACCTCTCAAACAATAACATGCCTCCCAACAACAGCTCCTTCCATTCAACTTCAAACACTTGCAACAGAAAGTGTGGTTGTGGAGACACCATGATCCTGTTAACATCAAGCAGCTCAAAGAACCCAGGAAGAAAATTCCTCCGATGTCCAAACTGGAGGGTTAGCACCATTTTAATTTCGTTTTCGTTTTTTAAATATTTTTTCACCGCATTGTACACCATCAATCTTCTAAATTTATTTGTTACATTGCAGAGGCAAGATTCTTGTAACTTTTTCCAATGGTTGGACGATGAAACTCATACTCACTCACATTCCAATGCTCATTGTGCCCACTGCTCTAATATGGTACTGGAAACATGGACACTGATGGTGGAAAAGCTCGAAATGGAACTGCAACTTGAGAGACGCAACAAAACGATCCTTCTTCGACTATTTCTCCTATCTCTTGCTTTCAATATAGTGACCATAACTATCTTATTAATGTAATTCATTCACAGTGACCATATCCCCCTACTCACTATATGTATTTCCTTCATTCACTCCTCATATCATGGAATCCATTAATGAAATTACATTTACAACATTTCTATTTTTCATTATTCATTTGCCCACAAACCGAACACTTATGTCATCCTTCAATGGACAAATACCAACCAAACAATATCCAGGTGTATACCCTGTTCTAAAAAATAATAACATACAACTAACAAATCTTGGAAGCACCATACAAACGGTCACTAAGCACAAAATAAAGACATATAAACCTTGTAGAAAATGTGACTCCATCCATCACATGAAAACTACAGAAAGGTGAAAAGAGCCATTTTTGAACAGTGAGCGACGACGACCCAATGGAGACCACCAGCTCGAAAGCCATTCTCTGTAGCAAATGTTTCTCATTTAAAGGGCCAGCACACAATTCAAAATAAATTAACAATCCAAATTAAAGAAACACGAAGGGACCTTTTCTCAATTTTAACATTGTTATCATAACCGGTTGCAAGTCTTGTTTCCTGACCGTCGATTGAAAAAACAGAAAATCCAACGGTACTGAGGGGGTGAAACACTGGTGTTTCACCTACCCGCTACTTCACGTTAGACGCTGCCTATATAGTAAGGTTCATTTCAATCCCAACATCACTAAAAAATTTCTTAAACTAATATTTTATAATTATTTTTATTATTTTAAGCAATCAGATCACTTTTTTATTTTCAAGTAGCAATTCTCAAAAGTTTTTTAAATAGACCTCGTAACTTATTCCATTCTTATATATTTTATTATTTACTTTAATTTATATTATTTTTTTAAATAAAATGCAGCAACTCACTTTTTTTAGTTGCTGTCGGTAGCAACCCACAAAAAATGGGAGTGCGATCCTCTGCAGTTGGAAATTAACTGCAGATGATCAAAGCCATAAATAAAATTTGTTTTATATATTTAGAAAAAAAAAACATGTACGGGAGTTAATATTTATCTTTGGATGAAGAACTGCAGGCTCTGCACACCAAAAAAATGTTGGGAGCTCTCTCACGCATAACAATCAAAAGCACCGCATCTCATGGCAAGAGCAACTTGGTTTTTGCACCCACAGAGATGCTCTAAAGGTATTTTAAGAATTATATTCTAAACTAAATAAATATAAAAGGGACCAACTTTCTTCCGGGGAGTAACTCTCGATAAAGTTACTCTGCTAACTTTATGTTTTAACAAATTTAACTGTTGAATCATTTGATAATAATATAATGCTTATACACACTAAATTTTAGATAAATTGGACATTCATAGGTATGTAATTTTAGAGTAGATATTTACTTGTATTTTAAATAATATATTGAAATATTATATTGTACACGTTAAATTGAAGTGATTTGATGAAGTATCAAATTATTTTTTAAAATTTTATGAAATTTTGTAAACTTAATCTACTTAACGAAAACTTTGAATATGATAATTGAATTAATGAAATTCAATGTTTATAAAAATTTATTAAGCAGAGTAACCTTGTCAACAGTTACTTTTGGAGTAAGTTGATCCTCACCCTTTAATTATTTTTAATAATTTAATATAGTGATTTTTAAAGATCTTGAATATGGCAACCAAACATATATTCTAAACATACCATAAAATAATATACCTTGGAATAACATTTCTTAGAATATCATTCTTGTGAATGAATTTATATAACTTGAAACAAATTTCATCTATAGGTAGCAATTGTTTCACATTTTCAGACAAAGTCACGGTGGGTAGTTCTAAGGTGCACAAGTCAGGTTAATCTATATATTATTATAGGTTTTCAAGGTCACCATTTATTATATTTTTGAAATATTTAAATATGATAAGAATAGCATAAAAGTTTACATTTGCAAAGTGGGGCAACATTATTGTTAAGCCAGTGCACCCTGTCCCACTAATCCAATTGACACCATAACCATTGAGGGTAAAAAAAACGTGAAAAGAATATAATGGACACAATAAACATCCACTGTTCCTCTCACCAAACCAACCATGGTTTTAAATTTGCGGATACGATCGTTGCAAATGTGGGCATTTTGGCTGTCCTGACATGCTTTACCGCCTTTACAGGGTGAAATTATTTTAATTTTACACGTACGAGACGTGACATATCATGAATCATGTTTTTAATCTTACATCTCTTATTCCTCTTTTCAAATTCAATTTTTCATTTACCATTAGTCTATTATCATCCTTAAATTTTTCTAACCCTCAAACTCTAAATCTACTAAATAAAGAAAGAAAAAACCATTACAGTCATTGTGTTACAACTATTGCAGTGTTACATTGTGAAATTTGCTATGATTTTTCAATCACACCATAATTG
This sequence comes from Sesbania bispinosa, assembly GCA_026901365.1. NCBI lineage: Eukaryota > Viridiplantae > Streptophyta > Magnoliopsida > Fabales > Fabaceae > Sesbania > Sesbania bispinosa. Next base: position 1,087,972 of record QLOH01000253.1, read on the forward strand.
TTATTTGAAGCGGTTATAGATTTATTTTGCTGTAATTTTCAATCACATGTACACTACAATACCATGTTGGAGTAGTTTGCGCCTTTAGAAAATTGAATATATATCTTTGAAACAATACGACATATATAAACTTACAACAGGGAAATTAATAGTATGCCTGCAGTCCATTAAAAGTGAAAAACCATCGCTACAATCTATGTAGTGACGGCTTAGTGATGACTTAATGGACGTTGCTAAAAGGCTCGTTGTTAATGCAGTAGTGACTAGCAAAATAGGTCGTCACTATGTAGAGACGGTCAGGCCGTCGCTAAGGTCATGGTTGTTGCTACGTATTATTGTTATTTTTTTAAATTTTTTTATCTAGAGACGGCCAGCCAAAGATATTTTTTTTAAAAAAATTAAATTTATTATTATTTATTTTATTTTAATATTTGTTATTTTTAAAATTGTAAAGAAAAATACAAAATACTATATAAACACACCTACAGAGGAAAAAATATATATTTAATATATATATACAAATATTGTTCAAACATAATACAATAAAAAGTATAAAAAAATAAATGGTGGCGGCGACGACGTTGGTGTTGTGTCGTGGGACGATCCTCATCCTCATCCCAATGACTGCTCATCCAGGGCGTCATCGTAGCGGGGGTGCGACTGAGCCTGAGCCTGAGCAGCCTGAGCCTCCAGCAACTGGTGTATCTGATGTCGAAGTCATGCGAAGTCCTCCTCCAACTGTGTAGCCTTCGCTTCAACCCGACTAGCCTACTGCCTTGCTTCATTGACTTCCTAGCGCAGCACTTCCTCAGCCGAATGTCGTGACTCAGACTCGTCACTACCACTGGTATGAGCCCGAGACTCCTGAGTGAGACTGGTCACACCTGGACGAAGGTTGGTTGACAAGTCCCCGATGCCATAACAGTGGCCTCAGGTCTTGCCCCCGCAACATCCTTCCAGATATGTAGCTTGGTGGAGCCATCAAAGTTGGAGTTGTCCCTCATATGTGACTCCACCTCCCTCAGGCGGTCCTGGTAATTTGTCTATTGAGTACAGGTAAACGTATAATTAGTTAGTTATATATTCAATTGCAAATATATGAAATAATGTAAAAAAAAAACACTGATAAGCACAATGTTGGACTTACATATGTGGACCGCGCCCGGTCATCTACCCAACCATCACCTTTTTTTTATGTGGGTGGCGACAAAGAACTCATCGGGCTCTACATCCCACCCCAGCCGTCGAGACTACACAGAATAATTACACAAAATAATTATTTTAATAACAAATACAAAATTAATACAGAAGGGTGCTTGTTTATACATACCATATCCAACGCCACCTCATGGTGGCCTTGTGGCCTGTGGTGTGGACTGCTCCCCCACGTTGAGAAGCCCGATTGCTCTTGTTACGAGCGGACTTCCTCTTGAATTCATTAGAGGCCCAGTAGGCCAAAGACCCCTATAAGCCTCCTCACCACACTAAGCGGGCCTCCTAGCTCCCAGCCGCTCGGGCCTTGTTCATCATATCTCGAAGGCGACGAGCAATCCTCTGCTCGTACACCTTCTTGATCTTGACCTCATCAGAAGGGTCCCAAGTAACTTTGCTCTGGAAAAAAAAAGGTAAGCAATTAGAAAATGCCATAACTTAAGGAAAAAATATAAAGTGTTTAAGGTTTTTATTTGCCGTAAACTCGGCCCACCACTTGTCTCGTACATCTTGCGGGGTGACCTCCCACAGGTAGTGAGGACCCCAGAATTGCGAACGAATCGCATGACCAATGGCTGCTATGGGTGGGTTGTTAGGCACCCAACTATAAAATAAACAAATTCAATACTAACTGTTAACACAATTAAAGATTCAATATTATCAATTCAAAAGAAGTAAAAAGAATAAACAAACTCACATGTTGTCAAATGGTCGGATAATAACCCCACAATGAGGGTCTACTTCATGAGGTCGGCTGGAGTTGGCACCCTTAAAATGAACTGGCTTCGCATCAAACTCGGGGTCAGCATCCTCATCCATCTCAACCTGAGCGTGTACGCTCAAGGTCCACCTCAGGGCACATGCATATGTGGAAGCTCCTCCTCCACCACTGTAGGGATGTCATGATATCCCGGTGTCGGGTCGAATGGCAGTGGGTCAGATGCAGCAGGTATACTAGTAGCTTTAGGGGAGGAAGAAGAAGACTGGAGGTGGGCCACCGCAGGCGCTGAAGTAGATGGCAGATCCCGCAGCTGATCAGGGTCAGAAGGGATGATCCTCTCCCGATGGGCGCGATCCACCTATGCAGTCAGCTTGCCTGGAGGGAGGTCCATCCCTCCATCTCTACCACGCATACGAAGCATTTTTTTCCTGATTTTAATAAGTTTAAATTAAATATTAAAAAACACACCTATATACTATATACAATATATAAATGGCACAATTATATAAATTATAATTTCTAATTACTAATTACTTCTAATCTATATAAATTATTTCTTATAGTGAATTATATTAAATAGCATACCTATAAATATATCACATTAAATAAATTAGACAACATACCTATATCATATTAATAAACTAATAAACTAATAAAACTAATAAACTATTGGGGTTTTTCCCCTCCGTCTTACAAAAAAAAACTAATAAACTATTGATTACTAATAAACTAATTAAAACTGTAAAACTTACTGGTTGCGACGCCGGAGAAGGAAGGGGGAAGGAGGTGCAAAGGGACTTATGGGAAACCGATTCAGATTCTGATTGGTTCAAACGAACCTATGAAGGAGGGGAAGTGTTTAATCGGAGAGATTTTGAAAATGAAGGAGAGAGAAGGAGAGAAACAAGGCTTGAATGGAGAGGAGGAAATGAGAGGAAGGAGGAGCTATAGGTGGAGGAGGAGGAGGATTGTGGAGGAAGAAGGAAAAAGAACGGATGGGGGAAGGTTTTAGCGCATATCAGAATTTAACTTAGCGACGGCTTGACCGTCGCTATGGTCGTCGCTACGTTAAAAATTGCCCAGTCGCACAAAAATTTAAATTTTAATTAAGACATGTCGTCGCTATGCTTAATTTTAATATTATCATAAAAAATAGATTTTAAGAGTAGGGACAGCCCAACCGTCGCTACGTAGTGACGATCAGACTGTCACTAAATATTAATTATTGCACTAGGCTGCGTATTTAATGACGTAGCAATGACGTAACAATGTTGTTACATTCCTTAGTCTAAATCAATCAATCTTAATTTTACTGAACAAATTTTTTAAATAATTAATTAGGTCATCTTCTCAAAATTTAAGTCATTATGCATTTTTTTCTATGCCAATAATTTACTTTCTATTAGGAATCAAGAGGATCAAACTTGTACACCCATAATATATTTGGTATATTAATTCTAATAAACTCTTTTATGTGATGGGTTACTACAAGAGATGGCATAGACTTAGCTGAGTACACACACATATATAATTGGTGTTTGCTATAGCCCACGAAATTCAAGTCAGTCTCAAAATAAAGTCGCCTGCATGCATGCAGAATATTCGGAATGGCATAAAATAAAGTCACCTGATTGTGCACACGATACGCATCCTAATAAAACTCATTTAAGGAAAAGAAACGTTTTTAACATATTTGCTCAATTAGGATTAAAAAAATATTTATTATCCTTAAGAAAATTATTATTATATAATTACTTTTACAAGATAATATTCAATATTTTTATGATAGTATTCAATATTTTTACATTTTTAAGATATTAAACATTAATATATATTAGTAGTTTTATTTGTACTTCTGATACCCAAGTTAAAAAATCCTGTGTAAGAAACAGAACTGGAAATACCATATATTGAATTATTTCTTAATTGTTGAAAGGCCCAGCAATTGTCAACAGACACCCTAAAAACACTGATGAACGAATTAAAATTAAAAAGTATAATAATTAATATTATTAATTAATATATTAGGGGGAGATCAGGCGCTTAATTAATGACTCTTTATATATTTTAAATAAAAAATAAATTGTGAATAATTAATTTTATAGAAGTGGATATTAAAAATTTAATATTAATATAAGGGTAAAATCTTTTAGTAAAATGTGAAAATAAAAAGCTGGTATCCAATTATAATATAATATTGATAATACATTAAATATTAGAAACATTTTGTATTTTTAATTCATTAATTCACCGGTATTTCAAACACATTCCTTATACTTCCAGCTTCCAATATGAATTAAACCAGACCAAGTTCCGTGTCCATTCATGATTCATGTTACTCCCCTTAAGCTCTCTATTTTATTTCCTCTGAAGTGAACGAATTCCACCTTGCTGGCAAATTGAGCCCACCGTAATTAAGTAACACAATAGCAGTACTCTTGAAATTTCATTGATATATGACAACGTACCTTTTCAATTTTATGCCCTCCATTTTTCACTTTAAAATAATAATAATGGACATAGAAACTCATATATTAAAAACTCTTCTTTTTGTAGTAAATATTCTGTATATGTACAAATTATTTCTCTTCAATGTCATACATTGGTGAATAATAATTAAGTGTTTCATTTGTTTGTACGCCTCTAGCTTATTGTATACTCCATATCACCATCACTATTAATTCTAACATTTGAAGAAAGAAATCTCAAAGAGAGACGTTACCATAGAATTAATGTATAGTAATGAACTTGATTGCAAATTAAGCATATTGCAGTTGTCACCGTGCAAAATTAAGCAAATACACCATTGCCCCAAATAACGCACCCAAACAATACAATGAAATCAAATAATCCTCTTCAGGAAAAAAAAAAGTTTCTAGTTTCTACACACATGCACAGTATCCTTTAGCCAACAAAATTCTTGCAGCTGGCCTAATTAATTTAATTTCTAATTAAGACATGATGGAACCCACCACCACTCCTTCCTTAATGACGCTATACACACGAAACCAGCAGTAATTAATCACAAATTAACATATATATCCAACGTCATCCATCACACTCTAACTACCTTTCCATGTCAATTCTTTGAGACAAATTTTTGCTCACATGAATAAAGCTTCCGTTATTGCCAAGTGTGCTTCCCTTTTGTGACTCAACGTCGTCGTTTGACTCTTCATCCTCAGCAATATTCCCCAACGTGAAATACTCGTGCACCTTGTTATTCTCATCATAAAACTTGACCAAAACCAAGTAGAAAGAAACAGCGAAAACGGTTACAGCGATTATTAACCAACTGAATTGGATATTAACAAGTGAATTAGCACGGTGTAAGGCCTCATGAGAAGAGCACCTAACCACCTTGTGACCTTCCTCATCATTCATGAAACAACCTTTCGCTATGAGCCCAGGTGTCCAAAGCATGAAGCCCATCGTTATAAGCCACAAGCCTTGGAAGAATATACTAACGGACCGAACGAAGTTGACCAAGAAACTATTGGGAAGCCCAATTCCTATAACGGATGTGGAGAGTGAAATAAGGACCAAAAGCTGTAACATAAGATGGTACTGGCCTTCTGGGCCCATGTGATCCGCAGAATGGAGGTGGAAAAGAAGGAGTTGTTGACCAAAAGCTATGGCACCTAGCAATTGGGTTAGTCCGTATTGAGATTGGATATGGATTCGGTCGAGAATGATGGCAAAGGCTGCGTACATGAAGAAGGTCATGGATATTAAAGAGTGCTCGAAGTTGTGAAGATGGTTGGAGGGAATGGTTCCGTCTGGGTCCAGAGGTTGGTGACGGTCTGGGCCTATGAAGAGCTCCATGGCTACGGAGGCTGCCGAGCCTGCCATGATGAGCACTGGCTCTATGTATTTGAACTTGGAAGTTGGGAACCATGCTGGACCGTTGTAGGACTTGGGGTTAAGTGCGTGGAGCTTGATGTGGTTGAAGAGGTGCCACAATCCAATGAGCAAGAAGCCAAAACCTGGTGCTACATGTCCAACCAATGTGCCCATGGTTAATGAGAAGTGTATTTTTGGAGAAGGAAAAACTAATTTGTTGTATGTTGGTGATGAGGCAAAAAGAATGAGATAGGGGGTGGTTTTTAAGAGGGAAAATATTGAATATATATATATGTGTGTGTGTGTGTGTGTGGGGTTCTGTGTGGAAGGGGTTTTAAAGTCCAACTTTGGTGGCTTGGCTTCAGCAGAGCATTGAGATTATTATTTGACCAAATGACCCTTGACGACGAACCGCTGGCTGCCTTTCTAGAATACCAAACCCACGAACTTCTTGTGTTGAGGTTCTCTTTTTAATTATCCTTACTTAGACGAATATGATATGTTATAAACAACTTAATTATTAAATAAATTAAAAGCTTTCATGACAATTTATTATTCTCCCAAGCTTGTTTTTCACCCCCTTTCAAATTTGACTCAAGTTTTGTTTATTTTGATTGTCGTAAATTTATTGGATGGAATTAATGCTTTGACCTTTCTAATTAACAAAAGTATTCTTTTTGACATATATATACTGATCACTGTATATAAAACGAAATAATTAGATCAATTCACATCAGCACAACAATTGATCATGATGCGTCATGGTATATGTAAATACGACCATTCAATTTGTTGTAGTGCATGCATATACTTCACCTTTCACTTCAAAATTAAACAAATTCAATCATGGTATTTTTTTTTTCTTTTCTTGAGGGATAAGTAGTTTTTTCCTAATTAATTTATGCTTTGAATATTTTTTTTAACTCTAAATTTTCAGAGGGCCTGCTTTAAATAAGCCACGTGCCTTTTTTTTATCATCATAGTATTCCATCATCTTGATATATACTGTTTAAAAAATGTCATGAAAAGAATTTGTGGCGTAGTTGACAAGAAATTAAAGAACACACTATAGCTTAGCTGGTCATGTTTACGGAAACTTAGAAGAAAGACGTACGTCACATACACTCTTTTTTTTTCTTTTTTTAAGAAATTACAATTAAGAAGAGATACTAATTTTCGAAGGAGATAACCAAGACGAAACTGCAGAGAAAATTCGAGGTCTTGGTACAGTACTTTTAAGTTTCGTTTATATCCTCTTTCTTGGATTTTATTCTTTCAATTCGAAGGAAACCTTATATCTGACTTTTATTTGTTATAATATTAATATTAATTTGCTTAATTTTCTTACGACGAATGCAATTTGAATTCGTACGTGAGGGATATGCCTGAGTTAGCTGACCAATTATGTTGTTTTTCCCTTTCTGGTGTCTGATCGAGTATCTGTCTGTCGTCACTCGTCAGCGACGCCATATAGCGCGCTACAGCATCACCCATTTCATTTCCTCGATTTTTATCTGAGAAATTATTTTTACCCGGCAATACTATATAACAATCTCATTCAATTATGAGAGATGTGGGACATGATGAAATGAATGATATTATGAAGAGAAATAAAAAAAAAATGTTATATAAATTGTTGTATGAATTATTAAATTTATTGTATTAATAATTTTTTTTTAATTCTTGTTACTTTATTTTTATTTCTGATTCATGTTTATCCTTCTAGATCTCCCCATAAGTATATTCCCCTTTCCAACCTTTTGACTTTTGCAAAGAAGCTATAATTCAAAAATTGATAAATATGTTGCTTATCTCTAATTAAAGAATCCGATACAGTATATTACTATTTATGGAATTTAATGATTTAAATAATCATTGGGATTTTCAATTAGAGATGATGTTGATATATTCTAAAAAAATGTGTAATTAGTTTTGGAGGTTATATTTTTGGGTGAAAGCTCACATCCTTTAGGAGGAAATCTTTATCTTTATATATTTAAAAGAAGTGTAGTCTTTGATTGCTCTAGGGATAAATTTTCCCGCTCAAAAGAAGGGCGTGATTGTAATTTTATTTTAAATTCTATTTTTAATTTAATTTGATATTTTTAAATCCAAAAATCTCTATCAATCTTTTTAGATAGCCAATTAATTTATTGTTTCATTTTCTTCACCGTTTCCACTTTATTATGCATTTAATATTTATGGGTTTTGTTTTCCAGATTTACGTTTCATTTGCTATCCAATTAGGTTATCATAAATATGTATTTCTTTCAATTGTTATCCGACGCTTTATTTGCTACTCTTCAAGTCATTTATTTGGTGGATTTAGAATCTTCTTTTCACAATATTTATTCACCCTCCTTACCCTAGCCACATTGTGGTTTTGGTGGAGGCTTCCCATGTGACACCCTTCTACCCCATACTTTTATATATTAAAGAAATTACAGTTTAGAAAAGGGAAAGTCTCACGTTAGGTAAAAAGGTTCACAATCACTCTTATGATAAATCTCATAGTTTGAAAACAACTTTATTAAATCAACTCAAACTCCAAATATAAATCAATTATAAACAACGGAAATCTCCTTAGAAATAAAAACAATTAATAATCTCCTGCCATACAAGGCATCCAGAAGTTCATAAAGATACTCCTAATCTAGAAACATGGTAAAACCCCCAAGCACACCCTGATGTCACATCTATCAGAGCATACCCTTTTATTCATAATCGACACCAGTTGTGTCCTCATCAACACCTGTAAAATATATCTACAGAATACGGTGAGGAGAAAGAATACTACCCATACATACACATAGAGAATACTCATCCTCACCCACAACATCATTACATCATACCACATCAATATATTAAAATCACCAATCAATAACATTCATCTAAAACTCAACATATAATCAATCTTCTATATCAACATATACATGTCATGCCCTCATTCCTATTCACAACACATAAATCTATCCATTATACATTCACCAAGCTCATCATCATCATAATCTCATTCATATATCATCATACTCATTGTCATCATAACATCATCCATATATCATCATATTCATTATCATCAGACATCATTCATATATCATCATACTCATTACCATCATATCATCATTCATATATCATCATACTCATTATCATCAGACATCATTCATATATCATCATACTCATTATCATCAGACATCATTCATATATCGTCATACTCATTATCATCAGACATCATTCATATATCATCATACTCATTATCATCAGACATCATTCATATATCATCATACTCATTATCATCAAACATCAATACTCCTCTCATCATCTACCCAAAGATCATGACTTGGAACTCCACACAATGGGCGCACCTCGTCAATCACTCTAGTTAGTACCAAGGTGGTCTACCGGTGTTACCACACACTATCCGATAGGTTGTACCCCCTCTATGGGCCCGCACAACGACATTCGACCCTAGGTTGTACCCCCTTTATGGGCCCGTACAATCACTCCTAGGTTGCACCCCCTCTATGGGCCCGTGCATCGAATGCCCCATCTTGATCCCCTGAGTTGTACCCCCTCTATGGGCCCGCACAACTCAGTTCACCTCCCGAATTGTACCCCCTCTATGGGCCCGGACGATTCAGGTCTCATCACATATGCTCAATGCATCTCTCCTAAGTTGTACCCCCTCTATGGGCCCGCACAACTTAGATAACATCATCATCAAAAGGTGACATACACCATCATCATAAATCATCATTATCATGCATTAACATGCTCATCATCAAACATCATCATTATAAAGTGATATACACTTATCATCATCATCATTCACTCATATGCTCATCATCAAACATCATAATAAAGTGATCTACACTTATCGTCATCATCATTCACTCGTATGCTCATCATCAAACATCATCATAATAAAGTGATCTACACTTATCATCATTCACATCATCATACATCATTAACATCATCATCAAGTGACATACACTCATTATTAAACATCATCTTTATAATCAAGTGACACACACTCATCATCAACATCATCATCATACGTCATTAACATCATCATCAAGTGACATACACTCATTATTAAACATCATCTTTATAATCAAGTGGCACACACTCATCATCAACATCAACATCATCATCATACATCATTAACATCATCATCATCATCAAGTGACATACACTATCATCATCAACATCATTATCATAAAGTGACATACATTATCATCATTAACATCATTATTATCACACTCATCATCAATATCATCATTATACCTCATCATATTCATCATCAATCATCATATACATCATCATATTCATCATCAAATATCATTAATCATCATCATCCTAAAGCATCCACAATCATTATACTCTAAACATCTAATTAATCAAGCAATGCACAAAACAATAAACATCCAACTCAATTTCATCAATAAAAACCTCAAATCTACAGCTACAGTGAGAACTAAATATCTCTCAACCTAGACTTCATATCAATGATCCAACCGTTCAGAATGAAAAACCGGGTGTTCCAAACCATCGGTTAAAATTTCAGCCCGATCCAACGGTTAACGAATCTGCAGTCACTGTTTTACAGTCGCAGCTATATCTAAAAACGGGAATAACTTTCCTCTAGTGCGAACTAAATATATCCTAACCTAGACCTTGTATCGACGATCCAACCGTTCAGAATGAAGAAACAGGTGTTCCAAACCAGCTGTTAAAATTTCAGACCAATCCAACGGTGAACGAATTCGCAGTCGCTATTTTACATTCGCAGCTCTGTGTAAAAACGGAAATGACTTTCCTCTACCCTCTTCTTCAATCCCTACTTAATTCCTCAAATTCCTAATTCAATTAAACTCGTTTTTACCGATTAAATTCACTAAAATCAACAATCATTCCTATAATTTCCAATAAATTTAACATCTAATCAATTATGGTTCCTTATCTCTAAACCCTTGTTTAACCCATTTTCACAGTTCTCATTATTTTCATTCAATCCACTCAAGATTCATCAAGAATCATACAACAATCAACAATCCATAGTTTTCATTACAAAACAACACATATTCACATATTGATTTCAATTATTAATCTTTAAAGGTTATTCTCACTACTCATTCACCCCTACATGCATATACAAGCAGCACCCTCTTCCCCACCGTACCTTAAGCGAAAATCAAACTGCAACAATCTTGATTCTTGGTTCTTGATTCTCGATCACTCAGCAATCTCCTCTTGAGATGTAGTTTCTCCCCTCCTTGGCTCTTCGCTCTCCGACGATTTGAAAAATAAGGATTAGGGTGAATTGGTACCCTTTCCCTATTTAAATACTTAAACGCTTAATGGGCTTGGGCCCATCCTCTACCCACTTATTCTCTTTTCAATTAAAATTACCTTTACGAAACAAAACTAATAATAATAACACTCATATTATTTATTTCCCATTAAATTAATTATTTTCTAAATTAGTCTCTTTAATTTAATTAATATTTATCCTAATAAAATTTAGGACGTTACATCCCAAAATTCTACATACTGGCCAATGCGTTGACAACATTATGCCAGTGGATATGTAGCCATGAAAGTTTCTTTGGTTTTGGTCTTTTCTTTTTTCTTTTTTAAATGATGCATGTGTATAATATTCATCTGTAATAATTTTTTTAATCTAGAACTTTATTCATAGTTTTCATTTTTCTTTTAAATGGTTCTTCATGAATCTTACCCGTTTTTTTAATTGGTAAAATTGAGGGGAAATCTTACCCTTTTTTTTTGTTTTTGCTTCCAATTGGTGATAATTATTGACAATTTATGATTTGGTTCTATATTACAAATGAGAAAGAATGTTTCTGCAAGGATTTTGCATGATTGTCCCCTTTTTTTACTTCTTGATTGACCCTTTGAACGTAATTGATTTTGTGTATCTTTAATTACTAACCTTTGTAAATTAACATAATGTAATTTAAATATTTATTTGGATATTCCTGCTTTGGGCATTTTAAATTGTTGACAATCCAGTTAGGAAATCATGTGCACTTTTTTTGTGTCTTCTACTCACAATCTGTGAGCGACTACAATTCAATTTTTTTCCTGCTCTAAAGAAATGTTCTTCGAAATTTGTTACTACTCGTGATATGCCATTTGAGGTAATGATTAATGAAGACCTGTACTTGACAATAGTAAATTTTTTAGAGTATTAATTGATAATAGCTTCTTTTACCGTCTTCAAATTAAGTCAGACTCTTAGAAATTAATTAGCTAAAAAATTGAGATTATAATTTGTTTGTTTTTCTTTTTGCTATTGAATCAAGATTTTGATTTCTGATAACAGAATTCTGATTCTTTCCCTTTTTGTTATTTTCATTCTGTTGCTCACCCACTTGTTGCCTACCCTTTTTCTTTCCTTTTTTTATTCCTTGCCAAGCTTTACTCATGTATATAAATACCTGATTGTATATTCTATTGAATGAATGAATATGAATTCTTCCTTCAGTGGAGGTGGCAATCATCCACCTCTTCCTCCACCTCAAGATCCAGCACTTAATCCTCTAAGTGTATACTACATTCATCCAGGAGAGCATCCTTCAACACCTCTTGTTTCTCCTTTACTCACAATAAAAAACTATCATAGCTGGTCACGGGCTATGAAGAGATCCCTTATTTCCAAAAGCAAGTTTAAGTTCGTGAATGGCTCTTTACCCATGCCATCCTCTTTCGATCCCACCTTTGATGCTTGGGAACGTTGCAACAACCTTGTTCTTTCCTGGATTCTGCATTCAGTGGATCCTACCTTGGCTCAAAGCATAGAATACATTTAAGTGGCAGTTGTAGCTTGGAAGGTTCTTAAGGACCGGTTCTTACAAGGAGATAGAGTTCGTATTTTCGAGTTACAAGAAGAACCGATGGCTTTGAAGCAAGGTACGAATTCAGTTGCTTAGTACTTCACTGAAATGACCACACTCTGGGATGAATTGGAGAATTACAGACCCTTCCCCAATTGTATGTGCTCTGTGCAATGTGTATGCAATGCTAGTAGAAATGGCAGATTGTATCATGAAGAAGATTGTATCATGAAGTTTCTCAGTGGATTGCATGATGACTTTGATGTTGTGAAGACCCAAATCCTAATGATGGAGCCTTTCCCAGATGTGAACAAGGCACTTTCCTTAGTGTTACAACATGAGAGAAGAACTGGTGGAACAAACAATGATGAAGATCAGACACTGATCAATGCAGTTGAAGGTAAAAGACCTTTTGGTAGAGGAAGAGGATCAGGGAATGGTTCTGGATCATATAAAAGCAATTTGAAGATTTGTAGTTTTTGTGGCAAATCTGGTCATACAGTGGATGTATGTTACAGAAAGCATGGATTCCCTAGTAACTTCAAAGGGAAAAGTTATACCAATAGCATAACCTCTGAAGTCAGAAGTGAGGATGCAGTCTCAGTAAAGGACTCAAACAATCAACAGCACTCAGACTCAGATTTCAGCAGAGCAATATAAGGCTCTCATGGCCTTGATTCATTCTTCTAGCCTTGCTACTCCCTCAGGGAACAACCGGGTTGTTGCTCTCACCACTACACAAAATTCTACTACAATCATACAAGAGTAATGTAATTCCATTTCCCTGGTCCATAGTGTCAATACTGTAAGATCAAGCACCTAGATCTTGGATTCATGTGCAGCAGATCACATATGCTCAAATAGATCTCTGTTCATAAATTTGGAACCACTAACTTGTCATCCAATATCAGTAAAATTGCCAAATGGACACACTGTCCAAGCTACTCGCACAAGGAAGGTTTGCATAAATCCTGATCTCATTCTGACTCAAGTCCTTTTCCTACCTCATTTCTCTTTGAACATTATCTCTGTGTCAAAACTAATTTCATCCTTACATTGTACTGTCTCATTTTTTCCTCATGTCTGTCATATACAGGATATGAAATCCTTGAGGATGATTGGTTCTGCTGATGAGGTGGAAGGATTGTATTTCCTCACTGCATCTTCCTTAAAGCCAAAACTTCTCAATACTACCACAACTCAAAAGGCCTTTCACCTACTGAGTGCTTTGTGGCATTATAGATTAGGTCATATTTCTGAAAATAGGATGAACATGATGTCTGAATTGTATTCTTGGATGAACAAATCTGATCAAAAACATGTATGTGACATTTGTCACTATGCAAGACAAAGAAAAATACCTTTTGCTGTCAGTAACTCTAGAGCATCTAAACCTTTTGAATTATTGCATTTGGATATTTGGGGTCCATATAGTACTCACACAATTCATAACCAAATATATTTTTTGACTATAGTTGATGACTATAGTAGGTATATGTGGATTGTTCTTTTAAAACATAAATCACAAACTGAGCAGTGTATGAAAGCTTTTTAAAAAATAATTGAAAGAAAATTTAACAGTAAAATTAAGGTCATCAAAACTGATAATGGAACAGAATTTCTATTGCATTCTTTTTACCAAGAACAAGGAATTTTGAATCAAACATCTTGTGTAGAATTTAACAAGAAGGAATTTTGCATTCTCACAGCCACTCGTCCTGACATAAGCTTTGCAACACAGCAAGTCAGTCAATTTATGCACTCACCAACTCAAGCCCACTTCAAGGCTGCAACAAGAATCCTGTGTTACCTTAAAAGGCACCTGGGCTTGGCGTTTTCTTTCCCCGGCAGAATCATCTCCAAGTGCGAGGCTTCTCTGATGCAGATTGGAGGGGCTGTTTAGACACAAGAAGATCTATTTCAGGGTACTGTTTCTTCATTGGCAATGCCTTGGTCAGTTGGAGATCCAAGAAACAATCAACAGTGGCCCGTTCTTCCGCTGAAGCTGAATACCGAGCGCTTGCTTTTGCTACTTGTGAGTTACAGTGGTTGGATTTCTTGTTACAAGACCTCAAAGTACATCCACCCAGATCTCATCTTCTGTTTTGTGATAACCAAAGTGCTCTACACATTGCCCAAAACCCAATCTTTCTTGAGCGCACTAAACATCTCGAACTAGACTGCCACATTGTACGTGAGAAAGTCCAAACAGGTCTTATGCGTCTTCTTCCTCTTCCTTCCAAAGACCAACTTGCAAATTTCTTTACTAAAGCCCTTCTTCCCAAGCTATTCCTCAACTTCCTAACCAAGCTTGGAGTGCTGGATATCTTTAGCCCTCCAGTTTGAGGGGGGTATTGCAGCAAATGGAGTCATAAGGAGCCCCACATCGGGTACATGATAAGTGCACCACACCTCAGCAAGTCCCACATCGGTGGCATATCTTTGATTCTGATGTCTGATAACAGAATTCTGATTCTTTCCCTTTTTGTTATTTTCATTCTATTGCTCACGCACTTGTTGCCTACCCTTTTTCTTTCCTTTTTTTTATTCCTTGCCAAGCTTTACTCATGTATATAAATACCCGATTGTATATTCTATTGAATGAATGAATATGAATTCTTCCTTCAATGCATAAACCTCTCATTTATGTTACTTTCCGTATTACATGGCATCAATCCTCTCTTTTTAAGCCAGAATATGGCACAGAAGCTGAAAGAAAACTCCAATTGAAAAAAAAAAGTTATGCAGAAAATAGGAAAAGAAACATTATAACTCACATTAAAGAACAAGTAAGCCTATAAACTATTCTTTCTTGAGACAACTACCTTCCTGAGAAAAATATCCCTTCAACGCATGCAAAAGCAACAAGTCTCTCCGCAAATGAAGTGGAATTGTAGCATTACAAAAAATTATTAGAAAGCAATCTTTAGGTTCCTTATAAAATACATGAAGCAAAACAAAGGTAAAGAAACATGATAGAAAAGACCAGACAACATGCAAAACATAACAGAAGATAAAAAGTAAATACCTAGATTTATGATCACAATTCACAAAAAACATGGAGTAAATGGATATTACATGTTAAAAAAATTAAGAGTATGTTTGGTTTAGCGTTGCTACATGATAAACCCGTGTTTCCAACGCTATAAATAGTTGCGCTGAGAGATCTAAACTTGAGTTTGGTCACTTTTCAACGTCAAACCAAACATACACTAAAAAGTTATTCACAGGATGAACGGTGTATATCCCCATTAATTTAAATCAAATGGAACCACATAAAAACCTCCATCCAAAAGTTTATAGTGAATATTATAACCTCAGAAGACACTGGATTCTATGACTCAAATATAGACTCCAAACTTCAATGGTTTTATAGGAAAGTAGCACTGAGGTAACTCAGTACATATTGCTCGTACAAGCATATTGAACCAATGTTCTCACTCTGATTCTCAATGGAATGGTAGATAACAATAAGCCCTAAGGTCATTGGCAGTACATTTCTTGAATATCCATATTCCATGACATCTTGACCTTCAAAAGACTCTGATGTTGCTTACACTTGACAAATCCAAATTTCATCACAGGAAATAACCCTGCACAACAAGTGTTATCTTCTTTCCTGCTCTTTTTCTTTTGGTTTCTTTTTAACCTGTTTCTTGGTAGTACAACAACAAATAGCAGAATAATTGACTAATAGTAATATTCCAACTCAAACTTCCATATCTCATTATTCTGTTGAGCTGGTTCCCTGCCAGGCCAACAAAGGAAATGACCCAAATGGATCAACCCTATTTGGACAACGCTAGCTTTTCCAATGTATTTTATTTTGGCCTGGCAGGATGGCCCGTTAAGCCAGTCAATTTCTCCACAAAGGGATAGGCCTTTACTGGTGCATTGATTTTAACAGGCCTATTTGACAGGTTATTCAGAGTGTAATTAGGATTAACTGTCACCTATTAATCCAACTCAATGCCCATTCAGCCTTCTTTGCAACACAAGGCAGATTTTCAATTGCATTGAATAATCTATGTTTCTCTCTTGAATCTTTAATATATGTCTCCAGTAGCAAGCTGTACATTTCTGACAAAAATAAAGCCCCGAATCAGGCAGCAAGCAGATATTATGCTAGGGAAGAGAAGAAGACATCAACTACAAAGTTATACCAGAATGAATATTCTCCATTGCTATCTGAAACCCGTAGAATGCCCGAGCCTGCTCATAATTATAGTCTGATGGTTAAATGCTAAAATATAAGTTAACACATGAAACGCTGGCAACAAATGAATAACAACCAAAAAGGGTGGAAAAAAACAAAAATATCACAATTCTTGGAACTCACGTACGCTTAAAAAGGCAAGATCCCCCCCCCCCCCCCCCCCCATGTTTCTTAGTGTGAAGAAAAAGGGTAAAAAACCCTTACATGAATGAAAATATGAAGATTTGAAAAGGAAAAGTTATGTTACACCAAAAACTACTATGACAATTCAAACCCTTCCTAGAAAAGAATAATAAACATACAGCTTAAAGTGTACAGCAGTGGATTCCACCACTGATTCTTCAATCTAACGAGCATCTAAAGCAAGTAGTATGATAACAGAATAAAGCAGTTACACAAATAAGAATTAATTGGTAACCTAAAGGCAGAGTTAATGAAACAAATATTAGCAGAATGAGCAAAACACAAGCTTAAAACATTACCTCAGGAACTTGAACATCATTCAGAAACCTTGCAGCCAAATTCTCCAAGACGATACCATCAGATGCAGCAAAAAAAGCTAGGACATGCTTTATAAAGTGCTTCTCAGAGTCAGACAGGGTCTCCCAATGTTGCACATCATAGGAGAGATCAACCTCTTCAGCTGTCAACCAAATAAAGTTGTTAAAATTGAGTGATCAAGATAAAAGAATATGTTTAATCCAATCAATCACATGGAAACAATAGGGCTCAATTACAGTTTCCTAGAGTTACTGGCTTAGCCAAGAAGAAAAAAAATGACCATATACTTCAAATGAATCATAACTAGAATCTTAGATTGTGTAAGCAAAGAACCATCTTCCAGTGCAAATTATATATTATGAAATAAAGTGAATACTCAGTTAGTGGGTGAGACCCAATAATGCTCAGTATCAGTGTTATATGCATCTTGATCGCCTCTATCCTCATTCTAAGCCTCTGATGAGTTCATATTCAAAACTATGTTTGGTTTTATCGGAAAAAGAGCCACTAATCTGTGTTTAGAAAAATCTCAATTTTATCAGATACCTTCAGAGAAACAGGTGCAATATGACTTAATTACTAATAGATCTTAAAATGTTCAAATTAATGGTTGGAAATTCTGTATCATCTCTATACAGTATATGAATCCTGATTGAAATCATGAAATTGAAACTTCTCCCAACCAACTGCATGGCTATCATCAAACTTCTATTCTACATGAAAAAACCTTATTCGAGAAATGTGTGTGGAAGATATATTATATAGAGAGAGATTTTGAGCTCTATGGGTAGGCTAGCTGATTGTTATCATGAAATATGAGGTCCCTTTGAAATTGGAACAAGTAGAACATGACAAATCACAACTGAATTATTTTGCATAAAGAGGAGTCCAATGAGTTGTGTTGTTTATTGCCTTATTGGTTAACCTTAGGGACAAGACAAAGCAACAACAGCTTTTAAACTCACCATAAAGTTAAACAATTACTGTTCCTCAGGGAGTATTGCTAACTGAAAAGAGGAAAATTTATGCTTTCACGATATTAGTAGCTCATGTCATGTGATGAAGCAACTGGATTTTGAGATTTTTCTTGTTCTCTCTCTTATTTTTCATGGAATCAAATTGACCAAAATGCCTGTGTTTATGCGGTATATATGGACCCATAGAGGATGATCTCGTGATGAAATGCATTATGTAATGGGCCACATTTGATTGCAATTGGGCTGGGCCGATGAGCTTGGAATGATATGAATTTTGAGTACAGAAGCAAGAAATTCATTAAAGGGGAATAGTTTGAAAGTTTAGTACTTGATTAATTAAATGCATCCATTCTTTATTATTGATTTTTTTTTTAAATAACAATGGGAGTAGCAAATAGTAATGGAGCAGGGGGAGTATGGCTGAACCATAGGAATGTCATTGTGCAAAGTTTAATTTAACCAATGAAGAATGATAGCGAAATTTGGAATGAAAACGAAAGGCAACGGTACCTATGGATGAAGTTTACCTTAAATTTGGAGTGTTTTAATTTGGAGCACATATATACCAAGGCATGAATACGGAAGCATGATGAACCTCTCGAATCCAACGTATGGTCAGATTGTTGTCTAACACTATGAAAATCACAATCAATATAATGTAGATATCCAGGATCTATATATATATATATGTTGCATATCCTTTGCTTTTGGTGTGGGGACTACTACTGTGATAGGAAACTATAACTGTTAGGAGAGGGAATGTTCATGGAAGGAAATTAATTAAAGTGAAGATACGGATATTGCTCACGTACTGCCAATCAGGGTTTTATTTATCAGCTACTATAGGGATTTGTTTTGACGTACGTACATATATAATTTCTACGTGCATATTGAGCATTAAGGAAGTTGATGAGGATCTTCTTATAACATACAATAAATTACTGCCAATAAATTGTAAGGATTTGATGAAGTATCAAATTATTTTTTAAAATTATATGAAATTTTGTAAGTTTAATCTATTTAATGAAAACTTTGAATATGATGATTGGGGGTTAGTTTATTTATGCTTAAAAATAGTACTTTTTAAAATTGTTTAAAAAAAATTGATTTTATTTTAAAGATTCTTGTATAATCAGAAATAAATTTTCATTTGCCTATAAATATAAAAAAAAACATTTTTATTTGCCACAATAAATGCTTTCACATTGTTAAAAAGTTCTCTCTCTTCTATTTTAACTGTTTTTTTAAGAAGCAACTCTGAGTTGCTTCTTAAAAAAAGCATAAAACTAATCATTTTCTGATTTTGCTTCTTGAAAAAAGTTTAGACAAACATCTTAAAAATTCTTATAAGTGATTTTTTTTTTAAAAAAAAGAAGTGATTCTTTTAAGAAAATTTTTTAAATAAACGGACTCTGAATTGATGAAATTCAATGTTTATAAAAATTTATTAAGCAGAATAACTTTGTTAACAGTTACTCTTGGAGTAAGTTGATCCCCACCCTTTAATTATTTTTAATAATTTCATATAATGATTTTTAAAGATCTTGAATATGGCAACCAAACATATATCCTAAACATACCCTAAAATGATATACCTTGGAATAACATTTCTGAGAATATCATTCCTGTGAATGAATTTGTATAACTTGAAAGTTGAAACAAATGTCATCTGTAGGTAGCAATTGTTTCACCTTTTTATTAGACAGAGTCAGCGTGGGTAGTTTTAAGGAGCACAAATCAAGTTAATCTATTGTTATAGGTTTTAAAGGTCACCATTTATTATATTTTTGAAATATTTAAATATTATAAGAATGGCATAAAAGTTTACATTTGCAAAGTGAGGCAACATTTGTTAAGTCAGTGCACTCTCTCTCACTAATCCAATTGACACCATAACCATTGGGGGTGGAAAAAAAGTGAAAAGAATAGAATGGACACAATAGACCTCCACTATTCTTCTCACTAAACCAACTATGGTTTTAAATTGTGGTCGCGGATACAATCGTTGCGAATGCGAGCATTTCGACTGTCGTGATATGCATTTCAGCTGTTGCGGCGTGAAATTAATTATTTTATTCTTGCACCAGATGTGACATATCATGAATCATGTTTATAATCCTACATCTCTTATTTCTCCTCCCAAATTCAATCTTTCATTTACCATTAGTCTACTATCATCCTTAAATTTTTCTAACCCTCCAAACTCTAAATCTATTAAATAAAGAAAGAAAAATGATGAAAAACAATTTTCATGAGGGATTCAAGGCCTGTTATGACCGTTACAGTCATTGCGTTACGACTGTTGCAGTGTTACATTGTGAATATTGCTATGATTTTCAATCACATCATAACGGTTATAGATTTTTCTGTAATTTTCAATCACATGTACACCACAATACCGTGTTGGTGCTAATGTGAATTTTGGCAAGTGTACCAAATTAATGCAAGTATTCAACAATGAGTAGAGCATCGTATCAACAGAGATTGAAATTAAGTTCAAGTACCAAACACAGGGGAATTGTCTAGTTGGATAAGAAGAATATGATTGTAACAATTGACATCTAAACTATGCAGACTAAATCACAAAATTTGAATTTGGATGCAAAAAACAAAGCAAGAACACAATATTGGTGAAGAACAATATCAACAAAGTGGTTAGGGCTCGGTTCTTTTTAACTCTCACTCCATGTAAATTAATAAAATATTCAACTCAGTTATTATGATCTAATTCATGATCCAATTCACTAGTTTAGTTAAAACTCAATTCCTTGGTGAATTAACCCTATATCAACAATCAAGAACCCTAATTCCTTAAGTGAAATTAATGGAGACTTGCATTAGTATCTAGAATTGATAAAGATCACATGAGAATTAACTCTTATCCTAAGCAATTAACCTCTCATGTTGTTTACTTCATATCCAAGTTTTTATCCAATTTTCCAATTGTGAGAATCACTCTCTCAATTCATACATTGGTGGTAATTGATCAAGTTAATGAAGCATTAAGATTTGAAAGTAAACAATGTAATTGCATCACAACAAACTGAATTGAAATCAAGAACGAAATTCACATTGAGTTTGAATCAAAATTCCCCAATCCCTAACCTAAGAAATTTAGAACAACATTACAATGGAGAAGAGAGTAGAGAGATGAAAGGAAAACTCGAGAAGACACTCGATCCATTAGATCTGAACCCTACCTTCCACACCTTGGTTTGGATCTTCAAGAGAATGAGAGAAAAGAGAGAATTTGCGTTTTACAATCTAAAATTGTGAAATAAAAATAAATTAGGCTTAATTGCACTTTTGGTCCCCCCTATTATCATCAATCCGCGATTTTGGTCCCCCTACTTTTTTTTCGCGATTTTGGTCCCCCTAATTATTCCAAATTCGCGATTTAGTTCAAAATCTTGGTCCCCCTATTTTCAAAATCTATGTGTTAAAGGGACCAAAATCGCGAATTTTAAATAATATGGGGACCAAAATCGCGAAAAAAAAAGTAGGGGGACCAAAATCGCGGATTGATGATAATATGGGGACCAAAAATGCAATTAAGCCAATAAATTAAAATTGTTTATCACAATTACAACTAGAAAAGTTGTAATTACCGACGGAATTTAGAGACGGATAAATTTCCGTCTCTAATTGAGATGGAATTAGAGACGGAATTTCCAAGGTAGAGACGGAAATAAATTTTTCTTCTTTAGAGACGGAATAGTCCGTCTCAGTTGTGTTCCGTCTCTAAGTTCGTCTCTAAAGTGTTAAAACTATATTAGAGACGGTCTTTAGAGACGGAATTTTTCCGTGTCTAATATTTCCGTCTCTAAATCCCAAATTAATATTATGAATAGTAATAATAATATCAGAGACGGAATATAGAGACGAAATATGACTAGGATATATAATCCGTCTCTACGTATTATTTTTGAGACAAAGTGTAGAGACGGAATAATTCCGTCTCTAATTTCCATTTTTTATTCTAAAATTAATTAATTAATTCTTATTTAGGATATGATTTATTTGAATAAATATATTAAATAATAATAATTTTAATTTTAAATTAGTCATTCATTAAAATAATTTTTAAATATACTTTTATAAAATAATAATATATTTTAAGAATTTCTAATAAATAATTAATGACATTATTATTTAAGTTTAAACTTAATTTATATTTTAAAAAATCCCAATAAAAAAATTTCCTTGCCTCTTCACATACAAAATCAGAAACATCAAATAGAAAGTTCTTCGCCGCCGCCCACTGAAGTTCCATCGCAGCCGCATCGCAGGCCTTCGACCTCCGGCGGTTCGTCCCTTCGTTGCCGGCGTGCAGGTGAGTCTCTGTTCTTCCCTTTTGTGTGTGATAAATCCTTGTTCTTCCTGTTCGTAAGTTCGTAAGACGTCCCCTTTCACCTCTGTCATCCTCTCCATTCATTGATTGCTCTCTGCGTGTTTTTGTTTTGTGTGTTGCTCCGTTCCCTGCCCGTCCTCTGCCACGAGCTTGCTGCGTCGTCCTCACCCATCCTCCCTCTGCCATTGCTCTGTGCTGCTCCCTGCGTGTTGCTGACTTGCTGCCATTGTTGCTCACTGCATTTTAGGTAAGGGTTTACTGCTCCCTACGTGTTTCTTCTTGCTGCATTTTAGAATACTCAAAGGGTTTACTGCCATTGCTAAACCTTAACCTGTGTTCATTTCGGTTTCTCTGAAGCCTGTTGTTGGGTTTCTCTGATTTGCTTTTCATGAGTGAATTATGAGAATGGAGATGCTTATACCACTGGAATGCTTCTTTCTCTTTTGGATCAACATTAAAGCAAAGTTTACTCATTTTGCTAAGTTGACCTGTTTCACATGAATCTTTAAAATCTTCATCGTTTTATTTAACACTAGAAGATATTGTTCTGCATGCTTTCTTTCCCCAATACCAAATTGTTTTTGTTGACTGGTTTATGCTAATTGTGCTCTACATAGGATACAATTACCATCTAATAGGCCTTAAAGTAGCTGATTAGTCATCCATCTATAAAGGGATTCTAAATGCAAAATTGAAGTTGTTGGATGTAGGTGATTAGGATCTGAATTGACACAGGGGCTTATATGCTCTGATGCGAATTCTTTACAAAATTCTAAATCCTTTTTCTTTTTTGGCTTTAAATGCAATTCAGATCAATCTTACTATATTTTTATTAAACTTTAAGATGTTCTGATTTTTAATTTTTACCATATAGACCACTGACTTCTTTTTAACTGACACCTGAATAACTTGTGACATTGTAGGAAACAAACTACAAAGGGATATTATCATACAAGAAGAAAGTTAAAACTAGTGAAATTTAATGGAGGGATGGAAGCTGAAAATGAAGACATGAGAGTCTTTTGGTAGACCCTCTGTCTGTATGGGAGGCTTATTGCACTTTTTCGAATTCAATCAGGGGAGGATGGCCAAGAAAGTCCATGCTCATAAGAGACATCATGGCTGTAAGTGTTGTTTTTATATATTTAAGAAAAACTTTACACATGCTACAAAAGACCTCCTTAGGTTGATGTTCCATGCATATCCTACAGAGGGAAGACAAACTATTAGGAAGCTCAATTGTGCACTAATTTCCTATGATTCATTCCTCCAAGTGGAAGACCACTAGTGGCTAATTTACTTGCCAAATTTATTTATAATATTAGAAAGGTTATTTGTATTGTTAATTGGATGTAATAGTCTAATTGAATAGGCTGATTATTTACAACTTCAGATTGATTTTGGTATGTTGTTGCTGATTTTTGTTATTATATTGTGTGCCATGCAGGCTTGGAAGCTCCTCGAAATAGTGTAGATATGCAAGTAGAAACATCTCAGAACTTCTGTTCAGAAGGAGAATTACCTGTAAGTTGTTCTTTATGTCTTGTTAAAGGTCTAAAAGCATCATCATATTTCCTTTCTCTATTCCTGTGTTATTGGTAACCATGACCTTTGTAATTTTGTGCAATATGTTCCTTTTGGAGTTTTGAGAATGACCCCTCAAGGTTGTGGGAGAGGAAAGCACATGTTTAGGGCCTGGCCAAGGCTTGAATATTTGGTTAAAACTGCATTAATTGTGATGTAGTGGTTTACTCATAAGGTTGTTGTCCAAACTCAGCTTGAGTCAGCAACCTAAGTTCTACAATCAGTCCTCTGGCAGAGAAGAGAAAATTAAAAAAAAATGAAGGAATGTTGTTATTATTAATTTAATAACATTACTTGGAAGTGTAAATTTCTTTCTTGTCTAATTAGCTGCATCTCTGGTGCTAATGCAGACTGTAGGGCCAAATAGCAATCATCCTGTGTGTGGAACACAGATCTTTTAGTAGACAAATAGGTAAATTAGTGCACAATTTAATGCAGCTGTCCAATGTAACCTCTATTATATTATTTTTGGCGGTGGGTCTTGTCTCAGCATAGCAGCACACTTGATAATGGCATATCCTTTTTCTTCATCACGTTATGATGTGCGCTAGTAGAAATGTCTTTATTTTGTGCCAAACTTGCTTCCATTGTCACCTTAATTGTTTGATGGTTGAACATATCTTAGTAATCTCTTTTTTAATCATTTTATTTAGTACACGTATTATAATATATATATATATTTCTTAGAATACTACATTGTCATCTATTACATTGTATTATTATAATTATAATAAAATATCATTTTTAGTTCTATTATATATATATCAAAGAATATTACGCCATTATAGATAGAGATTGATTATATATTTCCCTGGTGAAGATTAAAGAGAAGCATTCTAATTTAAATTTGATGCATGACAAAAATACACTAGATAACTATATGTTAATTAATACAAAAAGATATAAGCATTCTGGTCTTTACTTCAGTTTGGATTTTGAAGGAATTAGACTAATAACTTAGCTTATATACTGTTGACTAAGAAAGAAAACTATTGCTGCTATATATGCTATTCAAAATCTGTGTATTACGCTAGTAGTATATTATCACCTGCAACATAGGTTGAAGCTCACTTGTCTTGTTTAATGTCTACTATAAAAATGTATACAGGATTGATATAATATTAAAAAAAAAGAGAAAAAATTAAAGAATAGAGACGGATGTTCCAATATTAACTTCCTCGGATTAGAGACGGAACAAAAGTCCGTCGCAAGTTAGAGACGGAAACTTCAAACATAGAGACGGAATAGAACTTACTGCTTAGCGACGGACAATTAATCAACCAGAGACGGAATCACTAAATATTTATTTTAATATTAGAGACGGAAACAATAACTTCCAGAGACGGAACAATTCCGTCTCTGAACAGAGACGGAACAATTCCGTCTCTGAACAGAGACGGACATAAATATTTCGTCGCTAAAAAATTTGCGACCCCAAATCAGCGACCACTTTGATTCCGTCTCTAACCCTGTTAGCAACGGAAAAAGTGCATTTTAGAGACGGAAAAATTTCGTCTCTATTTTTTATTTTTCTAGTAAATTCCTATTTATAGTTGTTGTCATATTGCGTGAGGACATGATAATTTTTGGATGTTCTCACGCAAGCATAGGCTAAAGACGCATTTTGTCTAGTCTATCATCACATAACCAACTCTGCATGTGCCCACACAAAGAGACGATAGCTACTGATGCATTCTAATGGCCTGTGTCCTCATAGGCAGCAAACTGTGTGTGTCCACACGAAATGATAGTGGCTTGACAAGCATTATGTTAGTTTGTGTCCTCACGTACAGGATGAGGTTTCCTTGTAGGGATGCGCAAAGGCATAATTG
Organism: Sesbania bispinosa; assembly: GCA_026901365.1. NCBI lineage: Eukaryota > Viridiplantae > Streptophyta > Magnoliopsida > Fabales > Fabaceae > Sesbania > Sesbania bispinosa. The sequence continues at coordinate 1,114,063 of QLOH01000253.1, forward strand.
AAAATTGTCTATCATTGAGTTAATGTTGGGACATAAAAGCCTTATTGTCCTCCCACAAGTATTAAAAGCTCAAATTACCTACAATTAAGAACAAAATGACATTAAAACTACATCTAACATGAAAACTATGAATTAAACACTAAATTTCCTAATTCTAAACATTTCAAACTATTTAACAAACAAAAAACACCCTAATTGCTACTATTTATAAGCTAAATACACCTATAAATCTTGTAACAAAAAAAATATACCTATAAATCCACTAATAATATGAATTTATCATTTGCGCCTTTAGAAAATTGAATATATATATATCTTTGAAAGAATACGACATATATAAACTTAAAATAGGGAAATTAATAGTATGCCTACAGACTCAATCTTAATTTTACTGAACAATTTTTTTAAAGAATTAATTAGGTCATCTTTTCAAAATTTAAGTCATTATGCATTTTTTTTCTATGCCGAAAATTTGCTTTCTATTAGGAATAAAAAGGATCAAACTTGTACACGCATAATATATTTGATATATTAATTCTAATAGTCTTTTATGTGTGGGTTACTACAAGAGAAAGCATAGACGTACTTAGCTGAATACACACACATAATTGGTGTAGCCCATGAAATTCAAGTCAATCTCAAAATAAAGTCGTCTGCATGCATGCAGAATATTCCGAATGGCATAAAATAAAGTCACTTGAATGTGCATACGCATCCTAATATAACTCATTTAACAACCCAAGAAAAGAAACGTTTTTAACATATCTGCTCAATTAGGATTAAAAAAATATTTATTATTCTTAAGAAAATTATTATTATTATTATTATTATTATATAATTACATTTACAAGATAATATTCAATATTTTTTATGATAATATTCAATAATTTTACATTTTTAAGATATTAAACATTAATATATATTAGTAGTTTTATTTGTATAGTTCTCATACCCAAGTTAAAAAAAATCCTATGTGAGATACAGAATTGGAAATACCATATATTGAATTATTTCTTAATTGTTGAAAGGCCTAGCAGTTGTACACAGACACCCTAAAAACACTGATGAACGAATTAAAATTATTAAAAAGTATAATAATTAATATTATTAATTAATATATTAGGGGGAGATCAGGCGCTTAGTGACTCTTTATATATTTTAAATAAAAAAAGAAATTGTGAATAATTATTTTTATAGAAGTGGTTATTACAAATTTAATATTAATATAAGGGTAAAATCTTTTAGTAATTAAAATGTGAAAATAAAAAGCTGGTATCCAATTATAATATAATATAGATAACACATTAAATATTATACATTCTAAGAAACATTTTGTATTTTAATTCATTAGTTCACCGGTATTTCAAACACATTATTCCTTATACTTCCAGCTTCCAGTATGAATTAAACCAGACCAAGTTCCGTGTCCATTCATGATTCAAGTTACTCCCCTTAAGTTCTCTATTTTATTTCCTCCGAAGTTAACGTACGAATTCCATCTTGCTAGCAAATTGAGCCCACCGTAGTAATTAAGTAACACAATAGCACTCTTGAAACTTCATTGATATATGACAACGTACCTTTTCAATTTTATGCGCTCCAATTTTCACTTTAAAATAATAATAATAATGGGCATAGAACTCATATAAAAACTCTTCTTTTTGTAGTAAATATTCTGTATATGTACAGATTATTTCTCTTCAATGTCATACATTAGTGAATAATCATTAAGTGTGTTTCATTTGTTTGTACGCCTCTAGCTTATTGTATACTCGATATCACCATCACTATTAATTCCAACATTTGAAGAAAGAAATCTCCAAGAGAGACGTTACCATAGAATTAATGTATAGTAATAATGAACTGGATATTGCAAATTAAGCATATTGCAGTTGTCACCGTGCAAAAGCAATAGACCATAATGCCCCAAATAACGCACCCAAACAATACAATGAAATCAAATAATCCTCTTAAAAAAAAGAGTTTCTAGTTTCTACCCACACACACAATATCCTTTAGCCAACAAAATTCTTGCTGGACTTATTAATTTAATTGCTAATTAAAACATGATGGAACCCACCACTATACTCTCTCCTTAATGACGCTATACAAACACACACGAAACCAGCAGTAATTAATCACAAATTAACATATATATATCCAACGTAACTAACTCATCCATCACTCTCTATAACTACCTTTCCATGTCAATTCTTTGCTCACATGAATAAAGCTTCCGTTATTGCCAAGTGTGCTTCTCTTTTGTGACTCAACGTCGTCGTTTGACTCTTCATCCTCAGCAACATTCCCCAACGTGAAATACTCGTGCACCTTGTTATTCTCATCATAAAACTTGACCAAAACCAAGTAGAAAGAAACAGCGAAAACGGTTACAGCGATTATTAACCAACTGAATTGGATATTAACAAGTGAATTAGCACGGTGTAAGGCCTCATGAGAAGAGCACCTAACCACCTTGTGACCTTCCTCATCATTCATGAAACAACCTTTCGCTATGAGCCCAGGTGTCCAAAGCATGAAGCCCATCGTTATAAGCCACAAGCCTTGGAAGAATATACTAACGGACCGAACGAAGTTGACCAAGAAACTATTGGGAAGCCCAATTCCTATAACGGATGTGGAGAGTGAAATAAGGACCAAAAGTTGTAACAGAAGGTGGTATTGGCCTTCTGGGCCCATGTGATCGGCAGAATAATGGAGGTGGAAAAGAAGGAGTTGTTGACCAAAGGCTATGGCACCTAGCAATTGAGTTAGTCCATACTGAAGTTGAGGTTGGATGTGGATTCGGTCGAGAATGATGGCAAAGGTTGCGTACATGAAGAAGGTCATGGATATTAAAGAGTGCTCGAAGTTATGGAGATGGTTGGAGGGAATGGTTCCGTCTGGGTCCAGAGGTTGGTGACGGTCTGGGCCTATGAAGAGTTCCATGGCTACGGAGGCTGCTGAGCCTGCCATGATGAGCACTGGCTCTATGTATTTGAACTTGGAAGTGAGGAACCATGCTGGACCGTTGTAGGACTTGGGGTTAAGTGCGTGGAGCTTGATGTGGTTGAAGAGGTGCCATAATCCAATGAGTAAGAAGCCGAAACCACCTTGTGCTACATGTCCAACCAATGTGCCCATGGTTAATGAGAAGAAGTGTGTTTTTGGAGAAGAAAAAAAAAACTAATTTGTTGTATGTTGGTGATGAGAAAAAGAATGAGAAGGTGGTGTGGTTTTTAAGAGGGAAAATATTGAATATGTGCGTGTGGGGTTCTGTGTGGAAGTGGTTACTCTAACATTTTAGGTTTTAGGCAACATTTTTTAAACCGTTCCTGAAATATGAAATAGGCAACAGTTTACACATGTAGATCTTATTTATATTTGGCAACGATTTTCAAATTGTAGCTCTATTTTAGGCAACACTTTTCTTGACAATGATTGAAAAACCGTAACCAAAACATGAAATAGGCAACAATTATTTAATTTTGTAGATCTTTTTGGTCAATAATTTTAAAATCATTGTCAAAACATAAAATATGTAACGTTTTATAAATTGTGGTGTGTTTTCCTAATCAACGGTTATTAAACTGTTGCCAAAACATAGAATAAACAACATTTTTTAAATTTTATGAATTTTTTAGTCAACGATTGTAAAACCGTTGCCAAAACATAAAATAGGCAACGTTTTTTCAATTGTGGAGATTTTTTAGTCAATGATTATAAAATTGTTGCCAAAACATGTAATAGGCAACGGTTTTTCAATAGACAACAAGAAAAAACCGTTATTTAAACTATTAAACAATATTGATTTAATGTTTAAGTTTTCAAATTTTTGTTTTACTAAAAATTTATCTGTCAAATTAATGACCTTAACATAAAAAAATTATAACTCTGATTTTAATCTAAGAGATTTTATAAGTTTATTTTAAAATTTGTGGTTCATATAATATCTCACTTTTATTTTTTTATTATGATATTAAAATATTTTTTCTCATTATTCGTTTTTATTAATATGTTTCTTTATAAAAGAAATTATTTTATCACCTGCGGGTATTCTCCACGGGAGACAATCCTGTTCATACCATTTTATTTTTTCTTTTATTTTTTATCTCACTTTTATTTTTTTATTATGATATTAAAATATTTTCTCTCATTATTCGTTTTTATTAATATGTTTCTTTGTAAAATAAATTTTTTATGAGTTGCGGGTATTCTCCACGGGAGACAGTCCTGTTCCTGCTATTTTATTTTTTTCTCCCATCCTGTTTATTTCTTTTTATTTTTTTATCAAAATTATATCTCCATTTATTTATCTTCTATAATAGTATTTTTTTTAATAATCACGAGTGTCCTTCACGGGAGACAGTCTTAATAATGTCGTTTTCTTTTTTCTTTTATTTTTTTATATCACTTTTATTTACATTTTTTTATTATGATATTAAAATATTTTCCCTCATTATTCGTTTTTATTAATATGTTTCTTTATAAAAGATTTTTTATGAACTGCAGGTATTCTCCACGGGAGACAGTCATGTTCCTACTATTTTATTTTTTCTCATACATTAATTTTTTATTATTATATTATATTTAATGTATATCAACACATTTATTACATTTCCTTATATGTGTTTTTATGTAATAAAAATAAAAAATGGACCTCCACCGATATCCTTCATGGGAGACCGTCTTAATCCTATCGTTTTTTCTTTCTTTTATTTTTTATCACAATTTTAATTTTTTTATTATGATATTAAAACATTTTCTCTTATTATTCGTTTTTATTAATATTTTCATTATAAAATAACTTTTTTATGAACTACGCGTGTTTTTCATGGGAGACAGTCATGTTCCTACAATTTTATTTTTTCTCAAACATTAATTTTCTTTTATTATCATTATTATTATATTAAATTTAATGTACATCAACACATTTATAATATTTCCTAATATGTGTTTTTATGTAAAAAAAAATCAGAAACGTACCTCCACGGGGGCAGTCTTAATCCTCCATGGGAGGCAGTATTAATCCTGTCGTTTTCTTTTTTCTTTTATTTTTTTATCACAATTTTATTTTCTTTTATTATTAGGATATTAAAATATTTGCTCTTATTATTCATTTTTATTAATATGTTTCATTATAAAAGAATTTTTTTATGAACTGCAGGTGTTCTTCATGGGAGGCAGTCCTGTTCCTACCATTTTATTTTTTCTCACACATTAATTTTCTTTTTTATTATTATATTAAATTTAATGTACATCAACGCTTTTATTATATTTCTCAATGTATTTTATGTAATAAAAAATCAGAAATGGACCATAATAAAACTGTATCATCATTTTTACTTTCTTTTCATTTTTTTATCAAAATCTTATCTCCATTTATTTCACTTCTATTGTAGTTTTTTTTTCTTTTTGTTTGTTTTTAATTAATCATTCACTTATAATATCAGTTTTCTTCATTCTCACCTTAGTAAAGTGATTTTGATATGAATCACATGTATCATCTACGAGAAACAGTTTTTTTTTCTATAAAAATTTTATTGATTTACTTTAATATATAAGTATTTATGATAACTAACATTTTATCCCGTGCGAAACACGAACAACATAAATCATATCATCACATACTAGTGTATGTAACAAATATATGTGTTAGCTTAGCGGATGAGGAATTGTGTTTGAATCCTACCTTTACCATTTTAAGAATTTTTATTTTTCATTCTGAAAATCGTGGTTTATTCCTTTATTTTAGGCAACAGTTAAAAATCGTAGCCTAAGCTAATATACCGTTGCCTAAGGTCTATTGGGAGTAGGTTTGAAAACTGTACTCGAAACATGCTTTAAGCAACGTTTACGTTTTTCGTGACTGAAAACTCCAAAAAATCGTTGCCTAAAGGAATAGGCAACGACGGATAATTCCACGTCTGTAAAACTGTTCCCGAAACTTTCAGCAACGTTTTTTCTGCTTTCAGAAACGGTTTTTTTTTTTTTTGTTACTGCATACCAAAAACGTTGTAGTGGATTTTGAAGTCCAACTTTGGTGGCTTGGCTTCAACAGAGCAATGAGATTATTATTTGACCAAATGACCCTTGACGACGAACCGGTAGCTGCGCGCCTTTCTAGAATACCAAACCCACGAACTTCTTGTGTTACGTTGAGGTTCTCTCTTTTAATTATCCTTCCTTAGACGAATATGATATGATGTAAACAACTTTTTTTTTTTAACGGTTAAAAAATACGATTAAACGGGACTAGGACAAATGTCCAATGCCAATAAGGGAACAAGAAAGTCAGGGTTGTCCTTAATCCAGTAGTAGTCCAGATGAGAGCAAGCATACTTGGCTAAATAATGGACACACTTATTGCCTTTTCTATGCCTGTGAGAAATAACAAAGCTCTTAAAAGAGGGACTAAATGAAATGCAGTCTTGGACAATCATTCTAATATAGGAATTATTTGCTGAAGGAGAATTAAAAAGATCAGTGACAACTTTACAATCAGACTCAAGGATATAAACAACTTAATTATTAAATAAATTAATAGCTTTCATGACAATTTATTATTCTCCCAAGCTTGTTTTTCAACCCCTTTCAAATTTGACTCAAGTTTTATTTATTTTAATTGTCGTAAAGTTATTGGATGGAATGCTTTGACCTTTCTAATTAACAAAAGTATTCTTTTTTGACATATACTGATCACTGTATATAATTTAATCGAATAAATGAGATCAATTCACATCAGCACAACAATTGATCATGATGCGTCATGGTATATGTAAATACGACCATTCAATTTGTTGTAGTACATGCATATACTTAGCCTTTCTCTTCAAAATTAAACAAATTCAATCATGGTATTTTTTTTTCTTTTCTTGAGCGCTAAGTAGTTTTTTCCTAATTAATTTATGTTTTGAATATTTTTTTTAACTGTAAATTTTCCGAGGGCCTGCTTTAAATAAGCCACGTGCCTCTTTTTTTATTATCATAGTATATATTCCATCATCTTGATATATACTGTTTAAAAAATGTCATGAAAAGAATTTGTGGCGTAGTTGACAATAAATTAAAAAACACACTATAGCTTAGCTGGTCATGCTTACGGAAACTTAGGAGAAAGACATGTCACATACACTTTTTTTTTTTTTTCTTTTTTTAAGAAATTACAATTAAGAAGAGATGCTAATTTTCGAAGGAGATAACCAAGACGAAACTGCAGAGAAAATTCGAGGTCTTGGTACAGTACTTTTAAGTTTCGTTTATATCCTCTTTCTTGGATTTTATTCTTTCAATTCGAAGGAAACCTTATATCTGACTTTTATTTGTTATAATATTAATATTAATTTGCTTAATTTTCTTACGACGAATGCAATTTGAATTCGTACGTGAGGGATATGCCTGAGTTAGCTGACCAATTATGTTGTTTTTTCCCTTTCTGGTGTCTGATCGAGTATCTGTCTGTCGTCACTCGTCAGCGACGCCATATAGCGCGCTACAGCATCACCCATTTCATTTCCTCGATTTTTATCTGAGAAATTATTTTTACCCGGCAATACTATATAACAATCTCATTCAATTATGAGAGATGTGGGACATGATGAAATGAATGATATTACGAAGAGAAATAGAAAAAAAGTGTTATACAAATTGTTGTATGAATTATTAAATTTATTGTATTAATAATCGTATTTTTTTAATTTTTGTTACTTTATTTTTATTTCTGTTTCATGTTTATCCTTCTAGATCTCCCCATATGTATATTCCCCTTTCCAACCTTTTGCCTTTTGCAAAGAAGCTATAATTCAAAAATTGATAAATATGTTGCTTATAGAATAACAATTACAATATAATTGCTTTAGTGGAAGGATTTTTTTAAAAAATTAAATTCATAAAAACTTACCTAACATTACCAATGTATCAAAAAAAGTTAAATGTATTGTTTTTTTTTATTAATTTTGTGACACCCTTCTACTCCAAACTCTCATATATCAACGAAACGGAAGACTTAGTAAAATAATGCACCACACTGGGTAAAAAGGTTCACATTCCTCATCGTTTGAAACGTCAAATAATCTTAAAGTCAGCTTAATTAAAATAATAATAATATTCAACGATTTTCGAAACAGCGGAATCTCTAATGACAATATTAAAATATCCTACTAGCCATGCAAGGTACTTAAACAGTTCACAAATTTCTCCCTAATAAAAAAAACATAAAATAAAAATCCCCATGTTATACCCTGATGTCACATGTATCAGAGCGACACTCCCTTTACTCAATACTCGATACCGGCTGTATCATCATCATCACTTGAAATTAACCACAGTAACAGTGAGGAAAGGAACACCAACTCATACATACACATAGGGGCTACCCCATCCTCACCACACATAGCACAACATCAAGTTCAATCACACAATCATTCATCATATTCTCATCACATCGTATTCATCAATAAATCATCATATAATAACTCATCAATATATTCATCATACTATATAACTCACACATATCATATTTCACCAAGAAAGCACATCTCTACTCTCAACACATAATATTCACATCATCAATAATTCTCATATCATCACAGTATCAATTAATGTCATCATTAATGCAATGCATGCTCATTTATCATGCACACCAAACTCATCAACACCTCCTAAGGTTCATGACTTTGAACTCCGCACAATAGGCGCACCTCCCCAATCTCCCTAGTTGTTACCAATGATGTCTACCGTTAAACACCACACAGGCCGGTAGGTTGTACCCCCTCGTTGGGCCCGCACAACTCATTTGACCCTAGGTTGCACCCCCTCGTTGGGCCAGTACAATCCTAAGTTGCACCCCTGTTAACTCCTAGGCAAGCGTACCTATAGTCAACTGTAGTATAATAGATTAAAGTACGAGTGTCGAACCCACGAGAATAGGTCAATTAAAGTTGTAACTAAATTCAAAAAGCAAGTATATACAAAGGAAAGTAGATTGATTCATGATTGGTATTGATAGCTAAAATATGATTCTAATAAGAAGTAGAAAAAAGTAAAATTGATTTGAAATATCGGTTTGAGAAACAGGGATTGAATTTCATCTATCTCCCTCGTCTATATTCTGGTTGTATATCAATATATAGGATTCGTAACTACCGATATAGATGCATACACAAAGATCATTTATATTGATTCCTCAATTATAAAATTCATAAGATTAATCTCTTGAATATTGATTCCTCATATATTCAATAAATTATCCAGCATTAAGTTCAAGTATTAAAGCATTCGATATATCGAAATCTATTCCTAGTATAACGACATATCGGCTATTTTCGTTCAGATCGAATTTTCAGAAATACTTTCCAGTTAAATCCAAAAATCTAAATCTAGACTCTATTGATCAGGTAGAATCAACGGAACGAAAATAACAATATCAATAGAAACGAAATTACTATATAGAAATATGACCAGAATATATCTGAGTCCGAGTCGATTACATTCAATCCCAAAAGAGGAGATTAGCTACTCATAGTAGCTTGTACAATCACAAAATATGAAGGAGAAGATGAAGAAATCTGGTTCCGCAGTTTTCTTTCTTCTTCGGAGTCGTCGTTCTAATTTTAGAAAGTGTTCAACTTCCGAAAAACTCCTTCGAATTCTGTTTTGTGAATGCTGAATAAGTGGAAATTCGCTTAAGCTAAATTTTAGCTTAAGCGAATAGCTTTCTTCATGGTGAAGAAAAATCAATTCGCTTAAGCGAAGCGAATGGAATTCGCTTAAGCGAATTCAGCTCCAAAATTCACCCCTCTCTGGTCATTATTCGCTTGAGCGAATTGGGACTCGCTCAAGCGAATCCTCAGCACTCTCTTTCCTCTTTTTCTCCTTGCTTCTTCAATTCTTTTGCTTTTGATTGATCCCCTTTAATCCATCCTGCAATTAAACACCAAAATTTGGGATTAAAAGCTTTCAATTGCATCATTACTCAGATCTTACTGCAAAAATCACAAGTTCTAGTATTTGGAGGAAATCACTAAATAATTAATACAGTTTAACCCAGAAATGCCATATTTTTACATTAAAATCATCCAATCTTTGGCACTTATCAACCCCCTCGTTGGGCCCGTGCATCGAATGTCCATAATGGTCACTACACCCCCTCAGTGTAGTACACCTGAGTTGTACCCCCTCATTGGGCCCGCACAACTCAGTTATTAGGATACACCCCCTCGTTGGGCCCGTGCACCTGATGTACATGCATAAGGCATATACGACATCAAATCAATTCTCATATGCTCAATGCACGATCAACATCATATAGATCATATACATCATCATCATCATCAATCGTCGTTAGTCATCATTAATCATCATAATATCATCAAACATCATCATAAATATTACAAGGCATCATCATTCATCATCATCATAGTCATCAAGTATATCATCAATCATTCATCAATCATCATCAAATTAAACATCTATCATCAAGGACACACTCATATCATTGTCGCGACCGGGGCCACGACGGGGTCGGCGAGCCCGTGAGAAAAATAATAAAAAATGGTTGAATTTTTGGGGAGTCGCCACCAATTTATTTGGGTTGGGAAAATTGGAAAACCCGAAAATGATTTAAAATTAAAAACTGGTCTGCGAACAAGAGATCCAAATTCGGGAGTCGATTATGCGTAGGGAAGGTATTAGCACCCTACAACATCCGTTAAAAACGGTTAACCTTAATTAATTGTGCAAAATTCATTAACTTTTAAAATGTTTATTTTACCCTCTAAAAAAACAAAATTTATTTACATTCTTTAAATTAAAGAATGATGAGAAAAAATTAATTTGAAATCAATGGGACAAAAATGTTGAAAATTTTATTTTGGCTCGACGGGAAATCCCGCTCCTACGTATCTCCAGGTGCAATGGAGAAATCAAAGCCACGTAGTTCTAAAAATGTGTTTTGAAAGAGATTGGTTTTAATTTTGAAAAGAAAATGATTTTTAATTTTTGAAAATAAAATAAAATAAAAAAATGAGGAAATTGATTTTGGAAGTGTTTTTAATTCAAAGAAAAAAGGATTTTATTTTTTAGCAGAGTTGATGCTAGCAAATGGCTATACAACGAACCCTTGAAATTGTTTTGACGACATTATTGATAGAGATGCTATTCAATAAACGCCATTTATTTTGAGAAGAAAACATTTTTGAGAAAAGATTTAAAATTCCGCATTATTGGGTTAGCAAATGACTATACTCAATATTTTCCCTTTTTACGTTATTGATAGAAATGCTATTCAATTAACGTAATTTTTTGAAGAGAATCATCTTCTTTTTTTTTTTTAAATGAATTTGAAATTTCACGCATTGTTGAGCTAGTAAATGACTATACTCAATATTTCCTTTTTCACGTTATTGATAGAAATGCTATTCAATTAACGTAACTTTTGAAAAGAAATATTTATTATTTTCATTAAAAGGGTTTTAAAATTTCACGCATTATTGAGCTAGTAAGTGACTATACTCAATATTTCCTTTTTACGTTATTGATAGAAATGCTATTCAATTAACGTAACTTTTGAGAAAAGAATTATTTTTTTGGAAGAGGTTTGAGATTAAGTACATTATTGAGCTAGTAAATGACTATACTCAATATTCCCCTTTTCTCTTAAAACTATACGTTAAAGGATAGAAAGGCTATTCCATCAACGTAATCGATTTGATAAACCAATTTAAAAAATGTTTTTTTTTTATTTATAAACGGGCAAATTATTGAGCTAGTAAATGACTATGCTCAATTATTTTTTATTTGAATGACGTTAAAAGATAGAAATGCTATTCTATTAGCGTCAAAGATAAAAGGGGATAAATTGAATCAATTAATATTTACATGAACACAAAATTAAAATTACAAATAATCAATTATTTACAGAGAAAGAAATAAACAAATATTTACATCCACAAATGTTAAATAAATAATTCTAAACAGTTAAAAGAAATACAAGATGGTGGATCTAAAATAATTTACAAAAAAGAGATTATTAGCGATAAAGAACAACACATATTTAAAACAAATAACACACAATTTTTAGTGAAACAAATATCACAAAATAAAAGAGGGGAAAAATAAATTGGGCCTCAGTTCACATCATTGGCCCAACTCATGCACCAATTAGTGGACCAGAAAAAAGAAACTAAGCATGCCAAAAACGGATTGGGTTTCAACGTGGCCCAACCTTTACCAAAAATTTCCCAGATTTAACAAGGCTTAGTGAAAAGAAAAGCAAATGAATCAGTTCTTTTTTAAACACAGAGACTCTCTTTTCTTCCTCTCCCTATTAGGGTTTACAATTTGGAAAATGGAGAAGAGCACAAGGGGCGGCCATGGGAGCTTGCAGCAGCGGCGAAGCTGCCGCATGCAGGAGAGGACGCGACAGAGAGAGGGAGCGGTGGCGGCGCTGCAGTGGCTGGACCGAGGCGCTGCGACGCGGCGGTTGCCGCAGAGATGCGCGGCTGTGCGCAGGAGGAGACGGACGATCACGAACGAAGATCGCTTCTGGCCGAGACGGCGACTGACGGACAAGGGGGTGGAGAGGCCGCGCAACAGCGGCGGCCAAAGAGGACGCGCCGCTGCGCGCGGCGTGGCTGCGAGATGGAGGGGAAACCATGGCGCGGCGGCGCCACTGTATGCAGGGGAGGACGCGGCCGCGCGGCGGCCTGAGGAGAGGAGACGCGCGGCGTAGGCCGCGGTTGCTGAGCGACGGCAGCGCAAAAGGGGATCTGCAGGGAGGACGGAAACGCCGCTGGGGGCGCGGCGACGCATGCGACGCCAGCAGGGGGTGTGCGCGGCCGTGCAGCAGTGGCTGCACACGACGGAGGTAGCGGCGGCGAGCAACAGCTCGCGACCGGTCGGCGGTGGGTGGCTCTCCTCCTCCTACCTCTGATCTCCTGAGTTTTTTTTACTGTTTAATTTCCTTAATCTTCATTTCCTCTCCGCTTGTGGTTGCAGGTTACTGAAATTGGGGGATTTTGGCTATTTGATAGAGGTGATGATGGTAGTGAGCAGCCATGGTTCAGGGCTAGTTACTGGGCACAAACGAGGCAAGAGGGACAATGGCTCTTTTCTCTATTTCATGGTTTGATTTTGCCTGTAGGTTTATTTTACAGGGTGTGGGATGGGTGGTGCACTTGAGTTTCTTCTCCCTTTTATTCTAGATTGTAATTTTTACTGTGTATCTAATCTAAAATGGGACATTCATGTGAGTATAAGACATTCATTTGAATTTATTTATAGTTTCCCCATGTATGCAACAAGATAGATAATGAATAATGTTCAAATAAAGTCAATAGCCAAAAAAATAAAACAAGAATATCACCAGTTACCCTGAAGTTTCTACACTGGACGGTCTTTCCTTGTTTCTGTTAGTCCTCCGTCCCACTCCTTCTTTGCTCGCTTTCTCTTTTAATTTTGTTTAAATTCAGATTTAGATGAAGGAATCCCCACTCTTTTAAACTGGATCTGGGAATGCAATCCTCCCCCCTTTCCCCTTTTTTTTTCTATCTGCGTCTCCCCTTTTTATAGGCAAAACTAAAAATTTTCTCCCCTTGCTAGCACAATTTGCACACTGCAAAATCGCTTTTCTCTGCTGTCACCGCCCAAAACTGAGTTTCGTAGCAGTAGCAGATCATAGGCGAATTCTGCTACAAATGCAACTTGCACTACTCTACCCTCTCTTCACGTTTTTCCTTTTCTTTTTCTTTACCTTTTTTCTTTAAAAAAAAATGATGAACATGATAAAGGCAAAGGGCCTAAGTTAGGCCAATTCCCCCTTTTTTATAAAATTCAAGTTTGCAAAAAGTGGGCTAGTTTTTGGCCCAAGTGAAAATCTGAAAGAATATGAAAAACATATCTTTTTTGGTACAATGGTTTAATTAACCAATTAATTAATAATTAATTAATCAACTAATTAATTAACCCAATTTAAATTTTTATTTTAACTCTTTTTTCCCTTTTTTGTTTTTTTTTTTAATTTGAACTTAAAAAAAAAATTAATGGGCCCAAAAATAACCCAATAGATCTGAAAAAATTTTCTTTCTTTTTTTTTTCAAGGGTGAAGCAAATGGGCCCAAATTGGGCCAATTAAAAGACTTTTTTTCTTTTTTGGACTTAATAGATTTTTTTTATCAAAACGTTTAATCAATCTGTTAATCAATTAACCATCGATAATTAATTAACTAACGGATTAATTGATCCATTTCGATTTTCTTTAATTCTGGGTATTTTTTTGGAATTTTTTAGAAGAAATAGATAAATACTACAAATATATACATAAGAAAAAGTAAATGAAGTTTCCAGACAAAATTGGGTGCTGACAGCAGCCCCCTTTGCTTGTTCTTTCAACCGAAAGAGCAAGCAAAAATAAAGAAGCAACCAATTTTGTTTCGGACGAAGTGATAGAGGAAAAAGTGAAAGGAGGCCTAGAAAATCACAGGCAACTTGATGAGAGTCCTGGTAACTTTGGAAAACGCAGCCTGGAAAATCACAGGCGTGTCAATGAGAAAGTGATGGAAGAAAGGGAAAAGACCTGGGAAACCATCAGGTCAAACTGATAAATTCCTGGAAAACCATCAGGAGGAAAGGAAAAGGACCTGGAAAACCATCAGGTCAAACTGATAAGACTCCTGGAAAACCATCAGGAGGAAAGGGAAAAGACCTGGAAAACCATCAGGTCAAACTGATAAACTCCTGGAAAACCATCAGGAGGAAAGGGAAAAGACCTGTAAACCATTAGGTCAAACTGATAAACTCCTGGAAAACCATCAGGAGGAAAAGGAAAAGACCTGGAAAACCATCAGGTCAAACTGATAAGACTCCTGGAAAACCATCAGGAGGAAAGGGAAAAGACTTGGAAAACCATCAGGTCAAACTGATAAGACTCCTGGAAAACCATCAGGAGGAAAGGAAAAAGACCTGGAAAACCATCAGGTCAAACTGATAAACTCCTGGAAAACCATCAGGAGGAAAGGGAAAAGACCTGGAAAACCATCAGGTCAAACTGATAAGATTCCTGGAAAACCATCAGGAGGAAAGGAAAATACCTGGAAGATCACAGGTAGTTTGATGAAAATAGAAGACACTAGACGTCACAACGTCTAGCGGGCTCCACAATACCCTAGAGAAAAGAACTAGGCGTCACAATACCTAAAATGGAAACATGGGCATCACACTACCTAAAAAATGATAACTCGACAAGTCAACATCTGGAACAAAGATTAGGACAATGCCCAACAGTCGGTGCAAAATGCTTGCAAAAAATGAAGTTGGAAATTTGGACAACAATCTGGATTTCAAAACTTGATTCTTCCATAGAAACTTGGCATGAATTTCAAATCAAATATGAAAAATTCCAGGGGAAACAACATTCCCAAAAATGATATGAATTTTCTTTTCACCATTGAGTCAAAACACTCATTCAATTGTTTATGGACAAAGGGTGGTATTATGGTGTAAGGAAAAAGCAAAGAATCTTTTTCAAGGTTTTTGAGATTAAAGGGGAGGAGTATGGGAAGGGCAGATAATTTTCCACTGTGACATGGAAGTATAAGTGAAATATGGATCTAGCCCCCAAGTTAGGCATGAAAGCATGACTCCTCAAAGAGATGGAAACTTGCACAATTCTGGCAAGGAGGGATAATGAGCCCCCCAATTTAAGGTTCAAACACCCATGACAGTCAAATACTCGTGATGCGATGAGCCCCCAGATTTTAGCTTCAAGACATCTATGACACTCAAATCATTTTGATGATTCTTGCTTCAAATGCTCAGTGAATAAAATTAATGTTTGCTTCCGCTGCAAGTGCGCTTTTCCTTCATCTTTTGTATTTTTTCATTTTTCTTTCTTCTTTTTCTTTTTCTTTTTCTTTTTTCTTAGGAGCCAAATGTACAAGAAAATGCAGCTTAATCATGTCGCTTTGTCTCAAAATTAAAGATTAAGAAAATAAAAACAATCAATCTTTGATCAGGATGGACTTTATTGGGCTTGTAACGTGGCCAAGGGTTAAATGGTTATGAAAGAAAAGGATATTAAGGCCCAAAATGAGTGTTTACGGGTTTATTAGGACAAAGGATCTGCTGCACAATGATACATTTTGAAACAGATAATTCAATTAAAGTGATGTTTTCAACATTTCCATTTTCACTTTCTTCAAATTTTTCATTCCTTTCTTCTTCTTTTTTCATTCATTTTCATCTTTCTTCTTTATCTCTATTCTTTCATATTTTCAACTCTTCTTTTCTTTATGAATGAATAACTTGTGAAAATGGAATACAACTTGTACGAGTAACATCACGAATAATTCATGAGACTTGGATGAACACATTGTAACAGCCTCCAGTGTAGAGGTGATCCTTGTCCAGGGTTAATTGAAGAAAAATTCTTTTTTAAGCTCAAAGTGGGTAGCAAGGGATATTACTCAACTGTTGGATAAAGAAACAAGGCCAAACTTCATTTCAAATCTTGATTGCTTACTTTCAAAAAGTTTAATTTAGAGACAAAGTCTCTTGAAAGATGCATTTACTCATTTTTCACTCCTTTTCTTTCTTTTGGAATAACAACATGAACAAAAGATGATTTCATTGCTCACAATATAATGAGTACATCATTGTAGTAGAAGCAAAAAGTTAACCATTACACTTAAACAAAAGAAACAAGATAAAAAGCGAGAAATTGAAAGTCATCCAATACTACCGACAACCCAAAATGCATCAGCCAAACTTCATTCTTAATGCTTAAGGAGAGGATCTTTGTCGATACTCGTCCCTGTGGATTTCCCTTCTCCTTCTTCAAAAAACAATTGTCCTGCGTCTCTTAACCTTTGCACTCGAAGTTTGAAGGTCAAACATTTTTCTATCGAGTGACCCGGGGCTCCCATATGATACTTGTATGCTTCAGCTGGGTTGTACCATTTGGGGGGAGGATTGGACACTGGTTGTGGTACCTTTGGGGCCACCAAATGTTGTTGCAACAAAGTATCATAAAGGTCAGAATAAGGGATTGGCACTGGATCGATCTTCACTCTCTCTTTTCTTGGCTGATAGGGTGGATTTTGGAAGGTCGGTACCTGGTTGGGAAAGGAAACATTGTTAACTTGCGGAGGTGCGGAGTTCCCAACTTGGGATGTTCCTCCCTGGTAAGGATTGTGGAAGTTAAGAGGATAGGATGGGTAGGGGTACGGATAAAAGGGTGGTAGGGAGTATGGTGAAGATTGTTGGACGGGCTGATGGGATATGGTTTTGGATGGGTAGTTTCCAGTGCCAACTGCATGGACCTCTCCTTCCTTCTTTTGAAAGTTCGGCTTTTTGGGCTTATCATGAGGATTATTTGCCCCATGTAGCTTCCCTTCTCTGATGGCATCTTCCACCTGTTCTCCAGCAATGACAACATCTGAAAACCGATTGGTGACACATCCCAACAATTTCTCAAAGTATGCCCCATCAAGAGTTTTCACAAAAAGTCTAACAATTTCTTTTTCATTCAGAGAGGGCTGAACCTGAGAAGCTTTCTCTCTCCACCTTTGAGCATACTCCCTAAATGTCTCCGTCTCGGCCTTCTTCATCCTCTGAAGCTCGAATCGGTCAGGGGCAATGTCGGTCACGAACTGGTATTGTTTAATAAATAATTCCGCCAGATTACGCCAACTCCTGATTTGCTTCTTATCAAGCTGTAAAAACCAAGTCAGAGCACCTCCAGCCAAGCTGTGCTGGAAACAATGAATCATCAGCTTTTCATTGTTATAATGTGCAGCCATGCTTCTAGTGTACATGGTCAGGTGGATCAACGGGTCAGTCTTCCCTTCAAATTTCTCAAAATCTGGAACTTTGAATTTTGCAGGAATCTCTATGTCGGGGAAAAGGTAAAAATCCTGCACATCCAGCTTCCCGTAAACATCTATTCCCTGTAATGCTCTCATTTTTTCTTCCAACATCTCCATTTTGTCCATCATTTTAGCTTCTTCCTCCCTGACCTTCACCTCGGGGCCTGATGACTCGGTGACAATCACAACTTTGTGGGGATTTTCACCATTGGTTTTAATAGATGGACCCCCACCATCGTTGTCGTCTCCGTTCGAATTGTCGTTGATCACTTCCTTCTCAGGGATCACAGTCTTCAACAATTCTAAAATTTGGCTAAAACTCCCTTCCAACCTTTCCATCCTCTGCTCCATAGTAGGAGGGCTCTCACTTGTCACAGGGATCTCAGCCATTGTTGAATGGTGGGGAACTGTCTGGGAACGAGAACGGGTTTGGATAGGACTGCGTATGAACTTGTGCTTTGGCGCAATGGTGAAATCTGATAAAAATTTGGAAAGAATTAATTTAGGGGAATGTTATTTCAAAATTGGAATCATTTCAAAAATTTTTCAAAATTTGCTTGAATTATACACAAAAGAAGACACATGATTTTTCAAGAAATTGAAAAAGGAGAAAGAAAATACAAACTATTCACAAAGTTTATAGATGCAAAATATATCTTTTTGTGCAAGGATGAGATACTAAAATTTTGTACAAAAAATGTGGAGATTAAAATTTTGAGGAAAAAGAAATAAGAAAAAGATTAATGCTCCTTTTGTTCTACAAGGGCGAATCCTAGCATTGGATAATTCTATTGTCGGACAAAAATCCCTATTCAGGTTTGGCAATTATAGATAAACTACCGGTGCACAGATTTAGGGATGAATCTAGACCTCTAGGGACCATGGTTCCCAGATTGCCCTCATCACATTGACAAGGATCCAGTTCGTGAATTAGTCATACGTAGGGATAATCCCTCTCAATATAACAAATCCAGGATACCGGTAGCAATCTGAGTGGTGAATCAACTAATGTCACGTGGGCATCAAGCCCCTCAAAACATTTGTTGAAACACCTCCTATGCCTTAGCTTGCACGAGCTCGGGTATAGAGCCAAAGTTGTGCGAGGAGACTGACAATGAAGTGCCTGCTTAGAGCATAGAAACCTACAAAACTACCCCACCTGCAAGAGAGACAGATAACAAATATGTACACAAATAATAGTCTTTTAACCTAAGGTTGAAGCAAAATATTTACAACAACAAAATATGTACAATGGAATTCACATAGACATAAGAAAAAGTATTTACAATAGGATATATACAACAAAACGAAAGAGGGTATAACAAACATAAAAAGTTAATAATTTTGCACAATTAATTAATAGGCTTGACTCTCAAATTCCCCAGTGGAGTCGCCAGCTGTCGCGACCGGGGCCACGACGGGGTCGGCGAGCCCGTGAGAAAAATAATAAAAAATGGTTGAATTTTTGGGGAGTCGCCACCAATTTATTTGGGTTGGGAAAATTGGAAAACCCGAAAATGATTTAAAATTAAAAACTGGTCTGCGAACAAGAGATCCAAATTCGGGAGTCGATTATGCGTAGGGAAGGTATTAGCACCCTACAACATCCGTTAAAAACGGTTAACCTTAATTAATTGTGCAAAATTCATTAACTTTTAAAATGTTTATTTTACCCTCTAAAAAAAACAAAATTTATTTACATTCTTTAAATTAAAGAATGATGAGAAAAAATTAATTTGAAATCAATGGGACAAAAATGTTGAAAATTTTATTTTGGCTCGACGGGAAATCCCGCTCCTACGTATCTCCAGGTGCAATGGAGAAATCAAAGTCACGTAGTTCTAAAAATGTGTTTTGAAAGAGATTGGTTTTAATTTTGAAAAGAAAATGATTTTTAATTTTTGAAAATAAAATAAAATAAAAAAATGAGGAAATTGATTTTGGAAGTGTTTTTAATTCAAAGAAAAAAGGATTTTATTTTTTAGCAGAGTTGATGCTAGCAAATGGCTATACAACGAACCCTTGAAATTGTTTTGACGACATTATTGATAGAGATGCTATTCAATAAACGTCATTTATTTTGAGAAGAAAACATTTTTGAGAAAAGATTTAAAATTCCGCATTATTGGGTTAGCAAATGACTATACTCAATATTTTCCCTTTTTACGTTATTGATAGAAATGCTATTCAATTAACGTAATTTTTTGAAGAGAATCATTTTTTTTTAAATGAATTTGAAATTTCACGCATTGTTGAGCTAGTAAATGACTATACTCAATATTTCCTTTTTCACGTTATTGATAGAAATGCTATTCAATTAACGTAACTTTTGAAAAGAAATATTTATTATTTTCATTAAAAGGGTTTTAAAATTTCACGCATTATTGAGCTAGTAAGTGACTATACTCAATATTTCCTTTTTACATTATTGATAGAAATGCTATTCAATTAACGTAACTTTTGAGAAAAGAATTATTTTTTTGGAAGAGGTTTGAGATTAAGTACATTATTGAGCTAGTAAATGACTATACTCAATATTCCCCTTTTCTCTTAAAACTATACATTAAAGGATAGAAAGGCTATTCCATCAACATAATCGATTTGATAAACCAATTTAAAAAATGTTTTTTTTTTTATTTATAAACGGGCAAATTATTGAGCTAGTAAATGACTATGCTCAATTATTTTTTATTTGAATGACGTTAAAAGATAGAAATGCTATTCCATTAACGTCAAAGATAAAAGGGGATAAATTGAATCAATTAATATTTACATGAACACAAAATTAAAATTACAAATAATCAATTATTTACAGAGAAAGAAATAAACAAATATTTACATCCACAAATGTTAAATAAATAATTCTAAACAGTTAAAAGAAATACAAGATGGTGGATCTAAAATAATTTACAAAAAAGAGATTATTAGCGATAAAGAACAACACATATTTAAAACAAATAACACACAATTTTTAGTGAAACAAATATCACAAAATAAAAGAGGGGAAAAATAAATTGGGCCTCAGTTCACATCATTGGCCCAACTCATGCACCAATTAGTGGACCAGAAAAAAGAAACTAAGCATGCCAAAAACGGATTGGGTTTCAACGTGGCCCAACCTTTACCAAAAATTTCCCAGATTTAACAAGGCTTAGTGAAAAGAAAAGCAAATGAATCAGTTCTTTTTTAAACACAGAGACTCTCTTTTCTTCCTCTCCCTATTAGGGTTTACAATTTGGAAAATGGAGAAGAGCACAAGGGGCGGCCATGGGAGCTTGCAGCAGCGGCGAAGCTGCCGCATGCAGGAGAGGACGCGACAGAGAGAGGGAGCGGTGGCGGCGCTGCAGTGGCTGGACCGAGGCGCTGCGACGCGGCGGTTGCCGCAGAGATGCGCGGCTGTGCGCAGGAGGAGACGGACGATCACGAACGAAGATCGCTTCTGGCCGAGACGGCGACTGACGGACAAGGGGGTGGAGAGGCCGCGCAACAGCGGCGGCCAAAGAGGACGCGCCGCTGCGCGCGGCGTGGCTGCGAGATGGAGGGGAAACCATGGTGCGGCGGCGCCACTGTATGCAGGGGAGGACGCGGCCGCGCGGCGGCCTGAGGAGAGGAGACGCGCGGCGTAGGCCGCGGTTGCTGAGCGACGGCAGCGCAAAAGGGGATCTGCAGGGAGGACGGAAACGCCGCTGGGGGCGCGGCGACGCATGCGACGCCAGCAGGGGGTGCGCGCGGCCGTGCAGCAGTGGCTGCACACGACGGAGGTAGCGGAGGCGAGCGACAGCTCGCGACCGGTCGGCGGTGGGTGGCTCTCCTCCTCCTACCTCTGATCTCCTGAGTTTTTTTACTGTTTAATTTCCTTAATCTTCATTTCCTCTCCGCTTGTGGTTGCAGGTTACTGAAATTGGGGGATTTTGGCTATTTGATAGAGGTGATGATGGTAGTGAGCAGCCATGGTTCAGGGCTAGTTACTGGGCACAAACGAGGCAAGAGGGACAATGGCTCTTTTCTCTATTTCATGGTTTGATTTTGCCTGTAGGTTTATTTTATAGGGTGTGGGATGGGTGGTGCACTTGAGTTTCTTCTCCCTTTTATTCTAGATTGTAATTTTTACTGTGTATCTAATCTAAAATGGGACATTCATGTGAGTATAAGACATTCATTTGAATTTATTTATAGTTTCCCCATGTATGCAACAAGATAGATAATGAATAATGTTCAAATAAAGTCAATAGCCAAAAAAATATAACAAGAATATCACCAGTTACCCTGAAGTTTCTACACCGGACGGTCTTTCCTTGTTTCTGTTAGTCCTCTGTCCCACTCCTTCTTTGCTCGCTTTCTCTTTTAATTTTGTTTAAATTCAGATTTAGATGAAGGAATCCCCACTCTTTTAAACTGGATCTGGGAATGCAATCCTCCCCCCTTTCCCCTTTTTTTTTTCTATCTGCGTCTCCCCTTTTTATAGGCAAAACTAAAAATTTTCTCCCCTTGCTAGCACAATTTGCACACTGCAAAATCGCTTTTCTCTGCTGTCACCGCCCAAAACTGAGTTTCGTAGCAGTAGCAGATCATGGGCGAATTCTGCTACAAATGCAACTTGCACTACTCTACCCCCTCTTCACGTTTTTCCTTTTCTTTTTCTTTACCTTTTTTCTTTAAAAAAAAATGCTGAACATGATAAAGGCAAAGGGCCTAAGTTAGGCCAATTCCCCCTTTTTTATAAAATTCAAGTTTGCAAAAAGTGGGCTAGTTTTTGGCCCAAGTGAAAATCTGAAAGAATATGAAAAACATATCTTTTTTGGTACAATGGTTTAATTAACCAATTAATTAATAATTAATTAATCAACTAATTAATTAACCCAATTTAAATTTTTATTTTAACTCTTTTTTCCCTTTTTTGTTTTTTTTAATTTGAACTTAAAAAAAAAATTAATGGGCCCAAAAATAACCCAATAGATCTGAAAAATTTTTCTTTCTTTTTTTTTTCAAGGGTGAAGCAAATGGGCCCAAATTGGGCCAATTAAAAGACTTTTTTTCTTTTTTGGACTTAATAGATTTTTTTTTATCAAAACGTTTAATCAATCTGTTAATCAATTAACCATCGATAATTAATTAACTAACGGATTAATTGATCCATTTCGATTTTCTTTAATTTTGGGTATTTTTTGGAATTTTTTAGAAGAAATAGATAAATACTACAAATATATACATAAGAAAAAGTAAATGAAGTTTCCAGACAAAATTGGGTGCTGACAATCATGATAATCACACCAAAATCAAGGTATAACAATCACCTTCAAACATTAAGATCATCAAAACCACTCTGGAAAACTCATCAAAATTACATCAAAACAGAAATCTGCGATTTGCGCTGCAGCGCAAATTCTAGAGAGTTCCCGCTTCAACCTGCGCTGTAGCGCAATTTGCAGTGCAAGTTACGTAGAACGCGTCTGTTCTACGTTTTACCCCTTTTTCTCCCCTTCTTCAATCCCTACTCAATCCTCATCGTTTATACTTCAATCACATTCGTTTATATCGATTAAACTCATCAAAAACAACAATCTTACACAGATTATACAGTTATTCAATCAAAATCTCAAATCATTAAATCCCTGATTACCCCCTTTCAATATTCTCAATATCCTCTTCAATTTCACCCAAGAATTCATCAAGATTCATAAAATCAGTCATTAATCAACAGTTTTCATCATACTATACTCAACATATACATATATTAAGTCAAATTTAAATGTCTTAGAGGGTCTTATGGTTGCCCCCACTACCCAAACACACCCACATGCACATACAAGCAGCACTCCTTCCCCTCGTTACCTTAGAGTTGACGATTAGAAAACAAATAGTAGCGCTCCACTCCCTTGGTGATCTATTCAGCTACACATTCCCCTTGTGAAGTTGCTTCTCTCCTCCTAGGGTTTGGTTATCTCACGTTTGAAAGCCAATATGGTGAAATAGATAACCCTCCCCCTATTTAAATATCTGGGTTGAGCCTACTCCTACCCACCCATTACCCTTTTTAATTAAATAATATCTTTTTTGAAACATAATAATATAATGATATTATTATTATTTTCTTCATAAGTCTTATTTTATTTTATTTATTCATTAGGAATTATTAGGATATTATAGAGTCCTTATCCGTCTATATTCAAATTTAAATTCAAATCTTATAATTAAATCTTATCCTAAATTTGTATTGATTCTTACCCTTAATCCTTGTGATATCTCAGTATTCCTATTTTAAAACCTTATCCTAATTTAAAACACTAACCATATCTCTCTCATAAGATTATCATTATTAATCCTGATATTATTTTATTAATATAACAATTACTATATTTATAACAATTAATGTTAATTGCAATCTTATGACTTATCTCTTAATAATAATATTATTATATTCAATATAAACATTTCTGATTAAGATCCTACTAATCTGACTTCTCTCCTAATATTTATAATATTATATTATTATCTAATAAACACAGTTCTATTAATATTTACTATTATTATTATCATGTAACTTCTATTTTTACCGCTAACGTCATCGTATTTAAATTATATTTCTAAATTTTGGGATGTTACAAATTTAAAAAATAAATATTACAAAAAATTGTTCATGATAACTTAATAAATAATTTTAAATGCCCCAAAAGTTAAAAATATATTTTTAAAAAAATTATAATAATTTTAATAAATTATTTTCATTCATTTTAAAAGGCCCTATTGTAGAGATCACTTTAGAGCTAAATATAAGCCATGTATGTCACTCATGTGTATAGAATCATTTGATATAATTATTTAAAAATATCTAATTTTATTTTTTTTTGTATTTGACTGAGAATCCCCCACAGGTATAGTTGTGGCATGTGGATTTAACATTCGGGTCAGGGGTGATGGTTAGGTGAAACCCTCTAAAGTAGTAAATTTTCAATACTATTGCAGTACCCATTTTTTTTGGGGTAAGGTAAGAAAACTAACAAACAACAAAAAAACGCAAAAAAGAAAAACGAAATCAAGACAACGGACCTTTTGTAAGTCCAAATACAAAAGAGGAAGAATCTCAGCTAATGGATCCTCCCAAAGCTTGAAATAAGTCTTGTGGTTGTGAGCTAACCGAGCCAGGTAATCAGCAGGAGCATTTAAGTGACGAAGCATGCGTCTAAAAACAAGGTTAGTAAATCGCACACTCAAGGAGTTAATTCTCTCTAATTCTTGTAAGTAGAAACCACTGATGGCTGTCCATTGGTTCTCAATCAGCTCTAAAGCCGCAGCCGAATAAGTTTCACAGATAACACACTCTAAACCCAAATCAATAGCTAATTCCAAACCTCTAACCATTGCAATGATCTCCGCCAACAAAGAATCTCCAAACCCCTCAAAGCTACTAAACCCCTTCACCCAAACACCAACAGAATCACGCACCAAACCTCCTACACCCATGACATTTCCATGATTCAGAAAACTTCCATCAACATTAACTTTGAACCAATTATAATATGGAGGAAGCCAACGAGAAAAGGTACCAGTATGCATGAAAAAAACATAAACTCTGAGCAAAACCCGAGAACTCAACAAAGGAAATAGAGATTTGATTAAGCACAAAATCAATATTACAAAGTACCCATTTTGTGGTTAGAATTTTTTATTTTAATTTAAAATAAATTTTAAATTAAAAAAAATTTACCATGCATCAATAAGTGTCAAAATTTTAACCTTCTACTGGGACCAATAATTGTTTCATGTTTAACCTTCTAATATCTAATGATATGCAATAGCGATTTTTTTATAAGCAAAGAGAAATATGTGAAACAAGTTATAGAATGATTAATGGACAGCGTCTGAATTATTCATTATTTCATTTGAGGCAAACCACTGTCCCATTTTATCCGGCCGCGAGAGTTGCTTCTCTACTTTTTCACTTTTAAGTTATGTTATTATTCCATAAATCGTTATATTTTAGTTAATTTTTCAAATAAATGTCTATAATTTAAAAGTTTTAATGAAATCTTAAATTTTAAAATAATCTTTACTAGTTCATGACTGTTATTTTATAATTAAATTATACAAATTTATTTAAAAATTCAAATAAAATAAAATAAAATAAAAATATATTCAACTCCATTATTAGTCAAATAAATCTATTCAATTTAGCTATATTTTCAATTAGATTTCTATAATTCAATAAAAATTAGTGGTCGCAATGTGTAGACTCTCATTTAAAATTTTCTAGAAATATAAAAAATCCATTGAAAACTCTTAACATGTTAAAACATATTTAAAATTTAGTGAATTATGAAGATTTACACAGTATAAACCTGCTATAACAGTACTATAACCTAATAATGGATGACAGAACTGAATGCGGCAAACTTGTGGTGTTTAGTTTAGGGCAAAACCACCTTATATATATAAGTGGATCACAAACAAAGTTAACAAATCAAAGTGCTAGTACAATTTCCCTCTCATTTCGAGAGAGTGGAGTGATAGATATTATTGTTTATACATTTGTTGCTCCACAATGAGGAGTTCTTTCAACAGAGTTGGCTGTTTTGGCAACCATTAAATGTTACACTACATGCCATTAAACAATAGAACGAAAAATATTATACAGGTAACCTGATTGAAGATACCAGCTAGGAATCGCTTATATGTGTGGACTAAATAGTAAACAAAAATATTGTTGCCCAATTCAACATCCCATGATACTTGAAGGCTGAAGCTGTAACAGAATAATGATGATTAAAAGTCCTCATCAAGCTTGAAAACAAAGTTCTTCCCAGCATCTTGGAGGCTTGACATCACAGATGCCTTCTGATAATCACCCACCCTTCTCTCAAAAAAGTTAGCTTTTCCCCTGCTCAATCATGTTCTATATATTAGGTCACAAGGGATAAGCCATTGCATTTAACACTTAAACAATTAAGAATGATAAAATAGAAATAGTAGAATAAACCATATCTATAAAATACTCACTGCAGAGAAATAAACTCCATCCAATCAAAGGGATTTTCCACCTTGTACATTTTTTCGTACCCCAAGGCAACCTGAAAGGGCAAAAAGAAAAGTGGTTAACCAACTTTGGGAGAAGGGGAAGGGAAGAGAATTAACTTCCCTTCCTATCTTACCAAGGCAAAATGAAAGTTTTTAGTATCATACCAATAGCCTGTCAGCAACAAATTTAATGTACTGGCTCATGAGTGTTGAGTTCATGCCAATCAACGCACAAGGGAGGGCCTCACAGACAAACTCAGTTTCTATTTCAACCGCTTCACATATCAGGTTATGAGCCTGCTCAGAATCTAGCGGCCTTCGTAACAAGCTGCAGGTTATTGTAATGCATTGACTAATCATTCCCCTCCAAAACAAATATGAGAATATATTCCAGTAAATCCTTATATCTTTCACTCTATTTAGAATAATGAATGTAAAGGCCAACACTACCTGTACAGAAGGCAAGCAAAATCACAGTGAAGGCCCTCATCTCTAGAGATTAGCTCATTTGAGAATGTCAAGCCTGGCATCAATCCTCTCTTTTTAAGCCAGAATATGGCACAGAAGCTGAAAGAAAACTCCAATTGAAAAAAAAAAAGTTATGCAGAAAATAGGAAAAGAAACATTATAACTCGCATTAAAGAACAAGTAAGCCTATAAACTATTCTTTCTTGAGACAACTACCTTCCTGAGAAAAATATCCCTTCAACGCATGCAAAAGCAACAAGTCTCTCCGCAAATGAAGTGGAACTGTAGCATTACAAAAAATTATTAGAAAGCAATCTTTAGGTTCCTTATAAAATATATGAAGCAAAACAAAGGTAAAGAAACATGATAGAAAAGACCAGACAACTGCAAAACATAACAGAAGATAAAAAGTAAATACCTAGATTTATGATCACAATTCACAAAAACATGGAGTAAATGGATATTACATGTTAAAAAAATTAAGAGTATGTTTGGTTTAGCGTTGCTACATGATAAACCCGTGCTTCCAACGCTACAAATAGTTGCGTTGAGAGATCTAAACTTGAGTTTGGTCACTTTTCAACATCAAACCAAACATACACTAAAAAGTTATTCACAGGATGAACGGTGTATATCCCCATTAATTTAAATCAAATGGAACCACATAAAAACCTCCATCCAGAAGTTTATAGTGAATATTATAACCTCAGAAGACACTGGATTCTATGACTCAAATATAGACTCCAAACTTCAATGGTTTTATAGGAAAGTAGCACTGAGGTAACTCAGTACATATTGCTCGTACAAGCATATTGAACCAATGTTCTCACTCTGATTCTCAATGGAATGGTAGATAACAATAAGCCCTAAGGTCATTGGCAGTACATTTCTTGAATATCCATATTCCATGACATCTTGACCTTCAAAAGACTCTGATGTTGCTTACACTTGACAAATCCAAATTTCATCACAGGAAATAACCCTGCACAACAAGTGTTATCTTCTTTCCTGCTCTTTTTCTTTTGGTTTCTTTTTAACCTGTTTCTTGGTAGTAAAACAACAAATAGCAGAATAATTGACTAATAGTAATATTCCAACTCAAACTTCCATATCTCATTATTCTGTTGAGCTGGTTCCCTGCCAGGCCAACAAAGGAAATGACCCAAATGGATCAACCCTATTTGGACAACGCTAGCTTTTCCAATGTATTTTATTTTGGCCTGGCAGGATGGCCCGTTAAGCCAGTCAATTTCTCCACATAGGGATAGGCCTTTACTGGTGCATTGATTTTAACAGGCCTATTTGACAGGTTATTCAGAGTGTAATTAGGATTAACTGTCACCTATTAATCCAACTCAATGCCCATTCAGCCTTCTTTGCAACACAAGGCAGATTTTCAATTGCATTGAATAATCTATGTTTCTCTCTTGAATCTTTAATATATGTCTCCAGTAGCAAGCTGTACATTTCTGACAAAAATAAAGCCCCGAATCAGGCAGCAAGCAGATATTATGCTAGGGAAGAGAAGAAGACATCAACTACAAAGTTATACCAGAATGAATATTCTCCATTGCTATCTGAAACCCGTAGAATGCCCGAGCCTGCTCATAATTATAGTCTGATGGTTAAATGCTAAAATATAAGTTAACACATGAAACGCTAGCAACAAATGAATAACAACCAAAAAGGGAGGAAAAATACAAAAATATCACAATTCTTGGAACTCACGTACGCTTAAAAAGGCAAGATCCCCCCCCCCCCCCCCCATGTTTCTTAGTATGAAGAAAAAGGGTAAAAAACCCTTACATGAATGAAAATATGAAGATTTGAAAAGGAAAAGTTATGTTACACCAAAAACTACTATGGCAATTAAACCCCTCCTCCTAGAAAAGAATAATAAACATACAGTTTAAAGTGTACAGCAGTGGATTCCACCACTGATTCTTCAATCTAACGAGCATCTAAATTCTAAAGCAAGTAGTATGATAACAGAATAAAGCAGTTACACAAATAAGAATTAATTGGTAACCTAAAGGCAGAGTTAATGAAACAAATATTAGCAGAATGAGCAAAACACAAGCTTAAAACATTACCTCAGGAACTTGAACATCATTCAGAAACCTTGCAGCCAAATTCTCCAAGACGATACCATCAGATGCAGCAAAAAAAGCTAGGACATGCTTTATAAAGTGCTTCTCAGAGTCAGACAGGGTCTCCCAATGTTGCACATCATAGGAGAGATCAACCTCTTCAGCTGTCAACCAAATAAAGTTGTTAAAATTGAGTGATCAAGATAAAAGAATATGTTTAATCCAATCAATCACATCACATGGAAACAATAGGGCTCAATTACAGTTTCCTAGAGTTACTGGCTTAGCCAAGAAGAAAAAAATGACCATATACTTCAAATGAATCATAACTAGAATCTTAGATTGTGTAAGCAAAGAACCATCTTCCAGTGCAAATTATATATTATGAAATAAAGTGAATACTCAGTTAGTGGGTGAGACCCAATAATGCTCAGTATCAGTGTTATATGCATCTTGATTGCCTCTATCCTCATTTTAAGCCTCTGATGAGTTCATATTCAAAACTATGTTTGGTTTTATCGGAAAAAGAGCCACTAATCTGTGTTTAGAAAAATCTCAATTTTATCAGATACCTTCAGAGAAACAGGTGCAATATGACTTAATTACTAATAGATCTTAAAATGTTCAAATTAATGGTTGGAAATTCTGTATCATCTCTATACAGTATATGAATCCTGATTGAAATCATGAAATTGAAACTTCTCCCAACCAACTGCACGGCTATCATCAAACTTCTATTCTACATGAAAAAACCTTATTCGAGAAATGCACCAAAAATAAGCCTACAAAAGAAAAGATGGACACAATAGGAATCAAAAAGAGATAGCTTAAAAATAAAGTCTTGACCATGATCATTAGGGGGAAAAGCAAACACAATATAGAAAGAAACAAGTATCTTCGTTAAATAAGGTGAAGAGATACGAGTATACGACGTGTGTGACAGAAAAACCAAAAAAATAAAAAATAAATAAAAATCTCTACGGCAATTTATAATATCCCCAATCACACTTCCTCAAAAAGGAATAGAGAGCCAAATTCAATTATTCGCCCCAAAGGTAAATGTAAATTGTTATAGGCCAAGTGATTATTCAGGCTTTCTGTTTTTTATAACTATTGTCTTGAATTCCCGCATGTAGAAGTTAAACGGCACCAGAAGTAGAGAAAAAAAAAAAAAAAACAGAGAGAGAGAGGAAAGAGCATTCAGGGCTAAAAATTATGGAAAAGCAGAGAGGTCTTTGTAACAAATTTAGCATGAAAGAAATGAACTTTATAGTCTAATTTGAAAAATCAATTGAGAGAAAAAAAAATACCGGTCCAGAAACTGGCTTCAGCCTTCTTGTACATCTCCCAAAGTTGGTTGTAGCGAATGGGGAACATACAGAACCTCTGGGTTTGCTTCATTAGTATGGGTTCCTCCTGTTCATGTTCCTGTTGTGCAACAAGTTCTTCTCTGGCTTTGTGTGTTCCATTTTCCAGAGAGCCCATTGTTTAGGAAGGAAGGAAGAGAAGAGAATGATAGATAAGAAAAGAGTAAACCCTGCAAAAACCCCTTATCAGGAGGAAACGGTTGCTGACACGAATTATGATTAGAAGATTAGGACTTTCCGTTTTGTTAGTTTTCTCTTTTCATCGTCCGATGATGCTTTACGACGACGTTTAACTTTAAGCGGCTACCGATTTTTTTTTTTTCAAAAATTTTATGAACAAATTAAAATTAAAAAAATAATTCATATCAACAAATCCCCTCATTTTCTCTTTATTTTCTATTTTCTCTTCATTTTTTTTTCTCTTCGTTTTTTCTTCCCTTATAAAAAAAATGGAAAGAGTAAAAAGAAATTCGAATATGTATTGTTAAGAAAATTTTTCAAAAGTTTACATTCTTATTTAAAATAAAATAAGAAAATGTAGATTAACATGTGATCTTTGTGTGATAGTGAATGTGATTGCTCTATAGATCTAAGAATAGTTCGTGTTTAAGGGCAGTTTAAAACGCTTTTCTGTTTTTAATTTTTTTAAAATATTTTATAAATTTATTTCATGTTGTATTTAATTTATTACAAAATACGTTTTTAAACTGAAAATGAAAACTAAAAACATTTTCACTCTGTTTTTCATTTTCTGATTTTCAAAATAGCTTGTAAGAAAGCAATTTGATGTGGTTTTCGGTTTTAAGTTTTTTAAATTTTAAAATACGAAACTAGTTTTCAGTTCGAAAATTTCAATTTTTTGTGGTATTTTCAGTTCAAAAAAAATTGTGTGGTGGATGTTCAGCAACAATGATAGTAAAGAGTGTCATGTAACAACAATGACAATGGAGGGTATCGAGTAATAATAACAATGATGGGTATTGAGGTGGTGGAAGTTGCCATGTGGTGACACTCAATTGATACGAAACGACGTTTTCAACTATGGAGAGTGTTGGGCAGCGTTGGAAGCTGTATAACAATGGCGATGGTGGTGGATGGTTTTAGGTAGGGATGTCAACGACGCGGGGTAAGGGTTGATAGTGCACTACTCCTATCCAATATTTATACCCGCTAAGATTAACGGGTACTCATGTGCGTAACGAGTATCCACATGTATTCATTAATGTTTAAAATTTTAATTAAATTTTATAAAAAGAAAGAGAGAAAATGTTATATAATATAATATATTATAACATCATAATATATATAATCATTATATAATATCATTACATGTTAATATATTAAAGGCTAAAATGTGTTTTTGGTCCCCAAAATATCGCGATTTTCCTATTTGGTCCCCCAATTTTTTTCTCCCAAGTGGTCCTCCAAAAGTTATAATGCATTCTCATTTAGTCCATATGTTAGTGCACCATTTATTATCTCTGTTAAATGCTTGTGTGACAGCTTAGGTGGACAAAATAAGCCCACATGGCATACATATGTGTCATCTTATGTGTCATACACGACAAAATAAGCCTACATATATGTGTCATCTTATTTTGTCATTTAGAACACATAAGATGACACATATGCGTGTCATGTAGGCTTATTTTGTCCATCTAAGCTGTCACACAAGCATTTAACAGAGATAATAAATGGTGCACTAACCGAGGGACTAAATGAAAAATGCATTATAACTTTTGGAGGACCACTTGGGAGAAAAAAATTGGGGAACCAAATAGGAAAATCGCGATATTTTGGGACCAAAAACATATTTTAGCCTATGTTAAAAATATCATTATAAAATAATATCAAATAAATTATATCTCATCATAAAATAATAAAAAATCCTAATATTCAAACATATTTAATAGAAAAATATGTTTTAATGACTATACAGGTACTCGCAGGGCGGATAATATAATATTCGTCCTCACCCATTATATAAATATGCGGGTAGTCGGATACCCATTACGGGTATATCCACGGTATCAACAGGTACAAGTTTTTTTTTTGTCATCCCTGGCTAATTCTAAGTGGTGGTGGTGATGGACGATGTTGAATAATAATAATAATGGTAGAGAGTGTTAAGCGACAGTGATGACGGAGGATGACATGATGGCAAAAACTATAATGATGGTAAGAGATAGGGGATGCATTAAGTTTTTTAAAACTAAAAACTATAATCATAAATCATTTTTTCTTAGTTTTGAAAATTGAGATAAATGTGTTGCGAAATAGAATTAGAAAATCATTTCAGCTTATTCTAAAATAAACATTTAAAAATTAAAAAAAAAAACTTATAACCATCTCAGACAGATCTTAAATTTTCTATTTTTCTTAAATAAAAAACTAAACATTTTTAAAAAAAATTAAAAGAGACTCTAATATTTTATTTTTGAATTCGGTCACTTTTTAAACACATTTTAAATTCTAAAAGAGATGGTGTCTTCTTTTAATTTAGGATTTTCTTTCTATTTTTTATTTTTTAAAACTTTATTTTATATTATTTTAATATTTTAATTACAAAATCTTGAATAATTATGATTGGTTTCGTTAATTATTTAATTCTATGTTAATGAAATGACATATTGCAACAATAATAGAAGTTTAAGGGTTAATTAGGACAAAATAAAAGTTCATGATGCCTATTTGTAAAAGGGTAAAAGTTTAGGATGGTTATATACTCTTTTTCCAAATAAAAATAAAAACATTTTCTTAAAGCAAACTACCCATAATATATTTTGTACTGATAATATACTTGCTAGTTTAATACTATATTTGATTTCCATTATAAGAAACACAAGACTAAATCATCAAAATTAAGGAAATATTTTGAAATCAGTTAGTTGTAATTAATAATGTTATAATTTTAAATTTTATTTTAGAATATCCTTACTGTTAAATAATTTAAATATATAGTGGCAAAATTACTCCTAATTAAAAGCATGTAACTCAAGCTTCAATAGTTGGACACTGAAAATAACGTAGTCCATTCACTGTCATGGAAAATAGGTAAATAATGGACATTAAATTATAGCTATAAAAGAAACTCCATAATTAATATAATTTAAAATAATACTATGTTTTTTATATTTAAAACCAAACAAAACACTTTCTTGTCTCTTATTCACAATATGACACACTAAGAACATGTTTAATTTATACTGAATTCACGTTTCAAATATGGATCCAGATCAATATTATTCTCAATATCATTAGTGTGAATCCATTTAAAACATGATTTTGATAGAAACCAATCAAACTCTAAAATTAATTTTGTTTTAAAAAATAGTATGGCAGTTTGTGTGTGGTACTGGTATGGTATCTAATACCATCTGATTCTTTGGTATATTTCAATTCTACGTGGGTGGGCACACACCAACACCAAGTGATCCCATTGCTTTCAAACAAAAACCAAAAACTTCGTGAAGACTCGTGAATCGTGATGCTTTATATTAAAAAAAATATATTTACATAAATTAATCTACAAAATTGTTGACTAACAAACAAATTTATTCTATTAAAAATTTAAAATTATCCACTTTGTTAACAAATTGATTATAATAAAATTATCCACTCGTTAATAACGCCATGCTTTCAACATTAACCTGTATATACAAATTTTTAAATATCAAAACAAAACAATATCAAAGAATACATTCCCTAATAATCCACTATTGTTTGGGCCGAAACGAACCGAAGCTTTTGTTTTCTACTTTTTCTGGTGGTTTCTGTGTTGGGTAAAAACTAAAAAGGTTCTAGAAGTTCGAAATTTGATCCCTTAAAAAAAAAAAAAGTGTAGCGGTAAAGAGTCCCAATTCCCAAACGAATCTCAACAGTGAAGTGAAGCGTAGGTGTGAGAGGTAGAAGAAATGTCAGGACCAGAATGCTGCTCAAATCCTCCAACCCTGAATCCCAGTGGAGGAGCTGGCCACGTTCACAAGCTCGCTGGTCTTGATACCTATTTCACCGGCTCCCCTAACTCCAAACTCGCCGTTGTTCTCGTCTCCGATGTTTTTGGTATCTCCTTCTTTCTCTCTTTAACCTCTCACTCACTCATGCTTATTCCATTTGACTTTATGGCTGGGGAAGTGAGATTTCATGCAAATTACCGAGTCCGATTCGGCTGGGGATGGATTGCATTTGGTTTATACTCTTTGATTAAAGAACAATGTTTTGATAAAATATCATCCGATAACTATTTCGTGCGTGTTTGGTTTAGCGTTAAAACTGGGTAAACTCACGTTTCTAGAAATAGTTGCGTTGGAAAATCTGAACTTTAATTTCACCAATTTCAACACTAAATCAAACGTACGTTTCCTTTGGGGTTTGTGTGACGTTAAGCGTTTTTTACTTTTAAAATTTTTATTTTAAACACATCTGATCAATTGTCGCTCGAAAAACAAAAATCTCTGTATGATGAAAGGCATTGAACTGATTAAAGACCTGCATCTTATTTTCGGAAGGTGGGGAGAGGAAGTTGTCTTTGACAGACACAGTATATCATACTGCTCTGATATTCTGGATTTTTTGTGATTTGTGTGGCTATGAATTTCTTGCATGAGTTATGTCTCTTAAAAGCTGTACGCATATTATTTCTTGCCCAGCTGAAGATTACAAAAATCAGTATTCAGTATTTTGACGACAAGGATGTGGTTTATATATTGATTGAATTGAATTATGTTGGATGTATACTATAATCTTTTGACAGTTATTGCCTTGAACCAAAATCTTCTTTTAACTTCACGTCCTCAATTTTCCTTGCAGGATATCAAGCCCCAAACTTAAGGTATGGCTAATTCTCATTACTGCTTTCTATTTCTAGCTAATTTAGGAATTTCTGATAGTTTGGTTATGTGTTTGAGCAAGTAATTTTGGCTTCATTTTGTCCAAACTCAAAGTAACGTATCTTGTAATTGAAAGGGATAAATAGTAGATCAGCGGTGGTACCGAATAACATATCAATAATTCAATATACTCCACAACCACATAGTACTAGTGTATATTTGATCAAGTAACATACCGCTGCACAGTGCACACTCCTAGTCCTAGGAACTGCTATCTGGGACATGCATTCCAGTCTATGCTACGTCTGTGTCCCAGTTCACTGCAGATCGTGTTTTGGGAATCTGTGGGAGAAAGAGGGATGGGCAGAGACTCTGTTCTTGCAAGCGTGTTGGGGCGATCTGTTTGAAGGAAAAGAGGGAGGGTTGAGGTATTCTCTTTTTGCAATAGGAATAAAAACATTGGAGAGGAGAAGAGGAGACGCAACAGAAATACAAGAGTAGAAAGGGTGTTATGATGTGAGAGGTAAGTGGAAGGAAAAAAAATAAAAATATTTTAAACAATTTTTCTAACTTTTGTAATTTGTAACGGTCAGGACCGGCCCAACGTTTCTTTTGGCCTAAAGCGAATTTTATCACGAGACTTTTTTAAATGAATAAAAACAATTTAGAATCAATAACAATATAACACATACCGAAGAAAAAAGTCGAAAAAAAAAGAAATAAAGTAGGTAATGAGAATAATGTTTATAATATATTAATAATTATTATTTATGCGAAGAGAGAGTCCTAATAAAATGAGGTCTTTTTTCAAAATATTTTTTTTACTTTTAATAATTTAATATTGTTTACTAAATAATAATTTTTTATTTTTTTAAAATATTAATAGTAAATAATTTTTTTGGGGCCTAAAATAAAGAGTATTTTTTGGGGGCCTAAAGCGACGACTTCACTGGCTTGGGGGTTGGGCCGGCCCTGGTAACGGTGCCCATGTTAATAAATCAAAAGTAGAAAAATTTTATTGGGAATTATAACTATCACAATATTTAATTTATTGGTAATATAAAATACTACATTTTCCAATAAAATCTTTTTATTTTTTATTTATTATTCTATACAATATTTTTTTAGCGGAATTATCCTGTGCAATATTGCACATGTTAGAAAACCGTATTTAAAGTTTATGAAATTAATGTTAGAATTTAGAAAGTCTTTTGAAATGAAAATTATCAATGCATTGGGAAGGGAAAAATTATAATAAAATGAGAACACTGGAAAAAAAAAAAGAAAGAGATAAGTGCTACTCATAATTATTAACATGTAAAATTATATTATTAATTTAAAATAAAAATACATTTTATTTAACTTTTAATGATTTTTTAAAAAATTATATTAAAAGCTTACTAATTAATCTTATAAATTACTCCCTTCGGTCTTATTTATAAGAACCTTTTTCATGGTGGATCTTGGTCCTTTTTATAAGAATCTTTTTCAAACTGTCTCATGCATTAATTATTTCTTAACAAAAATACTCCATTAGTGGAGGTAGGTAAGTAATTAATTAGTAGAGAGTGTATGACATAATGAAGTAATTAAATAGAAAGAGAAAAATAATGAATTTCAATAAATTTAAGAGTAGTTCAAAAAATATTATACACATTCATGACAAATTTATTGTAATAAACTAAATTAACTAATTTCCTTAATCCGTGTGAAGTAGTTAAAAAGTTCTTATAATTAGGACCGGAGGGAGTATAATTATAAATATAAAATATACTACAAATCCAAATAAAGTACTCTTTATCTTGATTGCCTTTCATCATATTTGATTCTCTCTACTCTTTATCTTTTGGCTTATTGTAATCCGGTGCCTACTTATGCAAACACAACAGTTTTTGCATATTCATGTTTTCTTTGATCCAATTGCTCATTTGTAGGTTAATAAGAATTTATGAAGTCTGTCGAAAGGACATTCTTCATTATATTCTAATTGAACGTACTTGTCCTCTTTAAACTACTTCCGCATGTTCTTCCGATTCAGTGATAGGTTTCAGTTTAAGTAGGGAAATTATCAAATGATCATTGTAACGTCCTAATTTCTTAATTAAAAAATAATGCTTGTTGGGAGCACTATTTCCAAATTCGTGAAATTATTTCACGCATTAATAGTATTAGCATACAATACAATAAGGCTTAGGTAATCTAACACTTACTTAAGCAAGAATCTCTAAAACATCAAATATTATCATCATAATTGCCATCAATAGCTCAATGTACAATATCCAATAAATAGGCATAATAGGATATAACCATACATATGTCCTTGAATATAAAATAAATCCATGAGGCCCCACATGTACAGCTCTATCCCCATTAAAATAATGTAACCTATGCCTATAAAAAATAAACTAATATCATCCCAAAAAGTGGGCCATCACAAGGCCCAAAACAGCTCCTACCCTCCATCATTGCTCTGAACGAGGACCCTACACATCTGAAGGTAATTCCCACGGAGTGGGGTGAGACTAACGTTCCAGTGAGAGTGATAAAACATGCAGTGTAGGAGAATCAAGCAAATGCTATGCAACAATTTATACCTCAATTCAATCAACTCATAGAACATACATGACATCAACAATGCAATATTAGTCCTGAAGTGTTTACCCAACACCCTAGGGATCTTTCCACTTTACATGAGGTTAGACTGAGCTCAGACTAACAGGAACCGTCGTTCCTGAAGGCCACAAGACCTTACCCTTAAACATGATAGATTCATACATGATTTCCTCTTTAAACATGAAGTCCAAGGACCAAAGACATTGTCTTGAAATATGAAGTAGGGACCAAAGTCTAATTATTTAACATGAGGTCTAAAGACCCAAATCACTTACATGAGGTCCTAAGACCCAAATATTCCTCTTTAACATGATTAGGGTTAGGGATATGAATAATCATCAATAATCACATGAGCATGAGGGATTAACATGAACATACAATTTCCTAAAGCAAGAGCATCATCATCATGTGAATCATTTCCCTAAACCCTAACATACCATCTAGGGTAAAATACCACAAGCATTACAAGGCATACCTCAACCTAACCATTAATCAATCTACATCTAACAACCAAAATCAAGCATAAAGCATGGGGAATAAGAAGGGGGAACAT
Source organism: Sesbania bispinosa (assembly GCA_026901365.1). Taxonomy (NCBI): domain Eukaryota; kingdom Viridiplantae; phylum Streptophyta; class Magnoliopsida; order Fabales; family Fabaceae; genus Sesbania; species Sesbania bispinosa. The sequence continues at coordinate 1,152,856 of QLOH01000253.1, forward strand.
TTATAGAGACACATCCATCATGAGAGTGGGTGGGTGATCACACTCACCTTAGAAACAAAGAAAAGCAAGGAAAAGGAATGGTAGAAGGGGTGAATCCAAGAGCTTGATGATGAACTTGAGGGATGAGGGACCTCTCTTGAGCTTCCAAGGCAACTTCTCTTTCTAGGAACCACTCTCTCTCTCTCTAAGAAGGTGAAGGAAAGAAAAGAATGAATTAATTTTGTGCCCTAATTAATGGTTTTAAACGTGCACGCACATTCTCGCTCAAGCGAGAGCAAGAGGGTTGGGAAAAACCCTTCTTCATGTTCTCGCTTGAGAGCAAGAATAATACTCTGGAGAGTATCCCCTATTTGGAAGATTCTCGCTTGAGTGAGCTCTTTCTCGCTTAAACAAAAAACGTCCAGAGAGCTCCTAAATCTCCCCTGTTTCTCGCTTGAGTGAGAATCGTCTCGCTCAAGCGAGTTTGACATAAACTCATTTTCCCATTTTTACTGATAATCTCGCTCGAGCGAGCCCATTCTCGCTTGAGCGAGAATACTGAAACTTGAATTCTTAGTTTTTCTCATCCTTAGGCTCTCCTCCTATACTTTCTTACTCTTTTCTTAATCTTTACATCAGAGTTCATTAACCTACTATCATTCTTCATGAAATTGGTTTTAATTATTGGGATGTTACAATCATTTACTTTTTTACAATACTAAAAGCTAAAAGGGACATATCAGTGTAATTTAGAGAGTAATGTTTTGTATAAGCTGTATAATATGTTAGATTTTGACTAGAATTTTAATTTTCAGTAAATGATGCATTTAAAATATGATTATTTGGTTTATTGGGATATCAACCTTTTCACTGAAAAATTTCTCAGTTTTGGTAAATTATACTGCCAATACAATCTGGCTGTTTCATTCTGCTCTCTTTGTCAATTCTCTCTCCCTCCCTCTCTCACTATGATGCCAAATGTAATGTGGTGCCCTGGTAATTAATACTGTTTGTTCACTGTTGTGAAGGAAGCTTGCAGACAAAGTTGCAGCTGATGGGTATTATGTGGTCGTTCCTGACCTCTTGGATGGTGAACCCCTTAATCTTGAGAATCCTAACAGGCCCATTCCTGCTTGGTTAAAAGATCATGGACCGGTTAGTTCTTATTTAACGTTGCATGGTTGTTTATGATTTTTTATAGATAAAAAAGAAACAAATATCTGTGTTTTTTTTTTTTATTGAAATCCAATTTTCACTTCCTTATTAGAACTTTGAACACTGATTTTGAAATCCAATAACACTTCCTTATGTAGTGTTATTATCACTTCAGCGGTTCAGCCATTGGCCTGCCACCTTTATAGGTGGTTTTGAATCTTTGATTTGTAGATTAAACATTATGAGTTGTCTCAAATCAAATGTACAGATTTGTGACGTTCTCTGATGCTTACCTGTTATATTAATAGGACAAAGGTTTTGAAGCTACAAAACCCATAATTGAAGCCTTAAAAAGTAAAGGTGTTTCGGCTATCGGGGCGGTTGGTTTTTGTTGGGGAGGTGGGTGCCTCTTGCTCTACTTGTATGCATTTCCTCCTCCTTTTGTGTATATAGCAGTTTCAGCTCCTCTTAGGTGTACTTTTTGCTCATATTTAAAAGTTTAAACCCAACTAAGTTAATAATTGAACTCACAGAGTGTATTATATTCTCTTATTTCTATCAGCTAAGGTCGTGGTTGAACTTGCAAAATCTAGACTGATCCAAGCTGCTGTGCTATTACATCCATCATTTGTCACTCTGGATGACATCAAGGGTATGAATTTTCAATGTTTAGATTTTTTTTTTCAAACATAATTTGCACATTGTATAGGAAACGTGTCTTAACATCTTCTAGACTTCTACTAGAATTATGTTGCAGGCTTGCAGCTTCTTTTTTTTTTTTTTTTTTTTTTTTTTTTTTTTTTTTAAAAGCTTGTCAATTGCCATTACCATCTATTTAGCCATTTTTCAACTAAGAGGCCTTATGTCACTTCCTAAATGATCATATTTGTCTTCCTGCTGATGTGCAGTATCTTTATATGCACCTTATTTGAACAAAAATATTTCCATTACTAAGTTATAATTGATATATTCTTTCCCAGTTGTTGCTATTATTAACTAGTTGCCTTTCTTTTTCTCTTTTCTTTCTTTTTGTTTTGCAAAATAAAAATTACATTGGCATCTACTGTTGTATAATTATCACAATCATTACATTTAGTGCACATTTGAATTAACTAATTTTGTTTTCATAAAAACTTAATCAAAATGCGGCAGAAAGAAGTTTTTTGTGAAAGCTATTTTTGTATACAAACTTAACAAAACCTAAAATATGCTTCATTATATAATATATAACAAAGAGTTTGGATCATTAAATTTTTGCCTGGAAGGTGAGCACTACCTGCAACAACAACGGCGTGTGTTTGAAATACCACCTTTGTATTTATAGTTGAGACTTGACAACCTCATAATTGATTATTTTTATGTATATTGTATTAAAATAATAATATATTAGTGCAAAAAATTAGGAACTTATTTGTTTGTGGACGAGGATTGTCCAGGACTTATATACTTTTAATAATTATCCTTATCTCTAGTTAATGTGAGATTCTCCAACACCCCCTCATGCCGAGGGATGAACATCTGAAGTGTGAAGTTTGTAGGACTGAACATCTACGAGTGGAGGCTCGATAACGGATCTAGGATATATTATAGGATAAAACCTAATCTTAAAAGATGTTCTAAAATATTAAATAAATTATTCTAATATTCTAACAGTGTGACTATGTAAGATGCGGTTTGTTATGGACTGGGTGTGCAATCTATTATGTTTTTAGAGGCCAGTTATAATTTTTAATGCTACATAGGGATTATTTACATTTATATTTTTATCCTCTTTTCCTGTTGTCTTTGCTTCTTTTAAAACAGTATGGTGAACACTTGAACTTACATGGGTATAGCACAACCCATTAGGCAAAGGTTCTATTTTATTTGGAGCTTCTTCCATACAAACTCAATTCATTCACTTATCTTTCTTCAATGATTGAATAATGAATACAGTCAAAGAAGAAGAAAAGAGAAGGATTTCTTAAAGCAGTGACTGAGATGTTCGTATTCTAACAGTTAATTATTGGTCTTGTGTTCAGGTGTTGATATTCCAATTTCTATACTTGGTGCTGAGATTGACAACACTTCTCCTCCGGAGCTCGTGAAACAGTTTGAACAAATCCTAACTGCTAAATCTGAGGTCAGATAATTGTCTTTCTTTTGTAGTTATCTGCCATCCTTTTGTATTACCTTCATGAATTGCCAGTTACTCTTGTGGGTTCAATACACACACACACACTATCAATTACAAGATTCTGTAATCAGTCAATTCAGTTTGGTTAGCTTTTTAATTTTTTTTGCTGCTATTTGTTACTGGAAGCACATCGAAACAAGGAAGATGAAGGAAGACGTAACCACATGATTTTTGCTTAATTAGAAATAGAAAAACGCAAATTAAGTTGGAGGCACATAAATTTTAGCTTATAGGTGAAAATTGGAGAATACCATACCATAAGTCTCACGGTTCATGTACCTTCGGTCTATCATACAAAATGATGTGGAGATAAAGGACTATAGGATCCAAATAAGGTGATGAAATAGAGGAATGCTTCGGGTGTGATTTGTGATGAAAAAAGTACTACTTAAGCTTAACGAATAAATTTAATGCATAACTATAAGACCTACAATGTTGTATAAGGCTAAACATTGGGTGCTAAAAGGCCAACAAGAGAGTAAGCTCAATGTTATAGAGATGAGAATATTATTATCGATGAGTGGTTACATAAAACAAGATAGGTTTAGGAATAAAATTATCAAAGAGAAAACTGGGGTATCTCCTATTAGTAAGATGCTGAGTCTTGTGTTAGGGGGTTTGGGCATGTGTAGAAAAGACCCATAGAAGCACCAATAAGGAGGGGACCAAATGGAGGATAGTCCAATAATTAGAGATAAAGGGAGACCATGGGAAACTAAATTAAAGGCCAAACTTTTAAGAGAGATTAAGATTTAAAAGGTCTATTATTGGACTCGATTCATAGCATAACATTATGGCATCGTTTGATTCATGCAGTTGATCTCACCTAAAGGCTGTGGTTGTTGTGTCTAGCAAAAAATTGTCTATACATGGTGTACAAGTTATACAGTACAACTTTGCATTGTACCAATCAAAATGGGCAATTGAGTTGACATTATTAAGTTGGGGGCTTCATGCAATATTTGTCAAAGAAATTGTTTGTTTTCATTGGTCATTGAATTTGCACATATACAAGAATCTCTCATGTATTTAAGATATCACTCATCACTATTTGTTTTGTGCAGGTTGACAGTTTTGTTAAAATATTTCCTAAAGTTTCACACGGTTGGAGTGTGAGATACAACCCCGAAGATGCAGAAACTGTGAATGCTGCAGAGGAGGCCCATCAGGACTTGTTGAACTGGTTTGCTAAACATCTAAAGTGATCTATCTTGCTGGACTGGTTTTGCACATATTGACTGTATCGTCGTGTACTAGAGTGGAGGATATAAAATGTTGCTCATTACAAGAAAATAAATTATGTATCATTGCGTGTTGGACATGGATCATAATACTAGAGTCGTCGTAAAAATATTGCTGTCGGTGATGAGTTCTTAAGAAATTATATTTTAAAACTCATGTTAAATAAACCTTTGTCTTTTGTTTATTTTACGCTGCATAATTTGCGAAAAGGAAAACTTATTTTTCATAGGACTTGGTTTCATCAAGATTCAGCATAGGAAGCACAATGGTAGATGATTCTTTTCTTTTTTTTTTTGCCCTTTGACTAGATGTTTTCATATGCTTTGTTTTTTAGATTAACTCATCTGATTCTTGCGACTGAATAATTGACTTTTCTAAATACGTTGGTTGAAACTGTTGATAGCAAAGTGTATGGTTATGATTCAATGAATGATTAGGACTTTTTACAAAATAAATTGGAATGATGTTTACAGCATGCATTTATCTTTTCTTTTTTGGAGATCTTTGGTAGATTGCGTTTCTACCTGAATGGCACACAGCTGCCACATTTTAGAAGCATTTTTTTTAAATCATTTGTAAAATTGTATTATTTCAGTCAAAATATAAATTATGATCCAATTGCTTTAACTGCTTAGATTAGATGGGATAAAAATATAAAAAAAACCAAATGGTAATAAGTAAATGTTTGGTGATAGACTAGTGATAGTGATACTATTTTAATTAATTAATGAAAAATATTGGTTTAATTTATATTAGCAAATACTTTGCATTATTCATGGCTTATTTATTTTTAATAAATATTTTCTCCTTGAGAAAAGTCTCAAGTTTAGTTATGTATATGAAAAAAAATTCCGTTGGGAGAATTAGCTCCACCATAATATAGATGTTCTCAGATGGGATATATGTGGTTTATACCAAATAAACCAATTTTGCTTTGGCCTTAATTAAAAGGAACATTGATAACAACTATTAAAAAGGGAAAAAGCAATCAGTTTGACCGTGCTTTGCCTTGCCCCGCAATCAATTAGACGTAAGAGATAACATATGTTGGAATATTTGTTCATTATTAATCCTTGTTTTCTCTAGAGTCTAGTGCTTTTGGTGTTCTCTCCATTATTTTAGAAGTAACAATGTCACGAAGGCTTAAATCTTGTCTAACATCTTAATTTATAAATGTCCCGAAGAGTAAAAAGTAGGAAATGTACTATACTAAGTACTAACACATTACAGAAGAAAAATGTCAGGCCCTGAGTGCTGCTCAAATCCTCCAATTTTGGATCCAACCTCTGGGGTAGGCCATGTTGAAAAACTAGGTGGCCTCGACACCTATGTCACTGGCTCTTCCGATTCCAAGCTTGCCATTCTTATGGTTTCCGAAGTTTTTGGTACCTCAAACTCATCCTGTTCTCAGTACTTGGGTTATTATCATCGTGGTTACTCTTTCTTTGTTCCATGTGTATGGATATGATTTTACTTTACATTTGATTAACAAAAAGTATTTGAAAGTCAAGGTGGTGATGTTGTAAACACATCAACTTGTAATTTCAAATTTAGCTGTCCTAAAATTTCTTCCTCGAGTTAGTTTGGAAAATGCCACGGGTTGATATTGATTTTTCTTTCTGTTCTTTTGATTTTGTACTATCTGTTACATATGCAGTGTTTGTCGTATTGTGCATCAAACCTTTCCATGTATATTGTTAAACACTGTTACAAGTCTTTGTTGTTTTTTACTCTTTTTCCTTACATCTCGTGTGTGTTTGTAGGATTTGAAATGTTGTTATTTGAATGCACAAATCCAATTTGTTATTTTGTGTGTGTGTGTGTCTATATATATATATATATTTTACATGATATAAAGAACGGACTTTGCTTCTGGATGATGTTATACTTAAGTTTAAAAGTTATTGATGATTCAAAGCAGTCTCACATTTTTAACTTCATATTCAAAATTTATCTTGTAGGATATCAAGCTCCGAACCTAAGGTATGGATAATTTTAGTGTTACTTTCCAAGTTTATATTTTGCTTTTAGGTCATCTGCAAATGTAAATGGTTTAGTTTTCTGCATTAAGCTGGTCTACTACTCAGTACCTGTTTGGTTTATAATTGAGTAGAATTGATTCTAGAATCAATGGTTAAAAATGAGTGGTGCATGACTGCACGCTTTATAAAACACGTTGTACGGAGGTTATTTAAAATCAATTATGTGAAATTGATTATGCACTGTATCTAACTGGTAACCAAATAGACACTCAATTATTTCGGAATTTCTGGTGAACAATAATGCCTAAAAATAAGGGTCCTTTTTCAGAAAACAGTTTTTGTTTTTTAGTTTTAATTACAAACAATAGTAAACGACCCCTATTATGGTAACTGTAAATCTGTTAGTAAATTTGTTAGTTAGTTGTTAGGAGTCTGTTATTCTGTTAGTTCTATCTTTAGCTTTAGTCTTCTCATATATATTCTTGTATCCAGCTCTTGTGTGAATATTAAGTACATTCAATTTTCTTCATCTCTTCTCTTTCTCTGCGCTGCTCTAATATCAATATGGTATCAAGAGCTTGATCCTTTAACCATGTCAAATTCTTTAACTCCCACCCCTCCCTCTACCTCAATGATGCAATCCATTGTTCTTGTTTCCGTAAAATTGGATGATGACAACTTTCTTGTGTGGAAGATGCAAGCACTTGGCACTATCAAATCTTTCAAATTGCAGAAATACATCGGTCTCCAAAATGATGGAGGGAGGCCCGTGCAATACAAGTCAAATGCAGATGAACTTCGTGGCACTGTTTCAGAAGAATATGCTATCTGGGAGCAGCAAGATCAAATGGTGTATACATGGCTTCTTGCCTCTATGACCCCGAGCCTTCATTCACAAATGGTAGGATGCAACCATGCTTTTGAAATCTGGAAATTCCTTCATCTTTACTTCGAAAGTCAAGCTCGTGCAAGAATTGCTCAATTAAAAGTTGAGCTCAAAGGTATCAAGAAAACCGATTCTTTAAAATCCTATCTTCTCAATATCAAGAAAATTGTTGATACCTTGGCCTCGGTTGGTTCCCCTATAGACTCTTCAGAACATATTCAGATCATCTTAGATAGCTTACCTAGTGAATATAATTCCCTTGTTGCCTCTATTATTTCTCGCACAGATCCTTATACTATAATTGAAATCGAAACCTTGCTTACCTCTATGGAACATAGATTAGAAAAACAGAAACTGGAAGAACAAGAATTACTCAATGTTCAGGCAAACTATGTCCAGTATCAAGGTAACTTTCGAGGTAGAAACCAAGGCACTTTTCGTGGCAGAGGAACTAACAATTACAGAGGCCGTAATCAGGCGAATTTTCGAGGTCGTTCAACTGGTAGATCTCAAGGTCGTGGTACTGATAGACATTACAATAGGACTGTGTGTCAGGTTTGTAACAAACCTGGTCACATTGCTATCAACTGCTATCATCGGTTTAATCCCTCTTATCAAGAAACGCCAATGAACCAACCTTCTACTTACCCTGATAATCAACACAGAGCCATGATAGCTGAAAACTCTCTTGAAGAACAGTCAGGTATGTCAGCCTTAATGACTGTTCCAGAAACCTTCTATGATCCCTCATGGTATCCTGACACTGGAGCTACTAATCACATCACCTCTGATTCTAATATTCTGATGGGTAAGTCTTCTTACAATGGTGATTCCAAACTGAAAATGGCTAACGGTGAGTTTTCCTCTATCAGAAACATAGGTAACTCCTATTTCTTTACTAAAAATTCTGCTCAACCTTTATATTTGAACAAACTCTTGCATGTCCCTTCCATTTACAAAAACCTTATTAGTGTTAGTCAGTTTGCTCGTGATAATAATTGCTATTTCATCTTTTACCCTGATAAATGCTTTGTCAAATCTCAGGCCAATAATCAAACTCTCTTGGAAGGGAACCTAAGGAATGGCCTATATGCTTTTGATACTATCTCTGTTGGATATGGTAACTGTAATAATGTGTCTTGCTTCAATACTACTAGCAGTAGTTGCAACAACTGTGACAATCAAAATTTGTATAAAATTTGGCATGCTAAACTTGGTCATGCTAATTTCAAAGTTGTACAAACTGTTATGAACAAATGTGATATTTCTGTTCCTAAAAGTAGCGCATTTTCTGCATGTAAAGCTTGCTGTTTAGGCAAATCTCATAGACAACCCTTCTCCTCTTCATTATCTGTTTATACTAGTCCTTTACAGCTCATTTATACAGACATCTGGGGACCTTCTCCCATTCCTTCCTTTACTGGCTGCAGGTATTATATCCATTTTATTGATGCTTTTTCAAAATTTACTTGGATATATCTTATCTCTTTAAAATCTCAAGCTTTACAGTGCTTCATCCATTTTAAGAATATGATTGAAAATCAATTGAACACAAAGATCAAATGTATTCAAAGTGATGGAGGTAAGGAGTATATGGCCTTTTCTCCTTTCTTAAAGCAACATGGAATTTTGCATCAAATTAGTTGTCCTTATACTCACCAACAAAATGGTGCTGCTGAAAGAAAGCATAGGCATATTGCTGAAATGGGTTTATCTCTTCTTGCTCATGCTTCTATTCCCTTTAAATATTGGGGTGAGGCTTTTCAAACTGCGGTCTATATCATTAACAGGCTTCCCACCCTAACTTTAGTTAATGTCTCTCCTCTGGAAAAGTTATTTTCGCGGACTCCTGACTATCAACATTTAAAAGTCTTTGGTTGTGCCTGCTATCCCTTTCTTAGACCTTACAACAAAACTAAAATGGATTTTAGATCATCTGAGTGTGTTTTCCTTGGCTACAAACCTTCCTATAAAGGATACATGTGCCTGTCCTCTACTGGTAGAATATTTATATGCAGACATGTTCAATTTAATGAACATCTTTTTCATTTTGAAACTAACACTTCCTTTTCTAGTTTGCAGAATTTGCATGACAATGCCAATGCTCATACTACTATGCCATACATACCCACCATAGCCAACAACCCTGAGCCTGCCATTCTTCCTCACACTGCTTCAAATGCAGCTGGTCACCCTCCTCACTGTCATTCTGATGAGCCTCATGCCACTCAATCTGCTCCACCTCATGACCCTATTCCTCCTCAACAACCTCCTCTAGTTGTCAATGATCATGCCATGATAACTAGAGCCAAAGCTGGCATTCATAAACCCAAAACCTATCTCACTACTACCACTGTCAATAAACCTCATCATGATCCCTTTTATGAACCTAAATCAGCTAAAGAGGCTTTAACCATCCCCCATTGGAAGAAAGCAATGGATGAGGAATATGCTGCCCTCCTCAAAAACCATACATGGACTCTAACTACTCTACCTCCTGGGAGAAATATGGTTGGCTGCAGATGGATTTTCAAAGTTAAAACTAATGCTGATGGTTCTATCAATAGATACAAAGCCCATCTTGTGGCCAAAGGCTTTCACCAGAAAGATGGTTTTGATTTTCATGAGACCTTCAGCCCTGTTGTTAAACCTGCAACCATAAGGACTGTCCTGAGCATTGCTATTTCCAAAGGTTGGACTCTTAGACAGATTGACATTGCCAATGCCTTCCTCAATGGTGATCTCCATGAAGAAATATTTATGACACAACCCCCTGGTTTTGTTTCAGAAGATTCTCGGCTTGTTTGTCAACTGCACAAGTCCCTATATGGCCTCAAACAAGCTCCTCGTGCTTGGTTCCAAAAACTAAATCAAACTTTTCATGATCTTGGATTCACACCTATAAGAAGTGATAGTTCTCTGTTTACCAGATTTCATAAAGATCATACTACCTTTATCCTTGTCTATGTCGATGATTTGATACTCTGCAGTTCCTGTCCTCATGTCATACACACTGACATTCACTTCCTTCAGTCCAAATTCCCTGTAAGGGATCTCGGATTTCCGAACTATTTCCTTGGCATCCAACTTCACAGAACTCCAGATAACTCCCTCATTCTGACTCAAACAAAATACATTTCTGAGTTACTTCACAAAGCCAACATGCTTGGTTGTAAACATGTTAAAACTCCCATGCCTGCTGGTTTTCAACTCACTAAAAATGAAGGATCTGAATTTAACAATCCTACCCTTTACAGAAGCATTGTTGGCAGCCTCCAGTACTATACATTCACCAGACCAGAAATTTCCTTCTCTGTCAACAAAGTATGTCAATTCATGCAAGCTCCCAGAGAACCACATTGGCAAGCTGTCAAAAGAATCCTTCGATACTTGAGTGGTACTATTGACAAAGGGCTTCTCATCTCTAAATCTTCGCATCTGAAACTTACAGCCTTCTGTGATGCAGATTGGGGATCCGATATTGAAGACAGGAAATCTACAACTGGGTATATCATCTATCTCGGTACCAATCCCATCTCCTGGTCCTCTAAGAAACAACATTTTGTCTCCAGATCATCCACTGAAGCTGAGTTTCGTAGCTTGGCTACTGTCACTGCTGAACTTACATGGTTTAAATCTCTTCTTGGAGAATTACATGTACCTACGACTGTCAAACCTTTGGTTTTCTGTGACAACCTTAGTGCTGTTCTTCTCACGGTCAATCCTATTCTTCACTCCAAAACCAAACACTTTGAATTGGATCTATTCTTTGTTCGCGACAAGGTTCAGCAACATGAAATTGATGTCCATCACATTCCTGCTGCAGAACAGACTGCTGATATTCTTACCAAGCCATTGGCTTTCTCTGCTTTTTCTAATTGTTTATCCAAACTCAGAGTTTGTTCCACTACTCATGAGTTTGAGGGGGGGGGGGGGGGTATTATGGTAACTGTAAATCTGTTAGTTAGTTGTTAGGAGTCTGTTATTCTGTTAGTTCTATCTTTAACTTTAGTCTTCTCATATATATTCTTGTATCCAGCTCTTGTGTGAATATTAAGTACATTCAGTTTTCTTCATCTCTTCTCTTTCTCTGCGCTGCTCTAATATCAATAACCCCTAATAAAGTGATTACCTTTTCTCTAGCATTTTTTGGAGTGCTAAATTTATAGGGCTTTCGGTAAGAATGAAATATATGAATATTATTTGCAGTTTCTATAAAATTTAAGAGGCTATACCTTTTTGTACTTCTAGCTCCTAGGTTTGTATAGTTCTAGCTCCTAGTTTTGACACTGATAAAGCAAGGTTCCCCCGCTTGCCACATGTGATGGTGACAGCAAAGTTAATTTCTAGGGACCGAATCCATGTTTTATTGTTTCTTCATAGACCATTAGCATTATGTCAGCAATATATCTGTTTGAGTGTTTTCCACTTCCACCAAACTAAAATAGAAAACAGGAACCCTGAGCATTTATCTACAGTGTCATGTTATAAACTGATTTAAATTTTGAATATTCAAAGTCAATGCATTTGTAGTTATATTGTACTTATCTAGCTGGTTAGTTTGTATTCAATGGTGATGCATTTGTATAATGATACTCATTTTGTACAATGATCCATTGTGCTTATATTAGTTGTGATGTTTTCCTATGGAAACTTAAGTCCTTTGTTTTCTGTTGTAAAGGAAACTTGCAGACAAGGTTGCAGCTACAGGGTACTATGTAGTGGTTCCTGATTTTTTATATGGAGATCCCTTTGCTCCAGAGAATGCTACCAGGCCTCTACCTGTTTGGTTAAAAGATCATGAACCAGTGCGTTCTTTTACTTCAAGGGTTATCTGTACTTGTAAACTGATAATTTGTGTCCTTGCTTTGATAATTCTGATATTTATGCATCTATGATTGAATTATGATCTCTAATTTATGTGTCATTATCACTATAAAAATTTATTGTTCTCTAGATATGACTGTTAGCATGACATTATTGATATTTTATGATTGATTACTGTGATTTCACCAATCAAATGTAAAAGAATTGTTCCTTATCCTAAATTCTAAATTTTAATTCTTCGTGCTCTGATACTTTAACGTTATGTTAATAGTACAAAGCTTTTGAAGATGCAAAACCAGTGATTGAAGCTTTGAAACATAAAGGGGTTTTGGCAATCGGGGCTGCCTCTTTTTGTTGGGGTGGTGAGTTCCCGCTTCCCATTTATTATCAGCCTGTTGATTTGTTTATTTTGTCTGTTTAAATAGCATATTCAGTTCCTCAAATATTTACTTATCGGTTAGATACTTGGATTTAATCAGATGAACTTAATTACGATATAAAATATGTTTGATTAATTGTGGAGTTGACTGTTGTTGGTATTTCCCTCTAACTTCTCAGCCAAGAGTGTGGTGGAACTGGCTAAGTCTAGATTAATCCAAGCTGCTGTGCTACTACACCCATCATTTATCACCCTGGATGACATCAAGGGTAAGGAGTTTTATGTGTAAACTTTATGTCTTGATTAGCATTACTAAACATTTTTGTGAAACAAGACACCTTTTATCTCTTATTCCTAGAAGTCATACATGTCTCATACATGTTGGCCCTGACTCCAGGTTCATTTCCCAAACATGGCTGAATAAGACAAAAATAATGAAAGACACAAAAGGTTGCTGAATAAATTATCAAATTCCACCAACATACCTTTCTTCATGCGTTTGATTGTTGTTATGTGTAAGGACACTTACAGAATTATGTTTTGGGAGGGAATAGTTATTTGATTATTTCACATTGATCTCCTCTCTTGTTTTGTTTTCCCCCTTTTGCAATTGAGCAATGAACTTCATTAGGCATTATTACTGTGTTTATTACCAACTCACTACTTATCAAATCTGAAAGATCAGACTAGGAGAGTTCTTAGGTCTTTCTTAGACTACTAAACCATGTGCTCATAACATTTATTTATTACTTTCAGGAGTTAATATTCCAATTGCAGTACTTGGAGCTGAGATTGATAAATATTGTCCTCCAGAACTCCTGAAACAGTTCGAACAACTCCTAACTGTTGAACTTGGGGTAGTATGATCCCTTCCTTAGTACTGTGGTTAACTACAGTCTCTTTATAATACCTTGATGACGATATGTTAGTGAAATTTTCCAATATAACACCATTCTTCCAAAAATAGTTTGAAGCAACTTAAAGGACACTGCCCTGAAAACTTTGCTCAACTTTTCACATTCAACTGTTACTTGCTGCACTGAGGAATGGCTGATGAACAACTTTGTTCTTTCAGGTTGATTGTTATGTGAAGGTATTTCCTAAAGTTTCACATGGTTGGACTATCAGGTATGACATTGAAGATGCAATGGCTGTAAAGGCTGCAGAGGAGTCTCATCAAAACTTGCTGGACTGGTTTGCTAAGCATGTCAGGTGAAAAGCATTATTTGTTTAATGTAAATCTTCCATGTGGACTACATGGACAACATATATTGATGCATAGAATAGTTGTTTAATAGTGGAGATACTGTATAGTTTATCTATTGACAATTCTCTTGCATTTTCTAGAGGCACAGTTTCAGTCTTTCAGGTGAAAGCTCTTTTTGGTGTTCTAAGAAAATGTTCCTGAATCCTGAGTGATGAAATATACTTTTTTTACCTCCTTTTAACTTTTATAGAATATTGTCAAAAAACCAGCGTATCAACTAAAAATTGTTTAACATATTATTATTAAGCCAACAATTATTAATTGAATTGTATGTGAATGATTATAAGTGAATTTAATTCCTCAATTTTAATACTACCTGCTAACATTTTTCATTTTTACTTTGCGTATGCCTACTGCAATAATTATGTAAATTTAACCACTCAATTTTATTAATAGTTGGTCTATCACTTTGTTTATTAAAATTCTCAAAGTTTTATTTTCTATTCAAAATTTTTCACAAATTAAATTATTTAAAAAAAAATTTCACTCAAAACCCACCAATCAAAACATTGAAATTTACCCTAAATTGAAAATTTTCAATTTTTTCCTCTTTTCAAATCCCAATTTCACAAAATCTTTTAAATTATATATGTTTTTTTTTCACATTATGACTTCTAAACTTTTAAAATTATTATTGTCACCAAAAACAAAATGTCACCAAAAAACTTTTAAAATTATTTCATATATTAAATATATAATTGGGTCCAAAATATTTAGTTAGAGAATAAGAATCCAGAATTCTTAATTGGATAACTAGATGTCATATAAGAATAAAGTAAAAGCAGCAATTTAGGAAACACAAAACATGACACAGGAAAATTTATATTAATTTATTGCATTTGCATAGTATACTTTATAACTTTGCAATTTCGTGGTTCACATTAGCGGTAGCGGATGGGCGACACCTGATTTTTCCTAAATTTCTTCAAAGTCGTGTCAGTACTTATATCCATATTATTTGCGTTGCGGCGGATCAAAGTCAAAGCTATCATTGAGCACTGTAGAGAGTAAAACAGACACTTCTTAACTTTTCCTTTGCCTTCCCATTTCTTTGGATCTCTGCACAAAACCTTACCCTTCTTCTTCCTTCATTTACAAAGAAAGAAACGTCCCAAATTCTTATCAGTAGCTAGCTGTGGATTGCACATAAGGAAGGATGTCAGGGCCACAGTGCTGCTCCAACCCACCAACACTCAACCCCACTGCTGGTGCAGGTCATGTTGAAAAACTTGCTGGCCTTGATTCCTACATCACAGGCTCCCCTCACTCCAACATTGCCATTCTTCTTATCTCCGATATATTTGGTATCCACCAAATATCCCATCTTTACCATTTTCTTGTCGTATATGAAAAATCCCTTTTTTTTCATTCAGTTCTGTCTTCCTTCTTCGCTGATGTTTGTTCTTGTGAATTGGGATGCTCGGTGTGGTTTTTGTAGTTAAGCGGAGATTTGATTTACAGTTGAGCAGAATTGATTCTAGAAATCAATGATTGAGATGAATAATGTACGTTTTATGAAACACGTTAGACGACGGAAGTGATTTAAAATCAATTCCATGAAACTATGGTTTTAATTGTTTAAACGTCAAAACAAACATACACTAAGTGGCCATTTGACTTTATTTATTGACTAGGGATGGCTTTAATTTTTGGTGCATAATCCATTGCTTGGTAAAACCATTCCCAGTCCTTGGTAGCTTTCATAGTAGAATGCCTTTCCTAGTCTTTCAATTGTTTGCTTCATAAAATCAATGCAATTTGAAATCAAGTTTGATCTTAATGACCAGAATATCTCTCGTTGATAAAATAAAGCAGGTTAATTTCTCTCATGTGTATTGTTCCTAATCAATTTTTATGGCTCAATGACAAAATATTTTTGCTAAAAAATAGCAAAAAGTTGTGTTACTTGTGAGAGTAAAAAGTAATATGTATATAGCGTTTTGAATAAAATACATCATGCATCTCCTATGACACTTTCTTTACGATATTTTAGATAATAATTGCATTTCTCTATTTTTTGTTCTTTTTTGCTGACAAATAAGAGTACTCATTCCATGGAATGGAACCACCATGTCCGGTACCAAGGGTAATGCAAGTGCTTTGACTCCTAGAAGTCTCTATTCTATTATTGATTTATATTTGTCCTACTATTTATGTTTGCTTATATCTGTTCACTATATAAGCATACACTGCTGAAGAATGAAGATTTCAATAATCAGTATTATGAGAAGACTTTAGTTTATATATTTAATTGATTATATTGATTTTATGCATGTCATTTTTTTAAAATGGTTATTGTCTTATCTTTTAACTTTACATGCTCAATTGTTTTGCAGGATTTGAAGCGCCAAATTTAAGGTACCAGCTAATTCTCAAATCTCATGTCTATTTTCTGTTTCTGATCTAGTAATTTTTAAGGTTATATGTTATAGCAAGTTACCTTGGCTTCATTCTGTCCAGTTTCCAAGGGATAAATAGCAGATTGCCTTTCATGACAGTTGATTTTTACTCCTCTTCATTTTCTTGGTGATTCACACCCAGTTCCTGCTAATTATAATGCAGATGTGTATTTCTTGGGAGCAAATCCGTGTTTTCTTTGATCCAAATAATCATGTATAGAATAATGAAAATTTACTAAGTTCGTGGAAAATATTTTGTATTTTGTTCTAATTGAACATATACTTGTCCCTTTTAAACCATTAGCTCATAATCTGTGGATGGAAATAGATTTTTAATTTTGATTGGGAAATAATCAAAAGAACATCTATTTCAACATGTAAGTGTAAAATATACATGATTCATGAAAGTAATTCCGTATGCTGTATATTTTATGTAAGATTATAACTAGATTTTTAATCTTCAAAGATGATGATGCATTTGTGATATAATCATCTGGTTTATTGGGATGTCTACCTTTTACTCTAAAATTTTATATATCAAGGTTTTGATGAATTATTCCACTAATAGAATCTGGCTGTTTCGTTATACTATCTTATCCAATTCTCTCTTTCTCCATCTCTCTCTGTGATGCCAAATGTAATGTACCTCTAGGAAGTAATACTGTTTGTCCTCTGTTGTTAAGGAAACTTGCAGACAAGGTTGCAGCTGCTGGGTATTATGTGGTTGTTCCTGACTTTTTGTACGGTGATCCTTATAATCCTCAGAATGCTGACAGGCCTTTACCTGTTTGGGTAAAAGATCATGGAGCGGTTAGTTCTTATTTTATGATAATTGGTTGTTTACAATTATGGCACTGTTTGATCCATGTAGTCAACCCCACCTAATGGGAAAAGGCTTTGGTTGATGTTTTTGTTGGTTGTCCACAATTTTTTTTAAAACTATCTTAAATTAAATAAATTTCTGTTCTTTTTATTGAAATTCAATTTATTGGTATCATTATTAGAGCTTCAATAACACTGATTGTGGAAGATGTACAGCTGGATTCAGATGACGGTTTATGTGATGTTATTAACACAGTAGTTAGCCAATCCTATATCAATATATGTGGTTGGTTTTGTAGATCCAAGATTATGAATTATCTCGATTAAAATGTAAAACTTGTATATTTATTTGTAAATTGTAGTTGTTTGATCCATGTAGTTAATCCCATCTTATGGGAAAAATGGCTTTTTTGTTGTTTGTATTTGTAAATTATAATACAAAATTCTCTTATTCTTTCATGTTATATTAATAGGACAAAGGATTTGAAGATGCAAAACCCATCATTGAAGCTTTAAAAAGTAAAGGTGTGCATGCTATCGGGGCTGCTGGATTTTGCTGGGGTGGTATGTACTTCCCATTCCATTCATTTGAAGTGCTTATATTTTCCCCACCTATTGTGTATGTACTGATATACCATTTAGCACTTTCAGCTTCTCTTAGGTGTACTTATTGGTTTTATTTGAAGTTTTAAACACGACTAAATGTGTGTTTGGTTTAGCGTTGAAACTGACCAAACTCAAGTTTGGATTCCCCAACACATCTATTTCTAGCACTAGAAACGTGAGTTTACCACGTTTCAACGCTATACCAAACATGCACTAAGCCAAACTCACAGAATGTACTATTTCTCTTCTTTCCCTCAGCTAAAGTTGCGGTTCAACTTTCAAAATCCACACTAATCCAAGCTGCTGTGCTATTACATCCATCATTTGTCTCTCTGGATGACATCAAGGGTATGGATTCTCAATGTTTAGATTTCTTCTTAATTTTCTTATTATTTGTTATGGAAAATTTCACTGCATCTCGATTCTCTATGGAAGAATGACTATGAAAATTATGTTGCATCATCTTGTCATACCAACTCATTCACTTTCTTGAAGCAGTGACGGAGATGTTCATATTCTAACAGTTAATTATTGGTCTTACTTTAAGGTGTTGATATTCCAATTGCTATACTTGGAGCTGAGTTTGACAAATTGTCTCCTCCAGAGCTTCTGAAAGAGTTTGAACAAGTCCTAACTGCTAAACCTGGGGTCAGTTATCTACCATCATTTTATATTACTTTTATGTTCTGGTGATGACATTATTTTGTGGTAACTACATTGATTTTTTCCTTTTTCTTTTAGAACTACAAGATGATGTGTTCTTTTTTTCTCCTTTTAATATTTTGTTTATTTATTTGTTTTGAATGGGTGCTGACAAGTTGAAATTGATGCATCTCTGTAGCTTAGCACTGTTCAAATTTCATGTTTAGCATCCTATCCTACTTTATATCTTGCTTTTGGCTACTGAAAATTGATCATCATTGCAATCCTCTTGTCCTTGTCAAGACATCCTTTGGCTAAATATTAATTAACTCATTTATATTTTATTTCTGAGCTATACACTTGACCCATAACCTGTCACTCTTGTGTAGATTTAGACTTTAGAATGATGAATATGGCTTCTGAATTGAGGAGAAAGCTGTGTCTACTTTGTAATGAGATTAGCATTCATCTTTGCCAGAGACACATGCACTCAAAATTAAAATTCAGATATGTATTGAAGATAACACTGATGAACTGATTTTTATTTTACCAGGTTGATTCTTTTGTCAAAATATTTCCTAAAGTCTCACATGGTTGGAGTCTGAGGTACAAGAATGAAGATGCAGAAGCTGTGAAGGCTGCAGAAGAGGCCCATCAGGACATGCTAGACTGGTTTGCTAAATATGTTAAGTGAGAAATCATGTTCTGTGAATGTGAACAACTTTTATTGTCTCTTTTCTAGCTGTCGTATAAGAGCATGTTTGTAATGTCTGACATTGTTTCTAAGGTTGCTTTTGCAATTTCTTTCTGGTTCACATGTTTGGGGATTGAGATAAATAAATACATCCCCGAAGCTTTGTATCTAAAATCCTCTTCAAAATCCTATTAGTATTAGTGAATTGGATGGAAGAAGCTTTGCTTTCAATTATCACTATTGTACAGAGGATTAAGGTTAATTTAACCATTGTTAGACTGAGACAAGTTGACATGGCAATTTGGGAAAGATCAGATCAACCTTGGAAGGAATAGAATTTATGTATTAAAAATGGAAGGAATAGAATTCGCACGCTACCTCCTCAGACTCTGACCTAGGAAAATTATGTTTGTTGATAACTCAATTTTTTTTTTTAGATTAATTTGTTGTATTATCAACTAAATACCCATCAAGG
This sequence comes from Sesbania bispinosa, assembly GCA_026901365.1. NCBI lineage: Eukaryota > Viridiplantae > Streptophyta > Magnoliopsida > Fabales > Fabaceae > Sesbania > Sesbania bispinosa. The sequence goes on from QLOH01000253.1 coordinate 1,172,387, forward strand.
ATCAATGATTGATTATTGAAGAACTTGATTGTGATTTCAAGTGAAATTTTACATGTGAAGTCAAAGTTTTTTTTTTTTGGTCAAAAGCAAGCTGCATGGAGTGGATTTTACCTATTGATCACCTTTTGTGCGAAGATTGATACCAAAGTTATTATTGAGTCATTAATGAAATAAAATAAGACAAGTATTCCTAAATTTGGCTTAAGTAAAATATCTTTTTAAATATAATTAAATGCTTCTGGTACTTTCTCTAATAGGGGTGAATCTTTGTAATCCTTTTTCTTTATGATTTTATCCCCTTTGCATCACAAAAAAAAAAAAAAAATTGTCCAAAAATATCTTTAATTGAAAAAAAGCTAGATTAGCGGTTTGTAAGTTTTTTAATAAATAAGGTTAATTTAGTAACTTTATAATTCATAATTTTTTATTTTCACTATAAAGTTATATTTTAAAATTTTAAATGGATGTGGATTAACTTACTCTAGGAGTAATTATGGGTAAAGTTGTTCTGCTTAATAACTTTTTATAAACATTCATCAATTCAACCGTCGTATTGAAAGTTTTTATTAAGTAGATTAAGCCTACAAAAATTTATAAATTTAAAAATTATTTGATACTTCATCAAATCACTTTAATTTAACGTACAATATATTTTTTAAAATATAAGTAAAAAGTCACTCTAAGATTACATACCTATGAATGTCGAATTTATCTAAAATTTGGTGTGTATGATCATCATATTAATATCTCATTATTCAACGATTAGATTTATAAATTCATATTCTACAAAAAGTTACAAAAGAAGTAATTTTATCATAGTTACTCTTGGAGTAAATTGATCCCCACCCATTTTAAAATAATTTAAAATTTTATAATTAATTAAGTTTAAGTACTAATATTTAAAAACAGTAATATATAGGTTTTAATAAAAGATGAAATGCTTATATATAAAAAATAATATATAGAAGTTGAATTTCTTACAGTCAAGAGTCAGAGATTAAAAAATTCAAAGACTTGCTTAACTTTGTTTATTTATAAACAGAACAGAAAACCGGAATGGAATGGAGTTGGAGGGAAGAGTAAGAGATAGAGATGTCAGGTAAAGAATGCTGTTCAAACCCGCCAAGGCTTGATCCTTCCAGTGGAGCTGGCTATGTTGACAAATTCGGTGGCCTTTTTTCTTATCTCACTGGTTCCCCTCTCTCCAAACTCGCCATTCTCCTCGTCTCCGATATTTTTGGTTCGTATTACTCGAACCAATCCAATCTCTTTTTAATTAGTAATTACTTTTGTTGATTTCTTTGTTGCTGTGACTTGAGTTGAGCTCTGTATTCCTGACGTCAAAGAAAAAATTACTACTTGTAGTTCCTTGCTTGCTTGTAGTATGATTCTGTATTTGTACTTTATAAAACTAGAAAAAGAGGGTGATACTTGGCCTTTGCCACCTAGCATGAGAAGCTTGACTTTTTGAAAGCTCGAGCTTCAATTGGTTGTTATGTTAAATTTTGTGGGCTGATTGGATTGGGTGCGTGCACATCATCTTTTAACAGTTTTTTCCTTTAATCTATCTATATCTTGGTTTAAGTTCACATGCTCAATTTGTCTTGCAGGATATGAAGCGCCACTTCTAAGGTATGGCTGATTCTCAGTTTTGCTTTCTATGTCTAATTTAGTAGATTTTGATAGTCTGGTTATTTGTTCGGGCAAGTTATTTTGGCTTCATTCTATCCAAACTCAAATTTATGTTATATATGTACCTAATAATTTAAAGGGATAAAGTAGATTGCCTTTCTGATAGAACTGGACTAGAAAATAAGGTAAAAATGTAACCTTTATTGCTAAACAATCAATCTTTGCCCTAGTATCAATGTGATACAGAGCAGATATCAAATAGACCATGTATATGGGTTGAAGTACCCCTTGTTCTTCTCTTTAATTCATTTTGCTTACAAAAAAGAAAGTGTAGAGACCTAGATTCTGCCTCCCAATTTTGACTCCATTTTGGTAGGGAAATGATCAAATGACTATTATTCACACTATACATAAAGCTAACAGGAACGTTTAAGTGTAATTAATAAAGCCATGGTTCATAAGAAAAACAATGCCATAGGCTGTATGTATGTGTTAGATCATTGCTAGATTTTTAATTTTCATAGATGATGCATTTGTGATATAATTATTTGATTTATTGGGATGTCCACCTTTTTCACTTACTATTTTCTTTATGTTTTGGTAAATTGTTTCCCAAAAGAATTGGCTGTTTCATTCTGTTGATTTGCTCTCTTTGTCAATTCTCTCCCTCTTTCTGATGCTAAATGTAACTGTTCCCCTGGTAAGCAATACAATTTGTTTGCTTTGTTCTCTGTTGTGAAGGAAGCTCGCAGACAAGGTCGCAGCATCTGGGTATTTTGTGGTGGTTCCTGACTTCTTTAATGGAGATCCCTTTGATCCTGACAATGTTGACAGGCCTTTACCTGTTTGGGTGAAAGATCATGAACCGGTTAGTTCCTTTTTAATGATAATTGGTTGTTAATATTTTTTTCAATGAGAAAAATAATGTGGTGTTTATATTGAAACCCAATTTTTGGTATCCTTATTGAAACTTTGATAACTCTGATTATGATAATGATTCAGATGTTTGCCTTGTGTAATGTTGTTATCATTTTTGCAATGGGCCTGCTACCCTTATAGGTGGTTTGGATTGTTAACTGAATATTATGGACTGCGTCAATTTGATGTAAAGTTGGGACTTGCTTGTAAATTGTAATACATCATTTTCTGGTGCTTACATATTGATATTATATTTATAGGACAAAGGTTTTGAAGCTGCACAACCCATAATTGAAGCCTTAAAAAATAAAGGTGCTTCTGCCATCGGGGCTGCTGCTTTTTGTTGGGGTGGTGAGTGTCTTTCATTATTTGGTGTTCATCTCCTCCTTTGTGTATATAGCAGTTTTAGCTCGTCTTTGGTGTAATATGATTGTATATGTTTAAATGCAACTAAGTTAATTGTAAACTCACTGAATGTACTACGTTTCTACTTTCCCTCAGCTAAGACTGTATGTGAACTTGGAAAATCCAGACTTGTCCAAGCTGTTGTGCTAGCACATCCATCATCCATCACCGTAGATGACATCGATGGTATGAACTTTCAATGTTTAGATTATTTCTTAATTTGCATATTCTTAGTTTAGGATTACCATAGCACATCTTCTAAGGAAAAACGGTTATAATAACTATGTTTAAGCTTCTTGTCAAGTGTCATGCCTTCAATTTAAGCATTTTTTTTTTGTAAGAGGCTCATAACTTTCTAATTAGCCTACATTCTGACATGCACTGTATTTTACCTATTGCATATTCGAATATATATTTTCATCACCAAGTATAAATAATATATGTCAGTTACTGTAACTGTATATGAACTATCAAATGACTAGTTCCCTTTCTTTCTCTTTCCTTTTTTATGAGATTATGTTGGGATCTACTGTTATAACCATTACATTACATCTAGTGCATGGTTGGATTAACTTTTTTGTGTTTTGAAAAGCTTATAAGTTATAATCCAAATGCTGCAGAGAACTTTTGGCTGAAAAGCTATTTTTGTCTAAACATTAATCAAAAGAAAACATTTGCCTAATATTTACTAGTAATATAAAAAACGATTTGGTAAATGTTTTGGATTAGACAATGAAACACCTTGTCTCCAACCGTCACACCCCACTTTATGGATGATTTAAAAGTTTCTGGATCATTAATGACATTTTTGTATGAAAGATGAGCAAAACCTGTAACGGCCATGAAGCATGTTTACAATTTTTTTAAGAAAAATCTCCTTTCCTGTTGTCTAGGATTCTTCAGCAGTGGTGTATTGAACTTCTGTTGGTATAGCTGATTATGCAATGGTTCTATTTTATTGGGAGCTTCTTCCATACAAACTCCCTTCATTTGTGATTTCTGAATGGTTGAATAAAGATGATTAAGAAGCAACAATCAGAAGCAGATTTATTAAAGTAGTGACTGAGATGTTCATACTCTAACAGTTAACTATTGGTCTTACTTTCAGGTGTCAATATTCCAATTGCTATACTTGGGGCTGAGCTTGACACAATTACTCCTCCAGAGCTCATAAAACAATTTGAACAAGTCCTGGCTGCTAAATCTGGGGTTGGATGAATGTTCCTTTCTTTCTGTGGTTATCTGACTACCATCATTTTATTACTTATAGTTTGCTTATGATAATATTTTCTGGAATATATATTGCCAATTACAAGATGCTGTTTATTTCTTTCTTTATTTTGATTTATGTGGTGGGAACAAATTGGAACTGATCTATCTATCCGTAGGTTAACTTTGTTCAAATATCATTTTTAGCAACTCATTCTGCTTAAATCTCATTTTTGGGTATTGAAATGTGTTAATTATCACCTTCCTCTTCTTTTCACACCATTCAATTGTCCGGCTAGATATTTATATCTATATTTTGAGCTTTTGAATTGGACCTATAACTTATCATTCTTTTTTTTTTTTTTTTTTCATTTAGGGTATGTTTGTGAGTTGAATTTTGGAGGGGAAGGGAGGGAAGGGAAGGGTTTATTGGAAGTACTTCCCCCCTTTGTGTTTGTGAGTTTGAGTATTTTACAAAGTTTTTTCCTCCTCTTCTCCCCCTCCCTTCTCCCTCCAATCCTTCCATTTCCCTCCTCTCTAAACTCACAAACACACCCTTAGAATAATAAATTGTCTTCTGAAGTGAGGAGAAAAGTGGGTCTACTTTCTAAGGAGCATAGCATTCACTTAGTTGGGGTCCTATGCTATAGTTGTCAAAAAAAGTTTTTTGCTTTTGTGGGTCATTGAATGTGCACATATTAACAAATCTGTCCTATATTTAATATCGAATTTTCTAATCTATGTAATATTACACATGTTAATAAATCAGAAATAGAAAAGTTTTATTAGAAAATATAATATTTCATATTACCAATGCATTAAATGTAGGCTAATTAGGAAAATATAACATTTTATATTACCAATGTATTAATCTGTACAATATTGCACATGTTAAAAAAACGGATAACGTTGCGTCTCATGTACTTTTGTTTTGTTTTGTACAGGTTGATAGTTATGTAAAAATATTTCCAAAAGTCTCTCATGGCTTTACTTTGAGGTACGACACTGAAGATCCAGAAGCTGTGAAGGCTGCAGAGGAGGCCCATCAAATCTTGTTGGACTGGTTTGATAAACATCTCAAGTGAGAAATCTTGTTGGATGAAGAGCTTCTACCCCCTACCCCCACCGCCAGCCACCCCCCCTCCCCCTCCCCCACTCTCCGGGCCCTGTTCCGGTCCCTTCCCCCTCCCCTTTATTTTTTTTTCAATGTTTTGTGTTTAGAGACGGAAAATAAAGGTTCTTTTACGGAACCTTCCGGAAATTAAGTTCCGGATGTCAACTTTGTTAACGAAATTTCCGAAACCTTTCGGACATTAATTTCCGGAACCTTCCGAACATTAATGTCCGGAACAATTGTGCAACAGCAAGGGTGAAAAAATTTCGAACCTTCCGGACATTAATGTCCGGAAGGTTCCGGAAATTAATGTCCGGAAGATTCCGGAATTTCTTTTTACAAAGTTGATATCCGGAAATTAATTTCCGGAAAGTTCCGGAATTTTTTTTTAGCAAGACGAGTTTAGAGACGGAAAATTTCCGTCTCTAAACACAAAACATTGAAAAAAAAATAAAAGGGAGGGGGCAGGGACCGAAACAGGAAGAAGAATGGGGGAGTAGGGAAGGGGGAGGGGAGGGGGAGAAGGTTGGGGGTGGCTGGCGGTGGGGGGTAGGGGTAGGGGTAGTTTGGGAAGGGATATATTATGAGAGGTGCGAATAGCAAAAAGGGGGTTCCAAAAGCAACTCTCGCGATTGCATCATCATGTACCTAGAGCTTATTTGACCCAAACATTAAAAAGCTACCCGTTCCATGCAGTTGCAGTATGCCGAAATAAATATCTGTGATATGAGATCTTAAGAAATCATATTTTAAGGATTTTATGTTATATGTTACAATCTTATTTTAGTTTATGGATTTAATGTATTTACAATCATAACCATTAAAACGAGAAATGCAAGTGTAACTCGTTTTCCATTCCTGCTTCCCTTTTTTTCATCGGTTGTATGGTAACTGTGAACTAGTCGTTGTCATGAATGTCTGAAAAGATCGTGGGGATGATTGTGGTTAAGTTTGGTTTACTTGTAAACTCCTTTGACTTTATATTGAAGAACAAGTTATCTAATGGTTGTGGCTTGTCAGTCCAGTGTTTTTTATTTCTTGGACCTGCAACCTTCTTCATGTTTTGTGTCACAGCTTCTTAAATGAACGTTTTTTTCTTCCTTGTATGCTTAAGAACGTGTTTGTATAAATATTTAAACATGATTTCATAGATATTACGTGAGAGAATGACGGTTTGAGACTCCTCAAACGCGTAAATAAACACACATTAAATATTCCACAGGCTAAAATGTATGGCATGCATTCGCTCAAAGGCACCCAAAAAAAAAATCTAGATGTGTTACTGTGTGGTCCTTATCTATTTCTTTTCTCCTCCTTTTGCTTTCTTTTTAGTCTCTTTTTCCTTTCATTTTCTTCCTTTTTACCTACGCGTTATGGAACCTTGTAAGTAGGTATCCTTCTCAAAAAGAAAATGAAAGAAGAATTGGTGGGGTTCATGGGGTGAGGGGTGGAAATCAGAGTCAATTCATAGGCAAAATGAAGGTTGACCTATTTATATCCCTTCCTCATTAAAGGAATAAAACATTGTCATAAGTACGAATATTTTTTTCCCTCACTAATTATTGGACCGTAGGCCAGTTGGTATATGCCATCACAAGTGATTGCTTATACGTGAAAAAAAAACAATTGTATATATATAGTTGAACGCTTGAGGCTCAATTATCACGACGAATATTCCCATTTCTAGTGTTCAGCACGCATAAAAAATGTAATTAGTCAATTAACCAACACCTTCATAGAACCTGGTTTTTATTAAGTTTTGGGAATATAGATCAGGTTTCTTCAAAGGAAGAGAGACACCTAAGCACAACAAATGGAAAAGAGTCAAATGCTAATTTCTGGATGATGTACGAATAAACAGATACTAGAAGTATTATTACAACATTGTTAGGTGGCAAACTACAACTTGTTTTGTCATTAAATCAAGTCAACGATTTTGGATTGAGATTTGATGCACTGTAAGATTTGAAGAAGCACATAACACTACAACTAAACGTGGACTAGTTCCAAATTAAAGTCTCCTCGTATCACAGGCTTCTGATCTATACCAAAGAGGTATAAACATTAACAACAAAAAAAAAAAAACCAGAGAAAAAATAGTGAAAAGGAAAAAGAACAATTGTGTTTATGTGTTTTGAGTTTCAGAACATATATCTATATCTATTAAACGGATAACGACGATTTCCATAATTTGGAAGAGGACAAGCTACATACTTAATGGTACCTACGATGTAGTAACGTACAACACCTAGCTTGATTCTAACTAGAAACTTTCTGTAAATAAAAGAAAGCAACCTTTCCCCTAGTTTGTAGGTGTGTTAAAAAAGCATAACCAACTTCTTCGAAAATTGGCGGAAAGAGAGGCTTGAAGTTACTCTTTCTCCAACAAGCCACAGAATAATCGTGCCCCCTAAGCTTGCCATTCTCATTCTTGTATAAAACTCACCTTTCAGTTCATCATTCTCCTCAACACTCATCACTCGTTGTCTTCAAACATCAATAGATACAAACATCTGCTTTCATAAGTTGCAGCTAGTTAGTTAAGACTCATTGGCATTACCATGGAACGTAGGCCTTCTGGGGAAGTAGAGGGAAGAATTCATCTACAAGTTGGTGAACTTCAAAGGCTCAGTGAAACTGGCAGCACCATGTTTGAGCCTCGTGGCCTTAGCAGCATAGAGAAGTTAGACAGTGACACTGCCAATTCTGTCTCTCCAACAACTTCAGCAGTTCGAGCACCAGAAAAGAAGCTGACCCTCTTTGCTCTGCAGCTTGCAGTGCTTGAAAAAGCAGCAACTGGGTTGGGAACTCTTGGTTTTATTTGGGCAACCGTTGTCCTTCTTGGCGGTTTTGCTATTACCTTAGACAAAACTGACTTCTGGTTCATCACCATCATACTTGTAGTTGAGGGGACTAGGATTTTCAGCAGGAGCCATGAACTTGAATGGCAGCACCAAGCCACATGGTCCATTACTGATGCTGGAATCAATAGTTTCCAGGTGCTGAGGTCTAGTTCAAACTCCCTCCTTAAAAGTATGAAGAGCCTTTTCAGGCCAATCTTTGCAGTCAAGAAGCACAGGACAGACACACAAGAAGCTACTGAGGTAACCCCTCGGTACAGGGATACCCCAAGGACACCAACTCGAATGTGGATTAGCTCAGACGTTCCCCTCTTACCATATGCTAAATGGTTTTTCCTTTCAAGGCATGTTAGTAGGCTTCTCTACTGGCTTCAGCTCACTTCTGCAACAGCTTGTGTGATTCTCTCATTAATAAAGCTCGTCAAGCATAATTATGGTCCGGTGGCAAAGGGAGACACTGATAAGAGAAACCGCCAATCTGCTCTTAATATCTTTTATGCCTTGGCTCTTGCAGAAGCTCTGTTGTTCCTAATGGAAAAGGCTTACTGGGAATGGCAAGTCAGCTACTGTAAATTGTTGGAAGAGGTTAACAATGAGTGTGAGTTGGGGTCAACCGGAATGGTGTCTATTAGAAGGTTCTTTTATGATTCCTATTCGAGATGTATCAATGGAAGCATATTTGATGGCTTGAAAATGGACATGGTCAGTTATGCTATGGATCTCTTGGCTTCAAATTCCCCTGATGAGCAGCTCATTGGAGCAAGAATTCTTCGACAGTTCTCAATGAGTGAGCGATTTTCTGATGATACCCTTCAAAAGATTGGTATTTCCATATCAATTGTAGAGAGATTAGTTGAGATGTTGAACTGGACAGATCACAAGGAGGAAGAAATTAGGCTGTCGGCTGCAGAGATTTTATCAAAACTAGCTGGCATGAAGCAGAACTCTCTCCGCATAGCTGGGATACCAGGAGCTATGGAATCAATATCATCTCTTCTAAAAACTAACAGGAGTTCAATTCCTGCAGCTGATGAGATTGGGGAAAAGAAACTCATATTTGATAATCCAAATTATGCATTCTGGACATTTAACCACTTGGGACTTCTCATACTTAAAAAACTTGCACGTGACCATGACAACTGTGGAAAGATTGGAAATACAAGAGGCCTCCTCCCAAAGATCATAGATTTCACACATGCTGAAGAAAGGTTGCTAAAGAATGAAAATGTTACCTCATCCCAAGTTCTGACAGTGAAGAGATCTCTGCAACTGGTGAAGATGCTGGCTAGCACAACAGGCACCACTGGGAAACATCTTCGAAAAGAAATTTCAGAGATAGTTTTCACAATCAGCAATATAAGAGATATTTTGAGGCATGGAGAGAAACATCCCCTCCTACAGAAACTGAGCATAGAAATTTTAACCAGTCTGGCATTGGAAGAGGATGCAACAGAAAGAATTGGGGGTACAGGTGGAATGCTTAAAGAATTGTTTAACATATTTTTCAAACACAGCATAACAGAAAATCAGAAACATGTAACCACTGCTGCTGGTGAGGCCCTAGCAATGCTGGCATTAGAAAGCAAGAGTAACTGTCATCGAATTTTGAAGCTGAAAGTACTGGAAAGGATTGTAGAAGCATTGAAAGATCCATTGCTTCGTGTCAATGCCGCAAGAATTCTAAGAAATCTATGCATCTATAGTGGATCAGAATGGTTCAACAAGCTACAGGAGGTAACAGCTGCAGCACCCATAGTAAGTGTTATTCCAATCATTATAATTTTGAGCTACTAGCATGTGAGCTTTGTATTATGTTTCTAGCAATCTACCCAACCAAAATTACACAGATGAAAAATACAAGAAAATCTTGAACAGTTTTCTGACCATTTCTCAACCCTGCAGATACTTCAAGCAATCATGTCCGAAGAAAACAAGATACAAGAAGTGATGGTTGGACTAGCAGCAAATGTTTTCAAATACCTCAATTCTAATGAATCAAGCATCATATTTGAAGAAGCTAGAATCACTGGGGCGGAACTTGCAAATAAATTAATTCAAATTCTCAAGAAATACCAGTGTCCCCCAACTAGGGTCCCAAGGATAAGGAGGTTTGTAATAGAGCTAGCAATTTGGATGATGAAAGACAAACTAGAAAATATATATACCTTCAAGGATCTAGGAATGGAGGAGGTATTGGAGGGTGTCTTAGAGACCACATCAGAGCTTGAAAACTTCAATGTTTTCTCTGGTACTGTTGGAGTGAACCGACACAAGCTAACAACTCAGTCACTGATTGACACAGCATTGAAGTTAATGGAAGATAGGTAAACTATCAACCATATGACTAAAATACAAAATCAGTTATCCATGTTGATCTAGATCAACCACTGCAATATTGCAAATGTGTGGATAAACTGTAGTAAACTCTCCAATTAGGTAGGCATGTTTGCTGAGGCTGGAAAGCTGGCCTAACTCAACAACTGATTAATTAATTTTCCAGATTCAATGTTAAAAATGAAATAAATTATTGATATTTTACATCTGTTGTGAAACACATTGCTCCTGATTCAATTTTATTTTGGGTACAACAAAGCTATAAAGTAGGAATTTTACTTTTGAAGGCTCTATAAACCAAACCCATAGAAACTAGTAGTTAGCTCTCTGCTAGACTGATTTAGGAATAATACTTCGCTCGCTGCTTCCATCCTTATTCAGAAACAAACTTAAAACATATAGGCTCAGAAAAGGTTGACAATTACATAGAATCATAGATACCAAATGCTTTGGCGCTACTGTTGAGGCAGCTAATGAAGTTATTACATCAAAAACCAGATAAGAAGAAATGAAAGAGATCTCAGAAAATTCTGCATTATCAACAATCTAGAAAATTCTTAACTCCCTTTCCCTCCTCCTAGTTCATTGATGTGTTTGATTTCCTCTTTCATAACTTTATTAGTTCCCCCCTAAAGCTAGATATTTGAATTGCATTCTTGAAGCTCAGGTAATGGCTCCTCCTGGGTAATAGGTAAACAAGTAGTGGCATCCACCATGCTTTTGAAAAAAGAAAAAGAAAAATGGTATTGCTAGATAGTTTTTTCATTATTGTATATTTAATTTTCCTCTTAAATAAAAGCATGAGGATTTTATCCTATCACTAATACACTATACAAAAAGCTCAAGCATCCTTCATGTAAATTTGATGACACCAAGGCATGAACAGTTAAGTGTAAGCCACAAAAGGCAACCCATATAAATCTGTAGTTAAAGAAGCCCAATGTATCAGCCAGCAGCTTTCCCAAACTGGTTTTAAGAGAGCTTTTCATACCTTTATCAAATAAATAGAAATGTAAAGTTAAAGGGGTTGAGTCACAATAAGCCACAAATGTCCAAAGCCATTAATTTCATTATAAGTTATTCTTCTGAGTCAAAGGAAATGAAAAACAAGAAGGATCCTAGATTTAGTAATTTTCAACATTATATTACAAAAAATTATTGCAATAAACCCATCCGAGAATGCAGAGACTTCATACTACTTGCAGAATCATCTATTACAAAGTCATTATTTTAACAAATTCATGCTAAGACTTGCCCAAGCTAATTACAAAAAATGTTATTATGGCTACAAGTGCATTCTATTTATCCCTACAAACACATGCAGAAAACTGAATTTAAAAAGAAGCAGAACAATGGATAACAAGTGCAGCAGAACCTAAAAGATTAAACCAGAAGTAGCAACCAAGTCTACACTTGTGGAACAAGAATGCAGCTCACAATTAAAAAAAGCAGGACAACGGATAACATGTGCAACACAACAAATGTCAACAATAAATCACGTCATAGAAGCCTCCAACTCCAAGAATGCTGCTCTTGGTCCCTATTCACAATTTATTTAAGGTCTCTTAACAAGTACCCAAAAACACTAATTAAGGACTCAATATATAGTGGGATTTTATCATAAATTACGATAATGATTATATTTGTTACATTAAATGTAATGTAATCTAATAAAATATTATTGGTTGCTTAACCATTGCGTCTCATCTCCAAATAGTTGAATATATGATACAGAAACAATGCACCAGACTATTGCAGCTCTTGATTTCTATTAAAATCTACAGTCCAAACTCAGCGTGTCACATGGTGTTTGATTTATCCGAAAATCAAATTTTAAATGTAGATGCTAAACAATGCTACTTTTTGCCAGATCCATGTTTAAAAAGTCACGAATTTTGAGGGGGCCATAAAAAATCAAAATTACGCAGAGGGGGAGAATATCGTAAAATCTGCTTAAAGACGTCGATTATGAACTGAATGAATCCAGTTAGATGCCTGGCCCCATAGTTAGGGCTTTTGAGTTTTGACAAGAAAAAAATTTAAAAAAACTATTTACCATCGCAGGGGATGTTGGAGGAGAGGCGCTGAGCAGGAAATGCGCCTTGTTTCCAGCCCCTGCACTGCACTCACGCAACCTGTAAAGCTGATAGGAAAAGACGTTTGCCTGCAAAAGAAAGGAAAAGACGTTTACCTGCAAAGCTGTTTCGAGCCAGAGAGTCGCGAAAACCGTGACCGGTGGCGCTAAACGGAATAGCGCCTTGCTTGGTAAGTGGACGGTGCTTGCATGAGTGGCGCTTTCACTGATAGCGCCTTGTGCTTAGACCAATTGATCGGTGAGTGCATGTGACTTGGGAAGGAACTTGAATATGAGTGAATGATGCAGTGCAGAGAAAGCCAAGAGAGACAGAAATTATCGAGAAGAGGAGAGATTCAGTGCGCGTGACTGAGTGTGTCTCCATAAGGAACTTTGGTGACATGACCAAACCACGCGTGACTGGGAATACGGAAGAAACGCAGAGATTCTATGCAAATGCAGAAGCATAATGACTTGGGAAGGAGGAAAGGGCGCAAGGTAAATAGTTAATGTCATGTGAAAGAGTTTCAAACTTTTTTTTTACGTGTATATATACGCATTGTTTGTTGGAGATTTGTTCCAGCATTCATTTGATACTTCGTTTCTTAGATTTCACATTTGAAGCTTTCTAGTTCTACTGCCATCTCCAATACGAGTATGGCTCAGGAAAGAATTATTCATCCCGGTCCAAGAGATAAATCATTGTTACGTCTACAAGATGTGCATGTTTCAGAGCATATATGGAACGGTGAACCAGACAGAGTATTGCATGTTAGACGAGCATGTGACCGCAAGTTGCGTGATGTCAAAATTCCGGATCAAATTATACCTCTTCTTATGCAATCTGGCTTTTATGGTGTAGCTCAACTTGATTTTTTCCAAGTTGAGCATACATTAATATCAGCTTTAGTAGAACGATGGAGACCCGAGACACACACATTTCACATGCCACCTGGAGAGTGTACTATCACTTTACAAGATGTTGTGGTACAATTAGGTTTAAAAGTGGATGGACAAGTTGTTACAGGAGTTACATACACTAATTGGCAGCCTCTTGTGCAGCAATTATTAGGGGTGGCTCCACCAGAGGCGGAACTGAATGGTGGGCGCCTTCGAATGAAGTGGCTTGATCAGCATTTTGGAGACTTCAGTCAGCATGTCCATAATGAAGTTCAACTACAACAATATACCCGGGCATACATATTGCGTATGATGGGTGGTTTATTATTTCCTGATCATTCAGGTAGATATGTATCATTAAGATATTTACCATTGTTAGCGGATTTTGAGGTGGCTGGCACATACAGTTGGGGGTCTGCAGTGCTTAGCTATCTATATCGCGAATTATGTAAATCCACTGACTATGCCCGCAAGGAGATTGGTGGGGCATGTATGTTAGTACAGTTGTGGGCGTGGGAAAGATTTCCTTTTATTGCACCTAAAGCCCCTGGTATCGAAAATAATCGCTCGCTCGGTGCACGGTACACACACCCATCCTAATAGTTTTACTAATTTATTTCTTACCCATTGATAACTTGATGATTAGTCAATGTGTAATTAATTTTTATGCAATAAACAGGTGGGTTGGCGGGGAAAATTACTTAGTTCAACATAACTCAATCAGTTACTATAGACATATGTTCGACAAGATGCAAAGAACAGATGTCAGTATTTTTTTCCTTTAATATGTTATCTTAAATATTTCATTTTAGCTAATTCATTCCTTATATGCATAGATTGTATGGGTACCATATACAGATGAAGTTTTGGGTCAACTTCCCCAATACATCTTGGAGGGGCATCAAATATGGAGAGCTGTTGTGCCACTCATATGCTTCCATATTATTGAGTGGCATCAGCCTGATCGATGCATGCGACAGTTTGGCATGCAACAACATATTCCACGACCTCCATCCCAACCAGATCAACTACACGATCTCACATTAAAAGGGAAAAGTAATGAAGATTGGCGAATGAAACATGTCATATATGTGGATCAATGGGAACAAAGGAGGAATTATATTTGGACCAATGCCCTAATGGAAGGGCTTCTGCCATCCAATTCTGAGTATATGGTGTGGTACAAAAAATACACTCGACGTTGGATTAGTCAAACAGTTACAAAGACCAGCAGCATAGTAAGTTTTTTTTTTCATTTTCTTATTTTAAAAAATGGTTGTTGATCTTTGAAATGTAGATTAAAGATCTTGTTTATCTTTCCCATTATAGGTTGACAGCTTGGAGCGTATGTATTTCACAACTACTACTGAAGGTCGGAGTAGCTTTTCATTTGAAAATATTAGATCAGAGATTCGATATTGTTTGCAGATTTGTCATGAAATAGATAGAATAACAATTCCGGCAGTCTCAGCTCCTGTGCCATCTCAACCTACACCAGAGCCACAAGTTACTGATGACATTCCAGTTGGGCGGCTGGAGGGACGAGGACTTCATCGTCGTCGCAGACAAGTGGAACATGAACAATTAACAATTCCACCACCACCAGAACCAGAACCAGGGATGTATTATGTGCCTCCCATGCCACCTTTTAATCCAATTTCATCTTATTACTGCCCATCTAAAATGTATTATGTGCCACCACCACCTAGACTTGGTTTTAACTTGAATGAACCATTTGTTGAAGACACAAGTACACCACATGTTGAAATGGAAGTTCAGACCCTGAACCTAGAATAAACCCACCTCATGATGCTAGGAATAGACATCGTCATTGTGTTGTCTCCCATTTTCATCAAAATGGTTGATTGATTTTGTTAATTTATAATATCTAGACAATTTTATCATCAATGTAGTAATTATCTCCTATTAATCCAGATAATTATATCACCAATTATTCTATGAACATTAATACAACAGTTACAAGTGTACAATAATCAAAGAAACATCATGGATTAAGCTCATTCTCATTATTCGATATAAACTCACATGATTCTAAGGTGTGTAAAAATGCAGGGACTAACAGAAAGAACATGTGAATCCAACCATCCCAGTCTTTTAGTCAAGACTAAAGAAAATGCATTCGGGAAACACATTGTTAAGTGCGTCATCATCATGCATAACAGCATAAGCTTAAGCCTAAAATAATGGAAAAAGAGTGTTTCCCATTTAAATTCATAAAAACAAAACTAAATATGACAATTATCACTTACAGTCAAAGAATATTGTATAATTTGTTAGGATGAGAATCTGAACATAACTAAATTTACACACGAGCAACCTATTTCTTTGGTACAAGCTATGATTTCTTATAGTTACAAAAACAATGTATAATCAACCTTGGATAAAAGAGAATTTCTGGTCCTATCGGTTGTTACTGTTTCTGAAAAAATTGAAATCCCAACGACGCATTAAGCCATCCATGACATGGCCAGCCGGATTCCTAACAACAGTTACCGTAGCTTTTGTATTGTGTGATATGTCAGTGTCTGATGAACTTTGTAAACTAGCAGAACTATCACAACTAGCAGAACCACTTGTGTTGCTGGACTCAGTTGCTGATAATGTTTCCAATGGTGGCCGAGGCGGCGGTGGCAAAAGTGCTCCCTCTGAAATGGAATTTGGCTCAGCT
Source organism: Sesbania bispinosa (assembly GCA_026901365.1). Taxonomy (NCBI): domain Eukaryota; kingdom Viridiplantae; phylum Streptophyta; class Magnoliopsida; order Fabales; family Fabaceae; genus Sesbania; species Sesbania bispinosa. The sequence continues at coordinate 1,188,523 of QLOH01000253.1, forward strand.
TTCAACTGTACACATTCTTCTGATGCTGTGGAAATGGTTTTAGATTTTGAATCTGTGTTGTGTTTGACTGAAGATTTTGTCTCCATAGGTATAGAAATCTCCTGTGAAGAAGCATGTGAGTCATCTTTATCTGATGGATCTACAGATATGGTACTAACACTACTGGCTGGTGGTTCTTCTGCCTTTGGATTTTGTACTTCCATGTCCTTCAGTGACTCCATCACTGCTTCCATGAACATCTGAATAGCATGGACAAATCAAACGTAAATAAAATCCAATTGTTCTCTTCATGTCTGCATTTAAGTGAACAGGTATATAGGTTATGAAAAAGTGATCAAGTTGACTTACTCTTTCTTCCTCCTCTGCACTTGATGGAAAACCTGCAAGGTCATCAAGTTGATATTCCACATACTGATCATCATCCAATGCGGTGGGAACATGAGGACCATAGGGATGACCATTCGACAACTCAAAGCTTATCATTGATGAGGACGATGGGGAAAGATCACCGGACTTCTCTTCCTGCTTGCAAGAAAATCATCCAAAATGTAAGACTCTTTCATTGATGTGTTTGATCTCCTCTTCTCTAACTTCTCTGATTATACTTCTTTCTTGCTTATATATTATTTTATTACTTCCCCACTAAAGCTAGATATTTGAATTAAGTACATTATTGAAGGTTATGTACTGGCTCCTCCTAGATAATAGGTAAACTAGTGGTGGCCATCCACCATGCTTTAAAAATTGTATTGCTACAAAACAGGAGGGTATGTATGCATATTTGGGGAACACTCTTGGGTGTGTCACCATCATTACTCATTTAGAAATGATGATTTTTTAGGGAGATAAAAATCAAGAGGATTCCGTGTTAGTGACGTAACCACCCACACCAATGTTCTGTGATTGTTGAAAATCTTATCCTGTACTCCAATTACCACAGCCATATGCTATAGTGTATAGAAAATATTTACAATATATATGAAAGAATTAAAGAAATTTTAGTGCAAAGAAAAGGGGACAAGAGTGAAAGAGAGATACCTCATGTTCACGATGTTCATCTTTTGAAGAAATATCAGATGGAACCTGAGAAAAGTCATACAATATTACTTTGAAAAATCAAAAACTAAAAATCATGCGATTGAAAGAATTTAAACAAAATTGAAATCATCATATAGCTCAAACAGACACATTGCCATGCAATAAAATTTGGCATCTATTAATACAAACAATTTTAGCAAACCACACAAAAACACTCCCCTAATGTTTTCAATATGCACCTACCTACCTTGAATATCCAACACATAAGTAATCTTGTGCAAGAATACTTTTTAAAGATCAAAATATATTCTAGGACTTAGAGTACACTCATTTCCAATTTAGTCCCTATTTAAAAAATGTTTTTAAGTTAGTCCTTATATACACAATCATTTTCAATGTCAAATTCACTGCCTGAGGCCACTGTAACACCATAAGATTGGCATGCAATTATTGTATAGGGACCAAATTGAAAGTGATTGTCATGTATAGAGACAAAATATATATATATATATATATATATATATATATATATATATATAGTATTTATGGTTACACTACACAAGACACAAATTTTCAATTTACTCCGTACACTTAACTACATTATAACTCCAAAAGACAGTATTATTTTAGTAGCAGATAATGATTATCAAATTGAAAACAATTATATGTATAATGACTAAATTAAAAACTTAATTCATATAAGGTCCAAATTAAAATTGAGTATCACATCTTCATACCAAAAATATATTTTAATACTTTTAAAATTACATGGTACATTTCCTCAGAAACCCTATTTGCATCCTATTCTGACATCAAACCAATAACTAATAAATACAAACCTCCATCCTACTCATTGGTCGTCTTGAACGGACTTGTTTAATAGCATCTATGGTACTGCTTGTTGATGGTTCTGCATCTAACAATGAAACAGGTAAGAGATTTGCAAAAGAATGAGTTATCAAGTGCAGGTCCTCATAAAAACCAGTGTACAAAAAATAGTTAAGAGAAACTAGGTACTTGAGTCATACCTTTGTTTTTAGATGATGATTCATTGCTGTAACCTAATTCATGCACAGATCTCCAAGCATCCTGAGCAAAAACAAATTTTCAAAGATGTACAAGATGGAACATTGCAATTTGATCAAAATGGAACCGATGAGATTCATTGCGGATTTTACCTTACCAAAGTAATCATTCACAGTGTCAAAAAATGATTCCCCAACCTCATCCTCTGGGGGTTGCAAAACATTGTGGAAAAAGATGTTTATGGAATCAAAGTAAAACTGAGGACGTGGAGAATTGTGATCACCCTCAAATTTAATTATGTTTTTGTCTCCCTGCAAAGCATAGACAACCATATTAAATATCCAAATAGTAGGGCATGAAAGCTTCCTTTAATATAAAACAAAGAGCAAATGAAATAGCCTACATAGATATAATAAGAAGACAGGATATCCAAAATGCATCCTCTCTAAGCAACTTTAAACGTCTAGAAGACATATTTTATAATTTCAAAAGCATCAACCATACTCTAAAGTCTAAACATTAAATGGCTACAAAACGGAGTTGTTATTGACATACATACCATGTAAGCCTCAAATATACGATCAGAATGATGAGGTTGTATAAAATCATCGTCAATGGCATGCCCAAGTAGAGCTGGAACAAAACAAGATTTTGCTACCTGCAATGTAAACAAATAATGAATGGACATGATGGAGAATATAAAAATTTGTAAATCCAAAAGGAATACAATTTTATTACTTTTTCCCCAAATATTTCTAATAAATTTGCATTCAGTTCAGTATATTTTGTTTTTTCTGTAAGATTTATATGCTTTTGAATGTCCCATAAATCCACATCTGCTCAAGAGGACAACAAAACAATCATACACATTTTTTTATTATTTATTTTGTATTATCTGGACAAGATCGGATCCTGCAAACACTTATGGCCCCAGAGTGTAAGGAACACAAATAATCAGTCTTTATCAAGTGCTCAATCAACTGTACTGTGTTCCACAGGTTTAGCAATTAGCATCCAAAGTTTTGAAAATATACATCTTAAAGCTGATTCTGATTAAAATTTTACAAATTTCAGGTTTAGCAATTTAGAAGCAATAAGGAACAAGGGAAGATACAAGATCCCTTCCCTTTATTACCAAAAAATATACTTCAATTGCATATTTTTTTTCTACACTTCAAACTAGTTGAAACTATGCCATTTTAATCAAACTAGCACACTTCATCCATTGACTAGCAATCTCCACCCATGATAATTACAATTAATCAAGTTAATTGAAAAGAAATTTAGCCCGACTTTGTTAGCAATGTATTTATCAATTGCTGAATAAATTACATATAAAGTTGGAGATTCATATGACTGACTAACTAATAAGTGTACTGTATACTATTCCCAGGAAAAAGGAAAAAGATGTATTTTTATATAGTTTCAAGTTCAAGCTAAAAACCAAATATTCGTTTGACTAAGCTCTGGTATGGATGAAATTTTAACTTTTATAATGAAAAATAATGAGGAAAAACAAAGGGGTAATAGTTTATCACCTTTTTCTGTCAGATTAATCAATCATTTCATAAAGCCAGGCAAGTAATAGTAACTTCTTTCATTATAGAACTTTATATCACAAATTAAAAAAATAAATAAACAAATAATAACAACAACAATAAAAATGAAAGGAAAGACAACCTTAATGGTGTTGAGGTCCATTATGTCAAATTTTGCCTTCTTTTGGATTGCCCTTCGCATGTACTGGATTGCAAACTTCACCTGTAACAAGAAAATTGAAACAAAATCAGCACAACAGTAAGTGATGGCACTGACAATTTATTTATCAGTTGTACAAATAAATGATTTATCACTAGATGGGGAGTCCTTATAGCACTGAAAATTTATTATGATAAGAACAAAACAAATGATGGCATTAAATCAGGGGTTAGCCAGTGACATAAAGTATTTACAGTATTCAATATAAGATCTATACATAACAAATTTCAGATATTTGTCACCCCCTTTACAAAAATAACAAACATATGTGGCAGCAGCTACCACAATAAATTGAAGGTTTCTATAAGTGACTGAAGGCAGGAATGAAACTGCAACCCTTCTTCTAGAAGTTTAACAGACCCAAGACATGTTATGGGGTTCCCAACAGGTTACCATAATTCCCAGCATTGCATATGAGAAACTATTAGCTTGTTGAACCAAACTTATACATAGCTTTAATAGCTTTCTGGTTTAATGGTGTGCGTCCATTGAAAGAAGTTTTATGTGGCAGATTAATCTCTTTTTTTGTAGCCATGACAGAGGAAGAAAGTATTTGAAGCTGTGGCTGAAAGGAGAATTCAGGTACATTGATTGTGTACAAGATAGTCAAGCTGTTGCGTTGCTTAATCAGGTATTTGATGCCTTTGCGAAAAGGGAATTAAGGAGATTTTTTTTTTTCCTCATAAGTGATTCCCACAAAAATATTTTTGCAAATTTCACTGACAAGAGAAGTTTAACTACATCTATAACAAAAATAGGTGCTTTAGCAACTTTCTAATAATTTATTTCAAACCATAATGAATTTTATATCAACAAGACAATTTCCGGCCATGATAACATGCCACTGAAGAAAAGCTATTAAGTTTCAGAACGGATAGATTGGTAATGATATGCTATCTCCAATCAAAGTTTTTCATATCAGATCACGAAGCATAGACTGAAGATAGTTCTAATAATGTCAATGCAAAGAGAAGTGACATATTAAATGAGACTATAAATTCAAAATTTTGGATAGATTATTTCTATAGAACGTATTCTCACTTTCACCCAAGAAAGTAATATAATATACTCACAGTGAACTTTGGCAAACGGACTTTATATGTATCTACAAGTTCCATCATCAAATCAACCAAATCGGAGAAGGGACTGTCTAAAACCACCCCTGCAATTGAAGGATCCTCAGCTCCATACATTAGGCTGCAAGGAATAACATCATTAATAACATGAAGAAAAGCCATATATATTAGCTGGAATGGTGGATTTGAATGGCTACATAATTAGAGTTTTCATAAATTGAGTAAACAAGGAGAAACAAACAAATTAGAAGGGAATAAACATATGCACGGGTTTCTACACCAAATAAAAGATCATTTGTACAAGACTCCGGAAATACAGAACAGCCATCTACTTCCCCAGTTCAAACAAGCATACATGAATATGTTATCAGATCCTTCATCCTCAGGTTAAAAACTATTGCTATAGACAATCTAATTGCAGAATGATAATGATAGATAGACCTCCTTTCACAGGCCATTCTGGCCACCATCTAACAGACTGTAGTCCCTGCATTGTAGTTTTGTATAATCATTGCCAAATAATAACAAAATCTTAATGAAGTAATTAGCAAAAGGGTCCTGCTAACGAGTACCCTAAGGACACTGATTAAAGAATCAATAAAGAGAAGGTTTTTATTAGAAATCACGGAATTCATTGCATTTGTAATATTAAATGCTATACAATAAAACTTCCTATTTTTTATTCCTTTACCAGTGCCCCAAGGCCCAAGGCCACTCATTAGCATTTCCCTTTAACAAATCAGTGAAAACTTCTTAGTCACAATTTATTGCCTGAAATGAGTAATTAAGAAACAAATTACAATTTTTTGCTACAGTGCTACACAAACCCATGCTCACTAACAAACTTCATTCCAAACGAGAGCTCAAAGGAAAAAAGTGAATGATGAAAACTTACCTAGTTACAGCTCCCATTGAGCGGCCCCACAAGCCAATCAAAGAGACATTTCCATCATCCCGCAGATAGTTGACCACTGCCTTCAGATCATCCTTCTGAGAACAGTCATGAATGCCAAACAAACAATCATTTCATAATAAATAATGGCGATAAAGCAAATGATAGTAATGCATATGCAAACTCCCAGTAGAGAATAAACTCAAAGCATTTCCCATTCTACTGTGGTAGAAAAACATTGTGAATAAGAAGTAAGGATAAGTGTCCTGCCCAAACATATGATGAGTTTTATACTTTCCAGTTTCCACTGATGATATAGACATGGTACAACAACAACTAATCTTTTCCCACTAGACAGGGTTGGCTACCTACCCTATCATGTATTAAGTTCAGAATAGACCACTTACCTCTAAATCTATACTAATGGTTTGGCCTATAGTTTTCCTTGGTTTCCTTCTATCTCCAACTATTGGATATTGACATGGTACTCATCAGTCATAACATTAAATTTAACTTGGGAGTCTTGGACTAATAATTTTGGAATGAACTTGCAAAATCACCAGTGTGCAAGTTCTTGAAGCTATCTTTACATAAATTTTGCTGATCTTATCATGGCCAATCTGCATGCAAGATCAACGAAGGCAAAAGAATTTTGAACTTGTCAATTAGCCCTTCCATTTTATGAAAGGACAAAGACCAAGAAAGTTACCCCTCCCCACAGTAGATAAATGACACAGTAATAAGATTAAGCTATATAAATGATGAAAAAGCCAGCTATGATATCTTTTAAGAGGTTACTGAGTAAGAATTTACTTCATTCCAGCCTAGAGTGACATGCTCCCCTCCAGAAAGTCCAGAACCCGAGAAATCCAGAGTAAAAACTGTAATATTTGAAGGAAGTAAAATTATAGCAGCTTCACTGGCATCAGCCCTGCATCCACTGTCATAAACATTGCACCCATTTAGCACAACCCTATAATATTGAAATTTATAAACTACGCAACACCAAACAAACATGCACCAGCAAAGAACCTCATAGAAGACATTAGAATTTATGAGCATCTCAATTTCATAATTAAAGTTGGAAATTGAAATTTTTATTCAGAATTGTTAGAAGGAAAGAAAGGAGCTATATAGATTAAGATCATATAACATTCAATCCAACTAAGAAGAAACCCATCTGCATAGATAAGTATAATTAAATATCATACTTATCAGTTCTTTTCTTTTAATTGTATGCTGGATCATCTATAATATATGTGCTTATGCACAAAGGGAAATGAGAGAATATGATGTCAGTCAAAAATATTATAATCAAAATTATAAAATTATTATTGTAATGTGAAAAGACTGCTATTCCCATACAATCACGTTTTCAAACCTATGACATGTATAAATCAATACAGCTAAAAATAGTGAAAAAGAAAGGGCTTAATATATTAGGAATGTAAGCTAACTTCTAGTTTGAGTTACATGGTACTGTAGAAAATGTGCAAACAAATTAGCTGTTGAAATATATAAAAATGCAACTACCAATCAATCAAACTCATTTTATCATAGTGAATCAAACAGAATGCACTTAAATCGATGTTAACCAAATTGTACAAATAACAGGCAAAATGATTACATAGACCTGCTTTTTATAGTAAAAAATGAAAAAGAAAAGTAAAACGCACACAATCTTCAAAGGAGAATCTGAAATGCCCAGAAGAAAAAGAATTCATGGAACTTTTTCAAATGACAATTTGCTTGCCAACCAAAAATTAATAATAAAATAGACCCACAGTCACCTGTTTCCATGACAATATATTACACAAGGCAAAGGCTTTCCTTCAGGACTGACGATAGGCATGTAATGGCTGCATTGAAGAACATCACCCCTACTGTTTTTTATCTGCAGAATATCAATATTACATGACAGGCTGACCATGCAGGTTGTCAACAAAAATAGATAAAGATTTAACTGAATAAATTATTATGGTTGAGGGTGGGGGCAGTGAAATCAACAAAAAAAGAGGTCTGAGAAGTTCGAACACCTTATACACACCCTTTATGTATGAAAATTACCAAAAAAAAAAGTATTTTACACAAAAGTAATCACCACACTATTTAAAGATACAAGTTCAATTCAAAATAAATCTTCTAGAATAGAATTTTTCTTATCCTACTATAGTATCACTATTTAAATGTAACTAACTTGTCCTTTCATGCTGATGTTCTAGGTAATAAACACTTCTTGTAGCAGTTTTCCAGAACAGCAATAAAAGTGGGATGAAACAAATTATGGAACTTCATTTCTTTCAGCATAAAAGCTATGGCTTCATAATTGGAATTATGTTCAAGCATATTATTGACAAGTCTTCCTAGGTATATGTCAATATCAAATAAACTCTCAAATTTAATGGTGCCCACCAGTTTTAAAGGTTCATAATCCTCATTTAAGTAAACAATGACCTGCCTAATGGATCTCTGTTTTGCCACTGATTTTGTCTATTCATGGAAATCACTCAGGAATTTAAGAAAAAATTATTGAGAAGAAGAAAAAAAAGACAGTGATTGAAGGTTCAAGTTTGAAAAATCCATTTTAATAATGAACTATGAAATAAGTTAAAAACTATCATTGAATACACTTTCACATAGCCAATGCTAAAAAAATTTACTAACATGCTGAATCCTACTTTTTAAAGCTTACCTCTACATCCTTCCGTTGATACCATTTCCCTTTCAGCATGAATTCTTGATCCAATAAATCACTTTTGGGATCATATTCAGCTCTGCATCCAAGTAATGGATACAGTCAAAATATCACAATAATTTAAAGTTGAAAGTTAAAATTGAAATGAAAATAATGCACAAATAAATCAGTGCGGCATGTAGACAATACAAGTCAATTCATCTTTAGGCCATAATTGCATGTTAGTAGAAGTATGTAGTTGTTCTGTGATAGGCGCACTGCATACAAGGGTATAATATGATTGTTACTGATTATCACTCAATTTTATAGATCTCACTTTCAGAACACAAAATCAATAACAAATTGAATATTAAGCGTAAAAAACCAGTCAACAACTAATCTTAGATGTGTGTTCAGATGAAGAATAATTTATATCCCTATCTAAGCGTTTATCATATAAGTACCATGTAAAGTAGGAGTTACATGACAGAAGCATCGAATTCTCAGGAGCACAAAAGAAAAGAAAAATCAATAACAAAACAAGCTACAAGTGTATAAATAAGACCCTTTTCTTTTGCGGAAAATTGAAAAACTAACACCTGAATATCAGGAGACAAAGAGCTTCCCCAAGGGAGCTTAAATATAGATCTCAAATTTTCAACCAAACAAACAGTCAACCAAGTTAACAAGATGCGATAGCTCCGACAGGAAAGACCATGTTTATGATTAAGATGCTAAGGAAATAAAATTTTGAATCTACTTGCATCTGCTCTAGTTCTTCCCTTTTGAAAAGAAAAAAAAAAAACTTGGGGAGATTCACAATGAAACTAAAATTCAATTATGGCAAGTTGAGTTGGGGCTTTGCAAAAACTAAAAATCAAAACTTTGAATTGAATTCCATCATTTTCCAACTGAATAATACCAGACATAAGCAGATACCCATCTGGGAATTTTGTGTGTGTGTGAGAGAGAGAGAGAGAGAGAAAGAGGGAGCATATTTTGATTCAAAGGGTGAGAGTAAGAAGGAGAAAATTTGATACCTTGGAGGGCGGATGATGAAGTTGACAAGCTGTTCCATAGATTCAACCGATCAAAACGATATCTTTCAGCTCTTTAAGCAAATATGCCTTCAACACATATCAATCAATTATTATATATTTGTAGGGGAAAAGAGAAGAATAAAAGGGAGGAAAAAGAAAGGGAAGAGAGAGGGTGTGTGTGGGAAGAGGAGGGGGTCGATGACGGTTTTTTTCAGACAAAGAAGTAAAACGAGAGAAAATATTACAAGAAGGAGAGGCTTTTGTTAGTGTGGGTCTCTGTGTTTCCAAGTTGTGCCTTTTCTTTCTTTTTCCCTTGAAAACCCGAAAAAGCAATCTCGCACGTCAAAAATATAGTGTGTATTTTTTATTTTTTTTCATTTTACACAGAATAAAAAATAAAAGAATTGTGTAATATTGGCGATAATAATAATAAAAAAAACAGTGAAAAAACATGTTTTGGTTTGTTGTTGCCAACCAATCCTCGTGGTGGCGTGGCCCTTCAACCTGCGTCGGCGTCTTCGTGCGATTGCGAAGCTTCCAAGTGGATAATGGTTGTGCCGTGGTGGTGTTGGCGGCATGGACCGCCCTCACATGACACGTCACCATCTTCACTTCCGTGGGCTCATTCGCACGTGCGAATCAAGGCTCACACGGTTTCCTATTATCTAATGAAGATTAATGGGCTACTTGGACCTTTTCACTGTTGACCCATTTTCATTCCTTATTGTCAATTTTTCATCTTCCAACTTTGACTTTCAACTACTGTCAAGTGTCAAGGTCCAGGGCCTCAGTTGTGATTTTACCAAAACAAAAAAGGGCCTCACTTGTGTTGTGTATTAACTTATTTTACTTTAATTATTACTACTAAATTACTAAAAAAATTCTTCTTATCTATTGTCTTAAGGCTGCTGCATGAATACACGTGACTTTATCATTCATGATTTCTTTTCTTACTGACAAAAAATAGAAAATGGTAGGTGCAGTTAAATTACATTTTTATTACGCTGTGAATTAAAAATACGAGTAGAAGAGAATATAGAATATATTCAGATAATACAACATTTAATTTTAACTGATTTGTAGTATACAACTATAAAGATTTTTTTTTTATTAATGAACTATATTAATAGTGAGTGTTTAAAAGATAAATTATTTCATTGATGTATTTCTTTCTTGTTTATAATATTAAAATTTTGCATACAATACATTAACATTTTAAAAAAACAAATAAAATAAGTATCACCAAAATATATGTTAAAAATTTTGTATTTATATTATTTGATTAAGAAAATTGGCCTTTTACTTCTTTTTCGTTTTTTATTTTTGAATTAGAATATTTTAAATATTTATTCATTTGTTATATTTGATTAAATATGTAAAATTATGTAAATAAAAAACACAAATTATCAGACATGCTAACTTCTATCACCGGAAGCAATTGATAATGACCGGAGACCTTACATAATTCATATCAGTTTACTTTCATGCTGATGTTAAGTGTTACCCACCAACCATTCCAAAATTTTCTTGGTGCTATAAATCTATATACCCACCACTCCCCCGACTGTCGCACAGTACCGGCGGGTTTAAAACAAATTTTAATTTTGACGTCAAAAAAAATAAATTTTAATTTTAGGCCTTTTAAAATTAATTAAAATATTATAATAAAACTGATGTAATTTTATTTATAAAAGATTATTTTTAAATTTGTTAAGATAAAAAATATTTATTAAATTAATAAGTATCAAATGCATTGCATAATATTTTTAAAATTATAAATACTATAAAAAAGATATTTATAAAGAATAAAGAAATTAATGATAAAGTCAAATAGTGAGTTAAATAAAATAATTGAATCAATTAAAATAATTTTATTAAGATTATTATAATTTTATTTAAGGTTTATCTTTCAAAAATTTAAGATTGTAAAATTATTTATTAAATTTACGTAATGAAATTTTTTAAAATATATTTCTATTTCAATTAATAATTACGTCACCTGATAAGAAAACATAAAATAGTAACGAATTAAGAAAGAAAAATTATAGTATAATGAAGGTTTATATTTTAAGAGAAATGTTTTTTCTTCTAATACCACTCATCAATTAATTAATAAATTTTTAAAACTTTTATAAAACATTCATAATGAATAATTAATAAATTTCCGGAGCTTTTATTTTTAAGGGGTCTTAAGCAAAGGTTTTATACACCAGCCCCATGCCTGACTGACCCTACCCCCGAAAGTAATTTTCTTACTGTTTCAGATCATTGCCTTCAGTCGTTTCATCGTGATTAATAATTCTAGATTCTCTGGCATTAATCAATGACTTCAGATGCAGAATTAGTTTGAGGCATGAATAAAAATATAGCATGAGACAAGTCATATATGAGCTCACTACAATTATTTAATTTTCAATCAAATAGTTATTATTCAGTACATCGCAATATTTTATTCGAGAAAGGAAAATCTATTAGAATTTTAACATGTGATAATCTTAATCCATAAATAATATGTGTACCCTCTTAGGACTATGCCTACTAGGCTGTATTTTTCCTCATAAGCTCCTTGCCCCAACAAGTTGGCCTCAAGCTTAAGGGGTCGTGTACTCTGTTGGGACTAGGACGACCTGGCTATGTCTTTCATAGACTGACCTAGCTAGCAATCTGCCCTCCTGGGACGGGGGCTACCTGGTTATGGTCTTTTGTAACCCAACCTAATTAAAGGCCTTATCAGTTATATAAAGTGTACTCTTATGAGATTGAGCTGGTTTAGGTAATGGAGTTCAGGTATAACTCAAATCACTATAAAAGTGTTTGATGTACAATGATTGAGCGGAGATATCTAGAAGATCTCTTTATTATACAACATGTACATAGTAATGAAAAGTTAAAGAACTATAGAAGTAAATGAGACCAATGAAAGATTGAATGTTTGACACCTATAAGTCTTCTTCAGAACTTCAAGACTTCTATTTATAGAATTATTCCACAAGAGTCGTTAGACATAACATGCATTTTGAGTACATTAAATGTTAAGTGATGTTCAGTTTGTCGTGACCTGCAAAAAGTTATTTATGGTTTTATGGATGTTCACTGCAGATATAGTAGCTTGACAGATGTACAATGTGCATTTGTTGCAAAGTATTTTCCTTATTCGAGAAACAGTTAGTTGTAACAAGTGAAAGTGTTTTCCCATAGCCTTTTATGTACAACAACTACACATGGCTTAAGGTGTCTTACATTCCATACTCGTTTTCTTTCATGTTAAAATGTTTTTATGCATAGCCTTTCATGAATAACAAGTACAAATAGTTTAAGGTGTCTTACTTAGAGCTGGCAAAATGGCCTGCCACCGCCTAGAGCGGGTAGCAAGATTTTGCGAGTCGGGCTAAAAAAACTAGAGAAAATTTTGGTCTTGTAAAATTAAATTCTGAGCCCACCCCTATGTTGGTAGCGGGGTTGTGCGGGCGGCTCGGTTAAAACCTAATTTGTTCAAAATTAGCAAAAGCTAACAACAGGGGGGAAAGAGGATGGACGAAGAAAGGAGGAAGCCACATAGCGGCTACAGATCTGCACGACGACGGCGTTATGGCGAGGTGGTGGTCGCACACTAAGAGTGTCGAGATGAAGGCGTGAGCCTGTGCATTGATAAGTGCAGGGACTGCCGAAATGGCATTGGGTGAGGGGATGGTGATGCGACTCGCCAGTGGCTGGGACGCAGTGGCTACGCGATAAGCCGTGTATGGAAGCAAGTGGTGCGACGGGGCGACACATAGGTGAAGATGCGTGAAGGTGTGGTTTATGGTTACTGGACTTGACCGCGAGGAATAGCGCAAGGTGAACAAACATATTTCTTGCATTGGCACGAGGAATTGGAACAGTGGTGATGTGATGATTAGGTGATAAGAATGACTTTGATAAAATTAGCCCTTAAGACTGGTAATAAGAATATCCAAAATGAAATCTTTTTATTTAAAAGAAATCTATTTATTGCACTTTTATATTTTTAAATAGTTTTTTCTATTTTGGATGTCTTCATCCTCGATTCTTATGGTTGATGTTGTTTAAAATCGAATTAAAAAAAAAAACTTATTGGCATTTTTAGCCTCCGTTTGGTTTGGCGTTTCAACAGTGCAAAATAATGGTTTTGTGAAATTGATTTTAAATTATGAACGTTCAACGTGTTTCGTAAAACGTGCATAACTTATCTCAACCATCAATTTCTCTAATCAATTATACTCAATTGTAAACCAAACACACACTTGTTTGGTTCTTAGTTAGGAACAGTAAGAATCAATTATGTGGGATTGATTTTAATCTAGTCTTGTCCAATGTGTTTTGTAAATCGTGTATAATTTATTTTTTTATCATTAATTTTATAAATCTATCAAAATCAATTATACTCAACTGTAAATCAAACAGAGCCTTAATCACCTACCCTTTTCTTTCACCTCCATCTAGGGCTATTTATATTCTAGTTAAGAGAAGTTAGATTTTTTTTGAGTGTAAAATTACCTTGAAACACGCAAACACAATGCATTTACAAAATGACACATTCACCGCAGTCATCAAATGGTAGTCGTTCGATCTTCATCGGACGGCTCAAATGCCGAGATGAGTTTTAAATCCGATTTCCTCATCTTGGCATCTGAACCGTCCGATCTTCATCGGACGACTATCATTTAATGAATGCGGTGAATGTGTGATTTTGTGAATGCAAACAATCCGGATTATAAAGAAGTAGTAGTATAAATAAACAAGCTCCTAGTGACCTCCATTTTTCCTTCTCTTTTCTCTGAATTAGACATCACACAAGCCATCGACGATTTCTAGACCTTAATTCCGAAGTCCATCTGGATTCTCCATGGGTGCATAAAAATTCGAAATGCTTCATGCCCCAATATCGAAAATTTAGTAAAAAATCCCAAAATGCCTCAACAGCAATTGCCAAGGAGCAACTCGTGGCTTTTTCAGCACATGAGAAGACAAGCTTGATTCATCTATCTTTTCTTTTAGCATAATGGAATTTTAGCCAAAGGAAAAATAAACACAGTGATTTCTCTATTACTAATTTGGCATATATATAAAAGAAAGTAAACAAGTTGGGTAGGTGTTACAGGGACAATTAGCACAAGAGTGTGTAACGGGTGAGCTTGCAGCTTGCAGGTTTTAGGATCCATGCGTATTTCAGACATGTAATAATGTCTATGGATCTCCTTATTTATTCTGTTAGTCCATGAAGTCCAAAACATAGGTCTTCATCAGCACCAATAATTAACCATTTGTCAAGCTATGTATGGCCGGCCCAACCAAAAAGAGGCGTGGGGGAAAAAACAAAAACGATTTACTGTAAAGCATTGTGCATCGAATTATGACAGCAACAAAATAAAATTAATTAATTACCCTTCGGGATTAATCCCTTTAATTAAGTAGTATGATGCGTGCATAATTGCATGGTATTTCTTTCTTTCTTCATCGTGCTCGCACACGGGCCCGTATTTAGGAATTTCAATGCCTTAGGCAAAAACTAAGATATGGGTCATGTTAATATAGACTGATAATTTTTATGTTATTTTTCTGGCTTTTTGAGCTACAAAATTATTTATTAAAGTTTTATAATCAAGTAATTCTAACATCTCACTTTCAATAGATAATATAGTTAACCTATTCAATCTATCTTGTAGCATAATTTTTTTTTGTGTACAAGGAAAGCAATGAGGTTTGAACCTAGAACCTCATGTTAAACTATCCAAACCCCCAACCACTAGGCTGACCCTAGTGGGTTATCTTGTAGCATAGTTGATCTTAAATATGATTTAATCAATTTTAATTTTGAAAAACTTCTTTCAGCGGTCGCGACAGTTACAGGTAATTTTAATAATATTCTATAAGCAATGTATGTATTTGGAAAAGAACCTAATCTTTTTATATAGTTCAATATTTTTAACGGTGTGTTAATTTCATTTGTTAGAATTTTTTTTTAAATAACTTTAATTCTGAAAACAAATCAAGACCATCAATATCAGAATGGTTCTCAAAACTCAAAATCTTTTCAAAATTGATACAATATTTTTTCAATTCATATTCCCCTAAAGTTTTAAATTTATTTGAATCAAATAAAAAACCAAACATGTTTTCATATTCTAAAAATTGTTTAAATCGACTCTTAATAGAAGAAATAGACTGATCTAATGTATATAAAAAATATCAATGTAAAAAGAATCTTCAGCGGAATGAGTTATCTTATCACTATTAATGTCATCAAATTGTTTTTTTCTATGAATCTTACGTTTTTCATTGAACTTGGGCTCTATATCCATTTCAATAGCCATTTTTTTGGTAGATTCTAATGCAGATGCAAAACCATTTTCCCTATAATTTTTTAAATAAGTTATAAGGCCTCTTAAGTGATCTATAGCAATATCTATATTTTTTGTCAAAGAAAAGTACGTAAAGTAGTGACTGTGTTTTTTGGTTAAAAAAAGTAAATTGCATTAATATGGTAACCGTAGAAGTAGCCAATAGATTATAGGCTCAACAATACTATTGATACAAGGAAACTCACCGTTGAGTATTGGGTGCCTTTTCATTTGCAAAAACTAAATAAATGGGTTGTGGACTTTTAAATAGTTTAAATGATAAGAAAAAAAGAGATATAAAAAATGTAAGATATGTGCCTTATAAAATATTAGGCCCTATCTCAAACAATATTAATTTTTTAAAAAATAATTTATATCAATAATACTACTATATTAAAAAAAATTGGGGACCTTATAAATTTGGGGCTCTAGGCCGTGGCCTTATTTACCTTATTGAATGTCCGGCCCAGTCGCACGTGGCACACCTTACACCTCCAAATTCAGTTCTTCCGCATTATCCAACTAGCAGGTGCAATCGTTAGTGTAATGTAATACTGCGAGCATCACCAGAGTTCCATGACTAGACGAAATTATAATGGACCGCTACTTTGGTATCCATCAGGATATATTGGACTCTTTAGCTCTTGGGATGTTTTTGGGCCGCGTTGCCCGCTTTGTAATGTTTTTGGGCCTGTGCCCGTTCAATGCAATTTTTCTTGACAAAAATATTATTGCTTTTTTGCTTAAAAAAATTTATGGAATTTTCATTGCATTCATAAGCCGATTAAAGACCATTTTAATTAATACTCTAGAAAGCGGGGGAATTTGAAGAAAAAATCGAGTTAAAGTAAATTTTTAATATATAAATTAAATATGTATCACTATTTTTTATATTTAAAATTAGAGTGCAATATTAATATAAAAATATACCATTGCGTAAAAAAATACCATAAAAGTAATATTTAAATAAATAAATTATCTCCAAATAAATTTGTTGAAGAACCTTAAAAAATAGATATTTTTTAATAATTATATATATATATATATATATATTTAATTTTAAAAAAAGTTTGGTGGCTCCCCTGTCATAAGAACTTCCCCACTGACTCCATCAATTCTTTACTTTTTTTTTCCTTCAATAAAATCACAAAAAAAAATATTGAAATTCCTTTGCTTCATCATGCCCAAGCTTAGCATGTATGCCATCGCTTAAGAAAGAACTATATGGGACTTCCAAAAAAAAAAAAACTATACGAGACTTCCAACTACATAAGGTTAAGGGTGTGTTTGGTTTGCATTTTCATTTTCTGTTTTCATTGTCTGTTTTTTTGTTTTCTGTAATTTTACAAAGGAAAAACTGGAAATGCTGGAAACAAAAAATCGTCGTTTTCAGCATTTCCAGTTATTACTTTGTAAAATTTCAGAAACAGGAAACAAAATGAAAACATGATATGAAAATATGAAAATATAAACCAAACAGCCTGTAAGTCTTCACATGTTTATTTCGTTTCACTTTCCATTTTTCTCCGATGTAGCAAGCATATGTCCGAAATTTCAATTACCACTTTTGCTTAAAGCATGGGACTAGAATTAATGTTCTTTATGCTATTTTCTTCATACAGAAGTACTTCCGCAAAATTCCACCCAAACATGCTCTATATGCTCAATTTAATAAAACTTTGAATCTTTTTAGATACATTAATTCTGTAAAAGAATTTCAACTGTATGAAGAACTATGATTACTTTGTTCTTTTTGTTTCATCTATACTAGAATTGGGATGATTCCAGAAATGCTCGCTCTGAAGATTACTATATGATGTAAATAGACAAAGTTCTTTCCCGGCCCCTTTTATGCTGCAAAATTATGCTCACACAAATATATATATATATATAGGGATATTATAATATTATGGAAATAAATTCCTTTCCCCTTCACGAGGCAAACCAAATAATGATCAAAGAATACAAGCCATTTCTTTGTATTGAAGTAAGTTCTTTTCAATGGTGACAGCAAAGAAGAACCATATTGCTGGACAACCTTTCCTATTAATATTTTTCTGGTGATATATTTCTTGGCTTGGCTTATATATATATATGTCGACCTGATCATAAGCTCGAGGAGAACAACCAAATCTGTTTTTTTCTTTAATTTTTTGGTGTTTGAGGTTCAGGGAATTTAATGGCTTCTGGAGGATCCAAATCAGTGGCCTTCATCCTCTTGTCACTGAATCTAGTATTGTACTTCATTGTGCTTGTAATTGCATCCTGGGCAGTCAATCATGGGATTCAAAGGTCTAGTGAAACAGGTAATTGAAGTGCTTATATTTCATCAGCTGAAAAAAAAAAAAAAAAGAAAGAATTAAAAATTGTGTTTGTTAATTTCAATTTTAATTACATGATTTGTTGACTTGGCTGATCTGCATTTGCGCGCAGCATCTGTTCTGTCAATTCCGGCTAGAATATTTCCAATTTACTTCCCAATTGGAAACATGGCAACTGGTTCCTTCATAATCTTCGCTCTCATTGCTGGTGTTGTGGGGTTCATCACTTCATTAACTGGATTGCATAACATTTTCCAGTGGAATGCTCCCAACTTATATGCAGCAGCAATGTCTTCATTTACAACATGGGCACTAACTCTACTAGCCATGGGGTGAGTAGTCTTACCTTATAATAATTCATATTTATCAAATTTCTACCATTCCCAGTGCTTTAATTGTAACAAAGACAAAAAAAATTAATGTTATTGGCTGGCTATTACTTCTTTTCTTGCAGATTTGCGTGCAAAGAGATTGAACTTGGCTGGACAGACTCAAACCTGGTAATTAAGTTTCTGTTAGAATGAAAGAATTTCAATTATAAGAAAGTGAGCCATATCTATAAAACAATTAGCCTACTGTTATTTTACAGCTAAATGGAAAAAAAAAAAAGAAAAAAGAAAAAATGGGGTGTCTTCAGTTATTTATTAAGTACTGCATTATGGTTTCTAACAAGCCTGCACACACTTATTATTCATTATTTATGCTTTGTTTTTCGCAGCGTACACTGGAAACGATCACGATAATTGTGAGCGCAACACAACTGTTATGCACGGGTGTCATTCATGTTGGGGTTTCAGAAGTTATCGGGTAGTAGTGTCAGTTTCAGTTTCAACGGGTGGCATAATGAATATTCTTCAACAGCTACGTAATTGTAACTTCCTTTTTTCGAAAAAAGTTATTTCCAGTCCTTTGTTTTTTTACATACATTCTTTCATGTGTGTGTGAAAATAATAAATTGAACTACATATATTTTTTTTCTCATTTGAGGGTGCAGACTGCAGAGCAGAAAATATAAATAAATATGACTTTTTAAAAAATTTGGGGCATTCCGAGAATCGAACTCGGGACCTCTCGCACCCAAAGCGAGAATCATACCACTAGACCAAATGCCCGGATGTTTAATATTCATTAAGCACTAACTAAACTCTGATAGATACGTTAAATAGACATTGGTCATCAGTTAGTTGGTTTTGGCGCAGTATTTTTCCATGACATTGAAAAAAATAAAAAAAAACCCGATTCTTTTACACCTTAATTTGTACACTAATGTTCACATTTTATATTTTTTTTATTTTACATTAATTATCATATTTTTACTCTTTTTTTAATCTCTCACTTTCCTATACTTTTACACTCAAATTTTTTTAGTGTGGGAATAACATTTTCTATTTTTCTATTTTTTTATTTTCTCTCTTTTTTGGATGCAGGAATCTTATATAATATATATATCCCTTTGAGTAGGGTATATAATATACACCCTCCCTGAAATAATCATTTAAAATAATACTAATTTTGCTGAATATAACACCAATAAATTGTTAAACTTAATAAATAATATAACAACATACCATTTGAATTTTATGATTAATTCAGAACTAATCCGTGACTAATGTTTTTAGCTTGGAATTAATCTGTAAATTTCTTGTAGTGACTTCTTTATGTTTAATTCTGTCACAATCCAATAATTATGCGAGAACCCATCAAGGAAGGAGTGCAGCACTCAATCCGCTAGCTTGGGCCTTGAGTTGAAAAATCAGGGAAAATTTGGATCATAGCCCAACAATGAAATTAAAAAAAAGAAAGAAAATCGTGTGGTTGATTAAGGAAGAACCAGCTTGCAAGTAAATCTCTCATTCATATCAAAATAGTTGCTGGTGATACATATTCTCGTCGATCGCCACGTGCAATAAACAAAACAACATTTATTAGCGGTCACACCTGTAGGTTGTAGCACGTCAATGCAAATCAATTAATACATAGCATGGCCTGGTTAATTTTACTTGGGACAACCCGGCCATGTAACATCATATGGAGAAAGGGTTTTAAGGACCGGATTCCTTTCGAAGAAATTGGTTGGCCTGAGTTCAAATGCAGTGCTCAACAGTGGCATTATTGGGAAGTCTTCTTGAGCTGGAACATGATGAATTCCTACTACATACCACAACACAATATCCTTGTTCATAATGTTTCTATTCCTGCAATTTTTTTCAATTCAAGAAAATAAAATAGTGTAAGCTATTGAGGTCAATCATAAACCATATGAAAACCTAAAATTTTAATTCATAAAAAGAAAAAAAAAATTATACTTTTTGGTCCAAACCGCTAAAGTGTCATCCCCATGGCTTTGATCAACATGGAGTCCACCAGCCCACTTCTGAGTCCGATTATATGGGGTTACCCACACGTTATAATTGGTAAAAGCACCACGAATTTGTGGATAGTCATCTTCTGTTAAAAGGGGGTGAACTGGGATTGCTGGAATCAAACGGTATCCAACATCATTTCCAATAGATGTTTTCTTGTTAGGATTCACCACTGTAAGCTCAGATGGGCTTAACCCAATTGTAATCTTTGCATCAGATTCAGTCTTAGCGGTTTTGGTCTCGGTGGTCCAATAGCTTTTTCTCTTTGAACTTCCATCTGTGATTCTTACTGTCTTCAAATTGGTCTTCTCAAATGAGTTGTCAACACCATCAATGTCAAGGTCAAGATAGTAAATGTAGAAGTGGTCATGGTAAATACCAATACTGTTTGCTGACACTAAAGAACCATATAGATCCTCCTTAATCTCATTCTTGTGCTTAACATCTGTTCCCTTAATTTCCAATATACCTGATAATGCTATCTGTATATATATTTTGAAGTATACAAAATAGAAAAAAAAAAGTAGCAATTAGAGTTTAGATCGAAAAAGGACATGTCATTAATTAGTTTTATCTTGGTGCATATATTGAAAACATAAAGCCTATATATGTTTCTCATCACAAAATAATGAGAAGAAGACAGAATTAAAAACAAAATTGGATAGTCTCTCATCTAGTCGTCGAGAGATAAAGAATGTGTTTTACTAGCTATTTCAACTAGCTGAAAGTTGAAAATACTAGCTGAAATCAAAAAATCTGTGTTTGGGAAGATAACTTTTTTGAAAAAGATACTAGGAGTAGCTTTTTTAAAAAAGCTCCAAATTTCAGCTAGTAGCTGAAAATTGATTACAAATTTAACCATTAATCACTCTCACTTATCATTATTTAATAATTAATGTTGTCCTTAAATGTCATTTTACCATTTTCAACTAGTTTTACCAATCACATTCAATAGTTTTTCAGCTTTCAACTATCTTTTAAACTTTCAGCTAGCTTTTCAACTAATTTTACCAAACACACTCAAAATTTGATCATGTGCTTAAATTCCTTTTATTTCATTTTTAATTTTTTTTTCCTCTCTCGATATTAAAAATAAATCATAATTAAATAATTAGAGCTAATTTTAAAATTTTTATCTTGTAATTACCAATTAAACATTCCGACATTTCGGTTCAAAGTTCAAGGTCCCTTGGGGTTTGGGAGTGACCCATGTGATGTGCTCCTCCCATACCTAGGGCAGGTAAAAAAAATTAAAAAAGAAATCATTGTTAATTTGTGCAAAATTATATCGTGTATCAACTATCAAGTATGAAAAATATAGTTTTCGGTGGACCATCTCTGCAATCACTTTAATTAAACGGTAAAAAATGTTATAATTATATATAAAAGTTGTCACTTTACTTTTTCTATATGCTTTTTGTCCCCGTATAATAATAATATATACAATATAATTGAAAAGAAATAAATAAACAAATACATAATGAAATTATATATACATACCGCAGGCTTGATGGACCCGCTTGCTTTAAACTCCCAATCTAGAATATTATCGTAGTTGCCAACAGTAACTATTGACCTTACCACTAAGTTCACTTCATTCCTAGATTCTTCGAGCTGTGTAACATTTATTCCCATAAAAAAATTACAATGAATATTTATATATCATAGTAAACACGTGACATAATAATAAAAGAAGAAAAATTCAAGGTGTAGTAAGGATTCTTACATGACCAACATTAGGAATGTCTGTTTCAGTGTGACGCCACATGATATTGCCATATTGTTCAAACACGCAAATTGCCTTCTCCAAGAGGCTTGGGGTACCATCATCATCGTGAATGTATACATCTATGAACTGAGCATGTGGTGGGCAATCACGGTTAGGTACCAAAGAGACCGTAGAGAGACCAAATCCAAACTCTCCAGCATCAAAGAAAGTCTTAAAGTAAAACTCTTCTGACGGATCTTGGTATGGCACGAACAACTCAGAAATGTAGCCTTTGTACAATACTCGACGGGACTTGTGCTTCTCTAAATCGTAAATAGAAGCCAATGATATTACAACACCAGCTCGCACATCAAACCCTATATGGAACTTCCAGTTGGCCCAACTGAACAAATAAATATTATATGTCAATCTCTCAAGCATGGCAAAAGGAAGATAGAGTTAGTTGAGTAAAACTAGTTAAAAGCTATTAAATGTGTTTAATAAAACTAGTTGAAAATGGTAAAATGACATTTAAGGACAATATTAATTATTAGATAATGATAAGTGGGGGTGGCTGAGAGCTAAACTTGTAATTAATTTTCAGCTAGTGGCTGAAAATTAGAGTTTTTTTTAAAAAAAAGCTAACCCAAGTAGCCTTTTAAGAAAAACTTGTAGCTACCCAAAAAACTACCTTCCCAAACACTGCTGAAATGGTTTCAGTTACTATTTTCAACTTTCAGCTAACTAAAATGGCAAACCAAACACACTCAAAGCCTATGTCAGGTAAACAAGTCGGGTTCAGCCCATGAATTTAAGGTGCAGGCCTTGAAAATCGTAGCTCGGCTCGGCCTATTCTCATCCCTAGCGGGCTAAGATATTTATAAATAATGTTATTTTTAATAAAAATATAAATATATTATACATAATAAATAGTATAAAAATATATCTTTTAAATTTCTACTGTTTGTCTATTTAGAGATATGCTTTTTGGTCTATTTAAGATGAGCTTTTAATTACATTATTAAAAAGTAAACATATTAGTTCGTAAACATATTAGCCTATTTAGAAATAAATTCATTGACCTATTTAAAGTTGATGATATGAAATAAACTTTTAAACAAGTTAATAGGTCAAACGACTTTCACACAGGTTAGTCGCTAGACCTAAAAACATGGCATATGATTGGCTACAAGCCAGACTTAATTAGGCCACGAAAATGTAATGTAGGCCAGATTTGAGTCCTTCAAAGTCTAGCTCAACTCGACCTACTTCCATCTCAATATATTCCAATAAGAAAATTAGTTAACTAACTCAAAAATAAAAGTTAATTATAAAAAAAAAGAGCATTAATTTACCTAATACTGTGGCCGTTGATCTGGACGCCTGGACCTTGTGGTTGATGGGTTGCAAGACTATGCTGTCTTGGACCGAATGGTGGCTTCTGATGTGAAAATCGGTATTCGGTATTCTCAGCAGTGGGCACAGGTTCAATACCTCTGTCACGGTACTCAACAATCTTCATCTTTTGAAGATCAACGACTATTGTGATTCCACTAATAGGTCTCACATAGATATTGGGAGTGGTTTCTTTCATGAAGCAGTCGACCCTCACGGTCCTGCTACTCTTTTCTTCTCCGAACCACCCCATGGTGAAAGTAGAACACACCACCTCAGAAAGGTTCAAGCCTCTCTTATTCACTGATTCAATGAAAGGAGGATATTTGAGTGGCAGCTCTATGGCTGCGTCTTGTTCCTCAAAGGACAAGATAGGGAAGCCATGGCCTTTGTAAATATTGTCAGAGAGAATGTGGGTTGCCCTGAGATCAATTACGATCTCGTGGGTTTGGCTATTGATAATGGCAATGACGAAGGCTTTGCGAGGGATTGTAACAGCACCTGGTTTGGTGGATTCCCATTTGAGGATGGAAGCTTTGTCTGGGTCATCAAGGCCAATATAGTGGAAGGCTAGTTTGTTCTTTGAGGCTCGGTATTTGGTTAGGACTATGGTTCGGACAAGAGTTATCTCTTGTTGGGTTAAAGGGTCTAGTGGGTGTTGATAATGCAGAGGGGTTATGGAGAGTACTGCTTGGAAGGAGAGGAGGGTGGTGAGGACAGAAAAAAGAGCAAGTTTCATGGTGGAACCCATGGGGAGGTAGCTAGCTAGTGAAGTCTAGCTACTAGCTCTTGCTGTGTGGAATGGAAGCTCCCTCTCGTGCCTTTAAATAGCAAATGTCGTGCATGCATGTGTCCTTGTTCTATATGCTACTTTCGCTAATAATTTAAGGGAATTATATCCGACAAAAATTCCATGCACATAAGCTATTCTTGGTTAATAGATGTTTTCCCTCAAGAGTTAGCCCGTTTGGTTTAGAATTGATTCTAAAAATAAATGGGTGAGATTGATAGTGCACACTTTACGAAGTACATTGGACGAAAGTGATTTAAAATCAATTCTGTAAATCATGGTTTTGTTTGGTCAAAATCTAAACCAAACGGGCTATTATTCTATTTGTACAACGGGGAAATATACAACAACATACAACCACCACGTGTCAGCATTTCTTTTTTTGAAAAAATAGAAAAAAAAATAAATCAAAATGGTCATCTCATATTAGTTGGCATAAATAGGCCGAAAAAATGTCATTCACTTGTCTCAAAAAGCTGCAACGTCTTTTCATTAAAAAGCTCCATCTTAATTTAAAAAAATAAAAGTAAAAAATTAAAAAAAGTAAATCGTCTCAGTAGGAAAATTAAAAGTCATTGTTTACCACCTCTCGAGCTTCGTTTTTAAGTAAGCAAACCAAAATTTGTAATTTATAGGCATTTAGTTTATAACCCGCTAAGATACGAGTTATAACTTGTTCAGATTCAGTTTATAATCAAATTAAAAAATGGTTCATAAATTCCTCAGAGTTCAATTTTTAAGCAAGTAAACCAAAGTTTATAACTTATAAGCATCCCGTTTGTAACTAACTGAGATAAGGATTATTACTTGTTAACAATTAGTTTATAACCAAATTAAAAAAAATTCATAATTTCTTCACACTTACTTTTTAACCAAGTTATCCATTACTTATAACATGTTGGAGGGAGATGTACAAAACACGTGGCCTCTCCCCTCTCACCTCTGTGAAGTAGTTCTCTCTCTCTCTCTCTACATTATTTTATTTTTAAAAAAATTGGTAACATGACGCTCAAATTACTTGAATTGTTTTTTGAAATAAGTAGCATTTTTTTTACAACTGATCTGTACCTCCTCTTTATGCCAACTAACATGACATGACCATTTTGATTTATTTTTTTTTCTATTTTTTTAAAGAAAGAAATGTTGACACGTGCTGATTGTATGTTGTTGTATCTTTCCCTGTCGTTATGTCTAAATGTTTAAGGATAAATATAGATTCGTCTCGAATTTAAAATTGATTACATGGGGAATATCGAGAAAAGTTATAGAAAAAGAAAAAAAAAATGAAAGGGAGTGAAAATTGTGATAATTAATATGAGGAGTGTTAATGTTATCAACACACATTGGTTAAAATTCACATGGTCGGGTCCCACCAAATTACATGGGTCTCACTCCCAATATGGTAGGACCTATATGACTTTCAACCAATCACAAAAAGTGTGTTGGAAAGAGTGTGCTGCTAGCACTTTTCTAATCTGTGCCTATATATAAAAGGAATTCCCTTTTTTTGGTTTCCACTTTTTCCAAACAATAATACCCCTGATTCACGGCTCATTCCGATATACTGAATTCTGGTTTTTTTAATGATAACTTTTTTAACACCAATCCTTATTTTTTTCAATTCAAAATCAAATCTTGATTGATTATATTTTTTCCTATTCTAATTTTAATCCATGTTTCTTAATTTAAATTTAAAATATTATCCTTATCATTTAAGTTGTGAATTTTTAAAGTAATTTTGAAAAGTATAGATTAATAATTCAAATTCAAATCCAAATCATTCTTTAAATTTGGAGGATATACTGAATTCTGGTTTTTTTAATGATAATTTTTAACACTAATACTTATTTTTACAATTCAAATACAAATCTTGATTGATTCTATTTTTTTCTATTCTAATTTTAATCCATATTTCTTAATTTAAATTTAAAATATTATCCTTATCATTTAAGTCGTGAAGGAGTTAGTTTATTATATACCATAATAGAGAAGGACTTTATATTTAGAAGTTAGTTTATTTTACATTTTATATTATACTGAATTTAGTTTAACTTAGAATGTTGAATATAATTTTAATTTATTCATGCAAATTAATTATATAAGATATTTAAAAATATAAATAAACAAATTTTACCTTTTTCTCAAAAAAAAAAATGCGGACAGTGCCTGTCTATCCGCTAGTTAATATAATGAAAAAGGAAAAGAAACAATAAAAAGTAAATAAATATAAAAAAGTGTATAAAAATAAATGTAAAAAAAATAAAGTTAAAATATAAAATAAGGCCACATGCTAAATTATACATGGGTTTTGTTATTTTCATAATTTTAAAATGAAAAATCACTTGCACACATAATTGAATATATTTTGCCTCATATGTCTCCTTTATATAGGGAGAAGGATATAGGTTGGATTAGACCAACTTATGGTTGGATTAAATGCAATGTTGATGGATCTTTCCAGGTAGGGGGTCGGAAGATAGCTTGTGGTGGTGTGTTCAGGAGGA
This sequence comes from Sesbania bispinosa, assembly GCA_026901365.1. Classification (NCBI taxonomy): domain Eukaryota; kingdom Viridiplantae; phylum Streptophyta; class Magnoliopsida; order Fabales; family Fabaceae; genus Sesbania; species Sesbania bispinosa. The sequence goes on from QLOH01000253.1 coordinate 1,215,467, forward strand.
ATGATATATAGCTCATGGGTGCAAGGTTTTAGTAACAATTTGGGCCATGGAACGGTTCTATCAGCTGAGCTACAGGCAATCTATATTGCCTTGTGCCAAGCCAAAGCTATGAAAGTTACTAAGCTTTGGGTTGAGAGTGACTCTAGTATTGCTATTCATTTAATCCTAAATGGATGGCCACCAACTCACATTCATGCCACCATTCTGAGGGAAATTCATCGTCTGAGTAATGAAGACTGTGCAGTTGTCTTCTCACATGGATTCAGGGAGGGTAATCAAGTTGCTGACTGGTTAGCAAATTTAGGCCATAGTTTATCTTTAGGATTACATGTCTTTCATAATCCTCCTCCTGATTGTTTTAGCATTCTTTGAAATGATCTTGGGGGAATTACATTCCCTCGTAGAGTAGTTATTTAAATTTTTTGTTTTGGCCTTTGGGCCTCATTATTTTCAAAAAAAAAATATTTATCTCTTATTTTCTATACTTTTCTCACACGTATTTTTAATACTTTTTATTTTTCTCTTTTTGATTCTTTTATTTATCATATTTTCAATATAATTTGTATATAATTTCAATTTTTTATCTATTTCTTTTTTAAGTCTCCAACACCTTAAAATTGGGGTAACAAGCATTATTTTTCACAATTTTGATATTCATACATAAAAATAATTCTTTTCTATTTTTCTATTTTTTTATCCTCTTTTATGTCATATTATTCATTTTTTCTTTTTCTTTTATTTTTTTATTTCTCACCCACTACCTCTCATTCAATTTAGGATACTAAATTTTCCCATACACACACATACAGAGGAGGGATCAAATTACACCGATATAAGTTACACCAAGTATTACACCATTGATAACTACAAATCAAAAGTGCTGTTTAGTACTCCAACCGTTGAATTATGTTTATTTATCATCGTGATTATTTGTGTCAAATTTCATAAAATTTTAACATTGTTTACTTAGATAATCAAATGGTTGGTTTTTTTTCATATATTTCAAAGGTATATATGACGTTAATCTTGAGACATCTCAATGACATATCAAATAATTTTGGATTAATTTAAAATTTTATATATATGATCTATATGATACTAACTTTCAATTCAATGGTGGATACTTAATACAATAATCTATTAAAAAGTTGTTCAGCGAGACAGCGATGTAATACTTGGTGTAACTTATATCGGTGTAATTAATTTGATCCCTCCTCATATATATATATATATATGAGACATATCAAGTGAGAATAACTTTCTTATGTGAGAATAAGAATAGTCATTTTCAACCATCAGATCTTAATAAATGGTTGGGATTAAAATCCCCAATTATGAGATCGCGTGCCCCAACGATCCTTTGACCTTCAACTAAAAAGAAATATTTTTCTTCCTTCACGGCTATGCTTCTATCGCTCCCCTAATTCATATTTATCGTTTTCATTGGCAATGGTGTACGAGATTAATTTTGAGAAGAATACCAATATACGAGATAATTTTGGAGAAAAATCTAGAAAACAGTAAGTTATAGAATTTCGGAGTGTGGAGATCACCCTTTATGACAATTCTATGTAATTGTACAAACATACTGTTCTGGAGGTAAATTGCACCTCGGCCAATTCAAGCCGATATATCCACATTTTGATGAGGCAGTTACAATGAATAACAGATTTTCCGCCACAATCCCTCTATAAATACACTGCGGGGATCATTTTGAGGTACACTTTCATTCTATATTTCATAGTATTGAATCTCTCACTGACTTAAGTATCAGAGTCCCTGCAGGTACCCTGTCCCGCCGTGGGTACGCCGCATTCCGCCGTGGACTACGAGAGGATTCAACACCTTCAACCGGAGAACGCCACGAAGATTTTCTACACGAACATTTGCGCCGTCTGTGGGGAAACGAGAAACGCTTCTTGGATCCCCATTTTCTTTGAGAACCTGATTCAAGAGTCGTGAAAATCATTTCTGCGAGAAAAAAACATTGCTCTTCCTATTTCGATTCGGTTCGTAAAATTCTCCTCCGAGAATTCTCCTATAAGATTTTGGCGGCTTTTCCGGTAAGCAATCACGTTTCCATGACCCGTCATCCCTTCCGAGTAATATTGAACTCAATTATTTACTTCGCTATTTTAATTAGCATGTGAAGATCTTGTACTATTTTCCTTTTGCTTTCTTTCTTTTTCTTGGGACAATTCTTGAGGTTACTGGCAGAAGCGTGTGATGGTTCTCCTCAAAGACAAGATCAAGATTGAGCGCCTTCATGCTCTGCTTCTCGAGTTCTGGCGTCAATTTCTTTGTCCGAGTATGACACATTCGACACAGAATCACGCACAAATCCTTATACTCAACGTTTTTACTTGCTTGATCTTTTTTCCGGTGCAGCGCAAGAAATCAAGAATCAAATTCTTACTCACGCTGACTTAATGCGGCGATGAAATTCAAGTTTAGATGAAATCTGAGCTTTTCTTTGATAACACGTAAAAATATTTTTGAAGCTATCATCTTCTCCGAGACGATGTAACTGGCTTTTCATTCCGTGATTAATTCCGAGTTGATCTTATATTTCGAGACAAAGTATGATTGCAGCAGGAGAACAAGCTTTGATCTTCTCACAGACTCTGATTATATATACCTTAAGTAAATGGCATAATAATATATGAAATTTGATATAGGGGGCAGCAATTGAATTCTCATTATATCAGTTGAATTCCGGGGGTATATTATTTCCGAGATCCATAAATCCGAGTGAAGCTTTGCGGAGGTGTCGTTTTTCAGAGATGAAATTGAAAAGGCAAAACTGGATCTAAAAAGCGAGTGCTTATTTGGCAATTTCTTACATGCCTTCAGTATTTCGGTGTTTAATTATGTTCCGAGACATACGCATTTTGTTCCGAGATATGCTCCACCGTCTTGGCCACAAACCGAGGCAGATCCAACAGAATCAGAAGCATGATAGCCTAATATGGATAGTGGCACATTGATTTTAAGCCAAATGCCACCTACTCCGAGGTGTGGCTCATCAATCCGAGATGAGGTTATTGGTCCGACACTCCGAGGCGCTAACCACCCTGGTAACCTCCTTACTATAAAGCTTCATGAAGCTTGTCGGTGTTATCATTCTAAATTGGCTCGCAATTAATATTCCCGATCGCCTCCCTCCTGGCTTTGACATGGTACGAGTATTGGCCCTGTAATAGAGAATTAAATTCCGAGATGTGAGACGCCTTAGGGTCGTGCAAATTAAATCCGAGATGCATAAATTCTGTGGTTTGGAATCACCGTCATAAGAGCGGGGGTAATTCTGTTCTGACACGGATGTTTCACGTGATTAATCCATCATGCACTGATTTTTCACATGCTGCAACAGCAGAATCCGGGACCAGCACTTGGTTAGGCCCACACGCGGTAGTCCCTCGCACTTCTTGTTGGACCCGCATCTGACTTGGAGGCACACCATACAAGACACGTGCAGTACCTTCCAGTCAACCCAAGTAGCTTGTAGAGTTGATTTAATCCCATATCAAAATTAGTGGCCGTAAAGATCGCTCCTATTAGTTCTGCTCTTCCCTCAGGTGATACACTACTAAGGTGCTACCTTATAACTTCTTTCACTCCCATCCATCTGTTCTCGAGAGTTTGCCAATCTATTTGTCAAATCTGGATGCACCTCGCAACTCAAGCTGATATCAGGAACGCTTTGGAGAATCCTCACTCGCGTATTCACAGCAACGTCGTGGGGCTTGTATTCATATAATCTGAATGACCCGAGACGCCCAACTATGATTAGTATTCCGGGATATCCCGAGATACAATTCAACGGAGCAGTGCGGTTCGTCAAGAATTTTATCGGCTAAGTTTGAAGAAAGGTTTTCAACGTAAAAGTTGATTCTGTCAAGTGCGTTCGACCTGATCCCATTACAACTACATACCCTGTCACATGACTCTCCATATTGGTTAGTGGACCTTGCCGACGTGGAAGTCGGCAAGTTCTATGAGTTGGTTATAACTACATACTCTGGTCTATGTCGTTACCGTGCCATTGAGACATCCTACAAGTCGCGAGCTTCCACAACTCAGCCCCACAACCGACAAGGCAGAGCCTCAAAAGGCCATCGAAAACGCATTAACGAGTCATGCAAGGAGATGTTGAAGTAATTCGACAACGCCGACAGCATGAGAGATCGAGTTTCTCATTTCGAGATTTCGAGAAATGAATCATTCGTGTTCGAGTGGAAGAATATCTACTTCTGTTGCAACTCCTGGTGCTGAAGAGCTAACGCCAACCTGCAATTCAATATCTCCATCAAGGTTCAAATTCCCTGAAGGCTCTGAAGCCGGAATCATGGTTAACACAGCGCGTGAAACAGTTGCAGCATGACGGATTTTAGAGGCGAAATTGTTGAATAGGCAAATTTCCGTCTCTAAAATCTGTCCCTAAAATTAATATTACTATTGATACTGAGCTAGTTTGTTTGTGCTTAAAAAAAGTACTTTTTTAAATTGTTTAAAAAAATTGATTTTATTTTAGAGATTCTTGTATAATCAGAAATAAATGTTCGTTTGACTACAATCATAAAAAAAACACTTTATTTGCTACAATAAATGCTTTCACATTGTTAAACAACTTTCTCTCTCTTCTATTTTAACTGCTTTTTTCAAGAAGCAACTCTGAGTTGCTTCTAAGAAAAAGTAGAAAACTGATTATTTTCTGATTCTGTTTCTTGAAAAAAGTTTAGACAAACATTTTAAAAATTCATATAAGTGATTTTTTTTTAAAAAAAGATGTGATTCTTTTAAGAAATAATTTTAAACAAACGAGCTCATTATTATTTTATAATTCAGAGACGGAAATAGAGACAGAATTTATCAGACATGGATAACTTCTGTCTCCAAATTTATCTCTAAAATTTTTTAACAATTTAGAGACGGACAAAAATTGAGACAGAAAATTCCGCCTCTAAAGTCCGTCTCTAAAATCACAAATTTAGTTTCGTCTTAATTTGGTATAATCCGTCTCTAATTCCGTCTCTATTAGTGACGGGCGGAAAAAAATCCGTCTCTAAATTTCGTCGGTAATTGAAACTTTTCTGGTAGTGTTATGGGCTTAAGTTTCAAGAACTTCACTGGAGGCACTTCGAGCTCCTTGAAATGAACATTTCGAGCTTTTACTCGAAACTGGAAATATTGCCTTTACCATCCTCATTTCGTTCTGCTCACGTTTTCTCTTGTCCATACCATGGAATTCGACTTTGCTTGAATTTTTTCTTGAGGCCTTCTTGTCCAAATAAGCAATAGCAACAATAGTGGGCTTGTTGATGAGTTGAAGCACGTTGAAATCAGAGATGGCCTTTGCACCCGTGGTGGCCCGTTCGTCTTTTTCTTCTTCTAACTTGTCCATTAGTTCGAAGGCCATATTTTCGAGGACTGCCACTTATTCGATTTTTTTTAACAAATAAAACTCCATGATGCACTGTAAATTGCTTTAGCAGCAACTTATTCATGATACATGGGTTTTCATTCTCTTTTTGAAAAAAATTGACTTCTTCCACAAGGCTATACTCTCACAAAAGTTCCTGTTTTCTACGGCCTAAAATATTTCTTCTCCCTCTCAATTACTTACGGCCTTAAAATTAAAGGTCACTTCTATTTTCTCTAAGGCTTTTTAAATGCCTCGAAGGGCGCCTTTTGGATTTATACCATTAAATCTTAGTCATTGGTATTCTTTTGAAAAACTTTTTCAATTTCCTCTCATTTCTCCTTCTCAAATTTAAATTGTTCCATTTGTCTAACTTCTTCATTATTCAGAAACTGAGATGAAATTTGAGAAATTGTTGTTTGTTATTATTTTTCATTGAAAGTGTGTTCTTCCACTTCTAACACGCTACAAATTCCAATTTGAATACAACTACCCACAAGATATCCCACCGGGCGTGCCAATTTTTTTACCCTAATTTTTTTTGTAAATAAAAATGATCTTAAGAACAATCTGGGGACAAGATAAAAATCCTCTTAACGGTTCTTTTTAGGGCAGTTTTACTTGGAATTTCGAAAGAGAATGAGATGAAGAAATAGAAGTAGAGAAAAATATGTGAAAAAAAAATAAAAGATGAATTTAAAAAGAGTAAAGAGAAGATCTTGCATTAATTAAAATGAAGGGATTACATACTTTCGATCTCGTTTGCCAATAGTCGCTGATGGATGGACATGTTAGGCTTGTAAAGATTTTCAGGAAATGGGATTCAACCCTCTTTACATTGTACAAACACATATTTATAGACAAAAATCCTAACTACCAATCTTTACAAATTTACCACCTAATGAACATGTGTCAATTATACATTTAAACACATTTATTTAATAAAAAATATCTAAATTATTGGTAACTTCCAATAACTTCCCCTTGGTAACTTCTCATAACCACTTTGAGACCCTCCATGCTCTTGACTCATCTTCAATCTTCAAATCTTGCACTTGAAATGTCTCATAGGGAAGATAAAATTATTTCAATATCTAATCAAAATAATTATGGTGTTAACAGGTTCATACCAAGAAGAGTCAGTGTGTGAAAGAGATTGGTGAAACTGAGATAGAGAGAAAGAATTATAAAATGAAAATTGAACTAGTTAATATTTCTCTGTCGCCATTTAGCAATTTCATATGCTTGCCATCCATTTAATACTTGATTGATGCTCAACCTCCGATCCATGTACTCTTTTTTGTTTGAGCACAACTCATATGATTTTTTTAATTGGGTGGTCTGTTGTGTTGTGTGATTTTAAGATGTAGATTGGTCCCGTTGTTAAGCATTACTTCTATGGCTCGTTAATGCGTAATTTGAATATGCTTTATTGTCAACTGTTGCCTGGTTCGATTGTATATTTCAACTTCTTGGTGGTCTAGATTATGTTTGGTTTCTGATGGTTGTAAAATTTGAGAACATGTCATTTGTGTTGTCTTGGTCTACTTCATATGTTCGATCATCACTACAAGAAAAATTGTGTTTAGCAGGGGTTGCTCAAACCCCAACTGTCAGTGTTTTAATGGGGATTACATTACCACGATTTCCCGAACCATCTTTAAATGCACCAATTACCTGCGGCTCTCTAACCGCAGACAAGTTTTTTATTTCCTGCGGTTCCAACCATGGATAAATCTTTCTAAATTCCTTTCAAATTATTTATAATTTCAAAACTTGTAAAAATTATATAAAAATTAGTTGGGGTTTGGAACCCTAGCTAAAATGTGAAATTTGGTCCCAAGTTCCTTTTTCGTTTCACGCTGACACTCCCCAAAATAAACTCCCTCTTTGTGCTAATATCAAAACTAGTTCCCAATATCTACTCTTTAGGGCTTTACCATCGTCATCCCGTAAGCCATTCCCTCATATTTTCACCATCTCTACTCTCTACTCTATCCGTTCTGCAATCCCTCTTTTGCAGCATCAGTGAACTTCTTCGACGGTGCGATTCATTTCGTAAATGACGGCGGCATGCGACTCTCTTCTCCAGTGTGTGATTCCCCTGATTGGCTCATAAAGGTGAAAACCCTTACGCTCATTTTAATCGCACAACACTTCCTCTGTCATAAGCACGACGTTTGGGGTTCAAGTTTTTTGGTGGAAGGTGGGCGATGGGGTTCAAGCACGACATTGTTCTAGTAAAGGCTGACGCCAAGACAGAGGTTGTGTAGAAGCGAGGAGAGCAGCGTGGTCTTCGGGCTCAATTTCGTTGTGTCTTCCGTCAACGTCTCGGAGCAACGGTGGGGGAGAGTAACTGTAATGGGTCTTTGTGATGGCAGAGGTTGGAGATTTGGTGAGGTTATGGTTTCTGTTTCTGTTCTTTGTTCATTTTTCGCTTTCCATGATCAGTTTATCTCACTCCCAACTCAAGAAGGTATATATTCCTTTTCTTTTTCATTTATCACTTTTTTATGCATTTTATGATAAATCTCTCCTTATCGGTACTTTTGTGATTGTGCAATTATATGATTTGAGTAAGGAACAATTGATCTACTTTATGGAAATAAGATGGTAGATTGTGCATAAACTGTTTGATAAATTGACATAACTAGAATAAGATTATTGTTTAATAATATGCTTAAACTGCTCAATAAGCAATTGAACTACCACGAGTAGGTGACTTGTTACTGTTCTATAATATGTTTCTTTGATCATCCTTATTCCTTTGTTTAGACTAAATAGGATACATAAATTTGGATTGCCCTTGGAGCCAAGTGTTGGAATTCTAGCAAGCGTACCAAAATCACAGCAGTATAATAGTAAGTAAAAGGGGTTATCGTATCCACATGGAACAGTTTAATGTAAATTCTAGTGGTCACACTTATCAAGTGAGGGAATATGTTTGTTGAGTAGATTGCAATAGTAAAAGAAAGAATAAGAAAATGGGATAAAGTTGAGCAAATTACTGGAACTAGGATTGAACTTTATCTATCGCACCACTCTTGTATTTGGAACCCAATGTAATTTATGGATATGTAATTATAATATCGAAGCACAAATAAATATTATTTCATAAAAGGTTCAGACAGATATGAAATACTCAGAAACAATTCATGCAGGTTCCCACTATCACAAATTGCCCCGGTTGAAAAACAGTTGTAAAATCTATCAAGTCATCCTGGTTCCCAAAGTGACAACTTGAGTGTTTTCACCAATCAGAGTTCAAGATCCTTATTCCTAGGCTCCCAAGAACTCGCTCTTGATTTCATAAAATCACTTTCCAGTGTGCCCCATAAAATCATATCATAACTCCGGAACAAAGGCGGAAGTTAAGCATTAAGAACAAAATAAAAACACCAATATTATAAAAACAAGGATTCTTAAATAACAAAGAGGATACAAAATACAATTGGGGATTGAATCGACTACATTCAATCCTATGGGAGAGTTTAGCTACTCATGGTAGCCATTACACGCCAATAGAGAGACTGTTACACTCTTATCTAGCTCCAGATCTGCTCCGCCGTCTCCTCCTTCGATCTTTGCAAAAGGTCCTTTAAATAGAACTTTGGAAAGCCCGTTGAAACCTTGCTTTGGCCCATTGGAAAATAGGGTTTCGTGTTCCTGCGCTCCAACCTTCGCTCAGCACAGATGAAGCGCGGGAAACAGAATTGATTTTTATTCCTGCGCTCCACTTGTGCTCAACGCAGGTGGAGCGCAGATCTCCGTTTTTTGCTTTCCTGATTTCCTCTTTTTTTAGGTTGATCTCTTGCTGATCTTATCCTTATTTGTTGTGCTTTCTTGACTTCCCTCTTTTTTAGCTTGATCTCTTGCTCATCTTATCTTTATTTGCTGCTATCTTGTTACTCCATTTAAAACTTTCCTTTTTATCTACAAAATCAACAGATTTCTTATCAAAATAGTATCAAATTCAAATTTGAATCAAATAATCACAAGATCTTCATTTTAAACTAAAAAGAGATAAATTGGGGTATAAATCTAACATTTTGCCCTTGATAAGTGCTGTAATTATATAAAAATTTATCATAATTTAACACTTATCACCAAGCTAAATGTTAACGTACTCTGTGTCAAGCTATTATGTTCACAAGATTAGGTGGTGGTTTATATTTATATGTTCTCCAATTATATGTCATACTTACATGCCCAATGTAGCTGTCAAAATAAGAATAATAATAATAATTTATTTTAACTATTCTCATCTTTTCTATTTTCAGGAATATTAGGCAGAGGAAATTAAGGCCTTCTACAGACTTTATGGAGAGAATTTAGAAGGACACAAATGCTGATGTAATGTTTGCTGATAGTCTTGTGAAGTGATCTGGCCTGGAAGTGAAACCATAAGTGTTATATTAAGGTGCTTTGCAACTTTACTTTATCATAAAGCCCACTGTTTTTTAATAACAATGCATATAGATTATTGTTAATTAGTATTTCAAAGGTAGCTATCAAATAAGTGGCTAAATTTGATATGTTGCAAATCCATTCTTTATACTTTTTTTTAGAATTGGAGTAATAATTTATTCTGCACGGCTAAAATTATAGGCAGGAATGCATTTCAATTTACAGACTTTGAAATTGCTTTTGCCATTTTATGCCATTGTAAGGAGGCCCAAAAAACTAGTGGACATCTTGAAAAAATAGTTTTAAATTGGGCATGCACTTTTCCTCACTTTAACTTTAAAACCCTTATTCATTCTTTGATCATTGCCTCTGTTGTATTGTACAATGTATATATGATTTAAGACTCTTTCATTCAATTGGAGGCTGCATGATAGGTGTAGATAATTTCTTTACATTTCAAATCTCAACAACACCTTTTAAGTTTCTGGTATGATATTTAGAGAGGTTTTGTAAAATTAATTAGTATAACAACTTTGTCCATTTGGGATTAAACTTTGTATATGACAGAGGAAGTAATTCAAGGGAATGACAAAAACATAAGGGAATGACAAAAAATATTAATATATAATAGATTAACTACTATACTAATTCAGGGGAAAATACCAGTAAGTGTGTCATACCTTTAGAAGTATTTTGAATTCCTCATTTTGACTAAAAATATGAGGTTTCAAGCTCGCTGTTTTGATGTTGATATATAAGAAATGAAGACATTATTCCTAGAGTGGGTGTTAAGCATTGGCAATTCAAGTGGGTCATCGTTGTTAGGGTGCATAGTTGATATGACTAATGAAGAGTTGTGTTCTATTGTCTCTTCTCTGTAGGTAAAGAACACTACCATGGCTCTGAGGAAAGGATCAAAAGGGAAGCAGGCTGAGAATATGGATTTATCCCACTCTAATTCAACCACCAACCACAACAACTAGGTAAACTTTGCATAGCAGGCTTTTACTTCTAGTGTGCATGAACCTTGTATCATTTGTTTGATTTTGACTTTACAAAGAATGAAAATTATGTAAATAAGGCATTTTTATGAAAATGAGATGGGAAAAACATCAACTTGGAAGCAAAATCACAGCCTTTAGTTACTATTTTTACCCATTAATTCTACCTCACTTTAAGTGGAAGGTATTTGTTAGGGGTATAGGTCTCATGCAGGGGATGATCTAACTCAATAAGCATGTCTTCAAATGTTGGGCGGGGGAGGCCATGGCTCCCTTAAGTTAGCCCTTCCCTTCATAGCTAGAACTCTCATAGTTGGGTCTAGAATGGAGACATCATGACCAATCAAAGATTTTTCAAAGTCCATGATTGTGCTAGCCAGTTTTAAGATTCACTCAAAGACTTAATTTTCCTTTCGTATGGAACTATGGATGGAGGTTGATTTTTGTCCACTAAACATGGAAAGTACCGGTAATCTTTTTTTTTCTATCATTCCCTTGAATGATACCCACGTAGGAAAATGATACCCATGAAATGTAAAGCATAAAACAAACATAACCACGTACAAAGTTGTGGATTGACTCCTGACTTTTTAATATTTCCTTTTCCAATTCTTTTTAGCATAGTCATGACAATTAAACATGTCTTAATTATATATTTGTACTGTATTGGTCACAGAAGGGCCTATATACACCGTATTGGTCACAAAAGGGCCTATATATATATAACTAAAAGAGCTTACTTGCTTAATGGGCCTTTCAATAAATAAAGATTGGATTAATCTAATCCACATTCAAATATAAAAGATAATTTTGCTCAACATCCTTAGGGATAAGATATAACAAACAAGTAACTAACTAAGGATAAGGGGGAAAACTTCAAAAGATAAGGATATTAAGCACTATAAATAGACCCCCTGTTGGTAGGGAAATTAAACAACTTCATTGAACACTAAATTCCTAGTGTGGCCCTCGGATCTGCTTCCAGAGCCTTAGGACTCCAGATTATTGTAATATTACGTGTATGAAATTATATAAATGAAATTATATACTTTCATATATATATATATATATATCATGATAAATGATGTATGCAAATATTTCTCCAAATATTTCATGATAAATAGTTCTCCAAATATTGGCAAATATTTGATTTATCACTGTTAGGTTATGCTTTGTATGGACACATAGATGTTTCTTTCAATACAACTTGTACTTTTATGGTTGTAAATTGTATATAATGATTGGGTTCTGATTTGAGTACCTTATTCATCTTCGTACTGAATTTACTTAGATGCTTACAACTTGGAACCTAGAAAAATCAAACAATACTATACAAAATATTTTTTAGCACAAGTATGCAGCATGTTATTATTTATAGAATCTTAGCATTATGTGTATCTTGAAACAGTAGAATATGAACTTATGAAATAAATAGGGCTATAGATTAGAGTGATGCAGAAAATTGTAGTTTTGAAAAATAATAATTCGTTAAATCGTTAATTAGAAAAACGTTGGCATTAGCTATAGTTATAGCCTCAGGTAATGGTCAACTAAAAAAAAATCAACTATTACCATGTACTTTTCTAGGGTTCAGAACCCCAGGTACTTTCTTGGGGTTTACAACCCCGAGAAATCACCTTAAACGGCGGGTAATCGCTTTATTACGCTCGATTTTCCTGCGGTTCTACAAACCGCGGAAAAATCGTCTAGTGGGGGTTAAACCGCTGGAAAGGGTAAATTTAACTCCGGCTAAATCCCATGTTTTTTTATAGTCCATTGGCATAGTGTTTTTGTTCAAGTTTCAATTGTTCTCTTTGCTAAAAAGCCTTATCCCCTGATAATGAGATGACAATTAATCTTGCGATTGGAAGCATATGTGGCGATTGTAACTTTTTATTAACTACTTGGAGACTTTGGGAATTATATGGTTGACCAAAGCTCTTAAAGAAGGCTTAAAGGAAGTTTAGGCATAATAATTCTGAATTTGTTGAGAATGTTTTTATCACAATAGCTCCCCCTTAATTATGGTTAATATTGTGAGGAAAAACCAATCCACTACATTTCTGGAGGAAACTCTTCCTTGGCCATTGTAGTATGCGAGTACACATATTACCGATAGTGGGTATAAATGTTAGAGGCAAGATCTCTCTCAGTATATATGTGTTAAAGTGAATCAATCTAGTTAAAAATAAGCCGAGTCAGATTTACTCACTTTTTTATAAGCTGAAAAAGTTTACCCTAGCTCGAACTCACTTGGTCTGCTAGTTAAGTGTGTTGGTTCACTTTGACCTGTTAAAATGTGAGTCTATTTTTTTATCAAATCAACCAACAGTGAACCGAGTTGACTTATTAAGTTGAACCCATTTCTATCTCTCACAATGATAATGATGCCTTTGGTAATTGGAGTTTTCCTTATGGTGAAAATCACTGAGATAAATGACACGTAGCTACAGAGACTTTTCACTACCTAATCGTACCATTATAGAAATGATAACCGAATAATCATAATACTAATTGCCCCTTAACCAAATAGCTAGTAACGTCCTCAATACTCTTTATGTGTAAGACATTTTCTATGTTAAATTATCAGTTACATATTCAATTATATCAATAACAACAATATATATAAAGAGGAGGATAGGAAAAAGGAAAGAGAGAACATATAGTAAAAACAGAGAGACCGGATATAACTAAGTCAATCTCCCAGATTTTGAGACCATAACATTGACGTCCACCATGGGACTCGGTACAACTTTCCCAGTTCACAACAAATTAAATGGAGATTTAACAAACGGAGAATCAACACCAGAATCAGAAGCGGTGAAAAGTATAATGATGATTATGATTATGATGCAGCAACTGCATCAGTAAAAAAGGAGCTACAAGAACAATTAAAGTCAATCAGTCAGAGTAAGGAAAAAAATATGAAAAGTTAGAGATGGAGCAGTGTGATTTCCAACCCTTCTCAAAAGAAATACTAAATACTACTCTTCCGGAGCACTTCAAAATCCAAATTTTGCCTTCTTATGATGGTACAACTGATCCACATATTCATTTGCCTTCATAACTCAAATTCTTATCTGGGGAGCAAATGAATCCCTAAAATGCAAATTATTTTCTAGAACAATGTCTGGATCTGCTTTACTTTAGTTTACCAGCCCGCCCGCCCAATATATCACCAGTTTTTCAAAAATTGCAGCAAAGTTTTAAGCGCACTTTTTTGCTAGTAGAGAAAGAAAAATTACTCCCGAAGAACTCTTCACAATATGTCAACTTTCATCAGAAACGTTGAAAAGTATCTTGGTCGTTTCAATGAGGCGATTCTCAATGTCTCAAATCCAATATCAGAAATGTGTGTAACGACACTTAAAGAAGGCTTACTTCCCAATCCATTCAATGAATCATTGGCACAACGACCAGTTTCGACAATTAAAGGATGAGGTTAGAGTTCGAGTAACTTGTTGCATTAAGGGAGAGGAAAGCAATGCCGCAAAAAAAGAAAAATGAGATAGTAAAAGGTAGATAGAAAAGGATTTTTTTTGGTTTTTTATAAATCTTAGCATTATTTTATTTTCTATTTTTTTCTAATTTTCAAGAAATTAATTTATTATAAATTAATTTTAATTAAATAAAAATATGTTTTTATTCATGTATCACACTGATTAATATACTAGTTAAACAACTAATTAAAATTAAAAAGATATATTTAATAAAAGAATATGAAACGTTCTCTTCAAATTATAAAATGACAAATAAAATAAGGTGTTGTTTGGAAGAGCTTATTTGAGCTTATCTTATGACATAAACACTTATGTAACTGTTTGAGTAAACTTATGAAAAGAACTTATGACATGTTCATAAGCTGTTTTCAGCTTATTTCAGTAAGCTCATGAAAATAGCTTATAGAATATCTTATGGAGAACTTAAGTACATTGCACCCTCTTCAATTTTCATATATTTTTAAGAACTTATTCATTAAGTGCTTATTAAATAAGAGCTTATGTTATAGCACTTAAATAAGTTGTATTTCCAAACGAAGCCTAAATCAAAATGTTTTATTTTCTAAAATAACACAATATTTTTTTTTATGTTGGAAAGGGTCAAAAGACCAAAAGAACAAAAAAAACCTAACTAGCCCCCTCTTTCATACCAAGAGCCAACAACATCAAAAGGGCACAGTAGCAAAATTAGGTAAGGGGTCAAAAATTCTATAGCCATAAGTCATATCTAAACCAGCCTTAGTTAATCTATCAGCAAGAGAGTTTGCTTCTATGAGGGAGTGAATCCACCTGACTTCTTCAAAACCCTTTGCCAGCTCTAAAATCTTCTTAACCAAGCCAGAGTAAGGATGAGTTGGGTAGCATCTTTTTTGGATGACAAAAAATTTAGGGTGGGGGATGGTACCCCAGTCTAAGGCAGGGAAAGCCTCCGGACTCTTTGATCACTTACAGAGGTACTTACATTTTACCTCACCCAAAAGGACAAGTGAGGGTTCGAACCTGCGACCTCTCAAATAGAGTTTGGTAGCATCCTTTATTAAGCAAATTTGCGGCCAAGAAAATAAAATGGAAGAATGTTAAATAAGAATAAAATTAGAATATTTTACTATTTTAAATTTTTTTAATAAAGTTAATTAACTTTAACCAATTTTTATTAATTTATTTAATTCGATTAATTTTATCTTATAAAGCGGTGTCAACAGAGTGACAGTCAACATCAATTAAAAAAACAATATTTTTGTCTATTTAAATATTTAATTAGTGTGTGATCCACGAGGACAAAATTTTATGGATAAATTAAGGATATGTTATTTTTTTCTTTACGTTTTCCGATTTGCTACCGTCCGTATTTCATAATTTATTGAGTGGATAATATTTTTTTTTTTCATTTTCATAATATAATTCAGATCGAGCCCACATGTTTTTGCGGAAAATCGAGATGTAGTCATTGCTTTATGGACGAAATTATGTATCGTCCACGTTATTATGTTTACCGAAATGATTGCATCCACTTGCAATTGATCTTATCACAACAATAATGATTAAATTATGTTTTTTTATCATAATAAAAATATTTTTTTTCCTTCATATCATTCTAACATTTAAAAGGCTAAAATATGTCATTAAAATACATCTGATTTAATTTTCATAAATGTAAAAAAAATGATTTCAGTTATCACAAAATAAAAAATGTGACAATTTGATTATTATGCATCTGTGTGTTTAATAGTTTGTAACAGTGTAAATCAATTCAACGTGAATCCCTATATATTTTGATTGGATGTGATTTTTTTTCGATTCAATTTGCACTGTTGTAGAATTTAATGCAAACAGACTCTATATCTTTTGTTCCCTACAATACACATTCATTTTAATTTTAGTATTTGTAAATATTTTTTTATTTTAGTACTAAAAAAAAATCTTAGTAATTTTATGAGTGTCAACTATCAAAGACCAATCTTAATAGTTTTTAATTTTGTGATTACAAAAACTAATTTTTTTAAGGAGAGAAATTAAATCCGGTATATTTAACAAGGATCAAAAATATTTTTGTCCAATTTAAAATTTTAGAAAATGACAATTTAGTGGCGTGATGGGTAAAAATTAAACATTGGCAAGTGATACTGTGATAGTGTCTGGTAGCGTAGAATTTTGTTTATGGTAGAATAATTATCCAATTCATTCAAAAAAATTAAAGGAGTAAACTCTCATTTAATTTGATACCTAAAATATTTGATATCGGTTATATTAGTTCTCGAAAGAATGAAATTACATTTTCCATCCTTAACAGATGAAAAATTATTCAATTTTATCTAAAAAGTCATTAATTTTAGTCGTTGAAAGATTTTTTAAAATGTTAATTTTATTTTTAAAAAAAACTAAATTGAATGACTTTTTCATCTTTCAAAAACGAAAATGTAATTTTTATTTTTCAGACACTAATGTAACTGTGCTCAAATCTTTCCGGAGCCAAATTAAGGATTAGTCAATATTAAAGGGTTATGAAATATTGTCGAGTGTTTTTTTTTTCTACCTAACATGACATAAAAAAATCTAACCATGTAATGTTGGGATATTTCAAGATTATATATCACAAAGAGATTTTACTGCAAGATATTGGGAAGACTATTAGTTAGGACAAATATGATAAAAAAGATTAATATTTTAGTGTGTCTTTGGTCTGGGGTAAAATTAAAACTGGTCAAACTTAAGTTTGGATTTCTCAACACAATTATTTATAGTGTTAGAAATTTAAATTTACCACGTTTTAATGCTACACCAAGCATGCTCTTAGATGTAATGAATCTTACTATCTCATGCCAGATCGATGATAAATGTTCGACCCTATAAAATTCGTTTGATGGATCATGGATGAAGCAGACTCAAGGACTTTAAAATGAAGAAAAAAAAGGCATTAGCTTGAGAAAATGATAATAACCCGGGTTATTTCACTAAAATAGATGTCAATTAATCTACCGTTTGATCGATTATCAATATGAAAATTATGAGTGTTCAAAGGTCTTAAACTAAGAAAAATTAGTGTGACTAACCTAGTGTCATTGAATTCCTCCTAAGGATGAAGTCACGGATAATTAGGGATGTCAATCAGTACTCTGGGCAGGGTACCACAGTGTCTGTCCCTGTACCCGTGTTTAAAAAAAAAGCTCGTACCTGCGTCAGTACCTGCTTGGGCAGTAACTTTAGTGTCCGTCCACATATTCGCTAGGCACCAATATGCCCGTTACCCACGCCCGTTACCCGCACTTTTATTAAGTAAAAAATTAACAATTTACTAAAAAAAATATTAATTTAAGAAAACTATATCTCAATTCAAAAAGTTACTCGAAGATCGTCGAAACATAATTTTTAAATATCAGTGATACAACAATTTAATTATAAAACACAATATGTTAATGTTCTAAAACACAACAAATGATCTAAATTTCAAATTTTTTATTAAATATTACAATATGCTTTCACGTCACACTATTTTATAAACTTGGATATCATGCGTTAGAATTCTTCAAATCTGTAGAAAATGATTATCAACACTAGTTAGTTATATATTATAAAGTAAAAAAAAACACAAATAGATAGTTATAAAAATATATTTTAATTTATAATATATTATATATATTAATTTTAAAAATATGTATAAATATATTAGATATTTTAATAAAATTAATATATCCCTATATATAATTATATATGGTATTTTTTTATTAAATAATTATATATATGAGTGCGGGTATAGGGCGGATTGGGCATCAAATTGTCCGTGCTCGCGTCCGTCCTCATGAAAAAATGTGGATTTTTGCCCGTACATGCGCCTATACCCGCTTTGTAGGTTTTTACCCTGCCCATTGCGGGTACCCATAGAGCTTGGGCTCAGTTGCCATCCCTATTGATAATCATTAGTACCTCAACTAATCACATGAAGAGAAGTATATACTCATAGTGGTAACAATTCTTCACATTTTTTATTGTAGCTCAAGAACACAATACTGAATGGGCTATTTGGGATGATTGCGTATTTTCAGTTTTTTGTTTCTAAAAACTTTTAATCAAGTTTTTATAACTCAAAATAAAAAATTGAAAACTTATTTTTGTAATTTTCAAAATAAATATTTTGAAAACCACAAAAAAGTGGTTTTCAGTTTTTGTTTTGGAGTTGTAAAAACTTAATTTGAAATTTTTAAAAATTAAAAATTGAAAACTCACAACCATTCTAAATGGGGCTGAAATTTTTTTAATACAATGAGAAAAGTTAAAAATAAAATTAGCCTAGATTTAAATTTTAAAAAGAATAAACAATGAATTCATATTTTACTAAATTCTCATATTTATGTATGTTATTTTAGAGAATTATTAATTTATGATATTAACATGACTGTAAATTTATATAAGGGTAAAGTTATCTTGATGCCAATGGGAACTAATTAAAGCATATAATATCATTTTAAAAGAATCATTAATTTATCAAGGATTAATTTATGAAGATTTATTTATAATACATCCGTTAGTTCAATAAACATTGAGCAATTCTTATTCTTATCATACCCTTAAAACTTCCACCCCATGCTCCACTTAGATTTTTTTTTTGTTCTCTCTTATAATCTCCTATTATGCACATTACTTATTATCTCCTATCACATTACTTATTAATTATATATATATATATATATCACTCACTTTCTCTCTCTCTCGTTTTTTTCTTTTTCTATATCTTTCTTCTTTCCACCCATACGTATACCCCAAAATATATTGGGATCATATGCATTGATCTTTATTCACAAGCATATCCATGTTTATTTCGTGCATTTGTTAAAATATAAGATATACAAAACAAGTTGATTACGATACATGTGCTACTTATTTTATGTGTCAATTATACTTGAACAACCTGGATAAGAGAAAAGGGATAATATTGTCTAAAGTCGATAGGTTCCAAATTAAAAATAATTATTGTATAGATTAATTGTTAGCCTTTGTTTTTGCAATGTCTTTTTTTTTTTTTTTTCCCTTTCCACGAACGCGATATGTCATGTGTGACTGCCTAGCTTTTAATTTTAATATCAAGACAATTTGTACATATGCTTCGAATCCAAATGACTCATATAAAATATAGCTGAATTCCAGCTAAAAAATAATATGAGCTCAATTATTTATTTTCAATGTTTTGTTGCCACCAAAACTTGTCTGTTTATGTTTATTTTATAGCAATAGTTCATTTGTGCGATGCACTATGAACTTAATGCAATGACAATAGAGATTCATTGAGGTTATAGCTATATTAAAATCTAATGGTACAAAGTATAGTATTAATTAGAGCATAGTAGCACAATAAAGAGATATGGTGCTAGATGATCATGAATTGTCGTTACTATATAAGGTATGTCATATAAATTATATCTCATCAATAATATTTGCCTAATATATGAAAAAAAAATTCTGATAGTTGAGTTATAAGTTGGTAATATTTAACATTACTTTTCTAATAAAATATTTCTACTTTTACTTTATTATCATGTGTAATGTTGCATATGTTAAAAAAATCAATGATATATTAGGGGAAAACACAATAGATTTAATACAAATAAAAAAATTTATTGTAATTTTTAATAAATAATGATTATAGTTACTGAATTTCTAATTATATTTATTGCATTTCTTAATAAACAATTATTATAGTTACCAAATTTATAATTAAATTACCTAAAATCCTACTTCTTATTTATCTGTGTCATTATATAAAACCAAAAACTGAATCAAACCAAAAAAAAATTTGAAAACCGCAAAAACTAGAATTTTTTAATTTGATTGCATTGGTTTTCGGACCCTATGTTAAAAACCGATCCAATTCAATTCAAACCGATCTTATATATACATATATTACTACATACAAAATAATTATATATTTATACTCGTATACATATATATATATATATTTATAAAATTACTTATATTAATATATTTTTTATGGTTTTATTATCTTGTATCATGTTAATATTTCTAAAAATATATCAATTTAAAATTAAGTTTAAATTAGTTTTCATGTCTAACGTCCTCCTTTTTATATAATTCTATATTGATTTTAATAAATATAATTCCAATAAAAAAATTTACTATTATTTTATAATTTTACTACTTTTATCTAATATTTTATTGTCTCTTTAAAAAATCGAAAATCGATCCAATCCAATTCAATATAAATTGTATCGGATTTGGAAAAAATATCAAAACTGATTGGATGTGATGAAATAATAAGTGAAAAGTTAATGCATAAAATATGGAGACGTATGATATATTAGGAAAAAATAAAATAAAGTTAGTTTAAATCAATATGTTCATTGTATCTCTTATTCAATACAAAAAATTTAATGTAAATAATATATTAGGAAAATACACAATAAATTTGATGTAAATCAACACGTTTTATTATATTACCACATCCAAACTTGAGTATCAATCTCAATAAATATATATGTACTCATGTGTATCGATATCTACAAATTAAATAATTTTAATGTAAATAATATATTAGGAAAATACACAATAATTTTGATGTAAATCAACACATTTTATTACATTACCACATCTAAATTTTAGTATCAATCTCGACAAATATATCTATACTCATTTGTATTAATATCGATAAATTAAACAATTTTACTTTAAATAAAAGAGATGACACGACTTTTGATAATAAAATGTAATAATAATAACAATATAACTAATAAAATATTACAATAAAATGAGTGAATAGTAAAAAATATATTAAAAAATTTATAGCTTCGTATAATTATAGATCTATACACATCACGTCACTGAAAATAGCACAGATAGTTTAAAAGAGAAATTTTCGAAGTTCTTTGTATAATTGTATTAAATGGTATTACGTTAAGATTTTCTTTCCTCTCCTTATATAATCCTTTAGCCAGCGACCTAGCTAACGAGGATCGGTAGAGTCACAATAGCCTCCAAAAAATTTAAAATTTTTTATTAATTATATAGCTTCCGTACGTATGATATATTTCATAAACAATTATTTCGGCGCTTTTAAAAATTTTGTAAATTTTGTAATATTAAATACTTTTTTATGACTCTTTTATTATTATTTTTTAAATAAGTTTTAACCTTTTATTATTTCCTTTTCTATATTAATTATTTTTTCTCATTTAAAGATGATAAGATGATATTCAAAATTACAGATAAAATTTGATTATAAATATTGCTTAAATTTGATTAGAAATATTACTCCATAAAAAGTAAAAGAATTAAAAGGGGAAGCATATGAGCATTACAAAGAATAGGAAAAAAGAGAGAAAATATCGTTAGGTAACATAAACAAAAGATTTTGTTCGATTTGAATTTATTTTTTAGAATTACATGATAAGAAAAACTAAAAATTTGATTTGTAATTATCTGAATTAAATAAAAAATTAACAAAAATACAGTTGAACTTTTCATACTCAGTTCAAAATTAGATCTCAAAGAATCTTTTAAATCATTTGATATTGAAAAAAAATTCCAACTTGTTGAGAAATTTCACGCATATGGCTTTTCAAAGCAAGAGAAAGTTAATCATTTCAATTAAGACATTATCATTATAATGTTTCTCGGGATCCTAATTTGGCGAAAGTGTCCAATCTATCTTAGCTTTATCAAGGGTTAATTAAAAGTGGAAAAGTAGTGACATTTCCACTTATTGGTAGATATTGAGAGAAATAGCTAAAAAAATCAATATATACATTAATAGAAAAATTTAGTATTATAAAGGATAGAAGAGTTTAATTTAAATAAAATTTAATATTCTTATAAAATTAATTAATATTTTTATCATAATTATTAATATTTTTCCGGCCCCACCAAAGACAATTCCTTATTACGCCTTACCTTTAAATACATATGTTCTAGAGATTTTTAGCAGTTGTTTATAATTTAGAAGCTCCTGTGATAAATTAAAAGTTTGGGCTTTACCAATTACTTTGATATTGATTAAATCAGGGTCGGCTTAACGTTTCTATAAACCTAAAATAAATTTTAAAATTCAATATATATATATATATCTATATATTGTTTATTATGAGGTCTTTTTAGCTTTATATATATATATATATTAATTAGTGTATGTTTGTTATGATAACTTTTGAAAAAAATAATTACTTTTTTAAAAAATTATTATATATTTAAATAAATAAATTTACTCACATTGATACAAAAGAGTTTAACAAAGGAATGTGACATTTATTTATATGTATACTTACTAAAAGATAAATCTTACACTCAATTAATATAACAAATATAAAAGAGACCGAGAGACAATAGAAATAAAACACGACAAGAAGAAGAAAAGTTATAAAAAAAAAATAAAGTAAGTGAGGAAACAAATCAATGTTAAAAAGAGAATCATTATTAATAATTATTATTTATGAGAAAAGAAAAATCCTCATAAAATGGAGTTCTTTAAGAAAAACTTAGTTACTTTTAATAATTTAATATTATTTATTAGATAATTATTAACTATTTTTATTTTTTAAAAAATATTAATAAGAAATAAAATTTTTAGCAACTAAAATATTAATATTTTTTTGGGGCATAAACTCATATTTCAGATTAAACTATACAAACTAATCAAAATAAGTTAGAAACCGTTTATTTTACAATTGAGTATAATTGATTCTATGAATTAATGATTGAGATTAGTGATGTATGTTTAACAAAAGATATTGTTGAATAAAAATGATTTAAAATCAATTTCACGAAATCATAATTTTTTTGTGTATAAACTATAGGTATCCCCTATTACCAGGAGCAATTCTATTCGGAGCTTAGTCACACTTGTCTCCTTATCCGCCGTTAAATTTGATGTCTCTTTTAACATCCGGTTGAATTAGAATAGACAAAAATTACTCGGGATGGGTAAACGGCATGGTATTTTCAATCATTTAGCTGGTGACTTGAAATAGTTAGTCAATTAATTAATGGTTCACGTGTTGTTAACATGGGAGGTTCGATATATTTGAATTATTATTAGTTAAAAAAAATTATAGATAACGTGAGAGACCGGAGAGTGTGTATTTAAGGGCACAAGGGAGAGCTTCCATTCCCCACATCACACAGCAAGCTTAGCTAATAACTAGCTAGGGCTTCAGCTTGCAGTAGCAAGGCATGGCTTCTTTCACCATGAAACTTGCTCTTTTCTCTGTTCTCGCCTTTCTCTCCTTCCAAGCAGTGTTCTCCGTTACCCCATTGCATTTTCAACATCCACTAGACCCTCTAACCAAAGAAGAAATAAGTCTTGTCCGAACCATAGTCCTAAGCAAGTACCAAACCTCAAAGAACAATGTGGCCTTCCACTATATTGGACTTGATGACCCAGAAAAGGAAACCATCCTCAAATGGGAGACTATGAAACCAACTATTGTATTCGTTCCACGTAAAGCCTTCGTTGTTGCTATTATCAACAGCCAATCCCACGAGATCGTAATTGATCTAAAGGCAATACACATTGTTTCTGACACTATTTACAAAGGGAACGGTTTCCCCACCCTATCGATTGAGGAACAAAGTGCTGCCATAGAGCTGCCACTTAAATATCCTCCTTTCATTGCCTCAGTCAACAAGAGAGGCTTGAACCTTTCTGAGGTTGTGTGCTCTTCTTTCACCATGGGATGGTTTGGAGAAGCAAAGAGCAGCAGGACTGTGAGGCTCGATTGCTTCATGAAAGAAAGCACTCCCAATATATGGGTGAGGCCAATTACTGGAATCACAATAGTGGTTGACCTTGACCTCATGAAGATTGTTGAGTACCATGACAGAGCTGTGGAAGCAGTGCCTACCGCTGAGAATACCGAATACCGGGCCTCACATCAGAAACCACCATTTGGCCCAAGACAGCACAGTCTGGCCAGCCA
Organism: Sesbania bispinosa; assembly: GCA_026901365.1. Taxonomy (NCBI): domain Eukaryota; kingdom Viridiplantae; phylum Streptophyta; class Magnoliopsida; order Fabales; family Fabaceae; genus Sesbania; species Sesbania bispinosa. The sequence continues at coordinate 1,239,714 of QLOH01000253.1, forward strand.
TCAACCACAAGGTCCAGGCTTCCAAATTAACGGCCACTCTGTTAGGTAAAATTAACTTTAATTATTAGTTGATTTGTTCAATTAATTTATTGGCTTAAATTTATTTTTAGTCTCAATTGACATCACAGTGAGTCGGGACGAGTTTTGCTCTCCTCATCTCCGCCCTCATAAAAATCGGGTTTTCGAGTTCAGATTCGAGTTTAAAGAGAGCTAGTATGAAATTATGAAACTCAATCTCATTCTTGCGGATCTTGTTGGGTTCGGGGAAACCCGAGAGAATTTCAATCTCTCTAATTTCATTTTTCTTTTTTTCTTTTTTATAACTTAAATAAATTTTTTAAATAATTCATATACATATACATAATATTCTAATTCAAATAATATGTAAATATAGACATTGATAATTCTAAAAAAATAAGAAACTTAAGAAATATATTTTATTTTAAGGAAAATATAAAGTTTACCTTTATAATTTGACTATTAATATAATTAAAACTATTTATTTAGTATATCAGGGCAAGTTCAGGGGTGGGGGCATGTTTTATTTAAACCCGGTCAAAACGGGTTTTTCCCGTCGAAGTCAAGGCGGGTCGGTGCTCGCGGGGCCGTGTTTGATTACCATGCCCACCTACAAATATGCATGAGTCATTTTATTTTTAGTCCCTGCATTTTTTTTATTTTTTATCCCTAAAAAATTTCCATTAGCCTTTTTGGTCCATGCTGTTAACTTTAAGCGTAGTGCCACATCAACATGACACATGTTGTTTCTGCCCAGTCTAAATTTGTTTTTAGTCCTTATAAATATGATCTTTTCATTTTTAGTTCCTATAATTGATTTTGGTTTTTCACCTCAGTCTTCCCATCCAACATCACAGTGTCTTTTGCTTCTATTGTATTGTTACACTTGAAATTTTGGAACTCCTCGTAGGTTTAAGAAAATAATTTTTTTATATATTCAATTATTTAAAATTTCAATACATTTAGATTTGATCACGGTATAAAGAGGGAATACCTGTAACGATCTTTTTTTCTTTGCAATTCATTTTTTTTGTGTATTGACCTACAAAATCTCCATTTGATTTACAATTACAGGCATTTTTTGTTAATCAGTACAAATCCCATCAAATTATAGGCCAATAAACATAAATCAAATGAAACATTTTGTTAGTCAATAGACAAATGTAAAAAATAATTACAGAGAAAAAAAGTCATTATAGGTTTTTCCCCTTTATACAGTGAATTCAAGTTGTTGAAATTTATAATAATTAATACATATAGAATTTATTTTATTAAATTGACGAGGAGTTCAAGAATTTCAAGTGTAGTCCAAGCAAAATGACACTATGATGTTAGATGGGGATGAGATTGAGATGAAAAAAAATTATAGGGACTAAAAACAAATGAACCATATTTATAAAGACTGAAAACAAATTTATGCTAGATAAAAGCAACACATGTAACAGATTGATGTGATATTTCGTTAGCAACATCACACCGGGAACAAAAAGGTTAGTGAAAAATTTTATAAGGATAAAAAATAAAAAAAATTACAGATACTGAAAACAAAAATGACCCTTATTATTTATAGGGAGTAAAATCATATTTAAGTTTAATTTATTTAATTATTAATTATTGTAACATTGGCCATGACATGATATATTGACATATAATTAATATTTGTTCAGCTGGGCCAACTGGAAGTTCCACATAGGATTTGATGTGCGAGCTGGAGTTATAATATCACTCGCTTCCATTTACGATCTGGAGAAACACAAGTCCCGTCGAGTATTATACAAAGGGTACATTTCTGAGCTGTTCGTGCCTTACCAAGACCCATCAGATGAGTTTTACTTTAAGACTTTCTTCGACGCTGGAGAGTTTGGGTTCGGTCTCTCTACGGTCTCTTTGGTGCCCAACCGCGATTGCCCACCAAATGCGCAGTTCATTGATACATACATTCACACAGCGGATGGTACCCCAAGCCTCTTGAAGAACGCTGTTTGTGTCTTTGAACAATATGGCAATGTCATGTGGCGTCACACTGAAACTGGCATTCCTAATATTGATCCAGTAAGAATCCTAGCAACTTGAATTTTTTAAATCTAGCTAGCTACTGTAGCTAGTAACAAGATCTCTTCTTCTATTATAACATATATATTTTATTTTTTATTATTATTTTCTTTATAAATTCTTTTTATGGAAATGAACGTAATACATGTTGACTTTTGACAGATCGTGGAATCTAGGACTGAAGTGAACTTGGTAGTAAGGACTGTAGTCACTGTGGGTAACTACGACAATATCATAGATTGGGAGTTCAAAGCAAGTGGCTCGATCAAGCCCACGGTACGTGTGTATATATATATATAGTTTCATTTTTTTTAATTTATTTTAGTTCTTTGCAAACTATATTTATGTTTATTTTTTTTAAAAAAAAAAAGCGAAAGCAACTGATTACAATTTTGTAATTCAATGTATGACATTTTTAAAAAAATTATTAGTTATTTTTTAATTATTGATTGTGAGAAATATGTCTTTTGTTTTTAATACATGACCAAGATAAAACTAACCTCACTTGCCATCCTCCTTTGACTAAACTAATATTGCTACTCTTCTTAATTTGTATATATTTTCCAATGTAATTACAGATAGCATTATCGGGTATATTGGAAATTAAGGGAGCAAATGTTAAGCACAAGAATGAGATTAAAGAGGATCAACATGGTACCTTGGTTGCACCAAACAGCATTGCTGTTTACCATGACCACTTCTACATTTACTATCTTGACCTTGACATTGATGGTGTTGACAACTCATTCGAGAAGACCCATTTGAAGACTGTTAGAGTCACAGATGGAAGTTCAAAGAGAAAGAGCTATTGGACAACTGAGGTCGAAATCGCTAAAACTGAATCTGATGCAAAGATCACAATTGGATCGACCCCAACTGAACTTGCAGTGGTTAATCCTAACAAGAAGACATCCGTTGGAAATGATTTCGGATACCGTTTATTCCCTGCAATCCCGTCTCATCCCCTTCTAACGGAGGATGATTACCCACAGATCCGTGGTGCTTTTACAAACTACAACGTGTGGGTAACTCCATATAACCGGACTGAGAAGTGGGCCGGTGGACTCTTTGTTGATCACAGCCATGGAGATGATACTTTGGCTGTTTGGACCAAAAAGTATGACAAATTAATTATTATTATTCTTTTTTTTTTGTGTGTTTGCTAGCTATATATTAATTTTAGACTTCCAAAAAATTCAATGTTTTAATTTTAATATGCCTTTATATGATATATATGATTGATCTCGGTAATTAACACTATATTTATTTGAATTGAAAATAATTGCAGGAATAGAAACATTATGAACAAGGACATTGTGTTGTGGCACGTTGTGGGAATTCATCATGTTCCAGCACAGGAAGACTTCCCCATAATGCCGTTGTTGAGCACTGGATTTGAGTTGAGGCCAACCAATTTCTTTGAGAGGAATCCAGTTCTAAAAACCCTTTCTCCAAATGATGTTCAATGGCCAGGTTGTCCCAAGTAAAAGTGTAAAACTAGCCCAGATCGACTATTGAATTGCATTAATTGGCTATAGCAGGTGTGCTACCAAAACAAACCACATTGCTCTCCGGGGAAGTGTGAATGTTGTTTTAGTTTATTACATGTGGGAGAATAATGACATTATGTGTATCACCAGCAACTATTTTATATGTAAGGAAGTTTATAGTTGTTAGATGGTTGTTGCTCAACTTCGTGTTCACACAATTTAATTTCTTAATATTATGTTCCTTTATAGTACTTTAAAGCACACTTTTCATGCTTTGTTTTTATTAATATTGTCATTGTTAGTTGCCTTTAATAAATGACAAAATAGTTAAAATTAGCATGCTATATATGGATGAGAGGTAATGACATTGACATTCATTGAAATTAATGCTTGTTACACGGAAACTCTTTTCACTTGAGTTCTTTATTGTTTTACGATTTAACGAAGATAAAAATTTTACATCGATAATCCAATAATAATTAGTTAACAAAATATTTAATGAGTATAATTACACATGAGATGTCGTGTTCATTAAATGATATGATAACACATCATTAAATGCCACTTCAATTTTTTTACTTTAACAATGTATATATTAATAAATTATTTTATGTAATTAATGTTCCTTCACCCTAAAATTAACTTTTGTTTAACACATGTTCCCCATATTTTATGAATGGCCTCTCTCTATATATATATATCAATGCTACATTTAACCCTTTTAGTAACTTTTTAATATCTACATTTTGAAAAATGTTGTCATATGCTTCTAATAAGAGCGATATTACAACACTTTTCACACTAAACGTTACCGATTATTTTTTTTTACACATTCAGTTTTTTTTTTATGAATTTTCACAAGTCCATTTGATTACTGCAACAAAAGAAAAAACAAGTCCAGTTCATTAACCTATTTTTATTACTCTTTCTCTTCTCGATCAGAGAACTAATTTCTCCCTGAGACGGGATGAAAAGCTTCGTTTAAGATCTCTAACTCAATCAAAGCTTCATCTTCACTTTATTCAAATTGCAAAAATGGTGAGCATTTTTTTTTCAATTTCTTCTCTCACAAACGCTTTGCATTCTCATCTTAGATATCTGGAGTGAACTCGCTTTGATGAGATTTTTTTTTTACGTTCCTGTTTTCATATTTTGCTATGTTAGTTCAAGCAATTTTTGGATTGTACATTGAATCCTTTTTTTGTTTTTCTCTACTTTCATTTGTAGCCTCTCAAACTCAGAATCAACGTATTAAATTTGCTGCAAATTGAAATCAAGCAAAATTGAAATATGACTATGGAGAGAGTTCGGGTTTTGTGGTCTGTATCTTCGCAAATATAGTGAAAGAGGTTCCGATATTTAATTATTTGGTAAACATTCTATCCATTTTTCTTGTAATGAATGGAAGTCCATTTTCATGGTTTTTTTTTTCTTCAAATTTTCTATTTGATGTAGCAAACTTTCAAAGTCTTTCTCCAAGTCATTCATTATTCATGGATTGCACTGAATTTGAAACATGTACTTGATTAATTCTGAATTTGATTAACTCTGAATTTTAAACTGTCAAAATCTAGTTCATTTATTCTGAATTTGATTATTCAAAATTTATATAACTTCCAGGATTGTACTGAATCTGAAACGTTCTTGCAAACCTCTACCTGGTAAGAATTTCGATCAAGCAAGCATCATAAACTCAAGTGTAGATTTGATTTTCGATTTAGAAAGTCACTAACTGCAGCTTTGCTATTTAATATAAGATTTGTGTTATTGGAGTTGGAAACTAGTCTTTTTCCATATGTTTAGTTCTTTTTGGAAAGACAGGAGTATATGGAGCATTGTGTCCAGATGTGTAAAAAAATTCCAAGTTCCCTGTTATTTTCCTCAATTCTTACTTGATTGCCTATAAATAATGTGATTCAATATATGCAACTTTAAGCATGTTGTTTTTATTTGACTTTAGTCCCGTCCTGTGGCCATAATCCATGTTTGAATTCATATTGAAAAAATTTAGTTACATTTTCATCATGACAATTTCTGAATAATGAAAGAAATTAGTTACATTCCTTCCACATTTCCTTTATGACTCTAGTCATATGAAATAGCTTTAATTATTATGTGCTTTGTAGAACACTTGTTTAGAAATGATACTTATATCCATGCAGATCATTCTATGCTTAAGCTTGAACTTATGTTTCTTTATCCCACCTCAAACAGGGGCGGGCGTAATACTTTGTATTGAAAGGGCATTAGCTCTGTCTGGAGTATCAAAAGAGGATGTGAATTACATAAATGCACATGCCGCATCCACACCAGCTGGAGATCTTAAAGAGTACAGGCTCTTATTAAATTTCCTTTTTCATGTTATTATGACTATTGTTCTATTGCTATCCAATTCAAAGGTAGTTATTATTCCATTTTCTTTTCAATTGTTTTGATTGATATTGTTGCTTATCATATTGTCATACCTATCAAGGTGTCTTGTTTATATAGCTAACAGTGAATTCTACAAAATCTATGATTGGCCCTCTACTAGGGACAACTGGTGGTGTAGAAGTTGTAGCAACAATTCAGGTGAAAACTAATGAATCGCTTGTTTGTAAAATGCAAAGAGTAGGCTATAGTTTTACAATGAGAAATTCTGAGCTTTGTTTTTTCCTTTATGTAGGCAATCAGGACAGGATGGGTTCATCCTGATATCAACCTAGAAATGGTTTAAGGAAATAAAGTTAAAGAGGAAAGAAGAACATAGATTGAAAAGATCAGAGGTGCACGCAACAATGTCCATTGCACGGGTAGCAACATCTATTACTGTTGAAAATTCAGAAAAGGAGTCCAAGGGGTAGCAACAACTATTTTTAATTATAATGCTTTTGTAAGACAAAGAAATTTGTAAGATAAAGTAGCAGTAGATTATGTGTTTTGGTTGTATAGGATACGATGCCTTTTTAATTTTATTAACCAACATATCCTGTTTTACTTCTCTATATGTTTTTAATTAGAATGCTTTTGCAATTTGTTTTTGATACAAGTTGGACCAAAGGAAATAAAATAGAAAAAAACATATTAGGAGTACTAGTACTGTGTTTCAAATATTAGGAATAAATTCATTCCTTTTTCCTAGTCACTGCTAAAATGTTAATGTTATCTGTCAGTAGCTTTAAATCTAATATTTAATTAGGAGTAATATATATTCTTTTTAATTATGTTAATTTTTATTAAATAAATATTGATATTCATGACAAAAGAAGAGTTAGAGTTATCCTCAAATTTATATTAATGTCCTAAAATAAATATCAAAGTTCATATTGTTTTTAATGTTACAATTGTAAGTTAGTAACATTTTTTAAATGTTATACAAAGGGTAATTAACAACATTTTTTTAATGTTATGAAAGAACTAAATTAGTAACATTTTTTAATGTTACTAATAATGTGTTAAAAATGTTGTTAAAACCAATGAGTAACATTTTTTATAATGTTGCTAATAATATGTTAAAAGTGTTGTTAAAACTATTTAGCGACGGGGTTTTATACTGCATTTGATAAAATGTTGTTAAAGAAAAAGGTAACATTTTATCATAATTTAATAACATTTTTTAAATGTTACTAAAAGTCACTTATCTTGTAGTGTATATATATGGAATTAATTTTTAATATATATATATGTATATATATGGAATTAATTTTCACAAGTCCATTTAATTTTTTTTTATAAATGTTTGTATATAATAATATTTTTTGTATATATATTTTGTTTGAAAAAGTGAGGGAGGGAGCCAAGACCCGGATCAGAATCCTCTCCAGTTGAAATTAACTAGAGAGTGTCCAATTTTATCATCTAAGGTCATGATTTTTTTCAACAATTTTTTTTATTTTTTTTAAATTCATAGATAAAAAAAATAAACGGCCGAGATCTCGTCCAGTTTTTTATTTACGGGAGAGACTCTCGGCCGGCCAAGACCCCTGCTTGGTGCCTGCCCCTTACATCTGTTTCTGTGTGTGTTATATGAGTTGTTGTATTATTTGTTATATGAATTTATTATCTCTTAAAGCGTTTTGTGTCAAAAAAAAAATTCTTTCCACCCACGTAAGTTTTTAAGCTGGCAAAAACAACCCGAGATATGTAAATTGTTTTTCTTTTTTTATATACTTTCTTGATAAATAGTATTCTTTAAAATACTAGTATTTTGATTTAAAAAAAAGCCTGGCGAAATCAATCAATTATTTTTGGAATAGACTAAACTAGGAAATTAGTCCTTGAGAGATTTTTGTCATGCAGTTTAGTCTCCGGGAGATTCAAAATCCCAAAATGATCCCTGAGAGATTGCTTATTTTTGCTCATTTTTCAGGAATAATTTTGTACTACAAGGACTATTTTGCATGACGAAGCAATCTCTCAACAATCATTTTAAAATTTTGACTCTCTCATGGACTAAACTGCACGATCAGAAATCTCTCATTTCGGTAAGTATAATTATGTCGACAATATATAATTTCGTCCATAAAGCAAAGGCTACGCCTCGATCGAGCTTCTGCGCGCAGAACCACGTGGTTTCAATCTCAATCATAATATGAAAATGATAAAAATTAAATCATATCCCCTTAATATAATTATAAAATATGGAAAACGTCAAAAGAAATCTCTGATTTATCCAAAAATTGTTGCCCTCGTGGATCACGCAAAAGAAAATAATTTTTTTAATAAAATCTTCAATATTAAAATTAAAATGACAGCTGTATTTAAATTGATTTTTTTTTTAATTTGTAAGTCAAAATGAGCTTCATGATGTTTTTAAATTTAGTTGCTAAATATATTATTCCTTATAAACAAATATAACACGTGTTAGTGTTACCACATATATATAGTTTTACTCAGACAACGAAACGGGAAGGAATATGCCAAATTGCCAATCCCTATATATAATTCTTAAAATGCTCTGGATATGCGAATTAATAAATGTATATATTTTTTTATCTCACGTTAAATTATTCAAATTCTACCACTAGGTCGACTTAAATATATATTATTTTGAATTAAAACATAAATTATTGTTTGTTAAATTAAAATATATTTATCTGAAAAATCTGCCAATTTATTATTTTCATATCTAAAAAAATTATCTACTTCATTTTTAAATTAGGTTGTTAAATATTCCTTATACTTAAAATATAACACATGTTATCAAAGAATTTTTACTCAGAAAACCAAACGCGCGCGAAGGAATATGCGAACCATACTATAAATTCTTAGGTGCTGTTGACGTGTGAAAATATATCATTTTAAATATCAATTATTTTTTTAAAATTAATATATATATATATATATATATATTATATGTATTTATAATTGAAATTGCGTTTTAATTTCTTATTTTATTAGCTCATATAAATCGATCTTTAAAAAGTAATGCAATTGTAAATAGTAAAAGTGACAATATTAAATAAAAAGATTTAAAAAAGATGGTTAGAATAACTGAATAAGAACATGTATATAAGATAAAATATTAAACCATCAAAAGAAAAAAAAAATAATTAAGTGTAAAAAGAAACATTTTCCATCCAGAAACTGCCATACATGCCCATATACCTCGTTTAATTAAAAGTAACTTTAACTTTAAGAGAGTGCCTTTCTCTCTCTAATAAAAACTATAATTTAATATAAAAGAGAAAATAATTGATAACTTTAATTTGGTCTTCACTTATGTATGGTATGTTATTTTAAAATAGAGTAGAATTGAATAAAAAAATTAATGATAAAATGAGTGATGGACATCTTACAAAATGGATGAAAGCTAGAGATTTAATATTCAAACGCGGATGCAAAGGGACTAGGCTAGTATGTTGTGCAAAACTTGATGTAAATCGTATTCACAGCAATTTTGTAGGAAAATTTAATTACTTGGAATAATCTCTAAAGTTATGATTAATTTTCACTTTAGAAAATATATGTATAACTTTCATCGAAACTCATTCTTATAATTATATCAGAAAAGAGTTACGATTTTCTTCAAGCTGTTTAAAAAATAACACAACGTGCGTCATTGTTTTCTTCAAACGATACACATGATCTTGGGATTGATTCAGTAGATCAAACCTCTAAATAAAAAATACAGGGCTAACTATAATAATTTAACCCAAATAATGATAGAACAATATAATCAATTATTCATATATATCCTTATTGAACAATAATGTAGCTAGCACAAAATTGATATAATTAATGTGCCACGTGATATCATACCGGAACTAAGTTTAATTTATGGCTTAAGATCCGATTTAACGCATATGGAGTGATACTGAAAATTTATTTTAGATTATGGAAATTAAAAACCACACGTTATATATTATTCTCCATCTGGTGACTTGAAATAGTTAACCAATTGTGAGTGCATGGTTCAGGTGTTGTTAACGAGGAAAGTTTTATTTGATATATACTTGGTTAAAATTATTTATTAGTTAAAAAAAATTATAGATATAGCGTGAGAGAGAGGGCATTTGTGTATTTAAGGGCACAAGGGAGAGCTTCCATTCCCCACATCACACAGCAAGCTTAGCTAATAACTAGCTAGGGCTTCAGCTTGCAGTAGCAAGGCATGGCTTCTTTCACCATGAAACTTGCTCTTTTCTCTGTTCTCGCCTTTCTCTCCTTCCAAGCAGTGTTCTCCGTTACCCCATTGCATTTTCAACATCCACTAGACCCTCTAACCAAAGAAGAAATAAGTCTTGTCCGAACCATAGTCCTAAGCAAGTACCAAACCTCAAAGAACAATGTGGCCTTCCACTATATTGGACTTGATGACCCAGAAAAGGAAACCATCCTCAAATGGGAGACTATGAAACCAACTATTGTATTCGTTCCACGTAAAGCCTTCGTTGTTGCTATTATCAACAGCCAATCCCACGAGATCGTAATTGATCTAAAGGCAATACACATTGTTTCTGACACTATTTACAAAGGGAACGGTTTCCCCACCCTATCGATTGAGGAACAAAGTGCTGCCATAGAGCTGCCACTTAAATATCCTCCTTTCATTGCCTCAGTCAACAAGAGAGGCTTGAACCTTTCTGAGGTTGTGTGCTCTTCTTTCACCATGGGATGGTTTGGAGAAGCAAAGAGCAGCAGGACTGTGAGGCTCGATTGCTTCATGAAAGAAAGCACTCCCAATATATGGGTGAGGCCAATTACTGGAATCACAATAGTGGTTGACCTTGACCTCATGAAGATTGTTGAGTACCATGACAGAGCTGTGGAAGCAGTGCCTACCGCTGAGAATACCGAATACCGGGCCTCACATCAGAAACCACCATTTGGCCCAAGACAGCACAGTCTGGCCAGCCATCAACCACAAGGTCCAGGCTTCCAAATTAACGGCCACTCTGTTAGGTAAAATTAACTTTAATTATTAGTTGATTTGTTCAATTAATTTATTGGCTTAAATTTATTTTTAGTCTCAATTGACATCACAGTGAGTCGGGACGAGTTTTGCTCTCCTCATCTCCGCCCTCATAAAAATCGGGTTTTCGAGTTCAGATTCGAGTTTAAAGAGAGCTAGTATGAAATTATGAAACTCAATCTCATTCTTGCGGATCTTGTTGGGTTCGGGGAAACCCGAGAGAATTTCAATCTCTCTAATTTCATTTTTCTTTTTTTGAGTTAGTAATGTTATTCTGCTTATATTTAAAGAGAGCTAGTAATGTTATTCTGCTTATATTTCCAAAGCAAATATTTTGAGTTCACTTTATCACATCAAATGAACTAGAAAATGTCAAATAATTACCTATTAAATCAATGGTAGTTCCATCCTCCATTGTAACCTCAGACACAGAAGCTCCCAAGTCTAAGAGTAATTGCACACTCTCAACATGTCCATTCAATGCTACCATATGCAGAGCAGCGATGCCTCCATCAGCAGTTCTGTTAATTACCTCGCAAAGACCACTTTGTGTGCAACCATTCAAAGACAAAATTAACTCATTGCAACAATTTATAATGGATGACTGCAATAGAACTATCAGGTGAGAATACCTTTGATCAAATTCCGATATAGATTCATTATCATTTGTCTGTAATGCAGTCCAAAAGTTAGGGATGCTAGGTATATAGTCTGCTAGGAGAAGCCGAATGCACCTGGTATGGCCATTTAAAGCAGCCAAGTGAAGGGCAGTACCTCCATTTAGGTAATCAGCTTTATGAATCTGCAATCCAATTTAACAGCCAATGTTTAACAGCTGATTCCACCCAAGAATTTCTCTGTTTGTTAATAAAATATACAAAATTAGTTGGTCGTGATGATCATAGTCTTACATTGGCTTTAAAAATAATCAGAGTCTGAACCACCTCCCAATGACCATGTTGACATGCTTGCATCAATGTTGTCTGTTACTGGGAAATAAATGAATTGTAGCTCTATTCATCTCCAAAACAACAAACACAAAATTGACAGTTTTGAACAGTGAACTGAATAATCAGTGTGAGTGAGTGCTAGATTGAGCTGTAATTTTCATGTATGGTCAATTGAATTGAAGGAAGAGAACATCCAAAGAAAATAATATGGATTACCTGACCACGATAATTCCTAAGGTTGATATCAACTCCGGATTCAAGCAAAAGATACACTATCTACATCAATGCAGAACACAACATATATTTTGCAAAGAATTGCAGAAGAAAGGGGGAGAATGATAAACTAGCCAATGACAAAACCTCAAGTTAAATTAAAGTATAGTTTAAAAATGCAATTTTCTTGTCACTTCAAGATACTAATTGAAAAGAGGTATTCACAACAAATCACAAGAAAAAAACATGTTGATTATTATTAAACTTAGGTCTGTTTCTTCAATATATAAATATCAACATGCAACCTGAAAAATATTGATCAGAAAAAAATTAAACAAAGCTACATATATATATAAAGCAGAATTAAAGATATTTCAGCCTGAAAAACTGACTTGTCTTTTCTTTGATAAGAAAAAGGATAAAAAGTTTCCGCCAAGCATCACAGAACTTAAATGCCAAGATTCAAACTTTCCAATGTGACTAAAAACCAATTCCTTTACATTTGCCACCTTTTAATCACCCAACAAACCAAAGAACATTCTCACATGGAAACCAAGTAATCATCATGATCAGAGGAAAAAGAGTTGTTGATTGACATATACCTGATGTTTTATTAGAAGGTTTAATTGCTTTTAATTAAAAACAATTAAGGGGTTTAATCATCATGATCAAGTAACCAATTCTGCAACTTCATATATATAAATGCTTTTAATTAACTTCTTGCATTCTACCTAGTTGTTTTTATATTATAGATATTAATTCTGCATTTTAAGGACCTTATTATCATTTTGTTTGTTTTTGTAATTTGGTTTTAAATTAGTTGGATGGTTCTATATCTTGTAGCTTGATTAATTCTACCAATTGAAGTTTATCCAAGGTAAGTAGAAAACCAATTAGGACTTAGGAGTATACAAAATAAGGCTGAAACTACTGTCTGTTTTTCATTTTGCAATACCAACCTTGGTGCACAATAGGTTGGTATTGCCAACAACTGAGGTGTTCATACCAATGACTAGAGTTTTCAGTTTGCATCTTCCCTTCATGAAAAGAGGTTTATATATAGTTGACTACTTTACATGATACAGAAGGAAAAGGCACGGGGGGATGCATAATAAGAACTAAGCAGAAACCAAGTAAAGTAGCAAACTACAGACAACTTCCCTGTCTCTAAGGCTTCTTCACCGAAAACAGCTCCAATACAGCATATGTAAGGTTTATGATTTTACTAGTTTAAAACAATTCCACAAACCCTAGAAAAATAATGTGATAAGCTAAACCAGAACTTGTCCCTCCATACGACCATTGCAAGCAGAACCTACCAGAGGAAAAAATAAACTAAACCAGAGCATTGTTGTAAGCTTAACTTACCGGAGACGAAGAGCCACACAGCGCCGGAGCCATGAACGAGAACGCGAAACGATGGTGAGCCGCACAACGCCGACGAGATGACATGACCGCAGAAGAGAAAAAGCCGGAGATGACGACGGTGAGACACTGATGAGGGACGGACGCGAGAGACAATGAGGGAGGAGGCACAAAGTGAATTTTTTTTACTTCTCAGCACGAAAGGGAAGCCACTGTTTGACCTAGGTTCATTTTTTTTTACATTATGTGACTATTTTCTACATAGGGTATACATGGAACCGATGTTACAAAGATTCAATAAATTTCAAAAATGCCACCGCGTCTTTTTTTACATCGGTTACTCAATAACCGATGTTAAAACCTGTTGTGGAATCCTAAATTTCCACTAGTGTTCTATGCCATAACTGAAGCTATTACTAAGTTAAGACGTTATTTACTGGGCCACAAGTTTGTTATTAGAACAGATCAACAGAGCTTGCATAGTTTGACAGATCAAGCTCTCTAAATGTGACTCCCTTCTACCCCAATATCTTATACATTCATCAAATAGAAAGATTTAGGAAAAGTTACAAACCACATCGGGTAAAAAGGTTCATATTCTCTCATTAAAACATCATTTGTTTCAAAGTCAACTCAATTTAGATAAAAATTAAAGTCAATGGTTTTCAAAGTAATTAAAACATCAAAATCTCAAATGTCAACATTAAAATATCCATCTTGGCTATGTAAGGCACTTAAAACAATTTTCATAATCTCCTCTTAAAATCATAAAAAATAAAACCCCTATTACTAAGCCCTGATGTCACAAGTATCAAAGCGACACCCCTTCATTTCAATACTCGGCACCTGACGTGTCATCTTCATCACCTGTAAATTAACCACAGAAAGCACGATGAGGAAAAGAACACAACTCATACATGCACGCAGAAGGCTACCTTATCCTCACCCACACATAGTCATAATCATCATCAATCATATCATCTCACACTCTTAATATCAACATATATTATCTCATCACAAGTTTATAAGACACACTTTGCAAATCATCAAGAAAATACATTCTCTACACTCAACAAATAATACTCATATCATCATTTCACATTTCAATTCCATCATAAATTATAATGTAGGTTCACTCTATGATCATGCACACCAAAACTCATCCCAAGAATCATGAGTCGGAACTCCGCACAATTGGCGCACCTCATCAATCCTCTTAGTTGTTACCAATGATGGCCCTACCGTTAACGCCCTCTCTTGGCCGATAGGTTGCACAACACCCCTCTCTTAGGCTCGTGCACAGAATGTCCCTCATCATGGTCTCTGCACCCCCTCTATGGGCCCGTGCAGTTCACTTCCTGAGTTGCACCCCCTCTATGGGCCCGTGCATCTCAGTTACCACACCTCATATGCTCAATGCATCATCATCGTACATATCACACCTCATATGCTCAATGCATCATCATCATACATATCACACCTCATATGCTCAATGCATCATCATCATCATATCACACCTCATATGCTAAATACATCATCATCATACATCTCATACCTTATATGCTCATTACATCATCATCATACATCACAATATTATAAACATCTAACATCACATGGGATATTCATATCATCATACTCATACCACAATCAATACACTCTAAACATCTAATTAATCTATCAATTCCACAAATAATTCACATAATTATCAACAAATAATTAAAGGATCACAACACCACTTAAACAACGCTCTCATACTCATTTTTGGCCTAGTAATCGATTACCACACAGCTGTAATCGATTACCAGAGTCCGTTACTCAATTTTGGAATCTTCAAGTTTTAAGCTTAATGACCTTGGTGCACTAATTTGGAAATATCTAGCGTTTTAGGTGTCCAATTAAGATAATTCCACTTCTATTAGAAAGTTAAGATCCGGGGCTTCAGTTTGATATGTTATATGAAAGTATTCCGAGCTCATTTGCACCCTTAACCGACACATTCTTTTCCAAGCGAGAAAGCTGTCAAAACCTGGTAATTGATTACCACACAGCTGTAATCGATTACCAGCAACTCAACTCTCTGGTAATTGATTACATACCCCTTGTAATCGATTACCAACAACCCAAACTCACTCAACGCTGCCCAGAAAACCCTGTAATCGATTACCGACGACTCGAGAACGTTGTTCTTGCGATTTTTACCCCTTTTAAACCTTTTTCTTCAACCCCTAATCAATCCTCATTGTTAATACTTCAATTCTACACGTTTTTACCGAACAAATTCAATGAAAACATCAGTTTTTACTACAAATTAACACATCTAATCCATTATGGTTCCTCATCAATCAACCCTTATTTATCCTTTTTCGCTATTCTCGCTACCATTACCCAATTCATCAAGATTCATCAAGATTATCACGTTTAAACATAAAGCAAACAAATTTTCATCATACAACACATAATGCACATGACAAATTCGAATTTAAAAGTCTCAGAGGGTCTTATGGTTTCCCTCACTACCCAAGCACCCCAACATACACGCATAAGCAGCACCCTTTCCCCCCGTACCTTGGAGACGACGATCGACAATGAATGGCTGACCTCCCTTGATGATTTACCTCACAACACCTTCTCCTACTGGATTCGTTTCTCTCCTCCCCTAGGGTTTGGTTATCTGACGTTTGAAAACTAATGGGGTGAAATAGATAACTCTTCCCCTATTTAAACATCTAATTGGGTTGGGCCTACTCCAACCCACCTATCCCCCTTATTAATTATTTAATTAAAATTATTTCTGATTAATAATAATTAAAGATAATAATAACAATAATACTATTATTTCTTCCTTTTATTTTATTTTATTTGTCCTACAAATTTTAGGATGTTACACCAAACACCTTAACAAAAAGCATGGTTGCATAAGTTTCTTGGATATGATTTTACCAAGAAGGATGCAAGGTTGCAACAAATTTTGGAGTTATGCAATCAAAATCAACCTCATAATCCAAATTATACAACTCAGGATCAATTGTTATATTGGAAGGCAGATTGGTGATTCCTTCCAAACACACCTTGGTTCAACAGATTTTGAATGAATTCCACAGTTCCTTGATTGGTGGACATGCAGGGTATGCTAGGACCATGGCTCGAATAACAACACAGTTCTATTGGCAAGGTATGCACAAGGACATTCGTGAATTTGTTCAAAATTGTTTAATCTATCAACAAGTTAAAACTATGACAACCTTACCTAGTGGTTTGCTGCAACCTCTTCCCATACCTGACCAAATTTGGGAAGATTTGGCAATGGATTTCATCACAGGCCTTCCTTCCTCATATGGCAATACTATCATAGTTGTCATTGATAGATTGTCCAAATATGCCCACTTCTTTCCATTAAAGGCTGATTACTCAAGTAAACAAGTAGCTGAAGTGTTCATGAAAATGGTGGTTAAATTGCATGGTATTCCAAAAACCATACTATCTGACAGAGACAAGGTATTCACTAGTCAATTTTGGAAACACTTATTCAAGTTGAGTGGTACAACTTTGAACATGAGCACTGCATATCATCCTTAATCAGATGGGCAGTCAGAGGCATTGAATAAATGCTTAGAAATGTACTTAAGGTGTTTCACTTATGACTCTCCTCGTGATTGGGTCCAGTTACTTCCTTGGGCAGAGTATTGGTACAACACTTCGTGCCACACTAACATTGGCATGACTCCATTTAAGGTACCATACTTAAGGTGTTTTTTTTTGTTATTTTTGTTGTGAAATTGTTGCTGATGTTCAGCAAGTTGGAACATATTAGTGCCTATATATATATATATGTTTGTATCATTTCAAAAATTTTTGCTATCTGTTGACTCATTCTCTCATTGTTAGCTACTTCAACCTAGTATTTTTTTCATCTATTTTTCATAACCAAATTTTTTCTACCATTACAATGGCATCCCAAAGAGTTATTCATCCCGGTCCAAGAGACCAATCACTTTTACGCTTACAAGACATACATGTGTTTGAACACATTTGGAACGGTGAAGTTGATAGAATATTAAATGTTAGGCGAGCGGGTGACAGCGGTGGACGTGCAAACGAAGTTCCAGAACAAATCAAGCCACTTCTTCTGCGGTCTGGTTTTTTGGGTGTGACTTTACTTGATTTTTTTCAAGTAGAGTATACATTGATATCCGCTTTGGTGGAGCGATGGAGGCCTGGGACACACACCTTTCACATGCCACAAGGAGGGTGTACCATCACCCTACAAGATGTCAATTTTCAACTTGGTTTAAAAGTGGATGGTGAACCTGTTACTGGTGTTACCTATGCAAATTGGCAACCTCTAGTCCAAGACTTGTTGGGCTTGGCTCCATTAGAGACGAAACTACATGGAGGGCGTCTTAAAAAGAAGTGGCTTAATGATCATTTTGGGGACTTTAATGTCCATGCCCATGATGAACTTCAAGTTGAACGGTATACTCGAGCGTTCATATTACGTCTTACGAGTGGTTTGTTATTTTCAGATCATTCCAGTAGATATGTACCTTTGAGATATTTACCGTTATTAGTGGATTTTGATGAGGCTGGCTCATATAGCCAGGGGTTTGTGACACCCTTCTACCCCAATCTCTTATACATTCGTCAAATAGAAATATTTAGGACATTTACAAACCACATCGGGTAAAAAGGTTCACATTCTCTTTCTACAAAACGTCATTGATTCAAAGCATCTGAATTAAAACAGAAATTAAGGTCAACTGTTTTCAAAGTAACTAAAACATCAAAATCTCAATTATCAACATCAAAACATCCTTATTAGCCATGTAAGGCACTAAAAATAGTTTTCATAATCTCTTCTTAATAACATAAAATAAAACCCCTATTATTAAGCCCTGATGTCACAAGTATAAGAGCGACACCCCTTCAATTCAATACTCGGCACCTGATGTGCCATCATCATTGCTTGTAAATAAACCACAGAGAAAACGGTGAGGAAAAGAATATCAACTCATACATGCACACAGAAGGCTACCCTATCCTCACCCACATATAATCATCATCATCATTATCAAATAATATCATACTCATATCATCTCATACTCTTATTAGCAAATATATTATCTCATCACCAGTTTATAAGTCACACTCGCAAATCATCAAGAACACACAATCTCCACACTCAACACATAGTACTCATATCATCATATCATATTTCAATTTCATCAAAAAATGCAATGCAGGCTCACTCTATCATCATGTACACCAAACCTCATCCCAAGGATCATGACTCGGAACTCCGCACAATGGGTGCACCTCATCAATCTCCTTAGTTGTTACCGATGATGGCCCTACTGTTAATCACCACACAGGCCGATAGGTTGCACAACACCCCTCTCTTGGGCTCGTGCAGAGACATCCGCCCCACAATGATGGCCCTACCGTTAATCACCACACAGGCCGATAGGTTGCACCCCCTCAATGGGCCCGTGCAGTTCACCTCCTGAGTTGCACCCTACCGTTAATCACCACACAGGCCGATAGGTTACACAATACCCCTTTCTTGGGCTCATGCATCTCAGGTACCACACCTCATATCCTCAACGCATCATCATCATCATATCACAACTCATATGCTCAATGCATCATCATCATCATATCATAACTTATATGCTCAATGCATCATCATTATATATAACACACCTCATATACTCAACACATCATCATCATACATAACACACCTCATATACTCAATACATCAATATATCATCATCATACATCACAATATTATAAACATCTAGCATCACATGGGATATTCATATCATCATACTCAAATCACAATCAATACACTTTAAACATCCTTTTAAATCTCTCAATTCCACAATAATTTGTATAAACATCAACAGACAAAAGGATCACAAAATTCACTCTGGTAATCGATTACAAGCCTCCTGTAATCAATTACCAGCCAATTACCTCTCAGGTAATCGATTATCACACAGTGGTAATCGATTACCAGCCAAACACCTCTCAGGTAATTGATTACCACACAGTGGCAATCGATTACCAGCACGTACACTCTCAGGTAATCGATTACAGACCCCCTGTAATCAATTACCAGCAAGCCAAACTCATTCAACGCTGCCCAGAAAACCCTGTAATCGATTACAGACTTATGTAATCGATTACCCGCGACACCAGACGACAGTTCTTGCAATTTTTACCCCTTTTAAACCCTTTAATTCAACCTCTAATCAATCTTCAATGTTAATACGTCAATCATACACATTTATACCAAACAGAATCAACAAGAACACCAATCTTTACAACCAATTTCACAGTTATTCCATTATATTCACCAATCGTTAAGCCCTTATTTATCCTTTTTCGCTATTCTCTCTACCCTTAATCAATTTAATCAAGATTCATCAAAGATTAACACATTTAAGCATCAAACAACATATTTTCATCATATTATATGTAATATACATATCAAATTCGAATTTAAAATCCAAGAGGGTCTTATGGTTGCCCTCACTACCCAAGCACTCCCACATACACATACAAGCAACACCTTTTCCCCCACCGTACCTTAGAGTTGACGATTAAAAAAACAAAAAGCAGCACTCCACTCCCTTGATGATCTATTCTGCTACACTCTCCCCTTGTGAAGTTGCTTCTCTCCTCCTAGGGTTTGGTTATCTGACGTTTGAAGCTAATAGGGTGAAATAGATACCCCTCCCCCTATTTAAATATCTAACTGAGTTGGGCCTACTCCTACCCACTCATTACCCTTTTTAATTAAATAATATATTTTTCTGAAACATAATAATATAATGATATTATTATTATTTTCTTCATAAATCTTATTTTATTTTATTTATTCATTAGGAATTATTAGGATATTATAGAGTCCTTATCCATCTACATTCAAATTTAAATTCAAATCTTATAATTAAATCTTATCCTAAATTTGTATTGATTCTTACCCTTAATCCTTGTGATCTCAGTATTCCTAAAATCTGATCCTAATTTAAAACACTAACCATATTTCTCTCATAAGATTATCATTATTAATTCTGATATTATTTTATTAATATAACAATTACTATATTTATATCAATTAATATTAATTGCAATCTTATGATTTATCCTAATAATAATATTATTATATTCAATATAAACATATTTGATTAAAATCCTAATAATCTGACGTCTCTCCTAATATTTATAATATTATATTATTATTATCTCATAAATACATGTATATTAATATTTACTATTATTATTATGTAACTTCTATTTTTACAGCTAACGTTATCGAAATATAATTATACGTATTTAAATTAAATTTCTAAATTTCTAAATTTTTGGATGTTACAGAGTCTGCAGTTCTCAGCTACTTATACCGAGAGTTATGTAAAGCTACCGACTACAACAATAAGAAGATTGGTGGAGCATGTGTACTCGTACAATTGTGGGCCTAGATGCGTTTCCCATCTATCGCTCCTCAACCCCCGCCCCCAAATCCTTCCATGCCACTTGGTGAAAGGTGGTCAGGCGGACAAACTTATATCTCTCACCACAGAACAATCACATACTATCGAAACATGTTCGATAGGATGGAGAGAACAGATGTTAGTATTTCATTACTTCTATATATTATTCAATACTATGCAATTTATATTTACTAACTTATTTACAATGTCTATAGATTGTATGAGACCCATACACAATGGATATCGTGGTTCAATTCCCGCCATATTGTTTAGAGGGACATAATATATGGAGAGCAGTTGTGCCACTAATTTGCTTCCATATTATTGAGTGGCATCAACCATATCGCTGTATGCGCCAGTTTGGTATGGTGCAACATATCCCACGCCCTCAATCCCAACCGGATCAACTGCACGATCTGACATTAAAAGGAAAGGCTGCTGAGAATTGGCGTGTCAAACATGCCATATATGTGTCCCAATGGGATGAGAGGATGAATTATACTTGGACCAATGATCCGTGTCAAGGCCAATTCCACCTCCCATCCAATTCTGAGTACATGGTGTGGTAACACACCAGACGTTGGATTAGTCAAACATGTGCAAAGACTGGCAACATGGTACCATTGTATTTTGATTTTTTTTTATATCATACTAATGATTAGAATGACACATATAGAGACTGATTTTCAAATTTTGGTTTTGGTTCTTGACATAGGTTGATAGCTTGGAGCGCATGTATTTCACTGTGACATCAGAAGGGGAAAGTACATTCTCATTTCAAAACATGTGATCCGAAATTAGTCATTGCTTGCAGATCTGTCGTGAAATAATAAAATAACATCACCTGTAGTATCTGCTCCAACACCATCTCAGCCTGCACAAGAAGCACAAGTTACCATTCACATCCCTGTAGGACGAGTGGAAGGACAAGGACTTCATCGTCGTCGTAGACGAATGACACATGAACAACTCACAATCCCACCGGCACCACAACCTGAGCCAGGGATGTATTATGTGTCGCTAGTAGATCCTTTTCAACCGGTTTCTTCATATTATTATCCATCCATCTCAGCCTTCGCCTCCACATATGCCTTCTCCCAATTATTTTAATCCCCCTCCATTTTCAATGGGGGATTGTTATATGCCCACACCTCCAGTAAATGTTACTCCACCAGTGTATACCCAAACAGGTGCATCACATTCAACACCCACATGTTGGATTGATCAATGGCAAGATGCTCCAATCATGTCACCAGCATCTGGCGGGTTCACTTACCAGGGCAGCTTTTCCAGACAACTTGAACCACCTGGCATTGGTTTTAACTTGAATGAACCATTTGCCGAAGAAGCTAGTACATCTGAAACCATAATGGAAGGTGAAAGAGACGACCCAGAACCAAGAAGAAACCCACCTCGAGATGCCAGGAACGGACGTCGTCATTGTATTCTCTCCCATTTCTCCCCAAATAATTAACTTGTATTCATTACTACAATCTATATACAAAATATAATATTAGGTACTCATTTTGTTGCAAAATTTTTATTTAAATTTATTACTTTGCCTAACAAATTAAAATAAAGGTTTTTTTATTAAATTTAAAATTTAATTATGTAAACAAATTTAATTTAAATTAATAAATGTTAATTCATTAATTGATAACAAATAAACATCGTAATAAAAATTATTTTAATAAATGAAGGCGCTAGCTGGGTTAGCACCATTTGTTAAAACTCATATGCAAATTAGGCGCTAACTGGGTTAGGCGCTAAACCAGTTAACACTTTTTCTTTACACCGTGTCCAAAAGTACCCACAGTGATAAATTGTTTTTTGCTTGCATTTTTTGGTAAATTAAAAAAGTTTCTGTAGCAAAGTGGTCAAAAAGCCAGATAATGGTTGCTGACCCAGGGATTGACGGGCACAATATATATAATAGAGGAAGCGTGCAAAACAATGAAAAGGGATAACATAGGAAGAGTATCCAAGAAGGAACACAAGTCGTCTGCTTTCTTTTATATATATAATAATAGAGAAACAGTCATAGAGGACAAAGGAACAAGGAGAAGAAGAAGATGTATTTGTCTCAGGAAGTGATAATTCAAATACTGTTGAAGGTGCCGGTGAAGTCTCTTGTACGTTTCAAGTGTGTGTGTAAGTCATGGCTTTCTCTCATCTCCAATCCTCACTTTGCAATATCACATTTTGAACTTGCTACTGCACACACCCATAGACTATTGTTGAAAACCACTTCTACTACTCGATCCATAGACTTAGATACATCGCTTCACGATGATTCTGCTTCAAGAGCAGTAAACCTTAATTTTTCGCTTCCCAAACCTTATTTTCAATTTTTTGGCTCGTGTAGAGGGTTCCTATTTCTGGAATGTTATCCAAACCTCTATGTATGGAATCCATCCACCGGTGTCCACAAGGCACAAACAAATACCTTTGTCTCCCAATTTCCCCCCCTCTTTTTATGGTTTTGGGTACGACTCATATGCATAACAGAAAGTGGTGAAATTGTTAGAACAGATCTTACGAGATTGGTGAAATATAATGACAAAGGACACGTGCTAGAGTATCGCTCCTTTATTTGTGATCATCCATATGGACCCCGAGTGGCCATGTATACAGAGTCTCTACTTTCACTCCCTGGTCACATTGAGCAAGCTGAAGAAGATAATTGACAATAACAAACAAGAAGAATGAAAATGTGAAATATTCTCTTTCTTAATTAGCATCTTTATCTTATTTCATTATTGTATATTTCTTTCTTCTACTAGTATTTCATCATGCTGTTCTTACTGTGTTAATGCTAGCAATTTGTTTCCTTCCACTCTTTTACAGGGATTTTAGCTTGAAGTTGATGCCCTAATTTACTGCGTTGTTAGCATGATATGAAGTCAAATTTTTAACTGGGACAAATAGTTGACAGTTGACACTATTGATATGAACCGGATGCAATGTTAATACTAATAGTGATGATATCCATTTATGTCTAGTCTACATGTTATGAAGTCAATATTATCAATGTTGGCTTCTCTGCCAAATTGAAGATTTTTATATTTATATTAGTGTCGTGATTATCCCATAAATCATCACTTCCTTGACAAAGATATATTGTATCAATAAGGTTTCCCGATGATGCCATTATTGTGCCCTGCATTTAAGCTGAGGCCAACTAATTTGAGAGGATTCCTGTCGTTAAAACCCTTTTTCTAAAGAATGTTAAATGGCTAGGATGCCCCAAGTTAAAACTAGTCCCCTGCTGCAGTTAATTTGAATTAGCGTGCAACCTCTTATTAAGGTGATTAATTAAGTAATTGTCTGTATTAACAAGGTGACTCTCAGTCTGATGCTCTGCTTGGCTTAGATACAATTGGAGTTCCTAGCAAATTAATTAAGTTACTAATGGATGCAATGCAACTATCAACTGTCAACATTTGCTGTTATAATATACTTTGTCCAACAAAACATTCCAATTGAGAATCTAGTAAGAATAAACATGTCATCATTTATTAATTCTTCTCTGTAACAGGGTTTGCAAATGTGTAATCTCAATGCTTCCATGAATGCTTGGAAAAAAATGCACTGGAACCTCTCTCATCCATCAAATTTGTGAATATATAGGTGATCCAAAATTTCTTCATTCTGGTGGGGTGACTCATTTAGGCTAAATTTATTACTTTTGAGGTAATTGATATATAAGAGCTTCGTTGTATAATTTATCAACTGTTCTATTGCATCGAATCTCTATGTGTACATGACTTTTGTAGCTCTAGCGACTAGCGTTGTATGACTCAAGTGTATCTGTTTAGGCAGCAATTAAACTTGTTATTCTTAATGATAACCTTAAATGAATTTCATGGATGGAGGACCTAGTAACCCTGTTGAACAGGAAAGGAACCTCAATTGTAAATTTATAACAAAATTATATATTTACCTCTTGGAGCTCCTCTGATATCTTTCTAGTGAATTGTTTCTGCAGCCAGCAAGTCAATACCATGATTCAATGTACTTTTGCAGTGATATCCATGATGGCTAAGAAGGACACCGAAAAAGCTGTTTTTGAAATAAGATCATCTCAATTTAGTAAGTAAGAGTATAGTTATTTTTAAATTTTTATAAAATAAAATTATGATGATTACACTTTTTAAAACAATTAATTGAGTGGAATATTTCCATTAGCAGGTTCTCATTTGACACAATGGGGTTTTAGAAAGAAAAGCAAGAGAAGATAAAATATTTATTTTTAAATTAAAAGAGCTATATAATAGTGCATATAAAAAATGAAATAATATATACCTATAATAAAAACATATAATAACTTATATAATATATTTTTTCTCTTTACATCTTTTTATCATATTCCTCCTCATATTTTATATTTCTTTCTTTTTCTCTTTTATCTCTATGTTATAAATGGGGTTTGTTTCTCAAAAAAAAAAAAAAGTTAGTGATATGAGTAGGAACCTGCATCTTGATTAACATGAAAATTCCATCAACTTAACTCAACTCTATGTTAGAAAATAATTAGGTACAAGTAATTGGTTTTGTTCAAACAAAAAAGAATTGAAATTGATTTAATGAGTCAAAAATAATTGAAATTTGATCAATCTAACTAAAATATAGTTTTAGGGATCTTTGTTTATCGTTTTTAAAAATAGAAAACTGAAAACTCTATTTGATAGATAATTTTTAAAAACAAATTTAAAATGTGTCTATATTTTTGTTTTTCAAAACTAAAATTCTAAAACTATTTTGAGATATTTTTTAATTTTCTGTTTTTGTGTTAAAAATGTTGCAAATAAATCATTTTCTTTATAAAAAATAGTTTTAAATTTTAAAAACCTGAATCAAACACAACCTTAATTTGTTTTTGTAAAACAATTTTCAAAAACTAAAATAACAAATTTAAATCAAATACATCCTCATTTCTCCAGGCCCCACATCCACCTTTCTATACTCCCTTCTCCACTCTGCCTCCCCTACCCCTTCTATCCGGTTTTGTTGTTTCTTCCTTTTCTTTTCAAGTTATTTGGGTTCTCTAACTTGTCTCTAATAAGTCTGACGACAAAAAAATGTTACTGAAAATTAAAATTTCATAAATTTTTCTAGAAATATGTATTTGAAAATTTTTAGAAGTGTATGTTTTTAAACATATTTTTTAAAATTAATTTTTTGAAGTAATTTTTATTATTTAACTTTCAAAAGTTAATTTTCAAAGATATTTCTATAATTGCACTTTTGCAAATTAATTTTTGTAAAAAATAATTTAAAAAAATGTAGAAGGTGGGAAAAGCAAAATCCCTTACAAAGTAAAAACTAATGTACTCAAAGCAATTCAACCAAAAAATTTTGGCCATTGCTTTTTCATCGGGTTGTTTTACTATCCCTTTTTTTTTGAAAATTGTGAAATTCATAATTGTCCTTCAATTGATTGGCTTATGGACAAGATTGTCCGGGAACTATTCTCGGACAACCTTGTCCGTAAGACTTTTTTTTATAAATGGCTTACGGACACAGCTGTCCGAGAATCCCCGGATAATTCGTAAAAAATAGCTTACGGACAAGGTTGTCTAGGAACCATTTCCGAACAGCCTTGTCCGTATAGTCTCTCAATTAATATAGGAAATAGGGAAAGGGAAGGGGATAAGTTGGGGAGGGGGTACCGAAAGGAGGAAGAGGGTGGGGATAAGGGGGAAGGGGAACAGTGGGGGCGAGGGAAACATTGTGGAGGTGGGAATAGTAAAAATGGGGTGGAAAAAGTAAAGGCCAAAATTCTTTTTTAATTTTTGGTTTCTCAAAGTCAACTTGGCCCATTTCATCTCTAACAAAAATGAAGAGATAATTATAGTATTATATTTTATGATAATTTAATAGTTTATCCATTTTATTTTAAAAAATAAATTAAAAATAATTTATTTAAAATATAAAATATTTTTTCTACCCCAAATCCTCCGGCAAAACAATCTTTAAAAAGATTTTTTACATAATTGCTTTATGTTTGACTAATGACTACAAAGTCTATCATAGGAGTAGCATTTTTTTGTTTTATATATTGTGAAATATGTCTTTTGGGTTCTTTTATTTAATTAAATTAATATTTTCCTCTTTAATATAATTAATCACTCAATTAAGATACAATTATTTTTAAATCACCATTAAGATATTTGTCTATCAATTAATTAATTTTTAAATTAAAAAAAAAAATTTTAATATTTTATAATTTAATCTCTTTTAACTATAAATAAAATACTCTCGGTTTAAATATTTTTTGGTCGTCAAGAATATAGTGAAATTTTATTTCAATCTGTCATTTATTTTTTTATTGATTTTGATCCTCTATTTTTCAAAATCACACACTGTTAATCCTCAATGTTAGTTATGTTAAGCAAAATGATGACATAACAATGTTTTTTGCATTTTTTCTTTGGGTTCTTCTAGGGTGAAGTAGTGCATGAGTGGTGTACTGGTATGTCAATTTTTTTACCTGGTATAGTGGGTCAAATTACCTGTTAATGTTAAAAGTTAAATTTTAACATAATTGTAATTAAGGACATCTATTAATGTAGAAAAGTATGATATTATTTTGTGAAAGTCAAATCATTCACTAAAACCATTTAATTTAATTCACTAAAAACATTAACCGAAATATTCAAATCAAAAGGTGATTTTTTTTACCAAATATAAAACCCTATTTTTTTTCAAACAAAACATTAATATTCACTAAAAACACGTTTTTAATCAAAATTCACCAAATTTAAATTCTAGGAATTCCACATATTACATGCCCACAAAAAATTTTCACAAATTTTTCTAGTATAAAATTGATTTTTAATTGAATTAACAATATTTTTTAATAAACAATACATTAAAAATACATTTTTTTGTCTAAAGTTAACAACTTTTTAATTTTAGACACCCACATCATTTGCCATAAATTATAGGACCGAAAAAAAATTCTTACAATTTTTTCTGGTATAAAAATAATTTTTAATTGAATTAAAAACATTTTTTCATTAAAAATTACATTAAAAATATATTTTTTGACCATAATTAATAAAATTTAAATTTTGGGCATTCCAAACCATTTCCTACAACTTAGACAACCCAAAAATAATTTTTACAACTTTTTTTTATAATGCAAGGCACACATCAGAGGACCCAAAAATGTTTTTTACAAAATTTTCCGGTGTAAATGTGATTTTTAATTGAATGAAAAATATTATTTCATTAAAAAATCACTAAAATTTTATTTTTTTTCCAAAATTAACCAAAACTAAATTTTGTGCAATCTACACCATCCACACATATTATAGGGAAAAAATTTGTTTTTTACATAGTTTTTTGCTACAAAAGTGATTTAAATTTAATTAGAAACGTTTTTCATTAATAAATTCCCTACAAATTTATATTTTATCGAAAATTCATTAAATTAAAATTATGGGCATCCCACATCATTACCCACACATTATAGGACACAAAAATGAGTTTTGTAAAATTTTCTAGTATTAAGATGATTTTTAATTGAATTAACAGTAGTTTTCATTAAAAATTTCACTAAACTTACTTTTTTGTCCAAAAAATCACCAAACTTAATTTGTGGACATCCCACGTTATCATCACAAATTAGGAGAGGCAAAAATGATTTCTTCATATTTGTTTTCGTTCAAATGTGATTTTTATTTGATGTAACAATTTTCTTTTACTAAAATAAAAATATAAAATATTTCTTTTGTCCACAAGGAACTAAATTGTGTGTGTGTTTTTTTTTTAAATCATGCACAAAATTTATTGCATTACAATTTAATAAATTTTAGTCATTTGGCTTTACATACTCAAACCTATTATTAACCCATTAAAATTAAAATATAAATACCAAAAGTATAAGTTCAAATTGATCGATACATGAAAACTAAAGTTCAATCACTAATACGTTAATGGTCCAATAAAAATTATATCAGTTCGAAAAAAAATTTGACAAAAAAATGACATGAGTCCGAGAAAAAATTGATAAAAATGGGATAAAAAAATTGACTAAAAATTAGTATTGGTTTGACAAAAAATGCCATCTGTTTGAAAAAAAAAAAGGTCGATAAAAAAATGACCAAAAGAAATCTAAAAAAAAAAACATCAATTCAACAAAAAATAAAAAAATGACAAAAAAATCCTCAAAAAATATTATCATTTCAATAAAAAATGGCATGAGTTCAAATACTTCTAATAATATGAAAGGCTACATAGCAATATCACTTACATTTTTTAAAATAAGGAAGGATCTAATAAAAATTATTAAATGACCAGTTCAGCAGGTATCAGGTATTCAATCCGGACCCTTAAATATTTTAATAATATATCTAATGGTTATAAAACTGTGAGGCACCGGTACAACACCCCCGAGATACTTGATATTAGACGTTTCCTTTTTCTTATGGTTTTTCCTTTGATTTTTTTTTTGTAAATTTCAAAATTCATACGAAATTTCTTACAGTTTTTAAGATCTGCATCATTAGTTATGTTCTACTAAATGATGATTTATCAATGTTTCTTGCAATTTTTTTATAGATTTTTCTTCAAATTTTCTTGCATATTTCAAAATTCATGAAGTTTGTTGCTTATTTTAAATTTTTTTAGGAAATTTCCTACGGGATTTTCTACAACAAAACTGAGAATTTCACAATAATATTTCACATAAAAATTTGGTGGATTTGTTTAAAATTTACTGCTAGTGATTTTCAAAAGAAAATTCACAAAAAAATTCATGTGAATTTTTATTCGAGAAAAGTCGCAAGAGAATTGCAAACGTGACTTAATAGAGTATAGATAACAATGAGAACTAAAAGCATGTGATTTTGAAAATTTGAGAATTATAATCAAAGAAAAAATAAAATAAATGACCAAAACCAAATTTTACTATATTTTCAAGAACTAAAAACATATTTAAATCTAGTAGTCTTTTATCAATTAAATAAACTATCTTAGATTTTTTAATTTATATGTTTTATATTTCATCTTTATTTATTAATTAAATCATTATAAATTAAAATAAAGATGAAATATAGAACATATAATGATTTAATTTATCAATAAGGACTAAATTGGTGTGTTTTTAATTCTTGAATGACCAAAATCACCGCTTTTAAATTATAGGGACTAAAACCAAATATTGACTATATCTGAGGAACTAAAAACATATTTAACCCTTTTAAAATTAATATATTCAAATCTTATCATAAAAATATTGAAAATTGATAATGTCTAAAATATTCTTTTATTATTTATACAAAACATAAAAAGCATCTTATTCTTAATTTTATTTTCTCAAGAATAATTTCATAAACCTCAAAATAAATGTTCCCTAATATGTTCATCCAAATTGTAAGGAGTTTTAATTTTCCTTATATAAAATCTTAAGTTGAAATCTTGCCCAGACAAAAATAAATGCACACTATAATAGCTCAACCAATAATGTAAAAGAAGCGAACAAGCTGCAGAAGTACACGATGACCAAAGAGATTGAAAATGCTGGTATATGGATATTTTCTGAAAGCAAATTCTAGATTGAATTTTTCCCATTCTTGTTTTTTGGTTTGCTCACGGAACTTCTCATAGAATCCCTAACTTGCTGTCGTCTTATCCAGATCTGAAAATGGTTAGACAAGACAAATAATGAAAAAATAAAATCAAATCCGGAGGAACGCTGTGGCCTGTGGGCCGTGGGGCAGCAATGTGCCAAGCCTATCTATCAAGAAAACTCGGCAAAATTCAATTATTATTTTTTTTTTTGGTTGAAAGGAGGGGCAAAGTGATTCAATTATTGATTGTGTGTATAAAAAAGATTTATTGGAATTTGGAAGTCTCAATATCCACCTATCTTTACACCTAAAAGTTATTTATGTCTTTTTTTGTAAAAGAAAATTGGAACGAACTTGGTGGGAAAAAAAATTATAATAGCAATGTGTTGTGGGCCTCCGTGATACTGAAATGATCTAACGGAAAATCGTTCTTTCACACTTCAAGTATGGGAGTTTAGGAAAAGATAAGTAGAAATAAAAAATAAAATAAAGGAAAAGATATTGTAATGTGTGATAATTGATACAAAGTAAAAAAAAAAAAAAAAAATAGAACAAAATAAAGTTTTAAAAAAACGTGTGTACAAATTACAGCTTTAATATGATGTCTAATATGATGAGGTAAAAGCTATTATAGTAGCTATGAGAATGAGTGTGTGAGTGATGGAAGAAAAGGCGGACTCGCTCACCGCCATTAAAAATCATAGCAATTCAGGTCATAATTAAGATAGACTCATCATCATAGAAATTCTCTTAAATTGTTCTCTATCCACACTTAGATGCAGCTTATTAAGTTAAGAGGAGTAGATTTAGAGCATTTTAAGAACTCACATGGATCTTAAAATTAATGTGACTTTTTAGATTCAGGCATACAATGTTTGATGAAGTTAATAATTTCAAAACTTATTATTTTTTTTTCCTGTAAATTGAGATTTGAATAGAAGCACAAATTTGATTTTGTTTGTTGGAATTTTTTTTCATTCACATTTATAGAGATGTACACATGTTGAGTTGAGTTGGACAGGTTGAGTTGAGTTGGATTTGCACTACTACTAAACCCAAATCGATTAACCATGTTTGGGTCGTGTCAGGTCGATTTTATCATTTTTTGATATGGGCCCAACCCCGATCAAGGTCGGGTTGAGTTGATCGTGTCATGATAAATAAAAAATTAAATTTAGAAAAAATAGTTTTTTTTATCACCATTTGGACTTCATAAATCATATAAACCTATAATTCCATGATTTTGACACTTTGGCCATATAAATATTTCAAAAAATTTATAAATCAAAACTAGAAAAAATATGACATACACTTTTCACACACAATTTAATTCAAATATTTAGCACAATGCAGTAAAGAGATGTCCCGAATAGGATATTCCACAACCATAAAAGTCTCTATCTTACAAATTAACAAAATAATTGTTATATTTTTAATCTTTTAATTATATCTAACAATCTTTTTTTATAAAAATAATATAAAATTTATATTTTGCTCGTTATTCTTTAATATAATCTATAAACATCTGAAGTTAACAATAACTTTAAAGTGAAGAAAGTAAATAATAATGAGCATGTTTAGCTAATTAAAAACTTATTAGAGTATACAAAATGGGCAAAAACTAAAAACTAGGAGTATTATGAAGTTAGGTACATAACCAAATCAAATCAGATTTCCTAATAAATTGTATGACCATACAAAAATTCTTCTTATTGGATTTTATTTTAACCAAATAATTAAATTAAAATGTAACTAGATCGTGAAAAAAAAAAAAAATCAGTATAGCAAATATGTTGTGCATGCATTTTTTATTACAACCTACGACTTCTATTAAATTTCACTCATTCTTACCGATTGTCTTACTTTTTTTTTTCCTGCAAATGAAATATTATTTATATAACATTTCATTAAATTGTGTTAATTAAAATGCTTTGAGTTATTATATTTGTACAACAAATTTATGTACAACAATATACAACAAAGACATATCACGTACTTTGCTGAACTCTTTTTAAAAAAT
Source organism: Sesbania bispinosa (assembly GCA_026901365.1). Classification (NCBI taxonomy): domain Eukaryota; kingdom Viridiplantae; phylum Streptophyta; class Magnoliopsida; order Fabales; family Fabaceae; genus Sesbania; species Sesbania bispinosa. Next base: position 1,272,289 of record QLOH01000253.1, read on the forward strand.
AAAAATAAGAAATGAAAGGTAGTTGGAAGGTCACGTCCAAAAACCTACAGTCACATCAAAGATCATAAAAAGCTGTTTCTGAATTAAAAAATAATAAATAAAATAAAAAAAGGAGAAATTTAAAAATTTTACTGTTTTAATTTCTTCCCCTGCAAACCGTCCAATTTTGAAACATATGCAGCAGAGTTTATAACCTATAAACATGCAGTTAGTAACAAACTCACTTTAGGTTTATAACTAATTAACAATCAGTTTATAACTCGGTTAAAAAGGTATATAATTTCTTCACACTTTTAAACCAACTGAGATAATCAGCATAATTTGTTCATATTCACTTTATAAACCAGTAAAAAGTGATTCATAAATTCTTCATGACCAGTTTCGAAACAAGTGCGGCAGAGTTTATAACCTATAAACATGTCATTTGTAACACATTCACAAAAGGTTTATAATAATTTATTGACAATCAGTTTATAACTCGGTTTATGGAGGGACATGCACAGAAACACAAATAGTCTCCCTAAAGTGTTTCTCTCACTCCTCTTTTTTTTAAATTTCAATTTCAATTTTTTTTTTGAAAAATACAAATCCATCGTTAAAGTTTTTGCTTCATTTCTTTCGTGCAAGGCGCCCAAAGTGTCTGCTTATTTTTTTTATTTAAAAAACGTAGTCTTTTATGAGGTATAGAAAGTGACGTCCCTGCAGTTTTTTCTGCAAATTGAATGACAATTTTCATTGTTTATTTTCTATTTATTTTTCAAAATGAACTCATAGTGACACATGGTTGGTGTACATCGTTGTATATTAGCTTGCTGTATGAATACAATTACTCAAATGGTTTTATGTGTTGTGTAGAATTCTAAAAACAAATAGTCCCCAAAGAGATATATTATTCATACAACAAAAATATACAACAATTCATAAAATACATTTTATTATCTCACTCATTACCCTCCACACTTCTCCTTCTCTTTCCTCTCTTTCTCTCTCTCATAATTGTGACTTGTAGAATATTGTTGAACATCGTTGATGTACAAATACCATTTCTCCTCTCGAGATATATTATTCATACAACAAAAATATACAATAATTCTTAAAACATATTTTTTTATCTCACTCATACATCATTGATGTACAAATACGATTTCTCCTCTCAAAAATAATTCCTCAATAGTACCTTAGGAAAAAAATATTTCTTAATATATTAATTAAACAGATTGGCAGTTTCATCATATTGTTAAACAACCATTTCAATAAAGATTTTAAGGCCTGTTTGATTTGCATTTTCATTTCCTGTTTCAATTTCATGTTTTCTGTTTTCTGAAATTTTACAAAGGAAAAACTGGAAATACTGGAAACAACGATTTTTTGTTTCCAGCATTTCCAATTTTTCGTTTTTAAAATTTTAGAAAACATAAAACATGAAATTGAAACAGAAAATGAAAATGCAAATCAAACCGCCTCTTAACTTGCTAAATTCTTTTCTAATTAAGACCCAATTTTTAATTTTTCAAAATGTCCTTCTTTCCCTCTTCATTTGCTTAACGCATTTTAGTATGTAGCGTCTCTCTGTATAATTGAAATATTAAATTTATGCAAAAAAAAAATATAGAACAACTCATAAAAACACATTTTTTCAATTACCTCTTCCCATCGTATCCTCCGAGATTTCTACTTCTCTTTACTCTCTTTTCTTCTTTTTCTAACGTCATTGTATGCTGACCCGTAAAAAAAAACGTCATTGTATGCTGTAAGGTTGTAATTAACGTTACTCATATAACTGCGCGCAACTTGCCGCGCGTGTATTATCCCAAAAACGAATGGTGCATTGCATGCAAAGGAGGTTTAGTGCATAGTTCTCTAATGTGTCTGTGACATCATATATATCTGTGACTTGCCGTCGTATTATCCCAAAAAAGAATGGTGCATGCACAGAAAGTTAGTATTAGTTCTCTCACTCATTTATGTGTTGCGTCTTTATGTTAGTGCAACTTGCCGTGGTGTTATCCAAAAGAAGGATGGTGCATGCAGAGGAAGTTAGCACATAGTATGTACATAATATAAACTTTGCCAAATACCCATTTCTCAATATTTGTGTGATTCTTCCTACGTAAATTCTTTATCTATCAACCGTTATTCTATCCCAAATACCACATTTAGAATTCTATTATCAAATAACAAAATCATAACAATCAAAGCTAATTGGCACCACCTTGTTCAGATGAAGCTATGTCCGAGTGTAGTAGGAGCAGCGACTGTGGGTTCAGTCCGAGTCCATTACCCTTCCTCCCTGATGAACTGGTTGAAGAAATTCTCTCCAGGCTCCCTGTGAGGTCTCTTATGCGATTCAGGTGCGTATGCAAGTCCTGGATGTCTCTGATTTCTGATCCTTACTTAGTGAAAAAGCACCTTCACTTGTCAACTCAAACCACCAACTTCACACACCATAGGATCATATTAAGTGCCACAACCGCTGAGTTCCACCTCAAGTCTTGCTCTGTTAGCTCTTTACTCAACAACCCATCAACCATTTGTGAGGACCTTAAATACCCAGTGAAGAACAAGTTCCGTCATGATGGAATTGTTGGTTCTTGCAACGGATTGCTCTGTTTTGCTATTAAAGGTGACTTTGTTCTTCTTTGGAATCCATCTACTAGAGTCTCCAAGAAATCACCACCTTTGGGCAATAATTGGAGGCCAGGGTGTTACACTGATTTTGGGATTGGTTATGATAAAAAGAATGATGATTACAAGGTGGTGGCTGTGTTTTGTGACCCTAATGTGTCTTTTAGCGAATCTAAAGTGAAGGTCTATAGTATGGCTAACAATTCTTGGAGAAAGATTCAGGATTTCCTCATGGTGTCACACCTTACCAAAATTCCGGAAAATTTGTGAGTGGCGCTCTCAATTGGGCAGCAAATTTTTCTGTTGGTTCAAGTTCTTCATGGATTATTGTTTCTCTGGATCTATACCAAGAAACATACAAGGAAATTCAGCCACCAGAATATGAAAAGTTAGACTGTTCCACCCCTACGTTGGGCGTTTTAAGGGGGTGTCTGAGCATAAATTATGATTACAGAAGGACCAATTTTGTTGTCTGGTTAATGGAGGACTATGGAGTAAGAGAGTCTTGGATAAAATTGGTGAGTGTTCCTTATTTGTCTAATCCTGAAGATTTTTCATATTTGGGACCATATTGCATTTCTGAGAATGGTGAAGTCCTCTTAATGTTTGAGTTTGACTTAATTTTGCATGACCAAAGAGATCACTCATTTAAGTATCCTAAAATTCAGAGCGGGAAGGGTTGGTTTGATGCAGAGGTCTACTTTGAAACCCTGGTTTCTCCAACAAAGGATTAAGATTGATGAACTGTGCAAGGCAAACTGTACATGAGAATAATTAAAGGGGGTAAAGTGCTTAAAGTCCTTACTGATTCCATTTATATTCATGTAATTTTGACGACAGATATGTCATATATGGTAACTGAAACTCTGAAAGTCATAGTAATGCATAATACATGCATAACAGAGAGGCAAAACAGTGTACAGATGTTATTATTTTATGAAACTTAACCGTGTGAGGTTAATGGTTATGTATCAAGCAATGATAAGAGAAAATCTACCACCTTAACTCTATGTCTGTATTCTATTTGTTAGTATTATTATGGAAAGAAAGATATTTTCTAGGATAAACTGAAGTTATATGCTTTTTTGTATTATAGTAAGAACTAAGAAGCACAGGGTATTCCTTTGCTTTTCGTAGAGAAGAATCAAGACTTTTCTCGAGTCAAAAGATAAGTAATGAAGTAATACTAATTGATTGGGAAAGAAAAGACACATTCTGTTACTGATGGGAAATTCACTTCATAAACATTGATATTTATAATATAATTGTATATATATATATATTTTCTTAAAAAATAAACTAATTATACAGAAAATATTGATGATTGAGTAAAAAAATGATACACCACATTTCTCTTTTTATGTTATAATAAATGGCTTTCTCCATTTTAATAAAAATTGTTTAAGATTAAATATAACAAAAAATTAAGATAGTCTTGAGACACAACCTTGCAATTGCAAACCGTGAATTGAAACAGGCCCATTTTTTTTTTTTTTAAAAAAAAAGAGAAATAAGTAAGGAACAGAAAAGGGTATGAGTAAAAAACAAATTAGGCTAAGCGACGTCCACTAAGGTGATGCCTTGCCTTGCCCTCTGTGTTTTTTTAATGACATTGCTTTAGTTGACATTTCACAATGTATCACTAGAGATGATAATTCGGGTTAGTCCAGCCCGGTCTAATATGAGGAGTGAGTTTTATCGGTGTGAGTTGAAAAAATTGGACTCTACATTTTTGTGGATTTTTTTATGTGTTAGACCGATTTTTATATGGACTTTACCGGCTATGAATTTTTGTGAGTAATAAATTTTATTGAATTAAGATTAAAAAGACGAAAGTTATTCGTATTTCTAAAATAAGTACTCCAAAGTTAATTGTTACAATTTTGGGGGCTTTTGCGGGTAGATTTAGTCGAATTAGACTATTTTACCGGCTTTAAGTGTCACTGATGGACAATAAATTATTGAGTAAACCACCAAATTAGTTCCTGACTTTTTTTACGTCGTGCAAATTGGTCCCTGATTTACCTAAATAGGCACGTTAGTCCCTGACTTCTATCACCGTCAAGCAATTTAGTCCGGAAGACTAACTTCCGTTAAATGCTTGATGATCTGGCACGTTAATTGCCATGTAACACCCTAAACCATATCGTTTTGATGCTGAGTTTTTCCAGAATCCCCAATCTGCCCCTTATTCATTTTTTCTCCTTTTTTATTCCTTCTTCTCTTCGCAGGGGTGGCTCTTATAGAAGTGATGTAAAACGTTTTGCAAATTATTCAGCCTGAAGGTCCAAGCTTTTGTATGAATGGGTATTATGTTGAATGGCAGAAGGTAGGTGTTAAATTACTTTATTGATTTATCTTTGAAAATATCAAAAGAGTTGATGCATCGTAACTATTTATTACTAAATTTGCAACTTGAATACTTGATATATAACTAATCTCTTTGTTTTTTCTCTGTTAACAGTGGAATTTCGTATTGGATTCACACCCAATAAAGGTTTGGTTATATATTCTGTTGCATATGTTGGTGGTAGTCGAGGACGAAGGCATGTTGCTCATAGGCTGAGTTTTGTGGAGATGGTTGTACTCTATGGAGATCCAAATGACCCCCATTACAGAAAGAATGCTTTTGATGTTGGAGAAGATGGCTTGGGAAAAAATGATCATTCCCTCAAGAAGGTTATAGACATTATGCCAAAAAAGGCCTTAGAGGGCGCTCCCGTGCAGCCTTAAAGGGCGCTCTCATGCGCACTAATAGAATCTGCTCTTATTTGGTCAATAAAACATGGACGCTCATTGGAGCGCCCTGACAGAAGCAAAAAGAGGGCGCTCTCGTGCAGCCTTAAAGGGCGCACACTGGAGCGCCCTCCATAAGCACAAGACGTACTTATGGAGGGCGCTCAAAGGAAGCGCCCTGGTTATTTAAAACAAGGGCGCTCCATGGAGCGCCCTCCTTTCATTTTTTTTTCAATTTTTGTTTTACAACAAGGGCGCTTTTTTTTTTCAATTTTTTGTTTTTTTAATCTACTTTAACCTGCGTATGAACTGTCTGGGAACGGGAACGGGTTTGGATGGGACTGCGTATGAACTTGTGCTTTGGCGCAATGGTGAAATCTGATAAAAATTTGGAAAGAATTAACTCAGGGGAATGTTATTTCAAAATTGAAATCATTTCAATTTTTTATTTTTATTTCAATTATATACAAAGGAAAATGGGTGATCTTTTTTTAAAAAAATTGAAAACTAAACTATTCACAGAGTTTGCGAAATGATTTTCATGCCAAGATGAGGTACTGAAAATTTGTACAAAGGAATGTGGGGATCAAACATTTAAAGAAGGAAAAGGTGAATTCTCCCATCGTCCTACAAAGGTGAGTCTTGGAAATGGATAATCCTATGGTCGGACAAGTCCCTGTTTAGTTTAAGAGCCATGGCCAACCACCAGTGCATGGATTTAGGGATGAATCTAGACCTCTAGAGACCATGGTTCCCAGATTGCCCTCATCACATTGACAAGGATCCAGTTCGTGGATTAGTCATACGTAGGGAAAAGCGCTCTCAATATAACAAATCCATGATACCGGTAACAACCTGAGTGGTGAATCAACTAATGTCTAGTGAGCATCAAGCCCCTCAAAACATTTGTTGAAACACTTTCTATGCCTTAGCTTGCACGAGCTCGGGGTGTAGAGCCAAAGTTGTGCGAGGAGACTGACAGTGAAGTGCCTACTTAGAGCATAGAAACCTACAAAAACTACCCCACCTGCAAGAGAAACAGATAACAAATATGTACACAAATAATAGTCTTCTAACCTAAGGTTGAAGCAAAATATTTACAACAGCAAAATATGTACAATGGAATTCACAAAGACATAAGAAAAAGTATTTATAATAGGATATATACAACAAAACGAAAGAGGGTATAACAAACATAAAAAGTTAATAATTTTGCACAATTAATTAATAGGTTTGACTCTCAAATTCCCCAGCGGAGTCGCTAGCTGTCGCGACCGGGGCCACGACGGGGGTTTAGAGGTAGATGGTCCTTTCTTCTTTTCTCTTTTCTTTCTCCTATTTAGGTTTTCCATTATGCTGACTGAACCTTTCTCTGTATTTTTATTCTCTATGGCTTTTGATCTTGGGCAGATAATGTTATTTGGATAATAGGTGGTATTTGATGGAGGTTGGGGCTGCTATTTTTTCTCTTCTTGTCATGTTTTGTATAATGGGACTGTGTATAAACCTGTTAGATACATTGTGTAATTTAAATTGAGAAATGAAACAAGAGATGTTTATACATACCAAATAGTGTAGGTATCTGAAACTTGAATGCTTGTTTCGATTGTATGATGAACACCTCCTCTGGTGCGAAACCTCCACTTCTTCTCCCTGTTTTTTTAATTCAATGTGTTCCTCTCTGAATTGGTTTCTTGATGTGGAAACCCCCTCTTTTTTTTCTGAATATTTCCCTTCCTTTCTCTGTTCGAATTTTTCTCCTATTTATAGGCAAAATTTGTCTCCCCCAGTGTGCAAGTTGCACTGTAAAAAAAAAAAAGAAAGCTTGCCCATGCTGTTTGCAGGCTTTCCCATGCTTCCACCGCCCAAAATCAGAGTTTCATAGCAGCAGCAGGTTATGGGCAAGTCCTGGTGCAAATGCAACTTGCCCTGCTACTCTGCCTTCACGCCTTTTTCCTTTTCTTTTTTCTTTACTTTTCTTTTTTTTTTTAAAAAAAAATGTTGAACATGAAAAAGGCAAAGGGCCTAAGTCAGGCCAATTCCCCATTTTTTACAAAATTCAAGTTTACAAAAGTGGGCTAGTTTGGCCTAAGTGGAAATTTGAAAGAATATGAAAAACACATCTTTTTTGGTAAATGGTTTAATTAACCAATTAATTAATAATTAATTAATCAACTAATTAGTTAACCCAATTTAAATTTTTTATTTTAAACTCTTTTTTTTTTGTTTTTTTTTTTAAATTTGAACTTAAAAAATTAATGGGCCCGAAAATGAACCAATAGATAAAAAAACAGATCTGAAAAATTCTTCTTTTTTTTTCAAGGGTGAAGCAAATGGGCCCAAATTAGGCCAATTAAAAGACTTTTTTTTCTTTTTTGGACTTAATAGATTTTTTTATCAAAATGTTAATCAATCTGTTAATCAATTAACCATCGATAATTAATTAACTAACGGATTAATTGATCCATTTCGATTTTCTTTATTTTGGGTATTTTTGGATTTTTAGAAGAAATAGATAAATACTACAAATATATACATAAGAAAAAGTAAATGAAGTTCCCGGACAAAATTGGGTGCTGACACATGGTAAGGAACGAATGACGGTCGTGTAAGCTTGATGAGTGAACGGAGAAGAGAAAAGGGTTTAGAGAGAGAGAATGGAAGGGTTTTAGAGAGAAAGAGAGAGACGCGGGTGAGAACGAAATGAGAAATATTATGCGGGAAAAATGAATTTAATGAGAATAGAGGGCGCTCCAATAGAGTGCCCTGAAAAAGTATGTAGAAAATGAAAAGAGGGCGCTCCCAAGGAGGACCCTGAAAAATTTATCAGAAAAATAAAGGAGGGCGCTCCAATAAGCGCCCTCTATTGCAGGGAAAAAATAAATAAAATAAAAAAATCCACCAGAAACGAGGACGCCCCGAGGGAGCGCCCTGTAAAAATAAATAAAAAATAAAGGAGGATGCTCCCTGGAGCGCCCTCTATTTTAGGGAAAAAAATAATTTCCACCAGAAACATAAAAAAATAAAGGAGGGCGCTCCAGGGAGCGCCCTCTATTGCAGGGAAATATAAAAATACCATGGGAACGAGGGCGCGCAGATGAAGCGCCTTGTATTTTACCTATAAGGGCGCTCCCACCCAAATTTTGGAGCGCCCTGATTTTAAAACGATCATTTCAGACGCTAGCTAACACGGGAACGCCCTAAAGATAGTGCTCTAATATCCTAAAATTGGCGTAGTGAGAGATACATATTTGTCCTCTTGTATTTGTATGATTTGACATCTTATTCTTTCTTACTGGATTCCGATTTGTCTAAGTCAAAGTTTGTTGTTACAGGGATGTGATTGTTTGGGTTACATCAAATATTTTCATGCTCACTTCACAAATTTCACTGGTGGAGTAGAAACCATTGAAAATTGTGTATGTTTGCATGAAGAGGATCATGGGATTCTCTGGAAGCATCAAGACTAGAGAACTGGCTTAGCTGGAGTCCGAAAGTCTAGAAGACTTTCAGTTTCTTTTATATGTACTGTGGCTAACTATGAATATGGATTTTTTTTGGCACTTTATCAGGCAAGTAAGGTCATCCTTTTAAGAAATAAATATGCTCAGACTAATGACATTTTAAATTGAACTGGTTTTATCATTGCATAAACTCACAATTATCAAGACTCTGATCATCCTTTGAATTATTGTGAGACTTTGCATCTTTGTGCCCTTGTAATTTACCTTGTCATTCTTATTTGAAGACACTTTCAGCATTATATATATATATATATATATATGCTTGTTAGGAATTGCTGGTGTATTGTCTTTTTCTATATTTTCTGTATTCATCTTGTTATATTGTATTTAACTCTGTTGAAAACAATGGCATATGTCTTTCCAGGATGGAAGGATTGAAGCTGAAGTCAAACTAACTGGAATTCTCAGCTTAGGAGCCTTGATGCCCGGAGAGTTTCGAAAATATGGAACCATGATTGCACCGAGTCTATATGCTCCGGTTCATCAGCACTTTCTGTTGCTCGCATGGACATATCTGTTGATTCTAAACCTGGTGAAGCTCTGAAGAGAAGGAATGAAGAGGGAGAAAAAAGGAACGAGTGGCAGATTGGGGATTTTGGAAAAAATTCAGTATCAAAACGTTGTCGTTTAGGGTGTTACATGGCAATTAATGTGCCAGATCATCAGGCATTTAACGGAAGTTAGTCTTCCGGACTAAATTGCTTGACGGTGATGGAAGTCAGGGACTAACCTACCTGCTTAGATAAGTTAGGGACCAATTTGCACGACGTAAAAAAAAGTCAGAACTGATTTGGGGGGGGGTTTACTCATAAATTATTATACATTTATTATATTTTATTTGTAAAAGGTTTTAATATTAAAATGGTGTTAAAAACAAGTGTATGATACATTAATTGTAATTAATTATTTTCTCTAGTTTTGAAAATACAGAGACACGTGCACATTTATGGACCTGGATTTGTAAGGGAGCTGCTGCAGCAAATACTAGGACGTACCGAGTAAATACATCCGTAGCCGATCCATATCTATTTCGTAGCTAGTTTTTTGCTGCTGCAAACAAGCCTTACCCGCACATTTATATATTTGTATGCATATAATAATGAGTGCCGTAGATTTTGCCTTTTCTCATGTGTGATGTTCTTCGATCGCTCTTATCTGACTGAGGATCCAAGGTACCCTCTCGCCTTAGGTAATCAGGTTGTCAGTATATATAACCAGAAAAAAAAAAAAAATATAGCTAGCACTGATTACACCGCAGATTTGGCAGTTAGCTAAGCTTAGTCCAAGAGCGATTGAAGAACATCACACATGAGAAATCATGGGGTCAGTTAGCTAAGTCCTTATCATGCACGGTCACTGATAGAGAAATCATGATTAGTCATACCGGCATATGCACATTGGATTCGAGGTTCCGAATGAAAATCAAGTACTGCACAAGATTTTGAGTTTTTGACAATTCAAATACTCTGCTTTAATTGAAAAAAAATAAGTTACAAAATTCAGTTAAAAAATCTTTAAAGCCCTCCGATCATCTGCACTATATACCCTATTTCTTAGAGCTGATTTGGTAACCACGAAAATTTCATGTTTACACTATTGGACCAGAAATGAGAAATGTGACAAAATATAGCTGATGCAAAATCTTCTGTCATTTAATCTGTAGGCCGTGGTTGTTCATTTTCGATCTGAGTCTTCTAATTTCGTGTTATGCGGTATAGATACAATCACACCCCTACCATCTTGATTTTGTATGTTGGGAATACGATAATATGCATTGTCTTTGTATTTTTTTTTTAAAAAAGAAAAATCTAATGCTCACCCTGATTTGTATGATTTTGCTCAGTGGCATACGAGTAATTTTTGAAGTTCTAGCTACAAATTAAGATGCTTTGTACGTAGAGAAATATTTTTTGAAGTTCTAGCTACAAATTAAGATGTTTTGTATTTGATGTGTACGATAAAAAAAGAAAGAGAGAGATAAAAATAAAGTTATATATAATGCATAAAAATAACAATGCTATTGAGTCCATATTTTGAGTTGTGCAAGCGAGTCAAATTAATTTCAATCCCTTTCAAACACATACTTTGACTTTGTGAACTAGGAAGAGCAGAGAAGAAGTATGCGAAATATATTATTGTGCAGGTGAGGAAACTTATTACAGATTGGGTAATTGACTAGACTTTTTTGTTCATAAAGAAGAATACAAATTGCGCTCAAACTGTAAAGTTGCGAAATTAAGTCGCAATCAGATAATTATGCATATTTATTTATGTCTTACTATCTGAATCGGTGCATTTTTTACCATCCAGGACGAGAAAGCGAGATGATACACTAGAAGCCAAAAATGGATATGCTAGCTATTCATGGAGAGCAGCTTACCGTCCCTCAATCGTTTAAGATCATCGATGAGGGCCGTTAGATTATTGTGGGATGAACCACCTTCCTGAACAGCTTGTCTAGCCTTTTCCCCAAACTCCTGAGCACGCCGTCTGATTTGGTCAGCTTCATCACCACCGTCCATCAACCTCCTCACAGCCTTCTCTATGCTATCTCTTCTCACCAAATTCTCTCTCTCCCCAAAACCAATGGAGCTCCACTCCGCTGCACCCACTTCCACCCCCAACCCCCCTCACCTGCGTTATCAGCTTCTCATTGTAAAACTGTTCACCATGCACCGGCCACGTGATCATTGGAATTCCCCGCGCTAAACTGCTTCCACAGTAGAGTTCCACCCACAATGCGTCAGGAACGCACCAACAGCAGGATGGCCAAGAATCAGAACCTGTGGGGCCCACCCCCTTATAATCATCCCCTTCTTCCCATTTCTCTCTTCAAATCCCTTTGGCAGCCATTTTTTCCTTTTCTTCTTCGCTCTCATCCTCTTTCCCTTTCTTCTCAGGAACCACCCATATGAACTCACGACCTGATGCTTCTATCCACACGCCATCTCGTAAAGTTGTTTATCCGAAAATGGCAGAGGCTCCCAAGCATATGTAGAGCACCGAGTTTGGTCGCTTTGAGTCGAGCCAATTGAGGCACTCGTGCACGCTCACCACGCTCTTTTGTCCCCTCTCTGCCTTCTCTTGAGCGGTTCTCCTAATAAGAGAGGCTGGACCAGATGCCAAGCTTTGTGACCTGTGGTTTTCTGGTAGTGCTCGATGTACTCTTCTCCGTCAAGTTCAGCGAAGTTGTTGACAATGAGCCCATAGCTTTTGAGTTCTGTCTCCAGCAATGATTCCAGGAACCTTTCAAGCTTTCTGGCGGTGTTGCGTTCATGGAAATAGGATGAGGAAGGCCAGGAATGACAAAAGAACTGGAGGCATAAGGGAGTGTGCCTTGACGGATTCTATGGCGCAGATTGCAAAGAGGGAGAAACCGTTGAAAGCAAGCCTCGGGATGTGAAGTTTGTTGGCTAAGTCATCGACCCATGGGAACAGAAAGTCAGCTACGACGCAGTCGGGTGGGTGTTGCTCCACGAAGTGCTGGATGGGTGGTTGGAGAAGCGTGGTGGCTTGGTAGACCTTGGCGAGGGTTGTCGAGGTCGGTGACGGAGGAGAGGTTTTCGACGCCGTCGGGGAGGCCAACCTCTTGGAAGGGAAGGGGACGGTGTGAAGGCGGAGGTGGGAGTGGGAAGGGATGGATTTGCGAAGGATTTGGGCATTGGAGGGAGTTGTGATTATGGTCACGCGGTGGCCGCGTGAGGCGAAGAGTGTAGCTATGTCACAGAGAGGGATCATGTGACCAGCTGCTAGGTAGTGTACGAAGTAATATTAAGTGGCTTCTCTTCCCTTTCCACATCCATCTTGCCCTTTAATTTGGCTTTACTTCAAATCTAATCAATACTCTACTCTACGATTTCCTGCTATTGTCTTTAGTTTACACAAGTGATCGAGAGTTGTATAGGAGGTTAGAATTGCTGGCGGTAGTATAAATAGGATCAATTGCAAGACAACTGTACGGTTGAAATAATATCAACATGTAAAAATTATTTGACATGTACTTTTTAGAATTTTCAGTATTAATAATTACATTTAATTTGGTCTTTTCTAATTCAAAGGTGTGCTATTTAATATGTCCATTATGTAAATAACTTTATATTATATAATATTTTTATAAAAGAATTGATTTCGTTATATATGGAGCAAATAATGTGATCTTCTCTTTGGTAAAACAAAAAACAAAAAAAAACAAAAATTATGATTGTATCGTTTTTTCCTAGGATCAATTGCAAGACAACTGTACGGTCACCATCACTTAAAATGTATTTTTTTTCATATGTTTTCTCTTCTACCATTGATCCTGTCAACTTGATGATTTAAACAACATGTCAACATATATTTGATATAGAAGGGTTGTTTACAATACAACATAGTGATAAAAAGAAATGTGGGTTGTATTACTTGATTTTGATTGATGAAAACAATGGAGAGAAAAAGTGTGTGGAATAAATCGTTAAATGTTTTTTATTATAAAATTTTAATATATTTTACAAGTTTTATTCACTCCAAGTAGTGTTTTTGTGAAATAATATCAACATGTAAAAATTATTTGACATGTAATTTTTAGAATTTTCAGTATTAATAATTACATTTAATTTGTCTTTTCCAATTCAAAAGGTGTGCTATTTAATATGTCCATTATGTAAATAACTTTATATTATATAATATTTTTATAAAAGAATTGATTTCGTTATATATGGAGCAAATAATGTGATCTTCTCTCTGGTAAAACAAAAAACAAAAAAAAAACAAAATTATGATTGTATCGTTTTTTTCCTAGGACGACTTACTCGATCGCTACCATCGCATCATCTCATGCAGGTAAAATAATTTGTTAAAAAAACGTTGTATTCAAACTTCCCAAGTTCTCACAAACGTACCAATTATGTATGCCAAAAGTTGCTTAATATATAAAAAGAAATCCATATTGTCGCTGTATTGCTTTAGATGATAAAAATGACGAGCCCAAACTAGGAAACGAGATAGATGATTATTTATGATACTTGGACAGCTTTATGCTTGTAAAATTCAAACTCAACTATAGTCCATTTGTTTCTATTTTGTGACAGCCTATATGCTATTTGTTTCTTCTTGTTTTTGTCTCTCATTTTTTCTTATATTCCAGCACTCAAAATTTTGAGTGTAGGAACTAGGAAGTAATTTAGAGAAGAAAGGGATAAAAAGAAAAATGAAAAGAAAAGGAAAAAGTTAGAGATTTTAATAATTAATGTGGTAAAAAAAAAGAGTGTATTAGGAGTGTAAGAATTATTCTATGTTGTTTTATCTCTACAACAAATTTTAGCTACAGGAATCAGTAATATCTACCTAGTGATTTCATGGCTATTTTTGTTGGAAATGATGAAAAGGTTAGAAAAAAATCTAAATTTGTATTAAAAAAATTGAGTGTAAAAAAATAAAAATTAAAAAAACTTTATAAATATGGTTTTGCTTTCATTAGCCCATGATATGATATATATTGCGCGAAGTTTTAGTATCTTTACATCATTATTAATAATTTATATTTTACTTTGTTGATAACATGTGACTTTTATCGATACAATCCTTACATTATTATTATTATTATTATTTATTACCTTAATTATTTATATTAAATTTAAAAAAAAAAATAAATAGTAATAATAATTAAATAGTTACTTTAATTTTTACAATATTTTACAAAGGGAAATTTTGACGTATACGTGGGACATATTAAAGAATAGTATTCATGTTTGCTACTCCCTCCATCCCTATTTATAAGACCACTTTTAGAAGAATTGAGTGTCCCTTAATATAAGACCCTTTGTAAATTTTTAGGTAAAATAATAATTTTTTCCATACTTGTCCTTCATTAATATTCAACTTTTTTTATTTCTCATATATTGATAAGTGTGAATAATTAATGAAGTTTTACCTACATGCCCAACTACACCATTGGAAAGTGACTTTTGTTGTCTTCCACTATGTCACAGTTAATGTCTCTAAAATATAGTGACTTTTAAATAGGGGTATATTTGGAATGTTATTATTTTTTTTAAAAGATCAATACATTAACTAACTTTTCTAAAACTGTGTGAAACAGTTGAAAGGGTCTTATAATAAGGGACGGAGGGAGTATGATTTTATTCAAATGTACCCCATTAATTAAAAGGAAAAATATCGTGATGTGTGATATTATGATAATGTGTTTGGTTTCATTGGACAAACTTAGATACTGGTTACGCTACTTTCAATAGCGTTGGTTTGATTTTGATGGAAATAAAACACATATAATAGAGGAGTAGTACTAGAAAAATTTCATTTAACATTTGAAATTAGAGATGGAACTAGAGACAGATTATGTCATGTTGTGATGAAATTGAATTTTTTTAGAGACGGATCAATTATGCGGAATTGAATTTTTAATAAACGGAAATTTTTTAAATCAATTATGGATCCATTCTATATGTTTCGTAATTCCTGTAATTAATTTAATAAATCTATCAAAATCAATTTATTCAACTGTAACCCTATCATATACTATTTGCAGCATTCCTGACTGTTTTGTAAATTTTTTAGCAAATTTTGAAAAGATCATACGAGATTCCAAGATGTATGAATCAAACGTTGCAACATTGGTTATATAGTTCATCATAAGTTTAATTAAGCTTTTTTTTTAATTAGTAGACTTGGTCAGTCACTTGTATGATAATGAGCAATGATCCCGTTGTTCATTACAATTGTAAAATTAACTAAAGACCAATAGCAGAGCAGTAACTGAATTAATTAGTTGTTTCCACTTTCAAGCTTACAATTGAAGTCATTGGCAAGTGATCGACAACTCTGTCTGTTTAGTGGGAAATTCCAATCCCTGGCAAAACGATTTTCCAGCAAGCCCTTAGACAAAAACTATGCAACTCAAAAACGATTTTAGTTTGACATGTTTTAGTATGTGATGTAAGCATTGTTCGTTTGTCAGGTTATGTAATTGGGGTTTTTGGTGTTTTAAACTTGGCAGAAGTTTTGCTGTTGTTGGTTATTTGAAAAGCCTTTGAGCTTGGGGTTGGTTGTGGTGGGATATATTTTTGGTCATTTTTTGTATTTGTATATAAGTTAGAGTATCTCTTGTATTCCATTTAATTTATTTTTATTGCCTATAAAAAAAAAACTATGCAACTCAAATGCAGATTACCAAGCCAACAAATTTCTCACTGTATTATGATTAACTTGATTACAAGCTGGACTTATGAGAAGCATAAGAGGAGCATTCCCCATTTCCATCACAGGGCGACCCTAATCAAGTCAGGAGTCTTACCATTTTCATTTGAGGTGAAAAAAAAAACAACCTACCCACCATTTGAACAAAAAAAAATTAAAAACAAAAGTGCGGCACGATGGATTCCAGCTGAATCCTCAAAGAATCATGGATTCCATAAAATAAATAAATTTTAAACATATATTAATTTAAAAATGTTATATTTTTAAAAGGCAATACAAAATATAAACATTCAATTTGTTGTGTTGTTGGTCTTCACTTCCAAACATGATCCTATATAATCTAACTTGAAGCAGCAGGGTGGGGTGAATGGCATCATAATTATTATTAATCCAGCGGCTTACATTGTCGGAATCGCTTAAGATCATCAATCAGGGCCGTCAAATTCCTGTGGGATGAGCCACCTTCCTCAACGGCTTCTCTAGCCTTTTTTCCAAACTCTCGAGCTCGCCGTCTGATTTGTTTCAGCTTCATCACCACCGTCCATCAACCTCCTCACAGCCTTCTCTATGCGATCTCTGCCTACCAGCTTCTGATTCTCCCAAAAAGCACTAAGGTTCCACTCCTCTGCTCCCACCTCCACCCCAATCCCCCGCACCTGCGTTATCAGCTTCTCGTTGTAGAACTGATCGCTATGCACCGGCCACGTAATCATTGGAACCCCCGCGCTCCACGGCCTCCACCGTGGAGTTCCAACCGCAATGCGTCAGGAACGCGCCAACGGCAGGGTGGTCCAGTATCAGAACCTGTGGGGCCCACCCTCTAATAATCATCCCCTTCTTCCCATTCCTCTCTTCAAATCCCTTTGGCAGCCACTTATCTTTCTCCTCCTCGCTCTCATCCTCTTTCCCCTTCTTCTCAGGAACCACCCATATGAATTCGTTACCTGATGCTTCAATTGCGCTTTGCTATCTCATACAGCTGCTTATCGGGAAAATAGCAAATAGTCCCAAAGCTTATGTACAGCACCGAGTTGTCTCGTTTCGAGTTGAGCCAACTCAGGCATTCATGCACGCTCACCACGCTCTTTTCTCCCCTCTCTGCTTCTCTTGAGTGGTTTTACGAATAACAGAGGCCGGGCCAAGATGCCAGGCCTTGTGACCTATAGTGTTCTCGTAGTAATGGACGTACTCTTCTCCGTCAAGTTCAACGAAGTTGTTAATGATGAAGCCATGGCTTTTGAGCGCCACCGTCAGCAGAGGATCTATGAATGCCTTGGAGTCCTTAGGTGGTGGTGTGTTTGATGGTGATTTGTTGAGGAAAATTCGGAATGACAAAAGGACCGGAAGCATCCAAGGGGACGGGGTGTGCTTTGAGGGACTCCATGGCGCAGATAGTGAAGAGAGAAAAACCGTTGAAGACAAGTCTGGGGATGTGAAGCTTGTTTGCCAGGTCATCCACCCACGGTACAAAAATCCGCGACGATACAGTCGGGTGGGTCCTGCTCCATGAAATTCTCAATGTTTTCGCGGAGCAGTGCGGGTGGCGTAGTAGATTCTATAGGAGTTATCGAGGTCAGTGACGGCGGAGAGGTTTTCGACGCCGTCGGGGAGGGCCACTTCTTGGGAGGGGAATTGGAGGTGTGAATTGCGGAGGTTGTTGGATTTGCGAAGGAGCTGGGCGTTGGAGGGAGTGGTGATGATGGTCACGTGATGGCCACGTGACGCAAAGAGTGTGGCTATGTCACAGAGAGGGAGCATGTGACCAGCTGCTAGGTAGGGAACGAAGTAGAGTTTGAGTGGATGTTCTTTCACGTCCATTGCGGTGAACAGTGTCTTTTGCTTTTGCGTAGAAATTCAGGGTCTTTTATACTGTAAAGTTGAAAACAAGTTTGGTATAAAATAACATTTATAGAGTTACATTTCTTGCTACGGTTAAACAACCCTTGGTTAAGATGAAAAACAAGTTGAATATAGCCAAAAGGATTTTGTGATCATCGTTTCCTTCTTCTATGTGGAAATAAAGGTCATGAGAAAAGTTTAAACGCTAAAAGACAAAACATCAGAATTGGTCAATGTCGCCGGCCTTCCATCTATTTCTGGCATCAATAGATTAGGCGGCTTCCTACAATTAACTTGTAATTTAGAGAAATGGTGCTTTGGACAAATGGGCTTTCTTGTAAAGTCTGTGTCGTCTCTATGAATGACCACATGGTTAACAGATGAATTCTAACATTGAAATTATATTCTTACAAAAATCAACCTACCTGAATGGTTTATCAACACTGAACCCCATTCACTCCGACTAGTAAGAAGAATATTTACACCTTCAATTTCAATTAGTCTAACATTCCATAATTAAACCAACCTATTAGGTCTTAATCTTAATTTTTTCTCTTCCTCGCTTTTTTTTACATTGTCAATTTCAATTAGTCTATCATTCCATAATTGAACCAACCTATTACACTAGTCTATCTTCTATCACTCCACAAAACCAACACAACAATACCGACCACAACTCAATAAGATTACTCCTTTCTCTTTCCCGTCTCAATTCCTTTCATAAAATTCTTCAAACCAGTTTATTTGAAAAAGGTTTCAATTTCATAAAAATTATATAGACATATTAACTTTCTTTCAAAACTTTGATATTCAAAAAAATATATACCCTCCTTAATCACGAAGTTAAGGTTCAATTTTGATCTTAAATAAAAGGACAAGTCTTTGAATTTAATATTTTCCGGGGGAGCAGTGCTAAAGATTAATTTGAGGTGATTTTAAGAAAATAGAAACTCAACACATTGGTTTTAAATTATGAATACCAAACCCAAATATGCTTTAATTTGTAAGGATTAAAAACATATGTTACACAAAATTTAATAAAAGATAAAATAACTTTTTAGTCCTTATAAAATATTCGAGTTTTGATTTTCGTCCATGGAAATTTTTTTTTATTTCATCCTTATAAAATATTTAAGTTATTTTTTTAGTCCTTGTTGTTGATATTAATTTTAAATGTGGATGTGTCTAATGTCCATCACAGTCAATAAGCATATGTGCAGCACCCCGACACATTATACAATATTGCTAGCATATGTAAACTCATTTAGAGATTGTTTATGATATATAGAAAGGAGGAAATGTACAAAGAATTTCAGTTCAAGTCGGGCATGAAATTTAACTTTTTGAATGAGTTTAAGGAGTGTAACACTCTTTATAATGTGTCAGGGTACTTCTCAAGTATTGGTCACTATTATAGATGTTCAACACATCCACAATTAACAGTAGAATCAATATCAGAGACTAAATAAATAGCATAAATATTTTATAAGGATTAAATAAAAAAGAAAAATTTTCCAGGGACGAAAATTAAAACTCGAATATTTTATAGGAACAAAAAAGTTATTTTACCCTTTAATAAAATATTTAAATCAAGTATAAAAGTATTACTAATTATTAGTTAATAGATAATAAATAAAAATATTTTTTTCTCTTAGAATTAGGTCTCAATCTTATAATTTACTTTAGACCTACTTATATATTGTGCCGAACATGATCAACAGGAAGATAATTGCAATGTGCATCTTAGAAATACAGTAGCTGCAGCTGAATTAACCTAAGCTGCCGGAGAATTCTTGTTAGGATAGATACGGCTAGCATTTACCTTAAATTTTTTGTGGTTGATTTTTGAGATAGTGTTATGTTCAATGAAAAGCACGCTCCCACCAATGACATATGCGGTTCAAGTGGGTCCGATTAATTTTATGTTCACAGATCATCATATTAAACGACGTGATTGAACATTGTGAAAGAATGTGGACCTTGCTCGGGCAAGCAGTCTCTGAGTTCCAAATTCCAGTAGTAGACCACTATCGATCGATGACAATTGTCATGCTTTTGGCATATTTAACAACAGATTTACCATTAGTTAAATGTTATAAAAATATTATTATTTTTATTTCATTTTCTATTTTCAGCATTTTATGAAAGAAATTAAATAATATCTTGATCTGGTATACATATATCTCTTCGTTACCACTTTCAAAGGTGTGAGGATTTGGTGAATTTGGCAGCAAATAATAGCTAGGAAATAGCTAGGGTTCAGCTACGGATTTTGTTTACCTGCTAATTCCATAGTTATCCTCTGGCTAAAGTTTGCTATATATGCTGTAACCTTTAAAGATCCGGGGTCCCTTTTAAAGCCTAAATTTAAAAGTATTGCACTTTCTATCACTTTTCTCCAGCTTTATGTAAATGCAATCATAGGAGAGGGAAAAAAAATACTTAAAAAAATATAACTTTATATCATTTTCTATTTATTTATTTCCTTTGTATTTTCACCTAAGTGCTATTGTATACGGGTCGGCCCAACTCTTAAGCCCTAAAAAATACTCTATTTTAGGTCCCTAAAAATATTTATTATAAATTTTTTAAATTGAGCTAATAAATTTAATAAGCCATATTAAAATTATTAAGAATAAGTAAGATCATTTTTTTTAAAAAAAGCCCCATTTGATCACGACTTTCTTTCTTATCATAAATAATAATTATTAATAATTGATTTTATCCATTTTTAACATTGATTTATCTCACCACTTACTTTATTTCTTATTTTATTTTATGTCTTTTTCTTAATCTCTTATACTCTCTTTTTATGTTGAGTTCGAGATTTATCCTTTAATGAGTATATATAAATAAACATGTCACTTTACTTGAATGAATAGATTTATTTATTTAAATAGATAATTATATTTAAAAACATAATTATTTTATTTTTTTTCCAAAAAAGAATTCTAACAAACATAGATTAATATATTTGGATTAAGGGATTAAAAAAAGACCTTATTATCAAATTCATTTTAGGCCCTATAAACATTGGGCAGCCCTGATTGTACACGCTGAGAAGAAAAACTCTATTATTAATTGCAACATTGGCCATTGCCCACAATATTTGGAATGTGCATGCGAGAAGAAACGAAAAATTAACTAATTGAAAATGGGCTATGTATAAAGTGAAGCACTTGGGTCATTAATTTTCAAAACCCCCTTTCTGTTTGTTAAGATAGATAAATACTACAACTTATTGTATGTTAGATAAAATATGTGTTTTTCTAAATTTCTTTATCAAATAAACCCAATAGATAAAACACTCTCTTTTTTTTTGTCGAAAAACCGTTTTTTTTATCAAGGTTAGTGGGCTTTATCTCACAACTGCTACGATCTAATCTGGCACATAAAAGCTTGTGGCCCTAAGGTTCCTTGGTCAGCCCAGCTTATGAGGAGTACGCTTCTTATCCAATATCAAAAAAAGCTTATTATCTTAATTTAAATTATAATGAAGCAAATAATTAATAAATTGAAAGTTTCTTATCATTATATAAATTTAATTATTTTATTTAAATTTAAAAACATATTTATTTTTTACATTTTATTTTATTTTTTAAAAAATCAACCTGTAAGTCTCGACAAAACAAATATACTATCTCATGCATTGTATAGATAGATTAAAATACTAATATTGTTCAAACTCACCTCAAATACTAATATAATTAATCAATTGTATATACTTAAACATGACAACAGTTTTCCATTTCACCAAAAAAAATGACAATAGGGTAGGGTAGGGGCAAGTGGAAGAATTGCAATTTTAAGCAACAACAAACTACTTTGTAAAATTTCTGTTATTGGATTTTTAAATGAAATTTTAACCAACATCACATCTTAACCGTTTAATCATTATAATATTATATTTAATAGCTAAAATTAAGTGACACACCATGTATCACTTATGGTCAGTTTTGATAAAAATTTTGTAAAAGTATCTGTAGGAGAAAAAATAGAATAAATAAGGTAAAATAAATTTAAATTTTTCTATAAATTGAAATTAGTAATTCATGGAGATGTTAAATGAAAGAGTTTTTAAAAAAGTTGAGTTATAGAAATTAATTTTAACTTATAGAAGAAATTGAATTCATGTTACATTTTTCATTTATTACATTTTCTTCTCATAATCTCATGGAGAAGTATATCCAAGTGACCCTTAATTTAGAAGATATTTAGCCTTCACCGTTGATTTATTTTCTTTCCAAACCATGTTCACGTCATAAATGACAAAAAATTGATGGCTTCACTCAGAAATGGTAACACTACACTACTAAAGTGTATATGCATCATTACTTTGTTTTCAATAGTCATGATCCACTAACATCATATTTTGATATTAACACATTAACATACTTAAATCATGTAATAAATTTTGTTGTAAAATATGAAATTAATTCATTCAAGGAGCGTGTTGTCTTGATGATTATACATAAAATAAAAATTTCAAATAATTTACACACTTATAATTATATAATTTGATAGAGAGAATTTTTTTCATATCCAAAATGTGAGGTAATATGATAATTTTTGTAGCGTGTAACTACCAATTTTCTTTTGACTTTTTAGTAAGTATAGTAATTGTATGCAAAATAGGATAATGATATGATTAATTAATTAATTAATTAAGGTATGGTTGTTCAGTGACTGTTCATTGTGGAGTTAGAGGAGGTGACGCTCCTCCCACGGAAAGCCCACATCACATGAAGATGGAAACCCAATGACGAGCATCCAGGTCAGGTGAGGGGGAAGTGGGTGCGCGTGATAAGCAAAGGCGCACGTTAGCCCCTTCCCCCACCAAATCGGTGGTGCCCTCCTCGTCCTATCCTGTCCACATCTCAAATTCAGCCGCACTCCACCACCACCCCCAATATGTTCATCTTCTCACCCAACGCCACCACCACCAAACTTAACCCAACAACTCAACATTATTATCTCATTCCTCTTCTTCCCACCACCACTACTTCCCCACACCATGGCTTCCCCTACACACTCCACACCTCCTCCTCCAGATCCACCCTCTGCGGTTCCCCTTGCCCTCCCTGTCCCAATCCCAGTCCCACCTTCCTCTCGCCGCCTTCCTCCGCCCTGTTGGTCCCCCGATGAAACCCTCGCCCTCATCGACGCTTACCGCGAAAAGTGGTACTCCCTTGGCCGCGGAAACCTCAAGGCCACCCACTGGCAAGAGGTGGCTGACTCCGTCGCTCAGCGTTGCCCCAACGCTTCCCCTCCCAAAACCCCCGTCCAGTGCCGCCACAAGATGGAGAAGCTCCGCAAACGCTACCGCACCGAGATCCAACGTGCTCGTTCTCTCCCTGTCTCCCGATTCACCTCCTCCTGGGTCCACTTCAAGCTCATGGATTCCATGGAGAAAGGCCCTTCCCCTCCCAAACCCGAAAACGATTCCGATAGCCCCCACGACGTCGACGAAGACGACGACGAAGATCAAGAGTTGTACGAGGAGATCAAGAACGGCCATGGATCTAACACCAGGAGCTTGAACAAATTGTACAAAAACGGGTTTGGTGGTGGCGGGTTTAGGATTAGGATTCCGACCGGGTTGAACGCGGCGCAACCTGGGTCGAAGTTATTTGGGAAGGTTGGTAATCAGAAATACAACCCTAACCTGAATTACAACCCTAGCTCTGATGACTATGAGACGAGGGTGTTGGGGAAGAAGAGGGAGAGAGACCCCGTGGGAGAGGTGGTCTGCGATTAAGGTTTTGGGTGATGGGTTTGTGCGGATGGAGCAGATGAAGATGGAGATGGCGAGGGAGATTGAGACCATGCGGATGGAGATGGAAATGAAGCGCACTGAGATGATTCTGGAGTCTCAACAGCGAATTGTGGAGGCCTTTGCCAAGGCCGTTTCGGACAAGAAGAAGGCTAAGAGAATTCTCTCACCCCAACAACCTTAACATAGATATACTTTTCGTCATGTTCAACACTCATCAGTGATGGATGGGTGGTCTAGTAAGTAACAAGATGTAAGTTTCTGCTTTTGTTTAATTGTTTAGATATTGCTTTGTTGTTACTTTTTTTTTTCATCTGTTTGTAATTTTAAGATAAGACACAGAGATGTGGAGCTGGATCGGTTTTAGCTTTATGATGGATGAATCACAAATATAGTTTTAGATATTCGTTGTCTGCTCATGATATTTCCTGCTGCCTTTT
This sequence comes from Sesbania bispinosa, assembly GCA_026901365.1. Taxonomy (NCBI): domain Eukaryota; kingdom Viridiplantae; phylum Streptophyta; class Magnoliopsida; order Fabales; family Fabaceae; genus Sesbania; species Sesbania bispinosa. The sequence continues at coordinate 1,296,420 of QLOH01000253.1, forward strand.
TGGTGTTTAAATAAAATCAGAGAAGAAAATCTCTTGCCACAATGGTTATGTGTTTTGGTCCTTTGGATTTAATGATTTATTACAAGTAACAAAGAAAGTAAGTCTGCATACCATTACCCTGTTCAAGTATTGGATTTGTCACTTGTGATGGTAGGACTGAGACTGTACTTTAAATATAAAGCGTGGGAATTATATAATCATGGTTGAAAAACCAATTGATTAAATTTTAACAATACTATAGTTTCCTATCCATGTATTTTGTAGCAATGTTATTGATTTTTAATTATCAGATGTAACTTTCCATTTCACCCTGCTCTCATCTTGTGAAACCATTCATTACTTTGCATTTTACTCTCCAAACTGCATTCTTGCTTTTAGATCAGCTAAATCCTGAATCATTTATGCAAGGATATAGTTGAAATCAATTTGTCCTGGTTAAATGGTTTTAAGGTTTAAACAATAGCAACCCATTTTAAAATAAGAAAGAATATCAGAAATTCAGGATTGTGTGTATATAAGGAGATGTACGTTGGTAGTGAGAAGTTTTTGCCGGATGCATATGTTGATTGTATTGAGTAGTAGGATTTCTGGTTTAGAACTCACATCGGCCGCTGGACTATAGAGAAGCTGCTGATGCGTTTGTAAATGGCATCAAATGTTGGCGAAAGGAAAAAGAAATGCTCAAGAAGCAAAAGATCACCATCGTTTATTTATTTTCAATTTAGTCTCTATTAAGTAAATACATGCAAGTGCTTTAGGACTTGAAATTTTGCTTTTTGAGTATGTAAACAACATATTTAGAACCTTCGACTAATGGTCATGTTTTGCCAGATTGTGAGAACGGGCGTTTCCCTCTGTTTAATCGTGCTGCCATTGTACCTCTCAATAAAAAGAACTAAGCTTTCTCTGAAGAGTAAATCCTCACTTTAGCCCCTGACTTTTTCCTGGTCGGGCAGTTTAGTCCCTGACTTTTATAAATCAACACGTTAGTCCCTGACTTTTATCACCGTCAGTCAGTTTAGTCCAAAACCCCAAACGCCGTTAACAGAGGTGACATGTCACGTTAAGTGACATGTAGAACTCCAGCTGGGCTCAAAACTTTCTCGCTTCTTCTCCTTTCTTCTTGTCTTCTTCTCATCGTTCTTCTTCTCCTTTCTTTATGCATTAGTTATACAAATTTATTCAAACTCATTAGTGTAAATATATAAGATTAATAATGACAGGTCTCTGTACAGAAATTTGTAGCTGGTTTTGGAATTATGATTTGAAAACAGTATCTACCAATCTAGTGAAGTAGTAATTTTTTTTTTTTGGTCGAAGTGAAGTAGTAATTGGAATAGGGCACCATTTTATTTATATTTGTACTCTCCGGCCCTAGTAAGGCTGAACCCGTCATATGACCCTGTCAGAGGCCCAGCTCCTCGTCACTCGGGCCAGGGAACCTGCTAACTTTTTCGTTTTTCTTTGGTTGAAAATTTTTACGGTTTATCACATGATTGGTTTAGCGTTAAAACATGTTATAATCGCAATTATTTCTAGCATTAAAAAACGTGAGTTTAAGACGTTTTAACGTTAAATCAAACACACACTTACACATTATTTTAACGGAAGTGACTTCGTATTTGGACGTAAAAAAGGTAAAAAAGAAAGTCATTTGGTATGTTTTATGGTATATTGAATTGAAGAATATAACATTCTTATTACGGTTATAGGGTACTTACATAATAAAAAAAATTAAATATTGAATGGCTATTCAAGTTCTTAATGCATTACTTACTATATTTTTCATTAAATATTATGTTTTTGTTGACTTAACAAATAGCAAGTACTCTCAAGACTCAAGACGCTCATTAAAATGATTTTAAAAAGTATTCTGGAGTATTATTTACAATAAAGTAATATTCGTATGTCTGTGTTATTTTAGCAATTTTTCTGATTATTTACACTTTTCCCCTTTTAAAAAAATGACTTTTTCGTGACAATATTTAGGGTGAAGGGATGACGTTGCAGTACAAAGTAGGAAAGGAACAAGTGGAGATTCAAACCTGCGACCTGCTAGATGTGAGACCATGTTTTGCTCCACTTAATCAACACCTTGGGGTTAAAAAAAAAACTTTTAATGGCTATTCAATTCTGTACACGTGAATCCTCAACGCGAGGCAATTTCGTTCAAGCTGGGAATATCCACATTGTTTAAGGAAAATCAAACATGTATCACTTAAACCAACCTCCGTTGGTTGTTCATTTATTATTCTTCTCTAATAATTCTTATGATGATTTTTTTATTTAATTAATTATATTTCATAACGACATGTGCTAGAGTGCTTGAGCCTTGAGCTCCTATACGCTCAAAAACCAAATCACCTTGTCATTCATTTCTTTGTCCAAAAATGTATCTGAATCCACGTTACTTTCAAGTTTATGAGTAGTTCTGATTGAAATTAAATATACACTAAAACAACGAAGGTTTTTTTTTTTTCAACAAAAAAAAACGAAGGGTTTTTTTGTGAGTACCAAACTATTACATTTTTTTATTATGAGTTTAGCTCGTGAATATCTTGATAGTGTTGGTCAGGGAATTGAAAAATAAAAATATTAAATAAATTAAAATATTTCAAATGAACGTAAGAAGTTAAAGGATTTTTTTTATGCCATTGTTAATCTTTGAACTAATAGTTTGGGAAATGGAAAGCATTTACTTCTGGTGGGAGGAGCTTGAATTAATAAGAGCTGTCAATTCGACTTAATCCGGCTCGACATGAAGTAGGTAGCAGTTTTGTCCAGGACCAGCTAAAAAAGTCGGGAGTTATTAGGGTTTATAAAATAAGGACTTGGGCCCTATATTTTAGTGAGCTCTTTGTGGATATATAGTCAAGGTTTTTGCGGGTTTTTTAAGTTTTTGCGATTTTATGGGTTTTTTTACCGGTAATAGACTTTATCGAGCCGAGTTAAATTTTTTTAAAATTATTCAAATTTTCAAAATAAAGACCTGAACAATACATTTTTCAGATTTTTGTGAGTCAGACCAACCCATTTTAATTGCCTGTAGCTCTTACTATATATCTTGAAATTTATAGATGTCACAACTTCTGAACGAAATAATTATTATATAAATATATGTGGTCTACATAAATTGTATAAATTATGTAATAAATAGTTAAATCATTACGCATCATTATCTTCCCTAAAAAAAATGCACAAGTCAATGTTAAATAAGTTATATTGAAATATGAGTAGTCTTACTAAATTTACTTTCTTTGCTTAATAATTTTTCATATGTATAAAATTTTAATAATCAAACCATTGAATTAAAAGTTTTTATTTATTAAATAAATCAATTTGCAAAATTTCATATAATTTAAAAATTAATTAATATTTCAATAGATAATTTCATTTTAACATATAATATATTTTTTAAAAAATAAGTAATTAAGTATTAAATATAAAATTTCATACATATGAATGTCTAATTTATCTAAAATTTAATAATTAAAATTATCATATTAATATATATTATTTAATATTTAAATTTATTAAAATTCATATTCTACAAATATTATCAAATGGACTTACTCCTCAAGTAAGTGATATATTAACTTGTTATATTGCTTGTGTACGTAATTGTATGTGGCAATAATCTCCCGGTGGAATTAAGCATGGGGCTATAGTCGATTGCAAAATCCTGAGAGTATATTTTTAGAAGTAAATTATGTGAGAAAATGTTGTGGGTGCATGTTTTAGAAATTTTTTTTTTATATTTATATATGGATTAGAGTATCTCTTATATTTTTTTAATTAAATTCTCTTTGCTTATAAAAATGTTATGGGTGCATTGGACCCAAAGTTAATGTTGCATGCATCCAACTTCGTAACAAGGTTGAAGCGAAGATATTTAAATTAGCCGATGCCAAATAATTTATTCAGGTGTACAATTTTCCTAAGATCATATATGCATTTGTCTTTTTCAAAATCGTCACCCAATAAGACATGGCAGGAAGTATAAATTTTATTGTGTTGGGGGAATATGCCATGGTATTGTGGGCTATGGCATGGGTTTATGGATGGGTGTATGCAATTTTGATGTTTGCAATTTGTCTTGCTTAAGTCTTGCTGTCCTCTGTGTAGATGTTCATCTCGATCTTTGGGCTCTACCAAAAAAAAAAAAAAAATCTCGCTCTTTGGGCAACATTCTTAATTCCTAGCCTTTGTCTTTTTCCAATGCTATGTTTTACTTTGGTTATTATTGTATACGACACTAATAACCTGGTCAAAAGGTATACTTATGATGAGTACATCGGGGCCTCGTCACCCTTTATCTCGGTTATACTGAACTCATCCCTTTCATCTTGGGATGCTTTGGCAGGGATAATTTAAATGTTTAAATATATTTTTAAAAGTTTTATATAATATTTAAACCATATTTAATTAAATTAATCACCTTGTTTAAATTGGATTTGAGTTAAAATCATTGGAACTAACTCCCTTGTTTCTTCTCTGTAATGAGTAGGGAAACGTCCAAAGATACCCTCCTTCACATTGGGTGAATGGTGAGGACGATGAAATTGTATCTATGTTTACTATTGGATATAGTGTGAATATATGTTATGGGAGATATATATATTTTGTATTTTCTGGTTGTTTCACCTTCTTTATTGAGTTATCTTTCTAATTTAATTTATATTATATGGTACAATAGATCATGACACCTCTACCCCCTTTGGTATTGTATGCTGCACCATGCACGGAATCCTGATTCCTCATGATATATCATATATGTGATTATTTTGTCCTGCTCTGTTCTTTTTCCACCTCCCGCTAGCGCGACATTTCTGATCTGGGAATGATTATTATTTTTTTTTCTGTTTGTGCTAAGCAGCCTTTGCTACTTAAGTGGTGGTATATATATGAATACATTTAGCTGATTTTGCTTGGCGGCATATAGGTACTATTTGATGTTCTGCAATCCTCCGTTCACCATATTTTAGTATAATTAAGGTTTGATTAAATTTACAGAATGGCATTTGTCCACAAGGAGTCAGTGAAATTGATTTGTTACGGTAATAATCCATTGACCATTTGAATTGAGCGAGTGAGACTTATTTTATTTATTGGATTGATTGATCCATCATCCATGCACCATTAATTAATCGTATCAGGAGATTTGATGTTACTACAATATTGGGGGCAAATTAATGAATATCGTTTGGCTGGAAAACAATAATATATTGTAGGTATAATTGATGAGTCTTGAAAAAGATAAATTTTGTTGCAATAGAAAAAAAGCATGGTATGCACTGAAAATTACAGTTGTGACTTACAATATATATAATATTTTTCTACCTGTGTTCTATTCATACAAGCAAAATGACCAGCAAGCAATTCTAACTTGGAATCCAAAATTAAAATTTAATTTTTATCAAAATCATAATTTGTGGTTTTCAAATCCACTCCGACGTACAGTGCAATGTGTTCAGTCCCGGACTATCTTTATTTGGTGGTATAGCTAGCAACAACACTGAAGAAAGAATAATCTTGAATTCCTGTTAATCAATTATTAAGTAGGGTTACGGTCCTCAATCGTTTAAGATCATCAATCAGGGCCGTTAAATGTCTACCGGAAGAGCCACCTTTTGAACAGCCTGCCTAGCCTTTTTTCCATACTCTCGAGCACGCCGTCGGATTTCATCAGCTCATCACCACCGTCCATCAACCTCCTCACAGCCTTCTCAATACTATCTCTGCTCACTAACTTTTTTCTCTCCACAAAACCAATTAGGCTCCATTCCGCTGCACCACCTCCACGCCAACCCCCTCACTTCAGTTATCAACTTCTCGTTGTAGAACTGCTCGTCGTGCACTGGCCACGTGATCAACGGAACCCCGCGCTAACTGCCTCACCGTGGAGTTCCAACCGCAATGCGTCAGGAACGCACCAATAGCGGGGTGGCCCAGTATCAGCACCTGCGGGCCCACCCCCTTATGATCATTCCCTTCTTAACATTCCTCTCTTCAAATCCCTTTGGCAGCCACTTGTCCTTCTCGTCTCGCTCTCATCCTTTTTCCCTTTCTTCTCAGGAACCACCCATATGAATCCGTGACCTGATGCTTCTATCCCGCACGCCATCTCATAGAGCTGTTTATCCGAGAAATGACAGAGGCTCCCGAAGCATATGTAGAGCACTGAGTTATGTGCCTTCGAGTTGAGCCAACTCAGGCACTCGTGCACGCTCACCACGCTCTTTTGTCCCCTCTCTGCTTTCTCTTGAACCGTTCTGCAAATAAGAGAGGCTGGACCAACATGCCAAGCCCTGTGTCCGGTGGTTTTCTCGTAGTGCTCGATGTACTCCTCTCCGTCAGCTCCGTGAAGTTGTTGACGATGAGGCCGTGGCTTTTCAGCTCTGTTTCCAGAATTGGTTCCATGAATTTGGTCAACGCCTTAGGTGGTGTTGCGTTCAAGGTGATGTGGTGAGGAAGGCCCCGAATGACAGAGGAATCGGAACCGTGTGCTAAGAGGGACTGCATGGCGCATATGGCGAAGAGGGAGAAACCATTGAAGGCGAGTCTTGGGATGCGAAGCTTGTTTGCCAAGTCATCCACCCTGGGAACAAAAAGTCGGCGACGATGCAGTCGGGTGGGAATTGCTCCGTGAAATGTTGGATGGGTCCCCGGAGGAGCATGGCGGCTTCATGGACCCTGGCGGAGTTGTCGAGATCGGTGACGTCGGAGAGGTTTTCGATGCCCTCCGGGAGGCCAACTTTGTGGGAGGGGAATGGAACGGTGTGGACGCGGAGGTTGTTGTGGGAAGGGATGGATTTGTGAAGGAGTTGGGCGTTGGAGGGAGTGGTGATGATGGTCACGTGTGGCCCGCGTGAGGCGAAGAGTGTGGCTATGTCACAGAGAGGGATCATGTGACCAGCTGCTAGGTATGGAATGAAGTAGAGTTGAGTGGCTCTTCTTCAAAATTAAGAGCTACCATTGTTGTGTGGCAAATCAACCGTGGATATGAATGGATGTTATATATGTTTCAATTGAAAATGCACGTATTTATAGTTGAAACTTGAAAATAGCTCCGTGAAATAACTAACTACATAATATTTTATAGAGAAAAGGCTTTTGTACACCATCATAGGTCAAATACAAGTTACCTCATGAATGTAAGGTGTTGGAAAAGAAAGGCATTTTCAAATTAAAAAGTAATCACGATCCGTTTGCTTTACAGTTGAGTAGAATTGATTCTAGAAATGAATGGTTGAGATGGATGACGCGCGCTTTACAAAGTATGTTGGACGAAAGTGATTTAAAATCAATTTTGCGGGATTGATTCTGACTGTTCCAAAATCTAAAACAAGCAATCTTATTCAATTCGGACAAATCCTTGAATTATTGCTTTATATATCAATATAGTAAAACTGTGTATTTCCCGTTAACTTTTTTATAATGTGTCATGTTTAGTGATACTCTGTCACACTATTTGTTATTATAGTGTTTAGTGTGACATAAAAATGACATGGTTTTGTCAAATTTATAACTTGAATTGTGTTAAAAAACACTATTTGCAAGTGTTGAATTATGGGTTTAACAACTAAACATGGATCCGGTCGAACAATAGCTTCAATAGTATTGACTGAATTTAAGTTTCGAGTCAAACCATACATGCTATGAGAAGAGAAGCCAAAATGGGGATTTATCATTTTTTAGTAGGCATGACAATCAAATTTGAACTTGCGGACTGCGGGTATCACCTCATCCCGATTTTGACGGAAAAAAACCCACTTGATCGGGTTTAAATAAAAAAACCGACTACATCCCGCCTTTAACTGGGACGAAGACGATTTTTGGGGTGCAAGAACCCACGACTCCCCGCCTCGAACCCGCCTTGATTGAATAATTTAATAATTTTAATATACTAGTAGTTTAATAATAAAGGTAAATTTATATATTTCGTTAAAATATAATATAGTTTATATTTTTTTTAAGATTATCAAGGTATATATTTATGTATTATTTGAATTAAAATATATAGATATATATAAATTTTAAAAAAATATGTATTTAAGTTATAAAAAATAAAAAAAAATAGAAAAGATGAATTCCTATAGATTTTCCCAAACTCGACGGAAACCCGCAGAGAAGAGGTTGAATTTCATATTTCATACCCGACTGATTCACTTTAAACCCAATTCTGAACCCCATTGAGCTTTTATGGGTATGGAAATGGCAAAAACACCTTAACCACCCTGTTACCGATAAATCTATAATACTCCAGGAGTAGGTACTCCTTCCATTTAAAATCAAACACTTGGCATGATTAATTACGCATCTCTAATTTTAATTTAAAAAAAAGAAGTTAAAAAACGAAAAACTGTCAAATAATAAAGGGGATACTGAGAAGTGGGTGCTCCTGGAGTACTAGAGCTGTCAGCATGGGTTGAGCTCGGTGAGCCAACCCGGCTCACCGGTGGGCTGAGTTGGTAAAATATAGGCTCACATTTGCGTGGGTCAACCCACTTAACTCGCGAGCCAAAGTGGGTTCAAGCCGGGTTAAGGTGGGTTGACTAACTTTTTAGTTTTTATTTAATTTTTATATTTTTTAAATCATTATTATAATTTTTTATATTTTTTTTCTAATTTTTTTCTACTTTTTTATTATTTTTTAAGTTAGGTTAAGTCCGCCCGCTTAACCCACCAACCGCAGTGGGTCGAGCCGGATTGATATTTTTTTTTAGCTTACCAGAAAAGTGAACCAACGCGACTCGGCTCACTTTTAGCCTAACTCGTGGTGAGCCAGGTTAACCCACTTTAACACCTTTATGGAGTACTGAAAATTTGTTCCCCAATTACTATGGCTATTTCCTAGTGAGACTGGCGGCGCAAGAGAAATATGGACCCGGATTCACTGCAGTCGGATTTTTCTACAATCACTGCAGTCAACAAATCCAGACCGTTTGATGGAGATCGAACGGTCCAGAGACCGAGATGTACAATCAATCATCTCATCATCTCCATCAGACGATTTGGATTTCCCGCAGCCAATCCGAATTCGGAGAAATATCTAGAGACTGCTTTATAGCCCACAGAGAGAAGAAAGCATCGTAACAATAACAATAATAATTGAACTTTGAGATTCAGACTTTAGTAAACAAATACAAATACAAATACAAATACAAATACAACTGCTCCAGCTCTTTTTGGCATTCTGGAGGGAAAGAAAACAATATTTGAAGATGTGCGTTCATTCGAATGGCTGACGCCTACTGATTCTCTGCCTTCAGTGCCATCGACGACACGTCTAAAATCAACCCACTGTCAATAATATTTTTGTTATATTTTATTATAAATAGTTTATTTTTAATATTAAAATTAAATGGTCAAGAAGTCTTATTCTATGTTAATTGTTATGTGTATATCTTATTTCACCAAAAAAAAGTTATGTGTATATCTTATATTTAAGAACATTTACTGACTATAAATTAGTTATGTAAAAACTAAAAACAAATGTATTATTTGCCCGTGCTTTGATGAGTGCTCACTGCTCACCCAGGTGATCTCCTCTTCGTATGTATATTCCGGTCCTTTTTCCCCTTGTTGGCTTCATGAAAATAGCAAAAATTTTAAAATATATGAATTTATATATTATTAAATTTATTAAATGATGTGATAATGCATTATTTAATGATAATATAATTTTTTAAAAAAAAAATTTACATTGTCAATATATATACATTAAATCCTTATTTAATTAATAAGATTTTCCCATAATATACAATTCTTATATATTGGGGCAGATACCTTCGTCATATCCCATAACTAGTCTGCTACATGTGCGATGCACGGAGGACGCTCTTAATGGGAATGTTAGGCAGATAAATTTTAAAGTTAAATGTTATAATTATTTTAAAATATAATTTAGTTTGAATGTGTATAAATTTGTAATAAATATGCATATGAGAAGAAATTATACATGGTAAAAGAGTTACTATTAAAAAGGATTAAAAATACACATATATATTGGATTAAGTATCTCACTTCAGAAGATAAACTCTGTTTATTAGAGATAGGAAGGTGGATGTAATCCATGTAAAAGAGAAGTTAATGTTAAAATAAGGTAGAAGTTAATATAAAACATATGTTTGTGAAAAGAAGGAAATAGAAGGTCAATTACCTAAAGTTACGTGATTCAGAATATGAGAGACTCAAATCAATGGTTTTAAAGTTTAGGGACTAAAACCAAATTCGAGTCAAACTTCACGGACTAAAAACATATTTAACTCATTATTTTATAATGATATTTTGAATATATTAACACGTAATGGTATTATATAATGATAATTTATATTTATAATATTAATATAATATGATATTATATAACATTTTATCTCTTTCTTTTATAAAACTCAAATTCTTAAACATTAATGGTTACATGCTACTGCATGGGTATCCGTTAATTTTAACGGATATAGATACGGGTAGTGTACAACTCGGTTTTTCCCCGTCTTATTGACACCCCTATTTATGGGTGTTAAAATAACTTGATCTTGAAAGTAGCTTGTTAAAATAAATTTTTTATATTTTAAATTTCGTATTATATTTTTATTTATGTTATGAACATTTTTTAATATTAAAATTTTTAAAATGTGTTTTAATATTAATATTTAATATAATAAAGATCACTATAATTAAATAATTACCATAACTAATATAAACATAATTATAAAATATTTTTTAAGTGTTTGAGCCTATTTTAAATTTCATAAAATTATTTTATTATGTTTTAAATTTTTTTAAAAGTTTTGTTGAAAAAAATTTACTATTATGTCCTCTCTTTAGATTTCATAGGCTACTTTCACTACCTTACTTTCATTGTTGACAATGATAAATGAAAAATTGAAAATGTTGCAAAATTTCTTTAATTGGTGACTTATATGTGTACCTGTTGCAACAACTTAATTATTTTGAAAATTTTTACTTGATAGGAAATTAAAATTTGATTTGGTTATGGGTAAAACTAGTTAGCAAAGTTTTTAAGTGGCTGATAAACTGAGAAGTGCCTATAACCCATAAAATTTAAGTTTTATTTAATTGTACTGTCAAGTGCGGGCATATATAAGTTTGATAGAAAATTATTGGTGTTTAGAAAGAAATATTATAATTCGGTCCATTTGAATTTAAAACCTTAAAATAAAATAATGAATTTTACGTTTGAAAGCAAATCCAAGAATTTTAAAGTTTCATCCTATACAAGAGACATTCTTGGAGCACTAGAAAGAATACTCTAAAAGGTCATTCATTTATTTTACATCATGTACTAGAGGCATTCCATAAGCAATAGAAAAAATCTCACTAAGAGGCTTTTCCATAAGCATTAGAGATAACAAATTATATATTATATTGTATGAATTTGTTATTATAGATCATATAACAAATAAAATAAAATAAAATAAAATCTTTTCAAATAAATAAAAAAAATAAAAGACTATAAAATATAAAAGTGTGCTAGGAATAAAAGATGTAATAATTTAATTTAACACTCTTTGATAAATGAGAATGTGGAATATTAATCATAAGTGAATCTCTTTGGAGAAAAATTCTTTCTGTATGAAATGGGTATGAGAGGGAAAGTTTCAAAAATTTGTCAATTTAATGGATATGTGCAAAAAATATAAATGTGATTTCCATGGAAAGAAAGTTGGTAGAGAGTATGATTGAAAATGGTGAGACATATTTTCAATTAGATAAATGAGTTATGGGGTGAAATTATAGGACAAATAGTTATCAACTTTCAAAAAAAGTTAGTTATTCCATTAAAAATGTAATATATAAAAAATTCTTTGACAAACTAAAAAAAATAATAGTTCCTTTTTTAAAAATGTACTTTTAAAACTTTTAGAATGTTTTGATAATATTTTTTTGGAAAATATTATGTAATGAATAAATTAAACTAATTTTAAAAGTTATTACAGTTTTTAACTATAGAATTTAATGGATATACATGGATAATATAAAAAACTTTACATATTGGGGTGAAATTTTATAAGTGGAAATAGGCGAGGCGAGGCGGGCTTTGGCATGACTTTTATATCTTAAGCCTTTTAATGCTTAACCTGGCCCGTGTAAAAGTGGTCTGTAAGCCTGTTTAGAATGCTGTAATTTTTTGGTCTCATTAACAATCAGACAACTATACGAAATTGATCCCTAAACGAGAACAATTACAGAACCATACCTACCATATCTGTGCTGTGAGACAGTGAAAGCTAGAGACTCAAATAACGATATGTGCCTGCGAGAAGGAGAAGAACGAGAAATCGAGTGAGGGGGAGGGAAAGGGAACGAACTGCGGCGATGGAAAAGAAGCATTCCGTGACTCCGGCGGTGAAGCTTACTGCGGCTGGGTCTACAAACACACAGCGACAACAAAGAAGTAAACTGCGACTAGGCCTACAGCAGAGAGCGGCGACAGAGAAAAGCAACATTCGGTTTGGCTGCAACAAACAACGACGGTGGAGAAGCAACCTGCGGCATGGGTAACGACATTAGGGGCGATATGTGCGAATTGCGATTGAGTTCTTCCTTTGCGGCGCAGGTGCAGCTGAAAATTAATAGATTATAGTTATAGGGTAATAGGGTTTAAACTTGAAGCAATTCTGATGGTTTTTATTGATTTGTATTTTTGTTTTAAACTTTATAGAACAATTGTTATTTTTTATTCGGTTGATTTTTAGTTTAAAAATAACATGGAATTATTATTATTATTATATTATTATTATTATTATTATTATTATTTTCTAATTTTATTCTAATTTTTTAATTACATTTATAGTTATTATATAATTAATTTAATATATTATTATTATATTAAACAGGCTAGCCTGTCAGGTCTAACAGACTTTTTCAAATGCTTGAAGCCCTGCCTTTTTAACAGGACAAGTTTATTATAAAGTCTTAGCCTGACCATTTTAACAAATGAGCCGGGTCAGGCTAGGCCTTGAACAGGCCAGGCCGCAGGCCCCTGACACTGACAGGTCGGCTGGCCTATTCCCACCCCTAGGTGGAATGAAAGAAAAATGGGAAGTAACTTGAGTTGGTTGGGATATATTGTGCAATTGAAAAATTGAGGCAGGGATAAAAATAAAAGATGAATAAAGAAAAATAATCATTCACGTTAATATGCAGTTTTAAACTTTCATATATTATGAATTATATTTAGGCTTAAGTATGTTTTTAGTCCCTAAAAAATTAGCGAATTTTGTGTTTAGTCCTTATAAAATTTTTCACCCAAGTTTAGTCCGTCATTAATTTTCCGTTTCCAAGTTTAATCCTTGCCATTAATTTGCACTGTTAAGTGATGACATGTCATTGTTACAAGTCAACATATTGTAATAGTATCAGGTCATCACTTAACAATGCAGATTAACGGTAAGGATTAAACCTGAAAACGGAAAATTAACGAGGGACTATACCTAGGTGAAAAATTTTATGGGGACTAAACACAAAATTCGCTAATTTTCGAGGGACTAAAAACATCTTTAAACCTTATATTAAAAACTTATTGTATGTCTTTATTTTATCAAATTATTATTGTATGCCTAATAAGACAAAAATGCCCCGTGCATGTCATGGGTAGATAACTAGTCCGCTACCCGTGCGATGCACGGAGGACGCTCTTAATGAGAATGTTAGGCAGATAAATTTTAAAGTTAAATGTTATAATTATTTTAAAATATAATTTAGTTTGAATATGTATAAGTTTGTAATAAATATGTAAATGAGAAGAAATTATACATGGTAAAAGAGTTACTATGAAAAAGGATTAAAAATACACACATATATTGGATGAAGTATCTCACTTCTGAAGATAAACTCTGTTTATTAGAGATAGGAAGGTGGATGTAATCACTGTAAAGAGAAGTTAATGTTAAAATAAAGTAGAAGTTAATATAAAACATATGTATGTGAAAAGAAGGAAATAGAAGGTCACTTACCTAAAGTTACGTGATTTCAAAACATGAGAGACTCAAATCAATAGTTTTAAAGTTTAGCAACTAAAACCAAATTCGAGTCAAACTTCAGGGATTAAAAACATATTTAACCCATTATTTTATAATGACATTTTGAATATATTAACACGTAATGGTATTATATAATGATCATTTATGTTTATAATATTAATATAATATGATATTATATAACATTTTATCTCTTTCTTTTATAAAACTCAAATTCTTAAACATTAATGGATACCTATGGTTACCTGCTACTACATGGGTATTCGTTAATTTTAACGGATATGGATACGGGTAGTGTACAGCTCGCCCTTGCCCCGTCTTATTGACATCCCTATTTATGGGTGTTAAAATAACTCGATCTTGAAAGTAGCTTGTTAAAATAAATTTTTTATATTTTAAATTTCGTATTATATTTTTATTTATGTTATGAACATTTTTTAATATTAAAATTGTTAAAATGTGTTTTAATATTAATATTTAATATAATAAAGATCACTATAATTAAATAATTACCATAACTAATATAAATATAATTATAAAATATTTTTTAAGTGTTTGAGCATATTTTAAATTTCATAAAATTATTTTATTATGTTTTAAATTATGTATTATATTATTTTGTTATTTATTTTTAGAATTATTAGATATGTTCTAAATTATTATTATTTTTTTGTTATTATAGTGATATTCACATTAATATAATTACTATAATTAATTAATGGTGATTCATAATATTAATCATTTATAATGTTTACAATGTAAAAGATACTTTCTATTTTTAGAAGTTTTGTTGAAAGAAATCTACTATTATGTCTTCTCTTTAGATTTCATAGGCTACTTTCACCACCTTACTTTTATATATATAAAGATAAAGATAAAGATGTGTTATGTAACAATTCTTAATTCTTATTGTAATGTCCTAATCCCTAGAATTAGGAAATTATGTCCATTGGAAGCATAAGTCCCGAATTGAGGGAATTATTTTCGCGATATTAACGATATCAATAACTAACTACAGGCATGTTTAACTAATCCAATGTTTACTTAAACATAACCTGTGAACATATTTCATTCCATAAATCATACTTATACAATTTCATTTGCCCTAAACGACGGAACCATGAGGTACCCCATACATCAAAATACATTCATCCAAGGAAATACAATAACAAGAGGGATCCACGCCCAAAACTCCAAAGCCGCAGCTGTGCTTTAATCCTCGCGACCTACTTAGAGATCTAAAATGTAAATCCACAACGGGGTGAGACTAACGTCCCAGTGAGCAGAGCAGTGCATACATATACATGGCATCCAACAAGTAAAGCACGATGTGATAGGGAAGACAAGTAATAACAATTTAAAACTAAAAGCAATGATGACTAAGCATGGACATTGACATGATGCATTAATGACACGATGCTATGCTTGACTCCAATGACCATGATATATTGAAACTAAGTTTAACATGATAACCTGGAAACATGAGAGGAACATGGCGTTTGAAGAATCATTATAAACATGAACTGCTAACCCAGCAGCAGGGGTCTTATCACTTGACATGCAGCTAGACTGAGCTCAGACTACAAGGGATATCGCCCTTGGGGACATTACATCACCGTCGTTACCTGACGGCCGAAGCCTTGTTTTAAATCCATTAACATGATGGTCCTAGACCCGTGATGGCCGAAGCCTACGTGATTGGTCCGAGACCCGTGATGGCCGAAGCCTAAACATAAATCTTTTTCACTTGATTGTTAAGTGGCATAATTACTTGAAACATGATGGTCCGAGACCCGTGATGGCCGAGGCCGAAACATGATTTTCTTGTTACTTGAAATACTTGAAAACTTGAAGACATGAATGGTTTTGCTTAAACCTTGAACATGATGCAAGAAAATATGTGTACTTGACTATAGACATGAATATGAGCATGAGCATTTCGTTCCATGAATCATAATCTATACATTTCTAATCATGCAATAAAGTATACATATAGGTCCTAGGAGTAAAACCTTGCAACGGTAACATGAGCATGGACATATATATACAATCCTCAATCCTAGGGTTTTCCAACTATAAGCTTCAGATACTAACAATCATATGAACCATGTTACTTGCATACATCTAAGTCATAATATCCAGTAAAACAACTAAAAACATCCATCCCTAGGAAAATCCCCAATTTCAAACCCTAGGTTGGAATCTAACCTCAATACCCTTCAATAACCCACAATAATTAAAAATCAATCGGTAGAATATCACTAATAAGCACCTACAACCTAGAAAAAAGGAAAGGGAGAAATGGGTTCATGTAAAAGTTCACACAAAGGGGGAGATGGGGTGTGTGAGCTCTACTCACCTCAATGGAGCTCAAGGAGAAGAGGAAGAAGGTTGGGGAGGGCTAGGGTTGGAGATCCTTGGCCTTGATCTTCTTCCTCCAAGCTCCCATGGAGTCTCTCCCTATCTCTAGGACCAGAGTGGCACAAGGAAAAATGGGAGAGAAATCCCCCAAATTTGTGTTTTAGTAACAGGCGCGACCTCTTGCTTCATCAGCGCAGATTTTCGCTAAAGCTCACTGGAATCTACGTTTCACTTGCGCTCAACGCAGATGAAGCGCATATTTCCCCCAAACTCACTGTTTCATGCGCTTCACTTGCGCTCAGCGCAGATTACAGAAAACCCCTCTTCTAAACTCTGGTTGCACTAAAAACTTCTAAGTCCCATCTTTCCTCCATTAGAACTTAGTTCTTTTCCTCCAAGCCTATTTTCTCTCAAGTAAAACCTTCCTCTATGGACCACACTCCTAACTTCCTCATTTCTCCCTTAAGATGACTAGGTTCCTATCCAAAACCCCTTTAACTTAGCTTTCTTTACCCAACCCCGCTTCCCTATTCTTGAACCTCTATACTTCTTTCTGATGGAGGGTATGATTCCTTCTAGGTCCAACCTACGAGTGTTTAAGTCAACACTTGGTTAATACTCCCTAATTTCTTATAACTCCTTCTTCTTAGCTTAGAGATCCAATTTGTTACCTAATCTTCCATTTAAAACTCTAATTTCCCTTTTTACCTTATTCCTTACTTCTCCTGGTCGGATCCATAACCTAAGGCTTCTGTTATACCTTTTTGGTCAAAAACTTGGGATGTTACACGTATATAGAGGGGTCAATCTTCTTTATAGCTTCCCCAAACTTTTTAATACACACACACACACATATATATGTGTGTGTGTGTATAATTTTTGAAAAAAATTAATTTTTTAATGGATACTACTAGAAAAAATATTATGCTCATTGAATGATATGGTAACATATTATTGGATAATCATGTACAACTTTTTTACATTATTATTGTATACTAATTAAACTCATTTTCAATTACTTGTAGTTGAATTTTTCAAAAAAGTTTAATTAGTGTATATTGTTAATGTAAAAATAGTTGTACACAGTTAGTTATCACATCATTTAATTATTGAATTTAATAACATATGGGGTGTCATATATATTCTTTAGGGATGTGTTTCGTAAATTTATTCAATTGAAAATAACTTTATTTGTATAAATATTACTATCTTTAGTCATTTTTATTGGAGCTATTAAGAACTTTATTTTTGTCTTTTTTATATGATCTCATCCAAATTGTCTACCACATTAATTTATTTTTTTACAAAAATGATTTTTTCTAAAATACCTTTATTCATTCAACAACTTTTTTGTAGTCAACGAATAATGGATGTAGAAAGTGAAATATTTGAGTGGAAATACATTACCGGTCTTGTTCATAGAACTCTCAATTCAGGTTACCCAGCTCGGCTCGATGTGGGACGCAGCGGACTTTATTGGGCTAGACTAAAAAACCCAGAAGTTATTGGGGATTCTAAAATAGATATCTGAGTCTTATATTTTTGTCGGTAGCCCGACTTTTTTGCGGGTTGTTGCGGGTAGCGGGCTTTATCGGGTTGAGTTAAAAAAACCTAGAGTTATTCAGGTTTCTAAATGTAGGTGCCCAAGCCCTACAATTTTACAGGCTTTTACGGGCTGACCCGGTCAGACTAGCCCATTTTGCCAACTCTACCTGTTCATAAGATAATGTTTGAAACTTTCATGGTTCTTTTTATAAAATAAAACATATAAATTTAGAAGCATCTAATATTTTTTTCTCACATTTTCTCTTGTTGACCATTTAAGATTTTAAATTGACACAATTACCGTGATAGTGAACTTTAATTTTAATTATGGATAAATTTGGAATATTATAGAGTATTTTTAAAAAAATCAATGCATTAATTACTTGTAACATGTTTTCTTAATATATGTGATTAAGTCTGAATTGTCCTATAAATAAGACATGAGGGGATAATAAATTTGATAGAAAAAAAAATAACGAATATCAATAGTTATAAGAGTAATTATGAAAAATCAATACTAATCTAAGAACCATATTAATTAATTTTTTTAATTCGCAAATTTTTTTCAAGAGGATCTATATTTTTTTGGTACATGGGAAAAGAAGAAAAGAAGAAACAAGAAGCCGAACAAAAAAAAAAAAGGGAAAAACCAGCAGCAGGCTACGCCCCTTCCAATCAGCTGCTAGCACTGCTCGAACTGCAAGGAGGAGAGTTCCAAATCTTCAAGGAGGACAATTGGCCTGCACCTAGACGCGCAAGGAGATCAGCGGCAGAGTTTGCATCTCTGGAAATATGAACCAATTTCACACGCCAAGCTCGCACTAGCAAAGAACGAATAACCAGAAAATGACTCACGTACAAGTGATAGTTATGATTCAATGTTCCATTAACCACATCTACCAGATGCTTGCAATCAGACTCTACTATGATATGACGACATCCAAACTCCCAAGCGAGCTCCAGACCATGTTGCAATGCCCTAAGTTTAGCCAAAAGAGCATCCCCTGCACCATCATATATTTGCTGTAAAACCAAGGAGCCAGTCTCCACTTGTGTTACGCAGAAGACCACCCGAGCTCATGCCTCTATTAATATGGTAGTTGCCATCCACGTTGAGCTTCAGCGAGCCATCATTCCTAAGAGGCTGCCAACGGGACAAAAGAATGGGATAACCATCCAGGGGATCACAAGAATCACCGGTTGAATCTTCACAAAGAGTGCGAATAACATTAACAATGGATTCAACAGGAAGCACTTTTTGACATATCCACCAAGCAGCTGATGCAAAGAGAACCTTATGACTACTCTGGAGCATTTGCCATATCCAAGTTTTAATATCTGGACTCTGAAAGTGAGGGTGGTTAATCAAACCAAGCCTAGTCCAAACCTCACGGGCATGAGGTGACAAGAATGTCTAAAGGCATTAACAGGGAGAGCTCCTTGGAGAGTTGTCCATAGAAATAATTTGACCTTTTCAGGGGCCTGAAGTTTCCACACCACCTTCCAATTTACTCCATTGGGGTCTGAAGAAGGAATATTAGCCACCCATCTATACCCCGAAGCGGCAGAATAAACACCACTAGGATGTTGTGACCAACACCATTGTTCTTCTACTCCCTGCACCAAATGAGGTGTGATATTATGAATTTTGTCCCTAATATCAGGTTCCAAAGGGGTGAGCAAATTGTTCAGGTTCCACTGATTATTGCTCGCTGAGTCTTTTAGATTCAAATTAAGATCAGCAACATGAATGTAGTCCATATGAGCTGCCAGAGGACCCTCTCCTAACCAGTTATCAAACCAAACTGAAAAATTCCCCTCTCCTAGTCTAAAACAGTATCCATCTCGCAAATGTATTCATAGTACCCACAATGCCATGCCAGATGCAAGAGGCCCCAGAGGGAACAGTAGCATGGAATGTTGAGTTGTCATGAAGATACTTGCTACGGAGAATGCTCACCCAAAAACAATTATCTCCATGAATCATTTGCCAAACTAGTTTTCCTAGCAAAGCAGTGTTCATATGGTGCGTTCACTGCGTTGTTTTAAGACCCAAACCACCATGAGTCTTTGGAAGAGTTAACGTTTGCCAATTAACACGGTGCCAAGCTCTAGCTTGCTGCGGTTTATTAGCCTAGATGAAGTGCCTAGTTAATTTATCAATTTGGTTACAAATGCCAGCAGGAAAAGACATAACCTGCATAGAATAAAGAGGTAAAGAAGCTATGACATAGGATGCAAGACAAACTCTCCCAGCTTGATTAAGGAGGGAAGCCTTCTAGGTGGCTAGTCTAGATTGAATTTTATCAACAATATGATTGAAATGGTGAGCTTGAACTCTGCCTTTAATTAAGGGGAAACCCAAGTAACGGCCAAGGTTAGAAACCATTCTGATTGAAGAAATAGAAGCAAGTTCATTCTTAGTGCTCTGAGGTACTCCATAAAAACACATGCCTCTAGATTTGTCAAAATTAATACAAAGACAAGAGGCATGGCAAAATTCCTGAAAAATATTTGCTACAGTCTGAACTTGGGAAGGGGAAGCTTTACAAAAAATAAGCACATCGTCTGCAAACAGCAGGTGAGTTAAAGGCGACCCCCCAGTAGAGAGATGGATTGGTTTCCATCTATTCATATCCACTTGACGTTGAATTTGACAAGACAATTTCTCTTTGCCTAAGTCGCACGAGGATCAATATAAAAGAGTAGAGATAGTATTTTTTATAATTTATACCCTAGAGTTTCTTTCGAGCTATAAAATCATATTTTCAGGAATATCATTTTCGGGAATCCTATTACAGGAATGTTATTTTCAAGTAAAACTTATATGTATGTTTGGTATATATTTCATATTCCCGGGAATATTTTTAAAAATCATTTACTTTAAAAATTAAAAAAAAATAGAAAAATATTATAGGATGAAGTGGGAGAAATAACTTCCATTCCCATGGGAATAACCCTCACCATGGGAATAGAAAGTGGATAAGTCATGACTAAAATACATTCCCAGAATCATTAATATCATGGAAAGTTTATTTAAAACTTGAATCAAATGTGGGAATATCATTTTCCCAACCTTACTTTTTCGGGAATATTTTTACATTCCTTGAAACAAATTCACCCTATATTTTTAATTAACGTTACAATTTAAATTTTAGATTTATATATATTGAAATATTATTTTCGTTCTCCCAATTTTTAATTTATACACGTTTGTGTAGAAAGACATATCAAATGATAGTACTTGTTTAATATGAGAGTGAGAAATAAATAAGCAACCTACTAATTTCATTCATCACATAGCAATGGTGATGTTTTAAAATGATAATAATACAGTTATACAGATAACAAAGTATTTATTAAAATTATTTTAAGACGTATTTGTTTAAATGTAAGAAAACAGTTTTTTTTAACTTTATTATTTATTTTTTTAAAAACATACCTTTTAATTAAAAAGCTTTTTTATAGAAAAATAAAGCTAACACATTGTTAATATTTAAGTTTTAATACTATCTTTGAGGTTAGTTGTGTTTTTCGCACGCTTTATAAAATTGCTCAAAAAGGAAACGGTGCGTTATGGACGGTATACGCTGGTTGCTCTTCGTCTCAGTCCGCTGTGAGTAGCAGCCATGCCCAGTGGATGCAGCATCAGAGCCATCTGGATTCTCAATAACCTCGACGCCGTCGTTTTCTCCAGGTGCCTTCCTCCTCCTATTCCTATTCCTATTCATATTCCCAATACCCTCTCCTCCGCAAATAGATTCAAGTACTGTTTCTTTTACATATATTCTTTTAATTTTCATATATATCAGGAGATTCGCAGTAGTAGAGAAGCGTTGGCGAGCTTCTTGCAGCGCCCACAATGACGCCGATCAACTCTTCTCTTCCTTACCTCCTGATTCTGACCTAGCTGATGCTTTTATCCACAGAAAACATAGGTTTATTGACTATATTCTCTCTCCGCTTATATACTGAATCTCACATTTTACCGAATATGCTCGAATTGGTATTCAAATTAATCAATTAAACAAATCTCCCTGTAGCAATTATGACGCGAGTTTCCATGAACAAAATACTTCTACTCACCATTTTTGTTTTCATTTCAATATTTTTAATTCTCATTGGTGTTTGACATTATGGGAAAATTGGTGTTGATCTTCAATTTATCCTAGCTTTATTTGCCTGATGTGTCGAGGGAGCTTTATCTTTTGAATGATTTTTCATGGTAACTCTCCTGCTTTTGTGTAGGGAAGGATCTGCACGAGGGTTTGGCATACGCAAAAGCCAATCATCTCTGGGATCAGATTCCTGGGTGGATGATCCCATTACTCGTCATATAATAGGTCTTTACATTAACAAAGAAGAGGAGGACGATAAGAATCTCTTGTGGCCGTTAGTCTTGTATATAAAAGGCCATTACAGTATACTTGTTCTGCCACTGGTTGAGCCTAGGCATTTAAAGGCTTATGCAAGGTTATGTAAAAGACCTGATTGTGGAAGTGCTCTTGGTCTGGATGATGGTTTGTCTTCCCTCTTACTGGATCTTCCATCAATAACAGGGTATGTGAAGTTACTTCACTCACAAATGGCTCTAACATTCAGGAATTGTACCATACTGGAAGTGACTATCTCGTATAAAAAGTTTTAGATTGATTATTTTTAATCAGTATTATATATTTTTTAATCTACTCATTGATTATTGGGCAACTAACCATGAAATCAATTTTGAAAACACGTGTGAGAACGTTACCTCATTTTGTTTAGAATGATATACTACAAAATGAGGTTTACTTCAGCTTGTATTGGCAGATATCAAGGCAATTGGAGCCCCAACCTAGCTTACATTTAAGAACTGTTCATTCTTAACTAATAAGCCATTATTTGGGTTAAGAAAATACCACTTGCATGCTTAAACATTGTTGGCAGAAGTGGTTGATGAAGGAAAAAGAAAACAGTGGTGGGTTGTGTTTACTTGTAGGAACTAGATTTCCCTGGGTATTCTTAGAGATATGAAATCATTCATGTGTCTCCAGTCTACCTATCAGTGTAAGCATTTTAGGAGACTGGTTCTTGGCATAGTAAGAAACCTTTATGATCAAGTGGTTAAGAATTTGCTCATTACCATCTTCATAACTAAATAGAATTTCGACACTAGACAAAGACTATATGGGGCTCTTGCATGATGAAGCACGTTAGAGATAATATAAGACCATTTATGGGTCTACGCCTAACAACTTAAGCTTTCAAGATGGTTGGTTCTTGATAGGTAAACTACTTTTAAAATAGGAGCTCTTGGGCTCATTGGATTTTCCCGATGTGTGAGGCTTTAAGCTTGAATTGCTTGTAGGAACTACCTTCTTTTCTAGTGCTGCCTCCTTTCTCTTTAGATTAAAGATAGAGGATGGGATTGTGACTTCAATTTTCATCTATTTTGCGTATGTGCTTGTTGTATTGTTTGGGAAAATAGAAAGCCCTAATGACTAATCATATGCCCTTCTTACAATGTACTTCAAGTGCACCTTCAGTGTTTCTTTTAACACACACACACACATACTAAATTGATTACACTACCATGGATCCATAGAGAGTTTGTTTGCACTTTGCAGTATTGATGGTAGTGGAGTTTTACTTTATTGTATGTACTGTTAATGATAGATATCATTCTACTTCTGCCTTTCATTTCACAGAGCATTTATGATAGCCCATGCTATTGGTGACATAATTACTGGTGACACAGTAGAACCTGAAGTGATCGTAAATGCAGCCCCCTCTGTTGGAGGGCTGTTTGATTCATTAACTGGTAGTATAGGTATCTCTTCTAGGGCAAAACCTGTAGCTCCACAAGTTGCTTCTTCCTCTCCTTTGAGCACAGCTGTTCCAGGATCAGTTACAGCAGATGCTCAAAAAATTGGGTCTAGACCCTTGGATAAAGATGCACTCAGAACATTTATCAGTAGTTCAATGCCCTTTGGTTGGTACCTTTTACTATGGTATTTCTCATCTCATATTTTTATAGTAGTTTTTGAAGATAAGCTTGGCAGCTACCTGTGGCTTGTAATTCATTCTATCAATTTATATTTTGTGTACAGGCACACCCTTGGACCTTAATTACTCCAATATTTTTACTATCAAGGTCAATGGCTTTTCTGCATCAGATCTACCTCCTGCAGACCAGAAGCAACCGGCTTGGAAGCCATATCTATACAAAGGAAAGCAGAGAATGCTGTTTACAATTCACGAGATCATTCATGCCGCTCTGTACGATAGAGATGAGATTCCAGATATTACATCAGTTTCTGGTCAAATAAATTGTAGAGCTGATCTGGAAGGATTGCCAGATGTATCATTTCCCTTATCAGGATTGAACACAGCAAACATTGAGGTTTCATCATATCATCCCTGTGCTCAAGTTTCAGATCAAGGTTTGGATAAGCAGGGTGTGGTGTTTTCTCCACCATTAGGTAATTTTGTATTAATGCGTTATCAAGCAACTTGTGCCCTTGGACCCCCTGTCAAGGGATTCTATCAATTGTCAATGGTTTCTGAGGATAAAGGTGCATTTCTGTTCAAGTTGCGTCTAATGGAAGGTTATAAGGCTCCTTTGACAATGGAGTTCTGTACTGTGACTATGCCCTTTCCTAGGAGGAGGATTGTATCTTTGGATGGGACTCCCTCTGCAGGAACAGTTTCAACTTCAGAGCATTCTGTTGAATGGAAAATTGTGACAAGTGGAAGGGGACTGACTGGAAAAAGTATTGAAGTGACATTCCCAGGAACAGTCAGGTTTGCAACATGGCAAAATCAGAGAGTGCCTTCCTCTAGGTCATCCTTTGGAATAATTGCCGATGAGGATAGTGATAATGAGGCAGAAAATGCTAGCAACATGGTTAATGAAGAACATTTGATGGAGAAAATGAATAAGGATCTTCCTCCGGTTGATCTAGAGGAGCCATTTTGCTGGCAAGCATACAATTATGCTAAAGTATGTGCCTCCCCATTTTTATATTATCTTTTAGTAGAGAATCTTATTTTTCTTGTAATATTTTATTAAGTTTGCATTTCTTTGTTAACTGAAATTTGTCATCATATCATCATATTCTTAGTGTTGAAATTTTAGGGATTGGATGGAGAGGAGAAAAGTGAGAATATATTTCTCTAATAGGATTCTGAATAACTGAACATTGATTTAATACTCTTATTTCTACTAATATTTCAGGCCAGATACAAGTATAGTACACCGAGTACATGCCCGACTCAATTGGACTGCTAACATAAGTTGACTTCTAACATGCTAATAATCCTAAATTCTAACTCAAACTCACTTTTGAACAAAATTTAGAATTTGTCCTAAATATTCTATCTGCTGAATTTGTTACCAGATTTGTCCCATCTTCACTGTTATGTTTATAATTTCTCTTATCTGATCACCATAAGATTTTGGTTTCATATCTTGTATCCCAATGCAGATAGCTGTTGGCACATGGCACAGTCCTACCTTATGTTATGATTTAGCCATTTTCCTTTTTTGTAATTATTTAATCTGTCAAAATAGTTCCTTCCTGAGTTAACAGTTTGTGCCAGTCTCGATACTCCTCGGTGCTTAGAGTATTAATGATAATCATTCCATGTTTGCTAGTTATGAAGTATCCTAGTTATTACGACTGGTCAGTCAAGCTTTTCATACAATAGTTGTGCACTTGGGCCTTCAGCCTTGTTCTATCGAGCTTTTGGAAAATTGTCCTTGTTTATGCTACCTAACTATCTATGAATAGATTGAATAAATAATTATAGTAAAATTGATGAGCATGTACTTGATTGGACTACTTATCTTGAAAGTACATTAAAGTCTCTTAATTCACGAAGATTAGATTTTCTTATATAGGTGTTTTCTTATTATCACAGGTATCATTCAAGATTGTTGGGGCATCAATATCTGGAATTGCGGTTGATCCTAAATCTGTGAGTCTACGACTCTATTTTGGTTGACTCTTTTTTTAGATAAAGAATTAAGATCCATATAATTTTGTTTCAGCATCACAAATATATAATGGATAATTAACTTACGTTTCCATGTCTCTTTTTTCTTCCAAAGCCTTTCGCTGTAGTGTATTACTACTATTTATCATACAACTTGTCCCTGTTATTCTTTGATTTTTACTTCAAAGGCTTATCTAGACAGCCATTCTGAATTTTTTACGTTTTGATACCCTCGTCATTTTACTTTTGCTGTCTATCTGATAATTTGTGTATCTTGCAGGTTAGTATCTATCCTGCTCTAAAAGCACCTGTGGAGTTTTCAACTCAGGTATTTTTGTTTATAATATTTGTTTAAGATCAATAATTCATATTTTAAGCAAACCCCACTGAATATGATAAATCTTCCAATTGTTTTTGCTCCTTCCATGTCAATGATATTTGCTCATTATCTTTCACTGTTTCTTGGTCTTAACAGGTTACTTCTGGGGACTATATTTTGTGGAATACTCTAGGTAAGTGTCCACATGTTACTACAATAAAGGTGTAAAAATTTGAATGGCTTGCTGAAGGATATATGAATGGCGGGGGCACCATCCAGATAATCAGATGGCAACCCTGAAATGATGTTTTTTATTCTTTGCCAAGTAATGTGAAGACAGGCAATTGAATCTGGCTCACGAATGGCTAATGAGAAAGTAATAAATGTTCTTTTATTTGTCAATATATTAAATGTTTTATTTTTTTTCATTAATATTTTTGTGTCTTATAAGCACTCGTCACGTTTTATTTATTTTTATGAGTCATTTGTAATTGTTTACAATTGGAAAGAAAGTCGTATCACTTAATATTCATTGTGTTTTTTTTTTTTTGGTAAACATTCATTGTGTTATTTTTTTTGGTAAACGAATATTCATTGTGTTTTAACTAATATGTAATCTTGTGGGACCTACGTTTTATCTGGGTTTTGCAGGGAAATGTATAGAGATCTTTTCGGACAATGTTTTTAAGAACTAATTGAACTGAATAACGTTAGAGATATATTTCGTACTGTATTAGTTTTTTAAAGATTTGTCCCTTAGGATAGGGTAAATGGTGAGGGATTTGAGTAGATTGCATGGGAATGTGGGATTATAGCTTTAAACTTTCACTGTTGTGCACAAAATATAATTATATTAATATTTTAAAGATTTTTTTTTTTATCAAATTACTCTCAGATATTTAATTGTTATCAAATTTGTTCATACAGAAAATTAAAATGGTGATAGAAAAGCATGAGTTTAGACTGTTTAGTGCTTAATTTTGTATCTTTTTAAGGGATTAATTTGATGAAAGTTACATTGAAATATTAGTATGGGGATATTTATGCCTTGAAAATGGTTATTAAAATGAAATTTAGGAAAAATATAACTTAAATATAATGATGCTAACACAAAACAATATTTTGAATTATGTTTATTCTTTAGTCTCGTTATGTTTATGTCTGCGGTTAGAAAATAATCAATCTATAATCTATAATTTGAGAATTTTTAACTTTATAAAAAATATATCTACTAGTTTTAGGCAATGTTGGAAAAATCAGACCAAATCGACTAGTTTAATTTAACTAGTAAACCGGTCATGTATTCAATTCATTTAAGTTTAACTGAGAAAACAGAAAAGTCAGGTGATAAAAAATCTGATGTGAAGTAATGTGGAATTTGTTGAATTGTAATCCACCAAGAATCCATGGCCATGAATAATTTGAACCCTCAAGAGGTGGAAGAGCAATTTCTAAGCCTAATATTAATAATATATATTTATATTTTAAAAAAAAATGTTACTAATAATTGGGGACTTAAAACATGGGTTGGGGCTGACCCTATTTATATCTTATTAATAAATTTTTTACATGATATATAATATAATTATTTTATGTTAATTTCAAATTTGTAGTAACTTAACCTTTTACAAATTTAAATAAATTTTATTTAATATATTGTAGATATTAATAATATATATTCAATTATAAATTACCATCTATTTGCAATATTTTTAATATTGTTTGTAAAATGATTTATGTGTTAACAAATTGTGTAAAATAAAAATTTATTTTTTGTTTTATTAATTATTATAATTATAAAAGTTGTTACAATTATATATTTTTTTCTAAAGCTGACTAAAATAAATTCTTAAAATAATTAGAAAATTAACCTTTTGAATTCTATATTTTTTTTAAAAAAAAACTTGTATGTACATTTTAAAAATTAAAATAAATCTTTTCAAGTGAATGAACTTAAATAAATGCTTTTTTAATCACAATTACATCAATAAATTATAAATTAGTATGGACTCAATGATGAATTCAATTTTTGAAACAATCATTTGAAGAGTGAAGCATTGGTGAGTTATGTACTATTATATGAAGGAAAAAGATATTTTTAGAAGAAAAGTATAAGAAAGATAGAGATAGAGAAAAATTAAATGGAGAGATAGAAAGTAAGAGATATCAACGGAACATTGTTTTTTCCTCATCTCCTCCAAAGAAGAAAAAAAAGAGATAAAAAAATGTGAAATTAGAATGTAATAAAATGAGCGTAAAAAGATCAAATTGTACGCGAATCATAATACTCAAGACGGTTGCATGCAGCTCATGAAATAAATACTGTCTATTCACTTCATTATCCGAATACGGAATATCCCGCGTATTCAACTTGTACCACACGTAACTGAAAATAATAATAGAGATATTAAAAAAAAGAGTAGGGGTTAGGTCTCGTGTGTGTGTTATAGCGACTAGGGCTTGAGCCATGAGATTGAGAAGAACACCAAATTAGATCTGAACGTCTTTCGCCGCCGCCCACAAGAGTGATCTTTAATGGAGGCTTGAGATTGTGCACAGAGGATTTTCCTCCTCACCTGCTGAAATCAAATTCATGACCGCGTTGCCTTCATTTACAATAGCTTACTTTTCTAATGGAAACAGCGCATTGCTATTTTCATTTTTAAAATAGGCATTGCGAAATAGAGCTGCTGTATCATATTCCTCTGCCTGCAATTTTATCCACTGATCTCTTCGCTCATTCACTTTCGGAAAAAAAAAAGTTTGTATATATGGAATTTATGTCGGTTTGTTGCTTGATTTTCATGGTGACTATATATGCAATTCCAGATCTTCATAATTCGCCAGAAGTGAATTTATAATTAATGTTTCTGGCAGGCGAACATGAACTCCCTTGGATGCAGCAGTCTCGATAATGCCTATTTTAAAATGAAAACTACAATACACTGCTTCCATTTGAAACTATTGTAAAAGAAGATGATGCTGACGAGTTCTTGATTTTGATTTTAGCTTATGAGGATGTTTTTATTAAGCAAGAAAGAAGAACTGCTTTTGTTTTAGTCAATGATTCAACTCGCTTGAAGTCATTGAGAAGGCTATACTCTGCAAGTAGTGACAATGGTCTCTGTACGGGTAAACACTGTTTTCTCCATATGATATTTAGAAGAATCCATCTCCATTTGCTCATAATTAAATTAGCTATTCATTGATTCTATAGGTTTATGTCACTATACTTTTTTTTGTATATATATAAACTGTGCACATATTATTGATGTGGTGAATTTCACCACATCATTATAATGTCAATTGATTTCTTCCTGGAGATTCTGATATATGCATTGTTTGACCAATACATAGCTCATTGCTAGAACATTAGGACCTGCTTTGGCGAAGGAAAATTGGGGAAAGGAAGGAAAGCTTTCTAATTATTCCCCTTCTTCTCGAACACTTCAAGAACTATGCTTTTCTCTTCTGAATTGTTATATTTATGGCAATATCATGGATACTTCAACAGTGTGGATCAAACATGCTAGTCCAAGGGAATACCATTTATTATACACGATGATATCAGTGGGAGATAATGAAAATAAATTACACACTTAAACACACAACACACAGTAGAATAAAGAGAGAGGAAGAGAATATATTTTCTTCAGTTTTTTTTTTTTAATCTCAATTTGATACATGAAGTACATGGAATGCAATTCTTTTATAGACAACAAATGCTAATGTGAATGGAAAAGGCAGAAATTGGAATGGAAAAGTGATAGAAAGAATGTAAAGAATTGAATTGTTTTTTTGAATCTGAACAGAAAAATGGATTCTCCCCAAGGTTTCCCCTTCAAAAAGGATCTCTCCTTTCACTCACAAACTATCAAATTCACAGAATTCCCCCTCCCTAATCCGATTTCCTCCATTTATCTAACCAATATCTTCTTACTAACTAACTAATTGACTAACAGCTGTCTTTGTTCAGCCTCATCATACATCGCTACAGGTACTCATCTGAAATCTGGTCCAGGTTTTCACATTCTATGATTTTGTTGATTTCTGTTCTAGGAATTCGTCCTTGTAAGTTGATTTTGTTCTATGATTTAAAATCTCATATTCTGACATTTGATTTTGTTGATTTTCCTTCTAGTGAATTTTTGTTCTACAACATTGTTGATATGCCTCTTCCCTCAAGAAATTCAGGTTTTTGGAGCTGCTGTTCTTGGATCTGGATGTTGCAAGGAGAGGGAGTGCTAGGAATTTTAGGGGCTTTTTCGCTTCTTGTTCCTATGTAGCTACTGGGTAGAGGGAAGCATCAAGTCTCCCTTCTGTTTTTTCTTCCCTAGAATATATTGAATAGATGAGCATCAACTTGAAATTCTAGGTTTGTATTGTTAACTCATCTATCTACTCAAATTGACGAAGCTAAGAAGTTGAATTAATTTAAGCTAAATCAGGGGATTGTGCTTGTTGTAAGGCTCATGTTTAATTGGAACTTAGCTTCTAGCTGAAACAGCTGAGTTTTATAATATTAAGTCCTTTGAGTTCTTGTATTGGTTTACTAGATCAAAAATATAATTGGCCATTGTACTCTTGTTGGAGTTTCCACGATGTAAGTGTCTGGAAATTAGTAATTATTCTGTATTAGATACTTGGAATGTTCTACCTTTTGAGGTTCCTATCAAACTTAAAAAATCATTCTTCATTCTTTTTACTTTTTTTGCTTTCTTTCTATTCAATGTTGATCTGGGTTGTTTTCTGTCTTCCACTGCTGTTCATAATGAAATTTGAAATGATTGTTTGATGAATGCTTCTGTCAGCTTTTAGTTTCCAAAATGAATGCACTTGTTTCTGCTTGTTTGGCACGTTTATGTCTTTCTCCCGTCTTCCCAAGAACTTTTCATTTGGATTCTGTTTTCAATTTCCGCCATTAAATATGAATAGGGAACTCTAATTGAAAACTTGCAATATAAACACCAAAATGGAAGGGAATAACCACCGGCTAAAATCTAATATTCAGGATGTCTTCCCCCTTCTTATAGTTACCTGATTATTTTTAATTTCGGTCAATCTCCCTTCAAACAGCTGTTTCAGTTTCACGTTTTTATTATGGTACTTTATATTAATACCATCACCATTCTACTTACTGCATACCTTACCAGTTCGGTATCAGTTGCAAACTCTCTAATACCGTTAGAAGTTATGATCGTTGGACTTGTACCTGTGTGGTGATTTTGCAGAGGATTGCCCATTGCATTGCATTTCCAAATAGATGTGTAAACCAGTAATCAAGGATACCGAGTTTAAAAGTAGTTTTTTAGCAGGGTGACTTACTGCATACCTATATGGGTTAATTACTATCCAAGGTTCAACTTCTTTGTTACAAAAAAAAAATTGATATAATTGTTACTCAGATTTTTTTTTATAAAAAAAAATATTCACTGTTCCATGCATATTACAATGAGTAAGAAATTAACAAGGATCAAAATCCAAAATAAAAATAATTAATTACTTAATTCAAATAAGGGATTTTATAATGAAGGAAATTTCAACACTTTATGCAAATAAGGAAATTTATAAAAGAAGGAAATTTAATTATTTTATCCAAACAAAATTTTGCAAATGAAAAACATTTATGGAGTTTGCTTTACATTGAAATAACACTAGTGGCAAGGATAAGTGACACACAAGTTAATTTGTCTTGTGCAGTTAATAGTGGAAAAGATAGCTTTAATTTGATCTCAAGGGTTTTGTTCTTCTCTTGGACAGAGCTGCACTGGTCCGAGAGAATCAAATCAAATCCATATTCCATACAAAGTAACTAGGGAGCTGAAATTGGCAGGTGATTACAGTTTACACTAGAATCCCAGAGAATTTGTAGAGATTGGAACATGTAAATTGCTTATTTATTTATTGGAAAATGATAACGAATGCCTTCATGGCACTTGTTAAAGAATTAAAAGTAGAAATTTTTTATTAGAGTGTGTGATATGTAATGTCACATATGCAATCAATACTATGATTTCCGATAAAAACCTTTTCATTATTGATCATTAATCAGTGCGCTTACTACATACGTTAGCAGGAAGCTTATTTATTAATTTTATTGAAGCAAACGGCTCGTGAACTGAACCTGTGCACTAAGAAGCAGCAAGAGAAAACATGTTAAAAATTGGAACCTAACAAGATTTGGCAAGCTACGCATGAACCATGTACATCATTCCATCATTCTATTATAAAAATAGCTGTGCCATACTGCCATATAAAATGTAAAAATGTCATAATATTTATTTACAGTGAATCTTATGTATAACAAAATTGGGTACAATTTTGCAGAAAGCTGAAGCTGTTAGCACTAACTCATGCCAGCTAATATACAATTTTTCTGATGAGTGTTAATTGAAAAAAATACTAATTAAGACAAAGAAAGGAAAAAAAGAATAAAAGAATTTACAACTCCACTGCTGCCTATCAATCTGCATGCTGTTGGAGGTGTTAGTTCCCTTCCTGTCACCCAAATGTTGAGTTAGAAAACTGAAAAAAAAAAAATCCAGAAACCCCCTCTCATTGGAACGCCTGAAAGTTCCCTTTCCCTTCAAATTGCATGATTTGTTTTTTGTTTGTTTCTCTCTTTTAAATTCACAACCCACTTTAACCTCTTCCTTCATTCTTCAAAAAAGTGTCTAGACGACCGATACAAATCATAAGGAGCCCATAGATGGTCCACTATGCAAGGCTTCCTAGAGTCTAACCTTAACCATGGCTTACCCTTCCCACTCCAATGCAACAAACTAATTGGCCCAGGGTGTAGGCTCCTGCATTTCCCTTCAAAATTATCTCCTCCTAAACCATGTTGGTTCCATCTATGATCAACCGCTTTAATATTCCCTGCCAAAACCAACAGAAATGGTGGCAGAGACCCCAAATGATATATCCTCTTTGTCTGCTTCTGCACTGCCATCCATTCCTCCACTTTCTCTGTATACCTTTCTTTCCTCCATTTATCCACATCCATCACCATCACTCCCGTGTTGAAATAACACGGATTTCTTCCCCTAAACGTCTCTGACAAAACAGAGTCTGACCAAAACTGCTCTGTAAAATAAAGCGTGAAATTTGCATGACAATATTCTGGCGCAGCCACTACCTTGCCTTCCATATCCACCCCCCAAAGCTTAGCTATATCATCAACCACCACAAGGTCAGAATCCAAATAAATCACACGCTGAACATCTTCTGGTATGGTATCTGCAAGGTACATCCTTGCATAATTCAGAGGCTGATCCAAGGCCTGTCGAATGGACTTTGATATCTTGCCACGAACGCGGTTAGAATCAAAGCGAAAAATCTTCATGTTTAGATAAGGGAAGGTGGATTTTATTCTGGAGAAAAGTTCAGGAGAGTCATGCGCAGAGAGAAAGTAAAAGGCGAGATTTTCTGGGCATGTAGAATGTTGTAACATGGATAAAACAGCAGCCATGGTGCCACGAAGGTAGTTAACATCAAGGGTCATGGCTACATTAATGCGATCAGCCTCTGTGGAGCCACATTCCTCACCATTGCGGAAAGCAGGGGCTTCCCGGAAAAGAGGGAGTTCCGGCGAGGGACGGCGGACGAGGCCAAGACGGATGGCGGAGAGGGGTTGGAGGAGAAGAAGGAAGGACAGGAGGCCAAGGAGTACAGGGGAGGTGGAGCTCCAAGAGACCATCCTGTCTTAAAACAAGGTTTGTTGTTTTGCTTTGGTTGTCGTCAGGAGAATTTGGGTTTTGGAAAATATCAGAGAAGAACAAAATCTGATGAAGAGACATTGACTCGGGGAGATGAGATTGAGAGTGAGGAATGTGGTGGGTGAAATTTGTGAGGAACAGAGAAACTTTAGGGTCTATCTTTGACTTGAGATGGACTAATTTAGAAACTTAGCAAATAGAGGTCAAAATGGGGGTCAAATAAAATTTAGATTTTTTATTTTTCTTTTCTTTTCTCGGATTAGTTTCCTTTGTTTAGTTAATAAGATAAAATGGTCACAGCTTGCAAAGTTATGGAACAGGAAAGAAGCACTAGGTGGTTTATAAGTTTATCTGGTCTGGATTCTAACCACGTGTTCAAGAGAATTTACTTTATTTATCCCTTTCTGTCCATATGTGCATATGTTGTCTAAAAGAAAACAGAGATTGCTTCAATATTCTAGCTACTATTGTCATTATTTAGGTTAGACTTTGTAGTTTATTTATTTTTCTTAATTATTTAATTTGGTAAATGATAAAGAAAAACACGGCGACATTTTAATCTCTTTATCCGCCATCATAGTGATTGATTCGCCGCGCATCTAGCAAATTGGATTCTCTCCACCATTCTCTCCCCCATTATCTTTCTTAAAAAAAAAAAAAAAACATAGGAAATCAATAGCAATGCTGTAGTGAAATATTAGCTTATAAATTTACTATAAATTAACGAAACATTCATAAATTGCTACCTAGCTATTTGTTATGAACTTTTGTGGAAGAGACGATGACTGGATAGGATCCCATTGAACATCCTACAATCCCATAAATGAGAGGTAGTTGGTAGTATGATAAGCTATGTTCCTGCGCATGTGTCATTACAGCATCTTTATGTATGGGTAGTTGCTTTTGGAAAAATGAAACAACTTTGTGAGCAACTCTATTAACATTTTTGCATTACGGGACAGGAGAGCATCCATCCCTCAAACTCCACATAAGAGTATTTTGGTTGCTGCATATAGCATCATTTGCTTTTCAATTTTTGTGGGTGCGAATTTTACTTTTTGTTACTTTTTTTTTTTTTATGTTAGTGGTAGAAACAGTGGCACTATAGCAAACCTTGGTTGAAGTGATGGTGTTTAAATGCATTCCCTGAATTTGAAAAATTATGAATAAATATCTTGAATTCTTGTATTTTATCCCCTTTATTTTTATCCATTTGTACCCACAGTCCCTTGATTTCTTATTTTGCTTAAATATATATTATTATTTTTATCCAAGTATTTGATTTGAAATTCAAATTTTGTCTTTTTTTTAAAGTAGTAATTACTTGACTAATTTTTTCACTCTAACATTTTATTCCTTCCATGTGTATTTTTTTTGTGACATAGGAAATTAAAAGATAACAAAGGAACCCGCACAGGGGCTAACCAACAAAACTACTAGAAGACAAAGCATCATTTGCTAAAAAATTAACAACACTACTAGGAGGCCTTAGCCAAACTAACACACTATTAAAAGAGTCAGATCCCATTCTCGACATTTGGTCAGCAACCATGTTAGCTTCGTGGTAAACATGAGCAATGGACACCCTCCAATTACGAAAGAAGAATCTCCTTAATCTGAAAGATAAGCTCAGCATAGATGTGAAGAGAGAAATCCATGTCAAGAGTAAAAAGTTGGACCACCTCCAAGCAATCACTTTCACAAATGAGAGAGGAAAGTCCTCTGTTCCAAGCCAACACCAGGCCTTCTTTCAAAGCCAG
This sequence comes from Sesbania bispinosa, assembly GCA_026901365.1. Classification (NCBI taxonomy): domain Eukaryota; kingdom Viridiplantae; phylum Streptophyta; class Magnoliopsida; order Fabales; family Fabaceae; genus Sesbania; species Sesbania bispinosa. Next base: position 1,332,103 of record QLOH01000253.1, read on the forward strand.
CAGCTCTGCGCGCAAAAGATCTCCACCTTTTGACCAAGCTGAAAAACCAAATAGCCAATTACCTTCATGGTCCCGAATGCTTCCTCCATAGCCCATTCGAGGAGGATTTTTAGACCAACTCCCATCCACATTCAGCTTGGAGGTTCCTATGGGAGGTGGGCTCCAGGATGAAATAACCAAGCTGTTTGTAGAAAGCTCACGAAGATTAACAGTATTACCAAAATCCAAAGCCGAAGAATTAATTTGCCTAATGACGTACTCAATATTCCAGGGAGTGGAATCAAGAGCAGTATTCATTCTCCATCTCCAAATCCACCAACACGCAGAGGAGAATAGAATTCTCTGCTGACTACTAGCCAGCTCCTTCAACCAAAGGTCCAACCTGTCCAAATAGAAAGAAGGGTGAGCACAAAAATTCAGACGCGGCCAAATCTCCTTAGCATGGGGACAATCTCAAAGACTATGGAATATATCTTCCGAAGGAGAAGAACACCGATTACAGGAACCAGAGGAAGCCAGGTTGCAACGCAGTCTCATCTTATTAGTGGGGAGAGTTTCGTGCATGATCTGCCAAAGGTGCAATCTGACTTTCTCAGGGACTTTCACTTTCCAAATCCAATTCCAAATCCTATCATCTGTTGTGGATCTGCTATTCATGAGGAGCTAACTGTACGCCGATTTGGATGTGAATATACCATTATTATCATGCCTCCATCTCCACGAATCAGAGGAGTTAGGATGTCAAAACGGGATCAACCTGGAGAATCAAGTTTTTTATATTATCAGGAAGCATGGTCGCAAGCGCAGAAAGTTTCCAATGACCATCTTCCGAAACATCCTTGATCGCAAACTGGGTATCACTTATGTTGACATATGGGACATGATCACAGAGCTTACCTATATGGAGCCACGCCTCATACCAAAAGGAAGATGTGCCTTCCCCAAAACGAAAAGAAAAGCCATCCTTGAGGGCAGCAAAGGCTTTCAGAAGACCTCTCCAAAAATAAGAGTCAGAACACCTCGAAGTGGATTCAAAAAGAGTCCTGCCTCTGAGATACTTATGAGACAGAACTTGAACCCAAAACTTATTTGGCTCCTTGATAATATTCCAAGCTAATTTACCCAACATGGAAATATTAGACAATCTAGCTTCCCTAACCCCGAGACCACCATAATTCTTTGGTAAAGTGATTTTGTCCCAGCTGACTAAGTTCCAGCTTCTGTTACCAGTATTCCCTCCCCAAATGAAACTCCTTGTAATATTATCAATCTTATGGCACACACTTTGTGGCACCCGAAGAGTTTGCATGGTGTAAACAGGGATAGATGCCACAACCGATTTAGCTAGACATAACCTGCCAGCACGATTAAGTAAGCAAGATTTCTATCCAGCAAGCCTTGGGTCAATCTTGTGTAGAATGTGGTCAAAATGAGTTTTAGACATCCTATCACGTGGGAGATGGAAACCTAGGTAAGTCCCCAAATCACGAACCATTTTAATGGATGATAGATTTGAAAAACGTTCCTTGTTCCTTCTAGGAACATTAGTAGAACACATCAACTTGGATTTATCCAAGTTTACCTTAAGACCAAACTCGTCACAAAACTTTTTCAATGTATTGCTAACAAGGTGGACTTGAGAACACTTAGCCTTACATAAGAGAAGAAGATCATTAGCAAACATAAGATGAGAAATAGGAGGACCTCCTCTGGAAATGGATATAGGAGTCATTTTCTGTTATTGACTTCATGCTGGATAAGGAGGCTTAATTTCTTCATACACAAAACAAAGAGATATGGGGATATGGGATCCCCTTGGCGAAGGCCCTTGCTAGGAGAGAAGCTATTCAGTCTGGATCCATTCCAAATAATTGATAAACTAGAGGAGCGAACACACCACATGACAAGCTTGATGGTTTGAGTAGGGAAGCCAAAATCCATCAGAGTTCTTTCTAGAAAGTCCCAATTTACCCTATCATAAGCTTTTTCTAGGTCCACTTTAAAGGTCAGCACACCCTTCTTAGATTTCGTTTTCTTCATATAATGGACTATTTCATGAGCCAAGATAGCATTGTCTGTCGTCCCTCTACCTGGGATAAAACTCGATCGAAGAGGGCCAACAAGTTCATTAAGGTGGGGACGGAGTCTGTTAACTAAGACTTTGGTGACAATTTTATAAAAAACATTGCATAAGCTGATCGGACGGAATTACTTAAGACGTACAGGGTGTTCCACCTTAGGAATCAAGACTAGCATGGTCTCAACTAAGGAGTCTTGCGAATAGCCCAGAGCAAAGGCTTCTGCCACCAATCTATGCACCTCATCACCCACTAAATGCCAATAATTTTGGAAGAAAAAAGGTTGGAAACCATCCAGATCCGGATCCTTATAGGGATGCATACCAAACAAAGCAAAGTGCACCTCCTCTTTCTTAACAGGAGCCAGAAGAGCGTTCACCCCATTGCAGCTGAGTTTGGGCATATTGACATCACTGGACAGATTCCTGATAGAGCCTTCCCGTTGGTTGCTGAAGAGGTCATGGTAGAACCGCAATGCTTCCTCCTGTAAGGTGGCATCATCAGTACACCAAGTGTCATCATTAAGAAATAGATCGTGTATTTATTCCTCTTACGTCGCACCAAGGTTTGAGTGTGGAAGAATTTAGTATTGCGGTCTCCTAAATGGATCCACTTCTCTCGTGATTTCTGGTACCACAAAGTCTCTTCTTGTTTGAGAACCTTGGAGTATTCACGTTGAAGGCTGGCCTCTAAACAGATCATATCATATGATTGTATTGATTCCAGTTCTTCTTGAACCCCTTTCAAACGTTTCTCCAATCTTCTTTTCCTACGGAAAATATTTCCAAACACATTATGGTTGAAAAGGATGAACTCCTCCTTTACCTTAGCAAGCTTTTGATTCACATCACCATTAAACTCCCTCCAAGTGTCCTGAACAAGTTTAGAATAATCCTCATGAAGGGTCCATGCTTCCTGGAATCTAAATGGTATATTCTTCTTATTGACTTCTACCCCTCCACAACGAATAAGTAACGGTGAATGATCTGAGTGCAAACGAGGAAGGCCTTCTACAAAGGCTTCAGAGAAGGAAGTTCTCCAATTGCTATCCGCAAGGGCTCTGTCCAGTCTCTTATAAATTTGAATGTTACGAGGAGATTTACCGGCCCAAGTAAGATATACGCCCACCGAGCCCAAGTCCATTAACCCGCAATCATCCAACATCTGAGCAAACCTGCTAGCCATATTAGCTCGAAACATACCGCCTTTAACTTCTGATGGGAGTAGAATATCATTCATGTCACCCACTAAAAGCCAAGGGTCATTTATTCTACCCCTAATCTGAGCCAAGTAACTCCAAAGGTCATGACGAGAGCTCGGAATAGGGGAAGCATATATAGCCGAACAAATCCACACCTTGTTATTTCTTTGAAGAGAAAAGGTAATTACTTGGGGATGGCTATCAATTGCAAGCGTTTTAAAGGTGCACGAATTATAACAAAGAAGCCAAATCCCTCCTGCATGACCTTGAGCTTCCGAAATTTCAACCGGGTGGTATCCAAGACGCTTCCAAAACGACTCAGCTTTCCTAAATTTATAGTGGGTTTCAACAAGAATAACAATGCTTGGTTTATAATGAAGAACCAAAGACTTTGCATATCTACGACCCTCAGGGTGCATTGCACCTCTCACATTCCAACTCAGAATAGAAGTATCTGTGAATTCAATCATTAAACACAAAAGGAAGAGACTAAAGAAAAAGGAAATGGAGACCATTATCCCATGTGCATGTCTGTGCATGGAGTCTCATTCTTCTCCAAATGCTCTGGTGGTCCTCCTTTGCAGTCGTCACCCGTAATCATAGCTTCCCCAGCTTGAGAGGCAGCAACCTCCTTCACCCCACTACTTGACGCATCACCATCCACAAACTGTAGATGATTTCTGGATATGACCTTCACGTCCATGGCTGATAGGATTCCTTTACCACGGTCAAACTGTGAGGGTGGATGTGTCTTCGTGATATCCGTTTGAACTGAGTCAACAAGGAGGTTTGGGGTATTGATTTGTTGGGCCGTTTTATTCACAGTTGGCCCATGACTAACCCCTTCTCCAACAATAGTCCTTTGACGATCTTTGACATTAGCTCGGGCCTTGGAAGCATTTTCGATCAACTTCTCAATGCTGACCTCTTGTGGGCCAGAGACTCTGGGCCGCTTCTTTTTTATCAATAACTTGGGCTCATTGGGTGATTTTGACCCATTAAACACAAAATAGGCAGGGGGCGCATAATTAGTGGTCTTATTTGTAGCAAAATATTTTGCTTTGGATGCAATCCCGAAATCATTAGTGACATGGGAGGATGATGGATCATTTTTATTTTTCCCTCCGGATTTTCCATGTTGGTTACGACGTTTACGCTGTACAACCAACCACTCACCATGAAGATCTTCTGCACAATTATCGTGATTGGTCTTCTTTCCTATTTGCCCGGAATAACCAGATTTCAAAGGGTTATCCCCTGCCATTGACTGTTCAGGCCCAACGGACTTCGACACCGCCGAAACACCCATCTGCACCTCATGATGAGCTTCCACCACGCTAGGATGGATTGCACAGTCCCTCTGCAAATGATTGTAACATCCACAGGAAGTGCAAATTATATGAAGACCCTCATATTCAATATTTATCCAGTTTGATCCAACCTTCACCTTACCAACGACCAGTTGACTAAGGTCAATCTCGACACAGACCCTTGCGAATCTTCCCCTCTCAACTCTGGAAGTGTTCTGATCAACCTTGATCGGTTTACCCACTACTGAACCAAGGGCCATGAGGAAGTCCTCATCATAAAACGCCACATTCAAACTTGGAAACCGGATCCACACGAAGGTTTTATCAACTCGAGCCTGCGATGATACAATCCGGACTCCATTGAAACACTATGAGATAATGATCAAATAACATCCAAGGGCCACCCCCTATTACCTTGTTCTTATCCTCCTCATCATCAAACTTAACCATGTAGTAACCATGATCAATGTCCAGCAGTGCGAATTGTAACGCCCCCGAGCCGCTTGCAGGAGTGATGAGGGTCCCCACAAACCAACACGAGTCTTTTCAGTATGCTTTGTCCTCACTTGCACACTTTCCGGGAAACTTCCCAGAAGGTCACCCATCCCAGAATTGCTCCAAGCCAAGCACGCTTAACTATGGAGTTCTTATGTTATGGGCTTCCGAAAAGAAGATGCATCTTGTTGTTATAGTTCTCCCCAACAATTTCCTTTAAGCTATTTTCAACTGTGCAGTCCCATACCTGCACAGTCTCTAGATCCCTCTCATTCGGGTGTGGGCTCGGTTCATCCATGTGTCCCTTCTTGCTTAGAAGCCTGCCAGGAGCCGCTCCTTGTCCGTGCCTCTTTGCACCGGCGATCACTCCCCGCCCTCATCAGCCTCCGGCTCTCACATGCCCACCAGCTTCCGCCTGGTTCGTCCCCGAACCACACCGTACTGGGAGAGGCTCGACTCTGATACCATTTGTAACGCCCCCGAGCCGCTTGCAGGAGTGATGAGGGTCCCCACAAACCAACACGAGTCTTTCCAGTATGCTTTGTCCTCACTTGCACACTTTCCGGGAACTTCCCAGAAGGTCACCCATCCCAAAATTGCTCCAAGCCAAGCACGCTTAACTATGGAGTTCTTATGTTATGGGCTTCCGAAAAGAAGATACATCTTGTTGTTATAGTTCTCCCCAACAATTTCCTTTAAGCTATTTTCAACTGTGCAGTCCCATACATGCACAGTCTCTAGATCTCTCTCATTCGGGTGTGGGCTCGGTTCATCCATGTGTCCCTTCTTGCTTAGAAGCCTGCCAGGAGCCGCTCCTTGTCCGTGCCTCTTTGCACCGGCGATCACTCCCCGCCCTCATCAGCCTCCGGCTCTCACACGAATCTGTAAGAAAGCTTCCAAAGAGATTGAAGCCTATCCCGCATAGTAACATAACCTATGTTTTTCCCAAGGAGTTTAACTATATAAGCATCCCTCCATGGTGCACAAAGTTCTTCCAGAATACTTGGATCCACATGCACTGTAGGTAGAAGTCGATTCCCTCCTTCCAAATCGATTCTGACTAAATTACTGGCCAAAAGGTCCTTACGTTCCCTATGTGGAGGACTTGGCCTAGATCCCAACACTTTATCTCTAAATGATACTCTTCCGCCTGTATCTGGTGGCTTCTCCGGTGTTCTCGACGTCGCTTCCATCGCTAACAGAAGAGAACCCTAGCAAAGCAAAATTAGCTGATTTAGTATCCATGTGTATGATAATTATTATTATTATTTTAAATAAATTTACCCACACTGGTTTAGTACCATGGATCCGCCACGGGGTAGAAAGTTAACAATGTTACACTTCATACAACGATTATTTCCAATTACATGAATTAAAAAATTGGCAATGGCAGGAAATGAAGAAAAAGAGGTAAAATTTTTGCAACTTATAAATTGTTGAATTTACAACTTTTATTTTTCTAAAACTGAATTTCAAATTCTCTCTTTTCTTTTTAATCTATTTGTTTTCTCAAATTTCTATCTTTATATTTCCTCTCATTTTTCCATATAAATTATCTTAATCAATTTATTCCCAAAATTTCTTCATGTAAAATTCTCAACCTCCAAATGCTTAACCGATCAAATTCTTCCATTTCTTTAAATTCTTTGTTCTCTGTATACTACAACATGGGGATATAGGAGATCTTCCTATATTTCGATTCCCTGTTTTCTTTCATCCAAATATGCCAAATATAGGTAATTCATTTGTAATGTAAGTCAAAATGGATTAAAATTTTAACCTCTAACAACTATCCCACCAAACATGGTGAGGATTCAATAGGAACTAATTGTGGAGATTACACGATCAACAACCACAATCACGGGTGAGGTTCATATCATAATTTTGAAGTTCTACCATGTTCCTCCCAAGTCAACATGGAATATGTTACAATTATGAGATTACAAGATTGGGTGGGCATACACATTCTAAACAAAAGGTTTATAGTGGAGGAGGATCAACTCTCGTTCAATCATGGTTGAATATTTCGGTAGACCTAATTACAAAGGTTAACAAAAAAACAAAATCATATGATTTTTGGTCAAGGATAAAAAATAGTTATAATGAGCATCATACTTATTTACAAGAGAGGGTGACAAGTACACTAAATTCTGTTGGCAATTGTTAAATACCGAAATTAAAAAAGTTTATTCGGTGCTACAAACAAGTTGTTCGGAATGAGAAAAATGAGCTTTAAGAATAATGTCTTGAAAAGATGAAAGATATGCATTCAAATTTGAATATACGTGACAAACATTGAAAAATAGTCCTGAGTGGAATTCAAAGTGAGGTAAATGTTCTTCAAAATAGAGTGCACATTATTATCTGCGTTGGACATGCCAATAAAATGCAAATTTGACTTGATGTTGTCTCTTTTAATTCGTTTAATATGAACAAATGCCAAAAAAGAAAAGTCAAAGCAAAATCTCAAGAAACATCTCCCAACATTGTCGAGCTTTAAGGAAATGCAAGAGTCATATTAAGAAAGATTGACAATGGTAATAGAATTGAGATGTCTTAAGGAGGTTCAAGTCAAGATAACATAGAAAGAAGTGGCCTTTAGGGAGATTGATATCCTCATGGATAACACACGTGGGATGATTGAGACATAATTCATTGTCATACTTAATTATGAAGAAAATTAAAGAAAGTCTTGAGTTGATATAATATTTAATTATTTAAGCTTGTTTAAGTTTATATTTTGTGAAAGCTTAGTGTTGTTGTAGTGAATTCTTAATATTAATGTTCTATTATGTAATATGTAATGCTTATGTAATGATCTTTATGTGAAGATTTTCTGTCTTCGTCTTTCAAATTGGTCATTGAGTCAAACTAACCATTGGATGAAACTAGTCATTGAGTCAAACTAGCTATCAGGTCTAATTAATTGTTGAGTAAAATTGCCAGTGACTAGTTTTCTATTTTTTTTTGGATGCTACATATACTCTTATCAGTTTACAATGTTAATCTAACACCACGTCATTGCATGATTTCCTCTCATATTCTTAAATTGTGTGAAAATTTTAATATTCAAAATTGCTTTCAAATGGATCCTTTTTATTTAAATTGTGATGATGCACTCAAGTGAATTAAATGACCTTGAAGCCAAAAAAAAAAACATATCTAATCAATAATTGAAAAGCACATGCAATAATGTAGAAACTTTAATAAAGGTAGATGTAAAAAAAACTCATTAAAGAAGTCATGCAGAAGAGAACCTCCAACTGTTTTTTTTTTTTTTACATGGAATGCAATGTGGTTTGAATCTAAGACCTCATATTAAACTACCTAAACCCCACAATTAGGCTGACCCTAGAAGAGAACCTTCAATTGTTGAATGACCACTTCTCACCAAGTTTAATATATATACAGAAGACCTATTCCCACGAATGTTCAAAATGCAAAGACACATGTTTTTTTCACATTTTTGAAATTACCTGTGCCAACAATCATGGATATTTACAAAAGAAGAAAGATGCAACCAGAGACAATGAATATTTACATTGCAAAAATGCAATATCACAGTTTGTATGTTAGCCTATAGAATGAAATATAGGCCAAACAAGTAAATTTTACATGCATTACACAAATATTTTTATATTAAAGTTAAATTTAGAAAATGTAAATAAAACATGTTTTTATAAAATCTGTTTAATTTTATAAATGAAATGTGCATAATTAATTCATATAAAAATCTTTAAAAATATATTAAAAGAGTAGAATATCAAGACCATTAAAAAAATTGTAAAACTAATCCAAAAGATGTGTACACTTAGTGACATGAATTGTATTTAGATGAGAGTATACTAAGAGTGATTAAAGCAATCTAGAAGTAATATGAAAGTACAAGCAGTTAAAATTTAAAAAGAAAAAAAAAATTTAACATACAAAATTTAAAGTGATTAACTTGATAATATAAGTAAATGGGAGATAGGGAAAAAAATTCAAACATGCAAAATGAAAATAATTAATTTAAAATTTTTAAATGCTTAATTATATTTCAATCATAAAGTCACATATACTAACGAAAAAACGAGTATGATAAGTTGATAACATATTTTTTTCTTAAAAATAAGGACTCTATTTTTAATGTGTAAGATGATTATTTGCATCAACGATATAATGAAGGATGTAAATTTTATACAATTGAAAGGGTAAGATTGCCTCACATCACTAATACATTAATTTGTTAATAACAGGATGAAAAAAATCAATTAATAAAATAATCATAATCTTGAGACTAAATAATAATATTTTTAATGCCAATTTTATAGTGAGGTCTAATTTCAAAATGATTTATATATTATAATTAGGGATGAGAATAGATCGAGCCGAGCTAGGCTTTGCAAGGCCTGAGCCTGACCTGCACCTTAAACTCATGGCCTGAGTCTGGCATGCTACCTGACATAGGCTTTATTTTATGGTCTGAATCTGGCCTATTTAAAGCCTGACAAGGCCTGAAAGCCTATTTTATAATAAAATACTTGAATATATCATAAGCATATACATGAATAGACTTATAGGCTTAAGTTTTTAACATACTTAAATATTTATACAAGCTAATAAGTATATAATTAAAAGGAAAAGTAATAAAAAATGTTTATAATAATAATAGAAATATAAAAAATATTAGTATTTTATTTATATTTAGTTAAATAGACCGGTCTGATAGGCTCAGAAGGCTTTTTCGATGGCCTGAAGTCTGGCTTATTTTGCTATATAGGCTTTTGAAAAAGCCTTGACCTACTCGATTTAATAAATTGGCCTGACCTGGGCCTGATGTAATAAGTCCCTGACGAGCGGCCTGACATGTTTCCACCCCTAATTATGATTTTGAATGTTTGATAAGCCGTATTGGTCCAAGTTCATGTATTTTTCTTTAGGTTAAGGTCCAAGTCAACAATTTTTGTTTGGGTTGGTCCAAGTCCTTCTTTTCCCCTAAGGACCAAGTCAAGGGAATTGTTATTTGTATCACTCAATTTTTTTTCCTAAACCCTGAAAATATAAGACCAAGTCAAGGGAATTGTTATTTTTGTTTGGGTTGGTCAATTGTTATTTGTACCATCTTTCCTTAAAAAAATATAAGACCAAAAATACCAATCAATCATTGAACACCTCTCATCCTTTTTTTTTTGCTTTCCAAAAATACATAAGCTACTTTATACTTTAGAAATTGAATTTTTGAAATATAATTTTAGAAAATTATATATTTAATTTAAAATTGTATTCTAGAAATTTGTAAAAGTAAAAAAAGAGACGTGGAAGAGATGAAGATGACAATTCAAAGACTTTTTGTTTCTATCTCTAAATTGTATTCAAGAAATTCATCTTATGAAAGTAGAGAGAAATGTAAAGGACTAAGAGGAGATGAAAAATGTAGTTAAGATACAGAAAAAAAATCGTATTTAATATGAAAAATAATGTAATTTGTATCTTAGAAATTAAATTTCAAATTTATGGAAGTAAAAAAAAACTAATCTTATTATGATTGAATATAAATCTAGGAACTTTGCGGCACAAATTAATTTAAACAGCACCGAGAATGAGTTTCAGAGTAATGAGTCTTCCTCTGGTCTTTTTATAAGCTACTTTTTATAATTTTTTTTTTTCATTTTTTTATTTTTTTACAAGGTAGCTTACAATTTCAAGACAATATTTATTATCACTTTCATTGTTTAACCTTATTAACTTTATTGTCCTTTCAACTATCATAATAGTATAGTTAGTTAATGATATTAAATAAGGGTTAAACTAGCAAGTAAAAATATTTTTTAAAAATCCAATATAATTAACTAACTTTAACCATTTTTATTAGTATGTGTAATTTGATTAAGTTTGTCTTATAAATAGGGGTGGGAACAGGCCAGACCGTCAGGTCCAGACCCACACCAGACCAATGTATTAAATAGACCACGCCAAAGTCTTTTCAAAAGCTTCTATAGCAAAATTGGTCAAGCTTCATGCCATCAAAAAACCCCTTTTGAGCCTATTAGGCCGAACTATTTAACTAAATATAAATAAAATACTAATATGTTTTATATTACTATTATTTTTAGGGTTAAATATGTTTTTGGTCCCTAAACTTTCATCCGAATTTGGTTTTGGTACCTAATCTTTTTTTTCTTTGGTTTTGGTCCCTAACGTTTTTAAATCATTGAAATTAGTCCCCGCCGTCAACTCTGTTAAATATAGGGGTGACGACAGGGACTAATTTCAATGATTTGAAAACTTTAGGGACCAAAACCAAATTCGGGTGAAAGTTTATGGTCCATGACATTTTCAAATAATTGAAATTAGTCCCTGCCGTCAACTCTGTTAAATATAAGGGTGACGACAGGAACTAATTTCAATGATTTGAAAACATTAAGGACCAAAACCAACGAAAAAAGAGATTAGGGACCAAAACTAAATTCGAGTGAAAGTTCAGGGACCAAAAACATATTTAACCCTTATTTTTATTATAAAGATTTCTATATATTGCCTTATAATTATATACTTATTAGTTTGTGTAAATGTACAAGTATTTTGTCTTACATAAAAAAAATTTGGCCTATAAGTCAATTAAATACATGCTTATGATATATTCAAATACTTTACTATAAAACGAGCTCTTAAATAGACTTTCAGGTCATGTTGGACTTTAAATAAACCAAACGCAAACCGTGAAATAAAGTTTATAAATAGGTAAGAGATAGTAATATTTTAAGAAAAGAAGGGTGGCCTGATTAGCAAAAAAGAGTGTTGCAAATAGTAATCCCCTCAAGTCAATGGTCAAGGTCAGTGAATATTGTTTTTGGTTGGTCCACCAAGTTCATGGCCTGTAAGATCCGACTTAATCAACCCAAACTTACCCACTAATTCACCATCACGCACCAAACCAAATGCATGTCATTGACTCATTGTCATATTGTCATTCGACCCGAATCTTTTAAATTTTCATAAATTTTAACCATTCAATTTGACTGAAATACATCCACGGTTTTATGTTAGGCATGTCAATAATTCATATCCTTTCTTAGCCCTAAACTTACCCTCAGAAGTCAGAACAAGAGGATAAATAAAAATAAAAATTCAAGTAAAAAATTAGCAAAAGAATTTGATTATATTAAATAAAAAATATTAAAAGATAAAGATAAAATTGACATATTAATGGTAATAGCGCCTTAAAAAAAAAACAAAGGAAGAAGTAGAACTGATTTTCTAACGTTTTCTTGGAAGAGGGGTGCAGAGGGAAATCCATTCCAGGGTGAGGGGTGGGGGGTTACTCATGCAAATATGCAACGCACTCATGGAAATGGGAATAGAGTTATAGAATCTGAATTCCTCTTCCCCTTCCTCTTCCTTTGTCCCTCTCATTCTTGTGAACTCGTGTTTGGACTATTCCTTTTCTTGCATCAGGGTTTCCCTCGATGCTCCTCTCTTCTCTGCACCCAACGAAAAGTACAATTCTTTTTTTGCCTCTCCGAGAACCCTCATTACACGTTCTGGATGTAAAACAACTTGTTCCTTTTCTCAAAGGTCAAAATACCTTTTCTTTCTTGGTGGGGCAGCTCTCGGGTTCTGGTTTTTTCACCCTTTTGAGCTTAAATCATTTTCTTCTCTGTTCCTGTTTTGCACAATTGGACAAAATCCCTCTTGTTTATACCCTTTGCAGATGATAATTCCCAGCTCAAAATTCCTAATTTTCTTCAGATTTTGTCTCTAGGGTTTGTACAAAACCTGTTTCCCAAAATGAGCGAAGGATCAAATGTGGAACCGCAGTGCTGAGGAGTATTTATCCTGTAGTTCCTACCTGCAGCATATTCTCTGAACTGCAGGGTTGGTCTTAAGCTTTTGTTGTCAGTGCTTTCAGTTTCAGGTCTTGTTTCTTTGAAACATGGGCTGTGTCCATGGCAAGTGTTGCTGCGGCAATTCTTCATCAGATGATGGCTCTAGGAACTACCGAGAAATTGGCTTCCGTAGGAAGAACGTAATTGCTCAGAGATCACTGAAGCATGTTGCTGTTCCTTCCCACAACTTCATTTTGGAATACACTTTTCTCACACAGCGGGGATACTACCCTGACTCACCGGATAAAGAAAACCAAGATAGTTTCTGCATTAGGACACAAGTCCAAGGTAACCCCAGTATCCATTTCTTCGGTGTCTATGATGGGCATGGTCAATTTGGTAGCCAGTGTTCCAACTTTGTTAAGGATAGGTTGGTAGAAAAATTATCAAACGACCCTGCATTGGTGGAGGACCCTGTCCAGGCTTACTCTTCTGCATTCTTGACAACAAATCAAGAATTGCATAGTAGTGAGATTGATGATTCTATGAGTGGCACTACCGCAATTACGGTGCTTGTTATTGGAGACACCCTATATGTTGCTAATGTTGGTGATTCAAGAGCTGTGCTAGCTGTTAAGGATGGTAATCGCATCGTTGCTGAGGACTTGTCCTCTGATCAGACACCATTTCGGAGAGATGAATATGAGAGAGTGAAACTTTGTGGGGCAAGGGTGTTGAGTGTTGATCAAGTGGAAGGGATCAGGGATCCAAATATCCAGCATTGGGGTGATGAAGAGAGTCGGGGCGGTGATCCTCCAAGATTGTGGGTTCCAAATGGGATGTATCCTGGAACAGCATTTACAAGGAGTATAGGGGACAGTTTGGCGGAGACTATTGGTGTCGTTGCTATCCCAGAGGTGTCAACGGTTAAGCTGACACCTAATCATCTTTTTTTTGTTGTTGCAAGTGATGGCATATTTGAATTCCTCTCAAGCCAAACTGTTGTTGATATGGTATGACATGCAGCCTGTTTTCTCTGTTTATTTTCTTACCCTTTTGATGTCTAAATTTTACCAAGTATTTAGATAATGTCTTCACAGGTTGAACAAATTGATTGACTGGTTTAATTTGACTTACTGGAATGATAATAAAACTTATCATATACTTTTAATGAAAATTATGTTATCTGTTGTTAGTATACAAGTTTCAATTAAAGACTCCGACTTGAAAATATGAATAAAATTTATGTTTTTTGTGTGTAAGTTATGTTTATGGCTTATGGCTCATGGGTACTGCAAAATATCTGTATAATCCTCTCTAAAGAAGAGCTACCTACACCAGGAGAAATACCGATATTAATATTAGATTTGAATGGTTATAGCCCTATGAGGCATTCAGCAACTTTAGGTTTCTTGTTCAGCATAACTATTGTTCATTTCCCACGCAGTCATGCAAATATAGTTGAAATAGACTGCATAAGAAAAATTACTGGCCGTAAGTGCTGATAGTATGGGAGTGGTGTATTACTCAAGCTTCTCCACTTCATGTCTGTTAAGTAGGTCTATCCACTTATCATATGTATTAACTTCCATAATTATGTGAACCTTGTCTCTAAATAGTTCACAATAAAAAAATGCTTAGTGCTATTAGTTCTTTTACATCCAAAATGTTTACACAATCCTTGTAGTTGTAAGTTAGCTGTTCAGTAGGAAAACTTAATTTTGCATTGCTTGCTGCTGCTGATCATTCCTAATCTGTTGCTTTACTGTAGGCAAAGATTTCAATGTTTACTTCCCTGTTGCAATACTGTCAGTAAAATCTCAACTTGGCGGGATTCTCCTTATTATCTTGATAAATCTGATTTACTTTATGATGTAGGCCTCAGGCTATACCGATCCTGGCGATGCATGTGAAGCTATTGCTGAAGAGTCATATAAACTATGGTTGGAACTTGAGAACCGAACAGATGATATAACAATCATCATTGTTCAGATCAAAGGCCTCACTAGTGTATGGATTGTTGAATATATTCCTTTTGTGTCTTTTGTTTTTTATGTTTCCATGATTCAAGCTTGTTTAAAGATTCTAAGTTTGTAATGTTAATAATCTTCTTATCCCATGAAAAACTACAATGTTCTCATCTCCTCGGGTGGGGTCAAATTACATTGACAAATTGGCTTCCTAGACTAAGAAAAACAATTTTGGAGGGGGAAAAGAATATTAGTCTTCTAATAAGTGAAGCATGCAAAATCAAATTTCACTACTGGTGGTTCTGTAATTAGATTTACCCACCGTTTGTTGACTTGTTTATCTAATCTTTAGTCTGATATTGTAGTTAAGTACGTCTGGAGTTGAATCAGGTGAGATCAATGTTAGTACTGCAATGAGGTCCAGGGCAGTAACTTCTGAGACATCTACTACCACTGGATCTGATGTCTGTCGTTCTGTGAAGAGCAGTTTCTCTGATGTACAATCCTGTCAGCATGTGGCTTCAATGAGGAGTCCAGTCACAGTGTATATTTCATTTGATCATGATCTGTATAATTCATTTGATCATAATCTGTATACTTAAGCTTTCTTTTTCCCCTTTTTGCTTTACAGTGATTGAAGAGAGAGGCTTTATGGAAGCTAGCTTCACCAGGCCTCCTTGTAGTTTCTCCTAAGTGGTACATTTCCATGTTCCAACTTTCTGAGTCTTTTGCATTACTCCTGACCATTTACCGGTCACTAGCTGTTCAAGGTTGCCGGTATATATAAGGTGCATTATCTTGGCAGCAAAAGGACCTTGTTCAGAAAGTAGAAATCACAGTTGGTAAAATTCGAGTTACATGTTGTTTACCATACAAAGCCACCTCAGGAGAACACTTTAGCTTGCCTTCCTGGGACGCCATTACACCTCCACTCTACAGAATACAGATTTAACTTTGGAAGGGAAACGACAATGAACTTAAAGGGAGTTATGCCAGGGAGTTTGGGTTGTGAGATATGTGGCTATCATTTGCATTGAATTGTGGAAGAAATTCATAAGATGGTCAGTGGTTAACTTGGAAGGCAGACCAGATGCTACTTGGCATTTAAATGCATTGTCCTCACTGTCTATCTTGTTAGATGCCTATGTATCTGGATTGTTTATTGTATTTCAAGATGAATTTCATCATATTGCTATAAATTCGAGACAATTTGTTAAAGTAGATGAACCTTCCGAGTTAAAATTTGAGTATTTTCAACATCTTCTCAGTAACTAGTATTTTTGAGATTTTTTTTATAGGATTACTAATTTTTAATATACATATTTATTAATAAATAAATATATGTTGAATTTAAAGTGAATTTGAATTTTTCTATGTAGATATTATAATATAATTAATTTGAATATATATTAAAGAATATGATTATTTATTTATAAAAATCAACTGTTCCAACTATATTATTTAACTAGTAATATTTTATATAATTTTAAAATTATCATGTTCTTTATATAGTTTGCATTTTAAAATACTAATCAATTTTCATGTTATTCTCATTTTTAGTTTGTCTATTTATTGTTGAAATTATTAATTGAGGATAATATGTAATTAAATGATAACAAAAAATTTGAATTGAATTAAAATTAAAATTAAAAGTATGTTAATAATTATAATCTTATATTGTTGGGTAACGAGGGGGCCTAAACTACCGGGGAGTCCTCCAAGATAGGGTCAATGAGCAAAAGAGCAAACCACACAAGTGAGCTAGACATCACATCCAACCCAAAACCTTAAGGGGTCGTTCGGGGTGGTTGTGAGTTTTCAATTTTTGGTTTTTAAAAATTTTCAATCAAGTTTTTACAACTCAAAACCAAAAATTGAAAACTTAGGGCCCGTTTGGGGTGGTTTTTAGTTTTCAGTTTTGAAAATTTAAAAAACCAAAACCAGTTTTCAGTTTCGAAAATTTTAAAACTAAAAACCAGTTTTTAATTTTAGTTTTATGGTTTTCAGTTTAATTTTTTTAACATCGGTTTTCAGTTTAATTTTTTTAACATCGGTTTTCAGTTTTATACATTACAAGAATAATTCTTTCTCCTCTCCTCCGTCCCTCTCTCCTCTTTGTTTCTCTCCTGTCTCTCTCTCCTCTTTGTCTTTCTCTCCTCCGTCCTCTCTCCGTTCCTCTCTCCTCTTTGTTTCTCTCCTATCTCTATCTCTATCTCTCCTCTCTCCTCTGTTCTCTCTCCTCTTTCCTCTGTTTCTCTACTGTC